>JAJKLB010000002.1:0-2400000 GCA_022432525.1 Daldinia grandis | reverse complement strand
TCATCGTCCCGAGTCATCGAATCGAAACCCCCTTTGTTCCTATATAACGCTGGGAAATACCGCCATCCACCCACCCCCCTTCCTCCTGCCTAGGTATGGAAATCGTGGACCAAGGATACATATAGTACAATGCAGTAGCTATAATATAACAAAACCAGCAACCAGGAAACATGACCGCATACGCACGTACGTACGTACTTCCGAGGTACCTAACCTAGGTAGATACCGCAGTACCATCAAACCCAACCGTAGATGTGCAAACCCGAAAGAACCATTCTACTTAACTTAGGTGCTTAGGTACCTAGGTACCAAGCCAAGAGAAAACAACAAAGAAGAAGAAGAAGAAGAAGGAGAATGAGAATGAGAATGAGAAACCTTACGTCGCCAACCCGAGCCACTTCAACGCCTTCCGGCTATTCCCCTTGCGCGGCCCAGCCCGCCGCCCATACAGCGGCATGTACTTGCGGGCTTCGGCCGCGAGCCGCGCGTCCTCTTCGTCCCAGCAGAAATCCCATTCCCACACCTCGTCCTTATCATCCCCGTCTATACCACCACCGCCGCTGTTGTTGTTGTTGTTGTTGTTGTTGTTGCTGTCCGGCTCCCGGCCTAGCATGTTCCGGAGCTTGTTCCGCTGGCTGCGGGTGGTTCGGGTTGTGCGGGTTGAGGCTATGGAGCCTTTGGGGGATTTGGCGGGCTTGGGTTGGGGGGGTTTGGTTGAGGAGGGGGGAGGGGGTGGGGGTGGTGGTGGTGGTGGGAGTAGGGGTTGTGGGAGGGGTGCTTGGGGGGTTGAGGCAGGAGGTATTGGGGCTGGGGATGACGGGGATGATAGGGATGGGGATGGAGATGAAGGTTTTGGAGAGGGACGGTTTTTGGGCGGTAGAGGAGGAGGGTTGGTGTCGGTGTATACGATGCCTGAGTTGTACTCCGCCGGACTGTCATCGTCGCCAGCACACTGCCGTCGGAATCCCATGATAGCCGAGGCGTTAGCCAACGAAGCCGGCTGGCCATGCGAATGCGAACACGACGACTCCCTCTTAGCATCCCGCTCGACATGCATCTCGGCCTTCGACACCATGCCCTCCGGGATGTAGAAGGGCGAGATGTCGATCAGGATCTTCCAAATCGTCGAGATCAGCGTCGCGATCTCGGACTCGTTCGCCGAGGACGTGAGCAGGAAGTTGGCCTTGGCGAACGACGGCGTCTCCCGCTGCCTGCTGGACCGTGTCGTCGGGGCCAGGAGCGTGGCGCCGGACCGCGTGGTGATGCGCAGGATCCCGGGCCCGGGGTCGGTGCGCTGGTGCGCGGCTGTCCGGGGCGGGACTTTGAAGCCGGGGTACGGCTGGGGCGCGGTGCTTTCCGCCTGCAGGATCCCGGCTACTTTGAGCAGGTCGACGCCGACTAAGCGCTGGAGGGCCAGGACCGTGGCTAGATGCTCGGGGGGGTACTCGAGGAGGAGGAATCGCGTTGCGGAGTGCGCGGCCATGTACGTCTCGAGATGGGGTATGATCAGCGTGGCTAGGAGGAGGGGGTTGGAAAAGGGGTTGTCTTGGGTTTGGTTGGCCAGGGGCTGTGCGGTGAAGGCTTGCATGGCGCTTGCGATGAGGAACCTGCGTCGACGTATTAACATCCCATTCCCCAAGGGCCTCGGTTTGACAGAATGCTCACCTCAAATCCAACCTCCCGCTCCGACTTACACCGTTCGGCTTCGTGCCCAGCTTCTCCAAAGAACCGCTGATCGCCCCGAGGAACTCCCTATCGACGCCCTTCTGCGCCCCGATGCCCAGGATAAGATCGACCTTGCGCTTCCGCTGCTGCGCAAGCGAGCCCGCGTCCGCTTCCCGGAAGACGGGCTTCCAGAGGCTGCTGAGCTCGGGCAGCAGCGGGAAGTTGAACTGGTGGTAGCCCGCGTCCTGGGGCGGGAAGTAGACGTTTAGGATGGAGCGGAGCGAGTTCTGCATGCACACTGCCGTCCGGCAGTCTGTCGTCGCGAAGTCGTGGAAACGCTTCTCCCGCTTCCCCGCGTCTAGGGGCGGTGTCTGGGCCGGTGTTGGTGGAGTGGACGGTCGATGGTTGTTCGAGTCGGGCTTGAAGGGCCAGGCACGGGATGGCTGGGGGTATTTCCCGTACGCGAAGGGGTCGTAGTCGTCGGAGTCTATGCGATAAGCCGGTGCCACATCTCCGTGTTGGACACGACTACGTCTCTTGTTGTCAGGGGTCTTAGGCTCTGGGTCTGGCTGGCTTTGAGGGCTTGATTTATGACTGGTCCTTTCTGCTTCAGGTTCCGGCGGTGCTTTAGATATAGGGTATTTGCCCTCTCGGAAAGATTGAATCGTTGCCTCCAACCGGGGATCATTCTTCTCGGACTTGAAGAATATCACTAGGTTTTCGACCATAGGAAAAACTGGCTCGTAGGTCTTATGGGGGTCGGCTTTAGCAGGAGTTCCAATATCGAGGAATATAGAATCCCTTGTATCAGATTTAGAAATCCCACCGGCTGGTTCCGGTCCCGTAGTCGTGCCCCTATCTACATAGCTGCTCCCCGGATTTGTACCGCGATCGACGTAAGTCGCTGGCCGTAGCGACACTTTCTGAAGCCTAAGGGGAGAAGGGGGGTTGCGTCTAACTATAGACCTATTTGGTGTGCTAAAAGTAGGCTTGGGGATTTCGGTCGTGAACTTGGATCGCAGTGTTAGCTTGTCCTGGCGGATTCCTAGGCTTACATCCAAGCTCTGCGGCCTCGACCGGGGCGGCTCTGGAAAACTGCATAGTAGGATGTCTTGGTTGCGTATGGCGCTGGAGTAGATCCGATCAACGGACTTGATCTTCTTGTGGGAAGCGGTCGTGGCGGAAGGCCGGACTTGGACGGCAAATGCTTCACATATCGATGGCGTGTCTGGCATGGACTCAAGCTTGAAAGACCGCGGACTACTCAAGTCCAGGCTCGCAGGGGACAGTTTACTTTTAGGATTCTCCTCTTTCGGACTACCTGGAGACCTTGGTTGGTTGTTACGTTCATTCGTTCGCGACCCGGTTGGCTGCAAGACTCGCTGCGTAGTCTTCCGCGAGTCTGGGGTTGTATGACTGCGGCGAGGAGTCTGGAGGGGACTCGAGTTGCGAGTATTCCTCCCCTGCCATTTACGAGCCCCAAAGACATAGAAAGGGGTTGCGTTTTGGAAGTCGTCGATCACCCGATAAGTTGGTACACTTGTGCTCCGGGATCGAGTCGTATTAGTAAGATCGATCTCATTGTTTGGTTGCAAGGAGGCTGTCTGGAAGTCGAGTTCATCGGCAGCTCTCATGGCCTCGGATGCTGGGTCGTTGGCTATCCCTCCATCTTGGTTGGCCGGCTGTGGCCTGGCAGGAATGATTTGCGGCGTCTCGGAATCTACATTGGTTGTATAACGACTCTGCAGTCCGGAAGCTCCATTTCTAACAAGCCTGTTGAAGATGCGTTCGGCTTTAACAAAATCCCCGTCCGTCAAGTGCTTGCTGATGTCGGCAACACATTCCATCTGGGCGCTCGCCGTACCCCCGTTCATGAAGACGAGTCGCTTATCCCTGGGTGTAGAGTATTGTAAGAATGACCGTGCTACTTCGGCTCTGTCACTACATGCGTTGTGTACCGCTAGAATATGCGACTGGGCATGGAAGGGTGTCTCTGGGTTCTCTTCCTTCATGAATTGTTGAAGTGGTGGGATGATCAAGATATTAGGCGAGCTCGGGAGCAGTCGGAGCTGTGTTGATATGGCATCTTGGGGCCCTTCGAAAGCTATCAAGCTCCCATGGTATTGAGATATAACACCCATAATGCCGCTTTAGATCTCCCCATCAGTTTATGTGGTCTATACTACGGCTCTAAGTTATATATAAGAACTAGGAGACTTGGGCACGCCAATTAGTATACAAGGCGTGTTATAGAATGGCAACGTCTAGCTACCTTCATAGGATACCACGCCGCATTCCAAATTTCGACGAAGGCGTAAAAGCCGAATCCTAATTCCCGAATAGGAACTCTTAGGAGAGACCGGTGAATGGGGGATATGGGCTGGGGCCGACCATCTGAACCGAATAGCAGCTCTTGTTAAGCGAAGCCACTATAAGTTTAGGGGGTTCGATACGAATGGATGGATGGGTAGTGATTTTGGGGCGAAGAGTCCCAAACGAGGAAGAACTATAGGTAGGTACTAGTCAGATAGACAGGATCGTGGAAGATGCTGATTATAGTACGACCGAGAAGGGACTTTAGGCCCTAATAGGAAATCCTTAGAAGCAAAGCAAGTAGCAGAGGAGTCGAAGAAGCAGCCTGCATGCTTGGCGTACATTCCTGGAGAGAATACTACAAACGAGTGGTCTCGAACTCTGTACATGTTACAAGGCGATATATGGTGTCTGGGGTCATAGGTGAAGCAGCGAGATCGCTTGCCAAACGGTTTCCCCTCGCATACTGCTTAGTAGACGAGGGACATCACGGATAGCAGCATTGGGTGTAATTTTGGCGTGGCGTGGCGTGGAGTGGGATGGCATGGCCTGCACGATTAGAATCTTAAAAGTCGCATGGGGTGCGTCTAAAGTCCCAGCCTCGGGAATTCGAAGGGCGGCTACTAGGTACTGCAGACTAGGTAATAGATCTGATGTGTGACTGCCGAAGAGGAGTCCATACATATCTGCACGGGAGGTAAGTAGTTCGGTGACTATACATGGAGGTAGGCCAAGCCATCCTTCGGCAGTAGGGAAAAAGCAAAATGGAGGTCGGGAGCAAGGCAAGGAGTCGATGTTGGTTCGAGTGAAGTGCCGTATAAAGCAAGGTACTGTTTCTATAAATGCAAGTGATCCCGCGAGGACGAGCAAACGCAAGCCATGTGTTTGTTGATGAGAATAGGGATCTGCATAGGCAGGTACATGAGTGAATCAAAATAATGGGCTTTGGTGCAAATTACCTACTTTAACATTTATTATAGGAGTGAATACTTACCTAGGTATTTCAAGTTTAACTTGCACTCTCTATATCTTACTAGTTGAGATAGGTAGGTACTCATGTAGTAGTGCTGCTTGTACTTTCCGTTGATCAGTCCGTATATTAAACCATGAAGCCGTGCTCAGACATCCCTAAGATTTCTATCGTATATTCTTGAAATAACCACCCGCGACATGACACTTTCGGTAATTATGAGATGAGAAAGAGGTAGAGGAAGAGGTTTATGTGACAAGGTTCAGACGGACCACAAAGTACCTAACCTACCTTGCTCATCCCGGGTTTTAGGCAAATCCGGCGATCCATGGAGATTGTGGCTGCACACAGAAAAAGAAAAAGGTAATTATATCCCGTACTTGATGATTTCCATGGCATCGTAGAGTTAGTTGGACGTCTTCAAACCCCGAGTCTAGATGGTTCACTAGTCCTCCAACGTTTAAAAAAAATGATGTGTAGTCTGACTACGAAGTAAGGGGTAATACCATTTAATAACAACAGGTAATTTAATGCGAGAGTTAACTTTACCGACCGTATTCGCGTCAGAGTCAAATCCAGATGGGCAGACGGCCTTTCGCATAACTACTAATGTGGCTTTCCAGGTCAAGAGACTTGTCAGAGAACCCATTCTTCATCGACGCCGCATCGCAGATCCCAACCAACGTGGAAGCGAGGTAAGATTGCTCCCTTGTACCTTATTCGGCCTGTGGCGTGCATCGGATTTATGAGGTCTTAGGTAGAGCGTAGGTAGGTAATTTTGCTTATTACTATGTAGCCACCCAGCATCGTGCATATCAACCACGGATGCCAAAATGCAAACGGCAGAGTTCACTTGCAAGGGCGAATCGTTTGCACGTTGGCGTACATTTCCTGGCACCTAGCTGGGTCTATCTATCTAAGGATATAATGGGGTCCGATCTAGAGACATATTCTATGAGACAGTTTTAGCGAAAAGATGTAAGTTGCATGCCCATTTAGGCTTTCGTATTTTAGTACCTAGCATAATTCCGTAAGTTAGAGAAATCCTAAATTCGGCTTGGCAACTTTCTATTAAACCTGGCCACTAGGATGCTGTGGTCGACGATATGTGATGTATTTCTTCACAGAATATCAACTGTTGCCGCAGGGGACCGTCAGGGCTGCTGCCAACCGCATGGTATGACTTAGATGGAATCGAGTAGTACCTACATGGGAGAATGCCGTCAAACTCAGCCGCCTCTTTTAATCCGAGTCAGACAAACGGTGCCAATGAAGTTCGAGTGGGAGTACGAGATTAAGGTTTCAGGGGACACTGGCCTATGGTCTATCATCTATGGCCGCATGGCCGCATGGTCGCCTCATACACGTGAATTTTGTTATTCCATTGGGGTGAAACAAGCCTCCCGTTCATTCGACCGACAGCCGCGACCATAACCCCCTTTTCCCGAAGAGGTCTCAAGCAGGTTTCCATATACATGTCTGATTCCGTTGGGTGCTCATGTCTCAGGGGTATTATTCGTCGTCTTCCATCAATTCAAGAAGCTCGGCTTCCTCCTCTGCTGTCATGACCCCCTTTTTGGGCTCTTCTGGCGTTTCATTCCTGAGCCCCTTATCCTCTCTATCCTTATTAATCTTGTCGAGCTCGGCCTGGCCAAGCGACCACGTCCTTACCGTCCCGTCGATAGACACCGAAACAATCCGCTTGCCTGCGTTGAGGACAACTAGGTCGGTAACCTCGTCGTAGTGCCCCTCGAGTATACTGTATAGTTTCCCGGATGAACGATTCCAAACTTTTATATCCTCATCTCTTCCAGCAGTAATTATCCATCGATCCGTTACGGCAACGGCTCGCACGTGGTCACCATGGCGGACGGAATCGTCAGTAGTAAACCCCTTGAGCCGTGATAGACACTTTACTGTACCATCGCCGCTCGATGTCCATAGGTCGACCTCTTCGCTTTCGGAATCAAATACCACTTTGTATACCGTAGTGTCATGCTCTAAGATTGTGTGACGAGCCGCCCCAGGCTCATCCGGCGAGGCTTCCTTGATCTGTTCGAAGCCATCAAGGCGAATGCGCCATCGACGGATGTGAGGGTCACTGCTGGCACTGACAAGTATGACTTCTTCAGGTCCCGATCGCACTGGGTCAACGGTAAGGTCTTGGATGGCCATCATTGACACAGCCTGGTCTTGCAACACATGGAGTCGAGACCCGGTTTGGAGGTCCCATATAATAATCTTCTTGTCTGCACCGCCGCTGATCAGGACATCCTTTCCTCCAATATTGGCCGTCGCAAGGGCCTTAACAAAGTCCGAATGACCATCGTATTTGCGACCAGGCGCTTTAGAAGCTAGGTCCCAAGACCATATGTTCTTATCCCAAGAGCCGGCAAAAAGTGTATTGTTGCCGGGTCCACCGACAGCAACACAAGTTACCGGTGCAGATGGACCTCGAAACACCTGCTTGGTATCCCCCGTCTGAAGTAGTTGAACTAGTTAACACCATTACTCTTATGCGGGTATATTTATGTTAACTCACATCAACATTCACCCTACGAACTGATCCGGCGGACTCAGCAATGAGAACTGAGGATGGATCGGTGGGGTCTGATGTAGCGGCTAACAGCTTTGATTTCAAAGCGATGGGATTGCCATTCTTGTTACCAGCTTTCGCCGCACGTCTTTCTCTCTTGGCCTGCTCGGCACTATTCAAAACACGGTTAAAACAGATGGACGGATAAAATGTTCTAGGATATAGCATACTCAGTCTGGAAGAACTGGTCTGCGGATGTTCCTTTGTTCATGGTGACTATAGTAATTAGGAGGTAGATGGGTATCTGTTTTTCAAAAGTGATGTTTTTCAAAAGTGATGATACTAAAGCCTAAGGCGAGTCTTCCGTGTTGGTACTAACAACTACCTCTTCGTAATGTAGCTATCTACGATTTTTATAATCTTTTTTTCTTCTTCTTAAATCGGTGCCTACGTAGGCAGCCACATTTATACTCCTGGCGCTGCCATTGGAAATTTGCCCTCTTATGTAAAATCGGGTTGAAATATAACGGAGTACCTTTAGAAGAAATGGTATTATTGCATTATCGCTTTATCGCGTCAGAGCTAACATTGGAGATTTGGAGAAAGGTGGGGTCACAGAATGCACTGGCCACAGGGCCACAAGGGGGAAGGGGGAAGGGGGGTATCCCTGTTCACTTTAACGCGCTTTCGTTAATTGAATTGTCGACGCGCGACGCGTTTTAAGCCATACATTTTCTACCATCTAAGTCAACTTTTTTTTTTTTTTTTTTTTTTTTCAAAGCCGCTCTCACTTTTTAACTGTTGATGTCCTTTTATTAAAGTGAGAGACGAATATCAAAATGGCATCGACAGCTCCTCTTCGTCCTCGAGCAAGGCCGGCCCATACCCAGGGTTCAACTCGCTGCGCTTACACCCCTGACGGTTCCAAGCTGGTAACTGTCGGTTCGAATAATACGATCCGACTGTATAAGACAGGTTTCGATGGTGAACCTATCAACATTGACGATTGCCAAGAACAGAACGTCAGCGTAGACGCTTCTGACGAATTCTTCGTTGTCGGCTCTGAAGATGGTACCGTTAGCCTCTATTCGATACCCGATGCCACCCTCGACAGGTTCCTGCTTCGATGTACTCTCCCAATCCGGGACGTTGCACTTTCACCAGACTCCAAGTGGTGCGCCATAGCCAGCGACGAATTAACTGTGAAGCTCGTCCGAACCGATGATAACACCCAGATCCGCCACCTCAAGGAACACAACAAGCCTACAAAACATCTTACTTTCGATCCTAAAGGATCAACTGTCGCACTAGCTTGTACCGACGGAATTGTATACGTGTACTCAATCTCATCTGATGAGCCAGAACTCCTGAAGAAAGTGGACGGCGTCATTGGCGCATTGGATACCGAGTCAGATGTTAGTTCAAAGATCGTATGGCACCCTGACGGGCGTGCCTTTGCAGTTCCAACTCCGACAAGAGACATCCAAGTTATCTCCAAGAACGATTGGGAAAAACAACGAATATTTTCCAATGGTCACAATGGGGAAATTACCGCCTTGGCCTGGTCGCCAAACGGTGCCATACTAGCTTCCGCTGGCAAAGACAAGAGGATATTGCTATGGGAGACCAAGACTCAGAGCGTTATTGCCAGGCTCGACTATGCCAACGTGATAGACATAGCATGGCATCCTAGAGATAATCTAGCATCGTTCACCAACTCGGATGGTGAGGTCTACATCCATCCAGACTTTGTACCAGAGCAGTTTTTGCCCCTATTAAAGCTTGGGAGGCAACCTGCCCCTTTCATTCACGATCCCTTATCAGAAATTGGAGCAAATGTCAGAAAGCCTGCAGAAACGATTGTGCCCGTGCTCAATCGAAGAAATAGAGAAGGAAGTTATGATTCTCTTATGGATGGACCAATGCAAGACGATGACGATTTCGTAGTGGATGACGACGGAGCTGGATATGTGATCAACGGAAATGGGAAACGTATGCATGATGATATTGACGTTTTTGGCGAGCCGACAAGCAAGCGTCCTCACCTCGAACCGGAATACCACGAGGCTTTCCAACCTGGGTCGACGCCGTGGCGAGGCAACAGGAAATACCTTTGCCTAAATCTTATCGGATTTGTCTGGACAGTAGATCAAGATGGACATAATACAGTTACTGTGGAATTCTACGACCACGAATTTCACAGAGACTTCCATTTTACTGATACTTTCCTTTACGACAAGGCTTGCCTGACAGAGAACGGCACTCTGTTCTCTTGTCCGCCTAAAGACGACACGCCAGCGACGATCTTTTATAGACCTCATGAGACGTGGACAAATCGTACCGATTGGAGGACGCAGTTGCCAAAAGGAGAGGCTGTCCTCGCTATGTCACTGAGCGACTCTTTCGTAACCGTCACGACCACCGCCAACTACGTTCGAGTCTACACACTCTTCGGCATCCCTTATAAGGTGTACCGACCGAAGAGTACTCCGATGGTTACCTGTACAAGCTGGAGAGACTACGTGATGACAATCGGCAATGGCCCTGTTGGTGCGGACGGGCATACCAGACTTTTATATACTATCGAGAACGTGAAGAGGGACGAGATTTGCCAAAATGAAGATACCGTGGCACTACCCGAGGGCGCAACGTTAAAGAGCGTCTTCTTTTCTGGCAGTGGCGTACGTAAAATATCATCCTCATTCTCCATGGATAATGCTAACTTCCATTGTGATAGGACCCGTGCATTTACGATTCTACGGGAACACTCTTGACCTTGCTGCATTGGCGCCAACCGTCAAGAGCCTCTTGGATACCACTCCTGGATACTAAGCTTCTCCCACGTCTCGCATCCGGTCGAAAGACAGAGACTTACTTTCCGATCGCTGTTGCGGACAACAAATTCCACTGCATCATCCTCAAGGGCGGCGACCAATACCCATACTTCCCGCGGCCCCTCCTCTCCGAATTCGACTTTTCTACTCCGCTCACCTCTGAACCACCCAAGCAGAAGAATCCCGATGCCATGGATCAGGACGGTACACCAGAGCCCGAAGATGACGACTCGGAGTCGCGCAAGTTGGAGCAGCAGTTCCTACTCAAAGGCATCACAGCCGCACAGCTGCAAGACCTAGCAGACTCGACAAGCGGCAGTCACACGCAGCGGTCAAACCTCGCGCGCCTCGAGCTCGAGATTGACAAGACGCTCCTGCAGCTCCTAGCCATCGAGTGCCGCGAGGGCGAGGATCGCGGGATGCGCGCGCTCGAAATCGTCGAGCTCATGCGCGACCGTACGGGACGCATGATCGAGGCCGCGAATAAGGTTGCCGAACGTTATGGGAGATCCATTTTGGGAGAGAAGATACGCGAGGTTGGCGAGCGTAGGGTTAATGCTATGGATGATGATTTTTGAGGAAACTTCACAAGATGGAGAGAATAGATTTTGGCTTGCATTTGGGTTGTGCCGGCGTTACAAGGGTTGCTCTGTTATGAGAGCGGCGTAGGGGAGTGTGTATAGGTAGGTAGGTACATATATCATTCCTACCTGTTACTAATTATTTTGCAAGTATAACCTCCCTTTAGATATGGATCTAACTACGGGTTATGATGGTAAAAGGGCAGCAAAACCCGAGAAGTACGGACTAGGACTATTTATTACCCCACGTGGGCGTTGGTCAGGGGTGCAATGACAAGACTACCTCTACCCAATGTACATGATACGCGGAAGAACGGCTAAACGGATGGAGACATTCGGAATATACCTTATTACCTATACACCTATGTAAGCGGTGGTGATGTGCTCTACTGATGGCTCCAAATGGTGCAGGTAGGTGCTTGTGTAGGACGATGTGGTAGTTCGGCTTCGGCTTGTCCGACTGGGGAGTAGGTAGGTGGTCTATCATTCGTAGCCTTGCCGATACTTGGTTGAACGACTTAACTACTTACTATACTACTATACTACATCCAACTACGTATGCGTATAAGTCCCGGTCCTATCTATATCCGCCCACGGTAACGTCCCCTCCCCATCGCAACGTGTAAATACCTGCACTAATAATAATTTTAATTACGCCAGATGCTTCTCGAATGCTGCGCCGCACCGCATACACACACACACACACACACACACACACACACACATACATACATACACACTACACACTACACTACACTACACTACACGATAAAGTCTCACGTAGTATCCAGGTATGCAGGCATGTATGTATAACCCTCCACTTGGGCCAATTAATATCGCGAGCCCCGGGAACCAAGCCCACGTTTTTCAATCAGAACCGCAACCCACCCCCATCTATAGCTCTCTCTCTCGCGATCCTGTACGTACCTAGGTATGTATGTATGTATGTATGTATTATATTACATGTATGTATCGAGCCTCTAGAACAACGTCGATAGACCTGACAACTAGAAATGCACATGCCGTGCGTGGCATCCCATACCCCCCTTGTCTTCTACGGCATGTTAGGTAGGGATTGGCTACCTTTGAAGATGCGGCTAGACGCAAGGGGGAGACTTCGTCGGGGAGAGAGGGTCAGGTATATGTATGTGAGAGTATATGTATGGGTAGGTAGCAATAGCAATAGCAATGTGAATGAGTGAGCAAGCGAGCGAGTGCAAACACGGCGCAGCAATAACAATCCTTTCGCTTAAAACAAACGGGTAGTCCGGGGCTTCGCTTGCGCTGGAGGCGAGACTTCCCAACAGGTACGTACATAGTTGGCCACGACGACGACGACGACGACGACGGCGGCGGCGATGATGATGATGAGGTGGTGAGGAGCATTAATGGTCCCTACCTACCTCTGACATATGGAGAAGCTCATCGACGGCTCCAACATGTCGACTAACAACACTGCGGAGCTCGTCCGCCTCATGACAGCGTATGACAATTCCCACGAGCCGAGACCGCTGCTCAACCACCGAGCCACCATATACGGCTTGGTCATCCCTTTCATGGTGCGGATTTAACCACCTACCTACCACGTCGAGCCAACGTCAGACCAGGCAGTTCGCTAACCATGCCAAGCACAGGTCGTCTCCCATATCTGCGTGACACTCCGGATATACACGCGGATCAAGTTGCGGTGTCTAGGCTGGGACGACGTATTCGTGGTGCTCTTCCGAGTAGGTCTCTTTCTTTTTGAACGACTCTCCAAGTAGCGAGCTATCGAGCTGACTCTCGAGTGTAATAGATAACAGCTACGGTTGGCTCGGTGTTCCTGTGTCTGTGTAAGTAGACCCCCCTTCACCCCGTCCCTGGGAAGATCTACCAGCTAACTAGACCCCAGCGCTGAATGATGGGCTCGGCGAGCATGTGCTGACGATTGGATATGACAATATAGTCGCGTTCCAAAAGGCAAGCATTTATTTTATTTATTTATTTATTTTATTTATTCTCTACCCATATCACCCCTTATATAAACACCACCTCAACCACCTCCCTCCCTACCCAACATACTAACACTTCCCTCCCCCCTCCCCCCAGAAATTCTACGTCTGCCTAGCAACATACACCATCTCCACCGCCCTCGTAAAGCTGTGCCTGCTATCGCAATACCTGCGAATCTTCTGCGCCCCATCTCACGCGCGCACCGTGTGCTGGATCAGCCTCGGCGTCGCCGGGACCTGGGGCGCCGGCTTCTCCTTGTGCGCGCTGCTCCCGTGCTTCCCGGTCTCCGGCTTCTGGAACTGGGCCGAGCCCGCCCGCTGCTACGGCTTCGGGTCCAAGGTGCCCGGCGAGATAGCCGGGACCTTTGCCGGACACACCGGGTCCAATGCGGTCCTGGATGCTCTGGTGCTTGCTATTCCCGTGCCGCTGTACTTCCGGACGACGACGGCGTGGAGGCAGCGGTTGGGCATTGGCGTTCTGTTGGTTCTGGGTCTCGTGTATGTGTATGCCCCATCATCATCATCATCCCCTCGACGCTTACCTACCTACCTACCTACCTACCTACTAACGCAACGCCCCCCCCAAACAGCGTAAACCTCCTCAGCATATGGCGCCTCCAAACCATCGTCGCCAACAAAGCCGGGACACACCCAGTCCTCGACCCGACCTGGTACGGGCCCAAGAGCATCATCCTCGCCGCGCTCGAAGTCGACCTAGCCAGCATAAGCGCCTCGATCCCGACCTTCTGGCCCGCCCTCGCGCACGGCATCCTGCCCAACAGCATCTTCATAACGCGCGAAGTCCACATAACGCACCAGCACCGCCGCCTGCCCTCCCCAGCCCCGCCCCCGCATCCCGAGCTGCCGCTCTCCTCCCTGGCCCGCGGGCCCCGGGACGGCGTCCGCCACGGCAAGCCGTACGACCGCCACTACCACTACCGCGACGACTTCGTGCAGCACCGGGTCGTCCCGGCGAACATGGCCGCAGACCACGGTAGTAAAGGTCAGCATGGGGATGTGGAGGCCTGTGGCGGGTCCCAGGTCCGGTCCGACGGGCACCGCGGGTTCGAACGCGAGTGCGAGCGCTTGAGGCTGGTGGCCGTGGAGAGTAACAACAGCAATGGGAAGAGCGACAATGCTAAAGCTAAAGCAAAGGAAATAATGTGCTAGGAGAGGAATCGTTAATGGCTTGGGGAGGGGTGGCAAAGGCTAGGTTCTAGGATGGAGGTAAATGTTAGGCGCATTGTTGTTTTGATGATACCCCTGAGTGTATTTTTAATAAGTCTGCTTTTACTGATAGCATTTCGTTCCCGTTTTGAGACTACGGATCTACCTAGGTTAGGTATATTCACGGATATAGTACACCTGCATAGCCAATATCACATTACTAGTAGAGCTAGTATAGTACCTCTCAACCATCAGATCCTACTCTCTTGGATCTTTTATTATATTACGCAGCTATAGTAGATAATATGCTTACAAATATGGTCCAGTCACCATGATATAGAAGTAAGTATACAAAATAATCGATACATCTATGTCTATTACCTTATTCATAATCTCCACGTCAACCGTTCCCAACCCTATACAGCATGCCTGTCCTTTTAAACCAGGCCCAATTCCTATTGCCCAAGCAGCACAAATACGCGGATACGACCTCGCAGTCCAGTCTAAAACATACAACACCATATCGTAGCTGTTACACTACGTTTACTCCAGGTACTCTCACGCTTTCTTCTGCTTCCTCTTCGCCAAAAACCCACTAATGGGATTCTTGCCCCTGAATCGGAGGTACGTCGCAAAGTAAACCACAGCGTAATTGAACACAATGTAAGCCCAGACGATGCCGAAGTCGCGCCAAATATTGCTGTAGTAGATGCTGAACTGTGTTCCGAACTCGTCCCCGTTCTTGTATTGGCAATATTCGCAGAGGCCATCATCCGTGACGCTCTGTAATATCCCACTCGCGTGCGCAGAATAAGCCTCGGTATACGATTGGCAGGTCATGTCAGGAGGTGGGCGGAAGCGCGCGAGCTCGGTTGGTTTACACGTGACAGGTTTGTCATGAATAGCGACACCAACGAAAGCTTCCATTAGGTAGTGGAAGGGGGTGAGCGGGTACATCCACTTCTGCCAGAAGTATGGGAGCGACGCTGGCGGCACAGCCACGCCACAGAATGCCACGACGAAAAGGAAGAATAGGGGGACGAACAGACTTGCTAGCAGTTGGTTGGGACTAAAGGCCGCGATGGCTTGGCCGAAGCTGACGTAGTACAACTCGAAAATCATCATGCACAAGAAGGTAAACCCGGATGGAAAACCCGTCATCTTATACCCCATCAGTCCCCACCACCAGCAGTTGTAGTAGATGGCACCTCCCACGATAGCATAGGGTATTTCCACCAGTACTGCAGCCGTCGTCCACGCAAACCAGGAGTAGATCTTTGCGTTGTTCTCGCGAGACTGGAAAATGTTTCGTGAGTTGAGAAAAACGGGTTGAAGCTGCTGGATCAGTGGGGGCGAAATCGTAAGGTTCATAAAGATGGAGAATAAGCGAGACTGCATATCGATGCTGGCATCTCCTAGACGCCAGAATGTGAAGGTGTTGAAAAGACCAGTGAATATGTGCAGAATCATCTTGCCCATGATGTAATTTGGCGACCTCCAATAGGCAACGAAGGAACGCTTGACGACTGCTGTCGTCTGAGTCCATAGAGGCATGGCATATTCGCGATCATCTTGGATATTCTTCGAATGTTGAACATTCCGGCGCTTCTCATTCATCTGAGTTATCTCCTTTGACTGGTCCTCAAAGTTTTGGGATTGTAACCAAGTGTCGCCCCAGTCTTGGCCTGCGTAATCCGGATTTCCAGCACCGATGGCCTCCAACATCCACTCAGCCGGGTTTGCGTCTGGAGGGCATTTCGGGCCACCGTTAGACTCAAAGTATTTGATCAACTTCTGGCTGTCTTTTCCGAGCTCGCCTGCATACGCCACGCGGCCTCCAGACTTGAGCAAAATTAATTCGTCGAAATTTTCGAAAAGCACGGCAGAAGGCTGGTGAATGGTGCACAAGATGGCCTGGCCAGCGTCAGCCAACTTACGCAGAAATCTAACGATATTGAATGCTGCCCCTGAATCGAGACCCGAGGTGGGCTCGTCTAGGAACATTAGTAACTCTGGCTTTGATGCAAGTTCAACACCAATGGTGAGTCTTTTGCGCTGCTCTGCGTTGAGGCCCTCGCCGACCACTCCTATTATTGCTCCGGCGATATCTTGCATCTCAAGCAGTTCGATGATCGTTTCACAGTAAGCATACTTCTCCTTTGTTGGCACTTCCTTCGGTTGACGAAGGAGCGCAGAAAACTGTAGGGCCTCGCGTACGGTTGCAGTTGGTTCGTGGATATCAAGCTGCTCCGCAAACCCCGTGGCTCTCTGGAATGATTTGGGAAGGGATCTTCCGTCTACCAAGAAGTCGCCTTTCACGACACCAAACGTAATCCTGAAAAAGTAATTTAGTTCAAATTTCCCTTAGTTAGAAGCCATAGTATTCTTACCTCTGAGCTAAAGTATTCAGCAACGTCGTTTTTCCAGCTCCGGAGGCTCCCATAAGGGCTGTCAATTTTCCGGGCCTGACAAAACCTTGGACATTTTGCAGTAACTTTCTCTCGCCACCCTGGAAAGGGATCGTATAGTTGACGTTTTGAAACGTGAATATCGTCTCATTCTTCGCAACTGTCCGCATAGTCTCTTCTTCTCGTCTTTCTTGCGCTGCGGAGGCCTCTTCGGGGATGGTAACTTTCTCCCTAGAACTTGCGGCTTCTTCATCGCCTTTATTCCCTTTACGGCCCCCGGTCTCAATAGATTTCTGGAGACTCTTTGGAACCTGTCCGCGCTTGAAAACTGTCACAGCAGCACCTCCAGCGTTAGGCTTCATCCTTTCCATGCCTATCATTGATATGGCAAGGAAGAACCCAAAGAAAGCCCACAAAAAGCCGAAGTTCCGCCAAAGATGGCCGCGTGAGTAATTAAAAGACGCCTGGATATAATCTCCTCCATTAACAATCACCTCTCCAGGTCTTGAGCCTGCTAATGTGCATGACTGGTATTGTGGTTCAACACCTTCGACACCACTAGGAACGAGGAATGGGGCTACACAATCCAGTTGTAGGTTGTAGAACTCGTTGGACATGAGACACTCGAACCCATATTGAAGCCAATTAACCCAGCGTAGCCAACTAAACCATGGATGCATTGACGAAGGTGGGATCAGGTATCCAGTATAAACAATGATAACCTGAATTGCGACACCGGTCACCTTGGTGGCATCGTCCAAGGTCTTGAAGAGCGCAGAAATCGCGCGGAAGAAAGCATAAGTCGTCATTGTAATCATCCACAGAATCAGGAGCGAGATGAAGAATTGAGATGGGGAGGCAGAGAGGCCTGCCATCCAGTAGATAATAATATCGAATAAAAACACCTGAATGAAGACTAGGGGTACGTCCACGACAGTTTGCGCCAAGGCATAAGCAGAAGGTCGATAGAAGGAAAAGTTTTTGTGCTTGAGCAAGATAGGTTTAGATTCGAATGCCGCCGTCTGTTCAGCAAGAGCCATTAACGCGTTGAACATCAAGATAAAGAATAAGACACCGCCTCGCGTAAAGGCACCAGCTGCTGTAGGTGGGAGTTTGTAGAATAAGCTTCCCACTATAAGACTCTGGAAGATAATACCGCCCCATTTTCCTGTGAGGGAAGCTTTATCACCTAGCATAACTAGAGCTTGACGCTTGGTGAGAGCAATCACTTGCTGGGGGAATGATATGGTGTAGTTCTTTCTCTTGTTCTTTTCCGACGTATTCTCCGCCCGAGCACGCTGCTGCTCTTCGAGATGAGTTTCGTAATCCTGGACATCATCAAGGTTACGCTGGTAAGCTTCACTTTTCCTGAAAATCTCAGCGAATTCTTGGGCTGATCGTGGGATTCGATCATCCCATCCCGGCCTGACACTGCGCTCGTGGGGGTCGGTAACAGACGTAAGAAAATCGGCCGTGGTCCACCGATCAGGACAGTCAAACCCGAGATCCAGGAAGTACTGCTTGGCTCTATCGGAGGGTCCATAGTATAGGCATTGGCCATTGTCAATTAGTAAAACTTTGTCAACAAGGTTGTATAAAGATTCGCCAGCTTGGTACAGCGAAACAGCGGTGGAAACCTGGGCCATGTTCGTAAGCGCTCGCAATGACTGGACATACTCGACAGCTGTCGATGCATCCAGCCCCTTACTCGAGTTGTCCCAGCCTTGAACACTGGCCCGAGTAATGAGTGCCTCGGCAATACTGACTCGCTTGCGCTCTCCACCAGAAACTCCCCTGATATACTCATTTCCGACCTTGGTGTCCATTGTATGCTCAATCCAAAGCAGCTTCGCGGCGACTCTGAGAAATTCCCTTACGTAATCTTCCCTACTTTCGCCCTCCATTCGCGATTCCTTTCCAGGGGTACGAGTCCGGAGAGCGAAGGTGAGGGTATGCTTAACTGTCAAGGTAGCATAATGCAAATCGTCTTCCGGATTGTAAATGATTTCGCCCCTGAAATCCTTAGCCATGCGCTTCGCATCTGTGCCGCCGTAAGTTACATCGCCTAAAACGTCCTCAAATCCTGCTCGCTGGTTACAGAAGGTTTTCAAGAACGTCGTGCAGCCGGACCCTGGTCTACCAAGGACAAGTAGTATTTCTCCAGGTCGGACACAGCCATTGAAGTCACTAATCAGCTCTCTTACGGGTGGTTTTCCGGCAGCGGCTCTAGGTCCTTTGGTCACTAAATTCCATAAGAATCGTGGCAAGTCGAGGAAGATATCGCCAACTGTAGGCTGTAAGCTAGCCCCAAGGCCAGCACCCTTAACTGTAAGATTTCGGAAGATAACACCAGCGTGCCTTGTCTTTTCTTCTTCGCTATGCTGCTGTCGAGCTTGACCAAACATTCGGGACATCAGTCGCTCGATTTCGTCGTTCTCTCCTTGCGACCCAGCGTCTGAAGTGAGGCTACGACGCCGCGAGAGGGCACGAAACAATTCATCTTCGGTTTTGACTTCACTCTCCTTTCGTTCGAGTTTCGGTTGATCCGCCGTCGACCTAATAGGTTCGAAGCGAGGTTCCACCTCAGTTTGCTCAGACTCATCAGACGATATTTCGCCAGGGGCAGACTGAGCTTGAGGTGCTGTAATAGTATGCTTAGAAGAGGATGGACTAGGATCACTCGGTCTAGCATTCCCGCCAGCAAACATGGCAGCAGCACCACCGGCGTTGGTATAATTCACCTCATCGCGTCGTGTCGATGGAAACGCGTCGGTATTTACATTCAACGATCCAGCAGCTGGTATAGAGTTTTCTCGGTTGGCAGCAAGTGAAAACTCTCGGCTGATAGTCGAGAGACGTTTGGCTGGGATAGAGGATGGCGTCTCAGGGTACCCGCCAGGGATATCTGTATCTGCTGGGGTAGGTATGTCGCCTTCCATTGTGACTTAGACGAAGGGTTTTACACACCCAAAAAGAAGGGAAAGACGTGGCTCAGACACGGTATGGTATTTTTTATAAGTATAAAATAAAATCTATAATAATCACATCATAGGTGTTGGGGGTGTCTAAGACCTCTAGCTTCTGAAAGGAAACAAGCGAGACATAAAGCAATACATCATCATAGAAGCCAGAGCTGGTAGAAACAATAAGGAAGACAACCACATGTCGGAACCCGGGACTCTGAGAATCGGGGTCGGAGTTCGGACTCTAAAAATGAACGAGATGGTTTGTAACGCTAAAAGAAAAAAATACATCTACTATTGTCATTAGCATAGGTACACTAGAAAGAGCGATCTGTAGGCAGGCTTGGGTTCTGATAAATCTTCTTTTGGTGTGAAAAATCGAAGGCGTCAAGCCTCATGTGGGTCCCCGGTGGGGTGGTGATGACATAGAACTTATAGGCCTTACGCTAGCTGACTTATGTACAGGTAGTAGGTACATCATCCAGAGGAGGTGGTAAGTCCATCCGGCCGGGTCTTGCAAACAAAACGTCACGTTTGTCAGCTGCAAATCGATCAATACCTAGTCCACTAAAAGGTACTATGTATATCATAAGCAGTTTAAGCCAATCAGATTCAAAAGAGGTTTGCCTTTTGCATTCGGAGGATGGTTCCGATCAAACGCCTTTATGTATCTAATCTAATATTGCTTTTTATGTCTCGTTGGTATGCTTTTCTATGATATGTACCTAGGTAATGTTCGTTCAACCAATGCAAAGCATCGAGTAGTTTGACTACTTCACCAATAATTTCACAGGGAGACGGGTCCGTACGGAAATAATGCGCAGGCGCAGCGATACACGAAATCTTAAGGAATGGGAATGTAAGTTCCTAACCGTACCCAGAGACTAGATAGCCAGGTCGCTGATTACAGCCACGCAAGGACTAGACCGGAACCGGATATTCAGATATGAGGAAGAAAGTTCGAAGGATGACTTAAAGCCTAGTTATAAGTTCCATCTCGGACTTGATATGAAGTACATCAGCGCATGTTGGTAATATTTTAGAGACTCAGGGGGCTATCTCAAAAATGTGAAGCCCTACGTATGATACGAGGATGGCTTGGGGTTGGATGATGATTCTTTCCCCCAAAAGTAACCTAGGAAATTGTCAAATCAGAGGTCGTTTGAAGGACATACCGAAGACGTCGACGTCATGTTTGGGATTACCAAATAAATCAAACGCAGCCAGTTGGTAGAGTTGCCGTTAACCCGCACGGGAAGAAGTGGGAGCAGTACCTATTGATGTAATAAAAGTACCTACCCTAAAGTCCGGCGTAACACACCTAAATATCAGGGTTCCTTCGGTTAATATTGCACCGTCGGCTCTCCCGCAGTACAGTCCTGTTACACAATTTCTTACATGATAATAAGTCGAACCAAAGCCCTTGTACCGCGTTATGTTTCGTAATAATTTTCGTAGAAGCCGGTTCTATTTTAAAAGATGAGGCTAAGTAGTAGTGCAAATTAGAAGGCTTTGGGGTAGACATTGCATGTTAAAAGTAACAAGTGTATATACTATTAACTACTACCGTGATATGCTTGCGTACGGTTTCTATGAAGCTACTAACTGGTTAATATGTTATTAATTGCAACTTTGTCGATAGGCAGCTATTACTTGAGTAATTTATATACCATTCCTTTGCTAAGTCTATTATCTCTTTAAATCCTTTCGTTTATAAACCTCAATCATAGTCTTTCGAGCCGAGTTACCCATGATGCTACACCGCTATGATGATATACGGGAGGTCATAGCACCAATACCCAGTGTCTTTAGCTACTATGAGGTTGTCCGAGTTGACATTAAAATCATATGATCCAACATCGATATCCTTTGAAAGTGATTACTTGGATAGGTAATAACTAAACTTTGTTTAGAGATATATAACGCAACAAAGACTAAATGGCATAGTCCTTTGTTTCCAGACCTGTGCCTTGCTGAAATAGTTATTGGATTACTTTCCCGCGTGCCCTCCTGCAATACATAGAAGACTCAAGATTCATCCACCTGCCTTTGTTTATGACGATGACCCATTTTTTGAAGTCTTAGAATCTAAACTACAATTAAATGGACCTCATTACGGACAACCAAGAAGACTGTTCTCCTGGAGCTTGCTCCTCCTTTGGAAACCCCCATTGTGTGATTTCGTCTCCAATTAACTGATACGTTTACGGAGCTGAGCAATCCTCCTTGATAATGTAACTCAGCGGCACGTACACTTACGTAAACATCCCATGTTTCCGAAAAATCGCTCATTTCATAAAATATAATTTAAGTAATGCAATATGGGTAACTATCATCATTGTGATAGTTACATGTAATGGAAGATATAGGCTGTCGAACTTTCCAAGTTACCTATTGTGCTGTTGATTCGTCTGTTTGAGGGCGGGTTTTAAGGGCCCCGAAATTGATGACTTCGGAATAGTCTATGGTTATCACGTATCTTATCCCCAGACAGATCTGACGCCATCCTGGTCCTAATTTAAGTCTAATAGCATGAATGATAGCGAAACTTTAAAAGTTACCTGTTATGGCATTGAATGTGTAAGCAGTTTAGTTTAACAGTTTAAGACCTGGAAGATTAGCTTGTTGTGGGACTAGTTAACTTATAATACTGCTACTAAAGTCTTCACATACTTCAAAATATCGAGTTCATCGAATTAAGCAATAAGTTCGTGAGAAGTTAATATTTATTAACGGACCTGCCTAGCCATTAGGGTCTTTGGTTATTACAACTTGACCTGTTTAAAATGTACATTTGAAGCTAGTTTATCTACCCTTGTGCCAATAACCCGCTTAACCATAATAAAATCATCGACCGATGTGAAGTTTCAATCGCTGTCCACAAGATTGAATGAAAAGGGTTCCTAAAGTCTCATCCATCTCTCCTATCCGGACTACTGGCCGGTATCTCTGCAGGAAGCTCAACATAAGTTTTCGTGCCTAATTCATGTATGCCGGAAGCATTGTCCATGATGCTCATTTTCGTTGCCGGTGTGCCCGGATGAGTTTGGTACTGTCCAGGCGCTATGTACGGTTGGTAAATAGAGCCTTCCTGTTCACCAGCTAGTCGTTTGTTCCTGTATCTTCGCCATGCCAGCCAGCCAAGTACCAAGAACAATAGCAAACCACCAAGACCGACACCAATTCCTATACCGATCTTAGCGCCCGCCGATATTCCTTCGGAATCTGAGTCGTCGGAATCACTAGGCGAAGTTGACGTGGGAATCGGCGATGAGACGGAAGAGGATGTGGGAGTAGCCGTGGCGAAGAGATCGGAGGAGTGAAATGCGACTCTGATGGAATGCGCATTCACGCCACCGGCCGTTACAAGCTGCACTGTGAGGGTGTTTCCGGCGCGATCGGTGTCGGTCACAATGTAAGTCTTAGTTGATTGTCCACCCGAAATGCAAGAATAGAAGCCAGGGTCGCAGGAAAATCCTCTGTGCGCAATTAGTCGGGTGAACTTAGCGGGTGCAGCATTGATACAATGCGTATAAGTGCAACTTACGTTGGACAGCACGCCCATACGGTCTCGCTATCATCATTTGATGGAGAAGCATTGCATGCGCTGGTATATCCGACCGGACAGAATGCAGGCGAGATCGTCGTCGATAAGTCTCTATTACCGGGCCAGCAGCTCGAATCAAATGGGTTGCCGAGAAAAACGCCCGTATTAGTCCCAGACGAAGTTATCCATACATCCGTCACGCAGGACGTCGGGACCGCTAGAGAGGTCAACATCGCGAGGCTGCTGTATATTATATGACATACATATCGTAGGTAGAGAGGTAAAGGGAGGAGAATTCACATTAAATTCTATGCCGGCCAAAACCCCAAAACGCCAAACGAAGGAATGACCTGAGATTCATTCGTATCCACTCTGTAACACGTCGTATATATAGCCAGCCAGACAATCCAGAGTATCACCCCTGTTTGATTGTATGTGGGCCTACCAGTAAGGATTATCGGCGTGCACTAATGCCTTCGAGGCTTGGAAGTCTTACATAGTACTCGATATCGATATTCTCATAATTCTTAATTTGTCGTAGTAGGCCAATAATGTTTTCATAAGAAAGTCCTAACCTAACCTATTAAACATAGCAACCTTCTATTACGGATTATTCAACTCTTAGGCGTGAATGGCACCGTGCTGCGGGTTACCATCATTTGACTCCCACGCGTGGCTGAAACTTTTCCCTATGGATAGACCAATCATAGAGCCAAATATCCGTATCAATATTCCTTCCGGCAGGTTGCGTGCCGATTGTCGCGTTACCAGCTTACCTGCTTATCTTGGCTCAGGTCGAGTGTCAATACATAGGAAAGACCCCAGCTCTCACGTGCTGATGGTAAGTTAACGCGGAACTATTATAAATCAATTGAAATACCTACCTAGGTATCACAATGACATGCTGCGATACCTTCTTCCTGACAACTCTAGGAGAGCTACGGGATAAGAGTTCGTTGACTACTGACCAGCTCGCTATATTCGTGACCCCTTTATTCCGTACTGTATAATCCGGACCTATCGTGCCCAGCCGCGTAGCCAGGAATACGAAGTTCAGGTTGCGGGCAACTCTGGTTTGCTGGCCTTACGATAGACCTCACATACCTGTAAATGATATTCAATTACTCCTTATGTTAGTCTACTACCTAGTAAAAAATTGTATAAATATCTCTTTAAAATGATGGGCTTCTAAACAGTATACCACCTAACGATTTGGCAACCAAGATATGACTACCTCATTATGGGACAAGTAGTGGGGTTGATTATTCCTCAAGCATCTCCTTTCTCTTAGTATTGACCATAAGGAGAGCCAGTCTTCCCTTATAGCTTCATATTAAAGTTAAAGTTAAAAGGCTTTCATATTACTCTCTGTACCTTAACACCTCTTAATCTCATCAACTACAACTTCAACCTCACCCCATAAACCCTGTCTGAGCATAAAAATCGTGACATGTCTATATTTGTTGCAGATACCTCAGCAGTAAGCACTCTCGACATCATACTTATTATGTTAGTGGCCTCCCACGGCTTCTATAACGATTTTAGGGTCATGGAATTGCAACATGCTAGATATCATTAGGCTGAATATAAGAACTACCTATGTAAATTTTAAGTTTGGCCCTTACTGTGCTGAATTATCGTTCGGCCGGATGTTTTAATTGGTTAGGCACTCAGAGAGCTAGGCTTGTTTATAAACAGAAGACTACTCAACACACGGGCTTGAACCTTACTATGGTTGGGCATACATCTAAACTCTTCGACCGTATTATTTAAAAGTATCCGGCATTACCAAATATCCGCTAGTCTTCTAGGTGTTAGTATCTCATGAAGGAAATAAGTAAATTTTGTAGTTATCGCCAGCAAGCTCCTTTTTGTTGGTGGTATTAACTCAGCGGCAAATCGTAAGCCAACGAGAACTTATCTACCCCATCACTCACCTATTCCCCGGATGTCTTCCCATTCCCCGTCAAGAATACCCAGGCAGTAAAGAGTTGATATGTCATGCTTAGGTGTACCACTGCCATGCTATGATTCCCAGCTTGATTAAGGTACAAGCCTCTTATCACCGTAAAGACTCCCCATGCTTGACAGTCGAACCGCAATGAAACAGTGTTTGTAGCTAGAACAGGACTCACACCTATAAAGGTGTGACACAGGATGGCTTAAAGCGAACCTACAGCGCCTTGGCGGGAGACCACCGAACACCAATATTGTATTAAACACGAACTTACCTGGAGGAGCCAACGGAAACGGCTAGAACATTATCATGTGTGATTTTAAGGTTAGATTTGCAACATATGGTATACCAATATAGTATATACAGACAGGTATATATTAGCCTTGTATATCTTTGTACGTCGTATACCCTTAGGGAGGCTTACGAGGGCTGGTCCTTTCCCCTTGCCCCGGCGTTAAATTTACCAACCAACCAACCAACTGTAAGGACTCCACAGTCTCGACCGGCGGCCAATATCTACAAGCCTATTAAAGTTCCAGACAAGACATCCAGGGTAAAGGATATCTTGGATATCCGACCTGGTGTATACTTACTACTGGCTCCCATATTTTAGGATTAGAGCTCCTCGTAGATCGATAGAGTTATTTCCACGCCTTCAAGGTTCACATTGTGATACCTAACACATTCCGACCTTGCGATACTATAAGAATATATAGGGGCCTTTGGAGCTTTTATCGTCGTATGTACATGCTCTCTTTTTCTTTTCGAACATTTTTGGAGGAGGCGGTATGATACTGACATGAGGCGGGACCAAAGAGCATGGTAACAACTTCGTTGTTCCGCGAGGAACTCTCTCCAATCTGAGGAGCCTTACGGCTCGTATATACATGAGTGTTCTTTGTTCTAGATGTATCATCTAGAACCCTGACAGATACTCGACTTTAAAATATGTGATATGTCAATATTAACTACCTAGACATTATCTAAGCCCTCGAATACTCAACCTGGGACCCAACGAAGCCAGACATAATAACAATAACACTCATTTACAACTATATACTCACTTGGTCCACCTCTAGAGAAGTTTGGCTCCACCCTCTATCTCGTGTTCTTGGTGTAAACCTCACCCCTCACTGATTCAGTAAGCGTATGTTATAGACTTTGAAACCAGAGGAGCTAGTTTTGATTTCCTAAATTATTAAAAAGCGTGGAAAGATCGAGGAAAGATCTATCAGTACTACGCCTTCCCAAAGACAACTACGCTCATTAGACTCCGGTCACGGACGTCTCGTATATTAACATATAAGATATTTAGTAAAATTAATCAACCCGGAATACATATGCTATAGCAGACTATATTCGAAACTTGTGTCTAGTTCCAAGATATCCTGCTAACGTTTCCCTTTATTCACCAGGCATAATAAGCTCATGTACTCCACACGGGTAAGAAACCCGTCCCCCTTCCAAAGTTTCAAATTTCATAGGGTTGTGGGCATATTACTAGAGGGTATAACAGTATACACGCTATAAATGTATATTGGCTGATCTTATACGTAGGTCCCATTCTCGCATGAAATTGTAACATACCTAGATATAGACGTGCACAAATATGAATGGATACCCCCTAACAGCATCCATGACACGAAGACGGGTAACTGCCTCCAGATCCAGACCGTTGGGGACTTTTCTCTATAGATGTTTTAGGAGTAAATGTAGCCAGAAATAGAGCTAAATTTTGTTTCCAACTGCTAAACATTTCTGCAGCGCAGCCAATTATCAAAACACGGAAATAACTCTATCATCGGCGATACCACTACGGAAACCCGATAGATGTCGGAGGGTGACTCTGCAGGCTCAAGATGCAACCATGCAGTCCACCGAGGGATCCAGGAACGATAATATGCTGGCTCGGTGAGGAGGACTGCCGCTGCGTCTGAAAAGGGCAGTTCCTGGGTATAACTTGGTTTTAGGTGGGCTTGAAACATTCAAGCCCCCTGTGTTGCTTTTGGGGAACATCTAGATCAAACCTATGTGTAGCATTCTACAAGTTAAAGACACCACTATTCTAGAACCAAAGAAAAAGACTGTAACAATCGAGGTTTAGGGAGTAGCCGCGGAAAAGGAACCGTGAAGAGAGTCCCCATGATTTTTATGGGGGGCGTGTCGGCTATGCTGGGATGGAAGCATAGTAATCGCCTAGTTGCAAGTTCCTTAACACCGAATTAAATAGCATCTACTAGACGTGGGAGGTAGTTTGGCTTGTAGTTGGGTTAGAGCTCCTGCATGACAGCTCATAGCCCTAATTTCCGGTCTCATCGTCACATCCGCATAGCAATATCTTACTACACGTAGACTCCCATAATAGGTCCAACTAGCAAGTATACGGTTAGCCCGCTATACATACCTTAAGTAGGTTGAAGATAACCGCGCCGGGCCGCGCCGTAGCTTGTGTGACTGGGACTCCGCAAGAAGAACTGAAGCCGAGGCCGAAGGAAGCGCGCAGATGACCGCGCTAGTTTGCCGAATGATCAACTAGTTGACAAGATCTTCGCGCATACTGAAACAGTAGGCGGACTGCGACATCACGCGGCCGGGTGTGTTGCCGAAGAAGCGCCCCCGCGTCTCATTGCGCATTTTTGCCGTCCATTGTACCCGTCCAAATCGCATGCATGGCCCCAGAAGCCAGCAGATCTGGGAAACGTAGCATGGGCCAATCATGAATATTCTTATGTCGAAAAGGCTCGATGGTCTTTCTTATTTGTCGGCAAGCCGCGAAACGTGGGGCTGGACAACGACTTGGCAGCCATATTAACCGTCTGTTTGAACTTACGGTTCAGCATCGCTATCAGGTTTCCATAACCTCCATTAACGTCATCAGACGGAAGCCTGGTGTAGCACCATTATGGATCCGAATCTGGATGGTGTTTTTAGTCTAGCGATCATCCGAGGAAAACGTAATGTCATGTAAGTGGCGAGGCAAGCCGAGTGTCAACTCTGATAGCCGGTACAGCACGTTTGATATATACAGCATACGCAAAATTGGTTAGCGGGAAAACTGAATACACCATAATTAGCATGATATCTACCTGAGTGCCAACGTTTTTGTCCGGTAGGTACTCTGGAGTCGAGTATACCTAGGTTGAATAGGTACCTCTTTAAAAGCTCTTAAGTTGCCGGGAATAATTATACTGCCATAGCACAGCCAGCCTTATGCAAGGCGCCTCCTAGGATACTACTTAGAAGAGCAGGCTTTGGCGCAGCAAATCGGACTTGAAGAGCTGCAGAGAAAACAAGGATGGATTACCCCACCACGAGGCATCCAATCCACGACATTAAGTATTGTGTTGTATCTCTGTAACCCCCAACGAAGATACTAGGCCACATAGTATTTTGGTATTTTCGCCAAATGAGGAGGTCGTGAAACACGAACTACTCACGTCAAGACCCTTCGAGTCGTGACAGTAGATAAAGAATGCAGGGAGACTTCTAGATCGTCTACATCAGTGCTACCTATTCCGCGCAAACCGACATAAGGTAGAGTCAAGCCGCGCATCGGTAGGCTCGGTCGATAGTGGCTGGATAATTATAGTAGCGGTTGATGGTGAGCTAAAGCAGGGTGAATCATTGTCGGCCGTCAAAGCATAGAGTTGTGTAGTTGCGATGAGTACTCAAGCGATCAGATAGCCCCTTTCAGTAGTAAAGAGTAAAATTAAATGACCCAAGAATCATCGATCCGCACACTAACGCAGGCACATAGCCTCCTGCAGACTAGACGCCTCACTACTCTCGTTACAAAGTATTACTTGCAGGTTGACTACAGTATATGTATGCAGGTTAGCGGCAACGCACGTGAACGCGCAAGCTCACTTCGTTCTAGGATCCAGTTGGGTAGTATAGATGGGATCGCGGGATTTAAGTCTCCGTACGTTTTCTGCAGCGGCGGTAATTGATACATTGTCCGTAGAACGGGAACTATAATGAGTAGTATACTGAGCCTATTTATTCGGAAACCGACCATGTCGCTGTGAATTGCCAACTGTTACGTGCTACACGCGCTTAGGTCCATCGTTGTGCGTGTAAGTGTCGTTAAAACTAAGTCAGCCAATAAGACGTATAGACTGGATATTGAAAACAGGGCATGGGTGCTATAAATAAGTAGCCTGCCACGCAGTGGCACAGAATTACCTTGGGCAGTTAACCGAGACACACGAGTAATGTGGAGATGACCCTAGTTGTCGAGTAATTCGTCTTCTTGGGGGCATTTGGGGTTGATGATAGATGCCTATAGTGGCTAGGGGGGAGGGACTGAAGAGTTACAAAATATATTGGTCGTATATCCATAAGCATGGGAAATAGTACGTGTAGAAGTGAACTTAGTATGGAGGCATTAGACCTACCTGGGTAACCTAGCTATCTCTTACGGATCTGTTAGTATGAATGCGTCGGATAGAATTGGTGCTGTGCTAAACTTCAATAACTTCAGCTCTTCATGATCATAGAGAGGGTAAAATTTCTAGACGGGTTTCAACCGTTAGATCGACAAGTTCCTGCTAACGGCACTAGTCAGCTGGTATTGTTCAATAAACTGTTTATCGACCAACGCTGGGCTATTCGCGGACCGTATAACCCATGCAGAATTGGAGTTGAGCTATCAGGACAGTCAGCCACATGGTTGCCGAAAACGGGTTCATGAAACGTGGGGTCCGGTTCTCATAGCTGGACTGGGCTTATGAGATGACATGGGCTTAGTAACTGTTGGATCTAAATATGCCAGGAGGCTTGCCATACTCATCGACAAGGCCCAGCGAGAGTTCTGCAGTATGCTCACATTCTCGGAATGGTACTCTGTTACACGTGGGGCTGTTCTGCTGATATCTTATTGATATTATAGTAATAAATCCCTGACAGTTTTCTTGTCAAATACGAATATATGTGTAGCTGAAGGAATGCGAGAAACTACCAATGAAAACAACGAATTGGTCGTACGTTCTTCAATGGTGGGCTGAAGGAGCTGACATCTCCAAGTGGTTGATGGTGTAGTGCCCCTGAATTGCATCGCCCGGGCCATGCTGAAAAACGTGAGATGCTAGGTAGGCGTGTAATCGGTGTAATTGGGCGAGGCATATACATACCTACATACGTATCGAGTACCGACGTAGTATACCGACGACCTAGAATACCTATGAATGATCCTTGGTTCATTCTATGCAAGCAGGATATATATGTATGCACTGCGAGGTTAAGAGTTGTAACAAAGGAAAGATTCAGGGGCATCCGCAATTTGTAAGCTGGTGTATATTATGAAATAAATCCGGTCATGATCCATTATTAGCATTGTTATTAATATTGGCTGCTTGGATAAAATGTACCTAGGTAGGGTATGCGTTGATCACCGTTTCTCAAGCACCGTAGATATGTAAGTAATTATCCTCTAGCGTAGGCACTTGATATAGTCAACGAGATGGCGTCATTGAACGGAAACTCATGCCGAATATTAAAAGGCCCTAAAGATGCTTTGATGGTTGTTTTTTTTATTCGTTAGGTTAGGTACCTACGTACGTATTAGGTGCGGTATTAGAACGCGAATCTGGATCCCGGAAATCATGCAGCGCTGTAATTACCAAATATCAGTGTAGACAGGTATTTGCGTAAAATAGAATGTTAGCGTAGAAGGATCAATTGAATTGAATTGGCCATTTTTCGACATTGCTGGGGCCAAGTTGCCTAGGCTCTAATCTGATCTGATCTGAGATCTAAAGGCGGACTGGCGCGCGTACACGTACAGGTACAGGTAGTAATAGCGTATGGTGCGGTAAGTAATAATTGATTTATGAGTGCCGTATGTGAGTAATAATACAGACGTGGTCCCTCCTGGTTCCTTCCATGTGTTCCGTCGAACTAGTGGACTGCACTTGGACCACTTGGACCGCCTTGCGCAACCTACTTCCCTAGTGGATAGGTACAAACTCGTACGAACAAGGTACCAAGTAAGGTACCTCTTCACCCCTCCTGCCTCTCGCAAAGATAGTACCTCTTTAGGCATTTTATGTAGCGCAGTTAGTGCTGCTAGCTTCGGAGAGGTTAGTTCTCGAGTGGGCTCTACGGATTAGCTCGGCGATAGTTCTGCTCGAGTAAAAGCATATCTCTGTAAAGACATCAATTTTGAAAAAGGAGGTTCTCTCTACGGTACTTCCTTTTATTCGAAAGACACTCGGAATACGTAACATTTTGCACCATGCATGACCTCGTTTTGTCTTATTTGGCCATCTTCAGTGCGACTCTCGTCCTCCCCGCTTATACTATACCTGAACTCTTCTAGAAGTCCATAATTGATGCAGAAGGGCAACATGTAGCAATATAACTGGTCGTCACGTTAGGTGCACTTCCTCGTCGTGGATGACTGGCTAGTAGCTGCTACGCATTAGTTTGTACTAGCTATCAACAAACTTCTTCTGATGCTTCAGATCAACGACCCGAAGTTCCGAGTGCAAGTTAAAGCCATTGAGCATACAATTTTTCTGAACTAGGATCCCCCCTAGATATTCATGCGGCATGTAGCTAGTCGAACTAGGCCAAGACATGGTAATTGAAGGATCCTGGATCCAGCAATACCCCTAAAGCGGAACTAGGGCACAACATGGTCCTCTTTTTCTAGAGGAATCGTCCAACTATGTCCGCCCGTCTGCTATGCATTGTTAAGTTCATACACAACATGTACTGTATCCATCTAGGGGGCATAGGCATGGCGTCGTCCCATCATATCCCGCAGTCATTCATCTCTTACGGTTCTTCTATTATTACACGAACAGAATATCAAAAGCTGCGGAATGCACATCTTCACGTCAGCATCTTAGCAGCTAGGCCTCCATTGGTGAGTTGCATTTCTTGGTACATTGTACTACATTATTTCCTTGGCACAGCATGTACACAGGGCTTACTTTAGGTAATGCTAAAGTCGCTCTGTTGAAACTCCCGATCCTTCCTTGTCTGATTAGTGCTTGTGGTGAGGCACTGTATGTATGTACATGAGTACCTACATGGATAGGTAAGTATCGAAGTACATTTGTATATCTCCCCTTCCCCGAAGCAAGCACCTCACGGACCATGCTTCTAGGGTGATCCACCGCCGGGTCTGGGCTGAACCATGTAAGATATATAGGTAGGTACATATGTACATCAGTCCCTGCTCCCGAGGTCGCCAAAGGACCATATACGGGGGGGCCACACCTACCTTCCATTTGCAACTGCGTACATACATACAACGTACAACCCTCATCACCCTACAGGCTGTCATATACGTACATTCTACCTGTATGCAAGGTAAGTAGTGTATCTACATGGCGACATACCTTCATATACAATACATGCACCTGCCTCCATACATACCTACATGACCTGCTCGCACATTGCGAACTTGAATATCTTACTTCTCTTTTGAGATCCACATATCCTGTATCCTGTACCATATCCTGTACCGCCGGTTGTCTAACGATGGGAGCATAGAATAGCTTTTTTCGTTCTTTTCCCGACCCCAACAACCCCCCTTCAGTCTTGGCCCAGAAGCACCAAGTTTAAACTAAGCTACATCGACTTTCCCGTGTTGCTCTTTTTCTCCCCCACCATCGACAGAAATAACGACGGCGAGGAGCAGCTAGCTAAACCTTCAATCTGCAAGGCTGACTCCCGCGACAATTAGGTCGAAAGGACCCCATGTCAGATAATCGGGAGCTAGCAGCAATACCTCGCCTAGAAACAAAAACTAGAAACGAAAACACTCAGGAGACCCCTTAAACCGTGCACGATTATGAAATAGAAGCAATGCGGTTCGTCGTTCCGTACTTTCTAGAAATCCGGCCCAGTCCCAGTTCCAGTTCCCCGCCGTAGTCTCGTGTCCCTCTTTGTCAAATTGTCTCGACTGTCTCTAATTTCCAGTTTTATAGTCTTGCTAACTAGTGCATCCTTTCCCCCCCTACTTAGACCAGATGGACGTTGCGACTGAGAGTGCGCCACGAAACATACCTATCAACAAGGCTGACGAGAGCATGGGCGCACGTACGGTTCCAATCATCACCACTCCTACGCCGATGCCAACCATAAAGATGTCGGCTCCTTCGCCGTCGGGCGAACCTATGGATATCACCACGCCGACTAACTCATCAGCCCCGCAGAGTGCTAGGAAGAGCTCCGACGGGGAAGGTAGCGATTCTAATGATCGCCAAATCACCGCGTTATCAGGAGAACATAACTCGAGTTTCGCTTCGACTACAATGCCTGCGCCTGCTGCCGCGGCTGTTCACCAGCCGAAGATAGTCCAGACTGCGTTTATCCATAAACTCTACAAGTGCGTATAGTTCCAATCACGGACGATCGCATAGTCACTAACTGTTTTGTAGTATGTTGGAAGATCCCAACATACAGCACTTAATTAGTTGGTCTAGCTCCGCTGAGAGCTTCGTCATGTCGCCTTCACATGATTTTTCTAAAGTTCTTGCGTATGTCTCCAGTCCTGTACGGCCAACCAATGAGACTAATTTGAGCAATAGCCAATATTTCAAGCACACGAATATATCATCTTTCGTCCGACAACTAAATATGTACGGCTTTCATAAAGGTATGCACAGGAATATGAGCCCTTGTCGGGAAATCTCAGACGACTAACGAAATGAGCATTCCAGTAAGCGACGTATTTCATACTGGATCGCCAGAAACTGCGCTGTGGGAATTTAAACATGGCAATGGGAACTTTAAGAAGGGCGATCTGGTTGGACTACGTGAGATTAAGCGACGAGCGTCTCGTCACACGTTAATCCACCGGGACCACCGAGAATACAATAGCCAGAAGCCAACTCCGTCGCAGCCCGGTACTCCAGCAGAACCCATGCCACCAATCCATGACGGCTCGGATCCGAGGCTTGCGAACATTGAGCACTCATTGTACGAAGTCACGACCAGGCTGCAACGCAGCGAGGAGAACGCTCATTACATGAACGTGAAACAGCAAGCAATGTCGGACGCGATGAATCGCTTGTTGCAGCTAAATCAAGAGTTATCCAGGACAGTTCTAAGCATTGTTCCACCAGAGAATCCCGTCCATAGAGATGGTAAGTTTCATTTTATACAGACAATAAAAGCATTTGATGGTCTAATACAGTTGTAGTTCTTGCGCTGCAAGGCGAAATTCAACGCCAGACCGAATTCGTTCGATCCATCGACGAGCCACATGAGCCAACATTTCCCAATAGCCGCCAGCTCTTCGCAAATCTTGAAAATCCACCTATTTCTCCCCGGCAGTTAGCTCAGGACGATCAAAGAAGAATGGGGGGATACCCTCAATCTCGGACGAATTTTTACCGACCTCCAGTATCTTCTAATCTCGCAATTAGCTCTTCCAACGTTGGGATAGGCTCACGTCGATCACATGGATCGATTAGCGGGAGCACAACCCAGTCGTCACCTTCTCCCCTCCGATCTCAAGCACCACCACCTCCTCCTGGGCCTCATCCGCTTGCTACCGTTGAGCCCCCCCCGAGCGGCTTGTCCAGGCGGCACACCTCGGCCGATATCCGAGCTGCTGGGTGGCAAGTCAACCCGCCGCCGTATATCTCTTCTGGCCCACCTTCGTCTCACTGGCCGTCTTCACCTAATCGGGGTGCCCAAGACGAGCAACGTATCCGGGACCCGCCGCCTCATTACTCACTATCCCGGCCTGCTACTCCACCGGCTCCTTTCTCAAACGGTAGTATTGGGAATGGGCTAGAAAGCCTCAATAACTGGTCCTGGAATTCAGCCAACCGAGAAAACAAGAACCTCTCAATCAAAGACATGTCTGCTCCTCCAACTAGGAGGGGAAGCATGGCACACATTCTTAACCCGACCGATACAGTAGAACGAGACGACGAGGACGATCCCCGAGGAGATGACGATCGGAAGCGAAAACGCATGTAATAATTGGCATTATAGGTCCTCGAATATCCCATATCTTACGTCATGGAAAGCGTTGTCGCACATTATACCACACACGGCGGGATTTTGTTTTTGTATAGAGCGATTGATGCGGAATACACGAATCTCCGAGGGATTCAGAACGAAACGCTACGGCCATGTTATATGACATCGACTATGCACCTTACGAATTTCCTTTTGCTTTCATAAATTTTCCTTTCTTTCACTGCATTGCTATACTCATTTCTTGGATATTCACTTTCCCGCTGAAATACCAAAAAAGTGTTGGCTACATTGAAAATTGCCCGGAATGGTTTGGTGACGGTATAGCGATGGGTGAGAAAACACTCACTATATTCCATTCGCATAGGAGGTCTTGATATTTGGAGGCTGGGGGGGTCGGGTATCTGAACCAACTCGCCCGTTGGGTTTGTACAACACGGAACATGGGCTTGCTTCTTGCTTCGGGAAGGGGATGCTGTCGTAATCGGTTGGATAAGAATCGAGCGGGAACAATCTTCTCCCAATTGCTTCACGCGCAACTACGCTCGCGGAGTCACTAATCATGTACTCTTAAGAAAGTAGTTAATGGAGGAGTAAAGGCTTCTTTGCATGCATAACCGGCCAGGGAGCCGCAGTAGTTCCCTAGCGACTTGATTGTATGACTGTATGATGTATCATATTTTGAAGACTCCCTAGCATGTAGGTCTAACTATCCGGAGTTATATGGTTGGCTTAGAAGTCCCAATTGGAGGGCTCCATCATTTTAAGGGACAGCCACAGGGACGATCTCATCTTATTACCCTACTCCCCACCAGTTCCAGTTCCTTTCCTTTCCTTATTTTTCTTTTTCCTCTTCCGCTTTTTCTTCGGGCTTTCTTCCGATGGGGGCTGATTGGACTCAATCTTGGGTGCTGCTGCGGGTTCGGCAACCGGGTTTTCCGTTCCGTCCTTGGGATTGTTTGCAAAGCTAACCCGCGCTTTGGCACTGTCTGTATCAACCCCTTGTTCCTTGGGCCCTGAGGGTGTAGCTGACTCGACATGGTCACTACCTCCCTCCTGCGTCTCCATCTCCTCCATCTCCGCCCGTGACCTCTTCCCGTTCTTCTTGGCTCGTCCGAGCCCGCTCCGCCCCGCCTCCTCGTCGCTGCTGTCTTCCTTGCGCACCCATTTCTGCTGTCCGTTGGCATCGGCGCCGTTCCTCCCCCGTTTCCCTAACAGTCGCCCGCGCAGCCTGGCCGTGTCCCGATCTGTTCCGCCGGTGTTCTCGTTCCCCGTCGCGGGGCTGCGAGTTAGCCCTATACCTGCGTTCGGATCGAGACCGCGCTCCTCGGCGAACTCGGCTTCTTCGGCGGCGCGTCTGGCTGCCGCATCGCGAGATTGGTTTTGGGGGTTCGAGGAGCTGGAGCTGCCGCCGAGCGCTGAGAAGGAACCGTTACCAGGGGAGGGTGAGGATGAGGAGGCATTGTTGAGGTCGGAGCGCGAGGGGAGGAATGAGCGGGCGGCTTTCATGCGTGCTTCGAGCTGCATCTGGATGCGGTTCATGGTGACTGTGAAGTCGGGCGCTGGGTTGCCGGTAGGCGCAGTCTTTGAAACTGAAGCAGAAGTTGGCGCCATGGTGGTAATTACTCAGTTTATAATTTGTAAGGGGAGGTATTATAGGTACTAGTATTAGCTAGCGAGCTATACTATCGCCAGATCATGAGGCTCATGTCGTGCGCTGCTGCCGTCCGGTTTGGCAGCGGGCTGTCGCATCGGTATTCAGACGGTAAGGAAAGAAAAAGGTAAGGATGAATTGAAGATACGATAAGATAACGATACAGTGTTAAACAACAGGGTACGCCTTAGCACATGGCAAAGTTACACGAAAGACTTCCTTACGTAACAACGCATTCCTTTGATTAAAAAATGCGACGGAAGAAACTTGATCCAGTCGCCGTGGCACATGCTTGCTAAAGTCATGCAGGAGTATCAGCTGCAAGTTGCATGTCACAGATACATATCTTAGGTAACTATGTACCTAGGTAAGCTTCACCGGGCACAGTGGATCCTGCTAGGTTAGATGAATTGACCGGATTTTCCCGTTTTCTACCGGAAAAGAGCTGTCCCTAACGGCCGGTGCCAGTTGTTCTTGTTTGACGATAGCATCGCAACGTTAGTTGAAAAAACAAAAATAAATAATAAACTCCCTTCATCCGTTATAACCGAGCAGCTAGTGGCGCTTCGTCTTCCCTGAGCCATTTTCAAGTCAATTGACGCTCAGACCTAGCTCGTTATAATGTACGGTTTCGCTCGTAGCAGAGCTGCGGCTTCTGCCCTGCGGGCCTCTAAGGTGAGATGACTTTGGACGACTTGATTCGAGCTGTCTATCCGAACATATATCGCCCCTTTAGTCAAGTATGCTAACATATCTCTCTCTCGTATAGACCGCCTTCTCTCCCGCTACCAGATTCAACGGCATCGCCCAACAGCAGCGAAGAAATCTGAGCATTCACGAATATCTCTCAGCCGACCTATTGCGACAGGTAGAAATTAGCGCTCAACTCTTATATTCCAATATATCCTAACACGTTGCTCTAGTATGGCGTTGGCGTCCCGAAAGGTCGCAATGCGAAGTCTGCCGCCGAGGCTGAGAAGGTAGCGAAGGAGATTGGTGGCGAGGATATGGTTATCAAGGCCCAAGTCTTAGCCGGTGGCCGTGGAAAGGGTAGCTTCGACAACGGCCTGAAGGGAGGTGTCCGTGTCATCTACTCTCCCACAGAGGCCAAAATGTTCGCCGAGCAGATGATCGGCCACAAGCTTGTTACCAAGCAGACTGGAGCGGCTGGCCGCCTCTGCAGCTCGGTTTATATCTGCGAGCGCAAGTTCGCTCGCCGAGAGTTCTACCTGGCCATTCTCATGGACCGGGCTTCGCAAGGCCCCGTCATCGTCTCCTCTTCCCAGGGTGGTATGGATATCGAGACTGTCGCTAAGGAGAACCCCGAGGCTATCAACACTGCTTATATCGATATCAAGACTGGCGTAACCGACGAGATTGCGCGGGATATTGCGACCAAGCTTGGCTTCAGCGAGCAGTGCATCGAGGAGGCTAAGGATACTATCCAGAAGCTATACAAGATCTTCCTCGAGAAAGATGCCACCCAGATCGAGATCAACCCCCTGTCCGAGACCTCTGACCACCAGGTTATGTGCATGGACGCCAAATTTGGTTTCGACGACAACGCCGATTACCGACAAAAGGAGATCTTCTCGTGGCGCGATACCACTCAAGAAGACCCCGAGGAGGTTCGCGCTGCTGAGTCCGGCCTGAACTTCATCAAGCTCGACGGTGACATTGGCTGCCTCGTCAACGGCGCCGGTTTGGCCATGGCTACCATGGACATCATCAAGCTGAACGGTGGCCAGCCCGCCAACTTCCTTGACGTCGGCGGCGGTGCTACCCCCGCTGCTATCAAGGAGGCTTTCGAGCTCATCACCAGCGACGCCAAGGTTACTGCCGTCTTCGTCAACATCTTCGGCGGTATCGTGCGATGCGACGCCATCGCCCATGGTCTCATCAACACCGTCAAGACTCTAAACCTTAAGGTCCCTATTATTGCTCGGCTACAAGGTACCAACGTGGAACAAGCGCACCAACTAATCAACGACTCGGGAATGAAGATCTTCTCCATCGACGACCTCCAAAGCGCCGCGGAGAAGTCGGTACAACTGTCCAAGGTTGTGAAGTTGGGTATGTTTTTTTCTTCATTTTTTATAGACTACCTACCCAGTATTCCGAAGTGAGATGGACAATGCTAACACTCGTCTAGCTCGGGACATTGACGTCGGCGTCGAATTCAGCTTGGGTATCTAAGGACGATATGTATAGACACTGGTCCGATAGACTGTACTAACTTTTCCAGGGTTGGACCCCCGGGGTGCGTGAGAATAACGGGGGGAGGTGTTGTGAAATAGAGCTAGGGCGGTTTGTCACTGTTGCATGCATTTCAATATTTTCCCTCGCCCTCTTGATTTTTAATGGAATTGCTTTTTCCTAATCTAGATCCTGACGCCTTGCCCCTATTCGGCATTCGTGACTGCTAAACTCTTTTCAGCTTTACAGAATCGCTATGCTAATTCGATCTGTCTAGCTTAAGTAGCCTTGAGCTCTACATGTGTAGTAATAGTAATGGCATACTGATATGAAGACAGGATGAGGCTACTCCAGACGCCCTTGAATTCCTCTAACAACCTAACAACCTAACAGCCTAAAGACCTATCCTACTCCTATCCGCTCCTCTGTTTTTATTGTGCTCGTTTTCTTTTCTTTTCCAACATTCTCATTCCATCCCAAGAAACAATCCCTTCCCCAACTCCCCTCAGTTCACTCACTCACTCGCTCACTCGAACCAACTCACTCATCGATACAGGTACATCGTGACTGGCTAACAGACCAGATTTTGGACTCTGGTATTCCGCGCAAATAAACCTTTCTCTCGCGTCCTCCCCCCTCCCCCTCCTCCATCGCCGCAACCATCTTCAACCAGCCAACCCACGCCACGAGCACAAGCCCCAGCAGCGTCAGCAGCAGATACCACAGCTGGCGCAGCGTGTTCGGCCACGGACTCTGTCGGTACTTCGTCAACGCGAGCCAGTACTTCTTCTCGGCAACAAACGCCACGCGCGTGCAATCCCGCTCCACGCGCTCCTTCGTGCGCACACTCCACATCACCCAGCCCCGCACGCGCGCCGCGCACCCAGCCACGACCTCCCCGACGCGCAGGACCGCCCGCCCGAGCACCGGCATCTCGGGCTTGGGGAAGGGTCGGCGTGGAGCTGGCGCGGGCCCGCCTGGCGACTGCACAAGCTTCATCAAGCGCTCCTCGGAGGCGGCGATGGCGGCGCGGCGCGCGAGCTCCCACGCCGGCACCCCGAAGGCGAAGGGCGGGGGCACCATGCGCTCGCCCCGGGAGAAGGCGCCGAAGGGCCGGTGCAGGCCGTTGTCTGGGCTTAGCATGTACCACGGGATGGGCTGGCCGTAGGCGCCGGGGACGGTGTAGACGTGGGATGACGACATGGTAGTTGCTTGGTTGCTTGGTTGCTTGAGGGCTTGAGGGAAGGGTTAGCGCGGGGGAATGGCTTTTTGCTGGTATCGCTGGGGAGGGGGGGTTACTTACTTTGTGGTGTAGAGAATTGGTTTTGGGAACCTCTGGTGTGGGGTGTTGCTGTCGCTGTTGCAGTTGTAGTCGATGTTCTTCTAGGCAGGTGGATGTCCTGCAGACCAGATTGGAGATCGGCAGTAGGGTTGCGATATGAAGTTGAAGCCTCGCTTCTTAAGAGCAGGAATGGGAATGGGAATTCGAAGAGAGTTTGGTAGGGAATTACGTGTGTGCGTGGTTGGTGGTTGGGGGTTGGGTGTCAGGTGCTACCTGGCTTGGATGTAATTGCAGCTGTGAAAGTGATGGGCTTACACGAAAGGTTTCTCTCTTAATGTATAAGAAAAGAAGAGAGAAAATAAGTTAATTCTCTTTGGAAGTAAGAAAGTAGAGGGAAATCACTAAGTCAGAATGCCTGGATGGCTGGTTGGTTAATTGGCTTTGAGTACCTGAGGTGAAGATGTGCGAATTTGGAAGACAGAAGGGTGGTTATAAATTTATTGTACCAAGGCATCAGTTGTAGGATCAGTTGTAGAATCAGTTGTAGAATCAGTTGCAGATGCACAGACAGGCAGTTGATTAAATTCCTTAACAGTTTTGCTCAATCACAATTATCAAGGCCTCACTTCCTATTTTCCCTAGAATCACTCTCAAAAATGGCCCATGCACAATTTTGAAATCATAGTATTTTATATTTTATCGTAGAATCAGCCTCATTGTTCCTATCCTACTGCCTACCTCAAGCTACTTTGTTATATGCTGTTCACGATAATCAAAGGTGGATTTAAGCAACACCAGATTTGTCTTGATTGTCATTATCCTATCCTCCAACTCATCATTTCTAAGGTCGTCACCAGTGTCTCACTGCAGATCTTACATGCAAGACAGCTACGGATAGGCTGAAGTTTATAGTAATATTACGGAATCATTGCAAGTCAGATCTTCTAAGAAACTTCCAGCCCAGGTTTGTTTCCGGAATCTCGAAATGCTCGTTGCAGACCCCTTAAAGCTAGACAGAGTATGATCTTCTATTCGTAGTAGACAAGACATGAGGAGATTTTTATCAAAACAGCCATTAATTAGTCCCGTAATCTTGCCAAAGCCCCAGAGATTATTTATTTTATATATAAATTTGAGGGAGTGATCCAAGTACCATCCCCTCCAAATTGTACATCCCCACTACGTACTGAAAACCTTCCGCAGAATCATCTTCCAGTGCTAAAGTAGATGCAATTGCATCCTACCATATTGATATTTAATTAATTTGAAAGTAGGTATATCACTCCAGTTTATCAATTGATTGGTGGAAGCATCTGATAGATTCGTACCTTACCCAAGGCAGCCGGCCATAGATGCGACGACCGTTTTACCCCGTACATGAACTACCAAGTCCAAAAAATTAAAAAATTAAAATTAATAAGCTCTAAATTTCCAATTTATAGTGAATGATATGCAATCTCATCCCAATCCCGATACCAATCCTTCTTTGGCTTATTTCTTCTGCGTCGAGTTATAAATGTTAGTAATCTAACCTACCTACTAACCTACCTAAGGTTATGAAGTTCTGTAAGTCACGTGCACACTTAGTAATGTTGAGTAAGAGGGACAGAACAAGGTTTCCGAATTACATCCGTAGAATCGCCGACTTTGTAGGTAAGCGTTTTCCTCCCTTCCCTACTTTTCCCTTACCCTGCATTTCTTGTCCTTGGCCGCAAACAAGTTTGCTACAGACGAAACATCTCCATTTTAGCCTTGCAGTCGATCGGATACAAATTAGACAAGTGGTGATCTTGTATGCAAATAGGTAACATCGACTATGAATAAGGCTCCAATGCTACATGTTAGACACCGCCGCACTGGAATCTTCGCATATCAGACGTGGGGGCCGCGCAGGAACAAGTTGTGTAACCCGCGGCACTCATCGTGTCCAACCGAATTAGGACCTCGATGGTGGTAACATACAACATATTCGAGGCACAAGACGACTCCATTCAAAGAACGGTGAAGAAAGTTATTAATATCTGGGTACCTAGCCCCTAAACACATGCATACATACCTACTACATACCTACATACGTGTAAACGAGAGGCAATGACTCGTCACCTACCTTGGACAATACCATGCGAACCGCCCGCATATTTTAATTTATAAACTGGAAGCAATCACGCGTAATTGCATTAGATACCTACCTAGGTTAAGTACCTACCTACATACTAAGTCGACGCAGCAGCGACACCTTTAAGTTTTACTGTGTCAGGCATATGCACATGTTAGACAGACTAATTCAGGACTAAAGAAATCTTGGCATCCCGGAGTGGCAACACGCGGGATGATTCGGGAATGCATGTAACGGCACGGAGCCTCATAGGGCAGCAGATACATGTATAACGAGTTTTACTTTCCGCCTGCTTCTGCTAGTGTCTGCTGGGCAGGGCCGAATGCAAGGAGTGCTTGATTCTTAAGTACTTAAACAGCTTTGGATCTCTAGACAATCGTAGCTGTATTTCACCTTTTATTCTCAACTGAGCTCCCAGCTCGTATCGATACGTATAACATCTTCACACATCATACTACAATGAAAGCCGAATTCCAAAACTGGTGGCGGAGCCAAACCGTCCACCCATCTCGTCTCCAGCCCACAGTACCCATCTGCCCATGCGCAGCTTGCTTCAACGGCACGGGACACGGTCAAGAAGTCTTTAGGGATCCTATAGATCCTGGCGAGGTTCTACCACCGAGAAGAAACACCAGCGCCGCCGTCATTGAGAAGTCGAAGGAAGAAGGGTCTAAAACAAAACCCGTGAAGAAGCTGTGGTATAAGCAAGCCAGCAGTCTAGCTCGCAAGCCAAGCATGGCAAGTGTGGCTTCAGACTTAGTTCCCCTATGCTCAGCACCAACAGCTTCAACTCGGCGAGTCAGTTCGGAGACCACGGCTTAAGATTCAACTTTGAGTTTACTAGTAAGGATGTTGAATAATTTCGAAGACGGAGGAATCCCGAGCACCCTTGCAACAACGCCTCATAAGGCGACGAAGGAATGAAGAATACCCGCGTGTGAACTTTTCGGCGCAAAGGAGTGTTTAGCGCTTTATTTTGTTAGCGTTCAGCTGTGGCTGCGGCAACTAGGTGGAAAATCTAGCCGCTACTTAGCTTGGGCCTACGGTTTCTGTTAGGTATTAACGTGTGTGGCGTTATCATGGGACGGTTTACTACTAGGAAGAGGAAAGACATGGGTTAGGTACATATGTAGACAGACCCCTGGACCAGTCACCGAGTTTTGTGCGGGCTTACCCGTTCTGTCGGAGCTTTTCTTAGGGCGCTCAGTGGTTTATCGATACCCTAAAAGGTGGATTCGTTAGGTGAGGTGACAGGGCTTGTCGATCCCACATCAATTGATCGGCTATCGGCATGCGGCATGCGGCATGCGACTGACTGACCAGATTCACTTATTCGCTCATCGCGTTTGTACGGGGGAGTTCCGAGGACGATGATACCCCAATTCAGCGTTGAATTTACACCACTCTGCATAGATATTTCCCTTTGTTTGATATATACGAAGCTTTACTGTGTATTTCTGGCCTTTACTCCGGCTGGTTGCTTAGAAGTGATACGCCAATCGAGAAAAGTGACGTCATTTATATAAAGTATCTATCAGACGATCAGCAGCTTCACTTTCAGCTTCATCTTCATTTCCAAGGTCTCACTTGGGGGTGATATTGCATGCAGGTCCTACCAGGCTTAAAGCGCATATCAATCGATCTACCCAAATCTCTAACTATTAGAAACGCAACCACCATGGCGTCTAAGGTCGATCCAGCGATCCTAAAAGCGCTAGGCCTAGACGCGCAAGTCACCAAGTTCCTTTCCCATGGCGGTTCGGGGTTCGCTTCGACTTTCAAGCTAAGCTCAACGGTAGACGGGAAGGAGAAGAATTACTTCGTCAAGACCGGAACAGGGGCCGATTCTGAACTCATGTTTAAAGGTTAGGGTGGGATGCCTCTATGCTGTCGTATGGTTATTATACGCGCTTGATAAGAAGCTGATACAACACAGGGGAACACGTCTCTCTCAACGCCATCCACTCCATCATCCCTAACCTATGCCCCCAATCCCACGCCAACGGCGTCTGCCAGGAGAACCCCAACCGGTTCTTCCTAGTAACAGATTTCCTCGAACTAGGATCGTCGCGCCCGAACGGCTCGGGAGACTCCCTCGCCAAGAAGCTGGCAAAGCTGCACACAACGCCGGCACCGATCCCAGATAGCTTCGATAAGCCCATGTTCGGGTTCCCGGTGACGACGTGCTGCGGCTCCTCGCCGCAGGATAACTCGTGGAAGAGCTCCTGGGCGGACTTTTACGCTAACAATCGCCTGCGCGCGATCCTGAAGCAGGGCGTCGAGGCTAATGGGTCGGATGCGGAGTTGGCGAAGGCGGTGGAGAGGACGGCTGGTGTGGTGGTGCCGAGGCTGATTGGGGATGACCATGTTAAGGGTGTTTATCCGGTTGTTGTGCATGGGGATCTGTGGAGTGGCAATCATGGACGGGGAAGGATTGTGGGCGAGGGGGGTGTTGAGGAGGTTTTGTTCGATCCGTCGGCTGTGTATGGGCATTCGGAGTATGAGTTGGGCATTATGCGTATGTTTGGAGGGTTTGGGACGAGTTTCTGGAAGGAGTATGAAGGGCTGGTGCCGAAGGCTGAACCGAAGGAGGAGTGGGAGGATAGGGTGGCGTTATATGAGTTGTAAGTTGTGCTGCTTCCATTCATATTGACATTTGAGGTCTCGTTCGATGTAAACCTCACGAAGCTAATAGTTGCGCAGATATCATCACCTGAATCACTGGGCGTTGTTTGGTGGTGGGTACAGGAGTGGAGCGATGTCGATTATGAAGAAGCTTAACACGAAGTATGGGTGAAAGTCGGGTTGGCCCTCTATCTGTTAGACTGTCAGTCGTCTTGTTATGTTTATGGACATCGTATCCGGATCCATGGTTGGGGTTTGACTTGATATTAATATTAGAATAGTCCACCCAATAGTTTATCCAATGAGACGAACGTAGATTATGACCACGTAAATTCTATAATTTCAGCTCAATATTTACTAAATTCACCAAGTAATACAGCAGGTAATATCTTATTCCCATACACCTCGGCGGAACTTCATAGCATTCGGAGAAAAGGGGAGTCGAGAAGCCGGCTGAGTCATCCCGGGCGGCTCCGAATTTTGCTTTTAATAGAGAAATTACTTTAAGCAGTCTTCCGTCCACTAACAACGCCATCGCACCATTTTAATCTCTGCTTGCAGGCTAAGAACTAGACTTCCCATCCTCTTTTCACTTAACTCCATGACGCCCTCAAAACATAAAATAAAATAAAATAAAATAAGTAATATTTACCGTGAAGCTACCTACCTAGGAGAGCGGATCGACATGGAGAATAGAAAGGCTTTCATAGTCGGTATCAGCGGGGCCTCGTCTAGCGGGAAGACGACGCTTGCCCGGCTGTTGCGCGATGTCTTCCCGAATACGTTTGTCTTGCACGAGGATGATTTCTATAGGCCTGAGACTGAGTATTTGGACATTTTCCTTATTTCTTTCTGTTTAAAATGGAATTTTCAAAAAAGAATTGTTTCAATGTTACCTACCTGGTGCCTAACCAACTAATTGGCGTCTAGACTCCCTTACAAAGAAGGCCTTCTGGACTGGGACTGCGCCGAGGCTATTAATATCCCGGACATGAAGCGCGCGTTGGAGCATATCCGCGCCCATGGTACTTTTCCTGTAAGCTGTTGGTTGTTAAGGGGGGATGCATGGGGCACATCGCTGCTTAGCCATATCCTTTACAAGAATGAAATCTACCTACCTAAACTACACACACACACACACATATATATATATATCCGCGCAAATAACACCCAGCCGTCCATCCAACTCTCCCAAGCAACCCCCCAGCACACCAACACCAACCCCAACCCCAAACCCAAACCCAAACTAACCCTCCATCCCAGCCCTTCGTCGACTCCAAAGAAGACCAAAACTCCATCGGCACCTGCCCCGTCCCCGCCGCCGCCATAACCGCCGCCGCAGCCCAAGTATCCTCCTGGCTGCAACCCGGGCAACCCGGGCACGCGATCCTGCAGGCCTCGAGCCTGCGCATCTGCCTGCTAGACGGGTTCCTGCTGTACGCGGCGCCGCTAGAAGCGGGGGGCATCCCGGGGCTGCTAGACGCGAAGCTGCTGCTGCTCGTGAGCAAGGGGCGCGCGACGCAGCGGCGCGCGCGCCGCGACGGATACGTCACTCTGGAGGGGTTCTGGGCCGACCCGCCGGGGTACGTGGAGAAGGTGGTGTGGCCGAACTATGCGGCCGGGCACGGGGGGTTGTTTGTGGGCGGGGATGTGGAGGGGGAGCTGGATGCGGGCGTGTTGGCGGAGAAGGGGATTGTGGCGCAGGTTGGTGCTGGGTTGGATGTTGATATGGAGGTTACGTTTAGGTGGGCGGTGGATACTTTGATGAGGGAGTTGGAGAGGGTGGTGTTGGGAGGGGGGGAAGAAGAAGGGGGTGGAGGGAAGGTGATGGATGGGTAGATGGGTAGATGGGGAGGGGATGGGGTATGATATATACTATCCTAATGTCTATCCAGGGTTGACTTTAGAAGTAAAGAATGCTTATTATCAGATCAGGCATACCACTCAAGGATAAATTCATATATGACTAAACTACCTAGGTAGATTTGAATTATTTATTTCTATCTTATACTCAGAAGAAGCGGTCTATCAGCACTATCATCATCATAACTCCTCCAAGGCATTAATCAATATGATATAGGTACAACTAAGGTATTCTAGCCTAGCAGCGCAATTTCCCATCTTACTCTAATAAATAACTAACCCAGTGGGGTTTCTAACATTCTTGAGATGCGACTTAGATAACTAGGTAGGTACCTAGGTTTTAGATCACCGCCACGTGTCCGTCTTGGACGACGAGGTCGCGCAGGTCTTGGGGACGGTGTAGGCGCGGTTGGGATCGGCTTCCCATGTTACGGAGCCGTCGGAGTTGACCACGATGTACTTGTACTGGATGGACTGTCCGGCGGGGAGGGTAATAGTTGCTTTCCAGAGGGGGTTGCTGGACGTGTACTGCGAGGCGCTGAGAGTAACCGCCTTGCTGGTGTCCCAGTTACCAAGGGCGGCGACGTTGCCGACTACCTTGACGGTCTGGCCGTAGTTCGTGGACTTGAGCTCGTTGAACGTGACCGCGACGGCGGTAGCAATAGTGCAGCTGCCGGCGGTGGTGGTCGGGGTGACCGTGGGACGGGTGAAGGTGGCAGTCGGCGTGGTGCTGGTGATGGGAGTTTGGTTGGCTGGGAAAGACGAAACCGAGGCCGTGGAGTATGATCCGCCCTGAGATGTCGCCTTGCAAACACCGGGGACCGAGGTGGCACTAGAGCCTGCGCCTGCCCAGCTAGGGGGGATTACACCGGCTCTTCGTGCAGCGGCGGTCAAGAAGGAGGCGTACGACCAAGTAAGGTCCCTGGCGGATAGTGGTGTGCCACTGTCGCGGTCGTATTGCTCGGCAAGGGCGCCGTTAGACTGGGCGTACTGGGAGACAACGTTGAAGAAGCCATCAGCGTAGAGGAATACGGCATTGTAGATGGCGGTATAGGTGTCTGTGCCGGTCTTGTACGTCCCAGCTGAGACACCTGAGACGAGGTCCTGGAAGAATGGCAACGAAGTGGAAGTGACCGTGATGGACCCAGTAGTCTGCCATACGTACAGGGCATCATAAAGCTGCTCTGCGGCTGCAAGGGTGAGGAGATACCATCTGGTATGATCGTTAGCGATGAGTGTACTTGGTAAACTAACCAAGCAAGGGGTACTTACGGGTTACCGTTATAGTAGACATCTTCGGGGTATCGGCCCACAGCAACAGCTGATCCGCTGGGAATTCCCGAGTTGAGGCTGTAAATGTCACGGAACGAGTCTACAACGACCTTGTGGCTGGAAAGAGCCTTGTCACTGCAGGGTTGGAAAGTCGCAGCGTCGCAACCCAGGGCCGCGTCGAAGTTGTGAATCGAAGCTAGGATTACGTTGCCGTCCTTTGCAGATCGACCGTTGTTGACGTTGATGTTGGCCAAAGCATAACCACTTGATGACGACCAGAACGTCTGCAAAAAGCAGAGAACGTGAGGCGCAATGGCATCGTAAGAGTCATGACTTGTGCCAAGGGTCTTCGCTAAGGCGCTTCCCTCGACTAAGGATCGGTGCTGGGCAGCAACTGTGAAGAAAGAACTTCCGTTAACCTCCTCCCAGAGGTCGAAGCCGGTCTGGTTCCAGTACTGGGCAACGTAGGTGAGATCGTTGCGGATTATGGGCCAAACGTTGTTAGTAACTGTTGAAGTGTACCCGTTTGCAATAAGCCACTTGGAATAACTAATTAGAGCAATAGCTCTCAGGGCGGGCCCGTCACGCTGCGGACGGCCCCAGCCATCAGTGAAAGCGCTGAGGTCGACGTGATACTTGGCTTCTCCTAGACCCTTTCCATCAGACAGGGAGCCTGACGGGTTGGAGACAGTTTGCAGTTTAGCTTGAGAGATGATATAGTTCTGAATCTGGGTTTGCAGGGTCGCGTCGTAACTATTAGTAAACCTCTCGATTATAGCCTTGAAGACAAGAGCAGCATCTCTAGTCCAGGTGAAGAAATCTAAGAGGTAGTTAGCATCGCATAAATATTCAAGGGAATGTTTTACATACAATCAGGGTCGGACTTGGACGGTGAGGCTACAACAACGCCTACACTAGCACCTTGGGCGCTGCTCCCAGTTGATCCGATATTACTTAGGAGCTTCTCCAAGGCGATAGGCTCTTCAGTAGCTATGAAACTGTCCACCGCTCTCTTAAGGATCACGCCCTCTCGTCGTACCCGAGAAGAGCCAGGTAGGCCGAGGATGGTCTGGAAGGCAAACGTGCCCAAGAGGAATAGAGAAGTGAGGCCCTGCATGATGGGTTCAATCAACGAGGTGCTGTTGCTTGCGAGAAGCCCTTGACTTGAGCTCTGTAAGACGTCCATCTTTTACAACTTTTATATAAAATATACGAAGCTTTTCAGCAGCATCGTGAAGAGGCCCCTTGCCTCTTTTGGACACCTGACCGGATGCTACTCTGGGACAGCTGTAGGACCGAATCCGAGGGGGTTCCTCCGGCGGTACTTTCCGATCAATAGGGCGTGAGAAGGCAAACCGGCCTGGCGGTGTTTAATGGGGCAAATGCAACGCCGCGAAAACAAACTCCGCCTCGAAATTAGATGACGTGAGTACAGAATATGCTTAGTTCTAGAATTCGGTGGTAAACAACAGCCAACCAAGCTTCAACCTGGGGCAACCTGGGGCAACCTGGGGGATCTAGAATCGGGCCGCTCTGGGGGGGGAAGTCTCCAGGAATCTTCAGTACCGTGCATACGGGATGGGCGGATTCGACGGATTCGGTAATAGACCCCTGGATGCCTAGGTAGTCTAGAGCGTTAACAGGGACGGACTATGAGCTATGAAGCTGGATTAGAAGTAAATATAAAAGTACACAACTCCATGCTAACCCCATAGACTTAAATGTCTTTCATGCGGGGAGCATCGTCCCCGCATTATTGGAAGTTGGAGCAGACGAAAGGAATAAGAGGAAAGGAGTTGCAAGGGAGTCCACAATCCATACCTCGGGCGTCTCTTCCGGTTGATGCTAAGACTTTTTGAATACGTGTGCGATCCCGACTTGAGCCAGTGTAGCTGCTGACCATTTTTGTGGTACGGACGCTTGACAACAAAAGACTGATAAAATATCTAATTGGACAGTTCAAGTTATTAGAAAAGTGATATAAGTTAGTAATTAATAATTCATTCGATCTACATGAATTATTTACTTATACATAGGTACATAGGTACCTCCTAACTAACAAAACACACCAGAGTAGGAGTAGGTACCTATTTAGTAAGGTAATACCACAGCTGAACCAATAAGATGCAAACAGTCTCTTGCTCAGTATCACATGCGCGACCATACCCCTAAACCAGCATGAACAGGTCAGGTACGCATTGTGCCTTTCTATATCAGCCCGTGATATACTTCATCACACCACCTGTTCCTATCAAGTAGCTTCTAGCCCAAGCATGACCCTGATGGTGCCTGAAAAACCTGGAAATAAGCTAAGAGCCTTACATCTAAGTACATATCCGCTTAACCAACTTGCCAACTAAGCGTCTTATTACACGGACCTATTATGATAGGACGATTGGTCTAGCCTTAGCTGGTCCTAGTAATAGTCTGCCCGCGATGAGGCCGAAGAAGAATATCCTAACCTTTCCTCGTCACGGACGACATGCCCTCCAACTACCATAGCGCATCGTCACAGCTTTACTAGAGCAACAGGCGCATAGAGACGCGTTACACGTCCGAGGTAGGGCCGGTCATGTTATTATCATTTGATTCTACGAAACTTAGCACGCGACATGAATACTAATAAATATTGTCATCTCCAGACCAAGGCGATTCCGTCCGTTGGCACTCGAAAGCGCAGACTTGAACGAATAGCCCGGGTGTAGATCGACAATGGTATGTAAGGTATCTTATGGTTATCCTCAACCTCATAGATCAATGATCTCGGAAAAAAGGGGTGGAATATAACTCTTGAAGCAAGCCCAGTCCACCGAGTTACAGCCTTGACGGCGAACTCAGGCTTTCCAGAAATGCTCCTTACTCTGGGACCTGTCGATTGGATTGACATCATAAAAAGAAGGATGATTCCATATGTGATTCGAGCTGCCTCGATCATCAACTCTGAATTCGCGAGCGAACAGAGGACGATCGGGCACAGATCCGTGATTGTGTAAAAGGAAGGAAGAAGAAATTTCGGACAGAAAAATCTGAAATTTATTGCGCAGAGGCTGATGAGAAAGTGGGGCAGACTAGGAGTTGGCTCGCGCACTGACCACCTGCATTGTACTTCGTATCTCTTTGTAATCTGATATCTTATCCAGTGCCTTCCTTATCACCATTTCCTATTTCCTACTTGTATTTCCTGGGTAACCTCAAGCAATCGCAACAATTGCAATAGCTGCAGACAACCTCGTCCCATTTGAAATCCTAGCCTTACGTATTTCTTCATTCTCGACAACCGAAAGGTATCTAGTTATCCACGCGCGCTCGAGTCACAGCTATCCATCATGGATGCTGCAGCGATAGAAGAGACGAATCGCCTCCGCGTTTCTCTGGGCATGAAACCCTTGCCTGTTCCTGGCGCAAGCGGTCCCCAGTTCAAAGAAAAGACATCCACTTCCGAGGAAGACGTCGGAAGTACCCTTGAGACCCGAGAAGCAGCCGCGTACGACAACTACAAAAAGAGCAGAGATGCCGAAGAGGCCAAGAAGAAGCGCGAAGAGAAAACTGCTGCCATCAAAAGAGCCCGCGACGCCGCAAAACGTTTCGAGAACCTGCAGGGCAAGGGGCTAGGCGAGGCTGATGATGGTGATATTGATACCAAATCGTGGTTGATCAGTCAAAAGAAGCGTCAAAAGCAGATCGAAAAGGCGCGGAAGCTAGAAGAGGAACTAGCGGCCGCCGAAGCCGAGGCTGCAGCAGCGATCAAGTACACGTCCAAGGATCTTGCTGGTGTCAAGGTTGGACACGAGATCGAATCCTTCGAGGATGGCGAAGAGCAAATCTTAACGCTCAAGGATACCGACGTCTTAGGAGAGGGGGAGGAAGGCGACGAACTCGAAAATATTAACCTCAGAGAGCGAGAGAGGCTCGACAAGAAGCTCGAATTGAAAAAGAAGAAGCCCGTGTACGATCCCCATGCAACCGACGAAAATGGCGAGCGTGGCCTCCTAGCCCAGTACGATGAGGAAATTGATGGGAAAAGAAGCAAGAAGTTTACACTAGATGGGTTAGGGAATACTGTATTGAGTGATGATCTAAATGATCAAGCACACGGTGGACAACGGCAAAAGATCAACCTTGATCTTTTTACAGAGGACAAGCCGACTTCAGATTACTTGGACGTCTCAGAAATCAAAATCAGGAAGCCCAAAAAGAAGAAATCGAAGTCGACAAGGCAGCGCCCAGTAGACGAAGATGATATCCTTCCATTACCACCAGTAGAGCCAGATCAGTCGATGGACATAGATTCGGGCGCTGGTTTCGTCAACAAGAAGCGCAAGACAGACGACACAATATTCGCCGATGACGAAGATCTCCAGGCTACTTTGGCTGCTCAAAGAAGAGACGCTCTAAAGAAGCGCAAGAGGACGCGCCCTGAAGATATAGCACGGCAACTACGAGAGGAAGCACAGACGCCAGAAGTTGATAATGACGCCAACGGTGCTCAAGAGGGTGGCCTCGTTCTAGATGAGATCTCCGAGTTTGTTTCGGGGTTAAAGAAGGAAGATATCGAGGACCGCAAACCTCGTAAACCGAAGTCGCCTAAAGAAGCTCCGGTCACAGCTATGGAGGATGACTCCGATGAAGACGAGCCGATGAAGGATGGGTACGACGAACATGATAGAGTTAAGCGCGAAGCGTCGACCCTAGCAGAGACGGCCATCATCGGCGTTGACGAAGAGAAGACCATAGGGTCTGGCATCGGCGCAACCCTACAACTTCTCAGAGAACGACAGCTCCTAAAGGACTCGGGTGCTGCCGAACTGAATGAAACGCAGCGTCAGCATCAACTATTCGTTGCTGAGAAGAAGCGAAAGTTGGCAGAAATTGAGCAAGAAGCCCGCAACCAGCGTGAGCGTGACCGTAATAGCGGTAGGCTCGACAGAATGTCAGTACGAGAGAGAGAAGAGTGGGCCCGGCAGCAGAACAATATGCGCGACCAGCAAACATCACGACAGCTAGTCGACCTCTTTAATAAAGGTTACAAGCCCAACGTGGAGCTCAAGTACCACGACGAATACGGGCGTTCGCTCGACCAGAAGGAGGCGTTCAAGCATCTCAGCCACCAGTTCCACGGCAAGGGAAGCGGCAAGGGCAAGACAGACAAGCGACTCAAGAAGATCGAGGACGAGAAGCGACGAGAGTCCCAGAGCATGCTGGACGCCAGCCAGAACGTCGGCATGAGCTCGGCCATGACGCAGCAGACGAAGAAGCGGAAGGAGGCCGGCGTAAGACTGGCGTGATACAGACTGTTTTCAAAAGGTGCTTATTTCCCTTGCTTGTACACTTATATCAGTTAGTAATTCAGAGCTGACACTGGTCTTTTCAAGTCTGCTGTTCCGTGATGCCCGCGCTCAAGCGATGCGGTGCCGTGACCTATGATTGTGAAGCCATACCCCTTTTCTCGTGACTTAATTTGACGTAATATGCCACTATCGCCATACTTTACTGCCATGCACCTACCGGATTACTATGCTAATATGATATATGTCTCTGTTATATGTAAGTCATCTAGATTAGAAAAGTATTTGAATCCCGTGGACTCTGCGCTATAAGCTCAATAGTATGATCTTAATGGCTAGATGATATTTCGGTTCTTCATCTCACGGACGTAAGACCAAGCTAGGTAGTCATAGTAGTATAATAAATATCAGAAAATTCACAGTTGAAGATACATATAAGAAGTCTAACCTAACTAGTTACACCTAATACCTAGAGATACTATTCGGTGAAATAGAAAGAACATATATGTGAACATAGCACTCTAAATATTCAGTGAAGTAACATAGCATTGAAGGAAATCCCAAGTAGTTATTGTATACTAAGGTACCTGGCTATACAGAATAGGTTGTAGAAAGCAAAAACGATACGAACATCACAGGCCTAGATTGAATGGATGCATGTACCTGTCCTGTAGGTAGCCACGCATTCTTCCACAGCAGTCGTTGTTCCTGCTAACAATGATACAACTGAAAAAAAATGAAAAAGAAAAAGATCTTCAGACACCTTTTGATCTGACTAGAATCCCTGTCAATAGTAATGAAACCTACATGTAAAAAAAAAAAAAAAAAAAAAAAAAAAAAGTAAAAAAGTGAAAAAGTTGCAAAAAAAGAAAGGATCCCTCGGGCCGGAATCGAACCAGCGACATTTCGGTAACAATTTTTCACAATTACAGCCGAACGCCATAACCAACTAGACCACCAAGGGTAGGGTGGGGTTTAATGCTTGCTCTGAGAGGAAGTGGACTTCCTCCCGAGGGACAGCTGTTGAAGAGATGGTTTGCCGTTGGGGTTTATATCGCTGTTACGTGTGGGTTATTCTTTTTTGTGTGTGCGCCCGGGGTTTGGCCGGTTGGTGGGGACTACTGCATTCAATGTGGGCAGTCGGTACGTGGGTACAAACCTTTCGTGCACGGTCGCTGAATTTCTACACTATGAGGTAGGTACATGGATACTTACCTAAGGTACCTATGTACACTACCTACATATGTGAGGAAGGCGTGCACGGCCCCGAGGGTACAAGTAAGTAAGTACCTAAGCGGCGACTGCCTTGGAAGAAAATACTGTATGATCCTGTGATTCTAAAGCCATGTGAGTCAGGCACGTCGATTGGAAAGTGTGATTCTGATTTAATCGCTATTTCCAATCAGGAGACCATACTAGGTAGGTACGTACGTACTGTTTGTGATTAAAGGAAAGATCACTGCTTGATCCTGATTAGCTACAAGGGGCATGTATGTACCTAAGTACCTATATCATTGAAATCAACACAGGAGCTTGATATCAGAGAAAGCTGCTGAGAGTCACCTAGCATTTGTGCCATGTATTCTTTTGGAAACAATTTTTTTGTTATTTATTTTCTATGCTAACGTTTTCTTGTCTTATTTTATTTGCTTATATGTGTGTGCATTGTATGGAAACAGACGTGTAAAGAGCATGCAGAAAAACAAAGGGTAAGGGGTAAATGACAAGAGGCAAGATACTATAGGGATATCCAAGAGCTCACGAGGCCATACGTTTTAGGACGAACATTGCTTCAGGGGAGCCAGATCAACGGTGGCTCCAATCCTACTTGACTTTGTTCGTGCCGTTCAACGCATGAGGCCTTCAGACAGACACCCAAATATCCCCCATGTTTGACATGTTTAAGCATCTCTGTATGATCATTGCAGTGCTGGTACTACTTTTGCAAGTCCATATGGTAGGTAAAGAGGCAAGAAATAACACCTAAGTTATTTCCATCTTCCCTATAATGAACACGAAAAATAGTCAGAACAAGCAAATCCATAAGTTCGATGCTTAAGTCTGCGTCTGGCCGTCTCTTGTAGACTTCCGGTCATCATCCTTCTTGTCGTGCTTCTTGTCCTTACCATGATCCTTCTTCTTACCGTCGTCCTTCTTCTTACCGTCGTCCTTCTTCTTCCCATCACTCCTCTTCGGGCCCTTCCCTGACATCTCGTCAAGGAGAGCGATTAAGCCCTCGGCCACTTCAGCGGACAAGGGAATGGCAAGCTGTCGAGAAGGGGCTGCTGGCCTACTGCTAGGCTTATGGCGCTTCTCGTCGGTCGTGTCGATAGGCTTCTTGGCCGCAGCCTTCTCTGTATCATGCGCCCGACGATCGGAGCGGTGGTTGTCATTTCCCCTATCCCTCTCTGATCCGGTCTGTGGCAATCGTAGTTTGCGATGGCTTTCTTGGCTTTCCCGGGGCTGGGCAGAGTTAGCTAGCATAGAAAGAACTGAAGGAGAAGAGGAGACGGGAGGTCTTGGCTCTCTCGGGTCCGACTTCGATGGTATTGATGCAAGGCCACCGTCCGGCTTAGTCTCGCGCTTGCGCCCATCTGGTGATTGACGCAGAGATCGAATACGCTCATTGTAGGAGACACGACGGTCACCCGTGTAAGTTGTCCTACTAGAAATGGAAGAGGCGAAGGTGGAGGGATTGCTATCATTTGCTCCCTGCTTGGGATCAGATGAAGGACGTCCACTTCTGTGAGACATGATGGGTAGCTTTCCTCGAAGATTTCTATAGGCTGTTCTGCAGGATTGGCTATGAGTGATGAATTCTGAAGATGGACTTACTACGTTTAAGTCTTAATAGGAATGATGCTAAAGAAAGCTCGGCTGGAGATGAGTTGATATCCAGAATTAAAGATGTACTTGGTCGGGCTTATATACGCTGGTATGACCTCTTGGAGACAATGCAGATAATCTATTACAAGCTATTTCAAGTTCATTTCAATTACATTGTAATCTTTGTTCTCGCCTAACCGCTTTGTTCACCAGGACACAATCGAATTGATCAATGACCCACGAGCCACAGGTTCCTCCCCCAGAACAAGATCGGAGATGCTCTTTGTCTATATCACATGGGATTCGGATTAGATGTTCTTCCATGGATGAACCTAGACGACCAGTATCTAATATTCTCGTGTTAGAATTCCATTGTTCCATACTTGGGTGTAGCTACTGATTTTATAATATACGCCACAAGAAGTCCTATTTTTAATTAACTATTTACTTTCTTTGTCTACCTTCGTAAATTAGTCAATAATTAACATTTAATTCATAAAGCACAGTGGGATTAACTTAAACTTGGAATAAATGTTTAATAATACTTGCTTACACATGGACAGTTTTACTTTTATCCATCATATAGCCACTGTGTAATTCCAACCAACAGTAAAATCCCTTAATCATTTTTCATTGAATCAGAAGCCAAATTACCCCAAAAGGGTTTAGTAAGGGGAGCTTTGGGGGTTGATTTTAAAAAAAAAAACCGGAGCCTTCCGGACCTGTCCAACCTCCTCCGGGGCCGGCCCCGGAGGTCACTATAGCTAAATACCGTAAAATCAAGCTCCGGATTTTGCCTTTTTCGGGATAGCCCCGGTTGCTAAGCCGGATATAGCAAAATCAACTGTAATAATACCTGATTCCTTCCTTGATTGCACTTAACTGTACATACTGTGATCCTTCACGATTTTACCTTTTAGCAATCATCTTGCGTTTGACCATATGATGCGAACCTACCTAACTAGTGAATTTGGTAAGGTGCACTCTAGGTTTGCACCTTTACTGATTACCCAGGTTTACTGATTTTGTTCTTGCAAGTTGACCTATTTAAACATCCCACTCCCCAAGCCATCTGTTCCCATCTTCCTCCATCACACATCTTCATCACACACCAGTCTTGACCATACATCCATTCTTCCAGACCATCTACCTTTCCAAACCATCCATCCTTCTTGACCATACAGTCTTCTCAATCATACATCTTCACCATACAGCTTCATCATACATCTTCTTGATTGATCATACATCACTCTTGAGTCTCCACGACATTATTTCGATCTCATTCCGACAATACATCTTTACCAGAGAGGACCTTCCTTCCTCGTACAGTCTTGCCTGTGAGTAGCCCTACATACTATGTCGCTGGCCCTTTGCTCTATTGCTGCCGCTCTTGATACTACACCATTGCCTTGACCTACCCCAACCTACCTTGGCATACCTTCATTTGTCCTCACCCACCCTCACCCACCCTCCCTTGCCTACCCTCCTCACCTTCATGAATGCCTGGCTCTACTATATACGTAGCATGATTGCACCATATCACAGAATCCCTTCCATTACCACGTTATCATATACTATCGCTCCCATCACCATCGCTACTACCATCCACTACTCTGTCGTCTCCTATCTACATTCATCAAAACGGATACCTTCTTCCACACGTGTTTTCTATTCCTTGGGACCTTCAATTACTATGTTACGAACACCCGTCTTCTTCTTCGCCTTACCATTCTTCATTACTAAAATTTACTCCTAGACTCGTTGTTCTCTATCGCCTATAGATAGACCAACAACCTACAAGATGTCGACTACTATTCAGCCTCGATCTCCCGTCCTCGGTAAGCCATTCTCTCCTTCGCTACTTACATTCATCACCTATCCTTCATCAAATCAGAATATGTCTCGACTCACTATTGTCTCTATCGCTATGTCTACCTTGGATATAACAATGCTAATCATTTATCAGCTTTCGCCTTGGATTTCGTCCCCGTCGCCAAAGAGCACCGAACGAACCCGTTCTACCGCTTTCCCATGGAGATCTCAGCCATGATCTTCGCCAACATGGACAGCTTGGAGGATTTCAATGCTGCAGCGGCCTCGTGCAAACAAGCAAGAGCGATCGCCCAAAAGAACGAATTGTTCATCGCTCGCACGTGGATCAGCAATCTGCTGCCCCCTTCCGCCCAAAAACTCGGGATCATGGCCATCGCCACCCGCAAATTCGGCCGCAATGAGATGGAGAAGTTCACCAGGGAGTTCATCGAGCATGAGGGCGACTATCCAAGCAAATACTACAGTTTGGAAGTCGCTGCCGGTTTAGCGGAACTCGTGCCGGCGGCGAAATGGATCATGGAGGCACAGCTTGAAAGAAGTATCTACCCAAGCCGCTATCCCAGTGGTGAGCCGACGCCAACTGAGTATATGCGAGAGCTGCGGGCATGTCTCATGATAGAAACGGCAAGAAATCTATCCCACGGCCGTTCCACCCAGACTGGGGGGTATTTCAACAGGGAGTGCAAATTCTGGGGATCCTTTTCCGAATCCGAAGTGCAAACGACAAGAATCATGCTCGACTGTTATGAGAAACGCTTGTTCGAAGGTATGTCACAACGTATAGCCCCATGAGTTAACGTGTACTAATCGGAACTGGCAGCTGTCGAATGCGAAGATGATGGTGAAGGCTGTTGCATCAATGACAGAGATATTAAGAGGCGCCATTTTGCCGGTCCAAAAGCCCGTTTCGCCGCCCGCCTGTTTTCCATTGAAACCGGGTGTGTGAACATATACCAGGAGTATAGCATAAGTTCCGACATCCATACCCATTTCCACGACTACAAGTCCTTCGTGAATAGTCAGGAATATGCGAGAGGTTACAGTTTCAATAATTTTATAAAGGACACGCACTTCGCCACATGCCCTTTCCAGCCGGACCGAAAAGTAATCAATCTGGCCACTCGCGAGGAATACTTTAACTCTGATGAGTACGAGGAATTGAAGTACTTCGACGACGAGGAAAGGGAGGCGCACCTCTACTGCCAAAAGATCTGGGACCAGGACACCTTTACGGCCTGGGTACGGGAGCTCAAAGAGAATGGCCTTCCTTCGTGGCATGACCCCAGCGGGGATGAGTCCGATTTCGATGAAGACGACGAGCCTGACGAAGACGAGCAGTCTGACGAGGAGATCGACTTAGACGAGTATGATTGGCAAAGCGAGGGCGAGTGGGAGCTTGGTCCGGAGTTATGGAACCGCTGGAAGCAAGGTTCCTCATCCGTAAGCTTTGATGAATGGATGTCGAGTTGGCGAGCGTCTCAGGACGACCTGGAATATGAATACTTGGAGGGGCAGGAGGCGGGTGAGGAGGGTGAGGAGGGTGAGGAGGAGGAGGGTGAGGAGGAGGAGGGTGAAGAGGAGGGTGAGGAGGAGGAGGGTGAGGAGGAGGAGGGTGAAGAGGAGGGTGAAGAGGAGGGTGAAGAGGAGGGTGAGAATGAGGACGAGGCAAGATCTAACTAATGGGAAAAGGCTACGGATCAGAGATGATGTTCATGGCAAGAGACCTGACATGGGAGCTCGTGCTATATGCATAGAGAGATGAATACTGAATGCTGAGCGTTGAGTGGCGAGTGCGTTGACGATGCGTTGACACAGACTGGCATTGGCAGACTTGCAGGTAACATTGATCGCCTACAGCTAACTGCTTGACTGGCATGGCACCTTTGCAGAAGGAGTTGTACTGCGGGTGTACTGATGTAACAAATTACATAGTACACCTATTAATGCCTTTGAAGCTTGCGCTATCTTTAGAAATTCAAGTTCTTAATTTCACTGCTATTCCCTAAAATTGATCCAACAGGCTTACTAAGGAAAGACGACAGTGCTGAACTGAAGTGAATAAAAAATAACAACAATAGTACATAGTGAATGAATGAATGAATGAATGAATAGATAATTAATTAAAAATAAGATAAAATTAATGCAAAAAGATCTCCGGTACGGGGAATCGAACCCCGAGCTCCTCGGTGAAAACGAGGTATGTTAGCCGTTACACTATACCGGATTGCAGTGATGATTTTTGGCGTCTTACTACATACTATATTAGTAGGTGTGCATAGGCGAGCAAACCATTGGTTGCTAGTTATCATAGTGGCCCGCCTGTACTGTGAACATATGTTCCTTTGAGATTTGAAACTCTTGCATGTGAAAATCTGCATCTGGCAGCGTTTTTTTCTTTTTCAATGTAGATAAGGTAAACTACCCGCATTGCATCTATTATGTAGAAGAATGGGCAATTATTGGAGCTATCGCATATGGCTTTAGAAGCGACAATATCTATGATCATAGAGTAACTAATCATTAATTCCTTTATTCTTCAGCTTCATCCCCTTCTTTTCATCCCATCGCAAACACAAAACCGTCGCATTCCTCTACCACCCAAAATTCATACCTAAAATCCATTATACCCAGCTCTCTCAACAAAGCATAGGCAGTTATCCCAAGCCCAAGCCCCCCTTAACTATACACACTTTAACTTACACAATATAAAGAAGAAGAAGAAGAAAACCCTACCAAACACTCAACAGCTCCCACCAACACGCGGAGTCAGTGTCCCAATCACGGCACCACCTTCGCCCACCTCCGTCCCCCACCACCCTTCTCCTTCTCCTTCTCCTTCTCCGTCCCCACCCCATCCGCCAGCCTCATACCCGCATACGACGAAGCCGTCGCCCCGCGCTCCCTGCCCGTCAGGTAAAACGTCACGACCAGCGCAAACACCAGGATCACCATCCAGATGGCGATGAGCTGGGCCGAGCGCTTGGGCCGCGGGCCGTAGGGCGAGTAGAGCTTTGGCATCTTAGGCATTATGTACCAGGGAGTGTATGTATAGTGTGTATGGTGTGCGTAGATGTGAATGCAATGTGCATGAATATAATGTGTAGGTAGTGGTTGAGCTGAGGTGCAGGTAGGTAGGTAGCTACCTAGGTTAGGACTTTAAGCTTGAGCACTGAGATATTGGATGTAATAGCGAAGAACAAAAAGACACGATTGCTATTTTGAGCCTTTGGATCTAAATCACCCCTACTTAGTCCATTTGTTCTCGGGTCTGGATTTGTAGTTGGTATTGTTTTATTGTTGAAGTTGACTGAGTTGAAGCTCCTGGCCGATCGATATATTAAATTATGTCATACCCCCTTAGTCAGCTAGTACCCTCTAACTCCCTACAGGTATCTTCGAAGTTTCAAGCCGGGATATTGGAGGAATATAAATTACATATATTTATATACCTAGGCTTATAGTAAGTATCCCATTCACTATATCATTGGACAGCAAAGTATTAGCACAGTAACATGATATGTATTGAGTCTATCATTCTTATCCCGCATCTTGATAATCAAGTAACAAATTACGCCGTCCCTCTTTGAGCGTATCTCTCAACCTTCCTAATTCCCTAATAACGCCAGTCCATGATTTGTCGAAGCATCATATCTGTACACTCGCACCAATCCCTTTGCCTTGGTACCACAATGATTCCTTCCAGTTCCCCAGCCGCATCTCTACATTGGCAAATGCATCCAGCTTGAGCTTTCCGCCTATCGCTTTCTTCACGGCATCGTAGCCAACCGAGTCCAGGGACCATGTTACTGGTAGTTTCGGCGTTTGGGATTTGCCAGGTGGTGCTGAGAATGGCAAGTCGTAGACAATCTGCCCTACTGGCTCGGTGTGATTATACAACGCGGTAGCGTTGACAAAATCTACATATAATGTGTTGTAATGCAACGGTGATACAAGAGTAAATGTGGCTGCTGATGAAAGGACGTGGAAAGTAGCATCTCTAATAAAGTGAGACCTCTCCTCAGGGGTATCTCCAGGCAAACTCAGCTTGGGAGCAGCAAGGGTCATATTAAATTTCGATAGGGCTTCGCAAATGATGGGCTGGCCCGGAATGCTGTTTCGATGCGGCTTTACAGTGATGCTCGTGTTCCAGCCTGACAGATACTGTGATATTAGTTCCCGCCCAACTTTTCGACCGTGGGCGCCACCCATTGGTGGATTCCATTTTGCGGTGACAAGTATGTTGGAGTTTGGGCCTTTGTCGATATTGAGATCCTCTACTGTAGCACTCCCGATGATCGAACCATTGCTCAAGACGTGGATGTTCGCATATGGTATATAAGCTGTATAGAGCGTCGGATTGGTTACATTGACTAAGGCTTGCAACGTAATCGAGTCTGATGTCGTGTCCAAAATCCTGAGAGACCCAACCTTTGGTTCAATACTGCCAACAGCACCCTTAGGGAGGGCTAAGGGTAAGTTAGCACATGCTGCTATATACAGGACTAGCGTAAGGGCAAGGAATTGCACCTCTTAGAACGAGCCGCCCTACTAGACGGAGTATCTGAGAGCGACTGACAGATTAGGATAGCGAAGACGGACGTTTTACTGGAATTTCCCCCTCCGCGGGAACCTCCTTCAAGGTAAGATTTCCTAACGTGGTTTGCACTTTAATGTCGACTAGGGCGTCAATATGTAAACGGACCGGTTCGATACCAAACAATAAGGCACTGATAACTTCGGCAAAAACTGTACTGTCGGTAATGTTAAGGGGCGCGTCGATAACGCGGGACTGTATTTTTAGCATAGGGCCCTCATCCCCCTCCCCCTCAATCCTAGTAGAATTAGCATGCTGCCATTCTCGTAGGTTTAATTCTCCCATTTTATTCGACTTGTAAAGTACGTCCGCCGTAGCGCGGACGTTTGTCACGTCTACACCAAAGTTCATATCAGAAGGAATGCTTGCGGTAACTAAAATAGTTCCTGAAACCGTCGGGTTGGAGTCTGGGGCGTCGGGATCAGGTAGAGCAAAATTGACGTCCGTCAACGAGAAGTTCCTAAGTAGACCGTTTAAGGTACGTCCGGGAAATGGGACAGGTACTGTTACGCTAGATAGTATGTCTGCAATCCACTTCGGCGTGTCGCCATCAGGATGACGACTCCCACGAACAAATAGTGTAGCGGGATCGCCATGCATATATTGTCGAAGGATATTGTCTAAAGGCGAGGAAGTAGAGTCCGGGCAAACGTGGGTCAAAGAGTCAGGTAACTCGCGGATAACTCCTCTAACATCGACAACAACATCAGACCGTGGTTCCACATGAACCTCGCTTGTAGCCGCTTCCGCTACTAGGATGAAGGGATCTGAACTAGCGCAGCCGGATACTAGAATATCAAACGCAAGCTCGGGAATATCAAGTCCGACCGGATGCTCGTTGAACGCTATTAGTGCTACGTCGGCTAGCATTGTCCCCTTCATCGGGCCATCATCGACTTTAAAACGAGTAATGTTATATTTTGGTATCGCAGGGACCTTGTTAGCTGTTCAGAATATTAGTATATTGTTTAAGAGGTAATTATATGCCTAGCTTTATCTGGATATGCTAGAATAAGGACTTCTTCCCGAAGTAGAGGGAAGCAAAGGAGCGGTAGAGTGATTGACCTTCAAATACGATCGATTCTGAGATGGCATGCGTCCCTAGAGGGACGATCCCAGATTTGAGTCTGAGATCAGCCTGTCCGTTTAGACGCAGCTCGTCTAATCTACCTTCAAACCATTCGTTCGCAATTATGCGAATACCCTCTGGATCGCCCGGTAGTATATCCGCAACGATGTCAAACTGCGTTACGTCGCCATCCCGCAAGTTGATCAATAAAGGCGGGACGATTGCGCTTCCAAGTAGCACGTTGTCATATTTAGGAATGCGCACATCGACCTTCGCCTGTTCACTTTCCAGCTGAGCTGCTACCCATGTAACAGCCCTTCCTACTCTTCGCACATGATTGCTGCCAACTCTCGACCCATCTAGATGAAAGTTGGCTTGTATCCGAGCTCGAACGCCGTTCGCCGTAATGGATTCGAGGGAAAGGTTGGTTGGCTCAATAACGGCGGCTTGCTGAGCATACTCTTGAATAGCTTGGGGAACGACGAAGGCGAGGGCAATGATGACGACGATGAGCGCTGCCAGTATAAACATCGCGACGAATGACGCCCATCTCTTAGACTTCTTAGTCGAGCTGGAAGCGGGGGACGCATCGGTGGGGTGAGCTGGACTCGAATCATCACCATCTACATGATGCTCGTCTTCTTCTCCATCGTAACGGGGTGCTGCCGATGGATTCGAGAGCAGCGGCGTCGACTCGCTGGAATCTTCCCCCTCACGGGACTTAGATTTTCCTTTCGTCACGGCCGAAAGCAAAGGCGATGTTTCTTCTTCCGACATGATGACGGCTATGGTGAGATTGACGGATCACTATCTTAACAATAGATCAATCGCGGGTAGTTAATGAATAAGTGCCAATTAGTAGAATGGTGTAGACATCGAGTCTAAAAATATGGTATATTTAATAGACTACGACTGGTGATGTATTGTAAGATGGTTAAATTGATGTTAACGAAGGACGTTTGCATGTAGCTGCATAGAATAAGGAATAAGGTTATGGGTATTGGGTATGAACTGGGAAAGCGTGGAGTAGTCGTCATCAACGGACAACTCGATGGTCCACACTGGCTGAAACGAGGCCTTTCTGCTGGGCAAGTGCTGAGGCGAAGCCAACTCAACCTACAGGCTAGGTACCGGACGTTAAAGCCAATTAGATAGAAGGGAATAGCAGAGCGGTTATTCCCACTTAAAGCGTAGGAGGTACCTAGTCCGGGGAAGGTCTGCAGGGTAGCCCTGCACAAGGCACCTGCAGGTACTGTGCAACCCCCCGAAACCGGCCAGCTGACAGACACCTGTTTGCCCTGAACCTGGCTATCGTATCTTGATATCTCCACAAAGTTGCGCTGGTGTCACGGCGAAGAGCGGATTCAATGGTGACTCTTTCCTCGTCTGTAACTCTTGAATGAAGCAATTATAAATGCCTTACTTCGGACCCGAATCAACTCTTTCATAAGTTCCACGGTTACTGCACTTCATCAATACCGAATTTCTTAAAAGCCGAGCCAGCGTATCTTAACTTACACTAGGAGCTTACCCCTTGGCAACCTCATACTTCTAAAATCTCAATAGTTAATGACAACTATATACCTTGCCGAATCACAAATTCCCTAATTAGAAAAGTACATCAGTTTGCTACGAAGATGCGGTCGTCAGCTCTTCGGTCAGCCAAAAATGCACTTCCCTATGCAACAAGGAATTACTCCACCCGGGTTCGACATCTTATGTCAATTGGCGATCTAACGGGTGCTGAATTCTCACAACTGGTGTTAAATGCTGCAGCTCACAAAAAGACCGTTAAGGCCGGAGGCATTCCGGCAGGCTTAAATAAAAATTTAACGGGGCAAACGGTGGCCATGATGTTCAGCAAGCTGAGTACCCGTACCAGGGTCTCAACGGAAGCTGCCGTGGCTATGTTAGGAGGTCATCCCATGTTCCTTGGAAAAAACGACATTCAACTAGGAGTGAGTGTATTCCGGGTGTATCAAGTCAATGAGAGCCGCTAGCTAATCAGCCAATTCTCTAGGTGAACGAGTCGTTGAAGGATACGTCCAAGGTTATCTCGTCTATGACATCCTGCATGGTGGCTCGAGTCGGGCCTCACAGTGATGTTGCGGACTTAGCGAAGTACTCGAGTGTTCCGGTCATCAACGCACTGTCTAATGATTTCCATCCCCTTCAAATAATTGCTGATTTTCTTACGATCCACGAATCCATTCCCAGGGCCCCTACAGAGAGTTTTATACCAAAGGGGTTGAAAGTGGCTTGGGTTGGAGACGCAAACAACGTATTATTCGACTTCGCTATCGCTTGTCTGAAATTAGGCGTCGAGATATCAGTCGCTACGCCTCGGGGTTACAGCATCCCACAGGACAAAATAGAGTTAATCACAAGCCAAGCCAAGTCCACATCCACACCCGGTGTTCTAAACCAAACTTATATTCCGGAGGAGGCCGTGAAGGATGCAGATATCATAGTAACTGATACCTGGATTTCCATGGGTCAAGAAGAAGAATCCAAGAAACGACTGAAAGATTTCGCTGGTTTCCAGGTTAGCAACGAGCTGGCTAAGCGGGGTGGAGCAAAGCCGGACTGGAAATTTATGCATTGCTTACCTCGTCACCCTGAGGAGGTCGCCGATGAGGTTTTCTACTCTCCCCGGTCCCTTGTCTTCCCCGAAGCAGAAAATAGGCTCTGGGCTGCCGTTGGTAAGTGATGCCCCCTTCTAAACTTGTCTATTTCAATGCTAACTCCTATATAGCGGCACTCGAAGGGTTCGTGGTGAACCACGGGGAAATCTCCCCAACTTCCCATGCATAATACTAGAGAAGGTAAAATTGTCTACTATGGGGCAGCATGTATTGGTTCATGTGAGATTGATCCGATAGCTTCAAGGTAAATGAGGTGGTGTTCAAAATGCCCTCTAGTCTGATACATATATCAATTTCGGTTGGCATGGTCAAAAATAGGGATCACAATGAGAAATTCTTAAGCTGTCTAAAATGATTTAAGTAGCTCGCACTTATGTGACATTGTCTACAAAGTAATGATATCAAAGTAAGCCAGTGTATTTTTTTCCTGACTACCAACGCCTAATCCCCACCGGGGAACCGATTTATCCAGGAGGTAGCTGGCTAGCATCTACGATCTCGTCTGCCTCTTTAACAACGGTCTCCTCATCTGGGCCATATAGAGGTGATCGAGGCAATGCCATGAGACCTGTCCGGGACGATTCTAGAATTCCGAACGGTGCAATCAGCTTTAAGAATGAATCAATCCTAACTGGTTTGGCGGACCTATGAACTATTAGTACGAATTATAGTAGCTCGATGGAACTACTTACACTTCAACAATGCAACTGCTTGTGCTGATATCCAACACCTTACCTCCAAACTGGTGGGCGAAGTAAGTTATGGATCTGAGATGCTCATGCTTAAGTCGCAGGGCCTGACTGGCTACCATTTTGCTGGGATGGAAGTCTTCAGCGGCATCTTCTAGGGTCTTGTCACTTGCTTCTGCTTGTTCAGATTCGGCTGTTATTTCGCGGTGATGCGCTAACAACTCCTCGAAGTATTCTGGCCCCAAGATATTAACCTTGGCAAGCAGCAACTCCCTTTGGACCAGAGCGGCGTTTGTGTAGTCCAAGACAGCCCAAACGGGTACCAGGTCCTCTAGTTGCCGTCGCGCCTGCTCGACCACGCCGTCTTGTCCGGTAAGAACAATTGTCATGCGGGAGAGGTCCTCAACCTCCGTACTGCACACGACCAGAGAGTCGATGTTGAAACCGCGCGCCGCTAGGATGCCAGAAACTCGGGACAAGACACCAGGCTCGTTCTGCACTAAGCAATTGAGAACATGGCGTTTCGGTGGGGCCATCGAGGGTGTCGGGGTTTCGTAGAGAATATTAGAGACGGCTGCCTGCGCAGACCATGATGACGGTATATCGTTGGTAGGGAGAGGAGCTTGGCGGCGGCGAAGAGCTTTGTAGGCAATGGCCGAAGTAGAACTTCTACTAGAGCTCCATCTTGGAGATTTCTGGGGAATGGCTCGTACGCTCGCGGCAATAGCCTTGAAGCAATTGGCTTGAACAAGTGTACGGGACGCCATTGTTTCTGACCGGAAACGAGAACCCAAGAAGCTCTCTGATCAGAGATGGCAGTCCACGAAGCCTGACAGAAGTCTGGCGGGGCTCAATTGGTAAAAGTTTCTACCAACTTGACTCACCACTTAGTGGAAAATTGTGGCCATTATTGTGGCTATTAAAAAGGCCATGAAAATGTTGGCTGGTGAAGGTGACCGAAAATGATCTAGGGTAGCTCCGAATCCCGGAGCTACTTGATGTCCCATATTTCTACCTTGGTACATACATATGTATGTACATAGGTATCTAGGTACCTACATAGGTACCTATGCAGGTTGACCCCACCTTTAACCTGGTTACAACGGGCGGGATCCACGGCCCAGACTTCTGGGTTCGGATTATATATGTTCCCCTTCCCGTCGCGTGTTGCTCTCTTCCTTTCTTACGATTTCGTCTAACTAGGTAGTTACCTGTTAATTCAAACATTAAGCTAGGCGGAAATCTCGAGAATTACTGCCTATACCTTATTCAACCTTAATTTTAGACCAACCATTTTTCTTTATCCAAACCGGCAATTCCATTCATGCATTGCGCATTTTCTTAGCTTCTACGCATGATCCCATTGCAGGCTCCCGTAAGCTCTGATATTCGATTAAATCCAAACCTTTCTCAGCCATCGCGATATTGACATTTGTAAAAATGGACGACACGGAACGACGCACCGCAAAACGATCTCGGTTCGACCAGACTGAACCCGAGCCGCGCCGTTCTCGATTCGATCGCAGGTCGCGTTCCCCACCAGCGAAGAGGTCTGACCATGGTCGCGAAGGTCGCGAACGTAGTCCATTAGGTAAGGATGGGGAAAACAACTCGCATGACTCCAAGAAGAGTCCTGTCGACCCAGCTGCTGCCGCAGGTATGTGCTTATTCCCGACATGGAGCCTCGTAACTCTGTTAAATTAACTGTCTTGTCTGTCTTTAGCTGCCGCTGCCGCTAAGATTAATGCGCAGATCCAGGCGAAGAAGGGTATCCAGCACGTAGACGTACCCCCGATCAAGTCGGCATCGTCAGCGTCTCCCGGTCCAAATGCTGCGGACACCCTAGGTGCCATTAACCCTAACAATATCAACGGCGAAATGTACATTGCCGACGGTGATTATATCAAGGATATCGAAGTGAATGACCTGCGAAACCGATACCTGCTCACGAAGAGTTCCACACAGAAGATGGTAAATAATACCCTTGGTTAATTCCTACTGATTTGCACCAGAGTTTCAGCCCTAGCTTGGTGGTTCTTTTCCAGTGTATTATTCTCGTGTGCGAAGAGTTCTGCTTACATGGAAGCGTGCTAGCTCGCACACGAATCCCCTCTGTGGCATCTGCTGACCTCCGCTGCTTGATTTAGATTAAAGAAGAAACCGGAGCTGGTACGATCCCTCCTAGCTGTTTATTGATTTATTGTTAGAACCATAGTTGACTTTGAAAGATGTCACGACTCGAGGCAATTATTACCCGGATAAAAGCATGGCCACGCCATCGGTAAGAGAATCTCCTCGACCAGCTTAGGAAAGCTCAGGACTAACGATGACTTAGAATCCTCCCTTGTTCCTCCACATCACCAGCACCTCCAAGACAGGGCTGGAATCTGCTGTTGCCAAGATCGAAGAATTGATGAAGCAAGAACTCCCAAATCTGGTTGACGAGCGACGGTTCCGGCGCAGAGACCAGGAACAAGTCGAACGTGATGAGTTTGGAAGGGTCAGCTAATGATATGCCTTCTATAGTAGACATTTACTAATGTTGAGCAGCGTAAATGGCCTGAGGCGAAAATCCCGATTGGTCTCGAAGAGATTCGAGGTTTTAACCTTAGAGCGCAGATTGTCGGACACGGCGGATCTTATGTGAAGCATATTCAACAAGAGACCGGATGTCGTGTCCAGATCAAAGGACGCGGATCAGGCTATCTCGAAGCTTCGACTAACCGTGAAAGCGATGACGATATGTACCTTCATGTTGCGTAAGTATATGGTGCACGTTCTCCTGTCCTGGCTACCCATCTAACAAGATATGTAGTGGTCCCGATCCTAAGATGGTTGAGAAAGCCAAGGAGCTATGCGAAGACCTAATCACCAATGTTAAGGAGCAGTACGAAGAGTTCAAGAGCCGACCACCTCGGCAGCATTACGGTGGTCATGGTGGCCATAATGGTAATGGTGGTGGTTATAGCGGCGAGAGGTCTTATGGCGATCGATCTTACGGCGGTGATAGATATGGAGATAGACAAGGGAGTGGCTCGGGCTCTTATGGTGGATACGCCGGTTACAATAATTCGCCCAATCCTGCCGCAAGCTCGGCCTCCCCTGCGCCTCCCGGTCAAGGCAGCCCACAGAATGCTAACAGCGACTACGCTGCCCAATACGCCCAGTACTACGGTGGTCAAGACCCCTATGCAGCATACGGTGGTTACGCAGCGTAAGTAAATGTGCCCACAAGGACATGCAAGATCGCTAACGCCATTCTAGATACGTGCAGTATTATCAGCACTACTACGCTGCTGCGCAAGCCGCTCAGCAAGGCTCACCAACACCGCCAGTTCCTGGTGCTGCAGTCTCCCCTCCACCCCCTCCACCTAGCGAAGCCCCTCCGCCACCGCCTCCTGGGGGATCTGCACCACCTCCCCCTCCTCCACCTGGAGCTGGAAGCTATGGCGCTGTAAGTCATCTTAGCTAGAGATGTTAGTGTATGCAAGCTAATTAGTTATGTCTAGGTCCCTCCTCCCCCAGGGCTATGAACAAAACTTAAGCTTGGAGACCCATAGAACGTATCTTCTGTACCCTAATAGGGGGGGGTTTATGTTATTTGAGGAGATAATGAGTTATTCGAGAACGCGGTCAAAAAGGGTCATCATAATGGGGTTTGAGGCTCTGCCAGAGGTAACTCACCCCTTACAACAGTTTAGATAGTATTATTTGATATTGATTTTCTAAGCAGCACATTCTTTGTTTTGGGGCGGGCATGTACCTAATAACCTACCTATGTACATATATATGTACGTGTAGGTAAAACCATGACTCTATGTGTTATATCTCGCTTATGTAAATTAGCTCTCATCTCATTCATCAATGTGACACGCCTGTACTTCAGTGGAGCACAAGCTCGATAAGTACCTAGGTACATACATACCTACCTACATATATACGATTTATCGATAAGACTACGTCAGTTTATCTGGACCGCCGAAGAGTCGCAACACTTCTTTAATTCTTAACTCTACTATGTACATGGCTTGATTCCATGACCATGTGAATGATTCATGCTCAGGCTCAGGGGAATATCCGGGTTCATTTAGGGACCACTTATGAATATTTTCCCTTAATACTTTTGACACAATGAGCCACCAACGCTATCCGTCAATAGATCCCAAGGAGCCTCATTCCGTCTCCTTGAAGGTCCTCAGGTAACCAACGCTACCTACACATATTCAACTTTGTTACCAATAGGCTCTAATATCATATTACTATGAACCAGACTATCTAGGCCCTCCCTCGTGGTCCAACACCCCCTACCAACGCCTATCTCCTTACCTGCTTCGGCTCAGCAGGGACCTCCAATCCCCGCCTCGCTCGCCTACACCACAAACGGCGACACAAATCCAGACCCGTTCCTCCTCGCGCCCATCTTACAACTACCGCCCTCCTTCGGCTCCGCATACGTCGGCGAGACATTCAGCTGCACGCTCTGTGCCAACCACGATGTCCCGCTCCCAGGGGAACTCCCCGCAGCCGCAGCAGCGCCAGCCGGGGCCAACTTGGCCCCGATGAGCCCAATGAACCCACCTAAGCGCAAATTCACCCGCGACGTGCGCATCGAGGCCGAGATGAAAACGCCCGGGTCCAGCGCTGCGCTGAAACTGCCTCTACTAGGTGCCGACGGTGTCATGGACAACAACGCCGACAACACCGCCGACGATGGCAAGAGTCATAGTAAAGGCGTAGACCTCGAGCCCGGCGACACGCTCCAGCGCATCGTCAACTTCGACCTCAAGGAGGAAGGCAACCACGTGCTCGCCGTGACGGTTAGCTACTACGAAGCGACGGAGACTTCGGGCCGCACGCGCACCTTCAGGAAGCTGTACCAGTTCATATGCAAAGGGTCGTTGATTGTGCGTACCAAGGTCGGGGCTTTGGTGGCGCCGCCGCCGCTGCCGTCGCAGTCTGATTTACAGGAAAAGAAAGGCGGGGATAGGAGGAAATGGGTCATGGAGGCGCAGCTGGAGAATTGCAGTGAGGATGTCATGCAACTATCCCGCGTAGGCCTGGACTTAGAGCCCGGGCTACGGTATCGGGATTGCAATTGGGAAGTCGCGGGTAGTAATGGGGGAGGGAAGCCGGTGCTCCATCCGGGGGAGGTCGAGCAGTGCTGCTTTGTGGTGGAGGAGGAGGAGCCGGGACCGGATGGGACGAAGCTCGAGGTTGATGAGGATGGGAGGATAGTGTTTGGGGTGCTGGGGATAGGCTGGCGGAGCGAGATGGGGAATAAGGGGTTCTTGTCTACGGGGAAGCTGGGCACGAGGATTGCGAAGTGAGTGGGTTGGTTGGTTGGTTGGTTGTCGATGAAGTAACGATGGCGACGGGATATGAATGGATGGACTTGCTGCAAGTGTAGCCTTTGATGGCCATGGCGAAGAGGGACCACGATATTTAGCCGCAACGACCCGTGGATTCTAGTATTCGCATTATGTGCTACATATATGGGGGGGCACGACTGCATGACTACCTACCTACCTAGTTATTAGGGCGATGTCCACGCGGTTTACGAGGCATGAAACCCATGGGTTGACCTACATCGGGATCACGACATATTTGTGGTAAGATGGTGTAGGATAGGCGTGTCATCGCCATTCTATCAGCATGCACCCGAAAGATTTATTGCCGTCGATGCCTATCCTGGCATATCATTCGGGTCTTTTGGAGTTGAGGTGATGCCGGAAACTAATAGCTAGCCCCTTATACTTATTACAAAGGCAGGTAGGTATCTAACCTAAGTATTCTACCCAATTATCTAACGATCAAGTATTATTACCGCCCCTAAGAGCCGTATACAGGGGCATAACATGTTTACTATGATGTTATAAATATCGTAACATATTCGCGACGACACGCAAGCTTCTCCAGTTACACCTATCCGGATATTTGGGAAAATGAGCTGTCAGATAGAAATTCTCCTACGTAGCACACCATTTTGCCTACATATCTACATACGTACCTACATACACCACGTCCATGTACGCCACTAAACCGGCCGCATGTTCGCGTCCTTAGATCGACTCATGGATTAGCTACCTAGCTGGCGTTGGCGTAATGGCAGCGGCGCTCAGACTTAGGTTACAGGTAGTTAGTGTAGAGGGACCCTAGAAGAGAACCCTAGCATGCATCTTACCCCCATTGGCTAACTGGAAACGTACCGAGTGCCTAGGGCTAAGTTCTCGACGCATACACGAGTCCAAGTATGTACGCATGCAGATGCATCATGCACGCCCGGGATATTTTCCTGGCGGAGGACGTGGGCGGGCGTATGTACGTAGGTAGGTAGAGAGAGAGAGAGTATCTTGCGTCCTAGTTCATGAGCGGTGAAGAAGAAGAAGCCGATCTGCTGGTTGCACCAGACCGGATCCAACAAATAATAGCGCCATCACAATCGTTCGAAAAATCTCAGACGAGAGTGAGAAAGAGAGGAAGAGAGAGAGAATCGAGCTGCAAGGATTTACGAGGCCAAAGCGCAACGGATGAGCCGCTCTCATCCTCCAGGCACGACATTGAAGAATGAATTGTATGATTCCATTCCTGATACAGTACACCTCGCAAGTTTTGGGGATTCCCGAAAAGCTCCTACAATGCTACCTTTGGCGGGGAGGAGAAAGCTCATTGCTATTATTAAGTGTGCGGCTGCTAAATATCCTTTCCAGTCCGGAAGGTCTCATCGGACACCAGGACAATATTGAATCCTTCTATATTCCAGCATTGGCCATCGTCAGACTTGAAAAGAAGTGGGCGGCGACCAGATAACCGAATCTCCGGAATAGGCGAAAAGACCAGAGGATCTCGATAATTTCATATGAGCTTGGGTGACGATCAATCACTAGTTAAGCAGAGGGTAGGATGAATAGCTTAGGGTGTCAGGGTGTGTGGCCTATTCTGGAAGTCGTGAATTAGAACCCCGTTTGTATGCTGGCGATCAACCTCAAACGCAGCCATAGCTTTAGGTGATACGCGAGCAGCCCAACAACGCGGTTAATGGTCCGTATTGCTGACAGACACTCGTAATAACGAGATTGCCATGGTCGTTACTCGACTGTTATGGCGTGACAATGTTACCTGGCCTCGACTCAAGGTCAGTCAGTACCTACATATGTAGGTATGTAAGTGAGCAAGCCAGCCAAGTTACGAACCCGCTCTGACGAGCGTTTGTTCCAACTACGTCACTTGTGCGGCACGGCAATGCTGTACCTGATGCTAGGTTACTATGTATGTACATACATACATACATACATAGGACGTGAGCATGGATCCATGGATCAGATGGATTGGTGCCTCCATGGCCTCCATGAACGGTTGCAAGGATTCCACGAGCTTGTCAATCACGAATACATACAAATCCTGTAAGAAGATGACAGGTACAAGGTCAGGTACAAGGATCGGGATTCTCTAACGAGAACATGGTAAGCTTCAGATTTGCATGTCCTCGGCTTTCCGACCCCAGAATTTCATGTTTTTGTATGTATAGTGTATATGAAACCCACTTGGATGTCTAGGACAAGAGGAAGCTTAGCTTGAGAGCCGAATATCTCCAAACAGGTTCTAAAAGAAATCGGTATGCGGAACGCCTAGGATCGGCGTGGTGAAGACCAGGAACCGCGAAGAGCGGTCACCTCACCGTTGTTTGTATGGTTGGATTGATGGGCACGGCTCTCGGGGTCAACCTCCTTCTTTCAACTTCTGAAAAAAGCAATAGCTAGCTGAGTGTTACTGAACCTGATAGACTTCCCATCTTCCCATATTTTCGGTTGTCTACTGTGTAGCCTGGTCGCTAAGATCCATGACAAAACTCCACACGTCTGAAACAAATACTGGCCGATTTCCGTCTGGATATCTGCAGCGGCGTCAAATAGCCATCGGCTTTAACTGATAGGATGTTGTTCACTAGCACTATGTGCCTGACTGTAACCCGAATAGATTATGCGATATGAATCAGTGCTGCCGCCGCCTTATTATTGTTGATCTGACACGTTGACTCTCTACCCGAGAATCACGCATCTATTGGGTCAGATTGGACGACAAGATCGGGCGAGGTGCATCGCTGATAATATATCGTGCTTAAAGCTGGCCTGGGTATCTGGTTACCTACCTGGTACGTAGATAAGTAGCCTCGACAAAAACATAAAAGGGACGAATACCACAGACAATTGTAACCGTGCGCTAATCCCGGCTAAGACCGTGAGCTTTTTTTTTACTTAATGATCTCGATATGAACCCCTGGATAGGAAGCTCTGGCCCTTATGCACCATAATGGGGGCATGTCTTAGCCACTAGTTTCTAGCAAGCCTACTATGTAGCCAAAGCAACAGACCATCGCTAGTCCGCAGGCTCACGGACAGGGTCCAGCAGAGTATGTCTGCGTCTGAAAGACCACATAACAGGCCGGGCCATACTCGAAATAGATGCTAGTGGCTTTCTGTGGTCTTCGATGTAAAGTTTCTGCTGATGTTCAAATACGAGCTGTATCTTTTAACCCGGGACTAATAGGGGTAGAGGAGATTTTCTCAACTCGTCAAGACGGGTTGAAAAGGGTGTAATGCCCCTGGATGGTAGGCTATGCAGGAACCATTAGATACCTACATGCGAATATTCCTCCAATTCCTCCGGCAGCTCTTATTAGTTGAGTACGTTTCCCCTCCACTTAGAAAGGAAAGGAAATATTAAAATAGGGGAAAGAAAGACATTGAGAAGCAGTGGCCCGGATACTGTAGGCACTAATGGGTAGCCATCGCCTATGTATCTGTAAAGTACGTAAGACCAAATATCCGGACCAGTAGTTGCGAGTATTCCTTTGACGCCGGATACTGGCTACCTAGGCTAAAGAATTGGTCGCGTCTCTAACGACTCTTGTTGCCCTAAGCTATGGATATTCGGCCTTGTAGTGAACGGCGTAGCATAGGTAGTAGGTTGGTAACTAGCATAAGGACGCACTAACGATCTCGCTAAGAATAGTTGCATGCTCATCATTTTGCGGTTTCAAGATGCGCACTAGAGAATGTTATATTTTTCAATAGCCAGATGTTACGCATATAAGATAGGATAAGACAGGATAACGGATGATGAAAGGGCTGGATGTATGTCCCAATGCACAGCTTGTTGAAGATGTGTTGTTCAAGATAGTGTTTCACCGCATGAGGCAAGCATCCATGCTATTCTGTCCGCCGTTGGTGAATTGTCCAGTCAAGGGGGTCTTTTCTTTTCGAGGACCTGATTTATGGTATTGTATGTAGGTTACCTAGGTTAGGTAGTTACCTTTTGAGGTTTAGATGTCTAGGTTAATGTTGATGAAAGAAAAAGGGAAACATTGTAGGTGTGAGAAAAGTATAGAAATAAACAATGAGCCTTCCACAACTTCACATACATATTGAAAGTGCCTAAAATAATATGTATGTACCTAGCCTAGGTAGGTACGTAAGGTATCACGCTACAATGGCCTTTGAATCGGATACAGGTCTATCTAGGTACCTAGGTACCTATGCATGCAGCTGCCTACAAAATATATCTCGCAGGCGATTCGGATAACCCCCTACAATGTGGCTTTCACAACTGCCAGACTACCTAACTAAAGCGGTACTCCCATAATTCCCCTGTCGGGTCAACTCAGTGCTAGTGTATTTTACCCCTGTAAGAAGGCGGGACAGGGGTTTAAGGTCTGGGCGCTGGAGCTATGTTGTGCGATACGTGATACGTAAAAAATCCCACTATGTACAACTAGACCCGGATTGGAAAAGATGGTGGGGTTAGTTAGCGGGTACGTAGCCCCCCGACCGTCCAACTGTATCTTCTCGTTCATTTCGTTCATCAATCATCTTCACTGCGCGCGCATCCAAGTGCCACATCCAATGCCACGCAGGCCCCTCTGCCCCTTCCTACCTACCTAAACCTACCTATGTAAGGGTTTATTCAAGGTAGAGAGAGAGAGGGTTTGTTTTCTCCTTCCACGACCACTCGTTCAACTAGTCTGTCATTGGATGTTCCCAAGTTGCTCCAGAGTGCTCCACGAACCTGGGGATCGATCTTTTGCATTGCCAAAAACACTCGTTTCTTGAACACATCCTTTTGGTCTCCATCCAGCCTACCAGCTTTGCCAGCTTACCAGCTTGGGAAGCTGTTTTCTCCTCCTAGTCCAGTCAAATTCTCATTTCATCCGCCCATCCTATTCCATCTCATCCAGTCCAACAAATTCACATACACCTCGAACTGCCCGCCTGCATCCCGTCGTCCACCCACCCGAACGATAACGCCGCATAGGGGCATGCAGCTGACTGCATGATTGTCTAAGGCTGTTTTGGAAACATTGCATACCAATAAATCGTGCGTGTCTACCCGGCGCCAAAATAGATCCAAGCAAAAAAAGAGGGCAGATAAACAGCACATCGGCTGCTTCTGCCCGAGAAATAAGACAACCACCGAAAAAATTACAACCGGGAGTACTGGACGACAACTGAAAAGTATCTTGCGGCTGCCAAGCTCCTTTCGGAGGACGGGTCGACTAACGGACAGGTCGTTAAGTGAAAACCAATATTTGATCTGTCGACACCCTTCTCATGTCAATGGCCGTTTTGGCTTTGGTCTATTAAGGTGGTTTGCCTCAGTACAGACGATATATCGATATCCCCTCGAGCACGCTCTGCAGAGTAGATCCTGCTGCTCAACACTACCTTGTCATATCTGACCAGTCATTCAATCGCAAACTCTCCCGTTACTTTACTTGTACGACAGAATATATGCGTCGGACACTGGTAACCAAGCCACCAATACCCACAAACCGGGTCTGAGAAGTAAAAAGGAACAAACTAACGCAGTTCGACCTGTCGATTGATATCCAAGGGCCCCTGGCAAGCTTGCCTTTAAAAATTAGTCTGACTTCTCCAACTTTATCACGACTTTCACCTAACATTGTTCAATTTTGACTAAGAAAAAAAAGGGGGAAGCTATAGACCTGAGATGTCATGGAGAGCCCTTCGGCACCGCTCGCGGACTACTTCTGGATTGCGGGTGTCGCATCCGTGTCCTACCATGATCTCCCACCCCCAGCTTCTGCCACTCAGGTAGAAGCCACCATTACCGAGGATCGCGAGCCCGACGAGGACCTGCCCGACCCGGCCGCTTCTCCGGCCAACAAGACTAATGCCCGACACTCCCGCCAAAACTCCAACAATAGACTCTCCAAGATATCTACTAGTTCGATCCATACCTTCGAAGAAGTAGATGGGAATACGAGGAGTAATAGAAGCAGTGCTACGATCAGGCCCATCCCTCTTCCTGGGGCTGCCGGTCATGAAAATCTTCTCGGCGATTTCGACTTCGACAAGGCCCTCGTTAAGTTCGCAGCCGAAAGAGAAAACTTCTTGGAAGATCTGAGCTTCTCGGCCGGCGCTAAAACGCAGTCGCGGCCGCCGATGGTGAACCCGCGCGCAGAGAGGATAAAAGCTGATGAGTCGAGTGGGAGGATGAGTCCTATGAAAAGCATCAGGGGAAGCATCCGTGGTAGCATAAGACGGAAAATAAGCTTCAAGGACATGAACAGCGTGCGAAAGCAGCCAACAACCCCGAGACCTGGTATGGCCCCTTTTCGCAACCTAGACCGAAGGACTTTCTTAAATGAGCTGGCAGAAGGACTGCCTGCGGAAATTTTCGATCATAACTGCAACAAAGATTCGACGTTCTGTACTGACTTCTGCGCAATAGCTTCAATTCGGACTACAAGGAGAATGAGTAGCTATAACTCCGTCATCCCTCCACCCGAACCTCTTAACCTCGACCCGGATATGCACCCTCTGAAGCGACGCTTTGAACCCGAGCTCCTAGACCGGTACCCTCCCCGAGATGGTATGGAAGGTTTAAGCAAGAGGGGGAGATTTCCAGATTACGTGCCTATGTTCGCATTCCCCAACGACATTCACATCGTGTCATCCGATGACAGGCCGAGGTCGACTTGGCACGGGTTCACGATGACATCGGATGATAACTCTAAGATCTATGGTGTAACCGTTATTGTATGGACGGCACTAACGATGGACGTGGCGGAGGATATCGAGAGGCGTTGCGAGCGTTGGAGGCAAAGGCATATGTCTGAGGAGGAGAGGGAGCTTGCGGGCAGCCTTGGGGCACGTCTCGCTGCAGAACGTGCGCATCTATCGCAATTACTTGCCAAGCTCCCAACCATACCGTCTGGGTCCCACGCTCGTGAGACGCTTGATGATCAGATCAGTGCGGTAGAGGAGAAGATCAGTCTGATGACAGAAATGTTGCGACCCTTGAGACATGGTGCCGCGTCGAAGATAGATGGGTTGACGGCTGGTGAGAGTGGCCTCTGGACACCTCGAGCGTACGGCATTCTTGGCAGAGATGCTACGCGAGTGGGCTTCTGGAAGGATTGGCTTCGGGCTGTCATTGTGCCAATGTCGGATGGCGGGCTTCTACGCATACCTCCAAGCTCTCCGCGAGTCGGTCGTTGGCAACCACTGGAACGATACGTGGTTAACCTATGTACTGAAGCATTCAGCCCTCTCGGCTCCAAGACCCAGGTTGAGATCGGTGTACGTGAGCTACGCCTGTATGCGCGGAAGGAGGCCATCAACGAGCTTCCGGGCTCTCGCAATACTGATCTTTATGCGCTGTTCAGGTCTCTCTCCCTCGAGAATATTGTCGCCCTTTTCGAGTATGCCATGTCAGAATCTCGGATTATCTTGCTCTCTTCGCATACCGCGATGCTACACCTAGCCTCCCATGCTCTGGCTAGCTTATTATACCCGCTAACCTGGGCGAGTATTTTCATACCTATCCTACCGGCACGACTTATATCTGCTCTTGACGCGCCTTGCCCTTATATCGTCGGTATTGAGCGAAGATACGACAATATAGTGCTTCCAGATGACGATTATGTACTGGTTGATCTCGACAAGGATACAATTGATGCAACGGCATTGCCAATCCGCCTCCCAAAGCAACATCGTCGGAAGCTTCTTTCACTCTTGCAATTTGCGGCGCCGCACAGCTTGCGTTATGGCGTCATGACGGGGCCGCCTCCCTATGCAATTGAGTCCTTCCCTTATGACTCCTTCTCCGTCGAGAATAGTCAACTTGTCGACGAGAAAGCCGCACCAAGTATGTTGTACAAATGGGTCGCGCAGAACTCGTCGTCCTTTGGGGAAGTCGAGCCCGTAGATACCGTGAAGCCGCCTGTGTTTAATGCGTTCTTGCACGCAAAGCCTGGGGCGGACCGGCCTACCACCAGCAAATCAAACAAGACCAGCCCTCCATCATCAGTGTCACCTGTCTCTGTAAATTTCCCGCCTATGCCTGCTACACCAGTTTCCAGAAGCGACTCTGGATACGCACTATCATCCACGCTGAGGGAAAAGAGATCTGGCCATTTTGAGAAGGAAGGCCGGCGTAGTTCGTCATTTGGCCATGCCCCTGTCCACCGACCTCACGCGCCATTCTTTAACGGCCATCAGTCAAATCTATCCATCTCGGCCATTTCGATTGATTCGCAGTCGTCTTATGGTGGTTACGCTCCGTCAACCTACGCCCAGTCAACCCTAGCAGCATCTACAGTAATGCCTAACATGCTCGTTCAGCCCGTGGAAAATACTGACTCTACAATGTGGGTCGAAGGACATTGCTTCAACTACAGTGGTAACGATACCACTTCAACCTGTGCTATTTGCGATGAGCGCTGTGAAGGCGACGGATGGTATAAGTGCTCTGGTTGTGGAGCAATCTCACACGGACGTTGTCTTGGATGTGTTTGTCTCGTGTGTCCAGTTGCTTTCAATGCCGATAAGGTCCGAGCTTCTTTCGTTCGTTGCCTGGCGAGTATCCTTTATACATACCGCAAATATCTCGGTCGGCCAACAAAAGAGCAAAAGAACAATGGCCAACTTTACGGATTCGACATGAATGGCTTCATCAAAAGCTTGCCACACGACCAGCAAGAGTACGTAACGATGATGAAGGAAACGCAAGGTATGTGACTATTCTTAGCCCTAATCTTATAATATTTACTAATCATGCATCAGCATTTAACGAATTTATCCATGAGCGCGAGACGAAGCCCGCTACCAACCCAGAGATTCGGCTTTTTGATGATATAATTCTCGCCAAAAAGGCTCGCGGCAAAACCAGCCTGTCCTCGGGATTGTCACGCCTCTCGACGATAAGGGCCTCACATGGCGTCTCGGCATCCCTACCCGGTCTGCAGATACCATCTAGACACATGAAGCCGACGTCTTTCCTAACTGACACATCTGATCACATATGGAGAACTGCCAGCGTTCCTGTACCAAGCTCGAAGTTTCAGGGTGATTATCATTCAGTGACGACGAGAATGCCGGCTCGGCTAGACCCTTCGCTGATGAAGGAACCTCGTGCTATCCAAGGCGTACCGCATCCTGAGCAACGCAGAAGAGGCGTCATGAGGAAACAGGTCCCCAGTATGCTGATCCCTAACTCTCCTTAAATATTTCAATAGCTCGAGTTGGCTGTGCCGACTACGTGCTCACAACCACAAGTTGAATCCAGCAACTTGCTAGAATGTAATATTAAGCTGGTCGAGGGCTTCCAGCCCAGCCCAGCCATGTACTATAGCTCTGCGAGGGGGACACGAGGGGCGAGCGGAAGGTCCCCAGAGTAATATTCATCTGAGAAAGAAGAGATCCCAAGATTGCCGTCTATATTTCGTTCCCGTTCCGAACTAGCATCTGATGGCGGCTTTTTTTACAGCATTAGACGAATGAAAGGATTAGGAGGAATAATGTCTAGCTTAAATTTGCTTATTAGACGAACTAGCTGAGATGGCTTAGCTTAGTTGAGGAGAGAAGTGAAGTGAAGGAGAAGATGAAAATGGTGAGAGGGAGAGAGGTTGATGATGAGAGAGAAGTGGAGAGGGAATCGCTGTGGAAAAGACCGGCTTGAATATGTCGTTGGACTTATTGCAGAGATAGGCAGGCAGATCGCGTTCAATTTACAGAAAGAACCTCTCAAAGGGAACCTGATAATGACGTGAAACGATGTAGTAGATAATGTGAATTATGCCAGAACATGGCACGGGATGCACGTAGTATTCAATTGGGACCATGGTTGATTTGCATATAACCTTTTGTTTTTTTCTTCTTTCGCCAACTATCTTGAACTGACGTTGTTGTGTTCGCTGTTGCGGCGCCAAGCCTTCCCCCCTTTTTTTTCTACAATTCTGGGTATACTTTGACCATAACGCTCACTTACTACCTGTCCATCCTCTGTGTGTACCTTACTCCCCTAGCAGGAACAGTACAGTAGTTCTCTCACGTATGTATTTCCTCTCCGTCCTTCGCATTAAGTTGACCGGACTGATGATTGATTTGGCTGATTACCCGAATGAGAACGTCGTTTTTTTTTTTTATCTCCCCCCGTCTCCTCTCTCCTTCCCCCCTTCAGAATGCGGATCCGGGCTTCTTGTATTTCATTTGGTTTCTTTCGCCCAGCGGCGAGGTTGACTCATTTACACCTGCTGCAATATACCCTCGCCATCGCGGTTTCTGCACCTATTTTTATCCCGGAACACTTGTTGTATTCAGAGCATGACCTGTTAACTGTCGTCCTGAACGAAAGCCCTGGTAGGCTAGATAAGACTGCATGTCAGTCAGGCTCTTCATCGAGTCCCACCCCCAGCACCAGGGTTCCCTCGATTACCCGAATTACGACCGTCGCCTCCTGGATTGGATCTAGGCTTTGGTTTCGGTTGCCGCTCGTAGGCGTTAGGACTCGGCCTGCGCCTGCGCTGGGCTCCTCCACCTCCGTTTCCATGGTTATGGTCGTGGTCATGATTATGATTGTGATTATGGGCGTGTTGTTGACGTCGTCGCGCTGCTAGCGCCCTCTCTCTCGGGTCGTCTGGCATGCCGCGGTCTGAATCCGAGTCCGACGACGAGGAGTCATCGTCTGATGAGGACTCGTCAGAGGACTCGCCTACCTGGCTGGGTGGATGGTATATGCAGCATACTATATTATCATCACATATTAGAAAATTTGAAGTTTAGGGGCAAAGGGCCGAGTGGAAGAGCAAGGATGAGGGATATAAATTTACCTTTTGACCGCTTCCGCCCCAGTCCCTCATTATCGACTACGGATTCAGCCCATTGGACGCGGTGATCGGACGCCGGGTGTGCGCCGCGCAGCCGCAGGATGGCGGGGGCTGCCGACGCCGGGGCCTGGGTGCCGGTCTGCGTTCCGGAGCCGGTGGGCGCTTCCGTCTGGACCTGGGTCTGGGAGCCCTGGGGGCGATCGCGCTGGCGTTGGGAATTTTGCGCAGACATTGTTTTACGCGTGTATTCTTGCGTACACGTACAAGTGGAGTAGGTCGGGAAAACCGTAGGTAAGTAATAATAGGGAGGCGAGTAGAGATAATTAATGTATGTAGGTATGTAGGTATGTACGTAGGTCGAGCAAGAAACTTCTACGATTCGTTTCTTGGTATTTACTGCTCTCCCCCTACGACCGAAGATGGGGGAATATGTCGAATGAAGACGGTATACTGGATCCGTGTTCCCGCTACGTTACCTGCGGCGCGTTGCTGCTTTGCTGCTGCTGCTGCTACTGTTGCTCCTACGTGCAGATTTTCTGCGGAGCAGGGAGGAGTAACGATCGTCTATGTATGCATACGTGTAGGCCTTGGAACGGGTCGATGGTTATCGAAGAATCAACAACTGCCTGCTTCCTCGGATTCACCCGCAGTCGATATGATTCTAGAGCACCTAGTCGATCGGCAGTAGTATTAATCTTTATATATGTATATTTTTGGGTTTGTATGTTTGTTCTTGTCTGTAACGTTCCGGACGCCCTGAGGGGTGCGCGTTTTTGTATGCGGGTGAGTTGGATTTTCTGGAATGAGCGATTATATGCGATTTCTGAAAATCTCCAAAAAAGGGTTTCGTATTAATTTTGGTTTCGCCCCCCTTCAACTTTCCCCCGCTTCTTTCTTGTCTTGCTCTCCCTGGATGTAATATGTGGTAATAAGAAAAAAAGCTTGGGGTATTTTAGAAGCACGAGACGGAGAAACGGGTAACCCGACAAGAGGATAAACCAGTAATAATAAAGAGGGAGTTTAGATTATTGGCTTTTTCCGCCTTAAGCTTCATACAACCCCAATTTATAGCCAATATACTAACCATGTAGCTAAGGAATGTTGCATTACAGTCCTGAAGTTTCTAGACAGTGGGAGTGATGCACAAAATGGACCAAATGGATCAGGAAAAACAATCAGGTTGTTATCTTTCAAAGTATTGCCCCACTATTGCCCCACCATTGCCTGCCCCGCGTTGTACACCAGGTTAGTGTGCTTACCAACTCATCGAAGCCTACGTTCCTTAATCCGTACTGTACTCACCTAACCCAGGACCCCGGTTCAGGGTCCGACCCATCTTAATTGATTTAAAGTTGATGAATTAATTTCAAGCGAGAGAGTGTTGCATCTTGAAGCTACAATAGGCATGTACCTATATACCTAGGTAATACACGCATCGTACAATATTTATACCGTTCTATTTTATATAGCTATAGTACATGTTTGTTTCCTTTAACTAACTAACCTAACCTAGGTAGTTAATTATACGTATAATACGTTAGAGATGAGTTATGATAGCATCAAAACGAAGAGGTAGCAGTACCCTCCTTCTCTCGCCGACGCTTCTTATCAAGTTTCTTCCTGCCCTTCATACTCCTCCGGGGACGAGATCTCCGCGACGCTGCGGTAACCTTTGGCTTGTTTAACATCCAACCGTTCATGGGCCTACGAGAAGAGATAAACTTGCCCTCGGGAGTATACACGTCCACGATAGGCCAGTTGGGTTCATCATTCTCGTCTTGCTCTCTAACAGGGGGGGGAGGGGGTGGCTTCTTTTTAGGGCCCTCCGCAAGAGCTTCTAGCCTTTCTAATGCCGAAAGTTCCTTTTTCTCTTCAGGTTCCTCAACAGGCGGCGTGTCCGATACTGGTCCTTCCCTGAAAAGATCCCTCACGCGCACTTGAGCGGTGATTTCTACCCACCCGACACCTTCGATTAGGATGTCAGTAGACAAAACTCGGTACGGTAGCCGGTCTATAGTCAAACCAACGGCATCTTTTCTCATTAAAGGTCCAGTCCGTTGTTTTGTTACGTCCCATTTAAGCTCGAAAGAACCTGCTAGTTTTGTCTTCTCGCCGGTTCCCGGTACTGCTATATTTTCAACGTTGACCTCGCCCGTCTGGTTCTGGATTCCAATCGCCTTCTCCGTCCTTGAAACATGCGCTTCGATTGGCGTGAATGCATATGCCAGCATGGTTGGTGCTGGCTCTCTCGGCGTAATACGGATGAAGCCACCAATAAGTAAGGACCGACTTGGTGTAAGCGTCATTTGTTCTGGTATGACTCGAGAGCGCATAACTAAAGATAAGCGGTGTTCCTTTCTGACATACTTTTCAAGGCCAGTGCGTTCTAAACCAGGAAGGTCGATTAGCTCTCCTCGACCGTTGCCAAATGGAATCCGGATTGGCGATGCTGTCGTCCCTGGTAGATCGGAAACTAGTGGCATTTCTGGGTAATTGGTCTCCTTGATTGCTGGTGGCAGAAGAGCGTATTCGTCAAGCTCCTCTTCCTCCATATCTTCTATCTCCTGAGCTGCCAAGTCTCCCTGTGCTAGTCCTGGCTGGGTTCCGGCCTTCTCTACTGGGGTTGCGTCCTTGCTTGATGCCCTTGCTTGCATTTCAACCGTGATTTGATGTTTCGAAGGGGGTATGTTCATTCTGCCCTTGGGAAATATGGCTTCGAATAGTTGGCTCTTCCCGACGTTTGCCTTGCCGACCATCCAACCAGCACCGCCCCGTTTCCATACATCTTCTTTCAGCCCCGTGGTCCACCAACCCCGTTTTGCGCTAAGGGCAATTAGATTACCTAGACGCACATTACGTCCCGTCCGTCCAAGAGCCTCTCGAAGTACCTCTTGCAACCATGGAAACATAGTGTCTACCTGAACTTTCGTCGGCGCGAGTAGATCGCATCTAGTTATCACGAAGCTTAACTCCATCTTCTGATTACCATAGAACTTTCCGGTGCTGGCGCGACGGTTCTTAGTTCTTAGAGGCATGGTATCGAGCAGGTACGATAGTTGCGGTAGCAGGGACATAGGAAAATCGGCAGCGTCGAGAACATGATAGACATGGTTATATTTGTATGGGGATTCAAGGATCGTATCCCTAATGGATTCTATCGAAGGGTGATATATTGACTCTCCGACATGGTTATGTAGTAATGAATGACATCTATCGCACAAGGGTACCTTTGGAGGTGGTCGTTGCTTTGCCTCTGGAGGAACTATACTCAGCGCAAGCGCCTCCACGTCAACACCCTTCCTTTTCAGCTCCTCGTGATCGAAGTGCTTAAGCGCATCTTCGTAGACTTTATCCTCGCGGCGAGAACGGCTCATCTCCTGAGGCCACATCCAGTTTTGAACAGCTTTGCGATTTAGATCATAGTATCCAGGTTGGTTGGGAAAAGTGGTTTGCGACAAGGCACCACAACCCCGGCATTGTTTTGGCAGCCTTTGAATGGGATGGGTTTTCTGAGAGCCGCTTTCAGAAAGTGGTGAAGCCTCTGGAGACGCATCAGCTTGTATGTGCAAGCAGCGATGCTGTACCCTCCATCGCGAAGGTCGTACTCGAGAAGACGATGCGGCAGCGCCAAGTCTCTGGTGATACGACACAGGATTCAGAGACGGACATAAAAATAGAGGCAACTCGATTCTTCTTGGATGTTCCGCAAGGTTAAGTGCGGTATTGAGCCATCTTGACGACAAGGCGCGGTGCATCTTATCGCAAATTGGGAAGAAGAATATAATGGCATGTAGGAGACGTAGTAAAAAATAAAAAAATAAAAAAAGGGTTTAACTAAAATCTTTTCTATACATTTTTGGTCGCAACAAGCCAGTGATGTTAAAGTTAAAATAATCCTTGTACACTTATCCTTGCCACCCTGAACGATAAGGTTTATCGATATGAAAGTCCCGAGTTACCTATGTACCTATGTACTTTGTACCGATTTCAACTGCTACGTCAATTATTGGATCCAGCTGTTCTTCTTTCTGTCCTTTATGCACAACTCCAGCTCATCCCTGCATATTTCTTCTACATCTTCTCATCGCACAGCAGCTATTCAACCTAACATATTCACACCAAACACTCAAGTCTCACCTTAACAATGACAGAAAATCCCACGATTACAGACGATCCAGCAGCGGTGCGAGCTGCAGAGCAAGCACGTCTGCGCAAGGAACGCCGAGAAGCTAAGATTAAAGCTGGAGGAGCTTCACGACTGAACAAGATCACAGGACTAGGAGGGGGCATACAACGCGGTAGGACCCTTAGTCTTCCGATGAAATCTTCAATGGTCTAACTGGTATATGTAGATCCAGTACCACAGCCTTCGTCGGAAACCGGCACGCTACAGGAAACATCAACCACATCAACCCCAATTACGAAACCCACCCAGGCCTCAGAACAGCATGGAGATCCAGATGAAGTCGACATATCGCAGCACTACTACGAGCCGAATACAACCGCTCGCCCGCCCCCAAGCGCCACTCCACCAAATGACATCTCCGAAGCTCAACTGCGACAGATGATCCTTGGCCTCGATCGCCAGTCCTCCGCCACCCCACCACAACCAGGCCGGAACCCTCTCGATGGCCCCCTACCACCGATCCCCGGCGCGGAGGGCGTCGACGAAGACCCCATGATGAAGATGCTCTCGCAGATGATGTCCGGCGGCATGCCCGGCGGCGCAGGCGGGAACCCCTTCGCCGGAACACCCATGGAGGGACTCCTCGGCAGCCTAAGCGGCCAAGCCCCCAACGCCGGGCCCACGCAACAAGCGCAGCAACCCCCCGTCGACAAAAGCGCCAACCTCTGGCGCATCCTCCACGCCGTATTCGCGCTCGGCCTCGGCCTCTACGTCGCGCTGTCGACGACCTTCTCCGGCACGCTGACGGAGCGCGAGCACTCGGCCATCAACGCCGCCGACGCGGAGACGGACAGCGTGGCGCGCGCGCGCGCGTACTTCTTCACCGTGTTTGCGTCCGTCGAGGCCCTGCTGCTGACGACGCGGTATTTCCTGGATAAGGGGCGCGAGCCGCCCAAGGGCTGGGCGTGGACGGCGACTGGGTTCTTGCCCGGCCGCGCGAAGACGTATACCCAGCATGCGCTACGCTACGGACAGATGCTGAGCACGGTCCGGGGGGATGCGCTGGTTTGTGTTTTTGTGCTGGGGGTTTGTTCGTGGTTGAGGTCGTGAGGGGTGAGGGGTGTGGGGTGGGGGGATTATGAGATAGATTGATAGGTAGATGGGTTGAGGAACTGTGCTTTGTTGTGCGGTGGGTAGTAATACGACATGATATGATATGATATAATGTTATATGCGGAAGGACGCTGAAGTGGCATGGACTGGCTCGTTTGAACGGTGGTGTTGAATTATTTGTCACAGCAAAGCCTACCTAACTTAGTTATTTATTGCCCTCTGTCGAGACTACGGTGTTTAGCCTTATTTTAGATGTTGCATCGAGTATGCGCACAGCAATGCCTACATCGATATAATACCACTGCGTTCGTTGCTATACAGAGGTAGTTAGTTATATTCATCCAGCCTGACAATGCCTTGTGAGGCTACATACCTACCTTAGGTAGGTAGGTACTTAAGGTTAGAGAAGTTAACTAGGTACATAGGTTAGGTCATTCTAGAAGAGGCAATAGATGGGATGGGAAATCTAAAGTTAATACAACCTCAATTTCAAGACAAGACAAGTATAGAAGTGGTAGATCTGAAATTACTTCCGAGTTCCTTCATTGACTACTAGAATCATTTGTAAGCCCTATTTTAATTATTTTTCTCGTAATTAATCCCCTCCTATGAAACTTGTTCCCGCCCCCCCTTGATGGGTCGAATATGATTGTCCTACTTGTAGTAGTTGTACAACGTGCTAACGCCCCCCCTTTTAAGCTCTATGTATTCCATTTGATGCTTTCCCCCTGCCCAATGCAATACTGCCTTAAAAGTAACACCGCTCCCTTAACCGAATAAGATTACAACATATAAATACCTAGGTACCTACCTAGGTATGTAAAACAAAAACAGTAAGAGCCGCGAAAGTTGGCTATATGGTCTAGATAGGCACCGAATAACCCGTCATGGGTCCAGAACTGCCACTAGGAATTTCCCGAACATACCGCGTACGCTCTCCGGGTTTTCTTTTACGCACGTGAACACCACAGCTGTACTAAAGGCGAAGAGGAATGTCTCCCTCCACTGCTTGTCAAGGGAATATCGTCTTGGTAAAAGCGTTGCCATAGCTCTAGGTGCAACGAAGAGTGCTAACTCTTTTCTCCGGGCCGCTTTCTCTACGAGGACACTCCATCCGCACAAGAAACAGCCCGATCCGACGCAGACACCCCCGTCAATAACCCGTCTAGACTGCGTGTCCTTTCCGACAATGCGCGGTCCGAGTCGCGTCCGCGCTAGGCATACCCCATAGTAGAAAAGGGCAATAAACGCGGCCAGGAATGACGACGAGCGTGCTGCAGACAGAAACGCGGTTCGAAACCCCTTAAGGTTCTTCTTCCGGGCTAGTAAGTTCAGGGGTAGATACGTGATCATGGACCACTTGAAGGATCGGTAGAAACGGGATAAGGCGTGGTATTCGCAAGACGGTCCGCAACCCATATGCACGATTTCGCACGGAAACGGGATGGACTTAACAGGATCGCCCCATGCCGGCGGCCATTTATAGTCTGCACACATTGATTGGAGGAGCGGTGCTTGTCCAGTTTCCTCACCGTATCGGAGTTCCCCTTTGCGGCAACGCCTAAGTGCTTCAATAAGGCGGGAGTCTACCGCTGCGGCCGAGCTAATCCATTTCGTGTATGCTTTAGGTAGCTGTGAAGGTGAGTAGAACCACGCCCACATGATAAAGGCAGAAGAAGCAGCGAAGATAGTTGGGTCAGCTGACTTCGATATCAAAGATTCAACCTAACAACTATTAGCGATGTGTGCTTCTGTTAGCTTAACAGCAGCTTTTTCGTACCCAAGCCCATCGGCTAATGGCAACCCTGCGTCGTCCTCTCCGGGACCATGCCTCACTAACTATTACATCAAGAGCTCTGGTAGCGGCGAACAGGGTCAAGTCTAGAGTCCGTCCAGCATACCGTACCGTTTCTTGCTTGGCGGTTTGCGGATCATCCAGGTTGATAGCGATCGTTTCTGAGAAGTCATCGCTCTTCTTTGACTGGAGTAGCCGGAGGCTGAGCCAGGCTGCAACGAATGTCGACAACCATCTTGAAAGTCTAGTTGAATGAAAGTTAGTTGAGTGTCCCGAGTGATGATGGGTTGTGATATACGCTAAGGCAGTATACTGATGCCAAGCTTCCCCAATGAAACATTTGCAATTGTCATGAAGCTCCGGACTTGCCTTTTTAGGGTCAGTGTAGGAAGCTGACCCTCCCATAGACGACTCAATACTCTACTAAGTAAAACCTTCAACGAGCAAGTTAGCCTTAGGTTTTTAATAGGGTGGCACTGTCTATAGACCTCACTCAAGCAGGTTTGAGGTAGTTTGAAGTAGTTGTGGGAAGTCTTGCCTCCAGTAATGTAGTTCCGCCTACGAGGGCCGCACAGAAAGTTGGAAATCTTTGAAATTCTAGTCCCCCACGTACAATACGTTGCAGGGATGAGATGAAGGAGTCGCGGGGCTGCGTGACAGTGGCAGCACCCTTGTCTCTCCCCCTTCTAGTTACATGCTGGAGAATCAACGTGAGGAGCCTTGGTGCAACCGCAGAAGTGTAGCCTAAGACATAGGCCCGAATAAGAGGTCTTAGGAGGGGTGGTATGGATTCATCCAGTTTCTTTCGGCTTCTTGGTGGAAGTAGAGACAATGCCATCGTTACAACGCTCACGACTAACGCGTTGGATTACGCGACACCGCGACACCGCGACTTGCGGACGAGAGGTCTTAGCGTCAGTTTATACTTATGAACTACTCATGAAAAGAATAGGCCAGGATCGCTTTGCTATGCTCCTATAATTGTTAAAATATGCCGGTGGCTTAGAATGAAAAGCTTCAATCAAGATAGTTTGTTTCTGGTCCAATGCTCTGACGAGGGGCCGAGCAACCGGGTTTGGGTTCGGGGGAGTATGAACTTCCGCGTTGGTGTTTTAGATATGCGCGTGGCTTTCGGAGAAGGCCTTGTTAAGACAGTTGGCATCTAGTCTCTGTAGGTAGGTAGTCATGCCGATCGGCGCAATAAGTAACCGGGGACCGGGTCTGATGAGGAAATGCGGAAGCCTTGCGCGCCGACGAGAAATATCGACACTAGAAGAAGACCGACCATGAGGTAATAGACTTTAATTGATAGACCATGTAATGAGCTAGCTAATGAAGCAAAACCGCACTATACCTTACAGCGAACACTGCTAAAGGTAAGTTTGGTTCACTAGTCTCTTCTTGCGCGATTCAGCCGAGGTGCATTGGCGATGTAGACGCTGTATTGTAGGAATATATTGTAGGAATATCTTGACTGAGCCACGTACGAATTATTACACCGGAGTGAACTTTATGCGTAGCAATCATATAAAGCCGTAGAGTTGGGTCAATAAAAGCAAGGCAAACTGGTCTAAAGAAGCACAAGTTAGTAACCAAATCGGGCACCGAATATTTCTTGCACTGAGCGAACCTCGGAATTTTTGGGGTAGAGATCCGGGATCGTCCAACACTATCCCGGCCGAATATTCGCATTTAGAATTCAGTTTGAGGATGGAAAAGACACATCTTGGGCGACGTGTCACCGGCTTGATCTGTGACGAACACGTTTGCTACTGCAACAATGGCCACTGCGTATAACTTAGAGGTAGATGGGATGGTATGATGATAGAAATAATATGCATACCTAGGTAAGTACATATAATAATAATTCTACGTTATCTGCAAACAGGCTATGGTACGGACGTAAACGACTGGACGAAGTCAGAGATACCCCCGGTCTTCGCTCCTGGGGAGGGCCGGGAATACGTATACCGTGCAAGCCGACAACAATGTGACAATTGGATGATGGGCCAACTTGTAGCGGAATATAGTACGTCGCTTCTTTTTTTGTGACGAACAACTTAACTTAGTTTAACTTGACTCGGTGATGTCAGGATTAATTCTTGTTTTAGGTCATAATGCATCCATATTTGGACCCGTCTGCAAGACAGAAGAAAGTGGTGTCTATGAAGAAACTGGATGCTCCAAGAGAAAGAAATTGACATGTGATTGAGCCTCGGAGCGTTTCCCCTGCCAAGCTAAGAATACCTTTTTTTTTTTTTTTTTTTTTTTTTTTTTTGAATGATGGAAGTCAAGAGACGTCCATGCAATGCAGGACCTCGAGTCAAGCACAAGTACCTGAGTATTTTTTCACATAAGCCTTAATATGTATGGGTGGCTTACCACTCCCACGTGACCTTGCCAAGCGTGGATGTGCAAGGGAAATTATTAAATTATTGCTGTACCCAGACACCTCGGCTATGATGCTGTGTAAAGAACATTGAAGGTCACCTTACCCCGTTCTTACCTACTATGTACATACCTACACTACCTACCTAGGTATGTACATGCCCAGGTTAGGTACCTAGGTAATCCGCATATTCGATGTTTTATACACTACAACATAATACAACATAACCCCAGACCCTAAACATATTGCAAGACAAGAGTAGAGCGTGGAGAAGAGGTCAAGCACTAATTTAGACTCAAGCAACATACCGTAGCCTATCACCAATGGAGAACTCACTATTAAAGCACTAAAATAGATACCTAGCTAAAATAGTCTTTACTGTAGGGAAAAGCGACTCTTAGCCTCTTACATACATAGAACAGACAGATATAGTATTATAAGGTACCTAACCTAGGTAGTCATTCCAACTTGTAAGTGTCAATGGATCAATGGGCCAATGGAAGAAGATATGTAGATAGATAGACCATCGATAGACTCATAGCTTCAAGTTCTCCTCTTCTACCCCTCACCTCATTTTACTACCGGTACTTAATTCTGTACCATTAATGTGCTATGCATGTAAGCATGGATGTCATGCCTCCCGATATTAGCTTAGTGTGGAAGAAAAGAAAAGAGGAAAAAGGAAAAGGAAAAGGAAAAAAAGAAGGTGGCTTATTACCTAGGTAGGTTAGGTAACTATCTAACGCTGTATTACTACCTATACTTACCTAGGTAGGTAGGTAGGTATTGCTAGCAGGTGACTGCTATTAGGTGACTGCTACTTCCCTGCGGAGTAAAAGATGATGGTGGAATGTAGTTTCTCTCTATGCAATCGATTAACTACTCGGTTTTCTCCAGCGAATAGTGGCCGGGCTCCGAATGGCTCCGAATACTTCCTGCTCGTCATTCTTTCGCTTCGTCCAATTACTATCCAATTACTATCCAACAATACCTACCCATGTACGTTTGACGTGTTACACGACCCTTTTTAGCGTCTGTCCCTTAATGGTAGCATGCACGCAACCACGAGAGGCCGAGCCATTGACTTCTAACAGGTAGCTACCTAGGTTAACCTAGATGATCATGATCAAAGCCACCGGGCCGCATCAGTCACCTCTGCTCACTCTGCTAACTTTGCTAGTTCTGCTAGTTACTCTTTACATACAATACCTTTTACCTGCACCTACCTTAACCGACTCCAACCCCATATTTACCCAATCTGCTTTTCTACATATATATTACCTGCCTTCAGGTATCCACGGAGCATTGTCGATCATCCTAAAAGCGTGAACGACCCGACAGCTGGAGATACTACTCTTCTAGTCTAGTCGATGTTGACTCCAACCTCTGTCCTTACACTTAAGGGGCCACCATAGGAAATAATTCCAGCCCGGCCATGTAGATAATCCCTGAGGCAGTTCCGCTACTGTTCCTCTCTTGACCATTGATCTGCCTTGTAACCATACAGCCTTGTTGCGACGTTGAACCACACTTTGTTATAACGACAATTAATTATACAATAACCACTCCATATACCAAAGCCGATCCTCCCCGCTCTGGTACACACGATATCCACACCGCGCCTACTTCGTGAACTTCTATGCGACCACCACGAATCCCTCACGAGTACTGCCAGAACATAAAACGAAACACGACTTACGCCCTCCGCTCCAATCTCTGCTGCTCTGATTTGATCTGAACGTATTCATATACTCCTAGTTCCTCGACCAAACAGATCAGAAGCACCCATGAGCGCCGCGTGTATACAACGTCCCAAAATGGGTTCTTCGCAACCGCCCGATGGCAATGCGCCGTTTGGCTGTACGTCTCTTGCCGTGTTTATACATAGCTCGTTATCAACGAACTAACCCTTTCGTAGATCAAGTTTCCGAAGACTTCCTATTTCTCAGGGCCCCTACACCTCCACCAGGAAACCCTTTACTCAGTAACGACGACTCGAGAACATTGGAGGATTTTTTCGAGGATATGACGTCCAACCAGTATCCCATATCGTACGGCGAAGGACTTAACTTTAGTGACCAGTGGATAAGCCAACTCCCACCATCTTTCCTGGGTCATACGACGTCCTTCGGACAGCAACCGCAGCAGTCGTCAGCTTCTTCCATGAACGGATTGCCCACAACTACATACCAAGACGTGTTTACGTTTGGCCAAAATATGATGCCGCCGCCAGTACCACCTCCGCCTCAAACGCCTCTACAACTTCAACATCCCCCACAACTTCAGCATCAACACCATAGGACACCAGCCCCCCATACACCGATCGAGCAGAATGCCCACGCCGATGTAGCCGCTGTCCTGACGTCTCTTCACCATGGGCACCAGAATGTGTATCCATCTAGGGTCAATAGCGTAAACCGCACACCTATTGTACCCTCCCAACATGGAACCGTCATCGATCAAGTAAGACAATCGCTTCGAAACCACGTTGGCCCCGAACGGAGCAGTTCCGTTCGGCCTTTGCACCTTCCGTCTGGCGAGACCGACACACTATTTACGGATATGATATTCGGAACCTCTCAGGGACTTCCAAGCCAACGACCGATCGAGCCACCCGAGCTACAGTGGGGTTCCGATTCGGGCTTTGCCAGAGCCCAAAGCTATATTCCGCCCGAGCATGAATCCAGCGAGCTACTTGAACAGAAGCGATTGAGCGTTCTGAAGGTTCTCTCAATTAGTGAAAGTGCAGCGACGACTAGACCTCCAACTCCTGTAGGCAGCGGAGAAAGCTCGTCCAACCCTTTGCGTGATAGTAATACGACTGGTCACATTAAAGATGAACTTGACGGAGAAAATCCATCTGCGAAGCGAGGCAAAAACAGGAATAAGGCAAAGGATGAAGCTGAGGAAGAGGCCGAAGATATATCGTCTATACCGCCGAAGTCCGTAGCGAGGAAGCGCAAATCGAAAGCAGACCTTAGAGGAACTCCGGATGCATCTTCGACAGGCCAAGAGACGCCTGGCAAGCGGAGGAAATCTGCTATAAGCGCAGCGAAAGCGGCACGAGAAAACCTCACAGATGCCCAGAAGAGAGAAAATCATATTAAGAGTGAACAAAAAAGAAGGGGTGCAATAAAAGAAGGATTCGACGATCTGTGCGAGATTGTTCCAAATCTTAGGGGAGGCGGTTATAGCAAGAGTACCATGCTCTCGATAGCAGGAGAATGGCTCGAAGCTTTATTAAGAGGGAATGAGGAGTTGGAGCGGTTTTAGTTCTGTCTGTGCCCGGTTCCTCTGTCGTGTTTTCATCAGTGCGCCAGAGGTCAGGCCGCCGGCGGGGACTATACGGATTTAGTGAGTTCGCGATCTCTTTTTTTTTTCTACGCCGGCGTTTTAACATGGCCAGGTGTTTTGTTTCGGGTTGTAAGCAAGCCAGCGATGAGAAAAGTTTTTCTTCATTTTTTTTTTCATTTTTGGGGGGGAGGCGGGAGGGGATGACCGCGGTTCTGGTGGTGTTTTGATTTTGATATAAGCCTTGTTCGGGTGCATCCCCTCGGTTACTTATTGATACCTCCGGAGTTGTTACATAGGTGTGGACTACAAAGACTGGATTTTTTTTCTTCGGGAGGTGGGCTTCTTGTCCTGTTTCGTGAGAAAGGCCGTGGGAAAGACAACATGACGCTATGAGGTTCACGGTCGATTTACATACCTACCTCTTACTACGACTACCAGACAAATTTGAATATCAATTTCTACGTCTGATACGTTGTGGATAGATATATATACGTTTATCATGTTACTTTAGAGAAGGGGACGCAGAATATAGGGGGGGGGGAGCAGCTTGGTGTGTTGGGATATATGGTTCAATTTAAAAAAGGGTATCGGTGACTACCTACCCAACTAGTAGTATATGAAATAAAGATCAAACGCTGATGATAGACCAGTAAATGTCAATCTCCAATGCTATGAAACCTCTCGTGCGCCGATATTGCGAAGATTGGGATAATGTGGCCGCAGAGATGACACCTCTGGGATTCATCCCCGTCTTCATCCTCCCAAGCATCTACGTCTGAGTCCAATAAGACTACTACCGGCTCGGTTCCCTCAACTAATCCATCCATAGCATCCAGGGTATCTTTCTCTTCATTTTGAGCGATGCTCTCGACGGTATCCATTACATTTGTAGAGGAAGACGTGGTATCGAGGACAGGCGCTACAGGCGTAGTATCATAAACAGTCCACTCGCGCAACTTATCCTCCTGCGTACGGAACATGCGGCTGATATCTCGTGCCGCTCCCGCTCCCGCTCCCGCTCCCGTACCGCACCCCGTCTCGCTGGGCCCCGCTACCATTACCATATTCGCCACACACACGTTGATCAGAGCTAGATTCCACCCCTGTCGCTCCGGGTGCAGACGCCGGAATAAGGGGAGCAAGGCTTCAGAAGCTAGCCGCTCGGCTACGGCCTCGATGCTTGCGTCTTTGAGGTTTAGCGCGAAGCTGGGGAGCGGCTGGCTGCGGGAGTTGCGACTGAAGATCTCGGGCGTGGGAGTCGAAGTACCGTTGGGCTTTGGGCGTGCGCGCGTGGATAGGCGTAGGGTCTTGGGGTATGCGGCCCAGCGTAGATGCTGCTGGCTGTTTTGTTGTGATGCGGGATCCGAGGGGTCGGAATCATCTGCTACGACGAGATCGACGCGCATTCGTCGAACGAGAGATGTCGCGAGAGCTTGCAGCTCCCTCATGAGCTCGGAGGGCGTGTTTAGCGGCCGCGCCATGTACGTGTCCTCGATGCTGATCTGGGTGGGCACATCGCTTGCTTCCTTGACCTCGGAGGCGTCGACACCGTGAAGGAAGTTCCACACTTTCTCGCCGCTGCCGCGCTCTGCACCGGGACGGTCGAGGATTCGCTCTAGGAGGTTCGCGGACATGGATGGAAATTGTCGGACTTCACGGACTGTTACTTTTGCTCCTATTTCCAGGTCGTGCAAGTCCGGGGTTGTTTTAATGGATAAAACATGATCTTGGATCAACTGTGCGATGCGAGAGCCAACTCCGGGGATCTGCCGCAGCTTGTGGCCGTCCATGAAGTCTTGGACGTTATCATCACGGAGACTGAGGAGTGCGGTTTGGTTCTGCGGTTTATTTACGCTGCCGGCGAGCTTGGCAAGGGTCTTGTTGGTTGAGATACCACCACTAGAGGTATACCCGAAGTCTTCCTCTAGTTTGAGGCGCAAGTAGCCGGCTAGGTGAGATGCGAGCAATAGGCGAACGCATAACGGATTATCTAGAAGCAGCATCAAATCCTTGGGATCTACCGATGGCTGCACGCATCCGAAGAATTGCGTAGCATCAAAACTGAACCCCTTTTCAGGGTCGTGCCGAGAGAGCTGGAAGAACGAGTCTTGCAAGGCATTGCGGTTCAGCAGCTCCTGATTATACGCAATGACATCAGTAACGTCGAGAAAGACCTCATCGAGCCCCAGGCGCTCCGCACGACCGCTCCAAGAGTGACTCCTTAGGAAAGACCAAAGCTTCTTAGAGGCGTCACGAAACGGCGTTAGGTCCTCGCCGCTAAGAATAACAAGGCCCGGACAGATCTTGTGGGCCTCAGAGATGGGCATCAGCTTCTTGACGCCGTGGGCACGTGCGGCGTAGTTACACGTCGCCAGGATGCTCTTTTGCTTGACGCCTAGCGGCTGGCCCTTGAGGCCCGGGTTTGCATTCTCGAGAACGCTGGCATAGAAGCAGTCGTAGTCCTGCGCATCCTAGTTAGTGGATTGTTTCCGAGATGAGACTACCTGTGTAAATTGGTTATTGGAAGGAAGATAAAAGCCAAAAGATTGGCGTACAAAGTGTATTATGACGCGGTCGTCGTTCCTCTTAGGGGCTTTGGCGACGATCGTCTTGGCTTGTCCCGACGTCAGCGCTGCTGTCTTCATCTTGTTCCATTTTTAGACAACGACCACGCAATCGGGGAATATCAAATTATTGATGTTGGTCTACTCGATAACGTGGCGCGTAGCTATACGCGAACTACCTTAACATGTCTCGGCTTAATGGAGAGTGTGTTGTATGTTGCATGGAGTCGTCTAATAAATGTCGGATTATACAATCACCTTGGGAGGTAGGAAACAAAGCTACCGCACCTATGGACCTTAGGTAAGACACCTCGCCCGCTGTCTAAAGGGGGTGTTCCTATTGGCGGAGCTTTGGTAACCTATCAGCCACGAGTTACTTAGTAATGTGGCTCGAAAAGGGAAGTCGAGCTGATGGAAGTAACACTAAAGTTCCAATTCAATCAATCCTGTTCCTAAACCTCCCCACAACATCCACAATTCCCCATCCCCGATGAATGATTAAACGTCATATTCTAGAACATCAGTCAACTATGTTGTTTCTATTTTCTCTCTCATCCCTGGAGAGTTTTCTTTAGGTCCATTTTAAACGGCTTCCCCGTTGCTTTTTCAAGCCCTAGTATAGGAAGTTCTTCCATCGCTATGTTTTTATCCCATCCTAATAATACAGGTAGCTAGGTAGCTACCAGCCGAGGGGGTGCTCGTCTAATTGTGGCAAGTCTGCAAAAACATAGTGCTACCGCAACCGAATCTAGACAGGCGAAACAATGTTTCTGCGACTTGAGAAGTAAGAGCTTCCGAAGAGAGGTTATAGTTACATGTTTTAAAACAACTTGGTTTCTTAATATAGGTAGGATTGAGATCTCCTGGGGATCTCCTTCTAGGTTGGTTAGCGGAACGGCACAGACCACCCGCTCCAGCGTTACAACCAGATTGTTCCGAGATGGAAAAGTACCGAGAGCATGCCCATCATGCCCACCATGCCCGAACGAGTTCCATCTTTATTTCTATTCTCCGGGGGAGTTTGCTATTATTATTTCTACCCGCACCGATGGGTTCGTGGGAACGTGGCTTATGCAATCAAGAGATTGGCAAGGACCAACAATTCTCCTGGAAAAGGGTAGGATCCTCTAAGCCCGACGTATAGTCACCTGCTCTTCTCAGAATATATGTGGACAAACTCGACCAGACTAAGTATCGAATATACTATTGGGTCTATTGGGTCTCCACGGCTGCGTGTTTTACTTTCACCGCTTTAGCAGGTCCTAACTAATTCAACTATCTGCGAAACAACGTTTACTCCGAGATGCGGGGAAAGCATCGTTGTCGACATAGTGTAGAAAGGAATAGGCGCCGGAAGAAGCCAGAGGCGGCAATCGTATACGCGATATGGCCCATTAGCCGACCTCGCCATCTTGATCATTGGCTATACTTAGCTAGGATCGCGCAGGAAGCAGGGATACGTCGGCGCTTGCGTCTTCAGTCATCCCTCCCTTCTTAAGGCCTCGTCACTTTTTATAGCCAACCAACGATCCAAACGTAGAAGTGACTGCATTTTACTGTCGCAATCGACCTGCGAGTGGTTAACTCCATGTTCCGTCTACCGTCTAGTTTCACTGATCACACTGCCCTGAGTTCCCATAGTTGTCTATACCGCTTCCACAATTCCTTCTTTCACTCCCCCCCTTCTCGCTTCCGGGGGTATTGTTGCTTCACACTGCATTTTGCATTAGTTCCATTCCTGAGCGGTTTACTGGTTAAACTGACCCTCCACTCCCACGTTATCGGACCCATCGGTCTCTTGAAGCCAAGGGGTATTTTATAGCCGCCGTGCCCCCTTTACCGGCGTTTATCTTACGCTGAGTTTACACTTGTTGCTTTCAATACATCCCAGCTGGTAGGGAGGTTGCTTGGAAGTCCTCGTCTGTTGGCAGCTCAGACAGAGTGGTATACTTGACGGCCTTTCCATATATTCCCGTGTCATCGTTCGTGGATTATACAAAGGTTGAATCTAGACGGACTTAGTTCGTAAAACCATCATCGCCATGGCAGGTACCGAGTCATCTAAGAGACCCCGACTGTCTCTTCAAACCAAACCTTCGCCAGGACCCAGCCGGCCGAAAGCTGCCTTGCCTAATATCAATTCTAAATCATCGACGGCTTTCAATACTCTCACTAATTTATATGTCACTGCTATTGAGAGGTCAACGCCGACACAGCCAACTCCCTTAACGGCTATCAATCTTCTTCAGCCATTAAAGCTTCAAACCGACCCTGAATCTCTCGAGGCCCACAAACCGAAAGCAGAGACACCTTACACCGCAGCGTTACCGGATACTCCTCTGTCTGCCAATCCTGTCTCGCCGGCTCAGCAGATGGACGTGGTATTTCCAAGTACTATGACATCAACCCCTCCGTTGTCTGCTGGGGGCGTCGAGTCATCTAATAATTACACATTCACACCCACTGAGGTGAATAAACAGGAACCTCTATATTCTCCTACTCAGACCCGGCGTCGAGTGATTTATGCACCCTTTGCATCTCCTGCAAAAGCGCCATATAGCCGCGATAAATCTCTTCATAGCATATTACGCAACTCACCTTTACCACCTCCAAGTGCTATATCGCCTATATCCCAGCGAAGGCAGTCCTGTCGACTACAGGAACAGGCGGCCAGGCACGTAGGATATGTGTCTCCACTGACGCAGACTATTACGACTGAGAAGTACATTAAGTCCCACGTCGAGCTTCTCGCGGACGATGCATCTCCATATACACCTTCGCCAGCTGCGGAAGACTCCGACATGATACTTGATCTTGCAATGGCATATACAGGGGATGAAACACGCGATGGCGGGGAGACACCTGGACCTTTTGAAGAAATGCGAAGGCGTATGACAGGATTAGGCACGGAGACACCGATTCATTCCCCAAGGCCAGACGGAATCCGTAAGCGCAAGAGAAAGGAGAAAAAGCGGAAGTGGGTTTGGACTATCGGCCAGGATGACGAGGAGAATGAGAGCGGTGCTATAGCTGCTCTTAAGGCTGCTGCAGAAGCATCCACCCCTAGGTCCTCGGCGCCACTGTCTCTCTCTGTATCGACGGCTAGACACGCGGGAGCAATCACGTCAGAGCCACTAACAACGGTTCAACTTAGCTTTGAGTCTACAGAATCAAGTTCAGACCTGGCGAAAGATGAGATGGATGTCGAGATGTCTGACGCGAGCAGCATATCGTCGAGCAGAGCCACCACACCCCCCGATATCGAGTTGGAAACGAAGACACCAACAGTAACTATGCTCAGAACGACCTTACCGGAAGTGGACGGCCTTGGGGCTGTAGACCTAGTCAACCCGGAGACGAGGAATAGGAGGGATACACCAATACCGCCCGACCTGGTGAACAACGAGCAGTCATAATTCATGAGACCAAAAGGCATTAGGATAGTTTAGTTGCTGGCAAAGATTGGTCACAGGCAAGCCCTAAGCCAGAAGATTGATATGGAACTATATCTAGCATAGGGGAGTGAAGGGGATTAAACACACACCGCAAGGAATACGATCGCATTGGGCAGACTGATTGAATCAGCATGGGCGTTTTTCGATACCATCGCATTGTGTATTTCATGGTTTGGCATGGCAGAACGGATGGTTACATGAGAATACGAATATGAATATCTGAATATGATACAACTTGAATTACATGATGGTTTATTTTAATATGTTATTGATTGTTAGTAACCTGTCAGAGTGGTATCAGTCAAACAGCAAATGCTGATTCAATCAGTCTGCCCAATGTGAGTGTGTCGAACGTATGTATATCATCCCTGATGGGGAACAGCTTGCGAGGCCACGGCACAGGAAACCCGAAGCAGCAAGATATAACTTGGGAAGCATGTATCAATCTTGATTATGTTGTAGGCCTAGAAGGTGAATGACGCAAGCCTGTCTTGACCCTTGCTGTAGATCTTGTCAGTGCTGCTCCCCACCCACCCACGTTGCAGAGGGGTTGCAGAGGGGTTCGCCATCTACCTTGGCTAGGTATTTTAATAGTGTTGTTTTAGTTGATCAGCTATGTACATACGAGGTACGTAGATGTGAGGCGGAAGCAATAGGTGCCTGTACCAAGCTATATCGGGAACTAGCAGGCAACTCGGAAGTCTTTTATGAGGTAGTTATAGATAAGTACCCAGGTTAGGTAGTTTTATAAAATAAAAAAATAAAAAACAAGTCCGATGGAGTATATAACATGAGCCTTGATGATCAAAGCAGGATATAATAAAAATAATCAAAACAAGATGAACTCGTCCCAGTCCGGTGGTTCGCATCGCCAAGAAGCCTTATGACACCCAGGGTTGCCCAGGCCAAGGTATGTTAGTACATAGGTAGGTACAGTAGCGGCATCGCAAAACTCGATATGCGATACAGCTGCGACGGGCTAGACCGGAGTGGGGCATCCAAGCTATAGTAATACAAAGTACAAAGACCTTAGCTGCATCCACCGACGTCATACACTCCCGCAACTGCGATTCAATCTTAGACACTTTCCAGCTGAAAGAGGAGAGAAGAAAATATGTCTGGCAGGATGATGTAAACCTGTCAGTCTAAAGACAAGTACCTACCTGTGTAATTTCATAACATATGTAACATAGACTTCTCGAGATTTCTAGTTTTCCTATTTTTTTCTTACTGCTCTCTAACGTTAGTAGTTAAACAACCGAGGGGTGGAAAGGCATTTCTTTCCTATATTTCCTATAGTTAACCATTGTTATTATTATTATTATTATTATATATCACTATATGCTATTATACCCCCCCTGGAGAAAGCTACTCCATGCATCATAAAGGTTTCCTATCTCTATAATAGGTATCACCACACGTCATGGCTTCCGAACAGCAACACCACTTCCCAGGTGGTGGCCACTACTCGGGACATAACAGAGTCCCCAACATAAAAGAATTCGTCGCTTCTCTCGACAAGGACAAGAAGGAACGAGATGCAAAGATCGACGCCCATGTTAAACCCAACGGAAATAATGGAGATATCCAGGAACATGAGAACGATGTCGAACAGTATAGGGGCAAGGGCAGAGTGGTTACTGATCCCGTCACGGGCAACAAGGTCACCATCGACGACGTCAATACTAATTTCATGAAGGCCGTACAGGATCCTCATGTAAGTAACATTAAAGCTTGGAAGAAAACACCAACGACGTAACTAATATCGTATGTTAGTTATCAGTACCAAATGCAAACCTGGGGAAGGATACGACGGTAAAGACAGATCCGACACAGTCAGGAGAGGAATACAGAAAAGCACAGGATATAACAGCGCCACCAGACCCGGTAGCTACAGGGGCTACTTCAGATGTGCCGATCCACGGTGAGAAGACGAATATCCTCTTCCACCCGACACCGTCGGTAAGCTATGAGCCAATGTACGCCGTTATCGAACAACGAGCAACAGTGCTATGCATCGGGGTCTTCCTCACTATTATTTTCGTGGGAAAGTTCTTTGGAGGCAGACTACTAGGTCTGATCCCCTTGGCCATATGTGTGGCTTCTGGTGTTTTCCTATGGATGAAGGATTTGATTAGGCGAGGCCGGGATATCGAATGGTCGAGCGAGCAGAAGCGCGGTGAGACAGCTGTTGCTAACCTAATTCCCGAGTCCGTTGAATGGATGAACACGCTCCTCGGCATCGTCTGGGGTTTAATCAACCCCGATATGTTCTCCGCAGTGGCCGACACCCTCGAAGTAAGCCTCATTCATATATATATATATCTCTATCAAATAAAGGGAATATTAACAGAAACAGGACGTCATGCAAGCTTCCGTACCAGGAATCATCGAGAACGTCAAGGTAGCCGATATTAACCAGGGCAACAACCCCATACGGATCCTCAGTTTGCGGGCTCTTCCCGATAGCCACATGAAGGAGATCAAGGACGAGATGCATAAAGAGAATGAAAAAGTCAAGGATCCGCAGGAACTTGCGGCCGATGAAGAGGGTGGTGACTATTATAATTTGGAAGCCTCGTTTGCTTACCATGCGAAGCCCACGAGTGGCGCTGTTTCGGCAAAGGCTCAGAACATGGGCATGCAGTTAGTATTTTATCTTGGTATCAAGGGGCTATTCGGTATTCCCCTACCGATTTGTAAGTCAACCATATCATTCAAGCCTGATTCAACCACTGACCACGTTTAGGGGTTGAATTGACCGGATTGGTGGGAACCGTGCGACTGAGACTCCAGATGTCCCCCGATCCGCCGTTCTTAAAAGCAGTTACTATTACGCTTATGGGAGTTCCCAAGGTGGAAGCCGGTTGTACCCCGATGATCGAGCGTGGAGTTAACATCCTCAACCTACCAGTAATCTCTAACTTCGTTAACTGGGCCATTAAGGCTGCCGCTAGCATGTATGTCGCGCCAAAGTCCCTGACTCTTGACCTCGGCAAGATGCTATCGGGAGACGACATCCAGAAGGAAACCCAGGCTTTAGGTATACTCTTCATTCGCATCCACAAAGCTGTTGGGCTATCGAAGCAGGACCGCCGAGGCTCTGAGGGTGGTGGCTCCGACCCCTATATCACCGTCAGCTTCTCTAAGTTCGGCAAGCCTATGTACTGTACTCGCGTCATTCAAGACGACCTCAACCCCGTGTTCGAGGAGAGTTGCGCTCTTGCCGTAACCCCGGATCTCATCAAGGCGGACGAGCAGCTATCCATGGAGCTTTGGGACAGTGACCGCTCGAGCGCCGATGATGTCGTCGGGAAGGTCGAGCTTTCGCTTCAGAAGTTAATTCAGCACCCCGGCAAGATGTATCAGCAAGTCTCCAAGTTACGTGGTGTTAAGGCCGACAGTAGCATGCCGGGCGAGCTACACTGGGAAGTAGGCTACTTTACCAAGACGAAATTCCGCGCCGGTCTGCGAACGGACGGCAAGGACATCACCTTACCGAAAGAGATCCGGGACAACAAGGAGTTACAAGACGACAAGGGCGCCATCCAGAACAACGAGGAAGATGCTGTTGTGCATACGCCTCCGGATCCTCTCTGGCCCTCTGGTATTCTCAGCGTTGTCGTCCACCAAATCGTAAACCTCGAGCTGGCCAATGTAAAGGGGTCAGAAGGCGGAAAGAGAAAGGGCGGGAGAGAGTACGAACCCGCTCGCGATGCTGGCGAGATTAAGGAGGAGTCCAGCAAGAAGCTGCCAAGTGCTTACTGCACTATCTTGCTCAATGACGAACTGGTAGGCTTTCCAGTCGGCGCCAACTATGCTGCTGCTAATATCGCGCAGGTCTACAAGACTCGCACGAAGGTGGTCTCTTCGAAGCCCATCTTCAACGCCGGTACCGAACGCTTCGTTCGGGATTGGAGGTCTGCTATTCTTACGGTTACGGTTCGTGACTCGCGTAACAGGCAGCACGATCCTATCATTGGTGTCGTTCCTTTGAAGATCTCTGACCTTATGCAGACGAGCAGCCAGGTAGGTCGAGCGCGTTTCCTACCATTCCCGCTTGGGCTCAATACTGATATTAATAACTAGGTTACTCGGTGGTACCCCCTGGATGGTGGGATTGGCTTTGGCAGAATTCGTATCTCCCTGCTATTCCGATCCGTCGAACTGAAGCTTCCTCCTTCACAACTCGGCTGGGATGTCGGCACATTCGAATTTACTTCGGACAAGATCACCTCAACCTTTACAGGTTCAGGCAAGGGCAAGATAAAGCTGAAGCTTAGGACAGGAGGTAGCTCTGCAACCGTTAAGCGCGAGCAATGCTCTGCTGAAGGCGGCCTTGTGGACTGGAATATCAGCGGCGTGACTAATAACCCACGCCCTCGTCTCCCTGTCCGATACCGCTACCGATCACCTGTGTTCTTCGAATTCCACTTACCTGGGAAGCGGCACGTGGAATATTTCGCAGCGGTATGGCTACCGGAGCTCATCGACAACGAAGATACGGACTTCGATATCCCTGTCTGGAGGTGCAACAACGCAACGCGACTATCGCAAAACTATATCACAGAAGAGAACTTCCACTTAATCCCAGACCTCAAGATCGAAGAAGTAGGACGTCTGCGATTCCGCGGGCGCTTCAAGGCTGGCACGGACCGCGACCACCTGCGCTTCGTTAGCGACAACGACTCTCGCGAGACTATCGAGACATGGGAAGCCTGCTTCGCAGAAGGCGTGCGCCAAGAGGAGGTTACCAAAGAACTCCCTCCAGCCGTCCAGAAACTACACGAGGACTCCCTAACCAAAGACCGCGATGTCCTCGCCACGGCCCCCGAAGAAGAGAGAAGGAGGTGGCTTGCGAGAGACGGCACAGACTGGACAGGTGCTTTTGGCCAGGATCCCTCTGCCATAATGACCGGGCGTGATGGCCGCGACGAGACGGAATACGAAACCGACGCGACCTCAGACGACATGCCAGACGCGCCGGACATGCCGGACATCCCCGACACAACCGACGAAGCAACCCCCATGCCCCTCTCCACCAACCCCATCGCCTCCGCCGCCCTCTCCCACCGCCAAACCGACCTAGGCGTTCAAGACGCCACCACCGCGTCCCCCCGCGCAAGCGACGACATGCTCGGCCGCCCCAGCACCAGCACCAGCACCAGCACCAGCAGCATGGCGAGCCAGAGCACGACGGAATCGGGGCGCAGCCGAAGCAGTCGGAACCCGATCACGCAGTACAAGGAGTACCGAGACCGGAGCCGGGATCTGCATCGGCAGCACCGGGGACTGATGCAGTGGCGGCCGTTGCGCAATGCGCAGTTTGCCAAGGACGAGGCTAAGTTTGCGGTCAGGAGGGTTACGAGGATGGGGGCGTTGAGTGGGCGGCAGCCGGATGTTGAGACGGAGGTGTAGAGAATTTGCATTGTTTTCTTTTGTTGTTGGGGGAGGGTTTGAGGATGGATGGGCGGATGGTGGAGTTGGGGCGGGGGATGAGGGAGATGGGGTTCGAACATGTTTTAATATTGTATAACTAGTTAGTTATTCAACGTACATTTGAGTTTATAGCATGAGACACGAAATTGTAAATGTAGTAGTTAGGTTAGGTAATTAAGACATTCTCTTACATCGTCACTTGATATTATGCATTATGCTTTCTACGAAGTGTCAGATGGCCATTAGTACCGTGAATGGCATTGGTACCTACCTACCTATATAACTCAACAAGCACGGGTTGTAATGGATCTCATCATATACATCTCGAGAGATGGCAAGAAATACAGCTAAAACCTAGGTAGGTTACCTGGATGCAGTGGGCAGCAAAGACACGCCAATTACAACCCATTTCGAAAACTAAAACTAAAACTAAAACGAAAGCTGATGCTAGTTATACTTTCAAGCAATTCCAGTTTTCTAGCATAAACAAGAAGTGTAGGCCAACAAGATAAACCATGTACCTTTAGGAGCAAAGGAGGTCACGGGGAATAGGATGTGGTCACGTTCGATCTTCCTTGACGCAAAATTGAGATAAGCCATGGGGATCAGGGCAGATATCTCAGAGTGTATGCAAGGAGTTTGTATGAGGCATGCAGGGGGAAGAAGGGGGGGCACATGCATTTCTTCTGATTGTTATTTTTATTCATTCGGTACCTGGTAGGTAAGGAGGTAGACATCCATCCCGTCATGGACGCCGCCTTCTTGCAGAGGCACGGTATATACTTCCCTTTCTCGATATACATACATATATATTCCCTGCGGTTTTATGCGCCTAGCATCGTCTGCGTATGATTACACGTCTTGGTACAGGTAAAGCGACGAGGCGAACGTAAAAAAGAGGTTCTGTCGAAAGGTTTATTGTTGTAGTTGTAGTTGTAGTTGTAGGTAGCTTCTCTCGGCCAGCTTTATATATCGGCCGCCTCTTTTTATTTATTGGGGCAGAAAATTTTTCTCGGGCCTAAAATAGATGGTACCTATGTAGGTAGGTAAGACAGGGGGAGAGAGAGAGGGAGAGGGAGAAATTAGTGGCCCCCGGTTATCTTAATCGTTGGCCATCTTGATAGCATCGGCTTCTTGGCGAGCTATAGCCAGTATGCGCTCCTCGCGCTTTATATCGTCGATGTACTTCTTCATGATTGCTCGGTCGATGGCAGCTTTCTCGCCAAGTTCCTCCATTTGCCGCATCTCAACCTGCTCGTCGGGTGTCGGGTGGATGAGAGTAGCACCCGTCTTAGCCATGAATTCGTCGAGGATCACGTCGGAGTGCACGTTTTTCATATCTATCGTCACGACACGCTCACCTTCCTCAGGCTCGGGTGCCGGGTGCGCGTTCGACGTGCTCGATTGCGGTTGCCGTGCTAGCGGCAGCTCGCTGAGCTTGGTGGTTAGGGCCGAAGGGATATCGGAGCCCAGAGAGGCCTGTCGGAAGTAGATGGACATCTTGGCTGGGGCTGACTGGTCCGACGTTCGGTTTACGAGCATAGGTATCGCAGGGTTCCAGAATTTTAGACGTGGGAGGCACGTCTTCCAGAATTTCCTATAGTTGAGGGAAAAGACAAATTGCTAGTTAGCAAGCAGTCGGTCACAGCCACAAGTGCAAATTAGAGATTAACAACGCAAAGCAGCCAACATACCTCGGTCCTAAGTGCCCGTCATTCCACTTCATTGCGAAGTCCATATGTATCCGCGTGATCTCAGGTGGTAATATTGCTGCTCCCGGGCCATGCCGCAATGACATAATCTAAAAGGAGATTCGCATCAGAAGGCGTGGGCTTATCTTATAGTTCAATTGGTTATGCGTTTTACCTTCTGAATCAACGTGTTAGCAGCAGGTAATTTGGAAGGGGACCAAGAAACAATTAAGGATATGTGCTTACGGCTTGCAGTATGTGCATCCGTTTCCCCGGGTTCACCATCTTGATTAACCGTCCCGCGAGCTTTGCTTAGCTCGCTATCAAGTTTTCAATTGGGCTGGCGCAAGGTTGAAATGGTATATCTTTTGGTGGTGTTTCGTAGTGGGCGCAATGAAATTTTGGGGATTCCCCCAGTGCCCAGTGCCCAGTGCCCAGGTGCCCACTGCCCCCATCCTGGTTAAATGCGGGCTACTACGGGCTACTACGGGCCGCTAAATACTCCGATTTCATTTTTCGGGGGTATTCTTAAATCAGATATACGCCCCATATAATTTTGACCTCCCCCCCTTTGATCATTCCTGGACCGAGTAGAGGGGAATAGGGGGAATAGGGGGAAAATTGGACTTGAAGAATAAAATCATTATCGTAGTAACTTTCTATGTATTTTTTTTGCTGGGTGGAATATCTGACCTAGAATAAATAATACTTCTAATATGATAACCATGAACTTCCAAGTCCGGATTGGTCTTCCCTGCGGATAAACGTGGTTCGTTCCATGCTTTACTCTACCGTAATGGGTTCTTTTAACTAAACTGTCGTCTCTTATATTAATAACAACAGTTCCTTCTTCGCTATAAAAGCCATTGCTTCGAAGATAGGAGATTCAATTTCATTTGAAGGGTATTAAAATCCTACGTGATATAATCTCTACGAGTTCGTTGTGGGCTGTATGTAGTCTGTCAACAAACAGATACGAAGAGTTCCAATAACTATTATAATGCAGACATAGCGAAAGACTGAGAGAACGATTTTCTGAGATTGGGGGGCTCATATGGAAGCATAAATACTTGTTACCTTGACCTGAGAAGTAAGGTGCAGTCAAGTAAATGGTACCTAATGTACCTAATTAACTGCGAGGCCCCTAATAGATAGCTCAAATAGCGCTGTACATGTAGGAACAGCATTGCTAGGCGAGGTGCAGCAGTTGGTACGAGCGTAAAGTAACGCACAACAAGTGCAAACACGCCTCACGGTTGCTGCGATAGCAACCGTGCATGCCCGAATTTCTACCCCCAAGCAACGGAAGCTTATAATAATAAAAAAGAGGCACACAATCACCGCAGCATGAGTTGGTCGAGTGGTCTGGGCTTGGCGGAGTCCCCGTAAGTCCTGGGTTCCCCCATTCGATTCCCACCCGGGTGAGGCGCCGGCGCCTTCGACTCATGTTCAGATACATTAATGCCGACCCCCTGCGATGATGATCAAAGATTCCCATTCTAGTGAGGGCGGTTACCATTGGTATTGCAAACAAATACCCGATGACCGAAAGTAGGGCGCGCAGTAGCTATGACCGGTAGGCTGACGAGCTAAATGTCATGGGCTGGGCGTAGACGGGACTGGGGGTTTATTTTTTGACGTTTTTTTCTTTTTTCTTTTCTTTTTTTTTTTTTTGCCCACACTCGCACTATTTTCTTTCTCTTGCAGGGTCGGGTTTCTCTGAGCCTATATATAATAATCCAAAAAGGAATCTGAGCACCATGATAATCAAAAGGGGAATCAGCAAGCGCATATTTCCATACAAGATCATAACTTCACAGGTATTTCAGGCACGATGCCATTTTTAGAATTAAGCTCGTAGGTTTGCTTTGTTTAAATAGGCCAAGCAAAGGTAGTATGGCTGTTTTTATTTCTATTCCAGAGGATGCCTTAAATCTCATTAATATCGGGAGTAATTTTCTCAACAAGATTAGACATGACTTAAATGCACAATATTCTGAAACTAGATCCGACACGAATCTCTACAAGACAAAAGATACCACGTCGCAACGACATACGTAAGTAAACATTCACACCCATGCCTATCCAACATAATCACAGGTCTATCTATATTGTCTTACCTCTAAAGTTTACTCCCCCGTGTCGACCATAGCGATCTATTATCATATACACCTCCGGCGTAATACTTCAAGATATATACTATAGAATATATATGCTATGTGTAATAGCCGTATCATCGTATCGCCTACTTTGTTATAACATATTTATAATCATGGTGGTTATTTAGGTAGGGACTCCTTTAAATGATAATTGACCTGTCTGGTTAATGCTACGCGCTGTTATTGCAAACGTCAGCAAGGCACCACCATGACACACATCTCATTCAAATGATTCTATGGTGTGGCTAGTGGCAATTGAGACAATCGTCAAATGATTCAAGTTGACTCGCTACGTGGCTCATTAAAGTGAACTATAAAGCCAAGATAGACAGCTATATTATAAATGATATGGTAGTCCTATGCCATGCTAGAAATCATGTCCTACAACATATTCACGTTGACAAGCAGTATACTACAAATCGAGGCTCTAATACCAGGCCTAAATCATGCCGTGTACACCTCGCAAGCAACGGACGAATCGTGCCAATGCAATATTCGATGAGACTAAAATTCCGAGAAATGAATTTTATGCCAATGCTTTCGTACTTCAGTTCCAAGAGTTACAACAATATGGAGCTGGGGATAGCTTGTCCAGCCTTCAAAACATAGAAACTACGCGGCAAGATCCACAGCCCATCGAGAACCTGATAAAGGATGTAGAAGATAACACAAACAAGGAGCGCCTTGGGAGGAACCTCCTTGACTCTTTTGCTTTAATCTTAGCCAGACCGGGGGCTGCAGGGGTCGTCGCGGTGGCAATGGAGGAGAATGAAGATCGGAGTATTTATACTCTTCATGTATCCAAGAACAATGCCTCGAATAATTCACCCAGTTACCTTGCCGAGGAGATACAAAGGTGGTTCAACGATAGAATCCAGTCCACTGTCGAAAATTCCGACCTTAGCCCTCAGAATGGATTGTGGGATGATATACTTCGGAATGGCTATGATAATATCTCGAAGTCTATCACCATAAAATGCATAGGGGTCAGTGAAGATGAAAAAGCTTCCAATTTATCAGGTGCTTTGTCCTGGGTCAAGGGCCGGGCGTTTAATCCTAACGGGGCTGCGGTAGAGGTTCGAAAGTCGGTATTGGATGTCTTGGATTTATTGAAAACGTTCTTTACTCCTAAAGCCCATTCTCGTATTTTAAACCCCGATGGGAGAGTAGGCGGTTCTACATATGCCGTACGACCGATATATGTAGGTAACAATGTCTTGATATTAACCTTTCTTCGCACGATTACGCAGCTATGTTTTGAATTGGTAGAGTCCCACAGTCTGGCGATGAACAGTTATTTCGACGATCTGGATAATGAACTTCAGCGCGAGCTGAATGAATGCAAAAAGAAAGATATCATATTGGAACGTAAGAAATTACTGAAGAAGGTTCGACAGCTGATCTACACCATCTCGAAGTATCTCCGTGCATGGTATGACATTGCCCGGTTCAAAACTCACTGCGACTCGGCTACTCTAAAACTAAATTTCATCCTACACCAAGATCCTAAGTTAGATGATGGCATACTAGACTTCGACGAAATCCTCGGGAAGGCGGTCGAAATGCGTATACTTCCCCATGGAAAAAGAGGGTCAATGAAAGAATGGAACCGGATATTATCCTGCTCCCAGCTCCGCGGTTGGGACCATTGCGAGATGCAGGTGTTGGTGTTCTTGCTGGACAATGAGAAATCAAGGTTCTATAACTATATCGGATGCAGCAAAGGGCCCTGCTGGCTATGCCACTACGTCTTAGTTGGCATGAAATCGCAATTCAAGATGAGACAATCTCACTTCAAATTGTATCCGCAATGGCTGCCTCCCAAGTTCACAACGCAACGGGGACGGTTCATCGAAGTATTCCAATCCTTGGTAAGGGAGATGAGTGGATTGGTAGAGCTTGGAATATCGAAAAAGCGTCAATCTCGAAAGGCTAAGCCTGACTGTCCCGATGATGAAGATACTTTCTTGTCCCCAAGATTTTTGAGTGTCCATGAACCCGTTTAGTAGAAAGTAACCAAAGAGCGATAGAATGTATGCTATGCGTTTATTTAAATAGTGTTATAGAGATTGGACATGCCTAACACTTATGGAATTGTAACTAGCAAGTCGTTATTTTCAGATAGTTACTCTTAGTTGCACGAGTTAGGTATTAATCAAATCCTCTTATTGTGCACTGTCTTTATTATATATTATTATATAGGTACCTACCTAATTATCTCACATACGTGATCATACTGAACCCCTATTAGAACTATCTTTAATTACATATGACCGTAATACACTTGACTACTCTAAATTGGTGTAATCATAGTTCAGCTATCCATACGTGGAACCAGCCTGGGATATTTAATCTAGGTAAATCTGACCCGGCGAGAGCGACTAATGTTGAAAAATGAATTGGTATGTACTCCAAAAACTTAGCCCCCTTTTGAAGTGAAGCCGAGGTAGGGGTTAGTTATTAGATATTATAAACTCGCCGAACAAGCTGGTCTTAGCCTTGGGTCTTTATAGACGATGGTGCAAGTTTCTTGTAAAGGTGAGATGATGACATATAGGGGCTACGGCCTATACCCTTAGAAGAGTTATCTAGTTCCGCCTGCAATTACTATACATGATAGTAGATATATATACATTTCTAAGATTTTGGGTATCGTCCCATGTGCGTGATGAGGAGAGCCACTTGAAACAGGCATCGGATAAAGTATCGATGAATGAAACTACACTTGGAATGGTAGGTAGTTAAAGGATAGTTCCATATATCATCAAGAAGTTCCGTGTGTATGCAGATGTCGGCAAGTGCATGATAACAATGTAATAGTCGCAAGTGGGCGTTTCACATCCTCCCATTGAAAAAGCACAATTTGCTTTAAGACGCAACATTGACTCGGGAGAGTACATACTGTTTCTCGCCGCCCTGGCCATCGAATATAATTTATTTTAGCGGGCGTAGTTCCGTGAGCTTTTGGGGCTTGCGGCCCTTTATCCAATGCTTTTTAAATATCTCCCGTGTGGCCATCCGTAGAACTATACCTATATCTAAAGGGCCACTAGGGCTCCACAGTACATGTTTGTCGCCATGCTTGTTCTTAGTTTGCGCTTCAAAGACTTCTGATGCCCTAAAGAGACCTCTAGTTGTTCCTTATTCCGCTCCACATCTAGGTTAGACGACTGAGCCAGCAGTAGTCACCAGCTCTGAAGTAGGGTAGGTTGAGCGTATGAAATTTGAAAACTACTTAGTGGTGCACGCCGTTTTGTGTGATGGCAGTCCGCATAAAATATCTATAGTGTAATCCTATAATAGCTTTGGGTCGGCACCTAGGGTATTAAGTTTGTTTGGTGTTCTAAAAAAACTTGTCTCAATGTAAACTACCTTTTATGAAGGCATCTCGATCAAGGCTAAGATGCAATATTCCTGTAGATACCCCCTCCGCTCGTCCAATAGTGGTTACAGGTGCGATAGACTTCGACGGGAATAGAAGGCTTTGGCGACCTGACGGCTTTTACAATTTACGGCTAAGAGGGCCGAGATGTATCATTTCATAGGATAAGCTGCTCACTTATTGGTGTTTACGACTACTAGTCGCCATTTGGTTTCCTGATATAGGAAATCTTTAGATTCGCAAGCGAAGCTCGGTAGGGAGTTGGAAAATGGGGATGATGGCATTGCGTATTAAATTTGGGAGGGTCTTATATGGTTTAGATGATAAGATGATATTTACTATAACTGAAACGGGAGGATTTGCAAGGCCCCCATATATGATTTCAAGAGCTATTAGAAAGCCTGAACTTAGCTTTCCTACTCATAATGAGTCAAGACTAGTAATATGTGTCAACTAGTCACATAAATATAGACATATAAAGTGAGAGATTCGGAGTGAATCTTGGATTGTTGGCTGGCTTAAAGTCTTAGGTAGGTAATATACTACATCGAAACAGTCCAACTTTGCTGATTCGGCGGATGCTTATAAAAAGCCATAGCGTTGTACTTAAGCATCCAACTTGGCGGGGAAGTTTCCGGCTTCTGTGCTATGTTAGCATTGATCTCTTGCGCTTGACGACGGGTTACTGACCTCGCTGCTCATCCCATCGTTGGTACCATCCGCTGGGGCATAGAGATCGGTATGCGAGTAAGAACTTGGCTAATCAGTATACATGTGGGACGGCGGGTTTATAAACGGTCGCATTACCTGACGGCAGGGAGCAAAGTCCTCGCCCTTGGCGTTGATGCACTTGTGGTAATCGACGTAGTTTTGCCAGCAGTGCTTAGTCTGGTTCTGGTTGGGGAATCGGGCGTCGACACCTGGGCGCGGGTTAGACCGGAGTGGTTAAGCAATAATCCATCATCTCAATCGCGTCGCATCGTCTCGTCGTATTTGGCGGATTAGGGAAAGATGGGGTTCTTACCGGCTATCGGAAGTCAATTAGTTAGTTTTCTGTAAGAATTCGGCACAACGGATGTCAAAGGCCTGAGGGAATTCGAGGGGAGTCGACTTACCAGTGACGAACTTGAAGGGCTTTGTTACGCGTTCTTCGTCGGACATCTTGGTGGCTAAAATGGTTTACTCTGGAGGAAAAAAGATGTTGGTTGGCGGGTTCAATGGCGACGAGTCGTAGTGGAAAGTGGTGATGATGTATGTTAAAGAAGATCGCGGCTTGGAAAGAGCTCTCGGACCATTGGTTTCTTGCCGAATCGAATCATGGAGCGTTAATTTTAGCTGCCTCAGGCTTTGGTGGCATGATACAGTGGACTCTTGGGGGAATGTGACCCCACTATGATTGTATTCTCCATTTTTACTGGCTGTGGCTCCTACCAAGTTACCGAAGCTACTCCTCTCCAAAACCTTCTAGCAACTACGAAAGATCAATTCCACCCATTGACTTGACGTTGACATTGACACATCCTAGCTTCGCTTTACGGCCTCAGGTGATTTGGATTCATTTTCCCTTATACTACTTACAAAACAATCTCCTCACAACCCGCCGAAATGTATGCCACACGAGCTATGAGAATGATGCCCACTAGGCGCATGATGTTTCCTATTCCCGTACGAACCTCTTAACTTTTTTTTTTTTACTTTCGCATAACCTATGACGTTTACTAATGATGCATAACAGAAGGAGGAACAGAGCGGTATGTTCTCGCCCGTCGCGAACCATTGACGCCTCAAACCAATCATTCCATTTCCAAAGAACACTACATCGAAATGTCACCAATTAAGATATAAATATTAACGCACATACCAGCACATACCATCTCTCAGCGCCTCCGAAAGTTGCGACAGATTCCGGCAGAATTGATCCCTCTCGGTTAGTCTACCTACACGACCCAGGGTTTTATACGAGGACAAGCCGGATCATATGTGCTAATTACCTACCTATACGATTAGGAGTCGTCGTTGGCTTTGCCGTCTTTGCCGCCACCTATTCCAGTCTTCGCAAGTTCACCGTGGACAAGAACCTCCGACTCAGTCGCCAAAACCGTAAGGAGGACCCCTCGGAGCACGGCGAGGAACACTAAGCGGAGTCTATATGACACGGGTGTGAGGTTGAACTACTACGGTCAATCAAAACGAGCTTACTGGGGGAGGGCGCATTCTGGTTTTTGGAGAAGCAAAGCACTGTATATGTTACACGTAGCCACGGAGGTAGAAATGTCAAATATGGGACACTAAGCGTGGTATAGACTTCAGTCGCAAGCTCCCATTCTAAAGACTTCCCTTGTGCCCTGGAATCCTTTTTCTAACGCCAACGCTATGCGAGAAAGTTCACGTAGATACTATTAGTCCCGGCTCATTCCGGTTTTGGTCCGGCAACGTCAAGTCCCTCCAGTCCTTGCATAGGGTCCTCTGGTCTGTCATCTTCGCTAGCTCTGGCTCCCGTAGCTGCAGTTCGATCTTCCTCACTAACAGCATGCTCAGCAAGCCATCCTTCCTATTTTGCTTATTAGTAAACCGATTGTAGTGCAATATAAGTACCTAGGTAGGTAGGTAGGTAGGTAGGTAGTTATGAATATAAACATACCTGTTCCCAAATTGCCGTTTTACTGCCTAGTCCTTCTTCCGCGCTCTTCGGAGGCTTAGCTGCCGATACTCTTAAGACCCTGCCGAATAATTCTGATTGATCCATGTTGTCGATTGCTTCTTTAGCGTCCTCGGCGTCCTCATACTCTACGTAGGCAAACCCCCTGTGCGGCTCGGTGGAGTTTGGCGCATCATTTTTGGGTAGTGTTACATCTGCGATTTCACCAAACGGTATGAAGGCATCGTGAAGATTCACGGTGGTGACAACAGATGCTAGGCCTCCGACGTATACGGTGGCCTTCCAACGAGCCGCGTCCGTCATATTGAATGAATTCAGTCTTGTATAATAGGTGAGCTTTGGCGTGAGGCTCAGATCCTAATAAATAAGAGGCACTGAAATTAAGTACTTATGTACTTTAAACCCGTGGAATGAAATTAAGGCTTCAATTATCTGCATGTACGTATTACATAAGAGCCCAGACATCTTCGTCATTGAGCCCTGGTACATGTAGATATTTATAAATATCACGTGAACTAAAATGTGGCTGATGCGTCTATTGAAAGTCTCCACCGCAGCCAAGGAAAGGAACAGATTGTGTCCAGGATCTTGATTCGGCTTGGCCTGTGAGCTCATGCGCCCACACCTCTAGGGACCGTTGGACTGCATTATCTGGCAACATAATGAATTAGCACGTCTCTCTACCGCTCTCTAAGTCTAGGGAAACATAGGGAATCTCAGTCAACCAATCTCTCTTTCTATAATTCGACCCCTTGCCAACATTCCTAGCTGGCCTAGAGAGCTCAATGCCAACTGGCATTTAAGCCAATCTCACTTGGAATCCCCCTTTCTTTTATTCTTCGACAAGACCAACCTTTACCTCAGGCCAGACTACCCCTCTGAGTAGTCACCACAAGACAATATGGTAAGGTTGCGCGAGATCTCGCGAACTGCGGCCTTCGCTTGGTCGCCCGGAACTACGAAGCCATTAATAGTTACTGGAACTCGGGCTGGAGCTGTCGACGCCGACTTCTCCGACGAGACGCAGTTGGAGTTGTGGGATCTGAGCCTTGACAGCCAAGAACAAGGACTTGAGCTTCAACCCATTGCAAGCATCGCTGCTGACTCTAGGTGGATAAACCTCTCAACAGTTTTAATACGCCTATGGGGTTTACTAATAAGCTGTTCACTAGGTTCTACGATATTGCTTGGGGCCAACCTTCCGAAGACTACCCGCAGGGCATTATCGCCGGCGCTCTCGAAAACGGTTCGCTCGATCTCTGGGATGCCGCCAAACTCATCGCAGGCGAATCCGACGCGTTAATATCACGAACAACGAAGCATACAGGGCCTATTAAGTCGTTACAATTCAACCCTTTAAGACCCCAGATCTTAGCCACTGCCGGCGCGAAGGGAGAACTGTTCATTTATGACGTCTACGACCCCGAAAATGCCTTCCGCTTGGGCACTGCTGCGGCTCGTTCAGACGACTTAGAATGCGTAGCATGGAACACTAAAGTTGCCCATATTCTCGCTACGGGAGGAACTGGTGGTTTCGTCACTGTTTGGGATTTAAAGACAAAGAAGGCCTCCTTAACACTCAACAATAATCGAAAGCCCGTTAGTTCCATCGCATGGGACCCAAATAACTCTACCAAGTTATTGACCGCTACTCCCGATGATACTACTCCTGTCATCTTGCTATGGGACTTGCGAAACTCCAATGCACCAGAGAGGACACTCCAAGGTCACGAGCAAGGTGTTCTTTCGGTGTCTTGGTGCGAGCAAGACGGCGATATTCTCATTTCGTCTGGCAAGGATAACAGGACGTTAGTTTGGAACCCCCAGACAGGCGAGCGTTACGGAGAATTCCCCGAAGTTACCAACTGGACGTTCCTTACCCGATTTCATCCTCACAACCCCAGTATTTCAGCGACCGCGTCCTTTGATGGGAAGATTACTATTCAGACGCTCCAAAACACGAACCCCTCGGCTGTACAGAACACAACTCAAAATAGCCTGGATGGCGAAGACTTTTTCACCCAAGCCCAGAGGCAGCCTCAAGGCGCAGCTTTCTCCTTGGGGAAGGCTCCAAGGTGGCTCGAGAGGCCCGTTGGAGTTTCGTTTGGGTTTGGTGGAAAACTCGTTATCTTCAAGCAAAACCCTCAACAGCCTGGCCACAAGCGCTCTTCCAAGATCGAAATTTCTCAGTTTACCGTGGATTCGGACATTGGTAGCGCAACTGAGAAATTTGAGGAGTCGCTCAAATCCGGTGATGTTACGGCTATATGTGAATCGCACATAGAGCAAGCCCAGACAGAAGAGGAGAAGGCTGACTGGCGTGTCTTGGAAACTCTGCTCACCGACAACCCGCGAAAACAAATTGTCGAGTATCTGGGATTCAGCGAGGAAGAAGCAAATGAGGAATCAACTAATGGTGTGACCGAAGAAGCTTCCGAGGCCAAGGAACCCAAGCCGCAAAAATCCAACCTAGGAGTCAAGACTCACAAGAAGCGTATCTCGACTTTCTTCTCCGATGGAGGCGAAGGTGAAAGCGAAGACTTCCTAGCAAGTCTGTCAGCTACAAAGGGCGCTAAAACGGATAACCCCTTCCATCTATTTGGTGAGAGTGATTCAGGCGTCGAGAAGCAGATTACGAAGGCCTTGATGTTGGGTCAGTTTGAGAAAGCAAGTGAAATTTCCCTGAAAGACGGTCGCATTGCGGATGCCTTCATTATCGCCAACTGTGGTGGGAAGGAGCTCGTCGACAAGGTCCAATCCACTTACTTATCCCAAAAGACAGGTATCCCAAGCTACTTGCGGCTTTTGGGTTCTGTTATTGTTAAGAATCTATGGGATGTCGTTTATAATGCTGATCTAGCTGACTGGAAGGAGACTATGGTGACGCTCTGCACGTATGCGGACCCGACCGAGTTCCCTGATCTATGCGAAGCCTTGGGAGACCGTATCCTTGAATCTGGATCTAAGAAAGATGCCTCCTTCTGTTATCTAGTTGGCTCCAAGCTCGAGAAGGTCATCGACATCTGGGTTGCTGAGCTGGAGGAAGCTGAGAAGGCTGGATTAGCTGAGGCTAACGATTCCACCTTCTCTATCCACGCAAGGTCCCTCCAGCAATTCATTGAGAAGGTTACAGTTTTCCGCCACGTAACGAAATTCCAAGACACCGAGACGGGTCTAGCCTCGGGTTGGAAATTATCTTCGCTATACGACAAATACATTGAGTATGCGAACATCGTCGCAGCCCACGGCCAATTAGAGATCGCACACAAGTACCTGAGCCTTCTACCATCGAAGTACGACGCTGCTGATATGGCACGCGAGCGTGTGCAATTAGCGACGCAAAAGGTGGCTCCCCAGCCTGCTGCCAGACAGCCAGTCCAAAGGCCCGCAGCAGCTTCTCATGTACCTTCTCGAGCACCATCCGTAGCTGGAGGATATCAACCACCTCAACCGGCTGCTGGCATCAACGCTGTGAACCCTTACGCGCCTCCGGCTGTCCAGACTCCCGCAGCGAACCCCTACGCACCGCCGATTGCTAACAACCCTTACGCCCCGCAAGGATACCAGCCGTCGCAGCCGCAACCCGTTCAACTATCTCAACATCAAGGCTATGGTCCTCCACCAACATCTTTCGGGGCTCCCCCAAGAACATCAACCCCGTCGACAAAACCTCCTCCAAGGGCTTCAGATGGAGGAAACTGGAATGATGTACCCATAGTGGCGAAAGTGCCTCCCCGAAGAAATACGCCGAGCGCTGCCGCTATCACATCACCATTCCCTAACCAAGGAAACCAGGCGATCCCTCCACCACCGCAGAGTCCCTACGGTTCTCAGTACGGAACGGGAACACCGCCACCTCCCCCTCCTAAAGGTCCAGCAGCTGGAAGGATAATGTCTCCCCTTGGTGGCCCTCCCCAAGCTGGCCAATTCCCGCCTCCTCCTCGACCTGGATCAACTGCGGCGCAAAACTACGCTCCACCTCCTCCCCAGGCACAGGGAGGTCCCGGTATGCCTCCACCCCCTATGGGCCACGTTGTCCCTAGAATGTCCTCACCTTATAACCCGCCACCGGGAGGAGTTGCACCTACGAGCCGATATGCCCCAGCACCAGCGCCTCAATCACTCGGTACTTCTTCCCAGCAGGCTCCCCCGCCCCAGGTTGGTCGAGCGCCGCCGCCGCCAAACCCCTATGCGCCACCTCCCCAGGCGGCGCCCTCTCATAATCAATATGGTCAATCCCCGTATGGTGCCCCACCGGTACAGCAAGGGCCACCTTCTACCGGCCCTCCATCAAGTATCGGTGGTCCCCCGCCGGCAACAACATCGCCTGCTCCCGTTCCACCACGAGCCGCGGCACCGCCGAAGCCCCGACACCCTGCCGGTGATCGCTCTCACATTCCCCCTAACGCCCAACAGTTAGTTGATATCCTGAGTCGCGACATGCAACGAGTAGCTGCCAAGGCACCGGCCTCGTTTGCTCCTCAGGTGAAAGATACGCAAAAACGATTAGGTCTGCTATTTGATCATCTCAACAACGAGGAGCTTGTGAAGCCGGACACCATCGAGGAATTAACCCAGCTAGCTCATGCATTGGAGTCTAAGGATTATCCGGAGGCGCAGCGCTTGCAGGTAGAGATCCAACGAGACAAGACCGAGGAATGCGGTAACTGGATGGTATGTTGAAACCTCTTATCTACGTAGATACCCTTGCTAACATAATCATAGGTTGGAGTTAAACGGTTGGTCCAGATGAGCAAAGTTACGGTCTAGGACATGAACCGAGGTACGGACTACGTTACGGACTCACGGATAGATGAGAATCAGTTATCATGTTGACGAAGTAACCGACCTGTTGACGAGTATATGTAGAGAGTTGTTACATAGATGGGTTGGCCGCCGAAAGCTAAAAAGTAGGGATCATTTTAATGTATTGTCGAATGCCTACTGGGGTATTTCCCCTTCAGTCTTACATTCTACGTGTGCATGATGTGTTGTGTGATTATCGTAGCAAGGTCTTCAAGCGATAATTGGTTTAATAGTATATCTCACGTCTGGACTAATATCGTGGCTTACCAATAGTCTCACGATTCGGCAATACTAGAAGTTGGATAATATATAAATAAGAGGCACAGGGTCGTATCTTTATACGCGTATTAAGCTCCGAAAATGATTCGGCGTGTGTGAAGCGGATATCTCCATTTAGGGATAGAGGCAGGAGTTATAGCGGAGCTAGGACGGACTTTATGCATAGAAAGGGGTTAAGCATACCCGGCTTGCATAAATTGGGTCTCCCTAAGGCGAGCAACTGCGCCGTTAGGAATGGATGTTGTATCTAGATGTACGACGTAAGGTTATCTCTGATTATCAGCGGGTGGCTATGCTATGCTTGATGGGTGAGATTATTCAGTCATGCATAGTTTAGAAGGTAGGTATATATATCTTAACTACTGTAATTGTAATTCGTACTATCAAGGGGGTTAGAGTTCTTGGAATATAAAACTCCTGATGATATAAATTTCAAAGAGGTCATTAAACAAGTATAAGGCCGTAGACCTGTTTGCTCTATTATATACGTCTTCTTCAAAGAAAAGGAAAAAGCACGTAGGCTCGAATCACTTATACTAGTTTATTCAGGATGGAAGCACCCGATACCCAACTGTATAACTTGCCGGACAATGCAGTTTGGCTCAGTAAGTCGAAATATCTAACCAACTAATATCAAATAAAGGATCAGACTTGCTAATATACCATACTAAAAGTCACCGGTTGCTCGTCCGGCATAGGACAAGGCCTCGCCCAATACATCGCAACCAAGAAACCGTCCCAGCGCGTCGTAGCCACAGCCCGCAACCTAGCATCGCTTTCCGACATCCCAGACGGGCCCAACGTGCTAAAGCTGGCATTAGACGTAACTTCCGTCCCGTCCATCGACGCCGCCTTCGACACCACCCTCGCCCGCTACGGACGGGTCGACGTCGTCGTCAACAACGCCGGGTACAACCTCATGGGAGACGCGGAGTCCTCGCCGGCCGGCAACGCCGGCGCGCGGGCTCTGCTGGACACGAACTTCTGGGGGGCGGTCGACGTGTCGAAGCGCGCGCTATCCGTGCTGCGGGACGACAACGCGAAGACCGGGCAGCGGGGCGGCGCCATCGTAAACATCTCCTCGCTGGGGGGGTATCTGGGCAGCCCGGGCAACGCCTTCTACCACGCGAGCAAGTTCGCGCTCGAAGGCTTCGCGGAAAGCATCGCCAAGGAGCTGTTCCCGGAGTGGAACATCCACGTGTGCAACGTGGAGCCTGGCGGCGTGCGGACCAAGTACACGACGTCGTCGCTGCAGCGGATGCCGCGGCATGCGGCGTACGACCGGCCGGAGGGGGCGACGTCGGGGATGTTGGCGTTCATGGACAATGCGGACTTGCACGAGGGGTTTGCGCGGCCGGAGGAGGTGGCGGAGAGGATTTACGCGGTGGTGGGGACGGGGGGGAGGCGGATTCCGATTCGGGTGCCGCTGGGCAGGGATAGTTGGGGGATGGTTGCGGCGGAGACGGAGAGGGTGAGGGGGGAGTTGGAGGAGTGGAGGGAGTTTAGTTGTGGGATGGGGAATCCGGAGGTGGAGAGTATGGCGAAGCTTGTGAAGTAGAGGTGTAGTAACCTGGGTGTTTGCTATGTTCGTCTAGATGCAGTTGGTCGGCAAAGGCTTCGTGTTTGTTCAGAGGCTAGTAGAGTTGAGAGGAATTACTGCATTGAGTCTTTGGGTGGCGTATGTTTGATTGTATTTTGATTAACTCTTTCTCTATAGACCAGATAACTATCTCGTGAAGGTAGTTTGACGAAGCTAGCATCCTAAGCATCGTCACAAGTTTTCGTATAATCACTACGTTCCATGGTGCTTGGTCATTTTCATGGTCGCAGTGTTGCTTCAGATCTTAGCACCTCCTGTATGTAGGTGAGATTAAAAGCATATATGAAATGCGAGCCCATGTAAATATGAACGATTAATGACTAAAGCACGCTGTTTAAACCCAACTACATACACGTACCTGATTGGTCGATACCAATATGATTGCTGGTGTAAAGAATCAAGATGAAGAAGTATAGGGATCTAGGTAGTTGACCTGGGGATAGGTCTCGATTATCTCGTCTTTCGGGGGTATCATTAGTAACATGCTTTTGTTTCCTTATTTCTTCTCGTCCTCATCTGAAGAACTCATGAACTCGTCATCTTCGTCAAATCCGGCGAACGCCCTCGTAACGGGCTTCTTTGATGTAGTATTCTTTAACTTCGTATTAGTCGGCAGAGTTGGAGCCTTCGAGCCGCTTGATTCCTCAGAATTTTCCCCTTCACTCGAGTCTTCGTTCATATCCTCCGTAGAGGCGGAGCCGTGCGATGTGCCGAGCAGGTTGTCTTTGTACTTCCCTGCCTTCATAGCAGCGAGAACAGCCTCGCGCGTTCGCTCGCTAGCCTCTTCCTTGTCCTCGACCCACTTGCCATCTAAGCGGCCCTTCGTGCTGTTCTTAATCTCGTGCTCCTTCTCATCCGCGGCGTCGACAATCTGTTGCCAGCGCGCGCGTCGCTTTTCTTTTTCCTTCTGCTCCATCTCAGGTTTAATGGCTAGGTATTCAGCCAACGCCTTAGCCTCATTGACTGTTCTTATTCGGCGTCCATCTAGATTCCTGCTAGATGCATTTTCGTCGCCACGGTTCCTCTTCTTTTTCGAAGACATTCGGCCACCGGCTGCTCGGAGCTGGGACCCGAAACCACCTTTGCCACCACATAGCGGGATTGATAATCGTAGAGATAAGAATGCATCATCAGAGTCGCAGAGAGTAGAGACTAGATCTCTAGAATTAGAGAGGATTTGCTTGTTTGATACGGTGGTCAGAATAAGTCGCGAATCTATTTGCGGTAATCGATCCTCGATGCGATGGTGAAGGTCTGAAAGAGTTGCGGTTGGGGGGATAGGAAGAGATAGAGTAGGAGGCAGGCCTAAGCCTGAGAAGGTTGTTACAAAGACGTTGATATTCCCTGGAGCCATTTTGCAGGGTTTGTATGGTGATATGAAAAGACTCGCTGGGTTATCCGCTTTGCGATCTAAGGCGTCGCTCTTAAAGATGTTGTGATGGAATGGATGGGATGGATGAAATGGATTAATGATTCTAGGTTAGATGACTACCTACGTAGAGTGGATCTTATCGCCTTTACGCCAAGTCCCTTATCTGCAAATGGGTTATCCACCTCAGCCACAAGGTACCGAACAACTTCGAACTTCAAAGTGGTCTGTGCACTAAGCAGGGCTGTCAGATCATTACATAAGCGACAGTTTCCCACACCCCACTCAATTTCATAGTGTCGCTTCCGTCTCCACCATAGGGTTTTTGCGCACAACCAAAAATTCCCTGGACCTTCAATCCATCGCAAAGTATCCATCAGCCTGTCGACTTCACATCAATCACGTCCACCCACCCAGTTCAACATCTTGTCACCGTAACCAACCGCCAAGATGCTGATTCCGAAGGCTGACCGCAAGAAGATCCACGAGGTTAGACGAGCTGCTCAATTAATATTCTAGAAATTCGAGAATTGTCGAGCTAACATTATTTTGTTCGTCATGTAGTACCTCTTCCGAGAGGGCGTGCTGGTCGCGAAGAAGGACTTCAACCTTCCCAAGCACCCCGATATCGACACCAAGAACCTCTTCGTTGTCAAGGCCCTTCAGTCGCTCGACTCCCGCGGCTACGTCAAGACTCAATTCTCCTGGCAATACTACTACTACACCCTTACCCCCGAGGGTCTCGACTACCTCCGAGAATGGCTTCACCTCCCCGCCGAGATCGTCCCCGCTACACACATCAAGCAGCAGCGATCGCACGCTCCTCCCCGAGGAATGATGGGCGAAGGCGAGCGTGAACGCCGACCGTTCGGCCGTGGGCGTGGTGGTGATCGTGGTGACCGTGGCGACCGTGGCGATCGTGGCGACCGTGAGGGTGGCTACCGAAGACGGGATGCTGGTGAGGGCAAGGAGAGCGGTGGCGCTCCTGGAGAATTCAACCCTCAATTGTAAGTTTTCACGAGCAAGGCCATCCTCTTTTTTTACCATCTTATACTTACTCTAATCGATAGCCGTGGTGGATTCGGCCGTGGCCGTGGCGCTCCCCCTTCGTAAGAAGCTTCTACTACTACTCTTGGAAATCCCTTCGACGCACATGGTAGCCGGGTATGGACATGTACTCTAGGGAATGGAGCACCTGCATAGTCTCACTTCTCTGCACGTGATAGATAACTCGTGGGAGGAACTTCGGATGCACGGTTGGGAGTTATTAGGAGGCTAAATCCTCGGAAATCATCAATGAATTATGGACATGCTTTTGCTGTGAAGAGACCAAAATTCCCAATTAAAGATGCTTGGATCGGTGAAAAGTTAAAGGAGTGCGAGGAAATATGACCAAGCCGATATGAGCCCTACGATTAGCATGCAAATGGCTACAACTTGTTAAAGGAAGTATATGTTTTATTTAAATTCCGAAACGGAAAAGTGTGATAAGCTGTTCTCGGTGTGTTCTCCTATTATTACCTGTTTCCTATCAATTTTGGAGGCAGAGAAAAGGAGGGTTTGCATCAGGTACAGTCATGCTGTAGCTACTTTCTCCTATGTGGTATTGGAAGTGGCATGACTTAGACGATATGGAGAGGAAGGTACTATCCCTATATGTAAGTTGCCCGCAATACTTTTATCCGCTTCCGTTTGCAAATCGGAGACTTCCGCCCGGCTCCGGTGCTACTGATTAGATCATCACGGCAGTTTCCTCAATTGTTTGCGTTAGTAATAGAATTCTCGTAATTCTTATCCTGTTCAAACTCGGTGAGGCTCCGCGGCATTTCCATCTTTAGACAACAAAATGGACAGTAATAGCGCGCCCAGCTCCGGAACATATCCAGAATATCCCCATCTTCATCCCGATGGCGACCAATCGCGGTACGAAACCTGAGCACAATAGGCATAGTTTGCGTATATCACTAGCCTTTACAGACTGGTCAAGTTCTTCAAATGTGAAACCCCGCGCATAGATCTCTCAATTCGTTTTCGATCGGATAGATCTACGAGTACGTTCGAGCATCGCCAGGACCCTCTTAAAGTACGAATATGTAGAAGATCCATACACATTAAGCTGTAGTTGGTTCTGTGCCACTTCAACAGAATCTTAACTGGCACACGACCGTTATGAGTTTTGTCCCGAAGCTATGCCACCAAGCGAATTTGTAAAGCTCCGACAGGTGTAGTAATGCTTTTATCTCGCAGCCTCAGGTCTCACTCACTGACTCACTCACTCACTCGGTTGGTTGGCTGGCCTTAACGTGAGATACTTGCATAAACCCGACAGACCGTTGATACGCCTCTCTTAATAAGTACCAATTGATTACTTACATAGATCGCGGGGGTCAAGTGACACCCGGGCGCCTCCAATCTTCAAAAGAAAAAAAAAATCAGACCGAACCATCCGGTGAAAAATCAGAATTGAAACAAAATACGGCATCAACCAGAACATCGGCAGGTGATACTCATGCCATTTACCTACGAATTGGCATGTCGAATATGAATACTCATGTCGACCCAGATCTATGGAATATTAGCAGACCACATTCGACACGCTTCTTTTTCGCAGAGAGCGCGATGGTACCGTATAGGGACCACGCAAGATGACGTCTGGGTTCCATCGGGGGGCACTTCTCCAGCCATACATTTTTATCAGGTCATTCTACCAGCGCTGTCTTACCAAGCTAGTCAGCTTCTGCAAGGTAGATATTGCTCGAGTGGAGTCACTCACACGCGGAGCACTAGCGAGACCAACTTCAACGTAGTGTTTACGAGTCTTGGTTCTATCGAACTATACCTCCAGTGGATCTACTGCCGGCTAGTCAACCCAATCAGCTAGGGTCTAGCTTGTCGGGTTGTCTGCGAGGTGAACGCATGCCGCTGTTATGGCGGGGTGTAGCAACATAGATCTGAACTATTGCCCCTCCTTTTTCCCATCCTTTGTTTCTTGGTGGCATGGATAGCTTTGCAGGCAAACTCATCATTGGAACCAATCCTATTAGAAAGTGTGAATAATGGGTTGGGGCTTGCGCCTCTTCTCTCCCCCGCGGGGCGTAATAAGAAGACAGCATTCCCAGACGTCTTCGTTTTCCTTTTACCTACTTCCTTCTTGACTAGATTACACCGTAACCATCTACCTCAGTTCTAACATACAAACAGCTTCTTCTGCTTGTTTCTTCTTTCATATCTATAATACCCCTCACCTTACTATAGACTTTTAAGTCGTCTAGAAAGCAAACAAACAAAATGGCCTCCCTTCCAAAGACCATGAAGGCTCTCCGGCAAGTCTTGTCCTCCATATAAAGTTATATTGTGCCAATTAAGGATCGCCTCTCAATGCCCGTATAAGAGCTCCTTCGGCCAATTCTGTTTGCACGTAATTACTAACAGCCGTGTCTCGTAGATATGAGAAGCCAGAAGTATGGGGTATCGTTGAGGTTCCTCTACCCACCTTACGATCCGGTGACGTCCTGATCAAGGTCAAGGCAAGTCAATTTCACTTGCCATCTATAACTTCGCAGCTATAATAACACGAAATCACTCTAGGCCTGTGGTGTTTGCGGTACTGATTTGCACATCCACGAGGGAGAATTTATTGCCAAGTTTCCTCTGATTCCTGGCCACGAGACCGTCGGCGAGGTTGTTGGTAAGAACATATAGAGGATAAAATGCGTTGCAATACCAACTAACAATCACAATTAGCAATTGCCGATGACGTGAAGGAATTCAAAGTCGGAGACCGTGTTGCTGCGGATAACTCGGAGCTCTGCGGTCACTGGTAAGAGAAATCCTATTAGATCCTAAACTCTTAACGTACCTAGCTAATTTACCTCCAAAGCTTCTACTGCCGACGAGGCCAGGAACTGCTCTGTGAAGACTTCAAGTCTCACGGTGTCCTAGGATTGGACGGTGGTTTCGCCGAATACGTGCGTACTTCCCACTTATCCGTTGTGTAGTCTTTCTATTAGCTAACTTGTATGCTCTGAAATGTAGACCTCTTACCCCCAAGGTAAACTGTTCAAAATCCACAACCTCAGCGATGTCGATGCCACCTTAATCGAACCCGCGTCCTGCGCCATGCACGGTCTAGAGAAGATCGCCCCGAAGGCTGGATCCCATGCCTTGTTGATTGGAGCTGGTCCTACCGGTCTCATGATGGCTCAATTCCTGTACGAAAGGAAGATCCCGATTACCATTATAAATCGATGCTAATATTTTCTTATAGACGACAGAATGGTGTCTCGCAATTAACTATTGCTGCCCCCGAAGGTTCTAAGATGGAATTAGCCAAGAGTCTCGATGCTGCCGATTTCTATATCCCTCTCTCCAGATCAAACCCCGCACCCCAATGGGAACAAATTAAGAAGGACAACCCATATGGTTTCGACATTGGTAAGTAAGCCGCATATAATAAGAGAGTACTTGACGATGCTAATAGGGGATGTATAGTTGTGGAAGCTAGCGGTAGCTCCAAGGTTCTCGAGGATGCCATCAACTACGTTCGCCGAGGAGGCAAGCTTGTCTGCTATGGCGTCTACCCCAGTGCCGCTCGCGTTTCTTGGCCCCCAGCCAAGATTTTCGGTGATGGTAAGTGATACAATACTGCGATACTGTTACTAGGAAGGTATCAGGCTAACCGGAATTACCTAGAAATTACCATCATCGGTTCCTTCTCCGAGACTTACATGTTCCCATCTACTGTTGACTACTTAGATAGCGGCAAGGTCAAGACCAAGGGTATCGTCAACAAGACCTTCAAGCTTGAGCAGTGGGGTGAAGCCCTAGAGAGTATCCGAAACAAGTCGGCCATCAAGGCTGCTATTGTTTTTGACTAATTTGGGAAGCTGGATAGGGTACAAGCGAAAGGAAAAGTTTCATCTATTACATGATTAATAGTACTATTCGTCTAGACAGTCTAGACAGTCGAGTTAGTTGAAATGTAGTTAAAATAACCTTTTATTGGGAATGTGAATGAACAAAATCTCCGATTCGTCGTCCGTTTTTGATCTGCGCCTTTCTCCAGGGTCGTATAAGACGAAGCTTCGGCTTGCAGTTGGCATGAACCAATAAGGTACCATGTGTCTTCCTAAATAGGGATGAGGAACACGACCGGCGTGGTTCATTAGTATGCAAAGTATGTAAAGGAAATGCCATTTGTCAGTTAAGGTGGTCCACGTTGGTCAATATAAAGAATCAACCCCACGACCTTGATGGCCAGCCAGACCAGCCAGACCGGCCAGCCAGACAGCCAGCCATCACGCCTTCGTGGGTAACCACTTTATGCACCTACGATATTAATAATCCCACCACCCTCCATCTCCGCTCTTGTCCACTCTTCCACAAGCCATTATGCACGCCGCCGTTGTGACGGGAGCTAACTCAGGCATTGGTCATGCGTCCGCTCAGATCCTTATTCGAGAGGTATATATCGTCTATTATCTTCACTTACCTACCTACCTATTCTATTCATACCTACGTACGCAGCTCCCATCTAACAAATCCACAGGGCTACCATATCATAGCCACCGACATCAACGCAGACGAAAAAGCTCACATCGCTGCAGTGCAACAGAGCACAGCTAGACGTTACATCCCCGGGCCTCCATCGCCTCGTTCGCGTCACACTGCGGCGACCACCCAATTAACTTACTGCTGAACATCGCCGACGCCTTGTCCACGGTGTCCCTCGCCACTTTAACCCAGACTTTCGGCGCCAATAGAATACCTTCAGCCCACTACTACTCACCCAGGCGCTCCTGCCGACCCTCCTCAAGGCCCCGGGTCTGATGGTCGGCGTCATGTCGAGCTGCGGTGGGAGTATTGCGGATTATGGCTTGGACGGCTTGTATGTGTGCCGCGCGAGCAGGACTGTGGTGAATGGCGTGCTTGGGAACGTCGCGGTGGGTTTGGGGGGTGGGGGGTTGTGGTTGTTGTTGTTACGAATCCTGGGGTTGTGAGGACGCCGATGATGGGTATGGGGGAGGGGTTTGAGTTGCCTTGGTAGGTTAGGATTGGGATTAAGGGGCTGGATATAGGTGGTATGGGTGGATAGATTACCTAGGGAAGAAAGAATATAGTCATGAGCATTATCGAGGTATTATCAGATTATTTGCGTTATAAACTATGTACGAATGGAATTCAATGTTATCAGAGTTTGTTTTATTTATAATCTCAGCACGATCCCTTCTGGAGACAATCCCATCACTAAGCAGCTGGGATTCCGACTCTCTACTCTTCTAGAGGTTTTACTCATAGTCTTTAAATATACAATCCTTTCTTCTGTCACTTCCGGCACCAAAAACAGAGGACGACGTGTTCCTCACGTTCCTTACGCTCCATCCCCGGCACCAGAACAGCGACTAGACGTCATTGCCGATTTGGAGTCGCCCGCCAGCTCTTATTCGCGTAGCTCAACAGGCGCTCCGTCTTTGTTGTTCATTATTAATATTCAACGTCCTAGGCCATTGACGTTTATTAGGATTGTGACATAGCCGGTTAGTTGCAAGGACACGGTATAATAACGTCGTCTTGGTCTGCTGCTCCTTGGAATGCGATTTCAATGTCCTGACAATTATTATCCAGCTGACCCCGGGCCCTTCATGAGCTTTTGCTATGATCATTCCCGGCCTCGAAGTCAGAGAATCCAGCTCTCAATATAGGTATAGGCATTATATTATTATTGTAATGTCCGTTTAGTCGCCGGAACATGCTGAAGCTCTTGCACTTTTGTCGCACAGAGCCACAGTTTTGGCGGCGGCTCCTTTTCCGCCCACCCCCTGATATAGGGCATTTTTCTCAGGCTTCCCTTGGCGCGCCAGCGGCCACAGGGAACGTTATTTCCCCGAAGGGCCTTATTGTTTAAGGAGATTGTTATAGGTTATAGAGTAGCGATAATTAGAGTAATACTGGGGGCGGCAACCCAGAGCCATCTCAATGCAATGGCTTATTTAGGGTTGGATTATTATAGGCGAAGGACTCGCAGGCGTATAAGGAGTAGTTTGTTGGGTATGAGAGCAAGCCATTTAGGACAAAGGCAAGAGTGCCTATATATATAACTAGGTAAAAAGATTAGCATTTATCCTTTACTACCTAGGTATTAAGAGAAAGGTAAGAAATATAAACCACTTACAATATATGTATATATGTATATATGGGGGGTCCTCCTCGATCTGCCATTTTGAGAGACGATTGGGTCCGAAATCATTCTCCTGATTCGGGGTGAGTTATGTAAGTGGTGTTGGTCAGAGAAGGATAGGCTGATAGAATAATTGTAAATATAGGAGTTTTGAGGAAGGATGGGTAAAGAGTATACTACTGGGTAGGCGAAAATATTAGTTCATATCCTTAAAGCTGTCGAGGGAAAAGTAAGAATATAAAACACTTACGGGATATGTTGTAACCCTTTATGGCCTTTTTAATATTTCCTAGAATAGTCCTTCTCCGCAGGACAACCCGTGTTGAAGATGTTGCCTGCTAGAAGTAAAGGGTAGGCGGTATATAGTCGTGCCCCTGGTCCTCCATGGCCTGCTTAATGATTCCCGGTAGAGAACCATTCACTTTAATATTCAGTGAAGAGGGTACGTGTATGATATATACGCCTAAATAGAGAATTATGTTAGCCCTAATTCTTGTCCTTACTGGGGAATAGATAAGAAGATAAAGCACTCACAAGTTACAATAGTGTTATATGACCCTTTCGATACCCCCTGGAAGATAGCCCTCAACCTTAGAGACAAGCCGTGGGTGAGAGGGGGCCGATGGCCAGGAATAGGAGCGGCGAGTGGGCGAGATATAAGCCTGACCTTGGTCTTCCATAGCTTCCTTAATATCCTCTAGTAAAGAGCCATTCACTTCTACGTCGAGTGTAGAGATTATTTATTATCAGATTATTATCAGATTATTATCAGATTATTCATGGCTAAGTAAAGAATAATGTTAGCCTCAGCTCGAAAAGAATGATATGTGTGTGTGTGTGTGTGTGTTCAGCCTCGACAGAGATATCTTCGAGAATAGTGAAGAAGGCCACGAAATAAGAAAATAAGTAGTTAGAACTGTCACTTACCCTGACGTTTGTTGTCGGGGCCCGCCGGGGGACATGTGCCGGACGGAGTTGTGCGAAATGTGTATGGAGGAAGGATTATAGTTGAAGAGGTTAATATATCTTATAATTAGAAAGCTCCGCTCCCAACATGGTAGGAGTGGTCGCATCTTGGGTCTAGTAGTTCTTCGTATCTTCCTTTGTATCTCCCGGCAGTGGAATCATGTACTTGAATGGTGGTTTATAGGAAGATTAAAGAGTAGATGGTAAGGAGCACATAGGTCCGATTGGACTACTCGCTAGGGCGAGGGCTCCCTAATTTCATCATGTAGACGCGTTAGCAAGGAGCCCATTGCTAGTACGAGTAGCTCTCAGTACTAATGATAGTTAGTTTGACTTATGATCATACCAGCTAGGATGGGATGATAAAAATCTACCTGCTTAATTGTGCTCCATGCGCTTCAAGTATGAAGAAGGCTTTAAGTTATGTTAAGTTATTCCTCTTCCTTGTCGCCGACCAAAGCTATTATTCAGTTAGTATCTTGGCGTCGCCGACAAGCCATGGAGATAGAGATATGGTAGCGGTAAACTTACTCTTTCAAGACTGTAGTCATTAGAATAAGTCTTTATGTTAGTTAATTAGTTATGGTATTATCATATTGTTTTGTCGGATAGTTTGTTGATTAATTAAGAATATTAATTAGGTAGGTACCTAGTCATGTAGGATTCTTGGTTAATGAGGTTGGATTGTTGATTTAGTTGTTGTTGTGAAGAGAAGAGAGGGAGAAAATTTTGAACTGTGCGAAAATGTGCGCCTGCTTTTATGGTCGCCTGGGGGCGGTGACGAGGGTGGTGATGGCGGCATTTCAAAATACTGCCGGATTTAACGGTTGCCGTAGCCACGTCGCAGCTGCCTTAACCACATATGTCGCACCTGCCTTAACCATGCCGCAGCTGCTTCAAGCAACTACTGTAAGCCCATCGACGTGTTAACTTACATGTACCTATGTGACCAAGGTAGCTTCGGTAGGTACATATAATATGCCGTCCTCAGCGGTCGTCTACAGCTGGTACAGGAGTCACGATCCTATCTAGCAGTCTGCCAAACAACGTTGTAGCTCGGTACCTACCTAAGTCACATAGGTACTTTCTTATTATTTATGTTAGGTACAAAGCCTTGCAGCATGTTAAAATAGAAAACACCTGCCGATTCCAGCCCCATGATACGTACAATGTTTCCCTTGGGGATACCTAATCTTAGGTTCTTAATTTATTTTGCAAAGTGCCAACTAAATGTACGTACACTCCTATTTACTCGATACCTACGTCGGTGATTATCAAGTGCTTAATACATACTCTTTTATGAACAGCATGAGAACTCCCGCTAGTTAATAAATTCAACTGACAAATGTAGTATCTCTTTGGTACTTCAAGAGATAATCAAGTCTGCTCAATTATCCCATCGCTATTTAGTTAAATAGAGTAAGGAGTGGCTCAAGGGGTAACTAGCTAGTCGAGGTAAGAAGACTACCCAAGGATCTGTTTGTATGAGTGTGTCTGGTAGGGATTTACGCTATCACTATTATGATTGTATATTCACATAGGCCCCTCATGGGGAGTTTTTACTTTGGTTAAAACGAGTATTCGTGGCCAGTGTCATGGTTAAAACAAAATACACAGTGCCCTCTCTTCTAGTAAGTAAAGTAGTGAACATATTGCACGATACGACGAAGGAATAACTATCAAAGTAGATACATATTAGCACGTGAATCATTTATTTCAGGGGAACGTAATATTGGAGGCAGACAATGTAAACGTAACAAGGGAAATCCTATGGTGTATTAGATGATATTTTTGTTTGATCCCTATATGTCTACCACTGAAGTAGATACTTGATGCCGACATGAGAAGCACTATTAGTATAATATCATCCTATATTTAACAAACTAACTAAGCCTCTGAGTTCTTTGACTTGTATCAAGTAGTAATTACCGTTACACAAAACGTTTACTTGCTTTAGGCTTCTTAGCATATTATCTTGGTCAGTTTCTATTTGTAAGGATTTTGCAATACCAAGCCTTAAAATATATCTAACCTAGCATCATACAACTGAAGTTGCTGTAAATAAAAATGCAAACTAGCGATGAGACAACCCTCTTTAAGATGTTAGAAATCTAATTAGCTCATACGATCAAGGATCTTTCTTGAAGTACATCAATCCGATCATCAGCTGAATTTTGCTGCGGAAGATATATTTTGCATTTACTTAACATACAGCAAAGTTAAGCCCAAACTTAAACTGATCATTATCCAAATATTCCTCTACGGCCTGGTGGCTCTGCTCGCAACTACGTAATATTTCAAAGTAGTTATTGCTAAATTAACACCAGAATGCTACTTGGAAACATGAAACGATTTATTTCTCGCATGTTGCGAGATTTGTGTAGAGAGTCTTCTGCAAAACCAGGTGAAGTTATTTGGACAAAGTTATAATTACAACATGTAATTACGATATGCTTGCATCTTCATTTTGCGTTTGACATGTGCTGTACGTAGAAAAAGGCTTTTGAGTTATGGCGGCAAGTTAAAATGGTTAACATTTTTGGATTAGGTTGCGTCAGCGGGAAATCAACTTGTCAGAACTGTCAAATTGCCATGCTTCATCCCTGCCCAAACATGTTGGATGAGGATACGAATTACACCAGCGTAGCACCTACCATCAGAAAGCTACCTCATTATGTCGTGCAACGCAAGATGGGTGGATCTTGTATGGGATGCTTGCGGAGACTGGGGCAGGTTTGGGGGGCAAGCGGTACGCTAACGGGCTAGAACCGTTAGGTACCTGTCAGGCCTGATTCCAAGGGGGGTTTTCGGGAAGCGGCAAGCGCTACGGTTGGTCCATTCTGTTTCATAAGCTCCTCCAATTTCCATACCAGCACGAGACTTTGGGCCAAATTCGGTTTGTTAACGAATTCCTAATCTTCCCCAATCTTTCCCACACGAGACGGAAACGAGACGGAGACGATACGATCTACCCTATGATACACTGCTACTCTCTGCAGTGATCCCCAGGATATCTATGTCTCCTCTAAATCTTTCATACGAGATATTGTCACCGACGGATCTTGTTATTATTCAGAATAAGTATTGCGTCAGTGTTTGTTCCTGTCCAGATCTACCCGGGTAGAGATTGCCATCGCCGTCAAACGATCTAGTACCTGTCTATGAGCTTCCATCTCACTTGCCACAACTCACACATACACACTGTCTACCTTAGGCAGGTAGCTATATCTTGGTAGAAATTAACCTAGGTAGATGCAAAGGTAACCCCCCGTTCTTGCTGCTGGGCTCACCCAATTTCCGCAATTGCGAGCTATATACCTGAGCAACCCAAGCAAGCAACATGTCTCGTCCTAATCGGCCGTTGGGCCATTATGACTTCCCACCTCGTGATCCGTCCGCAAACGACCAACCTCGCCGCCCGAGAGGTAATTCGAGACGTCCCGAGTTTGAACCGCTGAGGAATATTCAAGTACAAGTCGATTCGAGTTCCGACGACGACGATATACCCGTCACGAAGCCGAACCGTCCTGGCCAGCACTCGCGCTCAATGAGTCACCCGTTTCCCTCGCTTTTCTCTAGCAAGAAGAGGAAGAATACCCGACCCGAAGACGAGTCCGGAAACGGAGACTTCGCCGCTGATATTGGCCCCAAACCTATAGCACAGCAGAACAAGGCTCCTAGAATGATACCGCGTGGGCCAGCAGATTTCGCAACGGGGAATTGTATGACGTGTGCTAGCTTGGTCCGATGGCCTAAAGAGCTTCATATCTTCAGGTGCACCATTTGCTTAACCATAAACGATCTCAAACCATACGATTCTACCGCTGGCCACACGGGTACACAACCCGGGGTTGGCGGTACTTCGCCTCCAAACGAGACTGAGTTCGGCTCCTCACGACGACCTTCGCAATGCCGTATGTTCTGCTGCCATATCCCAGGATCATGACCTTTACTTACTCTTACAGCAAATTCTATATCGCCCGACCGTACCAAGCATATCATCAAGCAATGTTTACGTTCGTCTTTAGAAGCTTGTATATCGGCACAATCACCCCCAGAGCGTGCCGGAATTTGGCCAGGTCGACTGTTATCACGTCCGCCCAACGAGCATTCTGCGAAGATCCAACCCCCAAGTAAGCAAGGTAGTTCGCCTACTCCAAGTACAAGCCCGCCTAGCCATGTCTATAATGCCGTGTTCGATGACTTCGCCGATCTCAATCTTGAACCAAATCCATTGAACCGTAATGTATCTATGGCGAGGTCGTACTCAACATCGTATCCTGACGTTAGGAGCTCGACTTTCCCTGTGACTGCTGCCGTCGGTGAATGTCCAGACGCCACGGTTTCGGATTTAGAGCCCAAGATAGTTTTTAAGAAGCTGGAAGAATACTTAGTGTCATGTTTTAGTTCCTATCTATGTATCAACAATTCATTCGCCACTCGGCACATGAGCGCCAGCTCTAAACTCCCCCCCGAAGCTGTTAAGCAGCAGGCCCCCGAAAGTAAGAAGGAGCCAATCCGCGATGATACACCAATTTCAGAACTTGACCCTAAACTACTACTTTTGGGCGACGTTGCGGAGAATGGCACATGGTGGACCGGGGGTCAAGAGGAGGTTCTACCCTCAAAGACCCCATCCCGGCGGAAAGACGATGTACCTTCCATTGTATCTTCCAGATCTCCCCGAATCGACTGGGGTGCAGCCAGTGAATGGTATCGTATGGTAGTCAATGCAGCCCAGTTCTGGCCAGAAGTCTATGCGGAGATACTTCTACTTGATCCGTCTCGGGTGCTGACAGATGCAAAGCTATTACAGTTCGAAGCACTCGCCATCTCAGCTCAAGAACATATACAGCAGGTTCTATTAAAGTGTACAGAAACACTCCTCAAGCGACCATGTCGGTTAATGAAAGAGCCTCGGGATATTCGCTTCTTGCTCTTGATGTTGGCCAATCCTCTTCTTGTTTCGGGATTCAAATCATACAGCGGTCAGTATCAGCATCTAAGCAAGGGGAAGAGAGCGGCTACAGGACAGAGCGTAGTAGAGTCTCAGACTAAAACTTCCGGAAGGCACTCTGGAATTATCAAGCGGATTCTTGGTTTACTAGCAAACTCGTCCGAACCATGCCATCATCACCTGGTTACCTGGTTCTCTAGGCTACCGGAACAACTCCTCCTTCAAATGAAGGATCTAATCAGCGGGTTCATCGCCTACAGGTTGAACCGTCAAAGCCAGAAGAGGGTTGAGCCACGAATTGACGTAACGGGTGGTTTAATTCCACAGATGTCTAATTCTCGCTCTAGTAACACAGCGGCATCACTTCATGCCGCCTTGGGATCCTCCAAGTCAAAAAAGCAGAAGCTACCTATCGAACCGCAGCGCGCAGCATATACGGATGACTGGCAAATCAAAGCCGCCGCAAGGGTCATGGCTCTTGTATATTCAGCTAATACTTTGACGCACGTCCGGCGTACTGATAAATCTGGTGGGCGTAGCCACGGCCATTTAATACCGAAAAGCGATTTTTATAACTCGTTAGTCGACAACTTAGACTTCAAAGCCGACTTTGAGTTATGGGAATCAAGGAGAGGTCGTTTCACCTTTTGCCAATATCCATTCTTTCTCAGCATCTGGGCGAAGATACAGATATTAGAATTTGATGCCAAGCGGCAAATGGCCGGAAAAGCGAGAGAAGCTTTCTTCGACAGTATTCTAACACACAGGAATTACGAGCAATACCTTAATCTAAATATCCGACGAGAATGCCTCGTGGAAGACAGCCTGAAACAAGTAAGTGAAGTCGTCGGTAGCGGTAGTGAGGAAATCAAAAAAGGTCTACGTATCGAATTTAGAGGCGAGGAGGGTATTGATGGCGGAGGACTTCGGAAGGAATGGTTTTTGCTTCTCGTGAGAGAGGTGTTCAATCCAGACCACGGTCAGTGTCTCATTCGTTTTATCTCAATAATTACGTCTAATCTTTTGATCCTAGGGCTCTTTGTTTACGACGAAGACTCTAATTTCTGCTACTTCAACCCGAATACTTTCGAAACATCAGACCAGTACTTTCTTGTCGGGGTAGTACTCGGATTGGCCATATATAACTCAACCATATTAGATGTTGCATTCCCACCCTTCGCTTTTAGAAAGCTGCTTGCCTCTGCTCCTCCCCCTACCCTCGGGGCACCGGCGCACTCACGTCCGACAATGAACTATACTTTGGACGATCTAGCTGAGTTTCGCCCAGTCCTTGCAAGAGGCCTACGGCAATTACTAAGCTACGAAGGAGACGTCCAGCCTACATTTTGTCTCGATTTCGTGATTGAAGTCGAGAAATATGGTACCAGAGTCCGAGTGCCTCTTTGCCCAGGGGGTGAGTCAAAGATGGTGACAAATGCAAATCGGCGGGAGTATGTCGACCTTTATGTCAGATATTTGCTTGATACATCGGTCAGCCGGCAATTTGAACCTTTCAAGCGAGGCTTCTTCACCGTATGTGCTGGCAATGCACTGACGCTTTTCAAACCGGAGGAGATTGAACTCCTTATCCGCGGTTCAGATGAGTCGTTAGACATTACTGCCTTGCAAGGAGCCGCGGCGTATACAAACTGGCCAATACACATGCCACCCGACCAACAGCCCACGATACAGTGGTTCTGGGATACGTTCGAGAGAGCTTCTATTACGGATCAACGTCGGTTGCTATCTTTTATAACGGGCAGTGACCGCATCCCTGCTATGGGTGCGGCATCTCTCATAATCAAGATCAATTGTCTAGGCATCGACGAAGGGCGATTCCCTTCTGCGAGAACGTGCTTTAATATCTTAGGCTTATACTGCTACGCCTCACGCCAAAGACTGGAAGAGTTTCTATGGCGAGCGGTTAACGAGAGCGAGGGGTTTGGGCTCAAGTAACAGTGTAGGTCAAGTTCACAAGCTCATGACATAATTTCAGAGGCGTTTATGGATCCGGGGCGCCCTTCGAAAATGGTGTACTGAAATACCCATGAACGGATACTTGAACAGAATCATATGCTACCAGTATTGTACTTGGACGGCAGGAGTTCTCAGGACAAGAGGAGACCTGTAATTAAGGGGGCGTTCGCACTGATCATACCCAGCTAGCTGTATCATTGCTGTACATGGCCACCGTAGCGAATGATAAATCCAACTTTTGCTTCTTGAATTGAGTATCAGTAGCTTGGTCAAGAATATGACTAACTGTCGAGCTTATTCTTGATTACAGATCCACCAACGTCACAAGGACTTTCAGGGGAGAAGGCTAATATCAGATGGCCACTTAGAACATGATGTATGAGATATTCCATATTTAGCATCTACTAAAATGGTCGCTGTTGGCTTTACTGGATACCGACAGCACCATTACGAAGGTCATACTTGGAACAATCCCTCGTGACTGCTATGTAATGTGTCGCTGACGGAGACCCATATATGTAGGTAGGTAGGTATGTATGAGGTAAAAGAGCATTGCCATGCTTATTAAGACAGCCGGCATCGTGGGATTCGGTTGGGTTGGATCTTCCGCCCCTGGCGGGCATGAACATGCGGTCAGCCACTTTGGATTTCGCAACGCCCAATCGTAAGCTCTCTGGTGTACGAAAAGGGCAAACACGGACTCATGTGGCTGACAAATAAATCCCGGGATATGAGCGACGGCTTAAATTGAGTGGTTACTGGGTAAGGTAGTACAAGAGGTTTTTTTTTGTCGATATTCCCACGAGATGGAAGTTGAGTATCTCGGCTTAATTGGTTTTGAGTGGGCGCTAGTTTACGTAGGAATAGACGCCTTGTCTTGAGGTGTTTTGCAACCGTGTCGGTGGCACTAGTTGGGTAATGAGAGATAGACATATCTTAGGTGGTATATATTGGTTAATGCTGCTACATATGTAAATGACTAGGGTCATCGCTGAAAACCGACTATAACGTATAGTCGTGGTCACCAATTCGTGAAACAAGGACATTGATATAACTCAATTGCAATTAACTATTCTCGTGCGAAGCTTTTCTCAACTACTACAGTGTTGGTTGCGGCATAAGCGCTATCTATCTAATAAGGATACATAATATTGGAAAGCCATGTGCTTCTGGTTCAATGATGTGTATAATCTTTCTTTTCATTAACCGACGTATAAAATATAGTTAACTAGTACATAGAACCTCACAACTAACGGATACAACTTTATACTCTAATAACATTAAGTCTGCCAAGGTCTATACGGCCGCAATTGGCATTCAAAACAGAGCCCGCATAGGATAAAATTACGAGGAATCCAAGTAAATGCCGCACCGACTTTGTCGTGGCTTTTATTTACAACCTCTCGCGGGATAAGCCAGGGAGTATAATAATAAACAAACAGCTATTCGTCATGGAATCATGTAAAGAGCATGCGGGCCGCATATACGTGTTAAAGCTCGTAATTGGAAAAAAACAGCTCAGGTTTTTAGCGCAATTGGCTCCGGCTGCCGGAGCCGGGATCCACGAAATTACCGAAGTTAGAAGTTCTAGATGGAGTCAAATTTCCACCGGAGATGGACGTGGCCTAGGCAATGGAGCTATGCAATGTATAGCGCGGCTAACCGGCGCGGCGAGGGTCTTACTACGACTTGTCTAGACTAGGTAGTAGATAGCCTCTAGGTTAGGTGCTTCTTATGTGCCCCCTTGATTGCTGTGTTGCCGTGGGGAGTAAGAAACCAATGATCGGGCCTATTTTATCCAGCCTTGTGTGGCGTTGCCATCGGCCAGTCATGACTTCACTAGAATAAGCTTGATTAGCGGGAGGATGCTGGTAAGATTTGCTTCTGCTTACTGCTATCTACGGCTTGCGTATGCTCTCTATTGGCACGTTCGGCCCTTGCCCATCCACATTGGTTGGATCAGGAGGTTGGCCAGCCAGGTGGAAGGTTTTTGTCATTTTTGTTATTTTTGTCACACACATGCGATGTCGGATACAACGCATTAACATTCAACAGGTTGAGAAGTTGTCCGCTATTCTTTTGACTCACGGGTCACACGATAAGGCGTGACGATCAGGAGGAGCTGATGGCGAGCATTGATAGCTATTTATCAGCAGTCGAATATGATACACTAGTACCGTGGTTTCGAGAGGTCATACGGAACAGCTGCGGAGTAGCGTTGCTTTAAAGCTCCGGTACCTGGCGGACCTTAGATGCATGTTAATGGGGGACCCTGAAGGCAACATTGAACTAAAAAGTTGAGAGAGATCTATGTAGGTAGGTACCTAGGTTAGGTAGGTATGTATGCCCGCATGTGGAATGTGTAAGCTGAGCCGCCAAACACGGTGGCACAATGACAAACACTGGAAGTTGGCCATCCCATCCTATTCTCACAGGCTTCGGACCAACGCAATTATTCATCTTGACTTTGTCCAGTATTGGAATCGCGGTGAAGTAATTCTGACCCTCTTGTCTTAGCCAATTCGGCTATGCTTTGCAAGAGCCGAGCTACATCGGATAGAATCGTGCAATGCGTCCCGTGTAATGGCCGAGAACCCGTCAGACATTCGTGCCATTTTCGGTTGACACAGTAACAAGATGTTTCTCGGCTATGGAAGAGTGACTTTGAATATACATGGATGTTGGAGCTTGGTTTGAAACTCTTGGGAGCTTTCAAGACCCTCTTTAAGACCTCAGCTTGAGAAATATGGTAGTCTTTTCTTCATGGGTTTTGAGCTATTTTTTTATGAGACGCATTTATTGAATTTGGGGGTCGTCACTGATGGTCCTCGAATAAGGATCTGTGTGATGTCAACGGAACTTAGGTAAGTACACTGTTCTAGGAGCTCTCCGGAGTTACAAGTGCTATACATCTTACCCGGCTGGATGGGTCTTGTCCGTCGTACTTGTTTCGTACGCTTAATGAAGAGAGGTAGAGAACGTAGACAAACGGGAAGAGCATTGACATCTAATTTGATATTGACTTATTGGCTGATATATGATAGAAGATTCTTATCTTGTAATTGCACGATGCTTCTCGTTTGATTTCTATTAAGTCAGCTCATGCCTCTCGCCATATAAGTCAACACATCATATTCTGTAGAAACATCTGATGTTAGACGTGATTATGTTAGCGTAGGTGCAACAACCCGAGTCTAGTGTGTTGAGACAGAGGTGCGGCGGGGTGATGCGGATGTAACTAGCAAGTACAGTTTTACAGGGAGTACAGTAGGAATTCCCCGAACGAGGTTGCTTTTTTACCCCTCTAAAAATAATAGGTCCTGGGTAGTCTGGGTAGTCTGGGTAGTCGCATGTGGGCAAAAGTGTTGTAAGGCCAAGTCTATGGGAAGCCGTGGGAAGCCATAGGAAGTTGCCATGGACCTGCTGCTATGGCTGCCATGGCTGCCATGGGAGGGATGAAGCACCCCACCTACCCACCTTGCTGCATCATATTTTTTTCTTGGTAAGGTCTTGTCCCTCAACCAATTCCAATTTTATTTATGTCGCTCATATGCCATCATAAAACTAGTACATACCCCTCCATCCCTCTTTCACTCAACAACAACATATTTAATCTGGTCTGTCTACCTCTTTCAATTATCTTCTCTTGTTATTTTTTTCTAATCAAACTTCTAGTCTACGCCAGAGCCCAGCAAACAGAAATACCGACCTTCCCGATTTAATTAATAGGTGAGAGATAGCTTCCCCTTCCCCTTCCCCCCTCCAAACAGCTCCCTTCATTACCCCGCTATTGATTCTCGCATGGATGTGGTAACGTCGACGAGCTTTTGTTTCTTGCCCCGCCTACCTGGATCACTTGGCTTTGTTTGGGCTCTCAGAAGCTCTTTCTGCAACGTTAGGATCCCAAACAAGACGAGTAAAAAATGGAAATCGCTGTGCTACACAGTAACAATTCTAATTTTATCGATTCTGGACGGCCATGATCCATTGAGCTGAATGAATTGAAATACCTCGTCTTACGACTTAGCTTACGACTTATCTTACAAAACCAAATTCTTTTTCATCTACACCATCTATAGCATACTATCTATTTCTCCTAATTTCCAAGAGCCTCAACTAACATCATCCCCGCAGACTCAATTGAAAATGGTTGTCAAGGTTGGCATCAACGGATTTGGCCGTATCGGCCGTATCGTCTTCCGAAATGCTGTCGAGCACGAGGACATCGAGGTCGTTGCCGTCAACGATCCCTTCATCGAGACCCACTACGCTGAATACATGCTGAAGTACGACTCTACCCACGGCATCTTTAAGGGAACCGTCTCCCACGAGAGCGACGGCCTTATTGTCAACGGCAAGAAGGTCAAGTTCTACCAGGAGCGCGACCCCGCCAACATTCCCTGGAAGGAGACTGGTGCTGAGTACATTGTCGAGTCGACTGGTGTTTTCACCACCACTGAGAAGGCCAAGGCTCACTTGAAGGGTGGTGCCAAGAAGGTCGTCATCTCTGCCCCCTCTGCCGATGCCCCCATGTACGTCATCGGTGTCAACGAGAAGACCTACGACGGCAAGTCCGATGTCATCTCCAACGCCTCTTGCACTACCAACTGCCTTGCTCCCCTCGCCAAGGTCATCCACGACAAGTTCACCATCATTGAGGGTCTCATGACCACTATTCACTCCTACACTGCCACACAGAAGACCGTTGACGGTCCCTCCAACAAGGACTGGCGAGGTGGCCGTACCGCGGCTCAGAACATCATTCCCAGCAGCACCGGTGCCGCCAAGGCCGTCGGTAAGGTCATCCCCGACCTTAACGGCAAGCTCACTGGAATGTCCATGCGTGTCCCTACCTCCAATGTCTCCGTTGTCGACTTGACCATCCGTATCGAGAAGAGTGCCACCTACGACGAGATCAAGGCCGCTATCAAGGAGGCTGCTGAGGGCCCTCTCAAGGGTAAGCTATATCACTACTTAAATATAGTAAATGGAAACCAGGAACTAATATCTTATCTTAGGTGTTCTTGCTTACACCGAGGACGATGTCGTCTCTACCGACTTGAACGGTAACACCAACTCTTCCATCTTCGATGCCAAGGCCGGTATCTCTCTAAACAAGAACTTCGTCAAGCTTGTCAGCTGGTATGACAACGAGTGGGGTTACAGCCGACGTGTCCTTGATCTCCTGTCTTACGTCGCCAAGGTTGACGCTGGCAAATAATTTCCTACAATCTAATGAAAGAAAGCTCTAACGGCGTAATCAAAACGTGCGGGTGGGGTTTTGTCCAAGTAATGACTGCCAGGGAATATGGCTGGGCTCGGTTGAGTAGCACGACATTATTATGATTCATCATAGATAAATGAAATAAACAAAAAATCATCTTCATATTGACATCCTCGCCATATTGTGGCTGTGAAATCGGTTACACTGCATAATGAGAATGTAAAATCATACGCTGTAGTGTCACCACGTAATTACTTCTATATTCCGTTCGCGTCGACGACGGATTAATTCGCATTAATACGAAAGTAATAATTGTAACTTCGAAAAGTTCCAATATTGCAATCCGCTTACGCCGATGTACCTATGATACACTCTTATATCGTAAATTACTCATCCGTTAGTAGTAGGTAAATAGTAGTAGTAGTAGTAGCTTGCTTGACCTGTCTCTCTTGTTCTCGCCTAAGCTACCAGCTTTTGGTATTCCATGTAACGCCACTGAAAAGGGGAAGAAGCAAAACACCTAAATTACGCTCAGCTGATCTCCATGGCATCACCGCCGCCGTGCCCATTGGCCACTGTCAAGTCGACGGCACCGTTGTCGCCGATCAGCCGCTTCTCCGACTGGTTTACGAACCCGACGCTGCGGGCGGGGTCGTAAAAGAGCTTGAAGCTGCGCTGGACGTCTTCGACGGATACTTGCTTGGCCTTGCGCTTGGCGCAGACGAGCTGGGAGGTCGTGATTAGGTTGCTTGCGTACCGGAGCCCGGCTTCCTGGCCGATCTTTGTTAGTAAGGCTAGAGCATCGGCTGATACGTCGATTTCTTCCTCAGTGGCGCGGAGGCCGAGGATTTGGCGGATCTCGTCGGGGGAGTAGGTCTGCGTCTGGATGATGACGACGCGGTCGAGGAAGTCGAGGGGTAGGCCGTGGGGGCTGCGGTAGTCTGTCCCGCGGATCTTGGAGTGTCCGCGGTTGCTGGCCATGATGACGATGGGGGCGAGGTCGACTTCGAGCGCGCGGTTGATGTAGCTGAAGCACTCGATGTCGAGCATGTGTACCTCGTCGATGAAGAGCACGCCTGGCACGATCTCGGCTTTGCCTTCTTCCTTCCACTCGCCAACCTTGGTGTCGATCTGGTCGCGGATCTCGCTGCGGATCTCGCCCGTGTCGCCGCTGAACAGGGCCAGGAAGCCCTGGGTCCGCGAGTTGATTACGTCGATCTCGTGCAGGGTGACGGTGTGCACGACCTCCTTGCGCTTCTGTAGCTCGCCGTCCGGGCACTGCAGAAACTTTGTATCGACGCCCATGGCGTCGTAATCACGGCTGCGAGCATAACTGCGGCCTAGCTTGGTGATCTTGCCGGAGCCCTTGTCGATGGAGATGATGTCGCCGGCCATGACGCGCTCCTTGGTCATGGCGTCGATCATCTTGGCTCCCATGTCGTAGACGGCCTCCATGTCGGTTGTCTTGATGGTGAGCTTGCCCTGCTTGGCGCCGCCCGTCACGCTGCGGTCGATCTGGATCTCGACGACCTCGCCCTCCATGATTTCCGACTCTTCCTTGATGCGCACGCCGATCGACTTGCGGAAGGCTTGCGTTAGGGCTTCCGTCTTGGACATCTCCAGCGAGAAGATCTCCGACGAGGCGAGCGATGTGAAGGGTACGTCCGGGCCGAGCGATTGCGCCATGCCCATTGCGATGGCCGTCTTACCCGTGCTGTGGAGTGTCGGATGGTCAATGGCAAGTCCATAGAGTTGACAGATGTATGGATCATAGCTTGGCTTACCTTGGAGGCCCGGCAATGAGAACCGCCCTGCCGGCAATCTTCCCTACCTTGATCATCTCTAATATGACGGCGGCCGCCTTTCGCGCCTTCTCCTGGCCGACGAGGCCTTGCGACGCCGAGCGAGGTTCTAACGTGTCGGGATCTACGCCTAGACCTCTGATATGCGAATGCGCCGCGATGAGGTTCAGGCCTCGTAGCTCTTTCGTCTCGCCGACGGTCATGACGGGCTGTATGTTTCCACAATACTGATTAGCATTCGGAGCTCCATTTTCTCGTTTAGTACCGGTAAAGCATTGTGCTTATTTTATTTTATTAACATTTGCAATGTGGTTACTTACAGCAGCCATTTTTAGAGAGAACTCTAGTTTTCAATTCGTCAGGCTGAGTGTTGTATTTTGGAGCTCTGGAGTTTCCTGTTATGGCGTTGTTCTGTCTCTTCGATGGGCTGGCCTTGCTAGTTAAATCTCCAAAGCTTCCTAGGAAGTCAAATCGCAGCTCTGGGAAAATTGAACGCGTTACATGGGTACACGGCTTCTTGTACGGTATCGTTATCTTATCAGCTTATCTTAGCAGTTTTGCGGCGCATCAGGTACCTGGTACCTTAGGTAAAGCTGCCAGGACGATTGAATGTGGCGTTGTGGCTTCGATGGAAGCAATCTTCCGGTACATGAGGCTTAGGTAGGTAGGTTCCATCCCTGTTAGCTGGCTTACTCTTTACAGTGTAACTTTACAAGGCAACTAAAGGGGTACGCAAAGTTATAGATATATAAACGTTTTGATTGGTTCGTATTAATTAACTCCTCATAATGGTAAATGCAGTGGAACCTGAACCGCCTGACAATCGATGCCCTACCCCACTCACTTATTTTGATCGTTGTGTTACCTGGCCACCATTGATATTTTGTGAAAATAATCCAATATGATCGAGTGTAATAGTTACTTGGGCACCTACCTCTTAGGTAGCATTAACTAAAATCCTACAACCTCGAACCAACCGGTTGGAGACAAAAAGGTAAGTAAATCGTGGACCGGGTTTACTCTCTCTTTGTTTCTTTGCCACTTATTCCAGTTTACATATCGCGTTTCATCGCGTCGATCTGCTCGTTGTAATACTAAGCAACTTTTAACCTACGTGAGAGCGAGTTCGCTTTCTTTCTTTCTTTTCTTTCTTTTTCTTATTGGCAAAAATAGTCAAACCCACCCCGTTATTTTACTATGAATTCATGAACCCCCTCTCGCCTCTATAATGTATACCTAGGTACGGGCAACTGCCGGTTGTACTGGTTGGCTTGCATCTTTCTATTCATGATCTATAAGAGGTATGTAGGTACATACCTATAAGATGTATGTACCTTAAGGGGTAGGTACTCTACTTTAGGTACCTACTCTATTTCCATACTTGGCTCCCGTCGTCTGATAACTCATGAACGGAACTTACAACGCATATACTCGTTGGCCCACCCACCGTTCTTTCCTTTTCTTATACTCGCTGAGCAGGCGCCCACAGAGCGAAGTCTATCGCTAACAGGCAGTTGAATCAGCAGCGCGCACATACCAAGCGCTAACAGCGCTTACAGTCTAAACTCTACCAGACTACAACTTCTACCGAAGCAATATATTTTGCGAGCACAACCCACCCGCATTATTCTTCAGGGTTCCAACTCTCTCTTGCTTGCATCCTACCTTACTTGATCCCACTCGATCCACGTCTTCGCCTTGACAGCGGCGACTGTTTTCTGTTGACACAGTATTAAATTACTTACATTGAGACCGGATCTCGAGAGCAAATCCCATAATATTGTGATTGACTTGCGTTTGCCCAGTTACTCTCTTCTAAACAGCCTTTTATCATACAGTCCCTACCTACACGCCGCGACTCTAAAGTAAAAAACAAAACATCAGGTTGAAGGCGTTATAGTATCTACTTAGGTAGGTGCCTATTGTGCCTGACTGTGTTTTGATTGAGTTTAAGACTGCTAGTTCCTGTTGCACTTGGTTTATAGTTGTCTACTATCTAAGTTTTTTTTTTTTTAAAGACTTGGAGAGAGACAACCTAACCAAAGTGGCCTGGAGCAGTGATCTTTCAAGGCAATGACAGCGTCGTACGTGACTGGGTTATCAGGAAGTTGCAGTGTAAATTTCAAGAATCGGGAAAGTCGTCGGCTGATTCTGTTTCCGTGGTTAGCAAGATAACCTCGGATTACATTTGATAACCTCAGGCTCAATTATTCTTTTTCTTACTTTACTATGTCATACTCACGATCTAGAGTAAGTGGCTTTGAAGACGAGCGACGCCGGTCATACGGTGTCGACTCGTATAAACCATCCGAGGATCGACATACTTCTGGTGAACCTTCTCGTGATCGTGGGAGAGAGGCTGAGCGTGATCGAGATCGAAACATGGTTCTAAGTCGACGCGACTCTGGGGACGCGGAAGATACACGAAGTCCGCACGGCCATGGAAGAGATATAGGGGGCTCAAAAGATCTTCATCGACTTTCTATTGACACAAGAATTCCTACTGGTCCTAGGCGGGCTGTGTCAGGTACCTATTCCCCCGCTAGTGGCATGAATAGCATTCCAGCGTCAAGTACCCGCCCAACCCCGACTGAATCGGGTGAGTTATAACTACCCCGACAATCCGCTAAGCCACTAATTTATTTTTAAAAGCAACTAGAGCGCCTAGTCCGAGCCCTATAGCCCCGCCAAGCATTCCGAAAGCCAAAGATTCAAGGTTACAAGAAGTTTTCGAAGTCATATATAAATGTAACGAGACGTCCCAAGAGCGCATGCTCTTAAAACTACGAAAAAACAAACTTCTGCGCGAGGACCATCGACGTCAATGTGAGCTCGAAAAAATCGCTAGCAAAGTCAATGATTATGCTCCATACTCGGAGTTCCAGCGACGATTTGACGAACGTGGGAAGCTGGAACGGGACGATATCTCGGCAAGTCTCGCTAAACTCGATCAGCAATTTGCAGAAACCTTAGAAAGAGCCGTGTCTTCCGTAACTTCTTCCAAATCGCAGGGAGCTGAGAACAGCTCGCTCCGAGCGCTAGAAGCCAAATTTGTTGAATTTCAGAAACAAAGTTCTGAACAACAAAAACAAATATCTGATGCTCATACCCAAATTCAGATATTACGTAGTGAGCGAGAGCAGTCAATCCAGGCTTACAGTAACCTAGATAAGGATTTTAAGGCGTTGAGATGTGATTATAATACTCTCCAATCCGAAAACTCGCAGCTCAAGACGCAAATTGCAGATCTTGATTTCCTTAGGAAAACTCAGGATGACTTAAGCCGATTGACTCAGGATCTCGGATCCTTTACGACTAGAGTGGATGACGTGGAAATGAAGGCAACCACTTTCATGGATAAGGTCAAAGAGCTTGACATGGAGACCTATAACGAAATCCTGGAGGCCTGGATCGACCATGATTTTAAATCCAAAGTGTTTTCAAATGAAAAAACGATTGCGGCTCTATGCCAAGACTTTCGTTCTTTACAGGAGTCAGCTACGTCTCATTTCGACAAGAACGATACTTTCATCCAAGAAACACGGAAGTTCATAGAGAATGTTGGAAATTCCCGATCCGTCGTGTCACAACCAAGCAACGGGATACCGGTAAATCAGCTTGCACGGGAAGCTTGGGTTCAAGAGCAGCTAGATTTGCTGCGGGGTGTTATGCAGAAGATAGTTGCCGATTCTGGTGACACCTGCGCCGGGATGGTTGACGAATTAGAAGTTCGCGTTGACAAAATTACAGCAGCTGTAAACGCTCTTGAAAAGCTGTCCATGCAAATTAATATGCTAAAGCAGACCGGAGATGGACAACACAATGCGCTGCAGCACCTGCAGGATTGTATAAAGTCTCTGGAGGCCGAAGGAGTTGGTCCTAAGCTTGACAACGTCATCATCAAATTGGCCGATATGGAGAGTAGGGTAAGCAGCCTTCAGCAGAGCAATACTACTGGAGGAACGATTGGCCTCAATTCTCTCATGAGTGCTATCAAATCGGATGTCGAGGACGGCAAAAAGAGATTCGATTCACTTGAGCTTTCTATTAGGACGTTAGACAGCCAGTGGGCAAATCTTAACTCGAAGCAAATGGCAATCCATATCCTTCATCACCTCGAACCTTACAGGCATCAAACTGAAGGACGAATCATTAGCGTCGAGGCAGGGGTTGGGGAGTTGAAAAATAAACTTGCACTCATCGAGAACAATATCGCGTTGCTAAGAGACCCGAAATATCTTGCAACTATCATAAAAGCCTCTCCACCATTGGGGAAACGGCCAGCTTCTCCCGGGTCGCCTGCCGAGGACCCGATGAAAAAAAGAAAGCTGGATACAAAAAGTCAGCACACACAATCGAACACTACCCAGACAGCCAAAAGTTGATGGTCATTGGTATAAGCCAGAATCACCTTGACTAGCACAGCGGTACTAGCGCTCTTAAGGACTCGTGTGATGATACTGAAGTTGAGAATCAGCCATACGAGATGGTGTCGTAACTCAAGTCCTTATTTCCTTTGTTTGCCGTAACGTCACTTTCGTCACGCGAAATCGACACATACCTTAACGGTTCGGGTATATAAGTCGTTGCGTTGGATGGAACGCATGGTTGAAATACCCATACCCCTCCTATGTTAATGCTTCCAAGGTGGGGGGGGGTCTTTGAAAAGAAAAGTCGGCTAGAGGTTGGAAGTCAAATGAAGACGAAGGATCTGCAAAGATCTGGCAATATGGAGGTTCATGTGCGTATGTTTATGGTTTAGAGCTTCACTTCACAGATTAGGCAAGCCTCACAATTCCAGGGGGAACAATAAAACAGTAAACAGTCAAGATTGAACTTGACTTCCGTTTTATAACTCTGACTACCTAGGTATCTAACCTAGGTAGGTATACATGCATTTTTATAAGCAATCTATAGGTGTTTACCTGCGGGTATATTTTGCGTCTTAGTGTCCGTCAAACTGCCCATATCTATATGTCCACCTATCTACCGATGTATGCGCCTATTATATACCGACCATGTCCCTACTACCCCAGGCTAAGTCTACGCAGAAGCCCCATCATAAAAGCTTGAGGCCACCAGTGACCTTGTCAATAAGGCTCTTGGGAGCTGGCCCAACACCTAGGACTGTTAGGCTCCCCGGATCGATCTGGGTGCGGCCGGCATCCTGAATGACCTCGGCTGTGATGCCTAGGCTGCGCGCCTTGCCCATAAGCTCTAGTAGCTCAGCCTCCGATTTTACTTGCACGGCGATCTTAGCTTGTCCCCGGCGTTCCCAGCGCTGTAGGAGTCGTGCTTCGGCCGAAGAGGGATTTCGTTGGGCGACGCGGGTGAGGGTCTTGTAGCATGCTAGAGTGGCGTGGGAGCATTGTGCTGCTATTTTGCCTATTCGGAGAAAATAGTGTTAGTAGATATCCATCACTAGAAGCTGGGAAACAAGCCAAGTACATGGGCAAGCTACCACTAGGACAAACGAACCTTTTGTCATGCCTAAATCTGTCCGCACGACTAGGACTAGCTTGCACTCCTCGTTTGCAGACCCTTCAGCTACTGTTTGTTGAGGCTGAGCACTGTCCGCCTTGTCCTCTGCCTTTTCCTTGGGAGCCTTCTTTGCGTTCTTCACCTTAGAGGCCTTGAGCCCGTCTCTTCGATCGGCGTCCTCGCCGTTAGCCCAATTAGGGGCATGGTCGAGAATTGTGTCGCCTTCGTCGATGTCGGATTCGTCGCTCTCAAGGGGGTCGTTGAGGTTGCTATGGCGCTGGGAGGCTAGGGACGGAGAGATTAATAGGTACCCTCGCACCGAGTACATGCCTAGCAGGAAGCCGGATAGAAAGACCACGATGCTCGTGGATACAAGCAGTGTGGTGGTGGATTTGTCTGCCATCTTGGAAGATGGACTGGGGGTAATTGGGTTGAGTGTCGTTGCCGATGATTTTTATGATAGGAAAATGGGATGACCCTGGAGGAGATATCTTGTGTTGTTATTGTCGCTCATCCATAGGTAAAAACCATATAGTCGTAGATTGATGGAGTAGTTAAAGTAAATGAGTCCACGTTGAATTGCTGAAATTTATGAAGGTAAATAGATTTATAATATGAGGCTGACAAAACTCCAAGGCCTGCAGGAGCTAAGATCTCGAACAAGAAAAAAAGGTTTAAGATCTTACGGCAAGATGCAATATGAATCGAAGCAACCCCACATCAGCCTTGCGTTCCCATGTGAGCTTGCCAATTCCTGCCTTATTACTTAGGTACATGTAACTATGTACGTACATGTACGTACCTAATGTACACTACGAAGTTGCAACCCATGCCGCCCCTGCTTGCCGGCGGCTCTGATTCGCTAAAGCCACGCCCTTCTACGATTTGTCTCGGGATTATACAGAACAAAGAACACTTCGAAGTTGGAATCGTCAACACACGTGGAACTATCCGCGAAGTATAAACCGAAGCGACCCTACCATAATTTCGCACCCGGAGACATTTGCACATTGTGCCGCCTATCAGAAGAGTTAAATCTCTCGCTTCCAAGATCTGTTTCGTGCATAGATATCGGAGATGCTGTAGAGCTCGGCGGAAAGATAAAGGCGTCAGGCTGCGTTGATACCTCCAGTACGATATAGTCTCCCTGCTGTGTAGGTAATCCATAAACCGGCTAGGTACACGTAGATATGGCAGATAGGGTAGTAGTCGGGTGCATGTGTGAATGATGCGATGCTAGTGGTAGGAATGAACTATTCTGGTGTCCTATCAAATCATTCCGATGCATATGTACTGGTGGGGATACTCAGCTGGTACCGAAGGAGGTAATGGGGGTTCTAGGTAGGTACCTAGGTAGTGTCCATATCTATGGCCGGACAAGCCACACAAGCCACATATAATCCTATCTAACCTAGGGCACTACCTACCTAAGTACGCTAAGTACTTCCCGTCTAAGGTAAGAGGGAGTTGTTAGGTAGGGCAGGTAAGTACACTACATACCTAGGAGGTAGGTACGCAAAAGAGGTACGTAAGGTTACTTAGTGGTCTTTCCCCCGACGTTGTGAATGTCAAAGCAGGAAACGGGTAGCCGCAACACAACAAGGGAAACTTGGAGGGTTAGATCCAAACTGGGGGGTTCCATCTTTGCCCGCATCTCTTGCCCCGTTAGAGCCACCTCTGCCACCATCCGGTCCTTCACCATCGCTGAAGACGCGAGCGACCTGAGCGACCTGAGCGACCTGAACGACCTGAGTGACCCAAGCAACCCCGTACTGGAAACATCCCTGCATTTTATTGTGTAGCGTATACTCCGTCCCTACCTACGACTGCTACCGCCTGCTACTACGACGGGTTCGGTGTTCACCCACTTCACCAACTTCTTCCCGCTGCCGATCATCACGCATCATCTGCAACAACAATACCTGGTCATCAGTACCCAGACTTTACTTTTGACTCCCCCGACACTCTTTGTTACCTTTCCTTTCTTTCCCCGACGAGCCTCATCACCAGCCCCCCTTTCCCTATCATAATAACATTTTATCTTCTGCTTACGTCCCTGGTATCTTTTTTTATTCTCTTCTTGTAATCCTTCGCCGACGCGAACCACATTTTGACGAGCGATGCGCCGGGCCGAATGTCACGAGGATTTATTGGAGGCTGGATAATACAGCAAATAATGTCTACGCGACAACAGTAACTTGTGTCTATCTACTGTGTATTGCATTGTACTTTACAGGCTTGAGGGTGTGCAAAAGGTGAAGAAAAAAAGGGTAGAGCGAGAGTCACCATCGCACCCAACTTTGAGGTCAGTCAATAAAACTCCATTAGAGAGAAGTACCTTGGATGGTGCTTTTTTTTTATTGTACCCATCCCCATAATTTCCAATTCAGCCAATGCCTGTCGAATTGACTTGTCGTCGCCATTTGCTTCGAGGAATACACGTCAAATCATTGTTCGATCTCCATATCATACGTTCTTCTATTCACCCATTTTTACAATGGCTAGCAACGACCGGAAATACTAAACTCTCTCTAGCCTATAGAAATATCTCCCTCTTATCGCATCGCCCTTGAACCTGATGGTACCTTCAACATCATACCGACTCATACCGACCCTACGTAATTCGCATCTACCACCGCAACCGCGCTTCCTTTCATGATTCCTAGCACCAGGTTCGCGTGCAACTTCGAAACGTTGCATGAACAAAGAAAACCATGGAGGAAGTAACCAAACATATTGAAACACTAGTTAAAGACGTCCTCCCTTTCAAAGCACACTACTTGTCACTAGACACGACGCGCCGGTACCGACCACACGCGGATGATAAGAGATTAGAAGAGCAGGATATCAGGCCCCTCCAGTACACAACTTTCGTTAGTGACGCAGAACGTGGTGTTCTTCTGACTAGGGCCTACTTTGACGTGCGAGAAGAACCTTTGAATCCAGTCAGCGCGACCGATACCCCAACACCTCGAAGAACTGATCCGAGCAAACCAAAAACGAAACTCTCCCTAAAAGATTACAAGAATAGGAAAAAGTCACCCGACGGCGAAGAAACGCCCAAATCAGTAGCGCAACCCTCTAAGACGAATGCGCCTCCTAAGAAAAAACTCGATTCAGCTACGAAAGAGGTGGAGGATCATCGGGTTATTAAGAAAGAAATTCCCGACGCAAAACCTAGCATGAGGCCTGAGGCGCGTCGCCCTCGCAGTCCCTCGCTGGATAGGAAAAGACGGGTCATAGAGGCTGAGCAGGAGTCCAAGCCAGCTAAGCGGAGCAAGATTGAGAACTCTACGCCTAACTCTATAAGTTCGCGTTCCCTTAAGGACAGCGCTGCTCAGAAGCCCGAGCGGCAGGTAGCCTCTGAAAGGAAGCTTCTTAGAGATATAAAAGGCACACCGACCACTAACGGAAAACCGTCACTCAACAGCACAGGGAATAAAGGTGTATCTCCCAGGCCTCCCAGTCAAGTGAATGGTACTCAAAAAATTATTAAGAACAAAGACGGACCAGATAAGAAAGTAGAAAACAACTCGGCCTCCAAGGTGCCTTACGTACCCCCCCTATTATCTCCGATTGATATATTTGACTACATGGACGATTCTAAGCCGTCGCGGCCTAGCCCTAAGAAGAAGCCGGCGGAATCGAATAGCCTAAAACCGCCGTCGAAGAAAAGTCGAGAAGATCGTGAGCCGTCTCCTAGCCCTAAGAAGCGAAAGGTTCCGCCCCTTCTTTCTCCGACTCTCCCACCCATTGTGCTGGAGGAATTAGCGAGAACAAAGTCAGCTTCAAAGGATTCGAGTCAAAGAAGCAGTCAGATCGCTTCTGACTCTCCTAATGGCCAGAAAAAGGGAGCGAAAGCTTCGAGGCGCGAAGAGACCATCCATGTGGATAGCGGCAAGGGGCAACGGGAGTCGCTCATAGTCACGTTAAAGTATAAGAAGCGAACTGCAAAGACGATAGAACGGCTCTTAAACTTACCTCCCGGCGGCAGGAAGAAGAGTAATTTATTAGGGGAGGGCGGCCGCGTTGCTCGTGATCGTTCCGACAGCTTGGAACCCGGGACTGCACGTAAGCGACCCGTGGCGGATCCCCCTAACGAAGCGATCAAACGGCCAAAGGTCCAAGAGAAAGTCCAAGAAAAAGCCCAAGAGAACCCACGACCTTCTACACCACCGGGGCCGTCATCGCGAATGACGCGAGGCGCATCCAACAGTTCTCAAGTTGGTACGCCAGGGGTCACAAACGGTCTTACGCCCGCCGCACAACCACCCGATCGACGCCGTCCACCTGTCGACCCAGAGAAGCTGCATAGGCTGCAGTCGAGAGCCTCCAATTTCATCAAGCTTGGCACCCAGCTGAAGCACGAACGAGATGCAGTCTTGAAGAACCCAACGGATGGAGTTTCGGAGCGCGACCGTCAAGTCGCTATCGCTGCTGGCATTCAGTGTGTAGTGTCGTTTCTCCTTGCTTTCAAGCTTCAACTTGAAGCCTCCGACCTCGAGCGTAAACGAGCCTCGACCCGGCCAATGCGAGAATTATTATTATTATTCCGGGTGGCCAGATCCGACTGTGCAAGACACAACGCATTGACCGCGTTAATACTACGGCTTCAGGGCATCTGTCTCGTGTACATTGGTCGCATACTGTGGTCGTACCCTAACGATTCCGAGCTTGCGGGGCAGATTGTCGCAAACTGCAAGGAGCAGCAAGATATCTGGCACCAGGCTGATGGTGCACGCAGAAATATGGGGGTATACGATGGAAGTTCCAAGTCGGACGACGGGGGTTCGATAGGCAAGCTCATAGACCGACTCGGACCATGGACGATACCTGAGGAAGCTATACCGGTCACTCTCGATATCTTGCGCAAAGTCATGCCGGCTAACAGCTCATGGAAGCCAGCCGAGTTCCTGAACAAATTGGGACATCCCACAACGAATGGGATTCCCACCTAAAACTAGAACCAATATTAAGGCTACCAAAGAGATACACAGTTCCAACGACGGCACCAATTTTCATCCTAATGTATATTACGAACTATGATTTCTACGACATGATACCAAAATTCTTGCCTTCCCCCCACCTCTACAGCAACAATCCTTCCAAAGTTTGGGTAATCAGTGTTGTGAGGGTATTGGTCGAAGGCGACCCGGAGTGTCATGCGGCGTCTCGCAGGAACGAACGGAATAAGGGGTTGGTTTTGTGTGAACATCTTATACAGGTAACCGCGACTAGGGGAACATAACCTGGATTGCTTCTACGCGCGTGATTCTATCTATCTGTCTTATCTATCCGTCAGACGAGGGGAGTCGAGAAGAGGGAAAAAAAACAAAAGCTAGATGAACTGGCGTTTCATAGGAGAAAGCAAACGGAGGGAACAAGATGGGATTGCTTGGGCCCTCCCCCTTTTTTGTTTGAGCGTTGGCCGTTTGTGTATTCTTCTTCTTTTTTTATTATTATCCCGCAGTCGTACTTCGATGATATCCCGCCGGCACGGCCGAGCAAAATGGTATTTTGAATGACTACCTACCTACTTAATTCATTTGGCTATGCCCTTAATGTGCTATGTGCTGTGAGTTGTGCGCGTGTACTTTGATATTGGCACCCTCAGGTAATATATATAGTTCATGCTTACGATTTTGCGTAGCCCAAGTGCGGAATAATAGAAGATTCACCAAAAGGAAGGGGGAAAGGGTTTCTACGAGTAATAATCCAGCTAGCTAGCTAAGTGTTAGATGGGTAGGTAGGTAGTCAGAGCGACACGAAGACATTCGCGCAAGTTTAACGTAATAGACCGAGGTTTGATTTTGATAATCTGTTGGCTGTAGATTATAGCGAGGCGGGGGTGCCGGGGTATACGCGAGATACAATATCCTAGTGCAAGAGTAAGGATTATAGTTGCAATTCATACTCGGGCTCCAGAAGAAAGAAGCTTTGGGAGCTGAGATTTGATATATTATTGCGATGACTCTGAGGGCGATCTAGTTTCGAGTAGGCTTTTCCTGTACGTAGGTATTCTCATGATGAACTTCACTCATTTGGATGGTGTTGTAATATGGACCAATGGGGCTATATATGCATTGAATTTCTCATCTGATGTGGTCAATTACAGCAGAAGTAGATAAAATCAGATCCAAAGGCGTAACAGGTCATTACTTCGAAGACATTCCTTTGATTTTCCAAAACAGCCTAATCATACATCATCGTGCTCGAAGCGTCCCTAAGAACGCCGTGGTATCATTCCCTTTCGTTTGCGGCCCAGCAGGGCCCCGTCTCGTAATCATACAAAGTCCGCTAGGCGAGTCCAGCCTTCCTCGCCTGCCTCCCTGAACTCAACGCCCTCTCCAAAGTAGCCCGCGTCCTGCCAGGCTTTCATCGTGGGCCCGTCGAAGGGGCCCTGTTTATCGGCGTTGTCTCTGCCGTCGATCCAGCGGAACTCCCACATCTTGGTCGTGGGCGCTGCTTTGGACTCTTTTTGCGGCTCTACCCAGGGCTCGTCTGCTTCGCGCGTGTATTCGCGGACGAGCCGTTCTCGTTCTCTGTCGTAGATATCCGGTCGGTCTCGCCCGAGCAACCTATCCGACGCCTCGGTGATCGCGTTGATAGCCTCCTTGATGCGGGTCTGCTCGGGATCTTCCGGGGTCTTTTCGGCATCCACCTCCATAGCATCCGGCTTCTGCTTCTTCTGCTTCCACTTGGGGACCTTCTTGGCCTTTGTCTGGCCCCGACCTAGCCTGGCGAGTGCTTCTATGGGGGTCTCGCCGCGCTCCAGATGTAGGATCAGGGACTTGAGAAGATCGGACGTCAATGCGCTGTCCTCTTCCTTGCGCTTCTGTCGCTGCTCGGCCTCGCGCTTTTCGTGGGCTTCGGCGGCTTTCTTCATGTCCTTCTTGCTGACGCCTTCGAGCCATCGGTCGTGCACGGCGTCGGGGTCCACAGCCTTGCGCACGAAGTTTCCGGCCTCGTCGAAGCGCCCTTCCTCATTTTCGGCTTTTAGGTTGAAAGCCTCGACTTTGGGAGCGTGTTTCTTAAGCCCGCCGGCACCGACTTCCTCGTCGAGGCCTTCTTCTTGTATTGCGAGCTCGATTGTCTCTTCGTCGTTATCATCGGATGATTCCCCGTCTAGGTGCACGTGTCCACCAGATTTCGACTCTGCTTCTTGACCTTCGATCTTTGCAGTGTCTACGAAATTGACTTCCTTGCTCTTCTTCCCCGTCGAGGAATCCACAGTGTTGTCTTTCTCATCGCCGTCCTCTTCAGCGGCGAACATGTCATCCATGTCCTCATCGTCTTTCTTCGGCTTGGATTTCGACGCGTGCAAAGTGCCAAGCTCTTCCTGGTCAGAATCCGAGTCATACCCATCGATGTTGACAGCTCCGCGCTTAGTCGCTGCGCTCCCGCGGATGACATCCGCATCGGCTTCAAGGTAGTTATCGGCTTCAAGGTAGTTATCGGCTTCGTCGTCTTCTTCGTCCTCTACGTCGGGGGCGAGTGCGGACGGATTTCGCATGTCGAACTTGACTTTCTTTGAGTTAGGCTCGGCATGGTGCATTCGCGCGTAATTCTCGCCGGCGCGCTTTGGACGCGCGGCACTAAATCTAGAGGACATGGTGATTGTGATGGTAATGACGAGAGTGTCGTGGATTATGGATAAGTACAAAAAGATAAGTACGAATTGAGGCAGAGCCTCCAATAGCAGTTGAGTTCAATATGACGTTGAAAATCGTTGAAAATCGCCCCTGTCTGGTAGCTGCAGCTCTATGTATATAGGTAGGTACCTAGGCACTATGGGGCCGTGCTTAGTGGCTTGTCTAGGTACATACCTACATAGGTACCTAGGTATGGATACCTACAGGTAGCTGCAGTGCCCCCCTGACGGATTAATACGCAAGCCGAAGTTTCGTCATAAGCAGCTGCCTTCGTGACCTAGAGCTCTGAGGAAGGTCCAGTAACTTCCATAAGGTTGTTTCGGAAACCTCTAACGGAAAGTCCACTTCATGTTCTTTTTAAAATCATTCCCCGTCGTTAATTTCATCCTCTTAAACGTCTGTAACCATATTTAGTCCCCCATTCTCCTCATCCCCCCCCCCATCTTTTCAGAAAGGTATCCCAAGTTTTTTAAACTGACCCCCACCTCAACATGGTTAGTTACACACCCGGTCCTTTGTTCCCGATTTCTGGACCTCTGCTGACCACAACTCTTTTCGTAGTACCGTGGATTCAACTCTTTTGACGTCGACGATCCGGCTGCCATGTCGTACATGGCCCGAGCCGGAATGATGCGCGGCCCGGCCATGCGCCGTTTCGACGAGTACTTCCGCTGTTACCCGATTATCATGGCCCCCGGAGCCGAGAGACCGGAACTCAATTACGGCTCCAAGATCTTCCTACCACCATCCGCCCTCCAGAAAATATCCCAGTTACACGTCCAGTGGCCTTTGATGATGGAGCTGGTAAATGGCGAGAAGGAGCGCCAGACACACGCGGGTGTGCTAGAGTTCGTGGCAGAGGAAGGCAGAGCATACATACCGCAATGGGTTGGTCTTGGTGCTGGCATCCTAGGGGAAGTAACCAAAACTGACGGGTTTAGATGATGCAAACGCTACAACTGGACGTCGGCGACATGATTCAGATAAAATCGACATCACTGGAGCTGGCTAAGCTGGTTAAGCTACAACCCCAGTCGACTAACTTCCTTGAAATTAGTGACCCCAAGGCAGTTTTAGAGAAGGCATTCCGGAACTTTGCTACGTTAACCAAGGGCGACGTGTTCAACTTCGAGTATAACGACGAGGTTTACGATGTAGCGGTCTTGGAGGTGAAGCCGGAGACGGAGAAGATGGGTGTCTGTATGATAGAGACCGATGTCTCAGTCGAGTTCGCACCACCAGTTGGATATGTTGAGCCGCAGAAAGGCAGCGGTACTAGTACGCCGAGAAGCACAAGGGGCGGCCTACCCGCCGGCGGGCTTATGCATCCCCAAGGCACGATGGCCCAGTCCATCAACTATGATGCGATCTCTCCCAATGCCACAACCGCTGCGACCGGAGCCCGAGCAGTTTCATCTCATTTCCTAAACGAGGGTCACAAATTAAGCGCCAAGAAAGGCTCCAAGGCCCCAACGCCAAAACCCACCACCCCCGTTGCCGGCACTTCCACAAACATCGCCCCCGTCTCGCGAAGACGAACGAACGGCCCCATGCCTCTTCGCTTGCCACCTAACAAGCTCTTCTTTGGTTACGAGGTCAAGCCGGTTAAGACAGATGCGGACAAGGAGGCAGAGAAAGAGAATGCAACCAGACCGCACTTCGCGGGACAGGGTCAGACTCTCAGAGGGGCAGTCAAGCGGAAGGGCGAGGGAGAAGACAAGGGCAAAGCGCCCGAGAAGCAACCTGACGAGGGACGCCGACTTGATGGGCGAAAGAGATGATGATATTGGACTAGAGGTGTATCAGGCGTTTATGGAGTTTCTAAATAATCCTATGGGCCTGGTAGATTAATGCGACGACTACGATATTCCCATGCATCATTGACATTATCGGGTTACATCTCTTGATGGGGTTCTCGGCTGGGCTTTATTGTAAAGCATTATAGTCTGATGCGTAACAAAAAGAACGTGTTCGCGCAGACTCGCTACGAGAGCAAATCCTAGCGTGAATAATAAAAATAACCATTTATTGGCTCATTTCCTACATTCTTATATAACATCTCATTTATTTTCATCCTCTTGCCTATCCAAACAACAAATCTTTAAACAATAACAATGCTCTTCAGACTACTTGAATTAACCGGCCAAGCTTCACCTTGCATAATACCGCAAATGTAGACCGGAGATATAACCCGGTACTGATCCCCACGTACCTGTCTGACCACCATGGGAACACACCCGCCAGCTATAATAGCGACCTTATCTCCGGCTGCGATGGCATGAGCCCCAGCTCCGAATACCCCCGACCCCATCTTGAAGAACGTCCAATAATAGGAAGAGGCGGTGAATAGCTCGTGTAGCTCGGATACGTCGTCGTTTGCGGAGATTCGGTTGTATACTTCCATCTCGGGGGCTTCGGTGATACTTGGTAGTTTGTACGCTGGTAGAGGCTTGGCTGGTAGGGTGCTGAGCAGTTCGAGCCATTGGTGGAAGGACTCCTGGAGGTCTAGTTTTGCGTCTACGAGCGCTTGGTTGGAGGCTATCTCGTAGAGGTCGCTCTTCCATTTGTCTGGGCTGGTAGATGCCTCCTCCATGTACGCGAGTGCTTGGCGCAGGACGCGGATGTTGTAGACTGCGAGGAACTTTTCAATGCCGTCGCTCTTTTGCAGCCGCTTGCGTTTCCAGTCGGGCGCTATCTCGTCTTCGATCTGGCTCAGGATAGTGTCGCCGCTGAGGGCCTCGGCGGTGCGGTAGCGGCCTAGGAGACATGTCCCGAGGGTTGAGGAGACGTCGCCGATTATGATGGCGGAGACCTCGAGGGCCTGGCAGCTACCGGGGGGGTTGATAAAGGTGAAGCTGGCTGTGGAATTCCCGGCGGCGTGGTAGTCTCCCTTTGGCGCTGAACATGGCACGGAGGTTGCCCAGTTCGGGACCCAGGATGGCCAAGTGTCTGAGACGTAGTAGCAACTTTCTAGATTTAACGAGCCTGTAAAATCCATCAGTGCTTTGACGGTCTCCATGTATATCGTTTCCAATGGCTTCTGGTAGTCCGCTGCCGGGAGCGAGACTCCGTAGCTAACCAGCAACCCGCGAAGCCCGTATACCTTGTCCCGGGGCTCGGTTGCTAGGAGTCGGCTTGCTTGGCGGAAGAGTTCTTCTATGCTGTCGTATTCTTCGGTGATGGCGACGGCTCGTCTCGGGCCTTGGAGAGAGACGATGTGCGTGCCGAAGCCGTTGTAAAGCGTCTGGTTTAGGTTCTGCACGAGGCCGGCGTTCTTGTGCGTGCTGTATAATTCGGACCAGGACTTTATGAGATTGAAGTAAACTAGCAAGGCCTGGCCGTATATGAAGGTTGCTTTCCGGCTTAGAGCGACCTCTTGGACTACCCATACGCGACTGAACCATGTTACTCCCCAGAACATGTCGTTGAGGGCTGGTTGTATTCTTAGCATGTGTGTCTTGACTACTTTGCGATAAGAGGGCGTTGTGAGTGAGCTTACTCTTGGTATCTATCCTGCTCGCTAGTAAAAGCAGTTTATCCGAGTATTTCTCGCTCTTGGAAGCAAGACATGCATCAGCGAACCTAGAAAGGTTCTGGAAAGTCGACTCCCAGGACGGTTTTATCGTTGACCCGAGCCACACAACGACTTCATCAGCGGCGGTATATATGTCTCCCATTATGCTCACTTGCTGATTGCGTTCGATCACCGCCGCCGGGGACTGGTTGATACAGATGGCATCTATCCATACTAGTGAAGGCTTGCTATTAGTCGCAGCCAAGTGTCTAAGTATGTTGTTGCAATTCAGCGTGACGAGGATGGGCTGTCCCAGGCAAAAAGCCTTTTCCGTAGGCCGTTGCCCGTCCCAGGAATACGAAATAGCTTTGAAAGAGGGACATTGGTCTAGTGTGGCTTCGAGCAACTCGAAATTCACAGGTGCCTTGATCGAAGACGCAGGGAAGAGTTTCAGGAGCCTAATACTATTAGGGGAACAAAGCGAAACCTGACCATAAATGCTAGCCATAGCCGTATAGTGAATCAAGGAAAAGGGAGTTAACCAGCCCAAACATTCCGACTACTCGGCCCATTTCATAGGAATTAGCTACCTACTTAATGAGCGATTTCAACCTGATTCAAACCTTGATTTCGGTATAACTAGCTGGACGCGTGGTTCGACAAGGATCACCATCACATGGCGACTATTTTTGGTCCCCCCCTTTCCTATTTAGTGCTTAACAATAAGAGTATAATGGTCTGGTTGGAATCCTTCAACCACACCTTGGAAGTTGTTGGGGGCCATTGCGGACTAATATGGAAAGCTGAGTTGGCTATTATTCCCCCAATCCCATAACTCGAATGGTTTTGAAAATCTATCTAATCATTGCCTTGATGGGATTTGTGGACCTGGAGAATATACGTCACGCCTATAATAAAGCATTGGTAGGTTTATTTAATTAATGTGAGGCGATAGCGACTAGTTAGCTAGTTAGTTGTAAAATAAATAGTTATGTATTAAGACTTGCTAGATTTTATGATATATATATATACCGCAGCTACATATATACAAAACTTGACCTGATTAAAATATCTAGCAAGAAGCTCCCGAAGGAATGTTGGCGCACTTGGAGCTCTTCTTGCCGCCGGTAACGCTCACACCAGTCCACTTCCAGTTGCTGCACGACCCCTTGCCGCACAGGATGTAGACATTAGTAGCGCTCTTGGCAACGGTACCCGTGACCTTGTTGATCTTGAGGTCGGTGATGGGCACGCCGGTCGTAGGGTTGCCGGTAGGGCTGCCGTTCTCGTAGTCCTGCTGGATGACGATGCCGTACTTGGAGATGTTGCTGAGCTTGATGTCCGAGTAGGTGATGTTGCTGACGGCGCCGGAGGCGTTGTACACCGTCTTGATGCGCACGCCGTTCTGCGAGTTGCTGATGGTCGAGCCGGAGATGACCACGTTGCGGACCTCGTTGTTGCTGCGGCCGCCGACGGAGCCGATGCTGAGGCCGTGGCCGCCGGAGCAGGTGCCGCCCGTGAACTCGATGTTGGTTCCCGAGTTGATGGCCAGGCAGTCGTCCTGGTTCTTGACGTTGGCGCCGATGATCTTTACGCCGTCGGAGGAGCCGACGTCGAAGGCATCGGTGTTGTGGCCGCCGGCAGAGTCACCGGCAGAGTTGTCAATGGTGATGTGGTCAAGGGTCAGGCCCTTAGCGCCGTTGATGGAGAAGCCGTGGACCGGGGTGTTCTTGATGTTAAGGCCGGTGATAGATGAGGACTTCAGGTTGTGGGCGTAGAAGAACTTGGGCTTCTTCTTGCCTCCGTTACCACCCTTTCCGTCCCACCACTTTGCACCCTGGCCGTCGATGAGATGGCCGCTGGCGCCCTTGACGGTGATCTTGGTTCCCGAGACACTGATTAGGGGGCCCTCCCACTCCTTGTACGCGAACGTGGTAGTCCCCTGGAAGGTGACAGTGGTCCCATCAGTGAGGCTGGTCAAGTCGAGTGTCTTTCCAGCTGGAACAGTGATGCCCTTGAGCACGATGTCCGTGCAGGACTTCTTCTTCGACGCCAAAGTGTCGATCGAAGTGAAAGTACAAGTGCCAGCCCTCTCGTTGAGAGTGCTCGGGGCCGCGAGGGCCAGAGTGGCGAGACCAAGAACCGCGAGGTTATGCATTGTGCTTAGATTGCGCTGTAAAGAACGAGATGTCGACTATGCGAAAAGAACGAAGATATTCTCAGCTTATAAGTAGAAACGAGAGACTAGCCTTGAGAAAGAAGCGAAGGACAGTTCGAGCCGCTATACTTCTCAGCAGAATTCCATTGGTGGGAAAGTTGAAAGGCATCAACACTTTATACTTGCCCCTTTTGCCAGGTGGTATGACGATCCCCGAGTTGCATCCAAGGCATGTTCCGTGATTCGCGCGGGAAACTAGTGAGACACGGGCATGCAAGGAATAAGTTACCCTGTTGGTGGATCTCCACCTGGATCCATGTGCCCACCGGAAGTGCCCTGACCACTTGCTGTGAATAAGAAGCTAGAAAGCAGCTAGAGTTTTGGAAAGGATAAGGTGTATACTGTCGATATTGAGTTCTCACGACAGATCCATGCTATACGGGCGCCTTGTGGAGGATAATATAATTTCAGGGATTATACAGGGGCCTCGCTGATCCGGCGGACACACGCGGCGTACCGTTCGATCGTGGGATCGAACGGGCTCTAGCCGTATTGCGGTAGGATACCGAAGGGCCGGAAACGCTAAGCTGGGGTCTTGGTCGATTCCCCACATCGTGATACGAGAAAGCTTAGCTTCGACTTCCTGAAAGACAATTACGACTACTTGCAGCTGAGTTTCAGATCTAGAACATCAGACGACAAGTAATATTAAATGTTAAAGGCACCAATAGGCGTTGTGGAGTTTCGTTAAATTAGAGCGTAGCCCTGATTGTTCTGAACTCTTTTGAGTATAGACTATAGTTACCTGTTTGTCCGAGTTAGCTAATGTGAGGATTCCTACAGTTGGAAGGCCTATAACGAAGAGCATTGGAGGAATTTTATTGATATTTCCGTGAAGGAGAAGTCACGCCGCAAAGTCAAACTAGGCAACTGGTAAATCTAAGTATCAATGAAGGCCATGATCACTAAATTCTTCCTCGGAGCAACATGTAGGAAAATCACCGATTCATAACGCCCCGGTGGGCTCAAGTTAACCCCTATGAACGCAAAGCCTAAGCCAACTCGGAGTAGATGGCGATACGAACGCAACGCGAAGACTAGGTGAGATGAATATCTTGCTCATCAGAGAACTAGTGTCCCTGGCATCGTCTTAGAAATGAGGGGCATGTTGCGAGATGGCGCAAACGAAGGCAGTTTCCCTGCTTCTTGTTGGCCAAGAAAGACTTAAGCCTCGCCACTGTCATCATCATCTGGTTGAGGTGCTTGTTCAGCGTCGTCACCTTCATGTGCAGGAGGGGCCGAAGAGGGGCCAAAGAGAGTCATGGGTTGGTGCTGTTCAAGCTGAGCTGCAGACTCACCCCAGTCCTTGTCATCCTGAGAAGGCGTGGGTCCATCGTCCTCCAACTTCATTGAAGCTTTTCTAAAGCGATAGATTAGCCTCATATCCTACTAATCAAAGCTCCCAAAACCGATCAGGAGTACGAGCTTACCCATTCTTGGCACGTTTCTTGACCGGTGTCTTCTCCTCTTCCTCTTCCTCATCATTAGAGACTGGTGCCTTGGTCTTGCGTTTGGTGCCGGCACGGGGGCCGCGGGCGGGACGGAGACGAGCTGCCGCCTTATCCTTGGTAGCAGGTTGGTTGGTCTCGGGAGAGGAGCCGGGAGCAGTACTCTGCTGAGAGTCGGCCTTCTCATCTCGGATCATCTTTTGGAAGTGCTGTCTAGATACAAGTTAGCTTGATGCACACAAAAACCGAAAGTCAAAGATAGGTGTAGTTGAGTACAAGCTAACGAGGGACATGGGGAAGAAGTTTGTGAAGCTATGGCATAACTGCCCTGGGATGATCACTGTAAGGTAGCCTGATAAATATAGTGAAATCGAGAGAAAATATCATGATACAACTCGTTGAATGATCTAGGTAAAACGTTGATTCCTGAGGGCAGATAGTTGATAATAATCCCACGGTATAGATTCGCGATACCGCGATTCTTGGGAAAGAGTCTAACTTAAATCATGATATAGTAGATATTTTCAGGCCAACCCATGAACTTTGGACTCGCAAGATAGGATATATATATGGGAAAGTTGCTGATATGATGGCACTCTTGATCGACGATGGCAAAGGAAGTCATGGAGGCAGTACCTATGATTCAAGCATATCGGAGAACGTCGTGATTGGGAATGTATGGAAAGTATGGAAAGTACGATGGTAAAATACCAGCAGATGATGTTCGCTTTGTGGTCTCGAGAGGGAGAGAAGTAATCGGGATGGGTATCATACCTCATTGCATTTCCAGTGAATTCATAACCCACAACACGTAGTTTGCGTAGGATCTGTTCCTTCTGCTCCGCTGTTAACTTGGCAACTTCCCAGACGGCTCGTGAGAAGTCGCGGTAGGCCTCGAGGGACCAGTTTGAGCCCTTTGGCATGGTGGCGACGTGTGTTAAGGTCAGGCTTGAACTAAGATCAAGATAGAGGGGTTAGTGAAAGATGGAGAGAAGGTTGTGGTCGATGTCTTGGGGGTGGTTAAAAGAAGGCGAGGAGATTAAGTTGTGTTTTAGTTAATAAGGGAGGTAGAGGTAGGAGGTAGGTATAGATGTTTAGAATCAACTAAACGTTGGTGTTGGAAAAGACGTGCTGTTGAGATGGGAAGTTACGAAAGTAGTACATGCCAAATAATAAAGAAAGGATAGGTAGGTACCTAGGCTGACGTAAAATGGATTAAATATAAGTTTAGGAAAGTAGAGAATTTAGGTATGGGATAGTGCTTGCTTTTTGTGACGTGTGATGTGTGATGTAAACGAACTTGGAGATCCTTAATACTTACCTAGGTCATAAGTTTACTTGGACGGTCCTCTTAAAGTATGCTGCCAGCAGAGGTATGTTGTCTATGTAAAACGCGTTACATAGAAGGCGAATGTAGGTACTGTCAAATAGACCACACGATCTATATGTGCGGTAGGCACTCTTCTGGACATCTACATTCTCGTCTTTCCCAAATCTATTAGTTAGAGGTCTCAAGAGACCTTCGTATAAGATAGCTGGAATTATTGGCTATCAATAAAATTTATCCCGATCATAACTAGCCCGCTTATAACTCCAAACTACCGATCAACGCGATGCCGTAGTGTTGTACAGAAGTTGGCCCGAGATATTCCTCTGATTGTCCCATTCCCAAGAAGCAAACGCGAGTCTTTGTGGTCTATTGGCTTCAGATTAAAAACAACGTAGCTTAAACGAACAACCATATAATGTAGACTGATGACTACTGAACTGTTGTTGGTTGGTCGAGGTCTACCGACTATGCCTTGCAATAGGAGCCTCGGCCGGCTATTTTATGGTAGCTTATGTTAAAACGTTCCTTTACAGGCGGAAACGATTGCTGGGCGGAAAGGATCATAACTATGCTTCACCATAAAATCTGCCAATTCGTTAGTATCTACATGTAAGGACAACAGACAGAGAAACACGAGGCTTACTCAGGTGGTCCATAACGTTCTTCGGGACCAGGCAACCCATCTGCCGCTAACGATAAGACGGCTGCATCATCAGTCTGTTGCTGATCGTCCTCATCAAGGCGCTGACGTTTTGATGGTTGCTCATCAAGACCCGAATCATCCTGCACTAGGCCTAAGGAGTCGGCCTCCTCGCTAGGGATTTGAACGGACATGCCATCATGGAGAGCTGTAGCATCTTCCTCGTCATCGTGAACTTGACCTAGTACTCCAGGAGAAGATACATGATCCAGACCAGCAATGGGTGCCGGAGGTTGTTTCCTAGGCCGCCCACGACCTGGACCGGGGCGCCGTGTGATGGGGTTTTGAGTAGGGTCAGATCTGCGCTGGGCATCTATACTACCATCAGACCCAACCTTATGCTGGGCTCTGCGGAGCCCTTGGAAGTGTTGACTAGTACGAATTGATTAGTCCCTGCATGCTGTATCATATGTTGTATATCATGTGTTGTATATCATATATTGTATATGTGGTAAAGTAAATCCGGGGTGCTCATCTCAACTTCTGTCTTGGGTTGCGACAACCTCAAGTACCCCGGTTGTACAGCTACTAAGCGACTTGAAAGTTAAGTAGAACCCTGTAGTTAATTGTGCGACTTGACACATCTTTTGATAGGCGATGTACCTATCTCTATCATATCGGAGTGGTAGACTATATGCGCTACTTGGTACATTGCCGGGCACACACTAGGGGAAGAGGACAAGAAGGCTACGTAGATTTGGACCGGGTACGCGGGAACCAGGTTGCAAAAAGAAGAAATGGACTTTGCTTACCGACATCCCTCATTTGTGAAGCCGTATCCTAGAGATCGCATATGATTACCAATGGTAGTCCACTCTCCGCCGCTTATTACCCCGATGTTCTTGACGGAGAGAATGGTGAAAAAGAGGTCTTTGTCAGCTCTGTCATTCCAATTTTTGTTCATTTTGGCTCTTTGATAGTCCTGAGCCTTCGAGGCTAGAGCTTGGAGAGACTGGTATGGTACTAAGGTAGCGATGTGGGAACAGCTATAACAATAAGCTACTCTTCACGTGCGAATTAAGAAAATTGATAGAGATGAGAGCTTTTAAGAGGTTGAGAAGAATGGGTAAGGAGCTTTGAATTGGAGCTACCTGAATTACGCGGTCCGGAGCGGTAGTGGTAGAGTGGGTCGAGTCCCTTGGCAGTGTTGCCGCTAAGAACGAATTAGGATAGCGTGCTGTTTTTGTTCGTGCACGGTCTATGTAATGATCCGAGGCCTCGATGCATTGCGGTTGCCAGCTGAGGTTGCCAGTTGGGGTTGGGTGGCAGCAGAGATCACGTGAATTCGCAATTCGAAAGACTTGTTGCTTTCACGGTCGGTACCACTTACATTGGGTACATCCATGTACATTACATACCTATATTGCGCGAGATCAATACCTGCCTTGATATCTAATCTCGAGTGTGTGTATGATAAGGCTGTCATAAATAGGGGTTGTTTAGGTAGAATGTGACCTAACAGCCAAACAGCTTCACCGGAATACTTCGGATCAGCCGGGAATTTGCCGTTTCTCTCAATGTATCATCACAATTCTCAAATTTAAGTACTTTTCCATAACGCCTTCTTTTCCTTTATATAGTTACTTCCTTCCGAAAGACGCTACATGTATGCACTTAAATCTTAAAATGGAAAGGTGTATTAATTATGAAACATCACGTGAAAAGGCGACTGGAACGTGAGGAGACCGTGCACACAGTGCTACAAACTCCTACTCCAACGCGTTTTAATCCTGGCTTTTCCCCTTTTACATACTTTTATTACTTCCCCGAGTTTGCATCTGCTGGATCTGTCATTTATCCATTTTTGTGTTACGCATAACGAACTCGGCACTATGACATTGTTCGGTGAAGAAAAGAACCAGACAAACACAGGAAGCAGTTCGAAGCAAAAAAAGATTTCGTCGCCCGCAACCAATTTTTCTCAAAATTAGAAGCAAACACAGCACCAACAGTCTTAATACCCAATATATTGAAAAACGCAGTGGTCCTCTCATCTAATTGCTCAAGATATTAAGACTAATCGGCTTAACAAATAATAGGCTGCAAAACAGGTAGTTACCTAAGTATGTACCTTCAGAATTGAACAGGTTGTTCCTGGATCGAAGATGCACGTCGTTGAATGACAACCGACGATCTCTACAAAACTACTGCGAAACTACTGCAAAATCAATGGCGAACCGGTAAATTCAAAGTATCCGCTTAGAGACAGGCGGGAGATAGTGTTACAGGTACACCAATCATTGGTCTCGATAATGGCCCAATCGAGTCCAAGTCCCCAGCCTCTTACATAAATTCTTCCGTGACTCACATCATTAACCACCCCTCGTTCCACTTCAAATATCTCGAGCTACTTTAGGTAGGTACCCATCCTGCTTCGGCATGTTCCCCTTCTCGGGGATAGGTTCCTAGCGCAAAGTTAGCTTCGTTACTATGTACATATGTCTTCCTTTGGTCTCGTCTGATTGGTGTGTGAATTTCTCTCAACGTCACGCTGTGAAAGAACTACATACATTACACAGAGTCCAAATAGTCAATTTTGACGAAAAAAGTTCTACCATTATAGAGTATCTTAACTAGACGCAGCTCTAGAATGCGCCTATATTCCACGTCTGGAAGAGCTATCAAGCGCTGGCTCAAGTCGGTCGAAACAGAAGTTTCTAGGATTCTTTAAACATCCCGGTCGAAAGGGACGAAGGTACTGGCAGGGATTGCAAACCACTTTACGCGGTACGCCGCGTACCATCCCACTTTCGCGCAACAAACCCCACCAACCCTTTTCTCTTCTGACCCCTTGATCTCCCTGATCTCCTTGGCCAAGACAAAGTTGTTCATAGTGTTCGCCTCGTTGCTTGCTAGAGTTGGAATTGGAGTTGCTGGGCAACCGTGCCTTTCATACTGTTCGTCATATAGACCCATTAATGATAATCCCGGTGCAAGTAAGCTTGCTTTTCATGCAAGCACTTAAAGCAGCCCTGTCAGCATATATTGTTACCCTTCTTATTGAAGAAGGAAACTAGCCAGCAAAACTCCCTCTTTCACCTTAGGCTTCACTCTTTTATCATTGAAATAACATTCTTTTACTCCATTATCTTGGCATCAAACGGCCTCTCAATCTTGCCACGGACCATCCTGCTTGTCTCCACCTTTCGTCATACTTTCACTTCACTATATTTGATAGACAGCTTGGTGTGATTCCTTCTCAACAACCTCCGAGGCTTGGGAATTTTATCTAGGAGGCCTAACATATATTCCACTAGTCCTCCCTCACTGTCTTTCACGTCTACTCTGTTTGTGACTCACTCATTTCATTTCACTTCCGCATGTTCAGACCATCATTGAATTCGAGGGCTCTCTCCAAATTACTTTACACTTAGCTGTGCAGTTCTTATTGGGAAGGCTCGCCTCCTCTAAACCATACCTATTTTACGTTTCTTGGACTATTGCACTGGCGGTCAATCGTCACCATGTCTTCCAACAATGACAGTATGATGACTAGATTCCTATTTGCAATTTTGAAGCAGAAGAACCTCAAGGATGTAAGTTGAGCTTTAGCCATAACACGTGTCTTCGACTTCCAGTTTTGGAATCCACTAACATATAATATAGATCAATTGGGACGCGGTTGCTAAGGACGAAATCTTACCCCAACCAATTTCCAATGGCCACGCCGCTCGGATGAGATACTCACGTTTCCGATCTGCTATGCTAGGCAATGAGCCCACTAGACGAAATCGAACAGGGCAGGGGAAAAATCGAGTCACAAAGTCGAAGAAGGATCCCAAAGGGAAGAAAGACGAACTTGTCAAACTAGAATCTGCCCTGGAATCACTCCCAGAATCTTCGGTCACTCCAGAGCCATCTGAAATGCCCGCTCCCAAGATCAAACAAGAGAGCACCCCCTACAGCTTTGATGATAGGTTCACTCCTCGCCTCACTCCGGGGCCATCTGGCCCAATTCCGGCTGCTTCAGTTACGAGCAACCATGGCGTGATTCAGCCCCGGTTCCTTACACCGGGCAGTGATAGCGACTTCTTCTCTCCACCCCCAGGCCTCACATCTAGCCCTGCCAGTGAGATGATCGCTTCCCAGAACTCATTCAGCTTCCGCGATTCGCCGTGCCCCGACCACCCCGACCCGATGTGGCCGAGTGTTCCACACTATTCCGCCTTCGGAGCAGGTTCCTCGTTTGACGAATTCAGAGCGAGCCCCTGCGAGCCACCGCACGTGCACTCTCATCCACACATGCTTCCGTTTCGGACGGTTGAATGTGATGAAGACTACGTCGATGTGAAGCTCGAATGGGACGAGTACGCTTGATGGACATGCCAGGGGTTTAGATAGGCTGGTTTTGGGCTATGATGTCAGCGCAGATAGCTACTATATGCCGTGGGGGCTACGAGCTCGTTTCTACTGGGGAATCGGTAAAGGCAACGCGTGGGTCGCTAATCTGTCATGAGCTACTTTCTATGCGGTTGGTAACAATGAAACTGGGGCGTTTGGGGACGAATAACCTGGCTTCTGGAGGGGTTTGATGCTGGTGATATCACTCGTTTGGGCTTTGTAAAACTACTGCTTAGTGACGTGGTTTCGGCATCTGGCATTTGGATATGTCTGGGCTTGGTTGATGAGTATCTAGAGACGCCACACTGTTTCTATGAATGGAGACTAATGTCATTCTTTGAGTATGTTGTACGAGCATGTGATACCTTAATTTAATAATGTTTAATGTATTGCGACTTTTAGACTGGCCCCAGGGGCTAAACCGGACTACACTATCTTTTCGCCAAAATAGACTATTGAACCACACAATGGTTCTTAGCTATTATGTAGGCACCTAACTAGGAAAATGCTGAGAAATCTAACCAATCAACTACTTCCAGGGTTCTTACAGTGTAAAAATCACCGGATCCTGTTATCTATTTACCTGGCGCAACTTCTATTAGAGATCTTGCAGCACTACCCGTCGTTTTTGACATGTAATCTTTAAACCCTCCACATTCCACATGACATAGAGATCCCGCGCAATCCGGTAGTTACCGTCATTGTTGTCTAATCGTCTGATGGTGTCGTAACGCTCGAGGGGGGCACTTATACGAGTCTTCACGCAATCGTCTCGGAGTGCCCCAGCAATAGGGCTAGTGTCCACCGATGACCCGAGATCTGGACACGGGGCTGAAGCGGATGCAACATGGGTTGTCAGCCTTGGGGTAGGTAGGTACCTATTCTTGCAGCTGAGAGTCGGGGGTCCATGCGTGGGTATTAACGTCTGTGGCGTGTGGGGAAGCGTATTTGACCCTCTTTAACCCCGGCTTATTGATCATGGTTCTTTACCTAATGCAGTACTTGAGGTCTTAGGATGAGCTGTGATACCTAACACGCAGAGGTAACTTGGAGAATACGTACCTTATAGATACCTAACGGGCAAAGCGAAAACTGTTGAGGGAGTTGCGTCTTCTAAAACCACACTTCTCACCACTATCACCTAACAATACACCCCCGTTCCGCGGCCTAGCGATCGAATATGCAATGTGACTTGTGGTAACACCTCCAGTGACGACGACCGGCGTAGGACTCAAGCATAGGCTATTCTAGCATTTCACACATTGTCTATCTGTTACGTACCTATCGTACGAGGGGTGATCTCGGGAACCCAGGCTAGCCTATCGTCAAGCCACCCGCGCTTGGACACTTTGTCGACTGCAATCAACCCGATTGGGACGTTATTCGAGGCATCTTCTCCAACGCTCCCGACGATCGCTTTAGGATCTAACATCCATGTCTGCTGGAACCCGAGGCCTTTCGCCATACTGGTACGCGTCGTGCTCACTTTGTGATTCGCGGCCATCCTCGGGCTAGATGATAAGGATAGTTGACAGGGTTATTAACTAGTTTAACAAGACTTACGAAGGTAGGCCTATATCTCATCATATATGTTAGGCTGCCTAAAAGCTGCCCTCTTAATTCAACCATTATTATAACATCATTCAATACTATTCACGCCCTAAACCCGGTTAACTGCTCACATCACTTACACCAGTGGCGTGTTGTGGTTCTATCAGCAGGTATTGTCCTGCGAGCCCGTAACGCAAGAGTCTTAAGCCACTTTCTAATCATCATGCATAGTATGATATCAGAATGTGATATGTCGACCGTGGTCAGATTCGGTACCTTGGCTGCCGCGTTTGTTTCCACAAATCTGCAGCCGATATTAGGTATTCCAAGGAAATCTCGCATAGAATTCTCCAGCAAGTCGCTTGTGTTCTACTCTACCAAGATTAACAGTTACATCTGATATCTCCGGCGAATGCGTGGGGCAAATAGTGATTCCAGGCTTAACCGAAGATACATCAAACGACCGGATCCCACTTGTAAGACATGGGGGCCACGTTATCGTGATCTGCGTACATATACTACGAAGTGGGAGCCCGTTTTAGTAATCTACCTACACTACCTGTTATCAAGTACTTAAGGCGAATATGTGAATAACCAAGGCTACTTATTAAATGTGCAGTCGTAACACTTCCTGCCTAGTACTGACTTCACGGGCTCCCACGCTCTATGCGTACGCCTGCTTCCCCGAAGGCACTTACAGACTTTCCATGTTTCAGGCTTGCTCAAGTGACCCGATACTTCTTAGCAGCAAGACGACTATTGCGATATCTTCACGGTCATTGACGCCTTGAGAGTTCCAGCCGAGGAACGAATTGTAGTTAAACTTGCTTTTTCGCGGCTGGACCTTTGTTCCTTGGAGGCTTTTCAACTTCTAAAAGTTCTGCGGTCAGAGTGTACAAGACAGGGCTAAAGATGCCGGTTTATGACCCTGGGGGATATACATACGGGGAAAAGGCGCTGTAGTTGCTTTGAATCATATCCCGAGCGATCCTTTATCTATTACCGTTAGCCTTAGGTGCGGATATCTTCAATTAGGGACCTAGGTACTTTTCGAATAAGCTTCCATGGATGGTCGAATCAATTATCCTTGGCCTTTCAATACTTTAAGATAGCGTATGGCTATGAGAATAGGTTGTCAGTATTATTTTAAGATAGAATGAGAATTAGACGAGGGAAAGCGTGTATAGAAAATCGTCGAGCGGTAAAATCTCCTGGTTTGATCAAATGAGTACCCCGACATGCCAGTTATCTATATGATTTGGCTTGGCTTGAATTGTTTGGATTGCCTATATTTAGCAATCTGTCTAGGTTAAGTGATTTTTTTTTTCTGCTTAGTCTTTACTTGGAATGAGGGTATTCCCACCCAACTCATTACGTATATACATATCATGAGTACCTATTAAGTTGTACATGCAGTTAAGTTAATATGACTTACTATTATAATTCATGGGTTCGGACCCGTTGGAAGATAATAATCGGTACTTGGCTGACACTAATCTAACTGGTCGGGTTTAAAGTGTTGAGAACTAGCTCGAACTACCTCCGGCTCATTGCGGGTAGCTTCCTTGGCTTTGCTCGGCTTGTTGTAGCGCTTGGGTACCGCCAGACCGAGGTAATTCTATTGAACTTATTTTTATTTTATTTTATTTCTTTTACAACCGGATGCTTAAGATGTTTCTGCATAACTATCTGAGCATCACGTGACTAAGTAAGGGATAACGATTAACATCTCCGGGATAAATACCTATCGAGTTGCATTAACCATACCATTTTCCTCCCTGTAGATAACGGTAAATAGGAAGTGTCGGCTTGTTCTCAATATTTGAAGTTCTAGCTGAGTTTGAAATTCCTGCGGGTTCGGTACGTTGGTGATCTGGACTGATGTTCTGCGTGAGGTAGTGGGGCACCCAGGGTCCGGCCCACTCGGGAGGAACCGAGAAACATCCCGAACGTCCGGACCGACTAGTTCCAAACAGCTGCGGACCCAGATACCTAAGCCGAAAACGAAGGAAATAGCGAAGATATGAGGCGCTAGCGGGTTTAAAAGGCCCGTAAAGGAAAGACCCCAGATAAGTAAGTCTAGATCGAGAAGCGCAACAGGAGCCACATCGTTAGTGAACATGGTGTCGGTGAAGAAGATCATGACGCCGATTGTGAGTTGAGTCCGATCGGCCTTATCTGGGTTAAGGATTTGTAAAGAGGTATCTAGAAGATCTGGCAAAAGCTCCGAGGTAATCCATATAGATGCTGCACAGCGAGTAGCAGCTTGGTGTGCTAACAACAATCAGGCATTGTTCCGTGGACACGAGGATACGAAAGTGGCGTCAATGTGAAGAGCGCAAAATGACGCTGATAGTGTCTATAGCCGACCATCGGGCTTTGACCTGCTTGTCTGTCGCGATTCTGCTAATATTGGCTTCACATGTCACAGTGTCTTACGAAATGGGTTGGTTTCCCTTTACGGTAATCTTTGGAGCTGTATTAAACGATTACTGGCTAGGAAGCTATCCTTACCTAATTCCTGAACGTCTCTTCATCGAAGCGCAGCGCTCGAGAGACGCGAAATGTGAGGCAGGCTCTAGTAATTGATAAAATAAACTGATAAGCCGTTGTAATATTATTCCGAGCCTCGCGATCAAATTTAGAGACGCCAATCGAGTGCTATTCGGCGATAGTTCAACTGAATTAGTAAAAGCTGAGATTTTTAGCGGCTGAGCAGGGCGGTGTGAGCTCGTCTCGGTATTTCGATATTAATACGACTGGGGGTAGATTCTACGAGAAATGCGAAGATGGGATATATGTATACATGTAGGTCGTGCTAGGTTGGATATCCATCAAATAATTTCCTTGAAGGGAAGTTTTTCTTTCGTCATAACTGCTTACCTTGAATTAGGTACCTAAGATATATATACCCCTGACTAAAATCTCACTATCGAAGACATCCCTTGCATCTCATGATACTAAGAAATTTAAGAAATTCCCGAATGCGAATATGAAAAAGCCAAAATGTAAGATGTGTAAGATATGTAATAAGGCGGTGGAAAGATCGACCTGTGGAACTTTCTTATTTCATGGAGATAAACTCACTATTACCGTTATGCCCATTATTTACTAGGAGGAAAACACCCGGAGAGTAAGGTTGTTTAGTAGTGGCGATGAGGTTACTTCCACGTGTTATGGTTGTTTCCCGGTTTCTTAGTGTTGTAGGTTAGGTACATATAGCGGGACGTTACATGACACATATCCGTCGCCACAGATAGCCTCACTGCTACGCAAGGTCCCCCTCTAGAAGAATTCTTGAGTAATGGGTACCAAGATATTATCCTTTGCTCCTGCACTTCTGTCGCTTTGTTGAGAGTGCATTAGGCTTGCAGGTGTAGCTATTTCCACCTAATTACCGATGACGTCTAACATTGAACCTTAATAGCCTGTGAATATTACTTATTAGCCATTTTGTCGTGAAACGTCCGCCCGGCAGCTCTTTCATTCTTGACGGTAATATTTAGTATGGACTTGCCAGACTCTTTTTTAGTCTTGGGATTAAGTCCGATACAGTAAGCCCGATCTATGGTAAGTCCGACACTTATCTGAGTGGGTAGTAGCAAGTTAGGTATATGTGCGTCTACTAAATTTTCATGGTGTATCTGGTATCATCGCGGCCAACGATGCTAGTCCACCACTAGCCACAATGTAACGGTGGGACCCCCTACACCTTTCTCTCTTAGTATATGCAGATTTACACCGTTGGTTTGCTTACAGAATATCTGGAATTCTTGTCTATCAGGACCATACTGGAGACAACCTAGGTAGATTCCATTTATTTCCAGCTGCCTACATGTAGGTACCGAGGTAGGTAGATATGTATAATGTATATACAGGGCTGCATCGTAACTTCTACCCACCGTGACCTCCACTTAGTGCCATTGATTAGGAATCCGCAATCGGCATTTTTGACCATAGAGAGATTAAAGTTCGAATGTTAATGGGATGAGCCGGAAGCGACGTGGCCGTCGTTTCCTTATTTAAGTGTACGCTGCCTGCATTGTAGCTTAAATCATATATTAGTAATTAACAGTCGAGTATTTAATTGCACAATAAAATCCAACATTACAGGAATCTTCATCTCTTCATCTCAAACCTCAAAGCCTGCTACTGAATCACCATACATTTCAACATGGCAGCACAGGCAAGTCCCAAGTTTGAAGGCTGGCTGGGCAAGTCCCCAGATGCCATCAATGGAAAGATGTAAGTAATATCAGTGGCTCTTTCCTCATCGTTAAGATTACCCCTTGGAGCTGCTTCCCCTTCCTGAATGATGGAAACACATAGAGGAAGCCTATACCCCCGAGACATATCCGAGATACCTGAACTTTTTTATCAAATTACATCATCACTGACGGCTATTGTCAAATAGGGAGTGGGGCGAATATGAGCCCAAGAAATGGACCGAGGATGATGTGGACATAGAGATATCACACTGCGGTATTTGCGGTAGTGACTTACACATGTTGAAGTCTGGCTGGGGCCCGACTCCCTACCGTACGTCCCCCTTTTAATCATTTTGGACTAGTTTCTGTTTTTTTTCTGACATTATCCCAGCTTGTGTCGTGGGCCATGAGATCGTCGGCAAGGCAGTGCGTGTAGGAGCGAACGTAAAACATGTCAAAGTTGGCGATCGCGTTGGAGTTGGTGCGCAAGCAAGGACTTGCCAGAAGAGCACCTGCCCGGAATGCTCGAACGGCTTAGAGACCTATTGCCGAGAAGGGTTGATCAATACCTACGGCTCCTTTTACCCGGATGATGAAGGTAAAACTTATGGCGGCTATGCGGACTATAACCGTACAAACGGCCATTGGGTCTTCAAAATTCCAGATGGGATTGATTCAGCTATCGTCGCTCCGATGCTTTGTGGTGGCATCACCATGTATTCGCCCCTAAAGCAAAATGGCTGTGGGCCAGGCAAGACGGTGGGAATTGTTGGTGTTGGTGGTTTAGGTCACTTTGGTATTCTTTTCGCCAAAGCCCTCGGAGCCGATAAGGTCGTCGGTATCTCGAGAAAGGAAGAAAAGAGGGATGACGTACTGAAACTCGGTGCCGATGAGTACATTGCTACTGATGAGGAGAAAGACTGGCCGACGAAGTACCAACGAACCCTGGATCTTATCGTCAGTACAGTATCTCATTCAAAGATGCCTTTGAATGACTACCTTGGTCTTCTGAAAGTGAGAGGCACTTTGATCCAAGTTGGGTAAGTTTGCCTCTGTATAATGCGATGGCCGAACTCCGTTCAAAACTAATACGTCATGTAGCGCCCCTGATGGAGGCGAGCTCCCCCCGGTCAATGCATTCCAGTTAATCTCGAATGGGAGCAAAGTTGGCGGTAGCGCCACTGGATCTCCTTGGGAAATAAGAGAAATGCTGCAGCTAGCAGCAGATAAGAAGATCAAATCTTGGGTACAGGAACGACCTCTGAAGGACGCGAACCAGGCAGTCATCGATATGGAGGAGGGTAAAGCCCGTTATCGATACGTACTCGTAAATGAGAACTTTGGCAGGCATTAGATGAGCAATTGATTTTTGGGGGCGTAGAATAGATGCTGGGTAGGGGTGTCGAACCGGTTAGAGCAAAACGACTGATGTCTAAAAAGTAAATATATAATTATCTCATCACAAGCGTCTCAAAGTTCAAGTGCACGACTATTAGCTGAATCCATTTGATTCTACTGCTTTAGGTAGACAAAGGCCATTTGGTTAGTTTTACTCTCTCTCCGATTATTGTGACGAATATTGAATAGTAGCATAAATATAAAGCTAGACCACTTTTCTTTCAGAATGACTTATTTCATGGTTATGTCCTACAATATATTCTGTTTTTTCATACTGAGCTTCTAAGCTACCAAATGAGAATAGGTACTTAGAGCTCAATATTCTGGATAGGTACCTAATATAACCCCATCGGGCTATAAAGGTGCTTTTGCTCCGGCTCCCCCTGTCTAAATTTCTAGGTTAGTTACTTTTAATCCTGTCATTTTAGCTGCTCGTGCTCCAATTCACGGAAGTACTTCAAGTTGAGTCTGCCCTACCAAATGAATTCCGTATTAAATATTGCTTGATAAAGTTCGTACTCGTGAACGTAAAAGAGCCTCCCATGAATATCAACCCAGTTTCTGAACACAGCCTTTTAGCTATACATCCAGGTAGAGACCTGCCTTTACTGATTGCATACTATAGTAAATGGGCAATCCATTCGAACCAGGTAGAAAATTATCGGTTAGATAGTTGTCATTACATCTTGCATTGTATTTTCGTATAACAATACTGACTCATACTGAAGAAAGTGTCCCTTTAGGACAAATAGTTAAACTTGTAAGATATATTTTCGTCTCAAATGGAGCACGTACATTCGAGTGTCTAATAAACTAGGAGATCGGTATTTACTGCTGTTTAGAAGACTGACTTTCTTTTCATGTTAGTAACCTCAGACTTCGGAGCTGTTCCGTCTGTTATCCCCGTCTTGACGGCTGTATGTCAAACACATCAGATCTGCTCCTACAGTAGACTGTTGTTTGTATATTTTGTGAGTGCTGTAAATGTCAACTCCTCTACTTACATGTCGGCCTGGCTTACATAGCAGCAACTCTATAGCGGCGACTTAATCGTACGTATGGCGAACTAGACAGCAAACTCGACAACAAGCTCGACGACCTAATTTCGGTAGTACCCGCCTTACTGCTACTGAGGCCTGGGAACCATTGTTTCTTGGTTCACGATCCTCGCGTCCTCCTTCCCACTGAAGCCCCAATCCTCTCGCATCTGATTATTCGTTCAACGCATCACCCTTAAGGCCAACCTCTTTACCACCTCCAACTCCTCGTACCTGAATATTACTACAACGAAAAAAAAATCATACCAAATTCTACAAGTTTCTTAATTTTATTTAGCACCACCAAGAAGTCTTCCCCAACGATACTATCTTCGCTCAAAGTAAGTTTCATAGCATTTTAGCATCACTTCCCCTCTGCTTCATCACCCTGCATCTCGACTTCTTCTGGGTATTCAAGAGAGCCTTCTTGCAACCTTTCTACTGTTGCTTGCACTTGAACCCTCATAGCTACTCCCTTGACCCTATAGCTTTCTTTCCAATACGAGGCGTCGGTGCATCACCTACTCAACACTACCTCCCCATCCAAGTACAACCGCTTCCACGACCTTCAGCCTACGCTAATATTATCTCACTGATCTAATATACAGCTAGGTCGCGGTATTTATCGCTCGAAGGTACGTAACACCCCCTATGTACCTACGTATCCTTGAACCCCATCCTAGCAAGCATGGCATATGTTTGTTTGTTTGTTGTCATAGCCCTCTGCGCCGCTTCAAACCTATTCTCCCTTTTTCTGCTGTTGTAATATAGCCCCAAGCAAATCCCTCCCCATCGCCCTACTTCAAGGTTTATCTTTCCCCTCTCCCTCTCGATCTCCATCTATGAAGCGGTTAAAGAATCGAAGTGATAAGCTATCATCGATTACCCATAGGCTAAATTGCCCGGATTACTCTTTCTCCCAATATTTCCCATTCGGCATCGACTAACTATTGGATCTAGTACAGTGTCTAAGATCAACCAAACCCCTACCGCCAAGCCAACCGTGCCAAGCAGCAAGTATGCCTCCTAAGGAAACAAGCACGCTCAGTGCTGGTGACCAGAAGTTCTTTACTACTATCTTCAAGTATCTTCCCAATGGCATAGATCTTGACTGGAACGGGCTTTCTCAGGAGCTTGGTCTGAAGGACGCAAAAATTGCCAAGGTATTAGTCTCTACTGCAAAATACATACGACTAGCACTGACCACTTAAAGTTGCGATTCTCACAGATCAGACGCAAGTATCGAATGGAAGAGGCGGCGGGAGGCTCTCCTCGGCAAACGAAGATTACCAGAGTCACCAAGCCTACTAGAGGCAAGAAACTTAAGGTTACTGGCAAGAACCGAGACGACAATGATAGCTATGACGATGATGAGGATATGAAGCCCGCTACAAAGAAGGAGCCCGAATATGAGTTTGCAGGTGCGATTAAGATCGAGGATGGTGATGATGAGGCCATTGCTACAAAAAAGTGAATAGTCGTATTGATATTTACTTTTCTACCGACCTCAATGGCAGGTATCTTGGGGGAAGGTCATAAAATTTGATGGCCTACGGAGTCTAGTAATACTCTTTACGGTAAAGTAAACGAAACTCCATACACAGCTCGGGAGGAGAGTCTCGGGTGTGGTCCGCAATGCGTTCAGTATCATAGTCTATATACCACACCAAGAATGAACGTTCTTATTATGGTTATTCTGCTCCTCTCGGAATTACTGGAACGAGTGATGGTAGGATACAGGTCCACGCCTCGAGTACGAGCTAATAAGCCAGACCTAATAGTAGAGCCATACTATATCGTAACTACTAGATCAATAGTCGAACAAAAAGCTGATTTTGATATGACTGAAAGTGCCCTATCCCATCTTCTTTACTGTCCAAGCCACGCCTGGTTGAGTCCATATATTTGAGACCCGTCCACCTTCCTCGACTTGTATCTCAGTTATCTTTTTTCTCTCCTTCCTTAGTCTCTTTAGCAGCTGCTACAGTACGTGTCTCGAGATCTTTCAGGTGTTCACCTAGCATCAAGTGGTGGGGTGTTTCGAAAAAGAAAACGACTAAGCGGATACTCGAGAACCCCTAAGAGTCCTAAGACCCGCGCGAAGTATAGGGCATGAAGCCACTGTCCATTGGAAGATCCGGAAGGTGAGCAGCTTCCCTTAGGCAGAAATATCCAGAGCCCTTTCATATTTCTTTCATCTGGATCTGAAGAAATAATTTTTATTTCTCTTTTCCAACAACAGCAACAATTCTCCCACACCACACCTCAGACGCATCTCCACTCAAACACCTGAAATCAATCCAAAGTAAGTAACAGCTCTGGCTAATGCTCTGTTCTCTTATGTTCTACATATTGTCTTGTTTCGTAACCCTTTTTTCGATTATTCTCGAGGTCATCTTTGTCGAGCTCAACACAAACACTATTTTGAGCCAGTGCTGACTATTTTACAAGATGTCTACTCAACGGGTCCAAATCGGCAATGGTGATTTCCTCACCATTGGACAGATTCAATTTATGGTGGCGTTGTTCAAGAACACTAGCAAGGAGCTTTTTGAGCTCGTTGATTGGGACGGTATGATGGATGCAATGAAGTTCCGATACACTTCAGAAGAAAGCATGAAGAGTTACCTGTACCACCTGGCTGATAGGAAGGGTGTATGTATCTCCCATACAATGATGAAAACATGCAATAGTAACTAACTTGGAATCTGCATTAGTGGCTGAAGCATGTTCTTGTAAGCTATCCAACTGCTACTACTACTATTGACCGACCCAAGAATTTACTAACAAGTCGGGTTACTTAGCCTGCTCGCACTCTCCGAGCCCGCCGAGCCCGCCGCGCGTCTATCGCTCGTCGCGCCGTCAAGGTTCGCGCTAGACGTGCTCAAAAATAAGCAACTTCATCACCACCCGCCTATACCCACATCGCCACAGTAACTGTTTTAGTGTCCTGGTATTTCGGCATCCTGGAGTTGTGGTATCGTGGCATTCTGGCATTCTGGAATTCTGGCATTTTGGTCAGTCGTGGAACTTGGATGTCCAATACGTTGGCTTGAATAAGTCGTGGATAGTTTGTAGATAATTAGTTCGCCTGAATACAAACCGAAGCTCCCCGCACTAAATCAAAAGCTCATATAGGGCTTGTAATAATATGCCTCAGGGTCGGGTAGCTCCGGCCCGGAGCAACCTGGTGTCGGTGATGGTCCGTGATATTGCCACTTTAGTTCAGCTGACAGACCCCCTCCTGTTCATCTTTAATACACATACTATCCCCTTAACCTCTATTAGGACTGACACACTCTAGTATCAACGACAAAGGCATTTGTAGTATGAAATAGTTGGACCTTTGACATGCCACACGGCAGCATCTAAAAGATTAAAGCTCATCTTAAGTCTTATCTTTGTGGCTACTCTTGAAGTCTCGTCTAAGATAATTCACGACGCTCAAAGGTCAGTTTCTGACACTTCACCATACTATAGTAAAAGAATTTTCATATTTTAGCTGGTGGTCCCGACATCGACTGTCCTACTAGGCCCCCAAATATGTCCATCACCACGACGTATCCTCAGTAATACTAACTTCTACATACATAAACAACTCCAGGGCCGAGTATCTTCCAAGCTGATTCTTAATTACTTCAGTACTGGATGAAGCTTGGGCCGTTGCCTGATATATCGAGTCTGGCTGTACTTTATGGGGACCGACTACATTGTGGCAATAACCACCAAACAACCATCTACCGAAAACAAACTTTAACTTCTTCGCAAATAGGTTGGGTACAGGGCCTACTTCCCTAAAAGCAGCATTCATAGATTAAAATTACCAAAGCTTTCACTACTTGATCAACTTTCTCAGGTTTGCCCGTCGATCCCAAAAAGCCTATCCTTTCATCCATCAACATCAACAATATCAACTACCGCACCCACCTCTTTTCATACGTAAAGCTTTCGTGCTTGATCTTTACCCTTTTCTACGTACCTCTAGCTCGACAACCTCACGCTAGTCGCCGAAAAAATGCCTGCTTTGGACGTTGACTCCCAGTTCAAATTCCTCATCGTGTGCATCAAGCACTCTACCGCTGGAAAGGTGAGCGCTACCCTTTTGATAATTCACTAAATATTCGCGTACCAAATGTTAGGTACTCTGTCGAGTTTTATTGACCTAAATAGATTGACTTCACCGAGGTCGCCAAGGAATGCGAGATTGTCACCAAGGGCGCAGCGTGAGTACCTCCCCAGTAGCAACCATCGCGTTTCTCTATCCGATTTTACCTCCCATTCATCCCAACTCTTTCCCCTGGGCTAACTGTGTTCCTATCTTCTAGTGCCAAGCGATATGAGCGTCTCATGAAGGCCCACGGCATCGGCACCGCCGGTGGCGCGGGAGGCGTCAAGAAGGAGTCCAAGGACAGCAAGGACGGCGTCAAGACTCGCACCCCCAAGAAGCGCAAGCTCGCTGCCGTTGACGAGTATGCCGGCGATGCCGACGAACCCGTGAAGACCGAGATCAAAGGTGAAGTCAAAACTGAAGATTCGATCGCCGTGAAAGCGGAGCAGGAGAACGGCTGCGGCGCGACTGCTGCTGTATCTGGTGTCGCGCCTGTCAATGAGGCAGCGCCGACGGGTCAGCCCGACACATCGCCTTCTACCAACGCTCAGAATGACGACGAAGACGATGAAGTCTTAGTCATCAGTGCTACGGAGAGGCGCGATGATGGCAGCGTTCCGGTCTACGGCAGTGGTGGTGGTGGTGGTGGTCATCATCACTCGTATTCGCATCCGCACTCGCCTGCTCCAATCGTTCCGGGGATCCATTCCTTTGATTATGCTGCTAATATGACTTTCCCTCAACAGATGACGAGGATGCCCTCGTCGCATAATTCCCTTCCCTACGGGTTCCCCCCTGGTACATGGATATTCCCTCACGACACACATGGATATCTCTAGCAAGCACTAGTCCCTCGTTATTGCCTATCACAAAATACACCATAAAGATGCTCCATTCTCTTATCGTGGTATGTACCCAACATAATACTAGATTATATATTCATTCGCTAATAATATGCAGGCTGGAATGATCTGTGGTACACACAAAGTAGGGATGAATGTTGGGTGAATTTTGGCTGGTTTCGCAATTTTATGGGGGCTCATTCGGGGAGTATCGTCGTTCGTAGCTTAGTTTCCAGTGTTTTCTTGGTATTAGGCCAAAGATAGACTCAAGTCATTAACAGAGTCATTGTAATCATATCTAATACTATTACTTGCCTATCGTGACCCCTTTTAAACCCTGGTTACCCCTAATGCTTAAGTAATCCACGAAGTTCAATAGTAGGTAGAGTTACACATAAAACTGAGTAAATTAAATGATTACTTATAAAAGTACACAACCAAACCAGAACTATTTAGACTTTACTGAGGCTTCTGTAAGTAGGAAATATACGTTACTGCTCAAGTATCGTTTTGATAGCTTAGTCTTTCTGATACCTATTTACTAGCTAGTATAATGTAATACTTATATAAACCCAAAGACACCACACAGAGCAAGGAAATTCTCTCAAGATATGCTAGCAATTATGTCATAAAATGAAGCATCTAAATTATATTTAAGGGCCACCGCCATCCATAGAATTAGTTTTGAGTAATAACAAAAGATACTATACATTTACAGCTTCATACAAGAGCATAATAATATACTTAAGCTTAACGGTTTATGATTCTAAGGCTATTTTGTTTTTAATATGATATATATATTCACTTCTAACCTAGATAGAATACTAACAGTTTACCATATGAACAGCCATGAAGAGAAAGGGCTTGTAAGGTGGTATATTTCTAGATTATTCGGCTATATACTACAATATAGAATGCTACTAATCTTGAGCTGTGGTCCTTATGGCTTGAGATGCCTTCTATCAAGTGTTTGGGACCCAGGATTTATATCATACATAGAGTAACCGTTACTAATAGGTGTATTAATCTTGTAATGCCTACCCTTCTAACTGGCGAGGGCGGTACACGCCTCTGATATACCCAGCATACCCTTGTATCTACCCCTTGCCCACTTATCCCCTGACCTTCACCGCGGAAGATGTAGAGAGAACCCTTGTTTCTAACCCCCCCAAAGGAATCTCAAGCATCAGCTACGATAGCCTTTCTCGCTGATCGCTCATCTTGAAGTCATACACGCCCGGCTTCCTGTCCTATCTTAAGTAAGTGGATCACGTGAGAGACATAACACATTATGATATCTAACGAGTCCCGGCGCATGTCAAGTCATCGAGGAGTATATAGTTATTAATCGTAGTCGTGTCTCTATGGAGATATCTAAATACAGGAGTGTTCAGAATACAATGCAGTATGATGCCTACATATATCTAAGGGGCCATGTGTCTTGTGGGTAGCTATTCTCAATGGTATCGAATTGAGGACCTCTTTTAATCTCCTCTATATCAGCCTTGATTCTACTTAGAGTCGCCCAGATGTATGCACCGAACTTTCCCCCGGATTGCACGCCACACATATTATCATGCCGAATAACCTCCTTCATCGACGATATCTGTCCTAGTACCCTTCCATCATTTCGGTGATCTTGTATTATCGCCTCCAACTCTTCCTGAGGACATGGTTATCTTCGATCACTTGAAACGGCTGTGGAATACCGTAGCACTAGCTTGGAGACACCTTGCTCGGGGGGATGGAGGCATCTGTGTTATTTGTTAAATACTCATATACTTCTAGATTGTTCCATCGCCAGAATCAAACTTGGAGTGTTGATAGCAGGACTATCCTAGAGCAAACGTGTTATCAGGCTAAGTTATGATCAGAATCATCCATGATATATTACTTACCTGACATTCTCCGTCATTCGATGTGGTGTAAACAAATGCATCTCCCAGTATAGATGGATTGGAGACTAGTGTAGTTGCCTACACTTAACGGCCTTTAACTATTATATATATCAGTACTGCCTCTAATCACTGAAGGCCTGTTGTAATTATTGCGTCACCCAATATCTACCTACCTCTAATGGAGGCACTCACTCAGCTATAACGTTTCAAGGATGTTTAATGATCTGTGACGAGTGGCGTGGGGCATTCATGCTACAAAATCAAGACACAGTGGAAGGACGGTTGAGTCATGGATATCAATCAACAGCAAGCTTTACACTGACAGGGATGAGATTTCCCCTAGGTTAGTTCCTCCTGATCGCATCAGTGGTACCTAGGTAGATGCTGATTCTATCTGCATCAAGATCACAGGAGGTTCTAATGGTACCTTTGTACCACCAAATAACCCGATCGTGATCTTCCCGAGATCTGATTTTGAGGGACCCACAGTTGATTGTGTATTGTACATAGGTACGTACATATGTACATCATGTGGGTCTCCCCGCAATCGATCTGACTGTACGACGTACCTAGGTACCTACCTGCCCTAATTGGCAGGAGTTGCAAACATCGGAGTGGGGCCGTGCGCCAATTCCAACGTCAACCCATCGAGCCGCAATATTCCCAGTGATCCCCTAAGTGTCATAATCAAGAGTTACTTAGGTACGAACAGGCAACACATCAAACGAGATATTAGGCACCCCTATGACTATTACGCTTGCCTAATTTAGGACTTGATAATCAGCCTGCAATGATTTTGATTTATATTTCATAGTACCGGTACGGCAATATTTTGAGATCTATTATATGGTCTCTCAAATAAAACTCCTGATTTCGTAAACATCCTTGTTAATCACAGACATTAATGACCATTATATAAAATCAACAATCATTAGTTCGATTAGATTTAAAACTCTCTACTTTCTCCTTGTCTAATCAAATACGAGAGCTTCTGTAATCAGTAATATCGGATTGGATCGTAAACCTATCGTGATTGTAATGCTGGCCTAGACTTGTGATTTAGTTTTTAGGTCACAAGAGGTAAATGCGTCATACACTCATATTCTTTCACACAGTAATACTTCCTAATTCGTTCGCAAGATCACGCCCTCGGAGAAGATCACGATATTTTAAGCGTTTGCTCTCAGTTAGTGTTATGATATTACATTACTTGGATCAAATGGATGCTACACGTACCTAAGTATTTCATATCAATTCCAGTGAGCTGGTAAATTGTTTGGTTGTATGTAATGAAGCTTTGATAAAATCTTAAGCCCTATTGCGGAGGCGAGTCATGACCTGGAGGTATGTTTGTGTGTGCGTACGCTAGTTCGAATATTTGATTGTCTATTACAGCTCAAGGGCCGAGTCATCGAATGCACCTTGATAGCCAAAATACCCCTCATCACTTAGGTAAATAGGTACTGTTACTGATGTAAGATTAGGTTGCAAGTTGGGTGAAGGTCCAAGCTTCTTCTTAGTCCCGTGGATAATAGAGCAAACAGGCTGGAAATACAGACTGATGCAGCTGCCATAAGTGGTGTTTTCTAGGAAACATCAGTGATTCATTTGATTTTAAGACCGCCTAGCCCCACACTGGTCTAGATCTAGATCTTCCATACACTTAGTGATATAGTCTTTTGCCTCCCCCAGCCTTCTATACCACTATTTCCTTCCACATCATAGCAACTTATGATAGCCACATACTGTATCAAACAATTCTATCCTGACTAGTGGGTCTGTGCCAATACGTTTGTCACAGCTTTTTCGATCTTAGTATCAACCTTTCTGATCTCCTCAAGTACACCTGATTGTACACCTTCTAGCAACCCCACATTTCCGCTCAATCAGCCCGGCCTGGAGAATCAGCCTGGCCTGGAGGAGCTTAAATACCTCGAAAGTTCCTTCATCTTTCTCAATTCTTTTCTTCTCTCTTCACTCTTCACAATCCACTCTTCAGTCTTCACTACCAACCTTCACTACCAATCTTGACCATCAATCTTGATCTTCAACCTTCACTATCAACCTTGATCATCCAGCTTGACCATCAAGCCTCCAGTACTACACCTCCACCATCTTGACAAATCTTCTAGATTGTCAAGTCTAGCCACCGGTTCGCCTCTCAGAAAGCAGTAAGTGAAAGCTCCCTCCACTCTCCCCAGTCACCCATCACCCTCCCCGGCTACCCATCACTCTCTTCTACACAACCCAGCTCGACCTCCCACCATACCTACTCTCTTCATCATTTTTTCTACAAGCTTTCTCAATTTCAATTCACACAACCCCACCAACCCCTCCCACATCCAGCCTCTGGTAAGTGCACGACCCTCCCCACCTTTCCCTTCCACCTACACTCGTACCTTCGTACCTTTTGTACGGTTTGTACCTTTGTATCTTTCCTACCTCTACAATATCTTCACTATCCTCCACTCTCTACCTTCTACCTTCTACCTTCCACCTTCTACCTTCCACCTTCCACCTTAAACCTTCCACCTTCCACCTTCCACCTTCCACCTTCAACCTTCAACCTTCAACCTTCAACCTTCAACCTTTCCCATTCACACATTCCCTCCTTCATCAACATTCACCTCTGGCATAAGCATCCATTGCCCATATTTTCCAACCACCTAACCACCCTCACCTTCCTTTCTTACATTTACTACACACATACACAACAAGTAAACATATACTCAGTCATCATCTTCCATCGGTTCGCAGACACTAATCCATCTTTTCAGACCTTCAATCAATCTTCTACAGCTTGATCCCCTGTTCATCTCCTAGAACAGATACAATGTCGTAAGTTTATTTTCCCTTCCCTGTTTCTACTTCCCTTTCGCGTTGAGATTTGACTAACCTCAATCTTCAGTTCTCAGGGAGGTAACAACAACAATAACCGCAACCAGGAGGTTCCTGGAACTCCGGACTCCGGAATCGGCATGGCCAACGGCCAGGAGCTCGGCGCCACTGCCAATGGTAAGTAATACTTTCCAGTCCCTTCGTATTTTTTAGTTATAACATCTCTGCTAACACATAAAATTCAGCTTCCAACGGTGCTCAGAACGGTATGGTGGTGATTGAGCGTCACGGTGTCACAGTTAGCTACACCCTAAACCAGATCACTGAGATGGGTAATGCACTGGTCCGTGCTCGTGCCGAGGGCCGCTTCCCGACCACTACGGCTGCTAGCCTTGATTTCCATGCCATCACTCGCGATTACTTTCGCCTTACTCAGCTCACTGCTGTCCGCGGTAACGCTCCCCCCGAGGAGTGGAACCAGATGCAAGATGTGGTCCAGCTTCTGGTCGATATCACTCAGGAGATCCAGGCTCGTGATAAGGTCGCAGCCGAGCGGACTGAGGAGGAGCGTGTCCAGGCGCATGTTACCAACATGATGAGCGGTGTCAGTGCCGAAACTAAACTCTACGACATTGTCAGACATGCTGTTGCCTTTGCGATGAGCAATGGATCTGGCAACGAGGCCGCTACTCTCACTGGCCAGAGCATGGTTAATATTCTTCACGGGATCCGAGGTACCATCAATAACATGGCTGACAACGGCACTCACGGCGTCAACAATACCAATGTCGAGACTGTTCTGGAGGAAGTCTTTCGAATGATTGAGCATGCCCTTAGCCAGAGCTTGGATGGACATGCCAGACAGATGAATGGTCAGCTCAATGCTGTCAATGGCCAGCTCAATACCGTCAACGGTCAGATCATGCACCTCGACGCTATTGGTCACCACGTCAATGCCATTGATGGTCATGTTCACTCTCTGGACAACAACATTAACGCGTTCGGTACTCTCTTGAACTCGACGAATGGCAACGTTATCTCTCTCACCACTCAGATCGCCCTCCTTCAGACGATTATTAATATGCTTCCCCGCATGATTGCTGAGGCATGTGAGCAGATGCTCCCTGGAGCTGCTCAGGAGTCCATGGCTCCTATCATTGCCATCATCGAGGGTCATCTTGGCACCGCCTTGCCTACCGGTGCTGCTCAAGGCACCGCCCCGCCTACTGGTGCCGCTCAAGGCACCCAGCAGCAGCCTAGAGGACTGAAGAAGCTCTTCAAGTCTATCAAGAAGCTGTTCCGAAAGGACTAAATGTACTACTGGCCTCACCCAGCGAGATTGTCATCAGGGATATTTCCATCATGAATTTTCGTGATTATCTTCATATTTCACTTTCTTACTATCTATCCGACTGACAACGAGTAAGTTCTCCTAACCATTTTCAATGTTCTCCCACAGATTACTAACTTGCCACAGATACTATGGTGGGGGTAACCGTTGGTCTGCATTGACGGATATGCAGCGAATTTACGAAAAAGCGATGATGGAGTGCGAGGAATGGATCTATCGGAAAGATAGATTAGTAAATATGAAATTTGGGGCTAAGGAAGGAATTTGGAGTAATTACGACTCCTGGTATATATGATGCTACGATTCGGTAGTAGACAGATACATTTCTTCTCCCAATAAACTCCTACTCCACCCAACCTTTGTATAACTTGAGTGTCTATTGGAGTGACTTCATACCTTTGTCGTGGGTCTTTTTGATACTATTCCCACATTTTAGCCCTTGGTTATTAGTACACTCTGAAGATAATATGTTCACTCTAAGTACATATTGTATCGCGATACATACCCTAAGCATTGCATAGGAAAATAGTTAGATGTTTATGACTTATGTTTACGTGTTGTTTCAGTCCTAGGCTTCAGTGAAATTATGTCCTTATCCCATTATAGGCTCTGTTATAGCATAAGACTAGCCTAGGTTAAAGAGTATGTTAGTACCCTATAAAATTATTAATGTTGCTAGGGGAATCATTCCCCTCTAATCACAACTAGGTGAGATTGTTGATGTTACTAAGGCTTCATAGACCCCATCTGTAAGAGAGACTGAATATTTCGCTGCCTTTCTCAAGAACACTCGAAAGGAATACGTAGCTACGGTGAGACACGCATCTAATATCCTCTCGCACAAAAGACACGATACTAACGAGGTGTGTAAATGTAGTTTTAAGCTTCCTACATATATAGAGTAGGGCGGTCGTCCTCAGGCATAGCTAGCTCCTAGCATGCCCGCCTTGATTCCTTTAATAATATTACTCGATAGCCGACAGGAGCCATTCCCAAGGCTTAAAGGTGGCACCACTCCCCAATAAGAATATCTAGAAGATAAGCAATGATGGCTTGAAAGTTAGAAAGAAAATGACAAGCGTTACCACCTAGTAAACGAAAGCCATATATTGCGCGCACTCCTATATAGTCGAGACCCTGGTCCTTCTAGATATACAAGAAACGATACAGGGCCTGGAAGAAGGACCAACGTCTTCGTAGAGACGATATAAAACCCTGCTCATGAGATCAATCCAGTTTCTTCAAAGATCCCTTCCACTTCCACGACTTCTATGTACGCCTCCTCTACTCCTGAAAGACTCGATACTTCCAATTGCCGACCTTATAAAACTCTAGAAGACAAAATACGTTCGTTAAAAAGAGCAGATTCAAATTCGAGCTTCCCCCGATATAAATATAGAAAGGCATATATAACGCACAAGATTTAGAAGCCAAAACAGAACCGAGGTATACACCATGATATACAGTTCATTGTTAATTTCCAGAAATACAGCTTGTAAAGTTGCAAATACATACGCGAATATAATCCCAGGTCCCGTCAAGGGTGTCATTACTCCAAGCAGCTCAGTAGGCCACCCAACTTCTTTAATATAACAGCTTGCTTCTCAGCTGATGCCGTCGTCTTATCCGTCGAGTCTCCCACACTAACAGATATCAGACAGCCATGAGCACCGACCACACTCGACTCCGTCGGTAATCTATCAGTACCGCAGGTCTCAACATCACGCTCCGAGAATAAGCCGGGGTTGATACGGCTCAACACCCACTTGAACTTGGCTGGGTCGGTGCAGCCCCCGCTGACCTTAGGGAAGTTCACGCTTAGGAACACGTCATCAGGGAGGTACGGCGTACCAGAGGCGATGACCGCATTCGTGAACTGCGTTGCTAGTTGCGCATACACGGTGCTTCGATCTTCTTCAGGCGCGTCGAACGCAAGTCTGCCGTCCGAAGCGCCGGAGAAGGCGATGGCCGGGATGCCGACGTCGTGGGTCGCGTAAACGGCTACGCCAATGGTTCCGGAGAATTTTACTTCGTAGAACAGGTTGCTTCCCACGTTCGGCCCAGCGATCACGAGCTCTGGGGCTTGTCCTTCCCATAGCTGAGGACCAAACGTCTCAACTCCAAAGCGAGCGGAAGTTACCGGGAACGAATTTACCCAGTTTAATCGTAAGTTCGTCGCGTTGTTACCAAAGGCGGCGCTGCCTGCAGGGCAACTATTGTATTCACAGGCTTGAGTGCGTGGAGATGGCTGCGTGTCAAGAGATCCTAGTTAATCGACTTAGCCATGCCCTAACCAGATCAAGTTGTTAGATGAGAGCTTACCTGTACCAGACTTGTTCTCAGCTGGGGCAGACAGAATGACATCGTGGCCCGCGTTGTTGAGCTCGTCATACAGGACCCGAATATATTGCTCTGCCCAGCCGTCGTCATTTGACTGGAGGATGCGTATGCCGTGGACGCCCAGGGCGAGCAGTACGGATGACAAGAATTGGGCTCGCATTTTGTGATGAGGCTTTAATAAGTGAACAGCTTGAAGATCTCTATCTAGTTAACAACATAGGGCCATGGGCTCATTTAAATATATTAATTGTCGCATTGACACGAGCCGCATTGACACGAGCCGCATTAAGAAAGTCATCCCGTTCGCAATCGACCCCTGACCCTGACATCCCCGGGACTTTCATTCAATCATATAACAGCCAATCACAAACCTTGCCGTCTTGCTATACCGAGCAATGAAACCCTAAAACTGGGACCGAACTGAATGCCCAGCTTCTAGTCCCCGCCATCTCTGTAAGATTAGCCACACTTCGCAGCCAATCTTGTGGGATCTGCAACACGCAATAGATCTCCTACAAGGGAGAGGCCGCCGTGGAAAAGACACCAGTCCCATCCCCAGCAAGGCAGGTCCAGAAAAATGCCAAGGTGTTGCTGTCGCCCTCGGCGAAGCCCGTATTCACGAGACTTTTGAAACTTGTCTACCTACTTAGAGGGAATAGGAGCTTTGCATGTAATGCAAACAATACTGCTACAAGTGACACTAGCTATGCAAAACCATTGTTGGGGAAGTATAATAGGTAACTATAAATAATAGACTCGGCGATAAGATCCGGGCAGTAGAGTTAATATAAGCATAGACTCTACACGTGTAGGGATACATGTGTACTTGCAAACTTAACGCTAGATGTACCACCTTCTAAATACGGTAAGTGACACGGGAGCGGCATCTCGGATACCCGGGATAAAGAAGTGGGTGTTATCGGAGACAAGTGGAGACAGCCACTCGGTTTGTGCCGCCACGGAACGTGCTTGGGCTTTTCCTTTGTGAATAAGTTATTCCTAGAGTCAAAGTGTAACGCACGTCCCTGGAAGCACAACTTATAGTAAAACGACGTGATGATTAATCAAGTATTGCGTTGTACTTTGACAATCCACTAATATTAGATACATCTTATAAGTAACTAGAAACGGGAGATTACCTAAATTTGTGACTAGATCCCAGAAGGTTGATGCTACTACCCCAGCCGGCCTTCTCAGCTTATAGCCATATTGCCATGCGATTTTTGGATATAATAGACGGACTTAAAACAAGCAAATAATATTTCGTTTGACTAGCACTTGCCCCGAAATATTATATCTGTACCTAAGTACCAAGCTTTAGACTACTGATGACGGGAATAGTTCAAAGGAAAAAAAAAACATCGCAGACCAAGCCAAGTAAAATAAGACATAATAAGTAGAGGAGTCTCGATCTGCCGATAAAGCAAATCTGCATAATGAGTGAGCTAAGCCGGGATAGAGAAGCTGGGAGAATGATAATTGGAATGACTTCGCGTATCATATACATTAGGTACTTATAGTGCCTATTGAACATCGGCGATTGAATCGATTTTATGTTTCCTACCTTACCTCAATCAGCAGAAACCTGCCATAGTACGGTAAATAGAATTGTTATTACACAAAAAAGGAGAAAGGGGATCTGTTGGAACGCAGCCCCTAGGACCCCTTATATAGTGGCAAGCCACGGCCTGTGATGGTACCGTAACAAGGCTCCTTGGCTTCTCTAAGCCACACTACTTACAATTGACCATAGCCTCATCAGTTGCGCGAGTGAGGTAGTATTAGGTTACTATTTCTAGCGTGTTTAGGTGACTATGCGCGCGCATATTTACGTGGCCTTACTTTGTGGCTACTTGTGTTGATTGGTTACATGACTGGGTGCAAATTATGATATCTACCCCCCTATTGCTAAGCGCCTAATTCCATTAATAAGTAAGCCTCAAAGACCTTATTATGCTTGACTATTGTTATATAAACATACCTAGCCGCATCGCACTGCAAGCAATTCCCAAGAACATAACTATATGTCTGGGTAGGCATTGGCGGCAAATAAGGTTTCAGAAAGAATTAAAAGACCTATGGAGTCAGGGGGAGGAGCTAGAAGAACTGACAGGAGAAAAGGAGGTAATGGACTTGGGACAGCAGGTGGAGATAACCCGTAAAAGAAAACGGGACGTCGTGATAGAATTGGCCTCCAAAAGAACTCAGAGGGCACCGGGGGATACCTAGACGAAGAACTACGATCACTCCTAACGATAAATACATCTACAAATCACATTAGTACCGGGACTGAAGTCACTAACTCGACGCCATCGACACCCCAGACCGAGACGACCACTTATTCACATAGAATTATAGTACCAAGGGAATCCAGTACCACTCTCGATATAATAGCACTTGGTGATAGTCATTGGGCTTCTGGGGTAAAAGCTTTGACCTCTGAGTGTATTCGTGGACTACAGTCATTAAAGTACTACAAAGACCTACGGTTAGATGGAATAGCTGCCACAACAGAGTGGTATTTACTCAACATGGACGTAGGAGATCTGCGATTCCTTGCTGAGAATAGCAAAGATACGAGACCAATCGGCCATACCTACTACTACATATTTTTGAGAACTGGAGCCGTTGAGGACCTCGGACGTGCTATTAGCCAGATTAAGGACCGCTTGCCTACTAATCTGGATGATCCTCATTACGCGGCCCGACTAAAGGGCCTTATTGTAACACTGATCAAGAAATTTCGGCATGCAAGGCTGCTAGAAGACTTACAGGAAGCAATTTTCCGTGTCCGGGAGATGGTAGGAGCCGTGCCGATGGACCATCCCGATCAACCACGGCGGTGTCAAATTAGCGACGTGATATCGGCCTGGCAGAACTAACCTGATCACGCCTAATGGTGCATTAGAACTGTGCTTCTGGGATCGGGGTGAGCTCGAATGTCATTTTAGCCCCTTTATGTGTTACAGGTAGCTGTATAAAGTACAATCATTTTCGCCCACTACCATCCTTAGACACGCGAACTCCTTGGTCACTCCTCAATTACCGCAATAGAAATCATCAGCAGTAGCATTTAGACTCGTACCGTTATAGTGTGCCCTCTGAGGGTAAGGACACAAAATACTCTCACGAACAGGACCCTTATCCACAGACGTCGCTGCAATGATACTGTCAGGGGCAACATCAGATTCAACCCATGAGACGAGGGCCTTGAAAAGACCAGCAGGATAGTATCCGAAGCCCGCCCAACAGTGAGCAAGTCCCGGTGCTTCGAAAAGGCGATAGTAATCGTGTATTTGCTCATCATGGGCTGCAACGCTCTCATAAAACTGCGACGAAGAGTCCGATGGGAGGATGGCATCGGCTAGACCGTGGTATGATAGTAACTTCCCTCCTGCTTCTCGGAAGGCGTCCAAGTTAGGCTTCACATTGAAGATTGGGCCGTACTCGTCTAGCGATTGCTGAAATAAATCCTGAATGTCCTCGATTTTTACTGTCGTGACGTCAAAGGTAGGGTCTTTCTTGATAAGAAGTCGTATCCATGCGTCAACAATATCCATTGTGCGCCCTGTGCAGGTGCCATTTCCTGAGCACACAGTTGTCGCAAGTCCCGTATTGACTCCAAGACTGATTACCTCGTCTACTAGACTTGCCCCCTTTTTCAATCCCCACCAAAGAAACGAGCCATCCGATTTTCGAGCGCCCTTCCACGTCGCGATCGAAACATTGACCGCGGCTTCTGAAATTTTCACAGTTCCAGCGTCGGTATCCTGACAATCAATAGATTTGTTTACCACAGAATATGGATCAAAGTCGCAGGAATCCGGGTCGGTGACGATTCCGTCAAGTAGTCCATCGTTGCCATCGCAGTGCTTGACGAAGGCTTCCGTGACCGCAACAAGCTCACAGCTCTTCGGGTACTGACCTAGCGCCTTCATAACAACCTGGGGCCAATGATCGGCCACTCCCAACCCGGCGAGGTCAACTGCTGGGGCTGAAGCAGCTATTCCGTCAAATGCAGTAGGGTATTTCTCAGCAATCTTAAAACCTTGTCGTCCGCCCTGCGAACATCCGTTCCAATACGAGTATGCTGGTGGCTTGCCGTAGTAACTCTCTGTAATCGCCTTACCGATAATAGACAATTCATTGAGCGAGTTGGAGCCAAACTCTTCGAGGAGGTGGAGGTCGACGTGTCCGGGACTCTTCAATATCCAGTCGTCTGGGTTTATCGAAGCGTGGCCGGCGTTGGTCGTTACGGCGGAGTACCCCTCCGACACAGCGCCGAGCATCGAGTAATGGCTGAGTGGAAAATTAAGGCCTCCAGCAGAGAAGCCTCCACCGCCAACACCTTGCATCCTCCCATTCCACTCTGTGGGGAGATATACGGCAATAGTGACAGTATCGGATTCGCCAGGATGCGTGTAGGTAGTCGTGAGGTTGCAAAAGCTGACACCTTCGGCGTAGATAGCCCCATTGTTCGTGTATGTGCTCTCGGTAACTTGGATTGTCAGGTTGGATACCAGCGAAGCGCTAAGTGAAGTGAATTGCACACCGGGCAAATCCGGATACGGGATCTGAGCGGGACTGCACATGGCGAAAGATAGTTTGGTCGTATTGTTGTGACTGACTATCTACATCTTAAGACTTTTGTCCTCGGGGATGATAGAGATCATTTATACACTGAAGAATCCGTAGGCTATCAGTTCCTCGTGTCAGGGGTATCGTTCATGACCCCTTATTACATAATAACTCTCTCTTATTCTCTCGAGTCTAGCTCATGATCCTTTGAGGTCTAAGAGGTTTATTTACATATTTTCTATACGTGCTATGCATATCGATGTCTTTGCAACTAAATGAGGGGGGTTTCATTGGTTGGTGTTTTCGCATGGTATGGTATACTCGTTATTATAAAGTTGCTTAGAGCTAGCTCCAGAAGTATATTCCTATACAGATTTATATGCAGTAATACTTAATCCTTTAGGATTGCATTTATAGCTAATCCCACCCATAATTGCATGGGGTTGATATTACCGGCCCACTCCGGGAATCTTTCGCCCGGACACTATCGGAGTTACGAAAGGTTATTGTGCGGGACTCATTTTCTCAAATATTCTCTTATTGGAGTTAAGGAGATCTATTGGGGGCCCCGCCCCGAGAGCACTCCGAGACACCACGGAGAAACAGTGTTACATATATGCATATCCACGGTCCTAGGCACATGAGCTTTATAGCTCTTTAGCGCGCTTGCTTCCGCCTCAGATGGCCCGAGCCATACTATACGAAATATGCATTTTGTTGATGTGACTATTGGTTAACCATCTCGACGCGAAATCTTTTGAACAAAACGTTGCCAATAGAACACTTTTGCGCAGCAAGTTAACGCCTCGCGCTATGAATGATAATTGTTTAAAATAACATAAATGGGCGCATGGAAGTCTAAGCATTATGTATGTAGTATTCTATAAATAGATTAGGTACCCAGATAATTATTCTGCATGCGAAAAAAGTCCCAGTGTGGCGCAGCCGGTGAAGTGTACGAAACAAATATCAGCTCGTAAATATGAGAGCTTCCTGTCCATAACAGTAACGGCTTCCATACCCACCGCATCAAGGGTCCCGGGACTCACGATAGAAAGTTCTGATTCAAAATGCAAGGCGTGCAAGCGGCCGCCCCCCGTCTTCCGATCCGTAGATCCGCTTGTGATCGATGTAAGGGACAGAAATTAAGATGCTTGAGAGATCCGGGACAAGAGCGCTGCTACCGATGTACGCGAGCCGATGCCCAATGCGCCACTACCCCGAACGTGCCTATACGGTCCCGCCGTCGGATAGACGGCGTCAGTCCCAGAACACATAAACGACCGCGACAAGATGATCAACGACAAAGTTTTCCAACTCCTAATACTAGCCAGGCAATTGATACGCCACTGTCCTTTTTCTTTGAGGGTTCCGGCAATGTGCAAGATACACCGACTTACCCTCCCGAGATTATGGAATCTTGGGACCCTACCATCTATGGGCCCCTATTCGGCGATGGCTTCGACGGAAATCTCGCATCTTCAGATTTTACCGCCGATAAGGCTCATCTGCCTACCTTGGACTATCAATCAGAGATGACGTATTTGTCTGCTTTCCAGACGGGTACTTCACCGGCTAGAGCGCTATCTTTGCAGGGCCAGGAAACTAGCATAGGAAATAATACGTCGGCCTCTCCGGAAGGCGCCGTCGCTACTCAGGATTCGGTTATCGAAGTTGGCCGTGGAATCTCCAAGAGCGATACGCAACGGCTCGCTAAAATAAACCTCGACTTGGTTAAGCTCCTAGACCAGATTGGGCGAGGGTCTCCCGAGATAAGTCTCGATACCCTCGTTGCGCCCATCGATCAATCAGACGATTTTTCTGGGACCCAAATCCATAGTGTACTAGGCAGTAGCCGCGAGTTCGTAGATGTCATATCTACGATTTCGGACGCAAACCGAGCGCCAGCAGGAGTAATGCCGCACGGTTCTTCGCCGAGGACACCGGAATCCGGATCCGGTAGCAACATAAGCGGCTCAACTAGGGGTCATAATTCTCCACACTCCTCCGAATATGGCCGGACACTAGCAAGCCCATCACTTATGTCTACAATAGGAAATAGGCCTAGACGCTGTCTCGATTCAGCAACACTCATGCATATTCTCATATCCTATATCCACGTCATACAGCTCTACCTCATCATTTTTACGCATTGCTACGAGGCTCTCCTGGAGGTATCTAAAAGCGATGTCCCTTCGCTGTGTGAACTACCCGGGTTGGACTTTGGTAGCTTCCCGCTTCGTATGTGATTTCTTTTTAATACCTACCTAGGTAGGTACCTAATGCATTAAGTGCCTAATCCCGTATATGACGACAGTACTAACTTTCCTATAGAATCCGGCAACTTGCAAGCCACGATGTTTATTCAGGTTGTCATTAACCTGTTCGATAAGATGGAGAAGCTGCTTGGAATACCGCAAGAATTCCGAATTGGCAAATACGGAACAAACCACGATGGCCTATTGTGCGAACCGGAATTCTTTAGGTTCTTGAAAGCGGCATTATCCAAGGAGGAACTTATATGTAAGCCGGATCACGGCAAAGGGGGTGTTAATGCATTGCGAAAATATATTGAGCAGGCAAGACAGCTACTACGGGATAGTATAGAGCCGTAGATACCCAGTAGTCTTTTCGAGCATTATATTTCATTTTCCATCTCGTGTTCTCATATCTCGCTAGATGATTATTAGAGTATAGAATCTCACAGCCCTGATACTAGGTATGTTAAGCTAAGCGCTTAAACCCTCTTCCTTCTCAATCTCGTCTTTGCTAGGAGACCATTTATCCTGAAGATCCTTGTCAAGAGTAAGTCCATAGATATCCTTAGGCCACCAATCGCCCCAGCTCGCCAAGAAAATCTCGTCGGGGTCTTCCGGGAAGTCGTCCCTTGTAAACGCACGATAGATACTTCGAGCGCCTGACAGTAGTGTAAGTTACGCGTGATGCCTAGAGTCCGAGAGTTATTGATAAAACGTACCTTGTGAGACGGACCTTGCCTCTGGACGGTTTACGAGATCGTTGTACTGATTGCTGCCTCTTACGAGGTTGGTACTAGGGACTAAGCCGGGCGACACAGCGACGACGTGGCATTTGCCCTCAAGTTGACGACGCCACCAGTGGGCTCCGAGCAGCTGGACGAACTTTGTGGCGCCGTATACGCTACGTTTTGTTTTCGAACCACCCTTGAGGTCATCTTCGAGCAATGCTACGTGTGATTATGAGATTAGAATCCCGGATTAAGAGGGTAGCGGGCTTAACATACTCGGGTCCTTGACAAAGCAAGCGGCACCAGAGGAGATGACTACGATGCGTGACTTCGATGCTTCTAACTTCTCTCGAAGTAGGTGGATGAGATAGTGTTGAGCTAGAGTCTCTATTAGCATAAGCTGTCGAATTATAAAAAAAGCGGCAAATTTTTACATAAATGATTCACAATATAAGGCTCACTCCACTTAGAACCATGCGGGCCGGGTTGCTTAGAATTCTTATTAATTGCTGCATTGAGCATCAAGTAGTCAATCTTGTCTTGTCCAACTTTATCTAAGGCTTGCTGTGAGAAAGTCTTGACGGTCTTGAGGTTCGACAGCTCTAACGGGAGGATGGTTAAGCTGTGCTTGTTGTTGTCATACTTGAGTCCATCGAAGGCAGCTTGGGCCGTTTTCGTATCCCTAGCCCCGAGAATGAATTTGTACGGCTGCGTCTGTTCAAGAAGTTGCTTGACTAATTCAAACCCCTATCAAGCGTACGAGGTTAGAATAAATGCGTAGATGCAATGATGAATTACTGCCTACCAGGCCTGAAGTGGCGCCCGTAGCCACGACTGTCTCTGCGATAGCTGCCATGATGAGGAGTGGGAGTGGTAGTTCAGAGTGGCGGATGAGGGGTTGAAGAAACTTTATTGATCAATCTATTTATTCTTTGCCTCTTTTATACTGATTAGATTACGGACGGGAGTAGCTCCTATCACCGCGATAGTCCGTCTCTCTCGCATTTTCAATTGCACAGTCCTTTTAATCGAAGCTGGTGCTTATAAATATGATGGTATTATAAACTACGTCGATAGTACTAACTTACATGTACGGTAGTCCCTCCCAATTTACAACCTTATGGAACTATGTTGAATCTAGGTTAGGCACCTTGAAGGTACATCTGTGGTTCCCCCCTCTCGCTGAACAACCCCTCATATTTAACAAACGCCCATACATGTAACTAATTGATTTATGTACAATAACTAACCCCTACAGCAACATGTAAAATATGTAGATAGGCAAAGCCAATTATTCTTGCAAAGTAAAACTCTGTGATATCAAAACCAATTACAACATCAAAGTCTAGAATGGCAACAAATCATATTCTATGAATTTCCATGAAGTCGCTGGTCGAACAGGCTTGTGGTACAACTATACTTAATCAGGTTAGCGCGGAACAGCTTCGGCTTCTGGCCGGTTCCTCCGTCACTGGATTGGATTGGATTAAATTTTTTGAAGCTTTTCTTCCCCGGAGTCCCAAAACTCAATCCTCCAACGCCTACATTTCAACAACGCCGACGAGCCTCTCTTCTCCTTCCCTCTCATACGCAGTGATCTTTGTGGTGGCATTTTATTATTGCCTTTTCCATACTTAATTTGTTTATCCCACAGTCACAATGCAGCGTGCTCTATCATCCCGAGCGCGGGCCTCGGCCCTATCTTCGGCTGCCACCAAGTACCGAGCTGGTGCAGGGCTTTCACAGCAGCTTCGATTCGCACACAAGGTTGGTCATACTCTTTCACGAGCCTCAAAAGCACATAGTCTTGGTTTTATCATATAATATGTTCTGCGGATTACTGACGTGTATCCTCTAGGAGCTCAAGTTTGGTGTCGAGGGCCGAGCTTCCCTTCTTGCCGGTGTCGAAACCCTCGCCAAAGCTGTTGCCACCACACTCGGTCCTAAGGGTCGAAATGTCATAATCGAGTCAAGCTATGGCTCTCCCAAGATCACAAAGGGTATGCATCGAGCCTGATTTCTTACCTCAATTCGGCCGAGTTACTGACTAGAGACTATAGACGGTGTCACTGTCGCAAGAGCTATCAGCTTACAAGACAAGTTCGAAAACCTCGGCGCTAAGTTGTTACAAGATGTCGCATCCAAGACAAACGAATCTGCCGGTGACGGAACCACAAGCGCTACTGTTCTAGCTCGCGCTATCTTCTCGGAAACTGTTAAGAATGTCGCTGCCGGCTGCAACCCCATGGATCTACGGCGGGGTACCCAAGCCGCTGTCGACGCTGTCGTTGAATACCTCCAGAAGAACAAGAGGGATATCACGACTAGCGAAGAAGTCGCTCAAGTCGCCACCATTAGCGCCAACGGAGATACTCACATTGGTAAATTGATTGCCAACGCCATGGAGAAAGTTGGCAAGGAGGGTGTTATCACCGTCAAGGAAGGGAAGACGATGAACGACGAGTTGGAAGTTACCGAGGGTATGCGATTCGACCGTGGTTACGTTTCGCCTTACTTCATCACGGACGCCAAGGCACAGAAGGTCGAGTTTGAGAAGCCCCTCATTCTCCTCTCTGAGAAGAAGATTTCTGCCGTACAAGATATTATCCCCGCTCTTGAGGCCTCTACCCAGATGCGACGACCTCTTGTCATCATTGCTGAGGACATCGATGGTGAAGCCCTAGCTGTCTGCATCTTGAACAAGCTCCGTGGCCAGCTCCAGGTTGCTGCTGTCAAGGCCCCTGGCTTCGGTGACAACCGAAAGTCGATCCTCGGCGATATCGCTGTCCTCACCAACGGTACCGTTTTCACTGATGAGCTCGACATCAAGCTGGAGAAGGCTACCCCTGACATGCTTGGCTCTACCGGCTCTATTACTATCACCAAGGAGGATACTATCATCCTCAACGGAGAGGGCACCAAGGACGCGATTGCTCAGCGATGTGAGCAAATCCGTGGTGTCATGAGCGATGCCACCACCTCCGAGTACGAGAAGGAAAAACTTCAGGAGCGACTTGCTAAGCTCTCAGGTGGTGTTGCCGTCATCAAGGTCGGTGGTTCCTCTGAGGTTGAGGTCGGCGAGAAGAAGGACCGCTTCGTCGATGCACTTAACGCCACCCGAGCTGCTGTCGAGGAGGGTATTCTGCCCGGAGGTGGTACTGCTCTCCTCAAGGCCGCTAGCAATGCCTTGAAGGACATTAAGACTGCAAACTTCGACCAGCAACTTGGTGTTAGTATCGTCAAGAATGCGATTACCCGACCGGCCAGGACGATCGTGGAGAACGCTGGTCTGGAGGGTTCCGTGGTCGTTGGTAAGCTCATGGATGAGTTCGGTAGCGACTTCAACAAGGGCTTCGACAGCGCCAAGGGAGAGTACGTGGACATGATCCAGGCAGGTATCCTTGACCCGCTCAAGGTTGTCCGGACTGGTCTAGTTGATGCTAGCGGTGTCGCGTCGCTGCTAGGCACTACCGAAGTTGCCATCGTTGAGGCACCCGAGGAGAAGCCTGCTGCTGGTGGTATGGGCGGCATGGGCGGAATGGGAGGAATGGGTGGCATGGGAGGAATGATGTGATGAGTTCATATTATGGATGAACCTTTATCCTGTCATGTATCAAAAGTTTGGGTTGGGAGCATTGACCTCGGTGTTATGCGGACGGGTTAATATTGGCTCTTGTCATGTCTTCCTCTATCTCCCCTCTATCTCTAACACCTCTCTCCCCTGTGCATTATTCATACCTTGATATCCCGAGCGGCGTTATGAAGAGTTGTATATTAGAGTTACGAACTACATACGAAATGCCAACCTACCTACATCTGGTGTAGGTGATCATAATTTATCTGATGATAAATATTTGCTCTCCCCCCCCCTTTTTTTTCGGTTCTTTAGGCATCAAAATTTGTAATTATCTCATGTTCTGCCTGGAAATTGGGATGACATAGATAGTGATACGCAATGACGAATCCCCATGTGGCTCAGCTTGTCCCAATTACATAGAGGCAGCTAGGTAGCGACAATTACATATGTACATAGCGGCAACCCCTGGAATAGGTAGCCCAATTCGACGAAATTAAAGGAGTCACGTGTAGTTTATTATGAAATTTTGTAACCCGACAAGTCCATGGCCGACCCAGTTACCGCCAAGAACAAGTGTAGTTTTTTAAAGTGTACTAAAGCGTTATGTACCTAGCTGTACGTAGCCTATGGTAAGCAAGCGTTCAGGGCGTTATGTATTTATCTCACGGCCAACTGCCCACCCTCCTCCACTGAAAACCCCTGTCCCACTGCCCCCCCTAACCCCCCCTAATCCCCTCCCAAACAACATTTGACCCCACCAAGGCTTTGTGTTGATTTCTCTGCTCATCGTGCGTGCCTCTTTTTCATCAGCCCGACCTTCCCCTCCATTGCGATAGGGCCCACACTAAAAACACTACTTACATCTCTCCCGACTCTTTCTTTCTATTGTTGTCCTCCTAAACATCCATCGCATTTATCTGCAAACCTGCCCACGAGACCCTCCTAGGTGGATAGCCACATTCAGCGATTCATGTTAGTTGCAGATTCGACCCAACATCATTCACTCCAAAAATTCACTTTGCACCTCCTGGTCCCTTTGTAGGACCTTTTCTTGAACCCCGCTAACAACCCACATCGTAGCTTGTCTTCGGAATCTCATTTGGTACCGGTGTAGCTCAAGCATATCGCCAAAATGGTGAGTCGTGAACCCAATCAACCCTTGAAAGCCTGCTGATATTAATTCTCGGTAGTCTCAATCAGGGTTCGTGACTCCTTTCAGTTAACCGTCGTCCTATTCCTGTCTCTCCGCCGGCAAACCCCCCTATCCGCGCGTCATTATGCGCTTTCACCGTGCACCGCTCTTTCCGGCGCGTCCTCATAATAGGAGAGAATACGAGCTAATATCGATGACCATCCAGAGCGACAGTCTCGCAGGAGTGCATTACTGCGTACAACGACCTCAAGCTTGCAAAGAAGCACAAGTACATCGTCTTCAAACTATCGGACAACAACCGAGAGATCGTCGTCGAGGAGGCTTCTTCCGATAAGGACTGGGAGACTTTCCGTGAGAAGCTCATCAACGCCACCACCAAGACCAAGAGCGTAAGGATTCTCTTCACGCTAGCAGCGTTACGTTCCTGGATCATGTTCTAATCATTTATTTCTAGGGTGCTACTAGCAAGGGACCCCGATACGCTGTCTACGATTTCGAGTACAACCTCGCTAGTGGAGAAGGCTCGCGGTTAGTAGCCTCGACCAATATAATAATAAACTCTTTATACTAATAACGTATAGAAACAAGATCACCTTCATCGCATGGTCACCCGACGATGCCAACGTCATGGTCAGTTTACATCATAGCTTTTTAACTCGTACGCGGTAATATAATACTAACCTCCTTTAAAGGCCAAGATGGTGTACGCCTCGTCGAAGGAGGCCCTGAAGCGCTCTCTCACCGGTATTGCCATCGAACTACAGGCCAACGACCAGGACGACATCGAATTCGACACAGTACTGAAGGTGGTTAGCAAGGGTCTGGCCGGCTAAGCGCCTCTGACCCCATCGAGGCCCGAGAGCAACTTGGGGGCAAGGTTGCTGAGGATCATTACTTGAGGAGGGGCACGGCACTCGCATGCCAAGGATCCACGACGTCTACGAAACTGCAGGATGGGACATAAACTCTCTCCCTGCCATTACGATGGAGTAGGGCCGCTTTGGTCGCTGTTTATTTTTCCTTAGAGGGCAGACATGAAATGTCAAGCTGTGATGTTAGCCATCGGTATACACCGCAGAACACAAAAGGTCATATTTGAATGTAGATCGTTCCTATTGTGCTCTTAGGTTAGATGTCTACGCCATTATTAATTATCATTTTCACTGCCCCTCAATACCCTTGTCCTCCGGTTTGGTTTGTCGAACTTGTTTATTATACGGGGGTTGCTAGCTCTCTACTTGTGTAGGTATCTTCTAAACTCTATGCCTTCGCCTTCCACGCGCTTTGGAACGTGTTTGTTAGCTCCTCGGCTGTCTTTTCGTCTCGTATTCGCTGTAACAGGAATCCCTTAAGATCGTCCCAAAATTCCTTGGTATCCAGTACCTCATTACCGCTTTGACCTTGTGCAACTTCGGCTTGCGCTGGCGTTGTTTTGAGAGCTGCGGCCCCTCCCATAACCATGACGGAGAACTCGACGCTGGTTTCGGCCTCTCCTGTGAGGTCTTTCAATACCTTACTATCCGCGATCGGCTTCTTTTTATGTAGTAGCTTCATCTTCTCGATAGGTATACCCGTATCCTGTGATACGGCGGTCTTTATATCTAAGACGGAGGTGTTGGGCGTTTGGGACGAGAGCTTGATGTCTAACGGCGGATTGCGGAGGGACTTGACGAGGACGGTGAGGCTACGCTCTTGGCCCGGTGCTACTGTACTAGACTTGCGTTTGCTCATAGCCTTCGGCATCTTGGGGAGTATATACTATGCTTTTCGTTAGCTAGGAAGAGTGAGACCGTCGTGGGGTGTAGCATACAGCGCCGCGCGGGGCGTAGCTCTTAGGATCCTCGACATGATCGGCCGATAGCTTGATCGGACGGGCGTCGAGTGCCGCGAGGAAAGATCTTGCAAATGATACTTCCGTCATCTTTGTTTGTTTGTAAGTGTTACACGAGGTGTCGAATATGAGAAGTTATGTCACCACAAACAATTCAGGGTGCCTTAAACTCTTTAGTGACGATCACGATGTCCCGCCTTTGAGACGCCACGAAAGTATCCCACTTTGTGGCTGAAGCTTGGTTGTACCTCCGTATCTGTGTACCGAAGTACTGCTGCTTGGATTTGATGCGCTAATTTAGGCCATCCAATCCTGTATCCTAATAAAACTGGGTTCAGTTCATTATCAGCTTATCGCAAGAAAAAAAGTTCGAGGTCAAACTGCGAGAAGCATTGGAAATTTTAGAACGCTCAGGTTAAAGATACAACGATACATCTAACAATTTTTATATAATATCGTCAGCAAAATGGGTGTCGGTCGTCGCATGAAGAAGCAGGGCCCTCCTGAGCCACTTTCAGAAGAACACTATGCGAGATTAAAGCGAAAGGCCGGTCTACCGGTTGACGATGTTCCGACCGAAGCACCGAACAAGAAGAAGCGGAAAACCGCAACCGAACCAGCTCCCAAGTCCAATGGCGCTGGTGCGAAGAAGGCTGCTCCTAAATCCAACGGGAAGTCCAATGGCGTAAAAGCCACACCGGTGCCTAAGCAAAATGGAAATAACAGCAGGTCGAAAGCAAAGAAGTCTGCGCCCGTGCCAGAATCTGATGAAGAGCTTAGCGATGGCCTTGGTGAAGGGCTGAGCGGTTCCGAACCGGACGGCGATGAATTCTCGGGTCTAGTGGATGAAGACATGGGCGGATTAGGAGATGATTTCATAGGCTCAGACGACTCCGTCTTCGACTCTGACGCAGAGGACCAGAGGGAGCGAAAGGCTATGTTCTCGGAAGACGAAGACGACTCAGATGCTGAAGAGAAGTTGACTGCAGCCAACATCGTCGGTCTATCGAATGAACTAGACAGACAAAGGGCGCAAGAAGAGGCGGAGGCGCAAGCAGAATTGGAAGAAGCAGCACTCCAAACAAACATTGAGCGACCGCATGTCATCGATGATGAGGAAGAGGATGATTTAGCATTAAAGACAAAAGCCCTCTTAGCCCCAGATCTACAATTGCTACGGACGAGAATTACGGATACGATACGTGTCTTGGACGATTTTGCGAATGCTACGGAAGAGGGCAGATCCAGAGCTGAATACACAACGCAATTGCTGAAGGATATATGCGCCTACTACGGTTACTCAGAATACCTTGCCGAGAAACTCATGAACCTGTTCCCGCCAAGAGAAGCTTTCGCATTCTTCGAGGCTAACGAGACTGCACGACCTGTTGTCATCCGAACCAACACTCTACGAACTCATCGCCGAGATTTAGCTCAGACCCTGATAAATCGCGGTGTCACTCTAGAGCCCGTAGGCAAGTGGTCTAAGGTTGGGTTGCAAATCTTTGAGAGCAATGTCCCGCTTGGTGCTACGCCCGAATATCTCGCTGGTCACTACATTCTCCAAGCTGCATCTTCATTTTTGCCTGTCATGGCTTTAGGCCCACAAGAAGGTGAGCGAGTGCTGGATATGGCCTCTGCTCCTGGCGGTAAAACGACGCATATGGCTGCTATGATGAAGAATACTGGGTGCATATTTGCCAACGATCCGAGCAAATCTCGTTCTAAGGGTCTAATTGGTAACATCCATCGTCTTGGTTGTCGCAACATCATTGTCTGCAACTATGATGCCCGAGAGTTCCCGAGGGTAATTGGTGGCTTCGACAGAGTGCTTCTTGATGCACCTTGTTCAGGTACAGGTGTTATCGCCAAAGATGCCTCGGTCAAGACGAACAAGGACGAGAAGGATTTCATGGTCTTACCCCACACCCAGAAGCAGCTATTGCTAGCTGCAATTGACTCGGTAAACCATGCAAGCAAAACTGGTGGTTATCTAGTGTACTCTACATGTTCGGTCACTGTCGAAGAGAACGAGCAAGTAGTTCAATATGCACTCAACAAGCGACCTAACGTCAAGTTGGTCTCCACCGAGCTCCCCTTCGGTAAAGAAGGTTTCACCAGCTTCATGGGAAAGAAGTTTGACTCCAGTCTACGTCTAACGCGGAGATACTACCCGCACACATACAACGTAGACGGTTTCTTCGTCGCCAAATTCCAGAAGGTCGGCCCGACACCCGCCAACCTCATCAAGGACAAGCCCGCTCAAGGTGCTTCAGCGCCGCGCGTCGAAGAAGAGGTTATTGACAAGACGCCCATCGCGGATGACAATGTGTCTGGACAGGATGATGAGTTTGGTGGTTTCGATGACGAGGAAGATGAGAAGTACATGGAAAGGGCGAAGCGCAACGCTATGAGGAAACGTGGTCTTGATCCTAAGGCGTTGGACAAGCCAAGCGCGAATGGTAATGCGGAGAAGAGCGAGGCTAAGAGTGAGACCAAGAATGAGACCAAGAGCGAAGAGAAAAGCGAGAAGACCAGCGAGAAGGCCAAGGAGAAGAGCGAGAAAAAGACCAAGAGTAAGGCTACAGCCAAGAGTGAAGGCAAGACGAAGAGCAAAAAGAAGACGTAGCTAGAAACTTAAGGCGTAATGCTATTCTCGTTTAGGATCCGGAAAAAACGCAATGCTCATTGAAGTGTTATCAAGTGGCCCTGACCCGTGCTGGCAGCCACCATGCAGGTTTTATCACACCTCGCACGTTCCAATAGATATTTATCATTGTGTCTCTATTCCGTGTAAGGTGTAAACGCCTAATATACGCCTACCAACTCAATCAGCCTTAGCGTTGACTATATAATTCCGCATGACCTCTCAGCCGCAGCTGAACCTCTATGGCCTCTTCACTATGTTGAAGAATTTTCATATTATGATAAATAGGTAGATACTAGGCTTTGTTTTTAACCAAATATTACTTGAGTCAAGGAGAATATTTTAGTTAACTAGGATAAACATCCTTCACTACTATGGCCGAAGCACAGCTAGACAATGAAGTCAACGCATGCGACTTCTGCCGCTCAGTCGACTGGGCGCAAATAACAACAAGCCTCTTCAACCCCCACAAGGCCGCCTTAGAGAACGGCCAGCTCAAGAGCGGCGAGCACAACCTCGGCACAATCCGCACGGCAGCGTCGACATGTGAGCTATGCAGCTTAATCGCGGAGGCCTCCCTCAGCCTGAAGCCCTGGTGGCCCGTTGCGGAATTCCTCGACCGCCCAGACCGCCTCACCTGCGCGTTCTGGAGCCGCCGCAACCGGCTCGGGTCCTCCGTGCTGACGACGAAGTTGTCGCAGGCGGATGCGCTCGTCGACACGCTGGTTGCGGGGGCGGATCCGGGGTATTCTTCGACGAATTTGGTTATTCAGGGGTTTTTTGACTCGCTGGAGCGGAGGGGCATTTTTCTGGATGGGGATAAGGGGGGTGGTGATGGGAGGAGGAGGAATAATAGTTTGAGTATGTTGGTGGTGCTCGCTGGGATTAGCCCGGTGAAGTGGACGGCGCAGACGTTTCTGCAGTTGCATCCGTGTCTGTACCCGGTGCCGAGCGTGGATGATTATGTCACGGGGGAGGGGCCGTTTGCGGTGTTTCCGTCGGGGAGGGTTGTGAGGCCGGAGGTTAATGTTGGGCTGCTTAGGAGGTGGTATGAGACGTGTCTTGAGACTCATGGGGCGAAGTGCAGTCTGCCTCCTTGGCTTGCACCGGATACTTCGTGGCCGGACAAGCTTCGACTAATCGATGTACGCCGGCGATGTCTAGTTGAGATGTCAGACCCGTGCCCTTATTTCGCGCTTAGTTACGTATGGGGCGATGAGATGGGCCCATTTCAAACAACACTGTCGAATGTTGAGGAGATGAAAACACCGGATTTCCTTACGGATCAACCTTTACCGAAAGCCATCGTCGATGGGATGGAATTGACTAAGCAGATGGGGGTGGAGTTCCTCTGGATTGATCGACTGTGTGTTATCCAGGATTCAGAAGCCGACAAGGTCATCCAGATTCCTCAGATGGACCTCGTCTATTCGAGGGCAGAATTAACAGTTGTCGCAGTATGCGGCACAGCAACCGACGGGCTTCCGGGAATCAACGGTACATCCCGTACCATCAACCAGCGCACAGCCCGTGTCGCTAAAGATCTTAGTCTAACAGATGTCTTCAACCTCGACCAAAAATATCAAGGCAGCCGGTGGAAGACACGGGGTTGGACATTCCAAGAGGGTCTCTGCTCCCGCCGGACTCTCGTAATTGCTTCCGACCAAGTATTCTGGAGCTGTGAAACGTCCAAATGCTGCGAGGCCATCGCCTTCGAGGCCTTCCCGACGGCCGTCGCCCCTAACGACCTCACTTCCTCGGTGCTCTCCGGTCACAAAGTCTTCGGGGAATTCGGAGGTGGTAACAATTTCGCGTATAGCGAGTTGAACTCGATGATCCAGGGGTACTGCAATAGAAAACTTACCGTACAAGCAGATATCTTGGATGCGTTTTCAGGGGTATTGAGGAGGGTTGGGGTTAATACGGGACACGAATTCCACTGGGGCCATTCCGTCTCGACGAGATTTGACGAGAGCTTGGCTTGGAACAATATCGTCTGGTACCCGGATCGCGAGTGGGAGTCACACGAGCTTCCAGAGCGGCGACGGGAACTGCATCGTGTGATATCGAGTGATGGGAGGGTTAATAGGGTGCAGTTTCCTAGCTGGTCTTGGCTCGGGTGGAATCACATATTAGGGGTGAACCGCGCCGCGCCACGACAGGTTGTGCTGGAGCCGGAGTTGAACATTATGAAGCTTAGCATGGACGGGAAAGCTGCGCCATTGTATTCTTCCGCAAACGAGAAGAAATTTGAGTCCGTATCGAAGATCGACATGTGCGGTGTTGACAACACGACTTCGGCGGGGTGGAAGGGAAATACGACGATCGACCCTAGCCTGCTATGTCGGGAAAGCGAAGATAAACATTTCCAGGATTCGGGCCGCCTTATCTTTTGGACGAGCCACGCGGTGCTAGTTCTGGAAGACAATAAGATATACAACGATAAAAAAGAGGAAATCGGCGAACTAAATCCTTTCCTACCATACCAAGCACCCAAGCTATCCGGGAAGCATTCGTTCATTGTAGTATCGCGGAAGCACAACGATTACAGTCTCAAGGTTCTTAAGGCGGAGAGAAAACTTAGTGTCTTGGTCGTAGAGTGGGATGATCCCGTCAGGCGCGTTGCTTCGCGGGTTTGTGCGGGTGAAGTTAGTGAAGAGGCTTGGGTTGAGCTTGCGGAGGGACGAGAGTGGGTATTAGTGACGCTGGCATAATTTGGAATATGGTTCTCAATTCAAAGTCTGGTATCCTATCGAGTGTAAATGTTCTCACGGCAGTCTCCTACGGTAGAGTAGCAATGTCGTGATATCTGACAACTAGGTAGGCAGTCTACATCATAGGTATCTCTTATACTACCTTCATAACAGACGACGAATGCTGGCAGTAAGTTCCCACGACGTACAATCATTATATTACGTACATTGATGAAGAAGAGATAGAAGAAAACTGGAAAATAAAATCTAAAGATATTAAAATAAAAAAAGAATAAAAGAAGATTTATGAAAATGAAAATAAAACTAAAACTAAAAATAAAAATATAAAGCAAAAAAAAATACGGTGCTGTGAACGAATCTCGAAGGTTCGGACTTAACACCGCGCAAAACCACCACCCAGACCCAGAGTCAGGGAGTGTGAGGTCCTGGAGAAGCGCAGTGACCCAGCGGGAGTATCCGTCCTAGTTTCGCATCAGGTAGTTTTACCGCTTGACCGCTCGACTACAAGGACTATGAAGTACTTGTTACTTCAGTATGTTGCTATTGCTCTACATATAGAGGTACCTAGGTAGGTGGTATATGTATCGATGCATCATCTTATGTACCTTTCTCTAGGTACGTTAGATACCTTAGGTACTTATCTACTCTGCCTGCCTAAGTGAAAGCACGATGTTAAAAGGTTAGTACCTAGGCAGGTATTGATTATCGTGTAGGCAAGAGAATAATATCCTGACCAACCCCCTTTAAGAACAGACAGGTACCCTCCCTCCATTTCCCTTTAACGCCCGTTCGCAAAAAAGGTACATGGCGAGATGACATTCCCGCTTAACCCCCCCCTCACTATTAATGATGAGTGATGCTATTTCTAGATTACCTTGCCGGGCCTACAATGTAGATTACCCCATAAAACAGGTGTATACACTTGGCTACAAAAATTATCATAAATCGACATCCTTTCAATCTACCTTAATACCTTTACAAAACGTTGATATTTTTTGATAATAACAATAGATATTTACGAATCTTTTAACATCTTTCGATTACTTATAATTTAATTAATTGATTGATGTTAAATTTGAAAGAATGCGACCGTATTTTGTAATGTAATTTAAAAAGTAATCTACGGATAAAAGGTACTAATCTATAAATAAGGCCACATTAATCTGCGAATAGTGGCAAGTAATCTACACATAGCAATATTTACATTCAATTTTCTCGTCAACAACAACGTTTTTACTAAAAGATATCTATATCAAATTGACCAGCTTAAACAGGCGAATCTATTGATATAAGTTTTGTAAGGAAATAACGTAACCAGGGCAAAATATTACTAAGTGACAAGAAGTAATCTACAAGTAAAAATACTCGATAATACCCCTCGATAGTATCCCTTAATAGATTCGAATCTCCTTGATTCCTAACGCATAAATAAGCCTTAAAATCTAATTGGCGAAGCAATTAAGCCATCGACAATCTTCGCCGTCTCCTTTTTATTGCTTAGATCGACTCGTTTCAATCAAAATAGCCTTATGCGCCACCTTCTCCCGATATAATAAAATGAGGCTATCGTGGCCGTCGTGGCCGTTGTAGGCGTCTTGGTAAGCGTAACTCAGTACGAGGAGGCGTAGATGGCCCTGCCACAACAATACAATCGGCTATAGGCGTTTCTAAAGCGCTCGGGGAGGCCTGTGGTGGCCCAGTCTAACCAGGTGTTGTCGTATTCGTGCCTTGATTTATACGTTGACGAGTACTGCGCTTGTTCCTAGCCCTCGATATGATTCGGAATGCGATTTACGCGTATCTTAAAGCTATCCGACGATAAAGAAGACTCGCAACGATTCGGGGGTTGATTGATTGAAGAGATCGTAATATTTTGTTGTTGTTGTTGTTTACTTTTTGAAAGATCGTGAGATTTTTTACGAAAATGGGAAGACTTCTGAGACGGTTGTGGATCCGAATGGGGCCATGTCATTTTACTGATAATTTTAGTTGCCAGTTACTTGCACCTGTTCTGTGGGGTAATCTACCTGGAAGGGCTGTCATGGTAATCTAGAAATAGCATCACTCTTAATGATTACCTAGGTAGGTAGGCTAACATGAGAAAGTTCGTCCAACTCATTGTCTACGTCAACCCATTCATCAGATTCCTCTGATAAGCCAAACTCCTCATACCCGCCCTCGTCTGACAGGTCGGATTCATCCGTAGTCTCGTAAGGCGATGGGTCTTGGTCTTCCATCATCTTGCTATACCCCATCACCCGCCTGGTGGCAATTTCCTTGAAGTCGAGCATGTCGAGAACATTTATCGGCTGGTGGAAAATGGACCCATCCCGTCCCATGATGCTCTCCGTCGTCTCGACCAGTAAAGGGTCGATGCGGTCAGCCGCATAGATGTTATCGATCTGGAACGACCGGTACTCTGTATTATACCAGTTCGTGTTATGGGTTTCGGTCACGCCCTGGAAATCGCCTGTGAGCCAGTGCGCGAACTCCCCGTGCGTCACCACCACGATGTGCGCATCGTCTTTCCCGGCCTCGATGGCCATCCTCGCTAGCATTCGTAGGTGCTTACGCACGGCTCGTGCCCGTGCCTCGACTTTGCGCACCTGCGGTGCGTAAGGGCTACTAGGATCCTTATGATACCAATCTTCGTCAATATCATCCGTATTTATGGCAAGATCACCATCATATTGCTGAGCGAGCGAGTGCTTCGGAAGTCCTGTGCTGCTTGGCGAGGAGTTAATCTCCTGCAGATTGGGGAGCAGTTTGATGCTGATAAGGCCATCTATCGTTGGAAGAACCCCAAGAATCGCGGTGTCGATAGCACGTCGTAAGGGAGACGAGATGACATTGGTAACCATGGGTCCGAATGGATACGTGTCTTTCAAAAGACGACATTCCGCAGCGCCGTCTTCAGTTAATATCGCATCCCTAATGTGGTTGCCGTAGATATTATGAGAGGCTTGCGCATGGCGAATAATATCGATAGTAGGCGCCATCCCGACAAGTAGGGGTTCGTCGTACTCTCAACAGGTTTTTCCTGAGAATAGGGGCCAGGTGGGAATTGTATACGCCTGGCGTTTCTATCGATGACCAGTTCCTCTCCAGGTGGGCATCCTCCCGTCTTTAAATATTTCGCGTGAGGAAAAAAGGTTTGCCCCGACGCATAGCAACACGGCCGCCAGGGAAACAAGCTTGCCAGATATGAAAACTCAACAAGAAACTTCTCGCACAGATGGCCATTCTCATGGGTGAAGGTTCTTTGTTGGTCATAGTAACAAACTTAGCCCATGCACTTCAATCAGTCGTGTCCGCTAAATTGCATTTGTAGACCAACTAAGAAGAATTGTAAACGGTTTGCTCATACCCGGTAGGTGTCTGGTTTCATTCAGGGCGAAATGGTAAGCATCTTATAATTAAATTTATAGTCTTCGGAAGCGAAAACTATTGGGTCAATTGTGGCGTGATGTAGAACAGGTTCAGGAATCCGACAGGTCCAATTTACGGACAATTATCTATATTCTCATAGGGAGCATATTCTACTATAAAGGGTTAATGCTTAAAGGGTGCATACAAACGCGTCAGGCGTATAACTTCAACAAGAGTGTTGAAAGTATCCCGCTTAGTATAAATGCTTACATCTAGATATTAAATCGTACAAGTTTCAGATATCTATAGTTAATACATAAAGGCTATAGTACTAAAGTGCATTCCGCAGAAATTTGGAACAGTTGCATTGCTAAAACCTAACTCAAATAAGGTCAAGGCGCCTCCTTTCCTTCACCTTCTAACCTGTTATGATGAACTGTTACAACATTATTATTCTAAGTTATCCAACAAATTATAACGAATAATCTTTACCAAGGGCGTATAAACTTAAACGTCTAAGATCTGCCTAGGCTAGGAGTATACATGGATGGTTAAATTACTTGACACTTGATGATGGTCTCTATCCAATGGCGTTCATAAGCCTTAAAGCAACAGCGAAAACATTTGCTTATTGCCTTTACCTTCCGGTTATTATGCATACGATAGTTTATGAAGAATAAATTATGTGTAATAAGATACTAATCTGATGCTACTCCAATAGTTACTCGTCCTTGCGCTCCTCATATCTCGTCATCCTAGCCTCAACACTATACCATATCCGTACCACGGCCTGTATCTCTAGAGAGACGGGGCGTGTATTGAGGTTCCCCGGCCGCTTGGATTGTCATATCATTGGGAGGTCCTTCGGAATGTACACTCGAACGACTACCCATGACTCCACTTCTGGTAACAGGGCCTGGTAGTGTCTCTTTCTCATTATCCGAGTGCCCTTTTCTCCAACCAGCCCTCTTCGTGAACACTAGATCTGAGCTTTCCCAATCACTTGTCAAAGGTACGAACGCAGTCCCTCGGGTCAGAGGGATGTGGTTAATGCGCCAATCCCATACGCTTGCATATACCGTGCGATACGATGAGACCGCTAAGACGGTGCCTATGGTGGCACCTGCGAGAATGTCATACCAATTATGGGATCCGTCGACTGTCAGGGACCCGCAAACGAGGGCGGCTCCCAGGATCGGGCAGTAGACTAGGACAAGCTTCCACATGGAGGGGTGGTAGTTTGCAAAGACCTTGAGCTTCGCATTGAGGTATAGGAAAAGGTAAACGCCTGCCGCACATGATGTTGTTGAATGACCGCTCGGAAAACTTTGCATCGCGTTCCAAAGAGGCCGGCCCTGACCACTTGTGCATATTTCTGATGTATACATATACTGCCTATAGCCAACAGCGTTTAGGCCCGTCACGTCGACATCTGGGTTGTAGGCAAGACTAGGGTCGGGCTGACAGACGTCATAAAAGTTTGGCCTCAGGCCGCCGATAAGCCACTTGATGGTGACTTGGAATGCGGCCGATGTCTCAAGCGCATATATGCAGCCGACGATAGCGTTATTGAGATCCCAGAAATTCCGAATGCGAATTTGAATAACGAAGAAAGTGAACAGAGGGATCACGATTACGAGGACCGTATCTACCCAAGAGGAAATAAGCTGAGGGCGATACGGATACGCAAATTCGGGATACACGACCTCGCCGGTGTCTTCGCCGGTACGTGCATCGATGACCGTCAGGGGGAACGTTCGTACCCCAGCAGGGCGAAATTTGTAGACCTATGCGATGTTGGTACGTTATGCTAAGCGCACGGGGAGACTTTGCTATACTTACGCCAAAGGCTACCACGCCAAGAAGGAGCATGGTTACGATGTCGGGCCAAGTGACCTTCAACCACGAGCCAAACGAAGGCCGTTTCTCGACAGAGTACAGCTCAGGCAACGAGTTCCACCACTCCCGGAGTTTCCTCGTCCTCGATGCGTTTTGAGCGGGACGACGAGAGATTCTTCTGCCTCCCACGTACGGATCCATTGAAAGGGACACTGGCACGGATCAAATAATAAAGCTAATGGCTGACCAAAGGGTCGACTTGGCGGGTTAGGTATAAGAGGTCATTTTCTTGACTACCTAATGTTAAACAAGTGGCCACCTATTAGGTAGTCAAAAATACGTGTAGAGCCTAGGTTAGTAGAGAGTAGCTTTACAGAGTTGATATCGACGAATTAGCATCGCGACTGACTGGAGCTGTTCGCCTTGCAATAACCGACATCATCACTCCTTCTATACGAGAGAAACTTGGACAGTATATAGCTTCCTTAGTAATGAGTTGTTTGGTCTACGTACTTGTATAAGGTTAAGTCACCCCCTATTCATTTTATAACTTTATTCTGATAAGCTCCCTTTAATGCATAGGTATTTATCTCTCGTATAGTTACATATTAGTTAGGTAACTTTATCTCAATGTTATAATAGACAGTGCTTATTTTAATCTAGAAACGAGTTTACTTGAAACTACTACAAGATCATACTAGAGGTTTCTATTTTTCATAACTAACTCGTATCCTCAGAGTTCCGTATCTTCCTTCATTCTAAGCAAAGTTATGGTGGACTAAGAGTTAGCTATGATTGTCAAATGTGAGTGGATCGTATCAATTTATACACATTTAATAACTGCAGATCGTATCTGAACCCCGCGCATAATCATGATATCGCAATCTTTAAAGAACATATGTCCAGCATTATTCAGCTCTTATCTTGGCAGCTTTGCTTCCCAGGAGTACCTAGCTGTGACGGGGTAACGATCCACCGCGAGATTTAGGTACCTACCTACGTACATAGTAGTGTATTATCCCAGCCACTTCTATTCAAACTGAGAAGATATAAACAATATTAGTCACTTCTCGTAGTTATCTCTAATTAAGGTTGATCTCTTTAACTAATATCCAATTATTCTCAAGTTGTAGAAATGTGGCTTTATAACATATCTTGTATACTTGCTCTTAGCAGCTTAGGATACGCTGTTCCGGTGAGTTTCGTGACCTCAATTACAGGACCATCTTTGTTTGCTCTAACAGCAATGCATATGTAGTATTCCAATAAGCTACATAAGAAAACAGCACTCGTCATCATTGACGTGCAGAACGATTTCATCAACGGCTCTCTAGCCAACCCGCGAGCCCCCGCTATCCTACCTAAGATCTATCAACTCTTGGATAATCATGAGTGGCCCTTCGTTGTCGCTTCTCAGGGTAACGTTCATTTCCCAAGCCAGTACCTGCATCCAGTCTAACAATCGTATAGACTGGCATCCTAAAGGGCATGTCTCGTTCTTCTCAAGTCATCCTGGGAGAGTTTCCGGAGACACTGTGAACGACAGCTTCGTAGACACACCCACGAAGACTGAAACACAGACGCTATACGCGGACCACTGCGTTCCGGAGACGTGGGGCGCTGAGATAGAGCGTGGCGTCCAGTCGCGATTGCACTCGCTCGAAGGCTACCGCGCCCCCGTCAATTACATCAAGAAAGCACAAGACCACTCTGTCGACTCATACTCGGCTTTCGCTGATAACCAGTATCACCGCTTCACCACTCTACACTCCGAGTTGACCTTGCATAGCATCGAGACTATAATTGTAACGGGACTCTTAACGAGTGCATGCGTCCGTGGTACGAGTATCGATGGAATCAAGCTAGGATACGAAGTGGTGCTCATAAAAGATGCCACTGACTCAATTAGTGATGAGGACAAGGCTGCGGCTATTAAGGAGCTGCAGGGTTGGGGAGTGCAGGTTTTGAATCTGACGGATTGGGAGGGCGCAAATCCTACACCAGTAAAATTCAGGACGAGGGAATTGTGATCACAATATTATCGTATTGCGCGTGTGGCTTGTCTCAGCCCGTGGGGTCCGAAGTGTCTATGATAATAGGGGTTTCATGGCGAAATAGGGGATATTTCAATAAAAACAAAAATAGAGAGGCACGCATTTAATCCGCATGTACGGGTGTTAACAGTTCCAGTAGTTGGGAAGAGGGCGAGAGCAAAGAAAGTAGGGGAGAGGCTGAGAGCTGAGGAAACCATACTTGAGCAGTTGGAAGACATAAATCCTGGAATCAGATGTTAAGCTAATGAAAGATGCGAGTGCATTAAAAATGGCAAATTGAAGGAATATATATATATATATATATTTCTCTCTCTTAATCCAATCCGACTTCATACCTATTTGAACTCCATGTCAGCTTCTCGAGCTGCATTCCAATACCGCGATTAAGCGAAATAGTCTTGTTTCCGGACGCCATAAGCACCCAGGCCAATCCTCTGCTTATCGCGACTCTGCCTCTAAGCCGCATTAAACTTTACCAACGATGACGATTTGAGCAAACTCGACAGCCCCTAGAAGAGTATATGCTAGAAAGGAAAGCCCAAAGTACTTGACATGTAACATATACAGTCTTCTCCACGAGGCACGTGACACGGACTTGTAGGCCTCACGCGTAGAGATATACTCCTTGCCCTCGACTTTCTGTTGAGTGAATACCGGGTCTAGCTCGATAATTGGCTGATCTTCCTCAGGGAGGAGGGAAGCTTGTACGCGAGCTAGGACGGTCTCGGCCGGGATAATAGCGATGAATGTATATACTGAGTGGACAATCAGGAGTATCAAAGGCCCGATCAATGAAAATCCAACTCCGCTCAATAGTATAGACCCAATTATCACTTGCTCGAATCCTGTAATGCTACCGAGAATCACAGTGGGGACAACAGTAGCGCGGAGCACAAGGCCGAACCGCGGTAGGCGACGCCAGAATGGCTCCGCGCTGGGCTCCGAAATAACAATGTGCGTCCATGCAGTGTGGAGCTGCATGGTGATTAAGGACGCGATGCCCGTGGCGACTATCCTGGGCATAAACGGGATTAGACCGAGAAGAAATATAATCGGATAGTCGGCAAGACGGTAGGCCACGAAACAGGCAAACCCTCGAAAAAGGGACTTCTTGCCGCCGATAGAGAGCAGACGGCGACAGGTAGAACGAAGACTAGAAGTGACGGGTCGCGCTGACATGCCGTCCTCTTCATCGGCTGGGTCTTTGGGGCCCTCGGTGTCGTCATTGACTATTTCGCCGGGTATCTGAGCATAAGATGCGGGGGCATCAGTTTCGACAGAAGTCAAGACTAGGAAGACATATCCTAGAACATACGAAAACTGCAACAATTAGTAAGAGAATATTTAGGTACATACAACATCATCAGAATTACGTACTGCAAGGAAAGTTAGGACGACTAGGGTAATTTGGATGCCTTCAAAAATGCTATAGGCACTCAATGCTCCCCCGCTAGGCTTGTCAGCACGAGATACTAGGGCCTCAATAGACCGTCTAGATAGAGATATGTCAAGCACATCTCCTTGAACGATGCGCCGAGCCATAGTAGGCCATAGGTCGTGGATAGCGTTCATGATATTGGTTGCTTGAGTACCCAAGTAAGTAATCTCGAAGGGAAAACGAACTAATAAATAATGGTTAGATCAGGATGGCCGATCGTAGAGGCTCTGAGGTGGGGTTTACCACCTTTTATTACTTTTCTCATTGGGCGAAAGGGAGCGTTGAAAGCTGATGCCTGGTCTTAGACTCTAGCGTAAATAGATCCTGTCCGACATGAAAAAGTAAGCGCGCGAGGTGTGTCATGTTCAGTGGTCCGATCGGAAATATCAGACTGCGAAAGCCTCTCAGATCAATGATATTCTGATTGGTGTGATTGGTGTGTGATGTGGCTTTGTTGTATGAATACGATAGCAGTAACAATGACTGCATTTAAAGCCAAGATAAATAGGCCCGAGTAAGCAAAATGATTCTGATAGGACTTTCTGGTAGGACAGCAAAGGGCGTATGTTTTGACTCAATATCTGCCGTATCAAAACTACGAGCTGCAGCTACACTGCATAGCCCGACCAAGCCTTGGGACATCACTTGTCCACCGCGTCTCTTCGTCTATATCGCCCTTATATTCCTTGCCGTCGATTGTGCTACCGGCCCAGCTCTCCTCAAACGGGTGTAGAGCCATATGCATGATTCTATCTAGAACCTCTCTTTCGTTGTTCTTCTCTACTCGCTTAATAACTTCATCAAGGATCCAGCCTCGCGGAACAAAGTTTGGATTGACTTTCTTCATGGCTTGCATTCGCTCCTTATCTTGTTCGTCGGAGACGGTTTGGCCATCTCCCCAATCTTCGAGAATACGTTGCCGCCATTTATTCAGCCACTCGCCGACTTGTTTACGGCCCTCGGCTTCTCCACCAGCGCCTGTGACGCCGTCGCTGTAAAAGAAAACGCTTGCTCTATCCTGCCGAGCTTCCTCTGTCTCGAGCTCGTCAACTTTGACCAGGCTTAAACGGCGGAAGAAAAGGTTAAAGTCTAGCTCTAGTGATTCCATAGAGTCTAGGATGCTACTGAATAGATCATCAAAGTCACTATCCTTGTAGGTCTTCAATCCGAATCGGGCTGTCATGAGCCTCTTGTACTCGTCAAGGAACACAGCTTTGTACTCCTCGCCGATTTGCATGATGATCTTTTCAGCTCTCTCGATAATAACGTTCGCCTCCTCTTCTTTCACGCCATCTTCGACGAACTTTGGGTCGTCTACTTGTGATCCAGCACCGATCGACTCACCCAGCGCTTCACCTAGGCGAACCAGATTCCACCATATGATGCTTGGCTGATTGCGGTAGCTATACCGCAGCATAAAATCATCGTGGTTGGGAGTGTAATTAGGATCGAAGTTGTCCATGAATGCAAAAGGACCAAAGTCAATACTTAGTCCGAAAAGGGAGGTATTATCTGTATTCAATACGCCATTCATAAACCCGTAAGCTTGCCACTTAGCAACGGTAAGTGCGTTGCGCCGCACGATTTCTCGGTATAAGCGCGTGAACCGGTTTTCCGCAGATTCAGGTGGCCCCTCGACCGTGTCCGGTGGAATGTTGCGCTTAGGAGGGGCCGACTCCTTTGGCTTATCAGGGTCTTCAAGGCGGCCAGGTAATGTCTCCCAGCCGCCAAATACGTCCTCAGCGACATATGTGGCAAGCTTACGAATGAGATCTCTGTCACCCCGTGCCCTCAGGATATCAAAGTTACCAATTCTCAGCCAGGACTGCGCAAACCTCGCTACAATAGCGCCGGGCTCAACCGTTTCCCGCCGTGCCTTAACTTCTGGGAGCAGCGTTAAACTTAGAGCCCTTGTGGTCGGAATACCAAGCGCATTTAGCGCCTCGCTAACAACGAACTCGCGTATGCTGCTCCGGAGAACGGCCTTTCCGTCCGCGAAACGGCTATACGGCGTCATCCCCGCGCCTTTCAATTGTAATTCATAGCGTACACCCGTACTCGGATTCGTCGTCTCGAATAGCGATATAGCGCGGCCGTCGCCGAGCTGGCTAGCCCACTGACCAAATTGAAAGCCACCGTAACATTGCGCCCACGGGTAACCTCCCTCAAGCTTCTCCTCGTCCCATCCTTGCAGTTTGTTCCCCGCAACCGTTTGCACGAAATCTTCGGTCTTCTCGTCGCCCTCCTTGATACCAAGATCGCGCATGGCCGCTGGACTAACCGCTAGAAGCTCAGGCCTCTCGACAGCCTGGGGGCGTACCCATGTGAACAGGGCACCTCGGACCTGCCGGGGGACAATCTGATCGCGGGGTGTCTTATGCGAATCGGCTGGTGTCGGGAACAGGGAGTCGGGGGGAAGCTTAGATGTAAAAGTCCACGATTTTGGTATCTCGTTTATAGACGATGCTGTGGCATTCGCCGCGTGAGTTGTAGCGCCATTAGTCGAGAATTGGGACGCCATGTGCGCCAATCGTAAGTGTGGTAGACTTCGATGAACAATGCGATGGAAAAGCATATAGACGGCTTCTCCAGGCCGAAATGAATCATGATTCAGCAGGTATATAGAAAAGTAAGATGACGGCTATGGGTTAGAAGAGGAATTTAAATGTCATTTAAAATCATGTAGAAGGTAATACATTAACCTAGCATTTCGATGATGCTTAGCCGATAAATGGATGGATGTGGCAATCCGAAGCATTACGTCAATCCCTAATGGAAGTTAAACCAAGTACCCGTTTTAAACGGTACATGCAGTTATAGTATCGTTTCTCCACTAGTTATATCCATAATTCTTCTACCCAGTTTGCCAATGTGAGTCTAGCATATGTAAAATAGGGGCTAGTCACTACGATCAATATTGGCGGCTTTCAAGAACTCATGCTTGGGATAGCTCATAGAGTTAGTTATTGCCTTAACCTAAAGAGGAGGTAAGAAAAAGAATCCAACTTACATCTCCCAATAGATCATCTCGAATCTCGATGTAACAATTACTGTCCCAAGTGGAATCCAACTCTTACTCACCCTTAGTCCCTTATCTACAATCTGTCCATCCATTCAGGAATGGTAGACCTTCTAATATTATCGCATCGACTATCTTCTGTATTCCACTACTAAACTATTGCTCATAAACTTTGAAGCAGTAATAATTTTTATTTCACAGCTCATCTTACAACTCTGGCTGCCGTGAAAGCCTTTAGAACAACATAAAAGTTAAGGCGGCTGTAGCTATCTATCACAATAATATTAAAGACATCTCCATATAATGCAGGACGGCCAAGCGAGGTGGCGTCATTGATATAACAAGCTAAAAGAAGCAACCAGGCCAGTACATCTATTCGAATTTGCTAATAAGAACATGTTGCTGGGGCGAAATTAGTTCTAGAAACAGCTTTTAATAGGTTGGTCTTTGAATCGCCTCGCGTGGTACTACTACTTACCAACCGTGGTTTCACACATGACTTAGATTGGTGCAATATCTGACGTTCATACCAGATACTTAAGAGCCTGGAAGGTATGAGGTTAAAGCACTTAACAACTATTACCAGAGGTATTCATACCCGCGGAACTCTCTATTAACTACCTACATAGCGAGGTACCTACCTATAGGTATGACTGATATGCCTGCCTAGGTATCTAAGGTAAGGATTGATTCTTTATGAAGGTACATAACTAGGACCTAACATCACCTCAGTTCAGTGGCTTTCGGCCACATATCACGTAGATATCGTATCTAACATAACTTCCTGAGACGATTTCTTCCAATGCTTTTTCCTCCAAGCGATCTATCTCCTGGGGCGTCATTGCATTTGGAGCCCCTCGCTCAGTCATCAGGCGTGCCCACTTGAACTGAGGTTGTATGCCATTGAAAGTAGACTTTCCCCTTGTCTCGGGCACCCGGTCCGAACTCACAATATCCTTTATCACTGGGTTCAAGCCGGCCGCTTGCATGTGCCCGGAAAGCGTATTCCACCCATGCGAGAAATTGTCCCGAAGCGCATTAGAAAATGCTCTTCCCATGAAACGAAGAGCCTCAACTTGAGAATCAATGCCGCCTCGAAGGTGCTTGAGGCTTATGAAATCGCACTCCTCCCATTGCAGGAACCCTCCCGGCTTCAGCATCCGTGTAAGGTTGTCAACTGCAGAAGCCCAGTCGTTCGGCAGCATCCCCGCCACAATCATGCGCACATGGACTACGTCGAACTTGCTATGTAGTTCCTCTGGAACTGGCTGCTTGATGTCCAATAGAGTCAACGCCACATTTGACGAAAGTCTACTCTTTGGGGGAAAGAGAGCCGGGGATATGTCTAGGCCTTCCAGTGTGGCATTAGGATATAGTTCCCGCACACGTAACAAGAATCTTCCTGTCACTGTCGCTATATCCGCAATACGCGGATTTTCTGGGAGAGCAGCAACAACGGAGGGGTGAAGAAGATAACCAATATTCTCCGTCACTATATCGAATTGATCGTCAAGCCTGCCATACTGAGATGTCAGAATAGTTTGTAATCATGTTTCTACATACAGCAACATGCCTCTGTGACTCACTCGCATGGCGAGTCATGTTGTCCAAGTAACTATCAGCCATGGTGGAAGTGGTCAAGCGTTTAAAGGGGGCAGCTTAACGAAAGCTATATAACAATTTTAGGAAGACAGCTTAGGACTTCATAAGTATTACGCAAGTTCAAAATAACAAGTAAAGACAAAGGACGTAGGTATTTAAGCTAAAAGATACGGTATATGAGCTATATTTTGTAGCTATATGTCGTGTATTGACTTAGTCTATCAGCTGTATGAGTGAGGAGGGAGGTCCTTCTTATATATACATTCCAGGCCAATATACTATGCACTGTACCTGGTAGGAGTCCCTTGATCACCCATTTCAACAATTTGAATGCCGAATTGAATTGGTGCGTGGAATGTAAGGCCTAGTTATTGACTTTCAAGTAAGGCCTTCGCCTGGGCTCCCTACTCGAAGGATTGGAATGTTACACGATCATAAAAGTCTCAAGATTCAATTTGTGTTTAACTTACATACCTAGGTACCTAGGTTAGGTACTATATTATGTATTAGGAGCATGCATAAGTCGAAGTAGTATAGTACAATTACAATAGCGTCGCCTACTAAGCCCTTAAAAGCTTGCGTATCCGATGTTGTTGAAGTGCGAGATATCTAGAACGAAGGACATGTACAGCATGTATAGCCATAGGCTCCGTAGCTACCTAGGTTAAAGTCCCTCGAAGAACAACGAAGTTGTTTTCACGCCGTTTGATTTAATCTTAGCAATAGCCATTACGTCACCCGATCAAACTAAAAGTCTGCAAAAAGTTATATCTTAGCAACTAATATCTACCGTTCACCTTATACGGACTACTTTTATGACGCCCCACTTCTCCTATTTGCTATGGTTTAGGAGGTATTCATACTAAAAGTGTATTTGAATTAAATCTTGCCGGTTTGGCTTTGATGGACTCTGCTTTTCTGCCTATACACCAGTTAAAGAAGCGATAATGGATTTGGTGTCATCACTAGCGCTAGAATATCCGCAAGGCGAGGTATCGAATTTCGTTGATCTATATTCTAGACATTGCATTCAAGTTATTGTCTCTCCAATCTGCTTGTTGGCCTATATGCGCGTCCTCTGTAGCAGCACAAAGTTATACGCGTATAGTACTTGTGAAGCAGGTTGATCCCTGTGGAAGTTTAAGACCAATATCCCGCCCTAGATTCTCTGCTGATCTCTCTGGTCCGGATATCCCTTGTATTTTGATAATGGGAACCTATTAACATTACAGAAATTCTTCATAATCCAATATCACTTCTCACCAAGTATGCTATACTTCGACAGATAGAGACAATATTCTTTGCTCATCGACATTATCCTATCACTTATAAAAGCCTTTGGGTTCTAATATGGGCGAGCCCCCTTTTTTATCCCTTCCTTTTATCCTTGTTCATATTCACATGCGTTCCGTGAGCCAAAATCTCGAACCCGAACCTCAATAGCAAGTGTATAGACACACTTTCAACTTTCATAGCTGGTGGCGCGATCAATTTGATATCCGACTTGGCTATCCATGCTCTTCCCATTGCTATCATCTGGATACTAAAAATAACATTTACATAGGTAAGACTAATATTGGGGTTACTGCAATATCTATAGTTAGAATCTTGTAAAATACCCATAGTTCCTACTTGAGCTACAGAGTGGAATTGCTAATAGGAGAGGCAAGTGTGTTCATCGCAAATATTTTACGCCTTTATTACAGTATCCAATTGATTCATATCAAAGATATTTCGTTCGCAATCGAGTACGTCGGTGTCTAGGCCCAAGTCTAATTATTATAATATTATTTTTCATTAATATAAAAGGCGTCCATCGTATACATGCTAGAAAGACCTGGTTATTATTCAGATACTCCCGGAAGACTAAATGCAAAGATGTGAGAACGCAATTTTTGTCTCTAAGATAAAAATGCTTTTCTAAGATGTAACTAGGTTGCATTTACTGGTAATGTTTCTATAGCTGTTGTTGGTAATATTCGTGTTTACCATTGAAGCGGCCAATCTGGGACTGCTACTATGCTTCTTCTAGGGACTTCCTATAGATACCCCTATTGTGATTCTTATTTCAAGTAATATCAAGGAAATTCGCAGGCGACTGACTATCCTGTGGCAAATTGCGTAAGGGATAAAGGTAGATGAATGCTTAGACTTATCAAATATAGTCTATTAGGTACCTAGATTGTGCATCCTCCAGTCTTTTACTTTTACTAGTGCTGATACTTTATGAAATCCAGTAGCGTATCAAGATAACATAATAGACTGCATATCAATATATGTTGATGCATATTTCAAGTCATCTCCATAGAAACAAAGCGCTACCAGATTTTGTAAAACATACACGTATGTATTTCAATTGCCAATGAGTCTCTTTTAGGGCTCCTGCGCTGTGTTGGCAACTAATAGAACCTGCAGTAGCGTGGACAACAAATCTTGTTGGAGGGAACTGAATAGTCTAGCCCTAGACTAAACAGCGTTGAGGCGCATCATTGGCGAGTTTCGATCTTTAGTTCCAGTTGACTTTTCCATGGTTCTGACAAGATAGGCTAACATTGGTCAGCCAATAGATGGTGTAGATTCTATACGCAGACGTTGTGTTAGCCTTATTATTTTCATGGTGTCCTAGAGTGGAATTAGCTACAGCCTTAGATGCCCAATAAATGGCATTTGGGCATATAATTCGCTGGCAGCATCCAGCAATGGTACAATCAGAACTGAATCTCGCTCTTACGTGTCTGGCCCCTACCATCGTTCAAATAGGATGCAACTGTTAATTCCGCTGCAGGGTCCGCTCCACTCACTACGACGCTGTGATGGAGACTCATCCCATTATGTTCGTACACAACATCTGATCCGACTTAGCCACTCACTGTCTATACGAACATCAATAATTTTATCAACACTGTAGGTGTAGCTAACAAAGCTCCGTTCTCTATAAATGGCTTCATGGCCGCCCGCCAAAATGTCGAATGATCATTCCAACTTTACACTTTGTCTGGTATTGTAGGATCACATCATGTATACACAAATGGATTCCAACGACGCAAGATTCCGATCCGATGCCTCTGGCGTCGGATCGAAGCAAACCCCCTCTTCTGATTCGGCTATTCCTACCTTGAAATTGAGTGATGGGAACGAGATGCCTATGGTAAGTTTCAAATTCACATCCCCGAACGCATGACACTAGACTCATACTTCGGGATGTAGGTTGCATATGGTCTAGGTATGGCCTTTAGCCAAGGCGACACGGAGCACATCGTGAGCTCCGCACTCAGGGGAATCAGGAGCGGTTTCAACCATTTAGATGCCGCAGAAGGTGAGGCAACATGAACCGGCCCTATTTGAATAATTTTCTAATAAAAATTGTAGCGTACGGCAATGAGAAGGGGCTCGGCATAGCCATCAGGAACTCCGGAGTACCGCGCTCGCAACTCTTCATTACCACCAAGGTGTGGACGGTAGCAACGACCGTAAAGGCAGCTTTCGAGGCCTCGCTTGAGCGACTCGGTGTCGATTATGTAGACTTGTACCTGGTGGGTTGGCCGCAGATCGCCGATACCCCAGATCGTCTACAGCAGATCTGGGCCGAGGTCGAAGCCATCCGGGAGAGCGGCAAGGCACGATCTATCGGTGTCTCCAACTTCCTGCAAGACCACTTGCAGACGATCCTCAAGACAGCCAAGGTTAAGCCTGCCATCAACCAGATTGAGTACCACCCGTACCTACAGCACGGAAACCTCATCGACTTCCAACGCCAAAACAACATCGCGACTGCGGCGTACTCGCCTCTTACACCTCTTACAAAGGCGCGCCCCGGTCCCGTAGACGGTATCTACGCTTCGCTTGCCAGGAAGTATGGCGTCTCAGAGGCGGAAATCGCGCTCCGGTGGGCCATAGACCAGGGCATCGCGGTCGTTACAACCAGCAGCAGCGAAGAGCGTTTGTATAGCTTAAGACGAAAGCTACCCACATTCAAGCTCACGGCTAGCGAGATCGCCGAGATCACAGAACTCGGAAAGAGGAAACACTTCCGAGGGTTCTTCAACGACATCTTTGCTCCCGAGGATAGGCGCTAAGCCTTGGGGCGTATCTGGTTAGGTTAGAGGGTTTTTGATTTTAACAAGTAAAAATGTGCCTCCATAGCACGACATAAGGCGTCTAGTAAATTTGAGGTTAGGATAGGGGGTTTTGGTATAATCAAGTAACGTCGTGTTAAATCTCGATGAGAACACCAGCTTAGCAATATAGGCACTCTTGCCACTACATCAAAATTGATGTAGCTAATGCTAGATCCGATTCTGCAAACGCACTGCTCTATCCACCTCGTAGTACTATTAAGCGACATACAAGCAACGAGATGTACATAGTAGAGATCCTAAAAACAACTACTAAAATCGCTCGTGAATGCGTGGTCTCATTGTCCTAATTGTCGTACAGTCATAATTCATCATCGGATTCCGTTTCTTCGTCGTCAACTGGCTTCTGTGCTGGAGCTGCAGGCTTCTTGTTTCTCATAAACGGTAAACTTCGTGGTGGCGGAAGTGGCTTACTCTCCTCCTGTGAAGCCTCAGATTGGGAGTTTCCTTCCTTCGATGTTGATGCTCGAGTATTGCGCGTCGGCACAGTAGCCCTGTTTCTCTGGGACTTGACCGGTGGGGGTACTGGCTCTTCGTCCGTGTCTGCTCCACTTGCCGTCTCCCCTGTTGTAGTATCCCCATGGTCCTCCTCAACGTCTGCCTGCGCATTCTCATTATCACCCTCTTCAACATCCATCTTCTCAAACCCATCATCACTACTTCCCTCTTCCTCTTTCACTTTTCGCTTGGAAGCACGGGATGATTCAGGTACGTGCTTCCGCACAATCTTGAAGCCATTGACGTTTGCGAGTTTTTCAGGATCAATGCTCGCAGACGCTAGTAGACGCTGTTGCTGCCGGATCTTCACCTTCTTCTCATTTATGAGGTCTCGGAACTTCTCAAGTAACTGCGTCTCATCCTCATCCTTCGTCTTGATAAGTTCATCCAATTGTCCTTTAAGCTCGACAAGGGAATTCTCGAGGGATTGTATTTTGAGGTTAGCAGCGGCCAGATCCTCTCCGACTTTCTCTCGGGCTCCAAGGGCTAAGATACACCAATCGAAAGGGGAAATCTCGGTCTTCTCATCTTCTTCTAACTTAATAGATCCTAGACGTTGCTGTAAATTATAATTAGTGGTAAATTTTGGGTAGCATCCTTAGAGTACGCATACTGTAATACCCTGGATATTTTTTCGGAAAGAAATAGAGACTGAAGTGCCGTCTGAATGAGCATCAGCTCTAATTTCGATATCGGGTACCGGCTGCTGCTTAACCAACGTTGAAACCAGAATCTCTTCCCACTCTTCATGGGAGCAGGGGCCACTAGATGCTTTGTAGTCGCCGACCCTTTTATGGCGTACTATAAAAACATTTTAGCTTCCGATCCTTTTGGGATTTGATCATGTATGAAATTTGTGAGTAACCCTGGCGAGATAAACAAGACTCACATTTCATTGTGAACACAGCCGTACTTTCTGACCCAACCAACTTGAGATCAAGTACCCGTGATCCATTAGAGGACACCGCTAGGAGGAAGTATTTATCATTTTCTTTGCCCGAGATAGGAAAGCGTAATATTGAGGCTTCTGCCATTTTAACAGCTTTGAGATAAGCCAAGGCAATTGATACCTAGGTAGGTAGGTATGTAGTTGTGGAATTCAAATGGTACTTTGACAATGCCTGTGATGTCTTTGCTGTGGCTGAGTTTAATGAAAAAGCACTGGTGCACCTTTAAATGGGTATCACCATCTCACTAGGTACCGTAAAGAAGGGATAATGCAATTACCTAAGGCAAGCATAAATGACAGGTTCTTAAAGCAGGTGTTTTATGAAGGTGAAAGCTTTGCCCTGTAAGTTAAAAAACGATTGATTTATTTAACATGAGGCTTAAGAGCAAATGAATTATTAGTTAAATGGGCTAACCTAGGTACCTAGTAATTAGGCAGTTGCGTGGCTGCCTACAACACTTGAAGTTGCGATGGAATTGTACCTATTACATACCTAGGTACCTAGGTACCTACCTAGGTGGGTACATATGACGGGAGTTACCTTACCTTAGGTACCTAGGTACATTGGTGCCACTGAGGGGGTGGGGACCTAAGAATAGGTAGGTACCTAGGTACCTACCTATGTAAAAACATGTATCTTGTGCTCGGTACCTCTACGTAAGGGTTGGCATTGAAGAGCACGAAACTTGAATGCCACATAAGTACATAATGCCTGAAAAAGAAGTAAACAGTTATATTGTTAGCCTCATTATTTCTTACTTGATTCTGAATCCTCGTTTGGTGATCTTTTAGGCGCATCCAGTACTGTTATTAGAGGTAAATTCCATACCTACCGTTGTACCTTTATGAGGGGTCAAAATCGCGTTATTACAGAAGACGCGTGCTGTCGCGCCTAGTAAAAGGAACTTTGATTGGTTTAGCGACCTAGTTATTGATATCCTGTAGCCCTAAATATGGTCTGTGCATTGACCCCAGCCACCAGAAATCTGGAAGGCACCTACCTAGGTAGGTACCTGAGCTGTACCTAACTTTAGGTACGTAACAGCCAGAGAGGCACAAAGCCAGCCATTCAAAAATCTCCAGGCTTGATTTTGGGCGCATTGACCTTACCCCATTTCAACACCTCATCCACTTTCTCTCATCTCTCTTCCAACGCAAGTGCATCCACACCTGTATCCACACCTTGTTTTTGTATGAGAATTCAAGGCCAATCTTTCTCGCGCCTTAGGTATCCCGATACCTTAGATACCTTCAGTCTCTTACCTAAAACTCTCGTATCTCTGTTTCGTCATAGGAAACTTTGCAGGCCCGACAACAATTAATTTACCTTTTTAATCCTGCACTTAGGCAAACTTTTACTGTGCAGTCGTTAAGGTAACAGTTAACCTAACTAACAAACCTTAACGTAAACTTGATACACCTGCATCAAACTTGCGACAACTTCCTCCAACCCCCCCTTGACTTATACTTTCACCTCGTATTGTTGCGCCCATACAAATTCAATTGGTCTCACTTATCCACACTCAACTTTTCGCCCTTGGCGTCGCAGTCACGGAAATTCCAAATTCATTCAGTTGGCGCTCCTATTCTATACGCAGTTTCGGAGTACGTAACAATCAATCAATGAGAACATCGAAATGATGCGACCAGCCGCGGAGTACCACTAACCAAGACCATTGTTTTCGGACATTGGCCTCTATCTGTGGCTACTCTAGCCTGACCATCCTGACCATCACATTACTTTTGAACGTGTACCATAAATTCACCTAACCCACCAGACTGTGATTCACGATGGCATATCCTCCGGATTGGGAGAAGATGGATCTTCTAGATAAACTTTACGCGGTCGAGAAAGCCGAGGAGGAACGGACTGGGGAATCGCAACCTCGCGAAAGAAAGAGCTGGATTGAGGATTGGGATGATGACAATGATTTCGTTATTGATAATGAGGATCTCACTTTCCGAAGTAATTCTACTACGAATACGCAATCTCACCACCGTGACAGTCTCTCTTCCTTCCGATCCGATCGAGAGTCTCTACCTGGAAACGACGAAAGACAGTTGCATTTACCCGGCAATGACGAGAAGTCGACCATGGATGCGATTGCTGCTGCTACTCATGCGGGAATTCCGATACCTACAAACGTGCCGCCATCTGCTTTGATGGGAGGCACCATAAAGCGACTAGGAGGAAGAAAAATGAAGAAGATTTTCCAAGAGGATTATGGTGATGATTTGGAGCTTCCTGTTACTGGTCCGCTTCGTTTAACGCCCCAGGACGGCAAAGCGTACCCCGAGTCCCTTAGACAAATAAGCATGTCGAGCCCCACGAAACAGCAAGCTCCGACTACTACCCGGGAGCCACATGGGCAGATCTTGCCAAAGCCCTTAGGAACACCTATCAACTTGGACAAATTTCGAGATGACGACGACGACGACGATGTCTTCGGCGACGGAGCCACAACTATCAAAGCCCCAAAGCTTCGCCCTGAATCTAGGCCTATGGCATTGATAACCCCACCTACGCCTTCACCTCAGAAAAAGCGAGGCGATGATGATATTGAAGGAGATTTGGAGTTGCCATCGGATGGATTTTTGAAACTTTCTAGAAAGATGGACATCCCCAAGACGCCAGCATTGAATACAAGCGACGACTTTGACTGGGGAGAGGGTAGTCTAGGAACTCGATTTGGTGGTACAAAGCGAGATGCCTTTTCAACTCGCAGTTCCTCAGTATCAGCCCTTAGTCCAAGTCTTGCTAGTTCTATCACAGCTGAAAGCGAGGACGAAATTTTCGATGGTCTACTTCTGCCGAACGGTCCTTTGGACCTAAGCGAACGATTGAGACGACGCAAGCAAGATCAATCCCCAGAGGGACGACCCGAGCATTCTATATTGGGAAAGCGGATTTCTTTACCTAATAATACGATTAAACCTACAGCAGATAATGAAGACCCCTTGGATGGTCTTGACTTTGGTGATGGGGATGTGCTCCGTCCTGGTAAGTCTACGTTACACCGCAACGTCAAGGTCAAAGAAACTCGACTACTCAGTCCTACACGACCGAAGACATCGATCTCTGTGACCTTTACCAATAAACCGGTTACATCAACACCTATATCCCGTCTTCCCCGACCCATGGGTAGCCATGAACGTGCACAGACCCAGCCTTCGCTTGAACCGGTATCCGAAAGCGGTGGTCCTATTCTCCCCCGACCTTCTCGAAGATCCCAATCACGCCTTGGTCACTCCTCGCAATCTTCCATTTCAAGCATCCACACGCCTACTACACCCTCCTCGGCACAATCAGGCCAATTTTCCACGCCACGAAGAAGAGAACTGAGCCAAAAGGCGTCTATTGGAGCCTTACGTAACGAGCCCACTACGACAAGCGCACAATTACTTAGACTAAAGCGCTCTCTACCGGCTTTGCGTCATGCTGCTGCACCAGCGAAGCCTACATCTTCGCGATTTGATCGACCACCGTCGCGCACCGATTCACGCGTTGAGTCTGGTAGACCCCAGTCTATCCTACGGCCGAAGACTCCAGTTGATCGAGCTCGTCCCATTTATGAAAGTAGTGCAGCACAGGCAAGAAGAAACCCCTTCTTACCCGCCGGTGCATCTCAATCTCAGTCGCAGCATGTAAGCGCCAAGAGTACGCAGAGCATACGACCATTTCGACGTCATGATTCCGATCATGGCCCCGAACTTCGACCCCTATCCCGCGCATTCTCTCGAACCGCGGTGAGATCACCAAGCCCAAGAAGGGCACGTAATGAGAAGATGTCAGCCGAGCCTATATGGCAGCAGATCAGCAAGCCGCGACGAGTGCGTCGCTTTGGTGATGGCCACGAACTTGACTCGTTTGACGATCTTCCAACATCAGCGCAGGCCGAATCTAAGTTTGTTAAGCAGCCAGTTGCATGTGGAAATAGGACGAATACCCGAAACAAGATTTACCAGAATATTTTGCCGGAGCGAACTACGCCAAGTCCTGTTTCTCCTTTCTCGTCAGCGAGACTGGACTCTTTACCGCACTTTGCCCGAGATACAGCTGCCAGCCGCATCGCCAGAGAGACGATCTTAGCGCAGCGAGCACCTGCCTCTGGGCCACTTGCCCCTGTCACTAACCAGAGGGTTGCGCAGCTATCTGCCAGAGGCTGTTTTGGGCTGCACAGTTACAATGTACCCAGAGCTAAGAGGCCTCAAAAGACCCCTCAGCTCAAGCCGCATTTAATTTCCAACTTGAACTCCGCAAAGGAAACCAAAGGTAGGCCTACTACACCCCAGAACTCACAACAACCCAAGACACATGAGCAGCATCAGATAGCTCGAGTACATAAAGCGTCTCAAATCTCCCGAACCCCCAAGCGTCTTCAAAAGTTGCACGAGTCGGAGATACAGAAGCGTCCAATATCTCGCATCCCCCAATCCCCCGAGAGACTCCAAAAGCTCCGGGATTCCAATATATCTAAAATATCACCAGTGGTTAGGAAGTCCCCCACACCTAAAAAGCCAGCAATACCTCTTCAGGCTCGGGCACGCCTGAAGGCTCAAGCTCATAAGTCCAGAATATATCAGGAGGCATCACCAGCTAAGGTCATCTCAACACCTAGGAACCCCCAAGCATCTGTGAAGTCTCAGAAACCCGAAAGATCCTTTACCCCACAGAAATCCAAATACTCTCAGAAAAGCAACGCTAATTCACAGATATCAGTTGTTAACGGCATGACATACAACCCAACAACATTCCGTTGGGAGGGTAACGATAATGCTCTCAGTGCATTCGATGTCCCAGTCCCGTCTCCCACAACATCTCTCCCCCCTCACGTAACGCGCGATAGGGAGGGTTCTACTTCGAGGCCAGTACTCATTACTAACATGACCGCCACTAAAGGTGTTAAGCGGGTTGGTGACATGGTTTTCGATCCGCAAAATATGTGCTGGTTGAAAGCAGACGTGGCCCCTTCTACATCTAATGACCCAATGGAAGGCTTCAATGCGATGGACGACGACGATCCTTTCAAAGATATTCCTGACCTTGATGACAAGGATAAAGACTCCGTTGGTCACGGCCGAGGTAGCGACCTTAGGGATGACTGGCTAGTCGGTGAAGAATTCGATGTCGGCCCGGAATTTATTAGGCGTCAACACGACGAGGAGTCACGATGGCGCCGAAAGTGCGGCCCTTGGAGCAATACCGGTAACCGGAACCGGGTTGACTTGCGATGGGCGCTAAGAAAGATGATCATGGAATAGAGGTTATGAACGCCACTGATTAACTGGATACGGCCGACGGCCATGCTCTCATCCCGTATACGCACCATCTCGGCGTTCGATGGGGTAGACCTTTTAATCCAGGAAACAGGTGCCATCCTGTTTACTTCTCTTATGTTATTTATACGACTTTCCTACGTATGGAATGAGAATGTACGGAATGGGAATGTACAACATTGATGAGGCAGAAGCGGATGAGCCCGAATTACGAAATGAGACCACGGTAAACACTAACGCATCTACGTTAATAATAATTCCGACGGTCTAGCGTATCTCTCCGACTTGGAGACGGAGCCGAGTTATGCTTTAGGGGGAAAAGGCATTGGTCATTGGTTTACGATGGATAGGGCATGATATCAAGACTTTAATGACTTGCTACGTTTTATGATTTTGAGATGTAAAGATAGACGATCAACGAACAGGGAGGGATAGCTCTGCTCGGGCAGGCCACACCTCGATAGCAAATAGAGGAAACGGGATTAATACTTAAAGCCATGTTTACAATTTATTATTCGTACGTATTGCACAGCATATCGCAGGCCACCTACGGCCTTGCAAATCAAGTTTTGTCAGATTGACCACATGACCAAAAGGTATCTTGTAGTAGCTCCTTTCCTATTATTTAATATATGATGATTCTCCACTCGTCACTCAGATTAGAATTTGTAAAACGCCTCGCCGGAGACCCATAGATACAAACACATAAACCAAACGTACCGTGCCGTGCCGTAAGCGTAAGCGTAAGCTTAGGCGTAGGCGTAAGCAAGCATAGCCCGCCGTCTACAAATTCCAGTCTAAGTTTACTGAGATAACCATATATTAAATGGCGTTTATGGCGCCGACGGGGGCAAGCGTGACCTGCTGTTTCTCGAGCATTTGTCTAAGCTTGCTGAGATAATATTACTCTTTATCAACCCCTTAAACCATTAAGATATATATGATAAAAGGCGCTTGGCTATAATAATAGTCCAGTCCCAGCACCCGTATACCCAGCATTAGTGAAGAGCATAACATCGATAGCCATACTGCTCCCTGAACATCATATTTAATACTACCGACTTCACGTGTACCGATAACCCCTAATTATTTAGATCATGTTCGAAACTCGACCAAACATGGGTCCAATCTCCCCCGACACGCTCGCCTATACAGGCTCGGCATTAGATGCTCTCGATGAACTAGCTAAATCACAAACATATGTCGAGCTACTCCACGCAGCACATTCTCTGTGGTGTGGAGGTTCATGCTCTCGTAGCATCGAGTGCAAATTCCTTCATTATACGATGCCCGAGTCCCGGGCCCCCGAGGGACCAACCTTGGTCCCTCGTCATCGCTACAACAAAGACACGGCTAACTATTTTACCCTCATGGGCGGTGACGGTTACGAGCCAGGGTTTCCACAGGAGCATCAAGTCAACTTTTGGCCTCCCCTTGAAGCCGTTTTACGCCGAATCGACCAAGCCCGCGAGAAAGGCAGCTCCTTGTTCTGTGATTACACAGATTGGACAAAGAAGCAAGATACCTCGGCCAAGCAGACCGTCCAAGGCCTTTGCCGGGATATTATCCAATGGGTGGCCATCTGGACCGGTATCGACCCCAAGACTTCCCCTCTTGACACGTGGCTCACGGCTATGATCACTTCTCCAGATGATTTGTGTATACCCCCGCTGGATGTTGTGCACCAGAAATTCCGGTTATACGGTCGTTCCCTCCGTGACCTTGTGCAGGCAATGGTGGACAACCATTGGGGCCGGGATGCAACCCACGTCCTGCTTGGTTTTATCCGCCAGCTCATTTTTCAATATGTCGAAAAGGCCGAGTTTGAGGGCACCGCCAATAGCGACGCTGGCATCCACGCTCAGATGGGTCGACATGCCGAGGGCATATGGGATAGCATCGTACTCCGAACGCACACCGCCGGTACCTATGCCTGTATGATTATAATCTCCCGGGGAGCAGGCTTGGGCTTGTTAAAAGAAAACTGGATTCTTAGTAGCTCGTCCAATGCCTGCATCTCCATGGACCTGGCTAAATCAGCTGCGCGTATTTACCAAGTGGACAATCACCAGCCGACTGCCAGTTTCGGGGATCAGAATATGCAACCGACTCTTGAGAGAAGGCGCAGGGTTGGGTATCATTCAGTATGTCTTGACATGATGGATGACCTAGTCAACACTGGCTGTCCAGAGCCCCTACTACACGTTTCCGGAACCTTTCTTGGCGTCCAGCTCGTCCATCGGTATTGGGAACGTAGCTTGGGTTATCGGATCCCAATCCAGCCAGCTATGGCTAATAGCCTACATAGCATTTACGGCGACGAGCCAACGGACGCGCGATTGGATGGTCTCTTTCACTTGCGCTGGCTAGTAGGTAGCCATGATACAAAACAGGGGACTATGGTCAAACCTACGCTCTGTCCAGATCTGTTAGCCGCATGCTTGGAACGCCAGCGACAGCGGGAATCCGTATGGAAGTCCGACTATACCAATAGCTGTCCAGACTCTGGACTCCCAATCTACAGTCTAGACAACGGTGGCTCAGACGCTACCAAGTGGACCACAGACGTTCACCAGTTGTCGCAGCGAGCCAACAACCCCAAAGAATTGCAGAAGCTGTTAACCTCTCTTAAGGTGGTTAACTCAGCACGGCTGTCTATTGACCAGCTAAATGCTGTCGGCTCACAGGATGACATCTGGGCTCTGTGTATGGCCTGCAAGGTTGACTGCAGCAAAGACTGCGAATGGCTGGCGTTTGCCAAGTATATCAGGAAACAGTTCTGCCCTGCTTCTCACTCCGCTCAAGAGTAGGCTCATGGCGGAACTGACTTGATATTTTCACGGGCTAGGCTTTCCTACAAATTAAGGCCAAGAATATGCCATGGTTATGAATGGATTAACGGAATTTTCCTTGGTCTATCGTGGGGTGGACGGCCTTGGATCGAGAAGCATAGGCCAGCTCAGAGAACAATAGAGCGTGATAGTGTGTTTGGATCGAAATTGTTAGTTATATTTCTTATGAAAACAATAAGTTATCCCTAGGTAGGTACCTAAATAAACATTAAATGGTACTTTACTCTCAAGCTATAGTTTCATATTTAGAGGAAGCTATTACGTCCGTGTAGTTATCAATTATCCCGCAGCGTTTCAGCAGAAGCGGATCTTATATGCATCTCCATGCACCTATGTAGTAGTGTACATACATCGGCGTCTATCCCGAGATCCGCCAGCATTGCCGGATTTCCCAAGCCCAAAATAGGAAATTTCCCATCCAGAAGAATGTCAGGGGCAATGGCGTGCTCGATGCCATCAACATTTATGGCATACTATATGTATGTCCATCTTCCCATTCCATCTTCAAGTTGATATCTGCTTCTTTTTTGAACTTTCAAGATACTACTCAACCACACGAGTTCGCCCGAGTTCCGCAGCGTTTTTCTTCGGCTTTTCCCGCTACTTTTCGACAAGTGACAATGTACTTAAGATAACCTAACGCAAAGTCGCCCCCTGTCTTCTAGGCAAGAGTCTCTACGTACCTAGGTAGGTATGTATGTAGAGCCCGCGCTATCGCAAGACCGGGGACGTAGGAGTCTTACGAAGACTTTACGGAGAGCGTTCGGGCACTCACTTACAAACTTGCTCATGTGTGGGACCATTCTTGAGTCGCCCGCAGGATCCATGAGGATGTCGGTCTTCGATTTTCGCCTTCGCTCGTAATTGCTGCGAGAGCAAGGATTAAACGGCGATAGATGACCGACGTTCAAAACTCGGGATCTTACCAGACCCATTACATGCAAATGTAATCGGCGACCTCATCGCTAGACGGAAATCCGCCGCTCAAACGAATTATACGCAGTCAGTGCGGGGCAGCGATTCGGCGCTTGTCGTTGCTCCCGATAGTCTTACTTCATGCCATCGTTACGGGGCTATCATGGCCTGTTTTCAGAGTTGAGGAGGTTGCATTTTCCCCAGTAGTCTTGCGCTCGTGAGCAAGACCCAGTTGAAAGATGAAGAAATAAACAAGGATGAAGGGGCAATGGAACGCGGCGATACGAAATGTCAAAGTGATGAGTTCATGGAGTATCTCTGGTCTGGTCTCCGCTCGGCGATATCAACGCACTTGAGGACACGATGCCAAGCGCGCTTCCTCCTCCTTATTCCCGGTGACAAGTGAAGTGCCGTTAGTTGTTAATATTCACGATGATGCGATAATTACCTGGTGGTTTAGTATATAAGGGAGATTCTTACCGCGGCTTCTCAATATCAATCATGCTCGAATCATCAAAATTTACCGGTTTCAAGATCCTCCAGTTATTCTAAATCCTCAATTACAGCCATGCATTACCAGAAGCTCGCCCCTGCACTCGCTACAGTGCTGGCCTTTTTGCCCCTGGGTATGCCAGCTCCCCAGCCCTTTGGTCATTACGGCCCTGAAGGCACCGTGCTATTCCTAAACGGCTTCCACTTCGTCTCGGGGCATAGTGACTGGGAGATTTCCGCCAACCACTATTGTGTGATTATTCGCGACGATATGTTGCAATGCGCTGTCTACAATACTGCAACGACACCTGCACGCCTAGCGGGTATCGAATATATCATTAGTTCCGACGCTTTTGAGACGTTGAACTACGAAGGTGAGGAGGCCAGACTGATCAATTAAGAGACAGATAGATAACTAATGTCTTACTAGAACGTCAACTATGGCACAGCCACGTCTATGAAGTGACTAGTGGTTTTTTGACCCAGCCAGGATTGCCAGCGTCCGTTGATCACACCATTATGAAGGACGTCTGTATGTGCTCCCCAGGCTCGGGATCTCCTTTTTCTCCGTTTCTAAGCTTTGCCGCTTATCTTACATATATTCCACGTCTCCTAATCGCTAACTATGGAGCTTGCAGTGGTTGGAACTTACGGCAAGACGTTCCACACCTGGAGATATGACCAGCAGAACTCTACATATCCCATCGGTATTCCTGAGCTTGTGATGGGTTATACTGGAGATGACCAAATTACCCCTGACTTTGTTACCAAGCGAGATGAGCTCTTTGGTCTAAACACTACCGAGGTTAGGGAGTCGCGTAGTGATATCCCGCACCCTCTAGTTGTGCCTGGAGCAGATAGCTGGAAGTACGGCTATGTCCTATCATTAGGAATAGTCAACGAGACGACAAACACCTCGTTTCCTAACGATGGAAAGCAAGTTGTTCTCGCATCGTAGGTCTTTATCTTGACTTACACTTTCGCCCTAGCTTAAGGTAATCTTGTTCGGGATCTGTTTAACGCAAGGACCGATATGTTGGCAAAAGACAAGCAGATAATAAGTCTTGATATAAATAAAAACTCACCTCCCCCTTAGATTATAACCCAAGTAAATACTGCGTAGACACCTATGGAATTAGATCATGGTACAGTGAAACTCTAGTTACTACAGAATAAACGCCGGAAGCATTAAAAGTATTCGCGGGACGTGGACGGCGACTACATCCTGCGTCGGTAACTCTAGAGTGTCTGACGCCAGCCGATTCTAATGGCATGTTCTATATGTGGCCATGATTGATCGATTATACAGCTTATACCAGGTATGCTTAACTTATTAATAAGCGGTCTCCTTAGGTCTTCAATCCTTGCAATCCCTTGGCTAGTCGGCGAACATCATGCCCCACGATTTACACTCAAATAAGCCTACCTACAGTAACATTGGTCTCGAATATATATAATTACCTGTTTCTCAATACTCACAGATGTTTTCAACAACGATACAGAACACGCCAAGCCATTATTTAGCTCATTGACTTATATGAATAATAAAAAATAGCCAAACAACCACTTCTCTCAACATGATTGCATCCACGATCCCAAAGCTCGCCGAGGTAGATAGCTTGACGATTCAGGCAATAATTAACGATGAAATTGATCAGATTTCTCCGTCGCCACACCCTGCCGTCAAGCACCCTCAATCATTCCTAGGAGCTCCGTTGCGGCCCCTCCCAGCGGACGTGCAGCGAGGTGGCGCCAAGCTGCAAATGAGAATGGACACCCTCTGCTGCGGCGCTCACGGGTTGTCACTTTTAATAACAGTGACCAAGGATGGCAAGTCCCACAGTCTCCTATTCGATACCGGCCCAGAGGAAGCCGTGTGGGAGAGCAATGTGACGAGACTGGGTTTGGACCCAAGCAATATTGAACGAATTGTACTGTCGCATTGGCATCGCGATCACTCAGGCGGAATGGCCACTGCAGTCCGGATGATCGAAGCAGCCAAGACGGGCTCGGATCTTACCAAAAAGGTGGTGGTGGACGTGCACCCCGATCGACCCGAATTCCGAGGCGTCATGGCCCACGAGCCAATCTCCCTAGAGCCCGACCCAAGCTTTGCCGAGATCGAAGAGGCGGGCGCCACGGTGTTCAAGAGCGACGCGGTGCATACAGCACTAGACGACACGTTCTTGATCTCCGGGTCTATCCCAAGGCTTACCTCTTACGAAGGTGGCATTCCTAACGGCATCCGCTTCAACTCAGCAGGCCAATGGGAAAAAGACGAGCTCATCATGGACGAGCGACTGGTCATGTGCAACTTGAAGGGCCGAGGACTAGTCGTCTTCACCGGATGCAGCCACGCCGGCGTAGTCAACGTCTCGCGCCACGCAATCGAACTCGGAGGTGGTGTCCCTCTGTACACCGTCGTAGGTGGCTACCACTTGGCCGACGGCAGCCCGGAAAAGCTGCAGAAGTCGCTCGAGGATCTCAAGGCTCTAGAGCCAAAGGTGCTCATGCCTGGCCATTGCACGGGTTGGAGATTTAAAGTTGCGATCGAGAAGGAGATGCCGGGATGTATGGCCCCTATCTTCGGGGGCACGAGATATGAACTTGTTTGAGGGGAGAAAAATACTCCACCGTTACTTTCATAACACTGTGTATCTGATATAAGTACAGTGTTTTTGTACAGACATATGAAGACCGGAGTTGGATAAACCTATTTGTGTATTATTGTGCCACCAACATGCTTCTTCCCCATGATAGGGGGAAACAGGGGTAATAATCTTCGCTATTAAGGTACACTACTGGATTTATCCTCGTTTAAACACCAGCAAATTCATTCTCATATCTCCAAATTTAAGACACTAAGAAATGTATGATACTTTAGTTAAGTAGTAACTATGTTCTAAGAAGAAACCGAAACTTAGATACTAAGTTAGGTAGTTAACTAATAACTACCTAGGTATTTTGGTAGTAAACAAAACATAAAACTAAACCTAGTCTGACTCCAAATAGTTATCAAAATTCTCAAAATAAGAAGGTTGCTTGAACTCACCCTAGTTTCACTTCCTTGGAGATGATCCCCCGCAATCTATATTCGATCATATACAGCTTCTCGATCAAGATCTATCAAGACGGGCCGAGGTAAGAGAAACAAGCAATGACAGGACCGTTCATTTTTCTTTTACGGTACGCCTTCTGCTTTCCGCATTGTACCTACCTATGTAGGTAGGCGATGTTGCTGGGTTGTCTACAACCTTACCGTAGATCATCCAAGTAAGGGTTTCAATGGCAAGTATCCCCTCTGCAATAGCGAAGTTCGCTTGATGGTAGCCTAAAACCTCCTTACACGCATGCTCGTTGGTAGATACGTCCGAGATTATCAACTGCTATCCAGTAGGGTTTATAATCAAGAACCGGGATTAATAAGCGTGTGCAAATTGTAATATCGGAGTTCTTCATGCTGTCGTAAAAATATCCAATTATTTGCTACTTGGGATTACCCCTTCAAGGAAAATATTTGCAACTAGGAAACAAAAAAAGAACTAAGGGGATTCAATGACATTGAATTCGGTTACAACCCAAAACTAAGTTAATTGTTTGTCACCATAATGTGTTACATTGGCCCATGTAACATCTTCCATGTAGTTGTAACTCTCAGTTTCCTGGTATGTATATTATTTAGATATCTTTTAACTACTGCTGTCGAGAGAGCTACACCTTATGCTGGAGATGAACAGATGATAAATCAGTAGTTATAAGTATGCATAGGAGATAGCCTATATATCCCCCTTGTATTTGCCGGGGGCGTCAATACTTGGTAACTATGTCTTTTAACTTACCCTATTTACTCTACCATGTAATATATGGCCCACAAGATCTCTCGCTTTAGAAGTTGCCTATTCACGGAACAAGACGCAAAAAGAATTGGCAGGTGGTAGTTGTAGCGGGATCCTCCCGAAATTCTTCTTATGTGGCTACCGAACACCGATTTGAATCTCCATAAGGATGAAGAAAGGAGTTTAAATAAATAGAGAAGAAGCAGCTCTAAATATCTTCTAAACCTATTATCGCCAGACCACAATCATCTCATCCTCTTTATATCTCGTCTTAACAATAGCACAATAGCACCACCACCATGCCTTCTTTCAAAATCCTCGCCGCCTCGCTTCTCCTCGCTGCAGGAACCATCGCCAGCCCCGTCCAATCCGACAACATCAGCCTTGCGCCCCGGCAGCAATGCAGCGGCACCGTAGGAACCATATACACTGGCACCGCGTGCTATAACTTTTCCGGCGATGTGATCGACATATGTGCAAGCAGCGTTACGTGCCAAAGCACGGACGGGAATACCGGAGCGCTCGATATCGGGTCGATCGAACTTTCGAGCAACGCCTGCGAGATTAAGATTTTCAGCGAGCCTAACTGCGGAAATGCGCGTGCACCGTATACTATCTCGCGGTATGTCGAAATTCCTGTGCTTTGTGTTATTCTAAGCTAACTGTAGCAATAGTGGTAACAACCCTGGCAACTGTTACCCAACCCCTTTCCGAGGACAATCGTACTCTGTAGACTGTTCTTAGAGCATGGAAACTTCGGGTTCTGGAAAGCTCTTTGGGCGTGTAGCTTACTACCTTGTATCATACCTCTAGTTGTACGTGTATCATGTTAAGTACATGGGCAAGCGAGAGGTTTAATTATAGTATAACAACCTAGGTAGTATTAGCAACAGTTATCTACCTAGGTTAGGTATTCAGAATTTATATGATACTATTATATACCTCTAAGTAAACTGCAAGAAACCAAAGCGAAATCTATCAGCTATTAACTTTAAAAGCAACGTCACTAGTAATTGTTAGTATTGCAGAAACCCCTTTCCCAGCGGATAAAGTTACGGGGGTTGGATATCCCACACTGTGATTGGGATATGGGTGATCTCTATCAGCAAAATAATCGCCACGTCCTCTGCCGAACATTCATCAAAGCCTAAATATATCGAGTATAATTATCATTGGTCGAGTAAATGAAATTTGCCTCATTGCAGCTCTGCTGCAAGTGCCGTGCGGAGGTGCAAGGTTCATCCCCAGGTTCTTTGATTGAGCCGCCGGGGGAAATGTGGGCTATATATATAGACTCTTGAGAAGAGTCCCAGTTCCAGGTTCATTGCTGCTGGTTTCTGATATCCAAGTCCATCTTGGAATAGGTAGCTGCGTCAACATGCGGACTATCTGGAGCACTCTCCTGCTGCCCTCTCTCCTCAGTGGAGTTCAAGGAGCGGCGGTAAAGGTGCCTCGCGGCGAATATTCATCGAAGATAGAAGTGTAAGTCCCGACCCTACGCGTCGATCTCCTACGTTGATCAAGCTAAGACAGGGAATTCGTCTAGCATTCGCAATCCTAACTACCCGCTTGATGCCGTCGATAAGCTGGAAGAGGCTACCATGCCCAAAGTTGAAGCGTGGATAGCCAAGAAGATTGCCGCGGAGACGAACAACAACTGCACGCTGGAAAACGCGATCGTACGAAGGGAATGGTCCGTCTTCTATCCTTGACGCCCGCGGAGGCCGTTTATAATACTAACATGGTCAACAGGAGCGACCTTTCCGAGGAATCAAGACAGGAATATGTCGCCGCCGTCCAGTGCTTGATGAAGTTACCTCCTAAGGTGGACAAAGAGAGGTTCCCCGGAGCCTTAAGTCGATATGATGATTTCGTCGCGTATCATATGACACACGCCATGCAGCTTCACGACAACCTTCACTTGTTTGGCGCACACAAGTACTATGTCTGGCTCTTTGAGAAAGCGCTTCGCGAGGAATGTAACTATACTGGATACCAGCCTGTAAGTTAGCCCTGGCGTATTAACTCGTCGGAGTATCGTTGCTGATTATACTAGTACATGAACTACGACCGCTACTCAGAAGACCCGCTCAACTCCCCCCTACTCAATGGCAATGCATCCAGCTTAGGAGGCAACGGTGTTCTGGAGCCTACATACAAGGGCGTTTCGCAGCCCGGACGTACTCCTAACATCATCAAATCGGGCGGTGGCGGAGGTTGTGTCACTGAAGGGCCTTTCTCAGAGTTCGTTCTCTATCCACCCCCTCAGCAGCCCCTATCCCATACTATTTTCGTCTAGGACACGTAGGTGACTAACATGACAACAGCATGATCGTCAGTCTTGGCCCCACCTCGATGTCAACGGCCACCGGTATTGCCAAGAACCCAAGACCCGATGGCACCGGCTCGAACCCGCGCTGCCTGCGCCGGGACGTGAACCGCAATGCGGCCATGGGAGCCAAAGCCGACCGTGCTTTCCATCTCATCAACGAAAACAAGGAGATGGATGGCTTCTATAACGAGCTTCTAGGGACCCCACCACCGAAGAACGACCCCTACCCCTGGGGTGTAAGTTTCCTACTAGACAGTCAGATGCAGCGAAAGGTCAGAACTAACTTTCGAGAATAGATTCACACGGCCGGCCATTACGTCGCCGCCGTAGACCCGGGTGGTGATCCTTTCACCTCGCCCGGCGACCCGCTCTTCTACTTCCACCACACCGCGCTCGACCGTCTGTGGTGGATCTGGCAGATGCAGGACCCGGAGAACCGTCTGTACGCCGTCCCATCCGGCAACATGTCCATGCCGATGCGCAAGAATCGACGAGCGGACGAACCCATGGACCCCATGGAGACTGTGGTTGATATGGAGTGGCTTGGCCCCCCGATTAAGCTTGGAGAGACACATGACCAGCTCGGCGGATATGATGGCTCTTTCTGCTATATCTATGTTTAGTTCTGGTGGTGGTATAAGTGGATGTGTTGTGTTGTGTTGTGTTGTGTATCTAGAGGCGACTTGACGTTTTGCTTTGATTCGTTAAATAGTTGCAAATAGGTACCTATCATTAGCATGGAACAGATATGGATATGTTAGAATCCGCTACATTATAATATTGGCCATAACATCCTGTATGAACTATTGCTCTATTAGTCACACCATTATCCTGTTCTCTCCTCGTTATCTTCCACATATGGGCTCGAACATGGTAGCATATTGGGCTTTTCCATTTCGACCATTCGCGTCGCACAGCCCTCCGTCACTCGCTCAGCTTCTTCTTCCAATTCTGACCTTCTCGGGATTACTGGAAACCTTTTCCCAAAAATCCCACCGCTCTTTACTACAGCCTTTCTTGGTGCCCCAGTTAGTACCCGCATACCGGTACTCCCAGGCTCGACTTCCGCCCGATAACGCCTTTTGGTATGTATGTACGTGCCATCTATGCAGTGGATGAGCTATAGCGCGGCGGCAGATACTTAAACACTAAGAGCTGTGGCCTTACACCCTATAATATTAGGATCATAAGCGGGTGATTTCTCATTCCAAGGTGTTTACGCCAGACCATGGGGTGTAGGTGTATGTACTTACACTGAGATTGAACCCACTCGGTCCAGTAATTATTAAATAGGGGTACGTCGGTGGACCATGGATCTAGGCCCAGAATCCCCTTTCCGACAGACAGGCGCTGTAGGTCGACGGTGGAGTCGGCAAGCTTGTCATTCTGATCGGTAAACTCATTAATAGCATGCACAAGCGCTTGTAAGAGCTGTCACCAAGCTTCTGCTTCACTATCGTAAAGGGGGTAGGATTTCTTCTTTTGAGCTTCAACCCAGGCAACAATTTTCTCAGAAGACAACTTAAGTCATAATAAAGAACGAGTGGGTGGGTTTTTAGGTAAGATTGTGTTCAGGTATTCTTGGTGAGGCCCGTGGGATTAATGAAACCATAAGTTGCTTCTCTTTAAAATATCCGAGAGCATAACGAGATCGTAATATACAAATATGCAATGGTCATTGGCGCATATCAGATCTCTATTAGCCTACCTGTGGTATTGTTCCCCAGTAATCTACATTTCCTACGCTGCGCCCCGCGCCTACATCTGCATTGTACAGATCATGAAGATTAATCAATCGCCTACTTTTCAGCTCGTACATATTCCATCCCCTCTCGTCACAGCGAGTTAAAATTCGAAGAAATCAATATATCAACTTTGACCTTTCCATTTAGTTCAAGAACCCTCTTGTCATATAGTAAAGCTTGGCAATTGTGCTCGGTTTTGTGTTTCTTAATTAATCCTGAGTCTTACCTTAATTAACAGACAAATTCAGGCCTAAAGTATACTTAGACGTCTACGTGACGTTAGGGTAATAAAAATAAGATAATTAGTACCAGTTGTTTCAACTCTTGATTGGATTATTACTCTAGATTCTTAAGTGAGGCGTAATGTCTCTAGCGTCGCATTTGGTTGCTCTCAGTGATCGTCCATCCTGGACTTTTGTGATCCATCGATTAGAACCTAATGCAAGACACGAAGATTGACAGTCAATATAATTCATGGTCGAAGTTCTACGAAGAGAAGGGCCTTCTTATCCAGGTAACCACCCCGGCATTTTCATGCCGGAGACGGCAATGACCTTGTTCCTGGAGCCACCATGGCGCCCATACCGGAACAGCTGAGCTATGTTCTCGACCAATCGTCTGCCCCACGAGCTGCAGACGCAACCCCCTTCTACAGTTCCATTTTGAGATGCAGCTGACACTGCAGGTGGCTCCATATCGGTCAACCATATAGAGCGAGCGCATTATAAATACTTTTAATACCTTCAGGGTGTCGGATTCCCTGGCCAAGGTATAGGGCTCAGTTTTGCTTGGACCTTGTTGTTGTTCTAAGGGCTTCACATAATGGTGAACTTACTCGCACTTACACAGAGGCTACCTCTCTTTGTCTCCTGTGTTATTGCTACAGCCAGCTTCCCGTCGAAGCCTTCGGATTTGACAACTCCGTTTCAGCAACGCCTTGCCATCAACGGCCCCAATGGTGAGTCCATGACAGTATAAGCTGCGCGCTACTCTTGGGAAACTCCTCCATGTTTTATTAACTAACGCTGTATCCTGTAGCCATCTCTGTGGGCTGGAACACATACCAGAAGATAGACAAGCCTTGCGTCCAATATGGCACGTCTAACAATACACTCGCTTCTCAGGCTTGCTCGACTAACTCGGCCACTTACGCAAGCTCGCGCACGTACGCCAACGTGGTCATACTTACAGGGCTATCTCCCGCTACCACGTACTATTATAAGATAGTATCGACGAACTCCAGTGTCGAGCATTTCTTTAGCCCGCGAATAGCCGGCGATACGACCCCTTTTACTATGAACGCCGTGATAGATTTAGGTGTCTACGGTGCTGATGGATACACCATTCAAATGGACGAGGCCAAGCGGGATACAATTCCGCATATTGACCCGTCATTAAATCACACAACTATTAACCAACTGGCTAATACGGTTGATGACTACGAATTCATCGTACATCCTGGAGACTTCGCGTATGCTGATGACTGGATATTAAAACCCAAGAATATCTTTGACGGCGAAGACGCCTTTCAGGCTATCCTAGAACAGTTCTACGATCAACTGTCCCCGATATCCGGCCGTAAAGCCTACATGGCTAGCCCCGGGAACCACGAGGCCGCCTGTCAAGAAATCCCCTATACGACGGGATTATGTCCTGCAGGGCAGAAGAACTTCACCGACTTCATGAACCGGTTTGGTGATACGATGGCGACTGCGTTTCCGTCAACCTCGGCTATTGAAGCTGCTAAGATCAACGCCAACAAGGCACAGTTGCTGGCAAACCCGCCTTTCTGGTATTCGTTCGAATATGGAATGCTCCACTTCGTCATGCTCAACACAGAGACAGATTTTAACGACGCGCCAGACGGAAAGGGGGGTTCCGCAGGCCTTAACAGCGGCCCCTTCGGCGCCCCTGACCAGCAACTTCAGTTTCTCGAGGCGGACCTCGCCTCTGTAGACCGCACCGTAACGCCGTGGCTCGTTATCGGAGGCCATCGGCCGTGGTACACCACCGGCGGTAGCGGCTGCACGCCGTGCCAAGACGCATTTGAGCCGCTACTCTATAAGTACGGCGTCGACTTGGCTATATTCGGCCACGTTCACAATTCCCAGCGCTTCCAGCCCGCCTTCAACAATACCGCAGACCCCAAGGGTATGAATGATCCCACAGCACCGATGTACATCGTGGCGGGTGGCGCGGGAAATATCGAGGGTCTGAGCGCTGTGGGAAGCAATGTCTCGTTCAACTCTTTTGCGTATGCTGATGATTTTAGCTATGCTAAGATAAGCTTTTTGGATGTCAATAACCTGCAAGTCGACTTCATCAAGTCTGCTAATGGTGAGGTGCTTGATACTTCTGTCTTGCATAAGTCGCACAAACAGCAATTTGTTGTTCAATGAGTGATGGAGTTTAAGTAGCACCTAAATAAATTGAAGACTTTCCCTGAAACGACTAATATAGGTATATATTATTTGATAAGTATTCGGAATGCATTATTAAAGGAAGACTGCGAGTTTCCCGCTATGTATCCCTCTATAGTCTCGTCTCAGGGGCAGAACTCTTACCCGTGAGACTGCAAGTTAACAATAAAGAGCTGTTGAAATCTAGTAACGAGGTATACGTTAAGTTTCTTATTGCAATTACCACGTATATTACCATTTGATCATAAACTACATACTTCCTCTTAATCAATCAGAAAAGGAGACCAGACTTCTCAAGCTAAAGTTCAAGGGTGACTTTCACAATTGAGATCAGACACTTAGCGACGAGACAACCAATAGCGAGAAGGCCATTCTTTATTTTTATTTACATAACCTTAACTTGGACCTCCTTTGTCCCCTCTCTTTCCTCGACGGGTATTAGGTTCTATATATCTAGTTGCAGCTTTCTAAAGTGCTAAGTCGGCAATTTCTCTAATAATTATAAGGTATTACCTATGAAAGAAGATACTTTAGACTTGGAGTTACTTCCGCAAACTACATTTTGCTATAAATAATCCAATTCCATGTCAAATATCAGTCTTCCTCATGTGATCTAGTGGATATTATGTACATCGACACCAACAATAGTACTAATTAGGAAAGATGAGCGGCTATCATGCAATGGGAATGTTACGGCTATATCGAAGTATGGACAACATTCGTCTAGTTAGTGCTTATTAAGTAGATGAAGCAAAATAGAGCAACATGTTTCTACTGTAGATGCCTTCATTTTATATAATTTACAATTTATGTGAAATTCGGAAGAAAAGAGCATCCAGATTGAGCGGCGCAACATTAGGATTGAAGAACATCGTATTATAAACCGATATCTTGAAGTCCTGCCCCGAGGCACTAACTCTATTATATCTTTAACGTCCCTAAAGGCCGGAGATGAGGATCTAACTCTGTGTACGCAATACAGGCTCTATAATTCCAACTTCTCTTCTACCTTGCCCCTCTTATATAAATAACTATGGGACAAAACGACACACCAGATCCGCCGATCCTGATCATCGGTGCCGGTATTGCGGGTCTCGCGCTAGCCCAAGGTTTGCGACTCCGTTCAATTCCATTCCGTCTCTTTGAACGATATCCCCAGTCACGCAGCTCGCAAGGCCACCGTTTTCGCATCTCAAAAGACGGCCAAGCCGCTCTTGACAGTGTTCTATCTCCTGAACTTCAAGACTTACTTCGACGCACTGAGCCCGAGAGGTACCGCTTCGAGCCGCAATATGTAGATGTCAGGAAGCTCGAGTTCGCAGAACAGACACCGATAGACTCGGTATCAATGCCCGTGGATAGGACGTTGATCCGTATGCTACTTACGCTAGATATAAATGATGCCATAGAGTACGAAAGAGAATTTGAATCCTACAGGGCTATCGGGGATCAAGTTCAAGTTAGATTTGTGGACGGATCGACGGCGCTCGGACGGCTACTTGTGGGTGCAGATGGCATCAGGAGCCGCGTGCGCGCACAACTCCAGCCCGATCGCAAGCTGCTTGATCTAGAACGCTGGCTCATGTGGGGTAGAACTCCACTGACCGACGATCTCAAGAGAGATGTACCAAAAGATATGCTCAGCTGGTGTATGTACCAGGATCAGGAATCGAACGTCCAGATCATTGCCGATCCGATGATGTGGTCGAAAAGCGTCCAACAAGAATCAAACGCACGGCTACCTAACTTCCCCGGCTATGTCTACTGGGTCGCTTGTACGGCGCCTTTCCAGTATTCGAAGGTTTTACCTAAGACGACGGGCGAGAAAAGACGGTTTCTAGACCGAGTAACTGAGACATGGCATCCTGCTTTGAGGCTCTTGATAAGTTCGGCTAATCATGACCTAACCTCCTGCATACCCGTTTTATCGAGCAAGCCAGACATTGGAATAGGATCGACTGGTCAGACTGGGCTAGTCACGCTTATCGGTGACGCAGCACATCCTATGAGCCCCATGGGTGGATCCGGTGGCGATACTGCTGTTCGAAGTGCGGCAGATCTGGCGTTGACTATTGCTGAAGGAGGAGTTACGAAGAGCAGTATTGCAGGCTTCGAAGCAAGAATGGAGGCCAGAGCAAAAGAGAGGATTGAACATTCTTTCAAGGGTGGCCAGAAGTTCTGGCGGGGGAAAGACTGGGCCGAGTATAACGAAGTTGACGTTTAAATACAACGAGTCTTTAATAAGAGCATTTGAATAGTGATATAAGTCTACGCAGACTAGATGAATATCAGATAATTTAAGGTGACAGCAACCATATGACATAAACACAAACAGATGCTTCAGATAGTTATACTAATATATTGGTTCTACGATAGCCTATTGAGCCCATGCCTCTAGTAGGCTTGTCAGCTAGGGACTATACGCTTATATAAACGAAGTAGACAGAGGGTATGAGGGTGAAAGGTAAGTAAAAGCGCTAAACCGGAAACGCAAAACACACATCCAGAGAAGTAGAATCCTACGGGGTGAAACGCTAAATTTTTATCATATTAATTTTCTACAGCATGGCTAACTGAGAACCTTATAGGGCTACAGCAGCACCGATGAAACCGGCAGCCAGGGCGGCTGCGGCGAGCATTCCGGTCTCCCTCGGGCTGGCGTTACCGGAGGGTATCGCCGACGCAGCCGAGCTGCTTGCCGCGGCTACTGCTGAGGATTCGGAGCTGTCAGTAGAGGATGCGGTAGTGGATGCGGTCGTCGTAGCGGATCCGCTAGCACTTGTCGTGGTAGCAGAAGAGCTGTCGGAGGAGGAATTCGCTGTTCTGCTGGAGGAGTCCGCCGTAGTCGTCGCGGAGACACTTTTGCAGCCGCCTGCCGAGAACTGGGAGTATACGCCGAGGAGTTCGTCGAGCTGGCTGGTGATAACCTCCGGAGGTGCACCCATATCGTCGGAGCAGGAAGTGGCCAGAGCGAGTAGGTTGGAGGACTGCGAGGATAGATACGAGTACATGTCGAGGCAGTAGGAAGTGTAGGCAGAGCCTTGCTCCTTGCCAAGAGCGGTGCCATACTGGCACAAGCCCGACAGACCTGACTCAGCCATGCCGCCATCTACCGTGATGCTCTCCATCGCGCTCTCTAAAGCCGGGGCTGGTGTGGGAAAAGCGCCGGACCAAGACTGGACGCGAGAAATACATTCCGGCGAGGATTCGGTCTCTTCCGGGTCGGAGCTCCCGAAGGTCTGGCGCGGCACGAGGTTCGGCATTTGAGCGGAAGCGCAAGCAGCAAGAGCCGCGAGGACGATTGCGTTATTAGTATACATATTTATTGTATGTATGTAATTATCGGTCTTCCCAAAAGCATAAAAAAAGAGTGTATATATATATAGGTAGTTAGCTGGGAAAAAGCTTTGGTCGATCTTATAAACGAGCGGGATCGGAATTAATGAACGAATGACTCGCGTATCTATTGATCGTCGTCTTTTGACTCGCGTGTGTAGATCAAGAAAGATCGGCGCATCGCGAAGGGGCACATGCTTCCTTTTTATAAGTCAGCGTGTAACAAGAAGGGCCCCCTTAATGTGGCCGTCGACGGTTACGCGCTACGATGTATCGGGATATAGCACTGATAGCATTATTCAGGGGTGTCCGGGATTAAAAACATTGTTAGCGTCAGGTTGTAAGAGCTAGCCGGGCCTTTTAGCCTTGGCTGGGGGATTCTTATTCATCTTATTCAATTATTTGACAGCTGCCTGGTCGGGTTTTAGGCATGAAGGTAATTAGTAAATAAGCATGTATGTTGTGTTGAGGTGATATAATTTGCGATATATTGGTGAAGACACTGATTGCACTACATTATGTAACTATACTAGAATATGTATATGTAAGTACCTAGTGTACCTTAGTACTTTATCTACATGTATGGATGTGTATAAGTAAATAGGTACGTACCTATCTTATCTATCTAGCTGCAGATGTCAGTCAAAAGCAGAGTTGATCACCTCAACTCTACAGAAATAAACCTGTTTACCCCAGCTTCTTGCTTTTTACATAAGCACCAACAACGGTCTTCTGCATTGTTCCGAGTGAGCCGAACCCCAGTCATCTTAAGCTCAGGAGGTCCACTTTGACTACCACCCAACGATCAATACCGAAATGAGAGTGTCACCATGGGCAATAATAAACCCTTGCAATCTTTTTTTTTCTTCATGTTGGGTAGCTTATGCGAAATTCATATACTATTAGGCTGCATGACCTAGTACCGTGCGATTAGATTACTTGAGAAATATAAACTCGGTGAGATATAGCATCATTAAACAATAAATCGACTTGGGGGAGAGGCTTGATGAAGTGTAAGTAAAACAACTCATTCGTAGTTCTCGTTGGCCTCGACAAATTACAATATTCTAGCAGGATATTACTCCTATGTCGAAGGGTCCAGCCCAAAGCTCACAAAAACAGATATGTGTTTCGCGGCAGGATAACTAACAAAGGCCGAAGTTTGTAATTTCCGTAGGGCAGCGGAGCTGGGGGGTTTCGGGTGGAGCAATATTGTTTAGTTACAAACGCCGAGTCGTTTATATGAATGAAGCTTCTGTAAGAGGCGTCCTTTTAAACAGTAAATGACGACGACGAACGAATTGTTCTTGCACCAGCTAGTAAGACAAAAAAGGAAGTTAAACCCCAATGATGAAGCAGTGATGATGGATATGCGAAAAAGAAAAAAAGGAAAAAACAGAATATTGAGTGAACCAGACAGAAGATTGACAAAAGTTGAAGGGTTTGGCCGGGGATTGAACCCGGGACCTCTCGCATAATATGAATAGGGTTGTCCCTAAGCGAGAATCATACCACTAGACCACCAAACCAAGGTACCTGTGACAAACACAAGATTTTGCCAGATCAGATCTGGGCGGTGAAAATATGGGCAATTATTAGGCTTTATATCTATTTACCGGCTGAGCAGAAAAAGGTAAAGGAGTTTAAGGAATGCCTAACGTAAATAATAGGTCAGAAGCCTATACGGGTTAAAGGCCCACGCTAATATAAAATATTATCTTTTATTTTAAATTATATATTATTTAATTAAAATAAAATATTTTATTAATTAAAAGAAATTAAGATAAATTTGATATTTAATATTATATAATGTAATAAAAAATTTAATATTAAACGCGTTATACGCGTATATAATATTATTTTTATAACGTTATACGGTAAAATTAACAGTTAATAACTACATATTAATATTATAAAAATACGATAAAAATTAATTTAATATAAGGAAGATATTATTATTAAACATATATTTAAATTAAATATTTAAATATTTTTATTTTAAATTATTTATATTAAAAAAATAGTTAATATATTATTATATAAATATAATAAAAAATATATTAAAATTAATTAAATAATAATTTTTATATAATAATAATTATAATTTAAAACATATTTAAATTATTAAATTAATTATTAAAAAGTTTTTTACAAAAATCTTATTATTTATAAAATTTAGTTTAAATTTATAACTAATATAATAATAAAATATAATATTTTATTTAAAAATACATATAATTTTAATAAAATTAAGTTTATAATAAATATAATAATTATAAAAATGGTTATAATAAATTTAAAACGGCGTTTTAAACTTTATTAAATTTAACTTAAAAATTATAAATAATTTATAATTATTTAAATAATTAATTTTTAAGATTAAACCATACCGCCGTTTATTATAATAATAAATAAATTATATTTAATATTATAATATTATAATAATATATTTTTATTTAATTAAATTATTAAATTATTAAATAATAATTAAATAATAAATAAAATTAATTTAAAATAGTTTATATATTTTAAAAAATATATAAAATTACGTATAAAAGGTTTTAAACGCCTCTTTATTTTCAACAGTTATAAAAACTATATTTTAATAAAATTTTGAAAATATTATTATAAATATAATATTATAACTTTTTATATACCTATTTATTTATCTTATAAATTTTAACCTTTAAATATAATTATATTTTTAATTTTAAAACATATATATAAATTAATTATTAAAGATTTAATTTATTAAAATTTTATATATATTAAAAAAAAAGATTTTTTCCTTTTATTTCGTATTACATTTTAAATTATTTTTATAAAAAATAATATATAAACCAATTTTAAAATAATAAAATTAATCTTTTTAAATAATAATAAAATTATTTTAAATTTTAACATTATTTAAATTACTTATACGCTATTTTTAAATTTTAATCTTTTTAACCTTTTTTAAATATTTAAAATATTATATAATATTATAAAAATTATTTTATAATTTATTTTTTTAAAAAATAAAATTTTTAGCCATTAATTTAATTTGCCAATTAAGATTCTTAAAATTATAAATAAATTAAATAAAATTACGTATAAATTATTACATAAAATAACTTTATTAAAAGAAAAAATTATAAATTTTTAAAAAATAAATTATATATTTTTTAAACGTTAGAAAGTTAAAAATAAATAATTATAATATAAAAGATTTTTTATTTAAATTAAAAGAAATATTATTTAGGTTAAAAAAAAAAATAATAGCGTTATAATTAACAATATTATTATTAAAGATAATATTTTATAAAAGTTTTAACAAGTTTTTTAACGTTATAATATTTGTAAAAATATAGGTTATAATATATAAACATGTTAGGTTAAATTAGAAGATATTAATAAAAAAAATTAATTAAATTTTAATTAAATTAAATACGTTATAATTAAATAATATTTAATTAAATATAAAAGGTTTGAAATTGTGAGCCTTTAACCCGTGTAAGCCTTTAACCCATTATTTACGTTATTAATATAAACTAAGGTTTAATAATCTGTTGTTAATAAACTTGGAAAATATAATTAAGAATACTAGATAGGCACCTTAGGTAGTTAATACATTGGGTTGGTTGTTAAAGATATGTTTAAACAGCAACGACCAATATCTCATAACCAGTCTCATTTATCTTTCAAGTGTAAACTAGGTACCTAATGTTTCTAACGCGAACACATGTGATAGTCATTCCGGCCTCATATCATGGAAATCATGGGATCTTAAATACTAACTTGTATTTAAAAATTTAAGCTATTTATTAAGCACTTACCTGCCTAAGTAGGTATTCAGCGAGTGGGTGTAGCCCTACGATGCTACTTGAGTAGATTCCCGTCAACGTGTCATAAATCTTAACGTAAGGCAAGACATAAGAAGCATAACTACCTACCTACCTAATAATATCGCACCTGGGTATTAGCAAAACCCTCAGTTCGACCATATTTCCGACAAAGATAAGGAATGCTTAGTAGGTATCTGTTTAACTGTTCGTTCGATCATTATTACGCGACAGAATACAAAGATGCTCGCCAACATTGACATGCTAGACCCTCTGGTAACCTAGGTCTTTTTATTTTTATTTTTATTTTTTACTAGACCTCTTTGCTCGCTGAGTATCGCGATCTCAATCAACTAATAGATACCAGCGTGGCTTAGCAATAATCGATACCCTATGCAAGTGATCCAAGAAGCGAGGCCACTTCAAGTTACGGACACAATCAGTGCGGTGAAGGTCACTCCATAACTCCTCTGTGTCCCCTTCCAATCAGCCAACCAACAAGTCGGCTTCTACTGGAGAGTGATCATTTGTAATCTGATGAACTGGAACATTTTTAGCAGCCTCATCATCAAAACCGAGGGAAAAAGAGTTCCAACTATCTAGGCTGAATAGTTAAGTCTCGATAACGTGATTGCCAGACTGCCGATGCTTGTAAGTATCCGATATCAGGCCAACGACTACCAACTACGGAAAGCAATGTGGGCCAGGAAGGTAAGGTAGGAGCCGATAGCAATGTGTATGATCTGAGTCAACACCACTTGTGACAAACTGAGCACACCCCATAATTTCCAATATAGTGGCATTTGGTGAACCCACTGGAGCTTTGGTATGCAGACGGAGAGAATCCCGACTCAAATCATACCAGGACCATACGAGCCTAACCTAGGTATATCTCATTCGACCATCGAATCTATATAAGGACATCCCCTAGAGTTCCTAATGCTCATGAGTCTGCCACTACGGCAAGCGATTAATCGAACCTCCCTATAGATATGGGCAACCGAGGGAGGAAATAGTCCTGGCTCGAAATAGTACACAGAGTAATCATCAGCAATATAATCTAAAAATTCCGCCCTGAGACCAAGTATTCGGCTAGGAATGACCAAGTCCCACATCATCGAATTTCTGATGGAAGCCTCTTAAACTAGGGCGATCCAAAAGTGATGGTAGACTCGCGTAATGTCTAGGCATTTGCATATATCATACGAAGGACATCGTGAAGGTCATCTCGGTTGCTCCTGATTCCTGCGACTTTGGATTTGGGATCTTTAGATCCAGCCCAAAACCCATCGTGATGGGTATATATATTTTGAACTTGAGTCTGGAGAAGATTGAGACAGTCAATCATCACCTTCTTAGTTTGTTGGGCTCAGCTAGTATGATGGGCATTCCCTTGAAGGGACTGGGTAGTAGAGTTGACTTTCTCCAAGACATTCTTCAAGTCTAACAATTGCTTTTCGAGCTCACAATCTATATACTCTTCCAAGAGATCAACTTTGTCAAGTCAATCGTCGCGCAGAGTAATTATCGGCTACATGTGCGAACTGATTGATTGCATTGCTTGTGCTACCTCTCGTAGCATAGTTCGGCTTAGACATGTTGATTAGTTGATATGTTGGTGATGGTATAGTTTTAAGAAGGTTGACGTTAGAGGAGAAGTTTCGAAAACATGATGGACTTAAGTAAATCACATAGACAGGATAGTGAGTATGAATAACCACGTGATGGTGCCTGGAATTCACAGGAAATCTTAGCAAATAAAAATTATTGATTGGTAGGTAAGATACTATTATTTTTTCTTCTAGTCTCAGTTTGGAGACGATAGACAACTCGGAATCTAATGCGCAAATGTGACGACCGGCGGTAAGAGGCAACAATCTTTGAGATTTAGCACCTCTCAAGTGCTTCCATAATCGGCGTACAATATTGCTCTAGAGCACAAGATAGAGGAAGACTCGACTACAGCAAGTAACCTGGAAGACCAGGAACTCGCTCAAGCTCACCTACAATAAAATGTGCACATGTACAATTAATGAGGAAAAGAAGAGGAAAAGTTTCCAATCAATTGCAGAAATTTTGAATTAAATAAAACCGATAGCGATATCGATATCGATACTAGGGCTTGGCGTTACTTACGTAACAGATAAGTTTACTAAGTAGGTACTTAGGTACCCATGTACCACATACGATACGTAATGTGTACTTTTTGTGCCTCGGAATTCAGGCTTCAAGTTTTCTTAGCTACGGCCAATCAAAGGAAGTGCGAAATAATCGCAATGAGCACTAGCGCCACTTCGAAGAAGCGTCCAATAATTCCCGACCAGCAATTCTCAAGAGACGTCAACGTCGTTTCGAAGGAACTTTCTTCCAATTGACCACCACGAACCACCTCGTCCCACTCCTCTCCTCTCCTCCGTCCCTTGATTCCGTCGAGACGACACGATGCTCCGACAATCTCTAGCTCGTTCGGCTTGGCGGACTGGCAGCCATGTCGCCAAATCCTCGAGAGCTTTTTCAGCGACGCCTCGGCGGCCGGCAGAGGTGGAGCTTACCGTTGGTGAGCATATATCTTATATATATAATCGAAGCGCTTAAGATGGTTGCTGACGCTGTTATAGATGGAAAGAAGGTGTCTATTGAAGGTATAAATCTATAATTTACAATCCCGAGGTTGTTATGCCTCTTACTAATTAAGCCCGCAGCCGGATCAGCTTTAATTCAGGCCTGCGAGAAGGCCGGCGTTACTATCCCCAGGTTAGTCTACGAGATATCCGAATAATACAAGAATCTTGTCGCTAATAATTCACAGATATTGTTATCACGAGTACGATCGCTATCCTGTCGGCCCTCCCCATCACGACCCGCGTTGCTAACAACATAAATTAGGAAGTTAATGATCGCTGGAAACTGTCGTATGTGCTTAGTCGAAGTCGAACGTGCGCCGAAGCCCGTTGCCTCTTGCGCATGGCCAGTACAACCAGGAATGGTGGTAAAGACGAACTCACCTCTTACACATAAAGCCCGCGAGGGTGTCATGGAATTCCTCCTGGCGAATCATCCGTTAGACTGCCCTATCTGCGATCAGGGTGGTGAATGTGATCTCCAGGACCAATCCATGCGATACGGAGCCGACAGGGGCCGGTTCCACGAGATCGGTGGCAAGCGAGCAGTGGAAGATAAGAATATAGGACCGTTAATCAAAACCTCGATGAACCGATGTATCCACTGTACGAGATGTATTCGATTTGCGAACGATATAGCTGGTGCCCCTGAGATGGGCTCTTTCGGGCGAGGAAACGATATCCAAATTGGCACATACTTAGAAAAGAACCTCGATTCTGAGATGTCAGGTAATGTCATCGACCTTTGCCCCGTCGGCGCCCTCACATCTAAGCCCTACGCCTTCCGAGCCCGCCCCTGGGAATTGAAGAAGACCGAATCAATCGATGTGCTCGATGGCCTAGGGTCTGCTATCCGTGTAGACTCGCGAGGCCTTGAGGTCATGCGAGTTCTCCCTCGACTTAACGATGATGTCAATGAGGAATGGATCAACGATAAGACCCGGTTCGCGTGTGATGGTCTAAAGACACAGCGTCTAACTATGCCGCTTGTACGACGGGAAGGTAAATTTGAGCCCGCTCCTTGGGAGCAAGCCTTGACGGAGATTGCGGCGGCATACCGACAACTTGCACCAAAGGGTAATGAATTCAAGGCTATCGCTGGCGAGCTCACCGAGGTTGAGTCGTTGGTTGCCATGAAGGACCTGGCCAACAAGCTTGGATCTGAGAACCTCGCCCTTGATATGCCCTCGGGAAGCCAACCCCTTGCCCACGGAATTGACGTCCGATCTAACTACCTCTTTAACTCTAAGATATCTGCTGTTGAAGACGTCGACTACTTACTACTCGTCGGCACCAACCCAAGACATGAAGCTGCCGGCTTAAACGCTCGTATCCGAAAACAATGGCTAAGGTCAGATCTAGAGATCGGTGTCGTAGGTGAGTCGTGGGAGTCAACTTTCGAGTTTGAACACCTCGGTACCGACCTTGCGGCCCTAAAGAAAGCTCTATCCGGTCCCTTCGGCAAGAAACTTCAGTCTGCTAAGAAGCCAATGATTGTCGTTGGTTCTGGTGTGACAGATCACCCTGATGCCAAGGCTTTCTACGAGCTTATTGGTTCTTTCGTCGAGAAGAACGCCGCAAACTTCCTGACCGAGGAGCACAACGGATTCAATATTCTACAAAGGGCAGCTTCAAGAGCAGGTGCTTTTGAGGTCGGCTTCACAACGCCTTCCCCTGAGGTCGCCGAAACGAAACCCAAGTTCATCTGGCTACTAGGTGCCGATGAATTTGCTGATGCTGATATTCCCAAGGACGCTTTCGTTGTCTACCAAGGCCACCACGGTGATCGTGGCGCCCAGATAGCCGACATCGTTCTGCCCGGCGCTGCTTATACCGAAAAAGCCGGTACTTATGTCAACACTGAGGGTCGCGCACAGATGACTCGTGCCGCCACCTCATTACCTGGTGCCGCCCGAACAGACTGGAAGATCATCCGAGCAGTCAGCGAGTTCCTCGGAGCGCCCCTACCATACGATGATGTTGCCCAACTGCGCGATAGGTTATTCGAGATTAGCCCGGCGCTCGCTTCATACGACATCATCGAGCCCACATCCGTGAAGCATCTAAGTAAGGTGCAATTAGTAGACCAGAACAAGGGCGCCAAGTTCACCAATGAACCCCTAAAGAAAGTTATCCAAGACTTCTACTTCACAGACGTTATATCTAGAAGGTGAGCACGCTTTCCAACCCCTTTCTCTAACACAAACGCTAATAAGTAATGCAGCTCCCCAACGATGGCGCGATGTTCAGTTTCCAAGGCAACGGGTAACCCCGATAACAACTTGATGGCGCCCGGCATGACGGAGGACAAGCCGATGGGCCAGGTTGCCTACGGCGCGTGAGAGGGTGTGTACGCTACCCGAGTGTAACGAGATTAATAGAAACGTGAACCTGAAAAGGGGGGAGGAGCAGGTTTTCGGGTCTATCGCTGCCACTACTGCTTATCCGCGCTGGGAATTGGTCTTCCTTGATTGTTTTCTTTGTCACTGGGCGCATCCATCGGCATCGCAATGTACATACTATTAGTACAGGTTCACGGGGTAGAAGAAAGTACATAAAGCGCCCAGAATACCCACGCTTCTGTGTTCCACGTGCAGATCCATCGTCGTCTAGCCCCCCTCAGCACACTAAGGTCGGGTAGAGAAAGGGGCTTGATGTCGAGCTTGACTTCCCTATCGGGCTTGGTTTATCAAGCTCGTCTATCAAAAAGGGGTTGACGCCGCTGTGGTTAGCGTCGTCTCATGGTACCGAGATTCGAGTATTGAATACCTAGGTATATAGAGAAAGGATAAACTAGCTCGATGCAATCCCTCAGTTTCATACATTGATAACATGTTTGAGTACCTAAGATATATCAAAGTCACATATAGTCGAACCCTCAATCAATAGTGGTTCTTTAGGAATAATACTCCGAAGCTAGGAATTAGTTAGTTAAGAGAAGATTCATATTAGAATTACAGTTGGCAGGCAACATAGGTAGCAATCCATGCCGAGACATCACTAGGTATTATATCCCAACCATTTTACATAAGACTTGCACAGGAATAAGCTCGTAAAACCGTCGAATTTAGTAAGAATCGAGCGAACGATTGTAAATAAGTAAACTCTTCGTAATACAAGGAGCATATGTAAGACCTTGCCGATAGCACAAAAACAGAACTAACATTGTTGATTTCGTCCCCACCTGATTAAACCTCCGCCACCTACCGGTTTTGAGTCAGTCTTGAAAAGCCTCACAAAACCTGAATACTCGATTCCCAACACAAAGTATCTATCCTCTGCAGAATGTCCACCTTAGCTGAGATCAGGGATAACCATCCATGCAACTATATTAGAAGGTAAGGTGAGACACTATGTGATTTTTTTGATCGGTAGAAGGTTTGTCCTCCATCCAATTTAAGGTGATAAGTGAGTGACCGAGTTGGAATAAGAAAAGAATGGACGAATGGAGTGGATGCTTTGATTTCATATCGCAAAATCCATAACCATGATGTGTCCAAGACACCCGAGCGGGGCAGTAACCTGCTGGGTGTAGGATGTCGTAGACGTATGATTCCGTAAATTTTCTGCTTGAGATGATGCTTTCTGTGAGACTTGCCATATGCGAATCGATTCGTCCGGGAACCGAATTAAAATCAATTAATAGCCTCGGATTTGTCCGAAAGCAAGACATAGGAAAAGAAAGAAAATAATGGACGCAAAAGCAACCGTCGAAGTCGAGAGCGGGATGAAGATGCGACATCGAAAATACTTTTTGAGGCAAAAGATACGAGACCGTCCATTAATTGAATAGAACACAAATCCGTCGTGAAACCAGTCGAGCAAGTACCATGCCATCATTGGTAAGCACGGCCATTGTATCGGGGACCCGTGGGCATGCGTCCTAAACCAGTACTGACGCCAGGTCCCGGTCGAGTGGCCACAGCCGGGTTAGTGCAGAGCATTCCGACACGAGATCCAAATTTGGATCCACGGAGAGACACCATGTGCTTTCTGATATGCGCGGCAACGACCTCGCGGTGTTGAGGGGAAGCATGAGTCAATATCCACTGGATGAGATAGTTGCCATACTGGTCGCTAGCAATATCAATCAGAGGAATTCGAGGACGGTCTACACGGCCTTCGCAGACTCGGTCAAGGTATCGTGCCAGGAACTCAGCTCCGCCGATCTTCAGGCATTTCTCGACTACTTTGGAAGCGTACTGATCCATACTGTACTCTGCTGCGTAGCGAATGACGTGGTCAATTGCTCTACTTCGGTCAGCTGGCGCGCCATGCTCGCAGATGTGCTGGATGCACCAGTTTCCAAACTGGCCATGAGCAACGATATCAATGTTGGCAAGGACCTCCTCAATACAAGGACGCTGGAGCCTCATTAGCACCGAAATTTCAAGTTATACGGACCTTCTACTAGACGTACCTTGTCCTCCTCGAGGCAATTCTCGAAGATATTCTGGACGACTAGGCTTCCCGTCTCTCCAAGAGCAACCTCGTGCCACATGCCGTGGAGTGCATCATTCACGTACTTCATGATTTGAGGTGGGGACTCGGTCCATCTCAACTCGAACAGTTTCTGCCAGACGTGGCATGCATATCGATGGATAACCGTCTCCGGGATGCGTCGGAGTAGTTCGTGAACCATAATGGCTTTGTAATCTTCTGGGACGGAATCAAACGCCTTCTGGACTACATGACAACCGAATGGATCCATTGAGAGGTTGAGCGTGCATCCTCTAATGGCCTCGGCGATCTTGACCACCTGCTCTGGGGTTCCATGCTCGAAGCATCGTTGTACCAAGAAGTTGCCAAAGCGATTAACCATCAATGGGTATGCCTGGGCAACAATTGCTTCTACTATCTCATACTTCTGGTCTGGCGTTCCGACCTTGAGTTTCTGCTGCAAGAAAATCGACGCTTGCTGGTCATTGTTGCAGACAATTTTATCAACGATGTACTTCCAATTGCAGTTGACATTGCGATCGAGTAAGCGGCGATAATTCAGGGGTTCCGTGGTAGGTAAATAGGTCTGGCCTTCAGAAGTTCCGGGCTATCACGCAGTTTACATCAGTGACGAGCCGAAATCAAAGAGTGAATCGATACTTACCTCCGACTTCCAAGGTGCACTACCCGTAACTGATGTGAACTCGCTCGCCAGAGGCGAAAGCGGTGTACCGACAGCGGTAGGTTGATAAGCAGAGTAAATCCCCGAACCAGTCGGAGCTGGGGTCGGTCCAGGCATGCCATGATCGGATCCGTACTGACCACTACTGTAGTTATAGCCACCTCCGAATCCTGGCTGTGCACTAAAATTAGGCATTCCAAGGCGATTATCAATCCGGTTGTTGCGTCGGTTGCTGGCGGGTCGAATCGTCATGTCATAATCCGGCGTCAGGCGATCTCCACGATAGCCACCAGAAGCCGTGGGCTCATAAGTCAGGCTATGATCCATGTATCCCTGACTAGCACCTCGTCCACTCCATTGGCTACTCTGGTGTAAATCGGGGCCTGGGAAACCGCCCTGGAAAGAGCCTTGAGCACTCTTGCTTGGCCCCCAGATGTTACGAGAGCGGTTAAAGCCTGTAGCCGATAAGGCATCACTGGTATCCGACCGAGAGTCATCAAAGGTAGACCAGGAATGTCCACCTTCCCTTCCAATTACCTGCTGGGTGCCAGCACCAAGGGTCGTAGGGCCCGGAATTCGCGAAGGGTTAGGAGGAACCTGGAATCCAGAAGGGAAATCTGCATCTAGCGGAGAGCCACCCATGGCATGCTCTATTCCGGGTCGGGTGTGGCGGCTCTGAGCAAGCTCGTGGTCGAGTCGAGTGATTTTGTTCTGAGCCTGGGCAAGTTGCAGCTTCAAGCGAAGGACTTCTTCGTCGCTGGGACTCCCATCATTCAAAGCTGCACTAGCCGGCCGAGCGGTCGGGCCTGTGCTGCCGAAGTTCTCGTTCGCTGGTGTAATCGGTACCGAGTTGCTTGAGGGTGCGTATTCCAGGGCAGGTGGGTACATACAGTTCCCTTCAGTGGTTTTCAGAGCATCCCCTTGTTTGTGGAGTGCAGTTTGCTGTTGGGAGAGTTTCTCCAGTAGGTGGTCCATTGGGTTTGGATCAGGAGGGTTAGAAGGACCTGATGATGAGTCGTGACTAAGCTTCATCTTCTATTATAGTCAGTAAATACGATATAGGTGAAGGTGATCATAAGATGTATACTAACCTTAGGATAGCTCTGGTTGGCTAAGGAAGAGGTCGAGAGAGCAGAAACCGACTTCTTCTGAGGCATAGGGACATCCGGTTCCTGCTGTAGATAATCATTAGTTTCGGCTGCGTCGTCCGAACAATACCGAATCAGAGATAACAAAAGTAATCCATCCGATAGCGCAGGATATAATATAGATAGGGCTAATAGATCAACACAATTACAAAAAGAAAGATATGCTGATCAAACCACAATAATCACTCACATATCGAAGGAGACGCGTAAGGACATCACTTACATTGGCAGTAGAGTTATCCTCTTTGCCAACCTTGATGTTTTCCTCCTTCAAAGGCTTGTTGGAAGCGGGTGTGCGACGAGGGTTTGGAGACCCTGTCGAAAGAACCGGAATAGCAGACATAGCTTCTGTTCTAGTTAGTACAGAAGCAAATAGTGTCGCCGGCAGAAAGAGAATCTATTTTAAATTGAACCACTAAGTGCCCAAAATAGAAGTTGACAAATGGCGTAGATGCCTCGATTGCAACAAAAAGAGTAGATGGTATAGTGAGAGTGAAGTAGAAGAAAAGTAGTGGATGGGTTTGGGAGTTGGAGGAGTTGGATTGTGGAAAATGTTGAAAGTGGGAAGGATAGATAAATTCTTGCTGAAGGGGAGGAGAAGTTGCGTTAATATGCAAATGATGGGTACCTAGGTAGGTAGGTATGTATGGTATGATAGAAGTAAGTGACGACCTTCACATATTAAAAGTATGGCAAGTGCGAGGCGGCTAAGACTACCTTATGTAGGTAGGTACCTCCTATGGTCGAATTGTACCCAGGTAGAAATAAACACGTGGATGATGAGGAAGTTGCCCCCCTTGAGGAAACAGCGAGGTGACTTACTAAAGTACGCTACATATATGTGCCTAGTTGACAAAAGAGGCAGTAGCGAAGTTAAGCCCTTTCCAAAGTGACGCGATTGCAGTGCAGAACGGTCAAGAGGGGTCAAATATTAGGTAGAGAATCTTGGTATCTTAAAAACAGTCGCCAAGTGTAACCATGGATGTGCTCATATGTGTGAAGACTTGACGGGTGCGAAACTTGTGACAACCGCTACCTAGTATAAGGGGTGGAGGAATAATGTAGCACACAACGTATGAATTCGACGGTGAGGATTGAAAAGGGGAAGAAGAAATCCTTCTGGCCGGCTTGAGTTTGGATAGAACGGGATTTGTAGGTACCTAGGTAATTATGTCTTCCCTACTTAACACAAAGTGGAAGTTGCGAATCGTTGCGTTGCTAAGAGACAATTAGTCTCGACTGCCTGCCTGCCTGCTACGTTCCCCCTGATTGCCGAGTGACAGATCTTAACAAGGAAGGAACACCCTTATTTCTCTCCCTGAGATACCACTGGATATACATTAATACGCGGTTCAATTCTTGAATGTATTTAGAAATGTCCCTTATGAGCACGCAGGCGCGGCGGAGGCTTCTAAGGATAATCGCTTATTAAACTCGTGTATACACCACTACTCGCATCAGACCCTTGCCTTTTACACACAGGCGTATGCTTATATAAACATATATCTTTCCCAATAGCATTCATATCAATTGGATACCTAGGGAGTAGACATTATATATGGCGTATTCATATTCTGAAAGTACGTCAGATGGCGTTAACTTAAGGTCATGTATAGGAATACTAAACGACAGGTAGATATTAGCACCTAACACGCTCAGCCGTCCATAAGGGTGGCTGTAGGGGGCCATCCCTTTAATTCCAATAAACAAACCTCTAGCGCCCTAGTTGACGACTAGCTATCGTGAATCTACGCTCATAAACTAATCGAAAGCCACGAGACTATGGAACCAACGTTGGGAAATTAGGAGATATAAAGAGCATTGGCGTATTATTAGGGTGTGCGTAGTATCTCTATATTCCGAGCATCTGGTCTCGTAGTAATAAATTGATGATTTACGTCCATAAACGCCGTTACTTTGGTATATATATGTACAAGGGTAGACAAGACCAGTCCCGTCTCTACCTGTGTTTTGCTATACTAGAAGTTAGTGCCACTCCGAGAAAAATAGGAGGAATAGGTCATACCAGGAGGGGGGCCAGTCTTTTTCTTCGGTGCCCCTTTTCCGCGCGACCTCACTCTATGTCTTAATTAGATTCTGATAGTTATGTGTAATACTTGTAAAATAGATATAGCTTACCCTGCCAAATGTTCCAACCTATCCTCTTCTTCCTCGTTAATAGTCTCCAGATGCCAACGTTTAAACGTTTTCGCTAACGTATTGATCGTCGGTCCTCTTGGGGGGTAGTACTTGGCAAGCGTTGGTCCTCTTAATCGTTGTCGTAGGATATTATTGCCCATCCGTACCCCATCGGGATTGTATGTTGTGGAGAAGACTTCGCATTGAGCCTGGAATATTAGTTAGTTTTATTCATTACAAGGCCAATTAAGGAATGAAACATACCTTCATGAGGTTCAGCAGCCTCGCACGGGGGACAGCCGCCATTTTAACCTTTTACGCAGTTACTTTTGCTTGTCGCACAACTAAAGATGAAGTTGTCGCAGTTAGTTTGACCATTCAATTGAACGTGGGGCGCGTCTGTCGGTTAAAATTCGGTTGATTACTCCCTTTCAGGTAGCGCATACCTTCAGTCAAGACATACATGTACCTAACCTATTATTTACGTACCTAGGTACCTCAGGTAACACTTCACCTCTTCAAAAACTACAAAGAGTTGCGCTATTGTATAAGTACCCATATTCGCAGGATCTATAAGCGCCATGTCGAAGCGTTTCTTTGCGGAGGTCGACTCCAATGACAGCTCCAAGAATGCTACATCAGTTTCTCAAATCTTAAAGCACGCTGAAAATCTGCTGAAAACAGTCAAGACATTGAATCAGGAGCTCCAAAAATATCGTGACACTTCCGATATAAATGAAGAAATAGTCTCAATATTAAAACGCCATAACGACGAGATATTACCTACCGCACAATTACTCGCACAAGACGAGGTAAGCATTCAACCATCTAATGTCATTCACACTGCTAACTCATGCTCTAATAGACAAGTGCTCCTGGTCAGGATAGTCCCAGACCGCAAAAAGCCCGAAAGCTTGAATATGGGAGAGATTCCAGAAGTTCACTTGGAGTTGAAGCACTTCCCATCCCAAATCACGTATCTCTGACTCGATGGACGCCTGATGATATACCGAGTTCTGGCCTGCCACCCTTACCCCCTGTCCTGGATCCGGCCCTCGAGCAGGCAGCACTTACTCACTCGGGTATGACATCAGACCCGACGAAAATGAGCTATGAACGGCTTGAGTGGATTGGCGACGCCTATATCTACCTCATGTCTACATCTTTTATCTTCCAGACCTTCCCTAATCTTCCTGTCGGGCGATGCTCCCAGCTACGGGAGAGGCTTATCAGGAATGAGACTTTATTGAACTATACTATACAATACGGTATCGACAAACGCACGAAATTTCCCTCGGAGTTTGGCCCTCTCGGAAAGTCTGGGGGGACCCGGGCATCTGAGGTAGCAAGGAAAAAGGCCCTCGGCGACGTTTTTGAATCTTACGTCGCAGCTACGATTTTAGCAGACCCAGAGAGCCTACCGCGTGTATCGTCATGGATGAAGTCACTCTGGAGCACAGAAATTGCAGATGAGATTCGAGCAGAGTTCAGAGGCAAGTCAAGTTCTAAACACGATCGCTCGAACAAGAAGCAAGATACGGACAGCGATAAGAAAGCTACCAAACAGGACCTACCCCCTAAGGTCCTACTAAGCAACGCCATTGTTGTGAACGGGATTAAACTCTCGTACAATGATATGGGTGAACCGAAGAAGGATAAACACTTGGGTCTTCCATTGTACACTGTGGGCGTATTCCTTAGCGGATGGGGAGAGAGTAACCTCCAGTTGGGTCTTGGAAGTGCGTTATCGAAGAAAGAGGCAGGAAATAATGCGGCACGCGCAGCGCTGGAGAACAAGAAGCTCATCAAGCGTCTACAGCAGAAGAAAGAAGAGTTTTTGAAATCTAGAAGTGTAGCCGAGTCGACCCAGCAAGAGTATGACAACTGGTCGTAACTGTACCTTAGGTGTCTATGCATCCACGAATGTAACGTCACGTCGGATAGCAGAAGTATAATCCTAGAAGCATAGCTGAGAATAAATCAATTTTGCTACCGTAGTAACCGTGAGGATGTTGAAACAATCCGACTTGTTATGGTCCTTTGCAACGTGAAGCTGGAAAGTAATAAATCAAGCGAGGCCCGAAAAATAAGACAGATTACATAACATTAGGTACCTTAGTAAGGTTACCTATTTCTATCTGACCTGAAGTTGTCTTCTTCACGTGCAATCGTCGGAACGCGGAGGGGAAATAAGCTTAGCACTAATCTAACTAGCACGCCAGCGGCCACCGCCGAAATTGTATTGATGTAGGTACAATTAGGTACATACGCACTGCATTAGGTACCTACCTGACCCTAGTAAAGAATGGATCCAATTCTACGCCGAGGCAATTGCATTCCCCTAACACCCGAATAAGACTATCGAAAGTTTCCCCATTATGGAGAGAATTGCTGCAGCTCCAACTTTATGATCGACATCCATTTAAAGCTAATAATTGTACAGTAAATACTTACTTAGGTACCTACCAAACTTTACTTCCAATAATTCTAATCAGTGGTTTGACGTACCTAGCTACCTGGTAATCATACCATATCAAACCAGCTCAGAGCTATATACAATACCTAAAACTATCCTCAATATTTTACCCATCTGCTTGCATTTTTCCACCTGTACATATAGATGACGTGTTCCTAGCCTCGGGTTCCCATTGGTAGCCGAGGGACCAACGCAGGAACCAACGCATTGGGCGGTGATCCTTCATCTGCTTCGGCGCCGCGTCGACGTGCTCTCTGGGGGAGCAATAACCGGGCTCGCTACGCATACCTACGGTCTTCTGCTTGCCACGCCTCCAACGCACCACATTTATCGAGCGCGTACTAGTAAATGTAAGGATTAGGGGTATATAGATAGAACGAGAAAAGAACTAGAGACCCGAAGTTCTTGACAATACATATAGATGAGCGGTTCAGAATGGCCGACTCAGTTGGTATGTCCCCCGAGAACCAAGGGCCACCATCACCAGGCCAGCCAATCAATCCAACAAAGCGCCCCGTTTCTCTTTCTACATTGCTTTCAACTTCCCAATCCATCACCCCGTCGCTAATCGAGTCCACATCCGAACTAGACCGCGTGTTTGTCCACGCGCTGAACACGGTCAAGAAGATTCCGAAGACGGGGGCGCCGCGCCCCCCGCCGAACGACCGGCTACGGCTATATGGCCTGTATAAGCAGGCGATGGAAGGTGACGTAGACGGTGTAATGGAGCGACCTGAGCACCAGCCCGGCGTCGATGTAGACGAGCTGCAACGAGAACGGGAAAAATGGGACGCGTGGAACGCACAGAATGGTCTCAGCCGGACAGAAGCTAAACGCCGATACATCGAGGCACTGATCGAGACTATGCATCACTATGCCAACACACCGTAAGTTCCTTCGACTACCCCCGCAATAGCCATGTAGTGGGCCATAGTGTCTTTGTAGTGGGGGGGATGGTGGCGGTCGGCGGAAGGTGAGCTAATATAAAATATTTGTAGAGACGGGAAAGGACTGGTTGCAGAACTCGAATTCGTCTGGGATCAGATTAAGAATAACAGCCCCTCATCATCTAATGCATCACCAAAGGATGCCACATTTACCGAGCCCCGACATTTCCAAGAACCATTAAGTGGAACGGAGGGACCTATGAAGGTGCTCAGCCCAATGAGTGAGGACGATGCTGCGGAACAGGAGTATCGCCAGAGGCAGGGCGATGAAGACGATGGGGAATACGTAAAGAAAGGCGATAGGTGGTCGCGAAAAGTAGAGCGCGCCGTAGTAAGGTTATCCGCTGAGGTCGCGGCTCTACGAGAACAAATCACAGCCGGGCGCGAATGGAGGTCTAAGAAGGAAAAGAGCTTCAAAGCATGGACTAGTTGGATGCTATGGATCGTCTCGAAGCATCTTGCAGTAGATATGGTGGTTCTGGGCATCGTATTACTCTGGATGCGGAGGCGCAAGGATAGGCGGCTCGAAGATCACGTCAGATCGATACTAAAGTTAGGTCGCGAATACGCAAGGAAGATACTACCGTCAAGGTGAATCTCAGCGACGGTGTGTCATGCATTATGAATATTGGTTATCTTGCCTATTCGTATTACTATCACACCATCTATTGCATTCCTCTCAGGTCGTATGGGACCAAACCGAACGATAAGGTCAACGCGAAGCCGATCCTACCTACATGAAGATAAAAGCAACAGGTTACGAAGAGAAGGCTTTACATCGTTAACGTATACGTCACGCGATCAAGACCCGTCGCCATTTAGACCCGCGGCTTAGGGCAACGAGGCCTCTAATTAACTTAATATTCGTCCAAAGACGCCACTTCGACATCCTTCTATTTCGAATCCGGCTGCGGCCCGAGGGATTGAGCTGAAGGTGGAGCTATAAGTGGTAGCCAAGCGCACCTGTCTCCCGTGAAGGCCTCGGAATTGGGCTTGTGGCGGTCCAGCCACGTGGGTTCAGCGAGACAGCCAACGAAGAACAACATTATGTTGGAATTTGGGTTTCCTTGACCGATGAAGATGGGAGTAAAACAAGTGGGGCAGCGGAAGACGTCCTTGACGTTGTTCTCTGTTTCTTTCTCTCCAATATAGTAAGAGAAAGCCTTCAACTCTGCTATACAGGCATGAGTATGGGTCCTCTTATCTTGACGTAACGCAAAGAGCAGACATGGAAGGCCACGGGGAATATGGGGAGCTTACCAGTGTTGCACCTCCAAGTGAGCATGCTATTGTTCCGGACGAGCAAGAAATCGCCGTGGGTCCCGCCGGTAATTTTCTTGCATTGGCGGCAATGACAGATGCGCTAATTCCAAGTCAGCTCCAAAGTCGCTGGCGCATGGAGCCGTAACGATGACAACTTACCTGGAGGGGAACATGACCATGAATAGTAGCGGAAATCTACGAAAGCATGTTGTTAGCATATATTTCCTGTGGTGGGGTTCTTGATGGTATACGAACTTTACCACACAAACACTCGATTTCCAGGGAAATCTCACGTTCGATCGAACCGATATTAGGCCTGATAGGAGGGGGCCATTGGATACCCATGATTTGAACCATGCTGCCAGGTACAGCAGGTTGGAAACTCAAACCCGACATCGCGTTCTTGGAATCAGAGACCTTCCTCTGGGCTAGGATCTTCTTGATGTTAAGTTTAGACAGGTAGCAGGAAGGAAAGGAAGGACTGTATCAGCCCTAAGAGGTAGAGACAGAAAGAAATATAAACAGGCTTGTCTACTTAGGTACCTACGCCTAAAAGCACAGGTTGGGTGGAACTTTCTGTTGCTATGCAACAATCATTTGAGGCATACGGAAATCCTAACGAATTAGTAGGGGAGGGGGCTATTTATCTTGAAGTATCGACTGGTCACAACTCATCGTGTATCACCAGTCTGGCAATAGATTGCCAATCAAGCTAGGTAGCAATTGTGAAGCTATCATTCATTAATGAATCAGTTGCTAGCAAATACGCTACAAGGTGACAAATAGCACACCTGTTTCCAGTCGGCCAACATGTAATTCGGACGGAAAATCTTTCCGTGACTATTATCATTCCAGTTTCATTGGGGCCAAACTTATGGCCTCTACGAGCGGCTCAGGTCCATAATTACGGCTACCATTCACTACCATAGCTTAATCGTAATTTAATATGTTGAATAATCGTTATATCTTCAGCCGAGTAAATTAATTTAAGACATCTAGTCTTGAGAATATGATTGCCTGGACACTCGTTTTTCAGTCTAGATAAAGCATCGTTGCTCGGGTAAAACACTATATCCAGAGAAAGATACCTAGGTAGGTACCTCAGTAAAGACAGTACAAGTAGAAGTAATATGGAAATATTAGTAGTTATAGTACATCATCATGTATCAAGTATATTTACTTCTAGCTACCGTATATCATTATTCGCATTAAACATTTTGCGCCATCTCTCATATTAGCTCAAGCCATAACCTATACCGTATTCCTCTTCTATTTAGCAAATCTGCTCTTCTTTCGGATTTGCTTTCCATAACGGAAGAACAGGTACGGGAAAGGCATCATCGCTACCGTAAGGAATGCTAACAAGCTGGATCCCCATTGGTAACCAAGTTTATGATACATCTGTATTCCGAAGAGAGGAAATGCGGCTATTGAAAGGTTAGGTTAGTGCATGATACATATCAAGGAGTGTTCAACTCTGAGTCTCAACTTACCAGCAAAGGTACACCTAGCGAAGCTGTTAGCAGCAAGGGCCGAAGCAGCGTAGTAAGGGTACGCATCCACTGTTACAATTGCATGTTAGTCGTGAAATCTAGAAACTTCAATCCGGTGGGTTTCCTCAACGTACCGAGGAAGGTAAATATCCCTGTAAATACTAAGAGTGTACCGAAGCCGAATATAGCAGATCCAATAATAGGTCCCATCCAATGTACCCAAGGATATGCAGTCCAAGCAAATATGAAAAGCCCAATGGGAACCACGACGGCACCTGCAATTGCGGACGGAAGCCGGAATTCAGGTTCGGGGATACCGTCATTTTGCTCTAAAAGTCGCCGATTAATGTGCCGCCATACGGGGTCGGTTGCAGCGGCAATGATCATCCCCATAAAGATTCCGAGGAAGCTTAGGCCGGTTTGCCAAAGATTGAAACCGTAAGTATTGCCAAAGACTAGGGGGAACGCCCCGAAGAACAGGTATAGGACTCCCAACAAGATGGCAGAAAATAAGCAGAGCAACAGACACATTGGCTCGAATATCAGCAACTCAAATGGTCGCAGGAGTGAATATCCAATGGTCACTGCTACGGACTTGGTCGATTTCTCCATCGGTGACTTCCATCGGTCATCGCCGGTCTCTTTTCTTAGTTTTCTAGCTTTCTCGCGGAGTCTGATGGGATCTAGGTCGTTGTTAACAACTGCCTTCCAAGCAATATGCATGCAGCCACGTACGGTATGTCTCTGGTGCGAAAATGACGATCATAGCTAACTCAAGGCAAGCCCAGATGATCATGGCCTATTAAAATTAAAAAAGAATTAACAACGGGGACCTTATTGAACAGGACTTGGGATTAGATTCAAAAACATACGTAGTACGTCCACCTCCAAGTTGTATTATAGTTGATAAATCCACCGAGCAGAGGACCTAAGCTAGGACCTGTAATTCGTTAGCACTGGGCTAGATGAATACCTATAGAATTATGATCACTAACCGATGAAAGGGCTTAAAGACACTATGACCATTGGCGCCTGGATCTGGTCTCGTCTGAACATATCGCTGACTGTGCCACCGGCGACGCTGAGGAATGAGCTTCCGGCGAAGCCGTCGATGAATCGCGCCTAAATAACGTTAGCTTACCGTTATAATAAACCTAAGGGTGATTCGCGTTTTCTAAATGAACATACCACTAGCATGGTCGCGATATTACGCGCCACGGCACTTGGTATTAACCATATCAGAAACATAACCCACGACCCAATATAAATCGGCCGCCTTCCGATGAACTCGCTCAGCGGGCTCATGAGAAGGGGACCAAGGGCAACTAAAGTTGAAATTTTAGCAAAGATAAATAACTTAAGGGCTCCTGTGATTAACATACTGCCGAGGACGAAAAGCGATAACCCAAGGGTGCCAACAATACTCGATACGTGGAACTCGGGGTTCATCTGACCATATGTTGAGGCATAGATAGAACTCGTACAGGTCCTACATATTGTTAGAATATATTTCGAGGTTGAATAAGCCTACTCGTGCGACAGACTACCGAAGTACACTTACACGCAAAGACTTCCCATGCCAACAGTTATTACAGTAAGCCATTTGCGGGCTGTAGTCATGCTCCGAGGACACATGGGATCATCATCGCCATCCCAAGATACCTCAAAGGGGTCTTTTTCAATCTGACGCTGGCCAGGTGTGAGTGTGTCGTCAGTCGCGTCGCCTTCTTCCAAGTCGCCGCATCCGTGTCCATTATTTGATCGTACACGGGAGACGGATGAGCGTATACGAGATATGGCAGGTTCCGAGATAGACTCCTGTCTGCTGGCCGATCCGGTGCCCGGTTGGGAATCAGTCTCGGGCTTCTCCGAGTCGATCGAAAGTCTGTCCATACCGGAAAACTATAGTATTTGTTACACCAACTACGGGATAAGCCGGCGCCGGAGAGGCGTTTTCCGGCTTTCACGATAGTAGCGATTTCGGGTCAGCAAAGCAATAGCAATCCGAGGTTGCTAATCTTCTATTGGCGTTCGCTACGTATCAACTAACAGAAGACAATATCGTACAGGACAATAAAGGAATAAAGACCATCAGAACTGGACTCGCCATTCCTAAATAAACCAAGATATCCCCGGCGATTACTCCAACCTCACCACTTAGTCATTAAACAGACCCACTTGTAACCCATTAAAAGAATTTCCCATATGAAAAGGCGCGAAACGGCGAGGCTTTCCGGGATCCATTCGTTGCGGACTTGCCAATCTAGGCGGAAAGATAACCCTTGAGGTCTACAAAGCAGGTTAGGCTCAACTATCTTACATTTATTAATAATATTATATACCCCCCGTCATTGGTTAACTCGTAAATTCTAGACTTTCCTTGCCGTATGCTTGTGTCAATACTACTTGGTATGAATTCGACTCCTTTTAACTATCTCTATCTTGACCGACTTTAGATATTTATCAGGGGAGATGACCTTGGGGAAAACATACGTACAAGCGTCTCGACCACGTTGATGTTGGTAAGCTTTGCAAAGAGCGACCTCCGTTATATTCCGAGTGAGATAAGTAGTGATCTCGGGTTCGGATTGGAATTTCTATGCAGGTAGGTATTCACGGCGCGTAGTCGGGGTTTGGAATATTAAATGTTCAAATCGATGGCCTCAGCACGCAATGTTCGGGCCTATTATCACCGACTACGACGCGTTTCCTCCGATCGGTACTATAAATGCTGGGATTACATATAGGAGGTGGCAGAGATATATAAAACGGGACGTATCGCCCATTGAATGTTGAGCTTCCACAGAAGTTCTTTTATTTCTTGTTAAAAAAGAAAAGAAAAAAGCTTGCAGCACATAGAATGTCTCCCGGTATATCTAAGGTCAAGACCAAGGGTTATCAATTAAATACTTAACAGGAGATAGGTTAATGTAATAAGGTATAGTTAAGGTAAGAATAAGAGTAAGGACAAAGTTTTAGAGTCATGTCCAATGCTTATTCAATTTCTTTATCACGTTTAATTGAGTATAACCGTCTATAACATTATTACTGACTAAATACCTACACTTAATCATTTATCAAGCTCCTGAGCCCCTCTACCCTTGCCCCGCATATCGGAGTCGCGCCTCCATTGCGACGAGCGTTTACAAGTTACATACTTGGAATTCTATTGGTCAATCTCCCTTTTAACCACAAAGATTCCACGAGGAACAAACCAAATTTTTATGGCTCAGGGACCGCTTCGGACTCTAGCTCAAAGCGTCGACTCATACCATAGCAAACTTCATTGTTCAAACTAAAAGCACCTATCTAGTTGATTTAGAGGTAACAGTTATTCAAATCCATGTTTCCATAGATTCAAAAAGGAAACACGCCTCTTTTTAGCTGTTCTACTCATGGTGTAAATGACCAATTCTGTCTGGAATTCCTTGAGTTCCTTGACTTCCTTGACTTCCTTGACTTCCTTGACTTCCTTGACTTCCTCGGACTCCTCGAATTCCTCTAGATCAAGTGGACTGGCTCCTTTCGGGACCCCCTTGTCCTTATCCTTGCTATCCGTATGGTATAAACGCTTCTTTTCAGCCTTACACCTGACGAGGCCTAGGTATCAGTCACAGACGACACTTTGATTCGGATTACACTGATCGTCATTAGTGTTACAACAGCACAATGACTGATCAGGCCAGCACTGCGTCGGGTCCAACCCGAATCTCTATTCTTGGATCCGACTCTATCATTGTCGACCACGACATCTGGCGATCTTTCGTTTCTAAAGACCTCCTCGAGAATATCAAATCCTCTACCTATATTCTTATTACCGATACTAATCTTCATGATCGCTATGTTCCTCCTTTCGTTGACATCTTCAATAAGGCCGTCGAGGCCCGAGGCCTACAGTCTCGACTTCTTACCTATACAATTCCCCCGGGCGAAACTTCTAAAAGCCGTGAGACTAAGGCTGAAATAGAGGATTGGATGCTCTCTGAAAAATGCACGAGGGATACAGTCATAATTGCTCTAGGTGGCGGTGTTATTGGTGACATGATTGGCTACGTTGCTGCCACTTTCATGCGCGGTGTTCGCTTCGTTCAGGTCCCTACTACCCTGCTTTCTATGGTCGACTCGTCTATTGGCGGCAAGACTGCCATCGACACCCCTATGGGCAAAAACCTTGTTGGATCATTCTGGCAGCCCCAGCGCATCTACATTGATCTCGCTTTCCTCGAAACCCTCCCGGTGCGCGAGTTTATCAACGGCATGGCCGAGGTGATTAAGACAGCTGCTATATGGGATGAGTCTGAGTTTACGGCCTTGGAAGAAAATGCTGCTTTGATCTTAAGCACTATCCGGTCCAAGACTGCCAACCCTAGTGATAGATTACTTCCAATTCGAGCCATACTTAAGCGCATCGTTCTCGCCTCTGCTCGCGTTAAGGCCGAAGTTGTCTCCAAGGATGAAAAAGAGGGCGGCTTACGAAATCTCCTTAACTTTGGCCACTCCATTGGTCATGCGTACGAAGCAATTCTTACGCCTCAGGTCTTGCACGGCGAAGCTGTAGCTATCGGAATGGTTAAGGAGGCTGAACTAGCTCGTTACCTTGGCGTTTTACGACCTGGAGCAGTGGCTCGCTTGGTCAAGTGTATTGCAAGCTACGACTTACCTACCTCCCTCCATGACAAGCGCATTGTGAAGTTAACGGCGGGTAAGAAATGTCCCGTTGATGTGCTCCTCGAGAAGATGGCCGTAGATAAGAAGAACGATGGGAAGAAAAAGAAAATTGTGCTTCTATCTGCCGTGGGCCAAACGCATGAACCTCGAGCTAGCGTAGTCGACGATAGCGCTATTAGAGTTGTCATTTCCCCTGCTATTCGCGTCAAGCCGGGAGTACCTCAAGGACTCAACGTGCAGGTAACCCCTCCTGGATCCAAGAGCATCTCCAATCGGGCTCTAGTACTTGCTGCACTTGGCCAGGGAACTTGCCGAGTCAAGAATCTCCTCCACTCGGATGATACCGAGTACATGTTGTCGGCAATCGCCAAACTTAATGGGGCCTCATACTCATGGGAGGACGCTGGCGAAGTCCTTGTGGTTACAGGACAAGGCGGCAAGCTCCAAGCGAGCGACGAATCTCTCTACCTTGGGAATGCGGGTACGGCTTCTCGTTTCTTGACAACAGTAGTTGCTTTGTGCTCGCCTGCAACCGCGACTTCGACTGTCCTAACCGGAAATGCTAGGATGAAGGTCAGACCTATAGGCCCCCTCGTCGACGCCCTACGATCAAACGGTATCAATATCAAATACCTTGGACAGGAACACAGTCTCCCAGTACAGGTTGATGCTGCTGGTGGACTGGATGGAGGTGTCATCGAACTAGCTGCTACGATTTCATCCCAATACGTTTCGTCCCTCCTAATGTGCGCCCCGTATGCCAAGAAGCCTGTGACTCTTCGCTTGGTGGGCGGCAAGCCAATCTCACAACTTTATATCGATATGACTATCGCCATGATGAAGTCGTTTGGTGTTATTGTTACGAAATCAGCTGATGAACCACACACGTACCATATTCCTCAAGGTGTATACAAGAACCCAGATGAATATGTCGTAGAAAGCGACGCGAGCTCAGCAACGTACCCTCTTGCGGTTGCAGCTATAACCGGTACTACCTGTACGATCCCAAATATCGGCGCAAGTTCACTACAGGGCGACGCCCGTTTCGCAACCGATGTGCTACGTCCCATGGGATGCACTGTGGAACAGACTGCTACGTCAACGACAGTGACTGGGCCGAGCCCAGGCAGCTTGAAGGGCATCGAAGTCGATATGGAGCCTATGACTGACGCCTTCTTGACAGCATCCGTTCTTGCCGCGGTAGCATCAGGCGAGACGCGAATCACTGGAATTGCCAACCAACGTGTCAAAGAGTGCAACCGTATCGCAGCAATGAGAGAGCAGCTCGCGAAATTCGGCGTGCACTGTAGCGAACTCGAGGACGGTATTGTCATCGCCGGTAAGGAACTAACGGAACTTTCAAAACCGAGCGAAGGCATTTACTGTTACGACGACCACCGCGTAGCAATGAGCTTTAGTGTCATTTCCATAATAGCACCGGGACCTGTCCTAATCCTGGAACGCGAATGCACTGGAAAGACGTGGCCCGGCTGGTGGGATGTGTTAGCCCAGTCGTTCGGGGCCGGCCTAGAGGGCGATGACGTTGTGCCTACATCTCACAAGAAGGCAAAGCAAGCCGAGACTGGGTCTTCTATCTTCATTATTGGTATGCGAGGCGCTGGAAAGACTACAACGGGTCGCTGGGTCGCCAGCATACTCGGACGTCCTTTTATTGATCTTGATCACGAATTGGAACGACGAGCTGGCATGACAATCCCTCAGATTATACAAGAAAGTGGTCGGGGCTGGGAAGGTTTCAGAAGCGACGAGCTCGAGCTTCTAAAGGATGTCATCAAGAACCAAGGCCGGGGCCACGTCTTTTCTTGTGGTGGTGGCATCGTTGAGACTCCCGAGGCTCGGGAGTTACTCGTTTCTTACCATCGCAATGGCGGCGTAGTTCTCCTTGTTAATCGCGACATCGAGCAAATGGTAGAATATCTGACACGGGATAAGACACGTCCTGCTTACACCGAGGAGATACGAGGCGTATACGAGCGACGCAAACCCTTCTTCCAGGAATGCAGTAACTACGAATACCACAGTCCTTACCTTGATTCGCCCGGAGGTCTCCAAGACATCCCTGCCGACTTCTCCCGATTCGTATTAGCAATTACTGGGAGAGGTAATCATCTCGAGGACGCCAAGAAGAAGCGACAGTCCTTTTTTGTGTCCCTAACTGTGCCCAGCGTATCATCAGCGCTGGACGTGATCCCGCGAGTTGTAGTTGGTGCGGACGCCGTAGAATTACGGGTTGACCTACTCGACGACATCTCCCCGGAATCAGTAGGAAAGCAGATCTCACTCCTACGATCTGCCGCAAAAATACCGATCATATTCACGGTTCGATCTAAATCCCAAGGTGGTCGTTTTAGCTATACGTCCGAAAAGGAGTTGCTTCCCCTATATCAAACGGCAGCACGTACGGGAGTGGAATATGTCGACGTCGAGATGACGCTTTCGGATGAAACTCTGGATACGATTATACAATCCCTAGGTAAATCTACACGGATCATCGCGTCGCACCATGACCCAGAGGGTAAGCTATCCTGGAAGAATGGCGGTTGGCAAACGTGGTACAACCGAGCTTTGCAATACGGTGACATCATCAAGCTAGTAGGTGTTGCGAAGAAATTGGAAGACAATTTCTCGTTAGCTACCTTTAGGGAGAGGATGTTTGCTGCGCACGGGAAGCCCATCATAGCTCTCAACATGGGCACCGTTGGGAAGCTCTCCCGGATACTGAATGGCTTCTTAACGCCCGTCTCACATCCTGACCTACCATTCAAAGCAGCTCCCGGCCAGCTATCGGCCGCTGAGATCCGCAGTGGCCTAGCTCTGATCGGGGAGATTGAGCCTAAGCAGTTCTATCTTATTGGAAACCCGATTTCCGCGTCGCGGTCACCAGCTTTGCACAACAGCCTATTCCGCCAATCCGGGTTGCCTCATAAATACTCTCTGTTCGAAACTTCCTCCGCCACAGACGTGATAAAAACAATCATGTCGCCTGATTTTGGAGGAGCGTCAGTCACGATCCCATTAAAACTTGACATCATGGCGCTGCTCGATGAGATCTCGGAGTCGGCCACCGCCATTGGCGCCGTGAACACGGTGATACCTGTACCTTCGCAGGATGGATCGAAAGCACGCTTACTTGGTGATAACACAGACTGGCGTGGCATGGTCTATTCGCTGCGGTCGGCTGGACTGGTGACAGCAACGGAATCAACGGCAGGCGGTGCAATGGTAGTAGGCTCTGGTGGTACTAGCCGAGCAGCTATATACGCCCTATACTCCCTTGGATATAGCCCCATCTATGTTGTTGCACGAAACCCTAGAGCCGCAGAATATCTTGGTTCGTCTCCGCCATTCCGTGACAACATCAAGATTGAGCAGGTAGCCGAAGCTAGTCAGGTACACAAGCTACCAAACGTCATCATCAGCACAGTGCCCGCAGACAAGCCGATCGATAATTCGATGTGGGAATTGTTAACGACCCTATTGCAACAGACTAAGAATGTTGAAGGCCCAAGAGTCTTATTAGAGATGGCTTACAAGCCCCGCCGTACGCCATTAATGGAGTTGGCCGAGAACTCAGGGTGGACTACCATTCCCGGTCTAGAGGTGCTCGCCTCCCAAGGCTATTACCAGGTACGTGATTCAACAACGGCTCCAGTTATGGTTCTATGTCTACGTTGCTAACGAAGTTTGCTTGCAGTTCCAACTCTGGACGGGTATTGTACCCTTGTTCTCTGATGTACGCGCGGCTGTACTAGGCGATGGTGAGAACCAGCCCACCGCTTCTAGCTGAACGATGTTGCTGCTATGCATATAAGTTTCTAAAAGTAGACTAGATGATCAGCTTGCTTCACATAGCCCCATAGACACACAAAAGATTTCCCGAGCCTTATGATAATATCTGATATACATTTTACCATTTTCACATGATAGAAACTGCTTCTGAACTGGGGCTCTGCAGAATTCGTCATCCCTATAATAGGGGCGAAATGCTACCTAAAGCACCAGGATAATAGGAGTATCAAAATGCGCAGCATCTGAGTAGCAAGTCATAGGCTGCCTCAATTTGACTACAGAATTTTCGTTTTCGTCTTCTTCCTTCATCGAATTGGACAGTAGCTAAGTGACTAGGCGGAGGCGAGATCTACCCGAGAGGATGGTTGTAAATCTATGACCGACCGTTGTATAACATGGATTTGCGCAGTGTTGCGGCGAAGCACATATTTGCAGCACGTGGCGAGAGGCGGATAGCCGCGTATTTATTTCGCATGTGAGTATAATTTTTTAAAGCAGAATAGATACACTAGGCAGCCGTATTTGAATTGTTGAGGCGACGTCCTTGTTGATGCTACTACGCGTTGATTTGCGTGTTATAGAAAACACCGCCACAGATATCCCGCTTGTCCCTGGTCAAGCCACATAATCCCTGTAGTTTTTCACATGTGGCTAAATTGGCAGATGTACCTGGATGTACCCTGGCTTTCCATTCCATCTAAGCGAGGCGGATCTTCAATTCCGGTCCCCTCGGGTGGCTTCGGCTAATGCCGAGTAGATTCTAGAACAAACGAGCCAACGGGAGTTAAGGGATAGCTGACAAAGGTGCAGTTGCACTGCAACAGCTGACTCAATCGATACGAACAAGGCTTTGGTAGACTATGTACTTATGTACTTTCATGTCGTGGTTACCTATAGTAGGTATAGATAGGTAGGTACCTACCTATATACCTAGGATACTACCTACCTGGCTATACCGAAGGGAGCCGCAGGCCGAAACCGCGCTCCGATAAACGCTTTTCATGTGCCTATTCCGCCTATTTTGCAATAGTTATATCAATATTATCATTTACAAGCGCAGCAGTATAGGTAGCGTATGTATACGAGCGGGGGGTGGGAAGGAACGCAAAGCAACGACGACATTTCTAAGTTTGGACCCCTGCAGTCATGCCCAGTGACGTCGTTGGTGCCTCGGGCTTATGCAACGAAGATGAATGTCGTGCAGTACACTAGTGGCCTTGATGGGATTATGTACATAGGTATTCTGTATGTAAGTATACGAACGTAACGCAACACGATGCAGCAATGCAGCATACACAATGCAACATTCCTTCATTGCTGTCTACCTTAAGGTACCTACACATACTGCGCGTATGTAGGTATGTACCTATCTATGTATGGTACAGGTCGTATCTCAGATACACCACGCAGTAAATATGTAGGTTAGATAACTAATAAAAAACCCCTTCTAATATCGAAAACTTGCTTACACGCGCATGAAGCAGTATGTCACTATTTCACTAATCATTTCTAAGCAGGTATTTTTCTGCATTTTTATTTTTATCTTTATTCTTGTTTTTTCTTTACCCTGAGATGCCGCTGGAGGTAGGGTAGGTACCTAGGTAGGTAGGTAGGTAGGTAAGTAAAATGATACCTAACGGCGGGCTGCCTGGACATGCACGTATGCACATACATGGCATCCATGCCTTAAGCCTAGCTCGGCTCTGCTTTGGTTTGTTTTGCTTTACATCACTTTACTTTAGGTAGGTGCTTTACTTGCTTTGCTTTGCTTTGCTTTTCTTGCCTCCCAGCAACAACAACTCAAGTCCGACGCAATCGCATCGGCAGCATCCATTCGACATGGCTTAATATATACGTGGAGCAGTCCCCTACCAGTCCCCAGTCTGGGGATATGATACCCCGAATCCGGCTGCATTTGCGGCAATTATTGTTGATATGCCGGACGACGATGTAAATAGATAGATAGATACCTACCTTATATTTACTACCTATATGAGTACCCTATATGATGCACGCCTATGTATGTAGGTAGGTAACATACCTAGGTACCTAGCATCAGGCTAGGTTGGCTACCCATATGTAGTGTAAACAGATCAATACATAGGTACCTACATACATGACAGCCTGGGTACGCGCGCATATGGATGTATGGAAGTGGAAATGGAAGTGGAAGTGGAAGTACCTCACTTACATACCTACATACATCCGAACCCAACATCACCAGACAATATCACCACAAGCACGCAAGGATCATAAAAAGAAAAGGTAACGGAAAGGGAAATGGAAAAAAAAGAAAAATTAAAACTATACGGAAGTACCTACCTAAGTACCTAACCTAAACAGCAGCAAACCTATCATGTTAGCTACCTAGGTACCTAAGGTACCCAAGGTAGCATATACCTAAAACCCCCCCAAAGCAAACAAATAAAACCATCCCGTTCTACCGGGCGAAGAACCCGCCCTAGACCGAGGTTCCAATGCCAAGGAACGCAAACTACGGTTGATTCCATCCGTTAGGTCCGCGCGCCCTAAAAATATAAGCTTAATCTGCAAGGAAAAAAAGGAAAAGAAAAAGAAAAAAAGAAAAGGAACCACTTTTACCATCCAGCATCCAGCATCAAACACGTATCGTTACCTACCGTACCTATGTAATCGCATGCATACAGGCGAAAGCACGGTACCATATCATATCATTCATTGTCACTTAAAAAATTAAAAAATTAAAAATACAAGCCATTTCATCATATAGCTATTCAGTTATATAATATGTAACTGATATATAATTGAATTTTCTCAACACATACAAGAGATTGTTATGCTACACAAGACTAAGGCTGGTAGTATTAATATGTAGAGTGCCTTCGCAGGGTCATTAATTCTATAATATCGAGCTGCTATTTTCGACAGAGCTCCCGTCGGCTCTCAACTTTTTAAACCATGCCATCATTCCCCCCTATCATATTCATAATACAATCTTTTTCTGTCTGCCGACATGTCGTGAAGCCATTTTTTCTTTTTATGATCCTGCAAATCGCCCAGCGCTATATGTATGGTGCTGCTGTAAAGAAATATAAGAAAAGGCAATGAAACGAACAAAGAAATACAAAAAAACACCCCCGCTGATCATACAGTCGTAAGTTTAGAATATTCGTCTCGTCGTGCTTCCTCTCTCCAATCATTTGTGACGAAGCCTATGGTAAAATACTCTCTCGCTTTTTGTTCCCCGGCCAGAATCGTACAGCACCCAACAAGTGCAACGGGTGTAATATAATAGGTGTTGCCCCATTGGCGGCAGAAACGAAGATTATACAGACAAGAAGAAGACCATTAAGAATAAGTGTGGGTAGGTAGCGTTGAGTTGAAAGCAAAAAATAAAAAAGATAAATCATTGCTGGTCCGATTCCAGCAATTTTCTTCCCTTCCCAAATCTATAAAGGTACCCGGACCCGTAGCCCCGTAAATCCCGTGAAAAATATATGGAATGACGGAATAAGGAAATGTATGAAAAAAGATAAAGGAATCTGAATTTCATCCTTTATCGGTTAAGTTCCGCTCCCGAGTAATAGTGACGCCTAGTTTACCTGCGGACTACCCAAATAGCCCGGAGTCGAATACAGAATGATGACAGATGCGAAACAGCATGATGCAAGTCCCACAGGGGCCGAACCGATCTGACGACAGTAATGATGGTTGCATGCGAGTTCGACAGGAAACAGAAACGGAAACGGAATCGAGGGTGAAGCGTTCCGGTAGAATGTACCAGAAAACTATGTCAATGATGCAAAACCACGATAAGCGAAATGGAATATGATGTAGGTGGTGATGCTGTAGCACTCGGCGGCCCACGCCCAAAAGCCTTGAAGTTCCCAAAAATTACGTCATAGGAAGACGTCATACAACCAGCAGCCAGTCGCTAGCCAGTCATGAGCGCTGCGGGGACGTCGGTCGGGTCCCAACCCAAGGGTCCTAATTGATCAGCACAGTTTGTGGCCCAAGTTGGAAGCCGGACCACCGCTAGGCGCGATCCATGCCGCAAATAGCCAGGTGCATCCATTAGCTCGCAGGTCCCTGCAGATTGACGTTGGACCCTTGATATCGAACCTATCTTCCAACGTCAACGGAACCCCACTCGATACACCTCGGCTTTGCATTTGCATTGGGCATTGCATTGGGTCCGCCCTGCTTCCAGACCATTCGAGCACCATTCGAACGCCATTCGAACACACCCTCCAACCAAGGGAACCTTCTAGCCCATAAGTCGCACTTCGCACTTCGCACTGTCTTGACCACCTTGGCATTGCATGCGGCATACGTTGCAGAGAGCGTAAGTTTAGGCTTCGTTATGCGCCAGCTCATACGCCAACACCACCTCGCCTCCGATGCTTGCCCGGAAATTCCACGTCCGGGTGGCAGACGCGGTAATGCCTTGTAAGCGCATCTGCCCGACTAAATGTCTTCTCTTCCGTACAGAGGTCGCAACGGACTTTTTGCTTGCGTGCATTGTGAATCGTATCTTCGTGTCGCGTAAGATCATAGGGCCTAGAGAAGATCGTGTTGCATGGCTTTCCCGTGCTCGGGTTTATCCTCTCACACTTGTGCGGCCCAGCCTGACTGTTGAGCACGCTGCCAGACATCCCACTCGTTGTTGTCGGGGATGACCTGACGTGGCTTAAGGCATTGGCTTGTCGATGCCCCTCGCGCTTGTGCTTTTGTAGCAATGCCGGCGTCTCGAACCGTAGTGTGCAGCCATGATATGTACATGTGTAAGTACCTCCATCTGCACCAGCCCCGGCTGGCTTCTGGCTTGGGGTATCGCTACCCTCTGAGTTGCTGGCTTCGGTCGAGCTCACCCTTGAATATGTTGAGGTGGTAGGGGTCGAGCGCTGTTGCTGTTGCCGGTGCGCAATGAAAGGATACTGTTGTGGCATATGTATATTACTCGGCATGGAGAAGTTAAATGCAGCCTGTATTGGTGTCGACGCCATTGACTGGAAAGATGGGCTTGAGTGTTGCGAGATAGTCCTAGACGCTGCATTTGTGGCCGCGCTGTTCGTAGGCTCCATGCTGTAACTGCTAGTCTCATGCGGCTGAAATAGCGGCATGTTGGAACCATCATCCGATTCGTTGAAGTCAAGCATCGCGTCCTTCGGTGAGATGGTATTTGGTGTTCCTTGCTGTTGCGTAGAGTTGCGCGCCAACTGTTGCTGTAGTTCCTTGTCATCTCGTTCAGCTTTCAGCCGCTGGTTCATCTGTCGAGCCGATCCGATGTGCATCTGCTCCACACCCACCTGAGGGAAATCGTTAATGGCGGAGGCGTACGGTGAGCCTTGCCGGAACGGAGACTGGTCGTCTAGTGACGTACTAGAGACAGGCGATTGTACTGCGCTCAGGTGTTGACTGTTGGCGGCCTGGAGTCTCTGAGCGAATAAGTCGTTGCTTGGCGACATCGCCATCTGCGTCTGAGGCGGTGGAGAAGCTGACGTTATAGTGAAGTTAGGATTATATAGCTCGTCGTTATAGATGTCGGTCATGGTGCGGTCTAGCTTAGGAACTTGTGGGTTGTGAAAAACTGCGTCATCAAAAAGGTGTAAGTAGGTATCAAAGTCAAGATCAGAATCGCACAAGAAGGGCGACATAAGAATGGAGGCCTCACCATTCCTTGATCTTCGGCAGTCGTCTTCGGTCTCGTGGAAAGACGGTGTCGCAGGTGAGTCACCCGCAACTGAACTCGCCACCGAGACTGGGTGAGATCTAGCAGAAGAACCACCACCAATTGACAACTCGGGAGCCGGGGCTAAGCCTCGGTCACTCCTTGGCTTGTGTTGCTGCTGATTCGCTAGATTTGTCAAGCCGTCGGCCGAGGATACATCGCGCGACATGTGCTGACCACTGATGATATTACGGTTATTGTGGTAGTTGTTACTGTTACTATTAGTAATATTGCTATCGCGGTTGTTGAACATGGCGTTCGCATAGAAGTTATCAGGCATCGACATAGGTTTTCCCATGCTATATGCGTAGTTGTTTTCGCCACCTCCTACATCGTGGTACCCGTCATTCCCCGATTCGGGAACAGCGATATGTGGATTCGATGTATTGGCATTGTACGGCGATGCTGGACCGTTAGACCCTAACGACGAGAGGGAGGATTCGCGCTGATGACTAAAGCGATGTGTTGCTCTAGGGGTTTGTTGGCCACTGTGAAGCATCCACGATTCTGACGGCATCAAGTCGGGAACCTGGGCCAGACTTTGGCTGTTGCTTCCCCCGTCAAAGCTCTGTTGCGACGACGGTGTCGCAGGCGTCCTGAACCGCTGAGAAGCGGCGATGGCGGCGGCGGCAGCGGCGGTATCTAACGTTGAGAGCGATGTTGACCGGTCGAAGCCGTTATTCGTACTCGAGGTACCGCTGAGGGTTTGCTGGGGGAAGAACTGGAAAGGTTGGTGGTTTCTTGATGAATAGCTATTGTGATCAAGCATCTGCATCATATTGTGTGACGATGCGATGGGTCGGTTGAGCGAACAGACGTCGAGTAATGTTTAAGTTTGAGTTTGGTTATAGTCGGTAGTCAAAGAAATTAAGAGGGAAATCCAAGTAATGTAAGTATTGTAGTTGGATGTAAAAGGATCTGTAATGCTGTAATGCTGTAATGATATGTATTAGTTCGGGTAGAATGATGGAGTGTGGGGTGGAAAGCAGAGATGTGGCGAAGATAATGACTTAAATACGGAGGGGTCCAATTGACTGACACCCAGATTATTGGGGACCAGGGTTGAGGGGACCGACTGGGGTATAGGGAAGGTAGGTAGGTACCAAGATACCTGAGGTACAAGGAGCCGCCTTACACTAGCTTCCTTAGCTTCCTTAGCTCTTCCCAATTCCTTTCTCTCCCTCTTCTACCTCCGAGGAAACTATGACAAAGTAAACCTTGACAGAGAGTCCTCCAGTTAACCTTATTGGGAACAGGAACGACTCGGACCGGCCAAGTCACTTAATCGAGAAAGAGACTATCCTTTGGCAAGTCGGCAGTCCTATCTGTCCGTGTCTCTGTTCTCTTTCTTCTCTCCCCAATCTGATGAGTAATAGTCAGGTGGCAGACGGGAGAAACGATGATGGCTTGATAATGAAGCGCTAGGTCATGTGGTCCAACCAAATTATTGGCTTGGGATTGCACCTCTTTGTTCTCGATCTTCTTGTCCGGATCGGCCTTTGGCCTACTGTCCGTGGCTAGTCTCTATATGGTAATTTAGCTAAGGTTGATTATATGTCGGGTTTTGGTTGGTCTATGTGCTGCTATTCTCTCTCTGTCTTGTTTTGGGTTGGATGGGTAGTTGTAAAATAAGACGGTATTTGATGATGATATTTATTGTTCATGCAGAGGTATAGAGGTATATATAATATAACTAGTACCGTTGACACACCTATACATGCAAGAGTATACATCTCGAAGGGTATTATTCATCTCCAGCTTGGAAGAATACGCGCGCGGATGCTGATTCGATGACTCTATAGTTGGGGTGTATACATGTAGGTAGTTGGCGTAGGTTGAGAATGAAAGTAGAGTGCTGTGGAAAAAAGGGTACATCCAGTGGTACATGATATGTAATGGAGGTGGGTCTACAAGGATCCCTGGCTTTGGCGGCTTTGAGGATGACGTAGATTTGTACGCAGTTTGCATGTCTCTCTGGACAGGGGTGTGTGGTCTCGCAATGATTCAAGATACATATGTGGGTCGATCTCGCAATTGGGGGGGTCGTACAAACGTCGATGAGACTTTTTTATTCATTTTTTTCGTTTACCTCCCGCTCTGGCTTGCATCATGATTCCCCATTTAGTCGGCTTGCCTAGTCCGATGCCTGTCCGACGCAGCCATTACAAAACCATTTACCCATTCGGTATCTTTTGATAGGTAATACGTATATAAGTATATTTTCTAGATTTCGATGTATTTCCGGCTATCCGCGGAGGGCTGCTGCCTGCACTGCCACGGCTAGACAATTCACGAGCCACAAATCCTCAGCAGGCAAAGGTTCGAGGCTCCCGTCCACAGTTGGGTATCTCCGATAAAGGCAAGTATTTCCGGCCCGCGAAGGGGTTCCAATAGAAAAGGCAGAAACGCCAAAATGGATATGGGCAATCATTACTGTGTAAAAGCAGGTAGCAGATGTACTATAGTCATCTTTACATATGTTTTAAACACAAGGCGCAAGCCTAGAACAATTACGGACATGGGAGAGATGCATCTACTAACACGTGTGAGATCTAGAACCAAGCGTGGAGAATTGGTCACATGTCAGGTACCAGTCAGATCATCTCTCGTGTTAGTCAAGTCACCATCGTTCCATAGTCATAAACCACATTTAATCATCAAATATACTAGAGTATCATACTAGAATGCCTACTATGGGAACGTCGTATGGAGAAGTTAGTCATGCGCTCGGGATGAGTATATTTCGAGGCATCGCCCTCTTCCTTCCGGGATTCCTGCACTTCGGATGCGATGGAGTTGGCGGGGTTTACGACACTTCGGCGTAAAAGAAGAAAAAAACCATAAGGCGTAACGGGAGTTTCGGAGTCTTTCTTACTCACGATTAATTACGACTGGGATATAGTAGTGGAATTATTTTTCTTTTTTTAGCCATGCTGCCATGCTGGTGTGCAGAACTCCAAAAATGCAAAGGATAATGCAAATAGTTGTTACGAGTCTTAGAAGCGAAAAAGTTGTCATGTCAAATCTCGGCATTCGAGCTTGGCGTTATTCAGCCCTACATGGAACGAAAGCACAGGCCTAAGTCTCAGCACATTCCGACGAGTCCGACATGCTTAACTCCCGCGAATAGTACGTCGGAGATGACTAACATGCCCTATTCCTTACTCCATGTGCCCCTTTGGGTGACATGCGGCCTTACACGCAGACCCCGAGCCTAGCAGAGCGCAGTATCACCAATACACGTGATACACGCAAACCCCGTTCGCAACCGTGGGGAGGCTTGTATACCCACCTGCCTATGTATCTCCTGGGTAATTACAGACAACGGCGAACGCCGCTCGGAGATCTGTATCACTTGAGCCAAATGCATATAGGTACGTCGAAACAAATTTGCATTTGCATTTAGTACCTATTATTGCCCTCCGCGGAATTTCAAAAAAAAAAAATTTTACATTTCAAATTATATTCGCGTTTACGGTTGGTAGAATAAAGTCCCGGGGTTCTGGAACCGGTAGTTTTGGAGACAATTGGTTTCTGGACCTTTGATTGGTAAGAAAAAGAGAAGAAAAATTAATCATTGTGGAACATTCTACATGGTGCGTGGCTGTGCTATGTACGCGCATGTACCTTACATGTCGGTTGTCCCGGGCGCTTGTTCCTCCCTTCGTTCTCATTGAATCTTTTCGACGGGTTATACTTGTTGAGCCGAAGCCACGGATACAGAAGTCGGCTATACATAATTTTGAACCATCCAATCAGAAGTATTGTATACCTACATATTTCTTTGATCGATTTGTGTTATCCGATCGGCACATTGAAATATCCGCAGTTATATCCGTGGGGATCGAGAGGCAGCCCGTACAGCCCATATAGCCCGTATGTGCATACATACAAATGTAGTCGGGCCAACCCTCAACCGCGCAGATACCTGCCCATGTAATGGGATAACTATTAACTATGGCTATTAGTATGTCGGTGTCGGCTATAATCGCTTCTATAGCTACCCGTGCCTTTGTCATACCGTTTACATCGATCCATGTCAGCCCGGTCAGGAACCAGGCAAGTGTCAACGGCACAGGAGATCAGGGGTTAAGGATACATACAAGCGAAGCACAGCCTTTCCGTCCCGACCTATAGTGCTGACGATACACGAATCTGGCACATGGGTCCAAGGATGGGAAAGTTCAGAATACGATTCCATAATCCCCATGCTTGATGTTGTGCAAGGTATGTAAGGTATCCGGTCTGCTGCGGCTGAAGTAGCATTCAGCTTGTCCAAACAACCCCCTTTTTTATGGTCTCCCACGTGGAACTTATTGTTCGCTTCGACCGAGACGAATACCAAGCTAGTTAGAACTACTAACTACTGCAAGAATAAGGATGCCTTCTCGAGAATACGAAGTCTTAGACAAAGACAGGTTACGTTGCAACTTATGGGGTATAATTCATTTTTTACTCGCATTACATAGCCGTATTTCCCGTATCACGATGGTATACCTACCACGAGTTCGGTCGGCTCCGGTTCGGTAGCTTCTGTGGTCATAACCCCTTATCGACTAGCGTAAATGCAGGTTCTTACATACAACCTTCATCTACACATGTGTGTACGATCTAGACTTTCTCCCGTTTCTTTTTTCCCCCCGCATAGTTCCCTGTCCGCTATGCACGCACCTTAATACGGCATCAGCGTCAAGCAGCTAGCCTCCAAATCTGTATGCAAAATTGCTGAGACAAATTGAACGCAACATTCCACTACCCAACGCGCAACCTTACGCCCTACTGCAAGCCCCGAAAAAAAATTTGTGTGCGCATGTCTTAGTATGGTAAACGTGGACAACCTGTCCAGGTATGCAAGATATCCACATGAAACGAACCATGCATCGTTACAAAGGGGTCCAGAAGGCGATGTCCTTACTGTTGGTTACGTGAACCTCATCTTTGAGTGCTGACGCCGTGCAACAATAAGAATCGAGACCGCTTAGAAGTAGCTGGTGTTGCACTACTCCCTATCCTAGGGCAAATAGGGCTCAGTCTCGAAGGATACCAGCTAGGTTATACCCCTAAATGCCATGTCGTAGCATACGCCAACGGCTACATGCACTCAGATGCGATTTTGATTTCACCGAGCGCTGTCTGCATTGCATCGTGTCAGCGATCTCATGTTGGGAGATCTTGCATGAGGGCCAAGTCCAGATATAGCAACGGCTTCCCCGTATCGAATGAACAGATTATTCTACCCTACGGCAGGCTCCTCGCAATCCACACCTGTGTATAGTTTGTAGGAATCGGATTACATATATCCTGCAAGAAATTAGATATGCTGATCAAGCAGCTGAAGTGACGATTCAGCTAATTGTCAGCTCCGCACATCGGGGAAGATGCAAAGAAATAAAATAAAATACGGGAGATATTTACATCTAGTACATAGTAACTAGGGAGAGGGTTGGTGATTAAGCCCTTGCTAGTCTAAAATTGGACGAAAGTTAGTTGATATAAAACGCGCCTTATCTCTCTATAAGTGAGTGTTAGACGCGTACTTTCGCGTCATGAATAGTTGCGAAATCCCCACCAACTTTTAATCAGCCTCTCGGAATCCCCACATGCCACTATTCATATTAATTCAACCACAGTACCGAGCATTTCTTCCTTTCTCTTTCTCTTTTGTTTTGACCTTTCTTTTCTCTTTTCTTCCACATTTTTATTTTCTCTTTCTTTGTAGAGTAAGAAGTCTTACACTGTGTGGCTAGTGCTGAGGCTAACATGACCAGTGTCATGCTTAATTCAATATCACAATTCTCCGTCTTACCATTTGAAGCCCACGATTATATTTGCTGACTAACAGATCATGATCTGACTGTTCCATGGTGAAAAGAAGATAGGGTTTCGATGATGACCCGGTTCTGGTCCGGAGTCGGTCGGTGACCTGGGTATGCTCCAATCCACCCAACGAGGTCATATCACAAGAGCCGGTCCCTAGCTGACACTTCAGTATCGGTAATTTCAATCGAAGATTTCAGCCAAACCGCCGATAGTGGGATGTTGATCCATGTGTATAAATGTTCTAACCTCCGAGAAGTAGGTGTAGCACGAAAGAAATGGTTGCCTATATTAACCGGGCTGCACACCCATGACCTGTCTTAATCCAGTTCCAGGCAACCCTCGCAACGTGCGCCTGTCCCCCAAGAACAATATCAATATTAGTAACCTTCGTTAGGTGTCCATCCCTTGATGACTGACCTGTCCATATGATTACATATCTAAGATGAGAATAGCACTTCAAATGCTTATATTACCATCAGATACTGGTGGGTGTGATCTATGTACTTCACGCAACATCCCAAAGTGGAATATCGATGATCATTACATTTTCCCCTTCTGACAGTGAGATGATAGCTTGGGCGCCATGGTATGTCGATATGGTTATCGATTATTGGTATCTAACTGCATGATCTTGCATGGTAATATGGACGTAGGGAACTAAAATACAATATAAACCAATGTGATGAGACTTACACTTTAATAAATAGTATGATAAAAACTTCAAGGGCCTGTCAGGATTCTAGATGATACATCTAGAACAAAGGACACATGTGTATATACGAGCCGAAGGCTCCTCAGGTAGAATGAAGTCCCGCCTCGTGACAGAGTCTTAGAGTTATGTAATATGTGTATGGTCTTAATTCATAAGCTCACTGGCACAGATGAGCTAAAATTACCTATGTACACATACAGACACCACATGACGGAAACTCCTTGGCTAATAATGTAGTCAGGTAACACCATATCAAAGCTAGGAGCACATGTTCGATCTTGATGTTGTTTATAAGGCACGTACGTTGAGAAGTAACTTTCTGATTTTTATGGGTATGACATTAGGACTTTATCAGATAAAACAGTTCGGCATGTTTAATAGCCAGTAGTTACTAGGAATACTATTTGAGATTAACTATATTATTAACAACATGTTACGGGAATCACCAATTCAAACATAATATACCTTACAACATATGAGTGACGATGAGATAGTTAAATAGGATATGGTAAATATTTAATGTTAGAGATTATATGGGGATATGTCACCAAATAAAATTATATATGAATACAATAACTTAAATTTATCTGAAATAAGTATGTAATATGATATGATAACACACGGGAAGATATTATATTATAGATAATCTTTTTTAAAAACGTATATATGCTAATAGTTAAGTTGAATATTATTATCAAGTTACCTTGTGAATTAAGGCCAATACTTTTACCACCATGTCTTAGATGGGATTTATTAATTACTATAATAAGAGTTGTAATGGCACATCGCCCTCGACCACTTACATAAGATAAATATATAAATACACACATGTAGCTCGATCTTGTTCGCCTAGAAAGAGTCCAATAGAGGTCATATATCTTCTAAATTTAATATTAAATACTTAGGCGGTTGTGAAAAGTTGACTGTGCTGTTACTTTAACTACTTAAATTGTTTGCATGTATTATAAACATACTTGCTGTAGGATCGATTCAAGTATTAGCAAACATATTAATATATAAGCAATGGTCGTCTTAGATATACTTGGTAAAAATCAAAGTCATGCATTGATGGTTATAGACATGACCGAACGGAAAACTTGCCATACAGTAATGAAGATTAATGTATTATAGAACGTTTAACAAATATAAGATCATTTATACTTGTTACTAGCTAGGCTAGACTAACTAGGAATAACCTTCCATCATCAAACAGTGAAGCAATTTGTTTTCTCCAGATATCAAGGCTTGGCCTTGACTCTAAGTGCGTATTCTTCTTACGCCGGATTTGCTGGCGATCTAAATATTGAATGACTGGACTGAATATGGGTTTGGCACAGACGATGTTTTTCACCCAAGGTAGGTACACTTGGAATTCGTTTATGTCATGAATACAGTTACGGATATATATAGATTTGGGGATTCTGAAACGGCTTCGACATGTTGTTGGCGACCTCGTTGTCGAGATGTAATTTCGGTAGGAAAGCAACTATATTATTGCAGAGTACAAATATAACTGCCTGCGATTAGATATACATACAACATGTGATTTATTTGCTATGTGTTGGACTAGGCCTCTTAGGTCAAGATGAGTCATTGGATCAAGAATCGTTGATCTGACTCATCTAGATAACACGTAGACCGGAAGGGATACAGCATGCTGTTCGACGCGATCGCGTTGCAAACATGAAATTACGTATCACATTATGACTTAGACACTACGGAACAATCACAGGAAAAAAAGTGGATGAATGTTCTTATGTGCTCGTCAATTGATTATGTCTCGATGGACAAACCCATGTAGTGGACCCCCAAATCCCTTATGATACAGTGAACACCCTAAACGCAGAACCGAATCCCATGATCTTCATGACCAACCACAATGCAAATAGTATGTGGTAACCGCGAGAAAAGACTTCATAATAAACGTGACCAAACCCCTTCCAATGCCCAAGATAGAAAGTTTAACCACCGAAACCGTATAGGGTGCGGCCTTGTCGCTTTAGAGCGTAGACAACGTCTAGAGATGTGACAGTCTTGCGCTTGGCGTGCTCGGTGTAGGTGACGGCATCACGGATGACACCCTCGAGGAAGGACTTTAGAACACCTCGAGTCTCTTCGTAGATCACTGTGGGGCAAACGCGTTAGTCAAACTGACGCGTCGTAGACGTGACTGAATAGGATAAAAACTTACTGGCTGAGATACGCTTGACACCACCACGACGAGCGAGACGTCGGATAGCGGGCTTGGTAATACCCTGGATGTTGTCACGAAGAATCTTGCGATGACGCTTGGCGCCACCTTTGCCGAGGCCCTTGCCACCTTTGCCGCCTATTTCGAGGTATGTTAGCGACGTGATCCGACAAGGCTGAAGCTGAAAAGGCTAGATGCCGAAGGATGCAGCCGAAGCTGAATGGAATACTTACGTCCAGTCATATTGAATGAGGTTAGAGAGTATGTGGTTGGTAGGTTTTGGTTGTTATTGGGGGTGCTGTTGCAAGTGGTACAGATGAGGCTGATATGCAAGTGGTATGTTTGGGAGATGGGAAAGGTTGAGACGTGGGGAAAAGCGACAGTTTTAAATATCAACGGGGCGGGTCCGGTAGCTGGGAATCAGATCAGCCCGGGATTGACGCGAACTCGTGCCTGATCAGCCCCACCAGTTGCAAAATAAAATAGCGGATTCAGGCCAATAGAAAAAAAGAGAGCTGCATTCCAACGCGCTCCGTAGGGCAGCTGCGCTTGATTTACGCGGACCCCACTACTCCCATTTCGGATCAGATTTGATAGGTACCTACGCATGCAAGAAGTTTAAATCAACTTGAGCCAATCATTAATTCGGATTCTCTTATCGGGGTTCGGCTTTTAGCCTTCTAACGTTCTTTTAACAGCCAACCTGCACATCTATAAACAAGAAGTATCGCAAACACAACTTAATGATAATAATTAAACTTCATATGCTTACTATTTATTACCAAGCTGGGAATAGCTAGAAACCATTTATTAACCTTAGTCTAACTTATTTCATGCATGAGAATCCATTCCACAATGTTCCATATAACTATAAAGAAGTCCTAAACTTAGATGCGTTCTGTTTAGAATGATGCCTCAGGCATGTCCCTACGTAGCTGCCCTCCTTTACGCATAGCACATTGTCATTTGACCAGGTATTAGAGCATACCTAGTTTGCCACTTAAAAGATAGCAGCTATATATCACACATTCATGCTGAATGCTTCCAGTCAGATAGAATGATGAAATATGTACTTATACTAAATCGAGTAACATGTGCAAGTATGCCTTCATGCTTTACCTTCATCACCTCGTCCAAAATCAAGTTGTAGCCTTATCAAATAAATGTCTCATCAGGTTTAGTATGTTGCCAGGTGTATGTACCCAAGTATCGAATATGGAATAGCAATTGCCTTTTTTCCTTGATCTAAAAGATTAAATGCTACGAAAGTAGTAAAGTCACTAGAATTGTGGAGAATGCGCTGTGCTGCACCCAATCAGAAATTAGACGGGTCCCGAATGGCAACCAAGTCTCGAAATTCCCACCTAAAATCCAAGCACTTTTGAACAGCAAAACGCATCCCTGTCTCCCCCCCAAAAATAATCAACAACACACCCCAAAGTAACCGCGCTTTCGAATAATTTTTTCCTGATCCTGCAAAGCTGCGCATTGACCATCTGATTAGTTTTGCCCCAGAGGTACCTGCCTTGCACACAATCAGCCAAAGGAGGAACCCACTCTCTCACATATTTAACCAAGTTCCCCCACCCCTCCAATCCGTTTTCTCTTTTCCACATCTACAACAATCCACAACAATTCCGCATTCGCCTCATCTTTCCCAAACCATCAGCATTACCACTTCCATCAACTTTTTCATCACCAAACTAGTCAACAACATCACCTACAATGGCCCGCACTAAGCAGACCGCCCGTAAGTCCACCGGTGGCAAGGCTCCCCGTAAGCAGCTTGCTTCCAAGGCTGCCCGCAAGTCCGCCCCGTCAACCGGTGGTGTCAAGAAGCCTCACCGCTATAAGCCCGGTACCGTCGCTCTTCGTGAGATTCGTCGCTACCAGAAGTCGACTGAGCTTCTTATCCGCAAGCTCCCCTTCCAGCGTCTGGTAAGTTATTATCCCTTCTATCATCCCACTGTCGCTTCATCTACGCGTCATTTGACAAGTGGATATCGCGACCGTGTTCTTCTACTTAACGCGACTTCCCCGCATCGCGGTAATCAACGTCAAACTAACGTGTCTTTAATAGGTTCGTGAAATCGCTCAGGATTTCAAGTCCGACCTGCGATTCCAGTCTTCTGCCATCGGCGCTCTTCAGGAGTCCGTCGAGTCTTACCTCGTCTCCCTCTTCGAGGACACCAACTTGTGCGCCATCCACGCCAAGCGTGTTACCATCCAATCGGTTAGTACCATCCGCTCACATATCTACCACTTTACGCATTTCTAACAGCCATTACAGAAGGACATCCAACTCGCCCGCCGCCTCCGTGGTGAGCGCAACTAAACAGTTGCCTGCTTACGGTCTTGGTGATTTGCAGGGGTTTTGGTCGGATGCTGCACTTTATGATTCCCACAGGGATGGCATGATGAATTCGGTTTACAGGGAATGGTAATCATTACGGCGTTTGCGATTACGTTGCTTTTACAGATATGGATTGTACCATCAGTGATAGACGGTTAGCTTTCTGCGCCGCGATACTGAACTGAGATATCAGAAACATGAACAAACAAACTCACTAGTCTTTCCATTGCCCGAGTGACTTAATGTAACTATCGCTGCTAGTTTATGAATCATACCGCATGTCTTACTGTAGGTATCATTGAATATCTAATGTGTTTAACCGCATCGTATTACTGGTGTTCCCATCCGGTCTCTTGCAGATATTGCCACCCGTAGTTGTTGGCTTATCTTGAACGATGTCTAGTGCTGGTATTCGACTCTAGGTGTTACAGTATTTGTACCAAACTAATTGACCTCCTCACCAATTATGACAGTCAAGTTGCTGAATTTCAGTATACTTTCACCTGTCCTGATATGCCAAACTAAAATGAACGTGTTACTATTATGTGCTTACCCCCTCTCATCATAGAATAATCTTGATGCTGATTCCCGTAGTCCCAGCCATGTCCCATGCGTCGTTGAATGTTCTCTTTATACAAGCACCTCCTAATCTTATACATGATGAATCCGATCGACGAATGTTCAGTAGAACGGGGTTTATTGGGACGTCTTCATTATCCCAAGTCTCCGAACCAATCTTGTTGTTGCATCTATCCGACTAACCTAGGCAGCAATCCCGATATGTCGGGTGACCATGTGAGATCTGAACCAATAGCCTTTTTATCCGCCTGTCGGGCTTATTTCACGTTGACATGGTGAATCCCGTCCGCTCGGATGAATTTCTCCCATGGGCTTCCCCCCCTCCCCCCCTGTATAATACATACCTATTGATACACGTGTCTAAGTCGTAGTGTGAAGGTATTTACTAGAGTTTATTATTATGTATGTTGCAGCTTTTAGTGAAACCTGGTAGGAATCTTAACACGTAATAGGGGAGAGTGAGATTACGCTGATTCTGCTCTTTCGATCTTTAGAAATACAACAAGTGCTATGCCTTGACTTATAATTAGGTGAACTACTTATAATTATATAGGTACCTACCTATTACTATGCTATTGGGGATATACATGTTTACTTCCACCGGGTCATAAGTTTGTAGTAAATAATGGGTTATAGTTTCTATGGCTGCTTTGCTAAATAGAGGCAACTCCCTTTGAAGTTCCATGTAGGCGCGGGTCCTATCATATGAAGAAGGCCTCTTATTTCGCTCAAGTCACGTCACGGCATCGTTCGCAATGAGATATCATTATGAAATAGCTGGTATTTTCCCATATCTAAACACTAAAGAATACAGCTGTACCCCTAATCGATATTTCAAAGATTCCATTGCGCCTATTTTGATTCCTTATTAACTACAGTCTCTCAGCCTAGATGGTTCTTCTCGTTCTTCGGATGCGCCTTGAGAAGAACGTCGAAGGCGCCCGTGCCGATCATGCCCAGCCTTCCCATAACGATTCGGCTACTGGGCGTGGTAAGATCATCCCAATCTCCGTCGAGGACGGCATCCTTCAAGAACGATAGCGTGGTTTCGAAACTCATCTTGGTGAACGGACTGACATTACCCTTCAAGCCATTGCGGTTAAACGGCGTAAACCCTCCGTTCCTCGTCATGTAGTCTCCGATGAGGTTGAGATGTCGCTTATCGACACCGATACCGTGACCTTCGAAGACGCCGCCAAGTTCTCGAATGATACTGTTACGTGCTGCCTCGACGCCATACACTTGGAGCACTGATGCAATGTCGTTCGTCTGAATCTTGTTGGGGTTGATGAAGTCACCGTATTTCTGCATCGCTCGGAGATTGACACCGGATGTGTGGATAACCGCCTTCTTTTCTTCCTCTCCAGTTCGCGGGTCGACTATTTTCTCGTCGGCTACGAATGTGCAGGACTTGATACCATCGATTTGCTGTATGAGTGTCTTCCGGACTGCGTCCTGGAGAACGCTCAACATCAGGATCTTAGGTATATTGGAATCGTATTCGAGTGTGAAGTCACACCACTCGCCTCTCTTCTCGTCACATGTAAAACGAGATACGACCGGGCTCCTCTCCTTGACACGACTTTCACGGGCACCGGCTCGTTTGCTAGTACTGCCGTCTTCATCTTCGTCGTCGCTTGGTGGGGGCGGACTACCGCCGAATCCCTCGTCCTCAGGTTCGTCCTCATCTTCTGGCGATGCCTCTCTCTCCATTCGCTGCTGTATCTCGTCATCTTCATCATCATTCGCACCATACGAGACTGCCTGCGCTCGGTTCGCGCGTTGCTTGGCATTTGTTGCGTCATCGTCATCGTCATCGTCGTCATCATCATCCTCATCACGAGCTACGGCATCGGGGTTGCCCGATGCTACTTCGACTACGCCAGACTTGACACCAACCTCGGGTACCGCGTCGCCCTCTCGGTCAGCCTTTGCCTTAATTTCCTTCTTGATTAATTTCTCCAGCACAGGTAAGAATTTAATCTCGAGGGTGTTCAGTACGTCAGAAATGCTGATCGCATACGTTTTTGTGTATTCGATAGACGGGAAAAACTGGAGGTGAATATCGAACATCTTTGCTAAGCGGTAGCCAATGCCTTTGCCGACACGTTCCTTTACCGTAGCTTTGTCGATGACGTGCGAGAGGGGAAGGATACTGATGGCTTTTGCGAATGTCTCTCCATCCGCTTCCGATAGTTCTTCGTTCAGTACCAGCGTCATAGACGGCGTAGAAATATGGTCGCTGGCTGTCATGAGAATTTCTCGCAAACGGGGGATACCAAGAGTGACGTTCTTCGCAGAGTGACCAGCCAAATGGAACGTATTCAATGTCATTTGAGTCGAAGGCTCACCAACGGATTGTCCAGCAACAATACCTACGGCCTCACCCGGTTCCACCAGGGAGTGAAGATATTTGGAATGGAATATCTTCTCGGCGTATTTACGAGGGATGAGCATAGCACCTGATTTCTTCTCGCCCTTCTCTTTGATCAATCCGTCCTGGTTCTTCTTGATGTACTCGGACACCTTCTCGTAGAACTTTTCCGATGTGGAGAATGCATGCCGATTGGGATTAAGCTCAGTGTGAATGGGGTCGAGGGCCTTTGGATCATTCGCCTTGGCCTGCTTGATGGCTTTCTTTTGGTACTTTTGCGCGTAGTCCTTGGATTCGTAGATTTCTTGATCCCATCCCCTCTCCCCAATACCAAGTAAATTGACCTCAGATGTCTGGTTGCGAAGCACAAAGCCGAAATCAGTCAAGTATTTCTGCTTGGTGATATCTAAGCCGTCTTCTCCGTATAAGAACTGGACCATTGATCCATCGGCATCTCGTACAGATGAATCGTAAGCAACTTTCAGGCCTTCCATTCCCTTGATCAGACATCTTTGTAGATAACCGGATCGTGACGTCTTCACAGCGGTATCAATTAAACCTTCTCGTCCAGCCATGTGATGGAAATAGTATTCCTGAGGCCGAATTCCAGTTAAGAAACGATTTACGATATAACCACCTGCTCGCACACTTGTTTCGAACGGGCGGAAGCATGGTAACGACTTGCCGCTAACCATTAGAGGGACTCGTCGACCTTCAAGAACCTGTTGACCGAGGTTACAAGAAATTAAGTTGGCGTTGACAGTACTTCCCTTTGCACCGGATGTTGTCATAGACTGCATTTGATTTTTGGGGAATTGCTTTACGAGGCCTGCGGGAAGAGTCTTATTGACCTCGCTAGACAGATCGCGCGATCGAGAGTTCATCATGCGATCCAGGCCTTCTTGCTTCGTATCGTCACGCATAACCTCCTCTAACCGTTCCAGTAGCAGCTCATCCGTGTTAGTAATATCGGGGCGGTCACCCAGACTCACAAATTGCGCAGCAACTTCAAGACCGATATGGCTGGCGCTCTTTAGCTTCTCCTTGCGACTCTTCTCACCCTCTGGTGTAAGTCGTAAATCGTCCATACCGCAGGTGAAAGCGCGCATATTAAGGTACCGGGTAAGAAGACGACCAAGACAACTGAGCAGCTTGGCGGCAAGTTCAGGACCCCATATCTCATGGATAGAGTGTATAAATCCACCAGCACTAGGACCTAGCTGTGACTTATCAAGGATACCGGTAATGAATTCTCCGTCGCTAAACAAAACATTACTCTCTTCGAGAAAGTTGCCCCAAGAAGGTGGTTTTAACTGTGATTTTCCGGTGAGCCAGAGGTCGCCGCAACCAGCCGGCTTCATATTCTTTAATATAGTTGTAATGACCTGTTTTCCAGTCCAGCGCCTAGCAGGCTTGAAGATAGCCGGCGGGACAAGCTCAAGCCTCTCAGATGTGATATGGCCACTCTCAGGTCTTAACGCGCCATATACAAGCTGCTGATATGCGCCTTTATCGAAAAAGGTATCTTTATTGCAGAGTGCGACAGATACGGACAAATGGTCCTGAATTAGACCTCGCAAGGGCTTCCCGGCAGTAGCTGATAGGTACTGATGGTCGGTATCGGCAATCTTTAAAGCTTCTGCTCGAGCAAGCTCATTTTGAGGGAAGTGCATGTTCATCTCGTCACCGTCGAAATCTGCGTTATACGTGTTACAATTTGCGTAGTGCATGCGAATAGTCTTTTCCCCAGGCAAGACTCTGGCCCGATGACCCATGATGGAGGGCTTATGAAGCGTAGGTTGACGATTCATCAACACCACGTCGCCGTTTCCAAGATGTCGGTGGACCTTTTTGCCTTTCACCCCGGCATACTCTTGGCTCGTCGGCGCGAGAAGTTGGTTGGCTAAGGCAACACGGTCTTCTGCTGATTTATTCTTTAGGTTAATAACTTGCCCGTTCTCGTTCTCGATCGCGGCGGCACCGGGCCATTTGTCGACACCATTAATAACTGCCTGCTGCATTTCTCTAAAGTTATGGCTGGTCACCGGCTCTGGATATGTTAACTTTTTGGCAAAGACGGGAGGGACGCCTATTTCACTGGTCTCAATGTTAGGATCCGGAGAAATGACACTTCGTGCAGCGTAGTTAACACGCTTGCCCATCATGTTTTTTCTGAAAAGTCCTTCTTTCTTTTCGAGCTTCTGTTTGATACCGTCTTCATTTCTCTTTCCAGCGGCTCCGCGGATAGGATTTCTATCACGATCAATTAAAGAATTTACACTATCTTGCAACTGAACACAAGCTTCGTGCATTTCGGACATGTCTCGTCGCCGGGCCGTCGAATTAGGATCGTTTCCGTGTTGCGTGATTTCCTTATGTATTTGAGCAATGCGCGTACAAGATGCAAGAATTTGCTTGTAGAGGGAGTTCTGTTGCGCCTCAGCAATCCCTCCATCACCTTGCCGCGCCTCGGGGCGATATTTGTTAGGCGGAACAAGGACGGTTTGGATGAAGAAGTTGTCGGCAGGGAGTTTCTTCCCTAGAGGTCTCGAGTTGTAGACAAGGCCCATTATTTCTTGCTCTTTTTCAAACAGGAGTTGAAGCCGAGCCTGTACTTCCATCGAGTTGACATAGCGCTGCTGAGGTTTGGCCGATGCGTCCTTTTTCGCCTGGGGGGTCTTGATAGCAGCATCACCACCTTCTGACATGATCACATCGCCATTCTCATCAAGCTCTTCGCCCTCGCCCTCTTCCTCTTCTTCCTCTTCGTTATTATCTTGGTCGGGCTCTCCCTCACTCGATGGTAGATCAATATCGGCGATACCTTCGTCTGTGTCGTAGCTACGCTTCTTGGTTACGTCTACCTTAGATCTCCTTTTGATAGCTAAGGCGTCCCTATGCTCGAAATTTCGTTGTGCCATTTTGGCCTGGTCCTTGGCGCTAAGTGGCTTCTCGAAGATTTTGACAAACCGGTCCTTTCGGAAATTTGGAGATATCGCCTGGCATGTAGCGCACCCTCTGCCCTTGGTTATATCCCTGAAGAAGTCCTTAAGCACTTCTCTCCTTGCTTCGGATGCACCCTCATGCTTACCCTTCCTGATGTCGGCGGTCCCAACCCTATGGCTCTTCAACATTGTCTGGGTATAAACTTCCCTCATGCGTGTTATTTTGTCAAGCGCCGAGCTTTCTTCTCCGTCGGAAAGGTTTTCTTCATCATCGAGTTGAATATCGGTAGTCTCAGCTGTAATATCGTCGATATGGTTCGCCGCATCTATAAGGCCGAATTGGAGAAGACGTAGCTTGCAGGCGACTAGACTTAGGTCTGCTCGTCGCATTCGAAAGCGAAAGCAATATTGACATTGCGCGCGAAGTAATCTTAAAATCTGGTCCATAAAAACAGGATGATATACAGGGACCGGAAGGTCGATATGGCCGACATGACCCGGACAATTCGGCTGCGTAAGATTACATGTTGTGCATCTGCCAGCGTTAACTTCATCGGCGACACATTCCACCATCTCTAGAATCTACTTACACTGAATCTCCCCAAGCTCCAAGAGCTGGATCGTAAAGTCCACCAGGTATCGGATTTAGAAGACTATCAAACGTGGTCGGGTTTTCAATCCTCTTGACAGAAATAGCTTTGATCTCAGTAGGAGTGAGGAAATCAAAGTCGACGCTGTCGATAGCCGACGGGATTGGCTGTGAGATATTCATGGCTAACGGTTTTTATAACCTCATAGCCCGGCGCAACCTTCTCAACCGGCTTCGAAAATTGAATTGAGGCCGTTAGAGCTATGAGAGTTTATGGAGGATTGAAGCGATCTCGGTAAAACTTTATCAACTCATGGCATTGCGGGTTTCTTGTATTATATTGGAGGGTTGGTTGTAAGTCGAGGATACTGTTTTTTTAGTGGGGTTTACGATCAACCAAAAATTTGGAGCTTGAACTTTTTAGCGGTGATAGACGGCAGAAGTAAAAGATCATGTGATACGATACGTCTTATCAAACTTATCATTATCATCAATCGATCGAGCAATCAGTCAATCAATCAATCAATCAATTTACTAACTAGTGCGACTTAGCGAGTGTGCAACTATCAAAGTACCTACCTACCTACATGTAAGGACCAAGACCTGTGAGACAATCGCATGCTAGATAGTAAATAATTCTTTCTCCTAGCCTTTCTTTGTCTAACATCGAGATCATCACCCAAATCCCATACAGACTCTTCTTAGGTCAATATCCGCTTCTCTACTGATTTCAACTTCACTTGTTCATCTCAGGGCTAAAATTGCAATCACATATCATGGAGCGACACGGCTCGCCAGGCCTTGGCCCGCGTAATGATGCTGGGTCTCGAGTACAAAAGCCGGAATCCGCTACGGATAAAGCCGCTAAGCTAGCAGCATTGAAAGCACGCGTATCAGCAGCTATAGGATCTACCAAAGCAAAGGGTGGTCTGAATGTTGGTCTCCATCCAGCGTTAGAAGATATCGGGCAATGGAAACCTGGTGGCAGCAAGACCAACGACTCGAAATCCGGGTTAGGCTCGCGATCACGAAATGATGGCAACAAGACACAACCGAAGCACAAACCTCTCGATCTATCCGGCCCATCGCATGATGAAATTAAGAACAATCCCTATTTTGACGCGAGTCTAAGCGCTCCCGGCGCAAAACCGAGACAGTCACGTCAACTTATATTTAACCAGAAAGGCAAATACATCCAGCAAGCGAATGCGCTACGGAGGCAAGCAGCGCTTGAAGCTCTGAAGAAGAAGATTGCAGCAGGTACGCGGAAGGTTGGGATAGACGAGGACAAAGACGTTGAGAAGAACTTCGTGGTCGAAGCTCCGCCAGACGTCGAGTGGTGGGATGAAGGATTAATAGACGGCAAGAACTACGACGACATAGAAAACCCCAAGGTGCTTAAGATCGACACCGAAGACACGATAATTACTAGATATATCCAACACCCCGTCCCCATCGAACCCCCCCAGGACAAGAACGTCCCCGCTCCGAAACCCATGTACCTCACCTCCACGGAGCAAGCCAAGCTGCGCCGACAGCGCCGAATGGCCGATCTGAAGGAGGAACAAGCCAAGATTAGACTCGGCCTTGTCCCCGCGCCGCCACCAAAGGTCAAGAAGGGCAATCTAATGCGTGTCCTAGGCGAGGAAGCCGTCAAAGACCCCACGGCCGTCGAAGCCCGCGTGAACCGCGAGATCGCCGATCGGCACAGCAAGCACGCGCAGGCGAACGAGGAGCGGAAACTTACCAAGGAGCAGAAGCACGAGAAGCTGGCCACGAACCAGGAGAAGGACGCGGCCAAGGGCTTGCACATGCTGGTGTTCAAGATCAACAGCCTGGCGAACGGTCAACACCGGTACAAGATTAGCGTCAATGCCGATCAGCTCGCTCTCACGGGGTTAGTTATCATGCACCCCAAGCAGAACCTGGTCATTGCCGAGGGCGGGGAGTGGTCCATCAAGCATTACAAGAAACTCCTCTTGAACCGCATCAACTGGACCGAAAACCTACCCTCTCGCGAGAAGGACGCGCAGAACGAGGCTCTGAAGCAGTGGCTTAAAGCCGAGAACGAAGAGGGCGATTTGAAAGATCTAGCCGAGAATCAGTGCAAGCTGATCTTCGAGGGAGAAGTAAAGTCCCGCGCGTTTAGGAAATGGGGTTCCAAGGTCTGCGAGACGGACAGCGAGGCGAGGGAGGTATTATCTAAATCTAAGATGGAGAACTTTTGGAATCTCGCCAAGTCTACCCACTAGAGGCTACCTACCTACCTACCTACCTATCTACTATATAATAGTTAAATTAATCACACGGTTAGGCTAGGGGATTGTGTCATACATAAACAAAACGTCTCGAATATTAAGAATCGTGAATAGGATGTTGACTTGGTCTTAATTAAGCCTTGAACAATTTTGTATTAGATACTTAGGTAGGTACCTGTAGGTATTCAACTCTGCGGTGCTGCCTGGGTACTCATTTCTAACGCCCAGAAAAACCCCAAGCTCCAACGTGATTAATTGTTATACAGAAGACCGAGCTGATGACTACCTACCTATCCGCACACGCTCATGCTCACGCGGGGTCAAGTTCCATCATGCCCTCCTCGAGATCGTCGTCATCCATATCGAAGTCATCATTGTAGCTCTGCATAGCCTGCATAGCCTGGGCTCTATGCATGGCTTCGACAGCTGCATTGTGATCTTGCAACTCCTTAATCCTTTCCTCGTCGACCTTCTTCTGGTGCTCTTTTAGGTCCTCGAGGCTCCACACGCTAATCCCTTCCTGGTCCTTAGCCTTGAAGGGTCGCGCCATGTCTCGCAAGAAGCGCTTCGCTGTGATGACTGCCATATCTGTGCTGAGGTTTCCGTCGACGTCTTGCATGGCCTGGTTGATCCACTTGGGAAGTTGGAGTCTCTTCTTTTGGAATCGGCGGTCGGCTAACACCATGATTCCATAGTCGTCTTTGCCTCGGAGCACACGACCTAGGCACTGTGCGGCATGTCGCATGGCGTCGAAAGACAAGAAGTCGTTTTCTCGGATACGGTAGGTTTCTCGAAGGAACTGTAGTCTGGCTTTGAGGATACGTGACTCCGTATATTGGAACGGAACCCCGATACACAACACAGTTCGACCGTACTGGTGGTCGAAATCAATACCTTCAGAGACCTTTCCACGAGCCACACATAGGAGGACAGCACCTCTGCCATTGCAGCAGGCCATGCGGTATGTCTCGAGCGCAAGCGAAGTTTCTTGGGCGTCTGGCGTTTCGACCAAGATGAGCTTGTACTTCCAGACCTCGTCTAATATGCCCATTCCTTGCCACATGCTAATAATAGATTCCATGTACAAATATGATGGGAAAAATACGACCATACCGTCCGGAGTAATTCTTGCGAATTCGGTCAAGAGGTTGCCGTAATTGCGGACTACGCTAGGCTCATTCCTGACTGCGAAACTGGTGGAGATAGTTGCTTGGTCGCTTCCTCGGGTGACGATCATCGGTAAGAAAGATCGTCTCGCTAGAGTCATTGCGTATGACTCTTGGACGACTGTAGTAAACCCTAACATCTTCGGATACATCTCTAAGGGCGAGATAGTACCAGATGTGATGATGACAGAGCTGAACCTGTCGAACACAGGCTTAATAGCGATTGCCGCATCCAAGCATGTGAAATGAAGAACCGGATTTGGTACTTCGGCAGTATCTGACTCGAAAGGCTCAAGGATGAGCAAGAATCCCTTCTCGTATGTGGCGACAAGAGTCGCAAATGTGGCCACTTCTTGTAGGGGTTGATAATCTTCGATACTAGTTAGTTCCAGCGTCCTCACAAGGGAGGTTAATCTTTCAGCACAGAAGCGTAGCGGCTTCTTCTCGATAAATGTATGCTCTTTTAAATGTGCTAGGAATGATGGTGGTGTTTCCGAGATGACCTGTCGGACCTTCATACGCGTCTTGAGATATTCGATAAATCGTTTTAGGAAAGCAGTAAAATGCTCGGCTCTCCGGATATTTCCAGGGACCGCCTCCTTCAACAAGTCATCGGGGAGTACGGGGTTAGCCATAAAAGTATCTTCCTGCCGAGCCTCGTCGGCATCTCGAAGGCCCTCCACTAGCTTCTGGTACTCGTTTTCCAACTGTTCCCGATCTGTCTCCTTCATCTCCGAGATCTTACGTTCAAGGTTTTGAGCACCCCTGGTGGCCTTTCGTAGGGAATCTTCTGTGATATCTGTGCTTAGAGACTCGATACAGACGTTGTCTATGTTGTGGGCTTCGTCGAAAACGACAATACAGTCCTTCGAGAGCTCCTTGGACACACGCTCTGCTATCTTGGGGTCCAGCAGGTAGTGGTAAGAGTAAATTATAACGTTACAGTATTGCATCTATAATCCGAAAAACGTGAGCTCTGTGCCTCTAGCAATGTAGACACCGGGTAGATTGACTCGGAGGAACTTACCATTCGCCTCGATGTGAAATAGGGGCACTGCTTATGCTCCTCGCCGTATCGCAGTAAGCCATCAAGGGTCCAAACGCCGTTAGGTACAAGGTTGTGTGGTTCCAGGAGGTCCAGATTGTCATGGTAAACGCATGTCTCAACGCTCTCGCCTTTGTCTTTCTTTTCTCTGACGAAGCCAGCAGTCAAGCTACGACACCTAGCATCCACGACGGTACCGCTCTTTTCTCTCTTGACCGAAGGATGGAGACAGAGATTCTTACGGCTGGTCAGGCCTAGCCCGCGAAAGTCTTCTACGTGGCCAAGTTCATCAGCCCTGAATTTCATTAGGGCCTTGAGTTCTGCTAATGCCTTTTCGATTTCTGACATGGTACGAGAACAGTATATAAGCTTCCGGTGTTCGGGATAATGCTGTTGATATGCGACGATCAATGACAACAGCGAGACAGTCTTTCCGGTCCCCGAAGGCATCTCCAAGACACAGTGTCCACCTGCATCGAGGGTTCTCTTAAGGTCACACATATATGCATATTGCTCCGGATATATCCGTGGATACGGAAAGAGAACCGGAAGATCGTCAATGAAAAACTTCATCTTTGCAGAATCTTAGGCAAATACGATATGAAGGCGAGCGCGCAGGGTTAAAGCATGAAGGCTTCTCTGATGCCGAGAGGACCCCGTATAAAACTCGATGGAGTTGTTGATGAAGACCTTAGAGCACGCGTACTGGCGCGGCTACGTTAGGATCGTTTTCGTGGAGCCTCCTTCAGCTGCAGTCGCGTAGAAATGTTACAAATAGCATGTTTATGTGCTTGGTTCGGCGGTAGCAAAGAAACTAGCTCGGCCTGGATATTTTCTTTTACAGGTATGTTCTCAAACCGGCTTCAGACTTTGCATGTTAATTTGTATGTATATAGACACGCATCGCGAGATTTGATTTGATATGATAGCTAGGTACTAACGAGATATTTGACGTTGCTAGGCAGAAGTTGACTGGCATTTGATAGCGGATAAGATAAAGAGTGATGCAGCCTTGTGCAGCTAGTGGCTCATGCACGCGAGCAGCCACAGACAATCCACTTACCTACTAAGGTAGGTACCTAACAGCCCTACATTGCCTACGTACATGTAGGTAACCCACCTGATAATTAATGTACATACCTCCTAAAATCCAACCAGTTGGAGAAGATGCACTCATCCGCCATCTTACCCAAAAATACCTGCGCAAGAAATACACCTACACTAAACACATATATCTATATATATCCAAGCCAATTCGGATCAAACTACCAATTTCATCACAGGAGGTTATATTATTGGATATCTGCATCATACATAGTGCAATGGAATGCGACTGGTATGCTACGTGACGTTTTGACAGCCACTGCGTTGTTATGTCCCATTTATTTGTTACTTGGCCAAGCCATCTCAGGCCGCCACCAGTTTCGTTTCCGACGATAATCCAATGGACTTTGAATGGGTCTTGCAAAAGGCGCGGTCGCAATAAGGTTTTTCGTTTTAAACCTGCCTAAGGTAAGGTACCTAGATTAGCCCTTGAATCCCTAGAATCGAGATCTATGGGCTTGTGGTATCGGGATGAGCCGAATCTCGACGGCGCGGGAGGCACCTTATACGTACAACCCCATACAAACCGTCGGATTGCACAAAACCATCATAGGAACGAGCGTCCCGATAGCGGGCAGATGCTCCCGATGGCCTCTGCCTCAATCCATGGAGTTGGGTTTGGGGCGTTGCGATTGAACCCAGATTGTCGGGATCTGGCACAGTACATTAAGCTTAATCGATTTCCCCCTTTTGAATCATTTTAATCTGTTTGATTAATCCGTAGGTATATTGATATCATATCATATCATATCATATCGTGAAAATGCAGATGTATGCAGTTTATCAAATCACCGTGCCGTAGCCAATATTCAGCATCAACATTCAACATTCAACATTTAACATTCCACATCCAACACGACACAACACAACCAACCTCCCCGGTACTCGGAGTATATTATTCGGAACATTTTCGCTCGCCAAATGTTTCCGAGTTTCGTTTCCGAATTTCGGTCGCATCTATCTAATACAGCGCCGATACTGTTCATCTCCCATATCTGTCCGATCTACCTAGTCCGAGTCCGAATTACACGCGAGTGCTATGTTAGTGTTGGCTATGTAGGTACCGTACCGTCAGCTCTCAGCTTTAGCCCTACCCGTGTTACTATTTCGAGATGTTGCACAGCTGACTTTTTTAAGAACACGCCTGAATGCACGAATTGATGGCTGACCAACTAGGCGACATGAAAATACTACGCTGCAGTACGTTTTAATCAATTCTTTGTTTCAGGTCATGCTGAAGTTTGTGAATCCTGCAAGGCTAGCCTCATGCTGGTAAGATACACCCAATTAGCGACGATTCATACTGACTTAGAAATATAGGTGGTCATCTAAAACTATTCATGTGAATAGAGAGTATGTTTTAGCCCCCGAAACCGAATTAAACTTGGTCTCTATGATCTGCTAGCGTACAGACATAGACAAGTGGCCAGATTCTTCCCTAGCGAACCGTATTAGTGTGTTTAAAGGAATCCTCCTTGGAGCAACCCGTACATATGTGTGGGGAGATACCGTATCAGGACCATCCTTAGCACAGAGCAACGTATGTTCTTTGCGCCCTCAAATCCCGAGATAGGGATATGAAGCTACTTGGCTACCGTATGTGCTCATCGAGCCGACTCCATACGCAGGTAACGTGCCTGGGGCTCGGATCTCCTTCTTCGTGATGTTCCTCCGCTATCTCCAAGTATAAGTACAGTATGAAATCGTCAAGGCAAGAGGTTGCGAGAAGTACTGGATACGATGTGTATGAGATGCGTGGATCGTTCCGCCCCAACCGATTTCTTTAGCGACTAGCGGTATGCTCTGCATGTCCCGCCATCCCCGTGAAGATAATACTATGTACATGGGAGGTTCGCGAGGCTAGGTCTTGGCGACCTGGTGGTCATATTATAAGCAAGTATAAGCAAGTGAGTGTATGGGTTAGTAGCTAGGTAGCTTATGAATGCACTATTTTGATATGAATAGGATGTTTTAACCAGATGGAGTGTGAAAAGCTGGTTGCTCGCGCTTGTTGAAACGTTTCGAGGAACTAACAGCGAGCTATCTCTTATTCATCGTTCATAATGTTCCTGAAACGGATAGATTTATGTAAATTTGGCTCCTTCGAGCAGCTAAGCCTCTCAGCACTATGTCTCTCGAAACGTGGCAGGGTAGCGTAACTGCCGTGTATGGAAGGTCCGCCAGTCCTGCGTTCGTACAAGAGACGCGGCTATTGGGTAAGCCTTCGAGGGCTTACGATAGACCCGCACCCCGAGGAACCCGGTTCAACACGTGGGCTACGTCTAGCGCGCGGGAGATGGGGGCTGAATGTGTATGTAAATGTTCTTAGGTTCTTAGGTTAGGTTCTTATGTAGGTTAGGGTCTTAAGTCTACTCACTACTATGTATTTTGTTACCTTGCCCCGGTATGTAAGTGGGCTACTGGGGCAGTACGGGTCTTAAAGAAGTCTATTGTCTTGCCGTAACGTTGGTAGTGGATGACGGATCCTTAGGTACCTACCTATCATCGTACCGCTAAGAGAAGAACGAAAGCAAGATAGCCACGAAGGGGCCGATGCTCTTTGTGGTACCTGCAGTATGGTCAAGGGTGCGAGTCTCAGATATCTGCAAGGACAGCACCAGAATGACATCAATCTTATCTGAGGATCGACAAATGGCGGTGCAGCTAAGAACATGCTGCCCTGTACACACAGTTATGACTTCATACGCCGACTATCGATCGCCGTCCTACGATATTTGTCATACCAAGACTATGTATCGGATTGTGTATCGATGTTAAAAACGAGGACCATGTAAATACCTAATTAGTGTATCCATCTATTTCCAGATGAAAGCTTGGCTTCGTTGATACTGTGCTGTGGCGCAGCGCTGGACTAAAATATTTACGATCAGGGTTGTAAGTGCTGTCGGGATCTTGACCTGAAAATAAACATTCCTCCAGCCTCCAGGGAATGGCGTCCAGGGAATGGCGTTGCGAATAGCTAGCCGACGGCTCGACTGGCGGGGAACGTTGGTCAGGGCCCTGTCTCGTAGGAATAATGATCATTTGGTATTTGCTCAACTTGGAACAGAAACACGAACGAGAAGAGTTACATCGTCCAAAAAGAAGATTAATGTCTGGTGTTTTTATATGCTGATACTATGCTGCTACTATTATGCTACTATTAAGGATATAGCTATTCGTTCCTACAGTTTCTCATACTGTATCAGTATAACTTCTGAATATAGTTAGAAATATAGTTAGAAATATAGTTAGGGATGGTGGGTGGTCTCATCTCGCTTCATAATGCGTGTACGGTACACGTGAAAGACCAACAGCATTACGGATTACCTTCAATCACAGCGTGTTGCCACTAGCGAGAGAGTTGACGATTAACCCCTGGACTTTAGGGCTTTTCCTAGGGATCCTAACGCCGGACGGCAGTGGGTTCCGCAGTCTGTGCTCGAATAGTGTAAGTCGAAGGTTGTGGCTAACAAACAAACCCTTGTGCGGGCTTTAGTTAGGACGCTCGAACCAGTAACTGTCCCCTGTGTCTTATCGCGGGATGCTATACCGGTTTGGGGGTTCCGACGTACAAAGTACACTGCCGTAGTACACGGAATACTCGATGATGACTGGAGGAACAGAAAAGAGTTCCACAGCCTTTTCCGCCCTATTGTCCCACGCTACCTAAAGTAGATTAAACGTTAGCTAGGCGACGAACCCCATACTTACATTCGGAGAACCAACAACACATCAGACCATGCCACTATTCTCAATGCTAAAAAGAACACACGTCCGCGCTAGCCTGAATGCCACGATAAGCGCAGCAGACCAGCCGCTGACATCGTCCTCTTAATCATCTATTACTTTCGTTTATGGTCACATCGACCCTCTTCTGGCATTAATGAGGTTAATGAGGCCTTTGACGACCTTCCTCAACCGCATGAATCATCAACGGAAACTCGCGAATAGATTCTCGAGCTACATAGTATATTTCGTAAGAGGCATCGTAACCGGCTGGTGGCCTAACTAACCTCTTTACAAATCCGCGGGTTTTGTCGAATAAGAACTCTATTTTATGAAAGCGAGGAACAGGGGGCCTGTTATAAGGGTACCAGTTCTGCAGCACCTGAAGGATTCAGACCTTCGAGAAGCCGGATTGGATCTCTCAGGTGTACCTTTTCGTTTGCTTGCTTACCACCTACCTACACGTGTACACTACCCTGTGCGCGCAGGTACATAACACATAAACGCTACCCGAAAAGGGCATGTTGGATAGTAGGTAGCCTAAGTAGGCTTAACACTTAACAGCAGCTAGTCTACACTACACAACAAAAGCAGGTTAGTGATATTTACATAGGTACATACATACATACATACATACATACATACATGTTAGGAGACCAAGTTGGCTCGATTTATTCCCCCGCCCCCGGCTCCAACCGCCGAAGTCGTACGGTGATATTAGTCACTCGCCCGTTCTTCTTCTCTTGTCCCGGTCTCCAATCCTCATTGCACTATGTGATACGGGCTGGGCTGCCTTACAAGTGTAGTACCGTTTTTTCTAAGTATGGAAATTCCTTCTTCGTGTACCACTATAGTAACTACCAGGTAGTAACTAAGCTATGCTACGTTAAATGTACCCACGCATAGTCTGACGTTATGGTACTAAGCTTTGCTGTGTATATTCCATCGTGTCTCTCTCCATGGCCCCCCCCTACATTCTACATTGCACCCACTACGCTTGAGACTGCCGCGCGAACATCTCATTTGGCACCACACACTCACGCACACACCCTTGTGGTTCTTGTATCCTCCTCAATTTTGATATACTACCACTCTTACCCGATATGACAGGCCGACCAGACCAGTAAAAATGGGTCTGGCCTTACGAGGACCGTGGGCTATCCCACCCCCCCGGCTCCATGTATACCTTACATTAATTTTCCGGAGTCTGCCTCACATATCGCGCTTGTCGTTCGTTCCTGGGAGTCTTGTCTGCCTGGCTATGTTTATCCTGATGCAGCCATATGGAGTACAGTTTCACTCCTACAGTACTTCTTCTGCTCTCTGGAGATTCCCATTGTTACGCCAACGCTGGTTGGTACGATACGTACATCGACCTATGTACGTACATAGTAGGGGTGTGCGCCGAGGCTCCTGGTCTACTCCCTTGTACTTACAAGGGAACCAGACTGCTTTCTGTATAACTATGCTTACATCCCACGGAATGTCTCCATAGCCTTTTTTTATGTATTGACACACCTTGATCACTTAATCAAGCCTCAAATTAGACTCTTACTCCGTCATACTCGTACAGTTGGACGAAGAGGCCACTCCCATAGCTTCCCAGCTTTCCCAGCTTTCCCAGCTTCCCATAAGTCACCCTTCTCTCACCGGGCACGCCTTGTTGCACAATAACCAGGTTCCCCCTTTAGCTCTTTTTATACAACCAACCTTACCGTCTGTTGGAACGCATCTCGCGTTTGATACAGCCCCGATGGATTTATCTCCCCCGTCCCTAGCCAGGTCATCGGCGTCACCTCCAAGTACAAATTGCTCCGACAGCCCTACTCTGGATTATCCCTCGCCGGAATTTGTTGACCCAATCTACAAGATCGCTTCCATGTTTGAGCAGCCTTGCGCAACCATGTCTTCCAATATGGGCTCCGAACACTCGCTCCCGCCTTTGGATGCTATGACCTCAGCCGGCTGGAGTGGGACTACCGTAATACACCCTAGCTCAACGTCAACGGCCCCGAACATGTCGTCGGCCGACTATGATCCCTTCGCTCACTACGAACCTAACAATATGCATGCATCGTATAGCCATGAGCTCTACCAGTCTCATCATACTCACATGCCTGTGCTGTCGAGTAGTGGTACTCCTCCTCCTATGTCTTCAGTAGCCTCTCGATCGCCAGACCCGTCCTCGAGGCACGCTTTCGGTTATTCACATAGTGTTTCGCCAATACCGCGGATCAAGATGGAGAGTGCTGCTGCTGCCGCCGCCGCCGCCGATTATTCTGGAGCTGAACTAACACAGTATCCATCGCCTCGTTCCGCCCACTCGTTGCCTCTGGAACATAACAGTTACGGTTCGACTGCCGGCAGCTCGGGTTATATGTCAGATGTCCCTTCAGGGTCATGGCCCAGGTCTGAATACCCATCGCTCGAATCAGACCAATACTATGCTGGACCTAGCGGGCCCGGGGCAGCTTTCTCTCACGATAGGCGACAGTTACGTGTACCGAGGGCGGCGAGGAGGCAACCTCGAAAACTGACGACGAAGGAGGAGGCCAATTTTCAATGTGAAGTCAAAGGATGCGGCAAGCTATTTAGCAGGAGCTACAACTTTAAAGCGCATATGGAAACCCACGACGAGAAGAGGGAATATCCCTTCCCCTGCACGGTTCCAGACTGCAACAAGAAATTCGTCCGGAAGACGGATCTACAAAGACACAACCAGAGTGTTCACATGAAAGAGAAGAACCACAGGTGCGATTACTGTGGTCGAATGTTTGCGCGGAAAGATACCCTTCGAAGGTAAGTCACATAACATATTACCTTGCCTTTTCCCACATAGATGCGAGGACCCAAAAGCTAACAGAGAAATAAGGCATATGGAAGACGGCTGTTCCAAGCGCTTCGATTTGGGCACATTAGACTTGCGCTCCGATGGCTACGATGCTTATCCGGCACCGACAAGAACGCTCGGTAGCACTCACGGGCACCTAGTTGCACCCGCTGCTCAATTACCGCCGATGACTATGTCCCAGGCCGGCAACAGTAACCTCTTAGCACCTATGCCTTTTACGAAGAGATGATAATTCGAACCATGATGACGATTACGACGAGGACGAGGGGGTTGACAGGAAGCCATTTCATCTATCGATTTAACATTGCTCTTTATTCCACTTGTACGCATATCCCGGGTGTTTACTGGAGTTAGTTCTTAGCGGGAAAACGGGCCATAGAACTTTTTGCCCTGGGACGGATGTTTTCTATCATAACGAGCATGTCATAACTTTGTTTTTGAGAGCGTGGTTCTTTTTGGGGAGGGAGGTTTATTCTTTCTCCGACTTTCAACTTTCATCATTTGTATTACTAGCTAGCATCATGGAGGCTCATCTCAAGCTCAACAAGCTGGGGGGCAACTAGGCGTTCAGGACAGTTCTAGGCACATATTGCTCTAGGCTAGGAGAGGAAAACTTTTTGGGTTACTTTTTTTGGTCTACGGCTTTAAGTCGTCTGGAACCCAACAAAGCAACAAGATACCAATTTCATTTTTTCAACAATCACATCATCATTGTCATCATCATCAGCCCGTCATCGTGTATACGTCAGCATGCTTGGATGATTCTTCGGAATCCTCATCTATTTTTACGCAGTCTGATTTGATTATTAAACGAATGCTATGAATGAAATATTCTAACAGTTGACTATCAAGACGCCTACTTATTGGGTGACACGACATGAGCGAGAAGTGGGCAAGGCTCAGCCCGTCTTCCTGACGTGCATTCTTAGCCAAACGGAGCGCACTAAGCTAAGATCTAGGTACGCATCAACTACATACCAAGGAGACACTATGTATTACGTGATATATATCGTTGAAGTAATAACGAAGTTTAGTCAGGCTAGCCTGCCTAACATACCACTCACCCCTATCAGAGCACGTACGGCACGTACGGTTGTGGCGTCCTTTCACTAAGATCGTTTTTATCTGCAGTTGGTTTGCTGGTTCGTTAGTTTCTGGTCACAAAAAAATAGCTAACTAGCTAAGACAAAGTATCTAACCTAGTATTATGTAGTATTATAGATGCATAACTAATGGTCACCAATGCAGGGACTTACATCATGTAGGCACCCACTTAGCTGGTAGGTCGTATGCAGAGCCTACCAGCGCAGTGGGTATCATCGAACCGTAACTATGGCTGCTGCCGCGATCCGTGGTACTCCAACAAAAGCGGTATTGTACCAGTATGTATCAGTATTGTACGTAAGCCCCTAACACTCGCCAAGAGATGGATCGTACAATATAGCACAATTTACTTGAAAAAGTACGTGCTACCTAGATTGGCAAGATAGATGACAAGGTAGGCAATTCGAATGACATGGGGGCTCAACTAACTATAGCCAATTAAAAAACAGCTTTTTGATCAAGGATTGTTATCTAGTTTCAAGATGAGAACTATCCCCCATGACGGGACATGACGGGACATGACTCGTAAATATTTATTTTTATATCTCTAATAAAACTAACGAGATATCTCGTCATCCTACCAACTAAGACCCGAGACAGTAGGCAGCATTTATAGATCGTATATGTAGAAACTTACATAGGGTTGACCTGAAACAAGAATGTCCCGCTATGTGTATTATTAAAATACTCCCGTATAGAATCATCCTCGTGGATTGGCTACCAATTGGGTATAAAATGCAGAGTAGCACCGTTTGTTAAGACTTTATTTCCAAGTATAGTAATGTTTTAATCCCGCTATACCCTATAGAACGTAGCGTCATTTTTACATGGGGCCATAGGCTTTAGGATCCATAACGCTAATGTGTGCGGGGACAGATATAATTCAATTGGCCAGACATTAAAGACCCGTACACTGTGCCAATAGTCTCCCGTAAATTACAGCAGGTCCGATTTTAAGAATTTAAGAAAACAAAGCCTGCATTCTCCCTCTTACTATACCTAATATAGGAATTCCTCAAAACACTCCTGCTATTTCTTCGATGGAGATAATATCATGCTGTACCTACGGCTCCGGTCCAACTTCACGGACCCACTAGTCAATACATATGCGGCTCCGGTCCGGATTGAAACGGACCCCATATGTATGTCGCACATAGAGGAATGCCGCAAGCTATATGCCATATAACGACAAGGCGGGAAAGATAACAGGGACACTTAGTAGCACGATATCACGGGTGAGCTGACGCTTCATATGTTACGACTATTCGTGCGCGTAACGTATCACAGCACAAGGCAAATTACACAAGGCAAGCCTCGTAAAAACTAATAATAAGCGCGCTGAGTTCGACAAAGACTTACACGCATATAGAAGGATACGGTTAAAAAATACGTACATGACCTACGCCGAGGCTCGACCTCTAACTTAGTATAGCCTACGGGAGGGATTAGGAGGAGTTATCTACCAGGTATAGCAGGCATCTAACCTACATAGGCTTTGCATTCTCACGGGAGGAGCCTTACGATGCAGGAACATCCTAATCCAGCATCATATGGTCGATAAGAGAATATCACAGGTTCGGGGTCCAAACGACCTCGCACGGAAACTAAACTCTGGTAGTATCTGGCCTGCCACAAGCCGACCACCGTGGCGCGGGAACTGTAAGGCCGAAAAGAAGGTGCTTACTTTCTAGAAGCCTCGTCGGTCGAATGTCGGCGCTTTTCACACGAGGAAATCTCTCGCCAGATCGGTTTGATTGGGAGCGAGAGAGTGCTGACGGGTTACCCCCAAGTAACCTCAAGAAGAGGGGCCCTCAGCCTTACGATAACCTGAAAGCTGCCTGTTCTGTGTAAAACGGCATGACTGGCATAACGCGTACCTAGTTAGGTGCTTACATTTATTAGTTCTGGGTACTTTTACCAGTATTCTGCTACTTGCGTGTCTGCGTGTACGCACCCCAGACCTACTCGAAAGACGTCCAGGTTCCCATAGGTATTATTGCTTAATTAAGAGCCCATCTCGATATCTCGTCATCGACATCATCGTTAATATCTGACTACTACCATATCTAAATTGAAATTCTTCAGCACGATCTCATCCTACTCTTTTTTTCTTTATTCTTCCCGATCAGCTCGCAAGTTCTTACCACATGCACACGCGCGATGCTACTCACAGGACACACACACCTATCTAGGCACCTAATCGATATTAACTAACAACCGACAGTCTGGAATAGGAGTGGCGGTCAGCCTATGACTTTCGGGTCTTGCTAGTCTTAAGCGCCGTCCCTGGCCCCCTCTTCAGGACGTCCGCTGAACCTGCAGCACTACAACGGCCAGTCAGATCCCCTGTTGGACGTGGAGATCACCACCTGCAGCCCGCCGTTGTGTACCCACACCCATGCGACTCTGTCGTTCTTGCGGTGTACCTAGCAGAACCACTGGAATTTCCCCCGTTGGTTGGAGTTTGCCGGTGCTATGTACGTTATATGCAGCTGTCGACGACTTCTCTGGTTTCGATTATCTGAAACAGTCCCGAGGGTTGCAACAGCAACGACATGTCTCTTTGCTTACGTTAGATACCTCTAAGCTCAGGTAAGGCGACCAAACGAGTGTGACGAGATAAAATATCGCGATGCTAAAACCCGGTATTTTTATTATGAGTTACTTTCTACAGTTCTGTCGCAGTACATACACCGTTGGTAAATTAGGGGCCAATCTCATGCCAAAGAGAGACTTGACTGGTACTAGCACACCTAAACCACGGTACTAACATTCTGGCATCGAATAAGCAGGCAGCATATATCTACATTCCTTGTCATGTGTAGATCCGCACCCCCTGACGCCGATGACGACCACATCTCTACCGAGATTCATCTATTCACCATGGGGCTCTGTCCCCGCGATATGAGAGATGATTTTCAACTTTATGTAGGTCGCAATATTAACTCGCCCTGTCAACCTGTAACAATCTCCCTTTGTGGCCGAACCGCATCTGCCTATCAAGGTAATCTATATGATCGACAGCCTACTTACCGTTTATCTAAAGTAGAAGGCTGTCATCAACATGAGAGCAACCTCAATGGTCAAAACGATAATAGTAGGCTACAGCCTACAAGATCCTGATATCATGGTTGTATTTTCATATGGTGCTAAGTTCGGGTTGAATACGACCCACCACTTCAACAAGCGCTGTCGTCCTCTAAATCGAGGGAGCTAGAAGCTCACATGAGCCTATGTCAGATAAATCATGCACCGAATTAGGGGACCCCAACCGTTCGAGAAAATTCGTCTACCTCACATGCACGAAGAGCACCATCTCCTAACCGTAACAACTCCCGCTTAGGAGGTCCTCGTGACGCAGAACTCAGTCATATCAGGACACGTTCCGGGCCCGACACTACGGGAATTTCACAAACTATAGTCTGACGCTGCCATGCAATGCAACCACATTGCGTGGCAACTGGCATATATCACGCCACGCCTAAGACGTTGGAAGGCCATACAGAAACTCATATTCCGCTCCTGATATTGATTACTTGCTTTATGTAAGTGACTGGGCTAAAGGATCGTGAGCCCTACCTCGCTCTGCTTTGCCTTACCTGGTGTAGCCTTGGATTTCGTCGAAGCGTTTACGCCCCCAATTCCCAATTCCCAATTCAGCTGGATACATCTGTATACCGATGCCAGTATCCGTTCTATAGCGCTTGTGTTATGAAGAATAGGCTAAACGCTCATGGATGTTGGAAGCACAAAGGCATGACGTATGTAAGGTTGATGTTGAAGATGTTGCTACATACCTAGGTACCTACTCCTGTCTAACCTTAGTATGTTACAAGGGCATACCATAATATGTAGGATCACATGGTAGGACCTTGCTAAACGGTATTGTCCCGTTCTTCCCCGCCTAGCCGTCTTAAGTTACTTACTTGCACAAGAACGTATCTGATGCTCGAGCCGTCATGCGCAACTTCAACCTGACCGGCCCATGTTAGTGGGTAAAAATCCTTCATCTTCGTACCCGTTACGATGGAACTCAGATATTTGCCTCCCAGTACCCATCAACTCAAATACACTACATACACTAGGTAATAAACGTCAATGCTCTCACCACATCCTAGCCGAGGGGTTTGGCGCTAAGCGATCGAATGTGACTTATCAAGCGCTCGCATTGAGAATGCGAATAGATGAGCATGCGGGAATGAAATGAAGGCAAATGCTGCCGTTACATTTCTCCTCAGCTGGTCCATTAAGCAGTTCACGTTGGGTTACCTTCTAGAACAATTCTTCTGCGTCAGATGCGGCAGCTGAGCGTTTGCGCGAAGGATCGCGTCGCAGTGTGAGACCGAAAATCGCAGGTCAAGGGGGGTATCAAGCAAATCCTCCACCCAGAAGCAGAAAATTATGTAGTAACGATTACCAGCCTTGCCAACAAGATTGGTTGGCCGACGTACGCTTTCCTCTAGCTACGGATGGATGACCGGCCCTGTTGACCCTAGGTTAATAATAAGTTCACCGTCCTCCTTCCTCTCCGATGGTGTATTCCCCTGCTTCTCAGCTCGTGGATGCAGGGGGGCTTCATGGTTGCGGTAGCTGTGGGTGTGGATGTGTATGTAGGTACAATACATACACACACACAGAGAGAGGAATCTCCCAGCACAACTACATATACATACCTACACAAGGAAGACAAGACTACCCCGGGCCAGGGTTGCAGAAAGATGCAACTCGTTGCGAGATATCCCCAGTCGCTACGGCCCCGGTTTATTCTCTTGGCAATCTTAAATCCATGGTGATGATAATCAGAACCATAGGATCCTGTCTACTCATGATACGAGTGAGTGGGCTTCGAGGGGCCAAACTAGAGACTAAGAGGAGTAAAGAAAGTCAGGAGGAAAGGGAAATCCAATATATCAAATTTGAGTAAAAAAGAAAAAGAAAATAAACAACAAGGGGGATGGGGAGAGAATCACGAGTTCGGCTCAAGGCTTACCTCTCTAGCACCCTAGTCCACATATTTGGAATCCGAGGATCCATGACAAACGAATCATGAGCTCGCTTTCCCGAAGCTTCGTCACGTCTCCCAGATGAGATGTCGTCGCTTAACGCTTCGGAATTTACGTAGGCAACAGAAGAAATGCCCGGCCGACGTCCGTCAGCGGCAAAGCGATTTACAGCCTCTCCCCGTACGCCAAAGGTTGTCATCTATGGATCGAGCGGCCTTCCGTCGCCATCCTTGTTGGCGATCTGGGTTGTCAGCACTTAGTTCTACATAACGTATATGTATATCTACAGATTAATACTCTGCTCTGTGCTCTCAGTAGGGATTCTTCATCGGCTAAGGTTAAGGAAGAGACGCGTAACCGCGCAAGAGAAGGGGGGAGACAAAGATGATGGCAGGGGAAACTAATTTAATCGCGCCAAAGCTCGGCTACGAAAGAAGTAGCAGTAGGCTTATCCACTCTCTCCTTACGTACCTCATTACATATTTCACCGCCCCGGTTGGAAATGATGCTGTATGCACCATTCTTGGATCGCAGGTCTTGGCTCCAACATCTGAGGGAAGAGGACAATGCGCACCCAGAGATTGTATGGATGAGTGCGAACCAAGAAAGACGCTTTCGGCAATTGTATCGGTCGATACGTATCCCAGGCCATGGATATCCACAGTGGCATTCCTACGTACACTACGCGCCCTCTTATCAACTGTGGCTTCGGAAGGTTAAGGACGACCATCTCCTCGGGGCCCCGGACGAGCGAGGATGGCGAATCATGCTATGCCTGTAGGTAGGTAGGTACGTATGCCAGTATGTATGTATGTATGCTTAGGGCTGGGGCAAAAGAGCGGAAAGGAAGATGAGGGGGGGGAGAGGGAAGTAAGTTATGGCCCCATGGGACGATTATGGCCCCTTGCGACGGAGTTACGACAACCATCCATTCTGGTGGGAGCCAGAGGTGGTGAGCCGGATTCCATCTGCTCGTGGATCGAACTTGGGTGGTATGTATGATATGGTATGGTGTATGTATCGACAAAATCACGTATCTACTTCCTATGCAGCAAGTACCTATCTCCTTATGCACTATCGCATGAAAATGCTAATTATCCAGTCTCCGTAGGTTAATCTCGAGATCTTCAAGTTGATTGAAGCCGGAGAGCGTCGAGATAGTGCATGTAGAAGTCTGAAGGATTCGATTCCTTAAGGCTGAGAGTGGCGAAGCCCCCCCCCCCCCCCCCAAGCAACCACCTCTCCCGAAGGCGGCGTTGGTGTCTCCTGACACAGCAGTCGAGACGCTGTAGATGTAGATCTCTTTCTGAGTTATGCGGTTGGCTACGCGAATAGGAATACATACCTATGTTAGGTAGGTACCTTAACCTAGGTATGCGTACGATATACTATGAGGACAGCAACGCGGCAGCGCGGGAAGCAAAAGCCTTTCTACATAATACACCAACTCGACGCATGAATATTCACCCCGTTGGCATATGTTACATATTTGCTGTCTCATCCTCCGGGATACGAGAGAGAGAGAGAGTCTGGCTTCGTGCGACGGATCCAGGCATCCGGTAATCATTCGCCAACATGTGTTGGTTCGTAACCGATCCGGCATTATCGTGGCTCTGTGGCACGGTCAGCCCTATTTCATCTACATACCACTGATCGTTAGATGGGCGAGGGGCTCAGTAGATAGATTTGTTGGTGTCGATGAATGTGCCCTGAATACGCATGCAGTGGCACCTACACACCTACACGCAGATGTAGTACAGGCTCGATTGGTATACGTAGGACTTGGATAGGACCGACCATTGCGTTAGATCGTATAAACTGCTCGATGGAAAACGTATGTTCGGGAGGTCAAGGAGAGCAAGTGCTCTGATAGATGTCTACATGATCTCGATCCATAACAACGCGCAAGGCAACAATATCCATTCTCCGGTGTCACTGCCTGAGAAGTAAGATATTATTCATCGGCTGACTTTCTAAGGGTGTCCTTAAAAGCCAGTCACCAAGGTTCACGGGTAGCTATTTTACTTCCTAATAGAGAAACATGACCATCGAGCTTCAAACGAATCCCAATAGAATGTCTAGTACGTGCTATACCTCGATATCGATTCTAGTAGCCTAAATCTTCCCTCAACCCATCATGACGAACCCCAAAATAGGCTCAGACCCGAACCAACAAGGTAGACCGCTGCAACTAGGCTGCAATGTCTCTAATCCAAGACAGAGAGACAGATACACAGCATAGAAATAAAGTATAACTCTAATGTCATACGCAAGACAACAGACAAACCCCTGAGCACAAGGAGGCTATGCCAACACCGCCGACAGCAATAGGGGGTCCTACGTACAAGACACGTCAATCAAAGGGGCAATAGCACAGGCATACCGACATCTCTACCACTGCCGTTGTACAACCGGTATATAGATGCCTAAGTTAGACACTTACCTAGCCAGACACGTCTAACACCTCACCCCCACGCCCCCCATTACATACATACATACCTACATAACACACTACCCTCCGACCTTTCCGCCAGAAGGAAGCAAGCACCCATCTCTGTAACGGTGTAGGGACATGCGTCCAAAAAAGCAACGAAGCATTGCGTAAGCCATCATCTAGGTCAGTACATCCGCTTCCCACGAACGCAAAGACAGCGTTGTCTCGCTGCTCGAGCAACTGATCTACCTACCCCCCTAGGTACCTAGGTAGGTAACCTATCACATGTGGCGTCGGTGCAGAAATAGCCTATGGGAAACTCAGACATCTATTTGTAAGCCGTCGAAGCACGGAATATACAGGCGATGCGGGATTACCAGGTAGGCTTAACCCGGGATGTTAGCTAGCTACGGAGCATGAGCTGTTAACCTACACGGTTCGCTAATGGGTCTCCCGGTAGCTCGGTTAGCAATAGCTACACGTAGGTATCCATCCATCCATATCTTGCAGCAAGATTCCATCGCCGACGTGGCTGGGATGGCAAGGGACATGCTACAGACTCCGGATTCGCGTCGCCGTATCCGGGATCTCAGGTAGTCAGTCCAGGTAGAGCTATCTACGACAATGAGCGGAACGGAAGTGGATATCTAAGCTCTAGGCTAAGATTCGAGAGGCCGGTTCGTATCGACCCCCTCCTCTCGTATAGAATAGCGGTAACTAGAAAGACGTCGTAGAGATATATACTATCATCATAGCGCGCGCTGTTTTCTCGCGAGACAAGCTCTGATTACTTTGGGACTATCGCACAGCACCTTCAGTCCTCAGGGGGCCGGGAATATAGATAATTATTAGCGATAGTAAGTAGCACATATCTTTGAAGAAGGTAACAAGGCAAGATGCAAGATATGCCGCTTGCTGTGCTATAAAGCACTGATTGCTACACTAGGCATCACAACTATGACTTTCGTGCAAATTGGTAGGGTATCCGACGTCTGTCCGTCTCTATATCATCATCCAGAGGTCTAATCCCATAAGCACACCGTAACACCAAGCCATAAATACAAATGTAAATAGTAATTAAGACGTAAATATTTTATTCAGACAGCCGAAGGAATAACTCGTTTCGTAGCCTTCACCGCTCTCATCGCGGGTAACGTATTCGCCTTTCCGGGGTTCCGTCCGATCTCCATGCATAGCATGCGGATAAGATCATGGTTTACCCAATAGCTTGTGTGTGCGCTTAGCATGTTTAGATACTGTAGCTCGAGCGGTCCGCCACCCGACCGTAGGAAATAATCGATCTGACCGTTGTCGTTAAGGAGGAACGCCTTCTTCTCGGCAATCTCCTCACGTGAGAAATCGTGGACTTCGAGTTCGAGTTGCGAGGGGAGACGCATCGTGGGCGGCCTTGGAACCGGCGCGTTTACGCCGTTAGCTGGCGTGGAAGACCCGGCTCCAGGGACGATACTCATCATCGCATGTCCTACGGACTGTAGGAAAGACGTCGATGTGCTCGGCACGTATGCTGTTTTCAAGCTGGCCGCGTACATCGGATCCAAGGTGCCGTTGAGTAGATATGCAACAGCATCTTCCCTGGCCATAATGTTATAGATGTTATCCACGGCGATACATCCGAACAGTCCGGCATCCCCAACGACGTCTTTCGACATAATATCGTCAGGGTCCGCCCCCGGTTTCCGGCGCCCTTTCCTTGGTAGTAACGCACCCCTTTCCAACAACAAGAAAAAAGCGACAGGACTACCGAGAAGAAATAAATTCTTCGTATCGAATTCAAAATGATTCAACTGGAGTGGCGCTGCGAGCTGTAGGACTGGTGGAGTGGTCGGCTGTCTTGACAGCACTTCAATGCACATGACGCTCCCGAGTGAATGGCCGATTAGATGAACCCGTCCTTTCTCCGCAAAGCCCGGGTTATTTCGGCACCAGAGTCTGTAGACACGATTCGCTTCGCTGACCATAGCTGCTACCATCTTGGGTTTGTGATGTGACATATAAAAGGGAATATCGAACATGACATCTGATATTACGCTCCGGACGGCAGGAATTGTCTTGGGCTCGATATCCTTCAAAGTGAAGTTACCGGGTGTATAGTGCTCTTTATCTTCCTCCTTCATCGGCCCGCCATCCTCGAACGAGAGGTTCTGCCTCCAGTTCACTGGAAGAACCATGATAGAGTTTTGACCTCGTCTCAATGCACCTTTTACCGCGTCACTATGAAGTTCGGTATTAATAGCTCGACGGAAGGCAGTTATGGCGTGAGTAAAGTGATAGTTCTCTACTCGCTCTGCTAACTTCTGGCCAATGCCGTGGACGACTAGAACCAGATCTGTGACCTGCGCCTGCTCTTCATCAGCCTTACAGGCTGGGCAGGCGTCATTACTATCATTTTCTTGAAAACTATTCAAACTTGATAGGGTTTGTTGGTGTTGTTGATCCTGCTTTTTGTGCTTTCTCATCCATGTCTCATAGTTAAAGCCCCTCACTACCGGGATGCCAACGGTCATGCCTCTCATTATCTTTGCTACTGGCCGTCGGCCGTAATATGCCGATGGCTTCAAGCTTGGTTTTAGCAAATATGCCGTTGTCTGGCCTTTGTATATTACATGATACTGTTCAAACTTTTTGTGGGTTTGAACAGGAGATGAGTTGTCTTCGTTTGGAGAGGGTATCAGACTACCCTCAGCTGCTGCTTCTCCATGGAAACAACGAGCTGCACAAAATGGGTTGCTAGATATGGGTGGCTCCATCAAATCGTCGACCTTTTTAGGGGACTTGCCTGATACCTTTGGCCATAAGGGATGCGAGACTTTTTCCTCACCTAGAGGGCCAACTTCTACGGCACATCTGAGCTCATCGTTCCACGTCTCTGTATGGGGTTTGAGCTCTCGATACCCAGCCTCTAATTGGTTAGCTACAGTGGGATCGAGTGGCCTCATATCATCTCTATTCTAGATTAGTGAATCTTCTCTACTGGCGGGAGCATTGGTATAATACCTATAGAACCAAGTAGCTCGAAGAACGGTAGCGATATCATTAACAGGAGACCAGTATATAGGCTTCATCTGCAACGCAGGGAGAGATACTTCGTGTAACCTGGAGACACCAACCGTCACTTCGCGCGATATCACCTTTGGAGCTTCCACGGGCTTAGAAGAGGGGGGGGGGTTCCCTACTGGCGTAGGACGAGGCGGCCTAGCTTCTTCAACCCTCGTACCAACAAGCCTGCTGGGCTGAAAAGTAGTCGCCCTCGGAAATGACGCCGGTGGAGAATTGATCGGAGTTTCCGGCGTGCCTACGCGGACAAATGGTCTACCTGAGATACCGTCGTCCACTAACGAAGACTTCGCAGGGACTGGCACATTGGCGCTTCTATCGATTGAAGGATACTGAGCTGTCTTTGGGGACTGTGACACTATGCTTGAAGGCTGACTATTAGGCCGTTCATTAAGCTGATTTGATCGCAACACAGAGTCGGCTGGCGACTGGCTTGAAGGTATGTTATCAGGCGGCGCGCGACGTTCTGTGACGGAAGCCGTTGAATCGGTATGCAGCGTATTCATCTCACTCATAACAGCTTGAGCAACCATATCTCGGTTAAGCTCCTGTTGCCTTCGCCTAGCGATAGCACAGAAGGATGTCCGTAGAGCAACACCAACATCAACAAGAAGCTCTTTGCAGCATAAGAGCGCAGCAGATTCTGGCTCTGGCAGAGCTTCAGTGAAAGGCTGAACCTTTTCCCGCGAGGGGCCTTCGCGTGCATGCTTTTCAGCATGTCCCACAGCTAGTTGGTGTACGATACTACGTAGTTTCTCGCTATTTGCTTTAGCAAGTGAAGGACTAGGAGGTCGGTTCTGGCGGGCATTGGAGTGGTTCTGGCGGTAGGCATCCGAAGCGAGACTCAACCAGGCTTTCTCTATCGCGTTGTTATCCCCCGGTGAGAAGGGACGGAGGCTACTCCTAATAGATTTAGGATCGGCAGCAACCGCAATAGGGGTGGTGGAAAGAGGCTCATCGATGGGAACGGAAGACGCGTAAAAGTAATGGGCGTTTACCGGCGGAATTTCGTCGACGTCGGAGGAACAAGGGGGATGGGATATCGGGGTAAACCGACATTTTGATCCAAGGTTATGTACTTTCGGAACTTCTCCGAGGTAGTTGTTGATGGTGGTTGAAGGCATTATCGACTCGTATCAAATTTTATCTATCCGGTCTACTTCTCAAGATTTCAAGTCTTAAGCTTCTATCTCCCTCACACCTGCAAATTGAGAAAAACTATCGCGTACAAAAGACTAGCAGAAACCAATTGTATTAACGAATGCATGCTTTGAATAATGTAGGCGCCTATGGTTCTATTTTCGGCTGACCGCTTAGTCGGTTGGTTGCTCAGCTGGGAGAGACGGCTACTCGCAGGCAGAAAAAGTAAACATCATGGTAAACGAGGGCTAGAAGCCGGAATCAAATAAGACCTTGATCACTCTCGGAAACAGCTAGAGCTGACTGGAGCTGACGACAGACAAGAATCCGCGTAGAACATCGAAATCGAAGGTCGAAGTGAGGTGAAAAGCCGTAAGGTCCAAGGTACCTCGAAGAATCTACTGGCTGAGTATGTAGGGTACCAAATGGCCACATGCACATGCATGAGCTTTGTATGCGGCGGTGACGTGGTTGACGTGGGTGCTGAAGATAGATTAATGAAATGGAATGGAACGGAATGAAATGATGCAAGGACAGCTGGGAGCGCAGGACCTTGGCTAGGACAGGTACATGTAGGTAGGTAGGTACATAAGGTACCTAAGGTTCTGTAGGTACCCGCTGTAGGTACCTGCTGTAGGCACCCAGCTACTTCCTCAGTTAGGTGCTTCACCCCGCTGTGGCTGTCACCCCCGCAAACCCGAGCCACGCTTCGAATCTCTAGCCGATTCTCCAAGATCTCGTTAGATCCATCTTAGCATCTTAGCGACCCGTCGACCTTATTTATTATCCATCGTGGGTTTCGAAGTAGGCAGGGCCAGGCTGGAAATACACCTTAGACTTTAGACAATACCTAGGTTAGGTAGTTAGGTATCCTAAAACATTCTTCACTCTTTTTCCTACCTACTTAAGTGCCTGTTATCTTTTAAATTTCACCTACTTTATAATTGAGTGTCTCACCTCCTTTGTCCCTAGCCTGCTTCGAATACGCATACGATCCGAAGAAGCTGCAGCGTTGACAGGCTGTCTCGTTTCGTTGCCTCATGAGAGGTATATAAATAAGGTCCTTGGACGGGCCAAATACGGACGGACCTCTGCATTGCAGCCGCAAGTTGTCCTTGGCATACATAATATGCAGGTCTGTCAAAATTCAGATATCCCAGCCTTCGGTATACGTACGTGTAAGATCTGTCATGTATACCGAACTGCTTGAAGCTGGAAATGGATGACCTGCAAATATAAGCTAGGTACGTAGTCTGACGGAAAGTCAAGATAGAGTTGGGCCTGGGGAGTTTGAAATCTAATTATATTCTTTTGTACGCGCAATGCTAATCAAGTTAATTCGATACACCATTGTTATTAGGCGCCGTTTCACAAGCTAATTCCCGATAAATATGCACCCTACTATAGTAGCTACAATACTCGGCGCCATCGATATGTTCCAGCATATGTAGGTACCTAGGTGTGTTTGCTCTCTTAGTAAGAGCATCGTATGTAGAAGCAAGGGACATGGGCCGATGGAATTGGAGGTTCACCGGATATACCTAACCTAGATCCTAGGCACTAATTTGCTGCATGCTTAATAGTACGCATTAGTGTTGAATTTTGATATACCTACCTAGGTATGTTAGGTATTTGGAGTTCTTGTCAACGGAGAAGGCGAAGAGTGGTGGCAAGTGTGGTAACGGCCCTGATGTGTATTGCAGAACCAGTACAACCCAGTCGTCGATCTTAGTGGTTGTCTTGTTCAAGTCCCTGACGATTGGGTCGAGGCCGATGGAACCCTAGCCGCGAATATGGCAACTCACATTTGCTGATAGGGAATAGTGCACCGCATTGGGCGGGGTTTTGTTCTCCTCATTCTCCTTCATTGGCCAACGGAAGCCTTCAGTATCTGATGTTGCAGTTTTGACGACGTTGGGATTGCCCCTCGTTTCATTGACAGACATTCAATTTCGTAGCTCACATACATATGTTCAGTACTACGCTGCCGTTATATGTACGTCGTCGTGGCCCTATTACTTTTCCCGAAACTCATCATGTCCGTCGAGGCGGCAAGACAGCCTATTAAGGACCGTATACTATCGTTTCTAGGGGTTTGGAGAATAGCAAGCATCAGCCACATACACGCGCTCTAGATACGGGCCAGCCTATGAAATCCGGATACTTGTCTGTATATGGCTATCTACATATAGGGAAAGGAAATCCGAAGGGGGGCCAAAATGGGAATTCTTCTAGAGACAATCTAAAAAGAGATATATCTCTTCTTTGTCCAGTTCATGTAGTGTATCACATTTTCAAACCTTTGTCCACTTTTCTGCTGCCTTCTAGGTCAGGACGTCTGAACGTGATCTGTAAGAACAGGGGTGTGTATATGTACATATGCAGTTCGCCCCGGCATTGATCAACATTGGGTTCTTCTTTGGAGGGGAAGACCTCGCCTCAAAGGACAGCACTAGACAAGGTAGACAGGGTAGGTAAGCCAAGGCTAATAATGCTGTCCTGTCTTGGCAACCGTGAGCAAACGAAAGGATGTAATTTGTTGATATTATGTCCTGCTGCACCGGTAGAACTAGGAGGGGGGTTACAAGGGATAGAAAACGTGTGAATGAATAAACTAAATGCATGTATATAATATATAACTACACAGAATTGGAGAGGGGAGGTAGATCTGTTTTATAAAGAAGATTAAAAGTGCTAGGTAGGTAAAGAGGTAGTTGGGAGGTAAGAGGTAAGAGGTAAGGTAGGGGGATAAACTACACCCATGATCCCATCTGATCCAATCTCGCACCATTCACCTATCCATCAATCAAGTCGTCTTATCTACCGCTGGAAGACTGCACGGCACTGTTATGCATCATCAGGGATGTGCGATAAGGCTGTAACTCCAATCAACGTCGTCGAACGCGTGAAACGACTTTGATTATACCCTACGACCAACCCTTTAACCATACCTACCTCGTAGGTAAAACCTCTGGCCATTATATCTAGTTACATCTACATCTTTTCTCCTCACATTACCAATTTCTACATTTTTAATCCATTCCAATACCCTTTTGGCCTGTTCTCCCTTTTTTCAAGACCCTCACTTCTGAGTGGCTTCTAGGTACCGGTATGTAAGTTGGGTAGATATTATTGTGTCCCCCGTCTTCCCCCCCTCTCCGTCTCATTCTTCCTGTTCCCATTGCTATGCTATTTCCCATCTCCCCTCTCCTTCTTCCCCCCTCTTACTATTGTCAAACAGTGATGATACCTGGGAACACACGCCAATATCATCAGCCCATTCAACACCAATGAAAGGAAATTATACGCACATACCCAACTTTTAAAACACATATTTTAGAAGTTTATAACTACGCTAAACTACGACTTACACGCAAGCTGCTAACGTACTTTAGACAACTTACGGTTTGCAGCTTAACTTTGGACTTAGTTACAGAAACCCCGTCCGTATTAGCTGCTCATCTACATCGTACATCGTACATCGTATCCATCGCCAATTAATATATCCGACTCCATCATCAACTTTAAATACCCCCGCCATCTACCTCATCCTTCCCCTCCAACTCTCTCTCAACCCCCCCGAACCCCCCCGTCTCCTCCCCCGCAATTACTCGCACCTTGGTACACCACTGGACCCCCGGTGCTCGAGCGTTAGGGGTGTTTGATTCTGATATGAGGCACGCGGCCACCGCCGAGATTTATCAACCTACATCGTAAAACAACATATAGGAATAATAATAAAACAGGCATTGCTATGAGTAGGACAATGACGACCGTCGCTCTCCCCAGACCAATCCCTCCGCATCGCTCTTCCTCTGGCATCGTTACCTTATCTGCCCCAATAGCACTCGAAGCTATCAACGCCCAACAGGTTTCTAGCGCAGCGCCCGCGCCCATCCCTAACAAACACATACCAGTTTGTCCCACCGGCCCAGCACCCGCTCGTGAGCCTAACACGCCACCACCGTCGCCAGGCCGCGAGACCGAACGACATAATCATAATGAACGGCGCCGGTCATCTTTACTGTATCAGCCTGACAGATTCGAACGACTGGAATCGGGTTCGCTATGCCTCTACAAGGTCCATCCTGCTGACGTAGCAGCCGCCGTAGACTATCTCTCCAGACAGCCTCTACCAGACCCCGCCCTAGTCTTCCCTTGGTTCCATGGACTGCATCCGAGCAATCATATCCAACAGTCCTTTTTTGCATCGAGGAGCAAGACTGTGCGGCAGATACCTAATTGTCTACGTGGGATCACATTGGTGAAAGCTGACGGTGACCTCTCTACCGCACGCCTAAAAGGGGCACTTGCACCCAACGAGTTTATGCAGCCGGGCTCCGATGGAGAATTCGTCGAAGTCGACCCTAGAGAGGGGTTCTCCGTTCGCAACTTTCAGATCCAGGCTGCCAAGACGGCCGTAACGTCCGATATCATAGTATATGGCGAAGATGCCGGTCTGGTCCGTAAGTGGGCGTGGGAAATCGCGTCGGCGCAGGCTAAATGGCGGAAGAAACACGAGTCTGTGCCGAAATATAACACATTTATCTGTGTTAGCCCGTTTAGAGAATTTGAAAACAAGCATAGCGAGATCGTTGCCGTTAATTCTGAGGGTCTCTTAACAGGTGCCGTGGTTGACTTCTTCCACCAAGAGCGGCTGGAGATGTACTCGATGACCAAAGCAACCGAGATATCGCGTAATGTGTGGATGGGCCCAACGCCCGAGCCTTCAGGTGAAGAGGAACAATCTTATGATATCCTCATCGAGTGCAGTGATCTCGGCCGACTAAACCCTGGTGCGCTGCAAGCAATTGCTGAGGGTACCAACGACGAGGTAAAGCAGCCTTACCTCGACTTCCCTTCATCCGGAAGTATTCTCCCGCCGACGTGGTCCCACGCTGAAGCTGATGGTATCTTGGATACGTGTAAATGGCTCTGGCATCTCTCCCACGGATCGTTACCTTTGAAGTCAGATGCTGATATAGACGGTGATTCGAACATGTCTGATGCATCCTCCGCGACCGAGGTCGAGATGCGTCCCTCGCGGAGGATTCTAATACATTGTGCTGATGGCTATACCGAATCCACCATGCTCGGTATCGCATATTTCAGCTACAGCACCGGCCGGCCAGTACACGAAGCCTGGATGGATCTGCACACGAAGATGAAGCGAAACTTCTTCGCCTATCCGACCGACGTGTCCCTACTAACCTCGATCGCGCCCCGTCTTCTCCACGAATCCCCCATCTGCAGCGACAAGAGCTTGCTGGAAATCACGAACCTCGTGCGCAACGAGCCTAAGTGGCTCGCCTCCCTCGACGGCTCGTTCCCCAGCCGCATCCTCGACTACATGTACCTGGGCAACCTCGGGCACGCCAACAACCCGGACCTGCTGAAGGCCATGGGGATCAACCAGATCCTCAGCGTAGGCGAGACGGCCATGTGGCGGGATGGCGACCTCGAGTCCTGGGGCGCGGATAACGTGCTCGCAGTCGAGAAGGTTCAGGACAACGGCATCGATCCTCTAACCAAGGAATTCGAGAAGTGCTTAGAATTCATCGGTATGTTGTTTATCCACTTTCCCTTAGCCCTAGCGTATTATATAGCTCGTCCCTATTATCATCGTCACCATCATTATTACTATTTATCCTTAATTTTTCATGTTATTATGCAAGACTCCCCCCATCCAAGACCCGCTCGCTAACCGCAAAACAGAACGCGGCCGACGGAATGGCACTGCCACCCTGGTCCACTGCCGCGTCGGCGTTTCCCGCAGCGCGACCATCTGCATCGCGGAGGTGATGCGGTCTCTTAACCTCTCATTCCCGCGGGCGTACTGCTTTGTGCGTGCTCGACGGCTCAATGTTATCATCCAGCCTCACCTGAGATTCGCGTACGAGCTGCTTAAGTGGGAGGAGATGCTGCAGCTCAGACGTCAATGGGCTGAAAATGCCCATGATTCCGGACGAGGCATCCGAAGGGAGCTCGAGTGGGGTGAGATCGCGCGGGAGATCGCGTCGATGAATCGCCCCTATGCGAGATAATATGGTTGGTTTAAAGCCCCTTCTGATCGAAATATTGTATTTCGAAGCACCAAGGATGCAGTCAATGCTTCGAATCCCATATAAGCTTTGTACTAAGAGCAAAGTTATTGGATTCTGGGCCGCCGTGCCGAATCCTAAGATGGCCCGCATTGAGGATTAGCTGCAATCGTGACTTGCCGCAAAATCACGACTAGGAGCAGCAGCAGAGGAGTCGAGAGTGATGATGAGTCAAACTCCATCATCACCGTGTGTGCCCATACCCGACTAATTAGACTCTCGAAGTGTACAGCAGTACCCCCCATACATTTCTATTTCTTGACTTACGATTGTGCTTCGTTCCGGAGTTGGCGGACTAGGCGAATGCACCATTTGATTTTCACTTCTGACGACGGTATGACACGACTATTTTTTTTGGGCATTTCTCCTCAAATGCCGAGAAAGGGGGAGGATAGAGGGGGTACTACATACCTACTACCCCGGGCCCTGTTGCATCATAATCATCATTATCAGTTCATCTACCGGCGCCGCGGCGTCGTGGTTTTTGAAGAGACTGCTTTTTTGTTTTTTTGTTTTTTGTTTTTGTTTATCATTTCGATTGGTCACGGATGAAAGGACGGGTTGGATTGGTGTGAAGCATTAACTTACGTTTGAATCGTTTACTGTAGCACTGTTGTAGTAAGTAGTACGTACGTACATGTATGTGAAGGATCAATTGGACTGAACTGGAAGGAAATTTAAAGGGTTTTAGGGATTACGGAACTGGATATCGTCTTCAAATAATAAGACTGTCAAGGGGAATTAAGACTGAGCCACAGTGGACAATTACCACTTCAGATTAGTTCTACCCCAATGCTGACGTGTGCGCGTTCAATAAATTACCACTATTAATAACACTTTTATCCTCTTTCGACGGTGAATATTAGTAATCTGTATTGAGAAGTAGATGATACCCGGTAACTTCGTAACTATAACCCCAGGCCGCTTGGACGCCAGACGCTTAATGCAAAAAAACGACGCTCTCCTTCACACAAAATGCAAATCCCCCTTCTCTGGGGTACGATAACTCTCGGATAGTAGGGCTTTCACGGTTCGGCAGAGACGAGCCGTATAATTAAGAAAAGGTGGGAGAACAAAACACCATGCTCCCGACTACATAACCGTTAACGCCATCCTAATGCTAATCCCCCATTGTGACGTGCTGCCAATTGTCATCCTCGAGTCCCATCTCATCTTCGTCATCTTCGTCCTCTGCTATCTTTACCTCTTCTTCGATTCTGCTGCCTAGATTATTGGAAGTATAGCTCGTGCCGGCATGACTGCTCTACGGTCCATAATTAGAGGCATCGAGCTTATCGTCGCTATCGAGGACACTAGAGTGATCATGGTTAGTTGGGCTAGGACTCGAACAAAGAAGAGAGACAAGAAGGCGGTAGCACGAACGAGAACTGTTTCACAAGGTAGCCCTCTCCACCGTGGTCCATATCGATGTTGAAGACGTAAAAGCCGCCGTCGTTGGTAACAACCATAACTTGTGGGCTGCTACTACTCATCGCCACTACGCTGCGTAGTTGTTGGTTACCCGCTCCGCCCGGGCGTGGTGCTGTATACGTGCTCTTTGGTATCTTGATGTACGCGAAATCGCGCAGGGGCTCCCACATTTCTGTTACAGTTTGTGGTAGATAATTTCCAACGACGCCGGCTACGCTGCGACCCATGATCTGCGACGACCGGCGCAGCATGCTACTAAATGACCCGCTTTGCCTCCTATTTGCCACAGGATTATTCGCTGCCGATGTTGGGACGTCAGCTGCCTCACTACGTGGAGAGCCCTGCGCGCTATTAGACGAGTCGTTACCACTATCATAGCTACGACTACGAGACCAACGATCTCTCCGAGGAGATGTGGGGGTCTGTGCCTCGGTGTTGTTACCATTGGGCCCTGGCTGCTGGAGTCGGAATATGTGTACGGTATCTGAAGTAGAAGATACGCAGAGAAGCGAGCTCGCCATGTTGAAGGACATGCTATAGATCGTGCTGGGATACGTTCCACGTCGGAACTGGAAAAGCTTCTCCCCACGGGGCACCGAAAATACTCTGATGATTGTCCCCGTCTCGCTAGCTGTTGCTAGCAAGGTCCCTTCGCTGTTGAGCGCAATACAGGACAGGGGAGAACGATGTGCCTCGACTACATTAACGGCCCGCATAGTCAACGTATCGTATATAAGGACGTCTCCGGACGTTACGGGAGCGTAGAGCGAAGCTGGCGGCGCATGCGAAGGTCGCTTATCCTGAGTATCTTCGCGGGGTTTCGGCAAGGGGTAAGCGAGATATGAATGTTCATGGGAAGGCGACAACGCGCAGACAGCGGCAGGATTCGGAGAGGTCGCGATATTAGTGAGGAGTGACATAGTAGTTATATCATAGAGATAGATCTCGTCCTCGAGCACTACAGCTAATCGCTTGCGATTTAGGCGAACAGCAAGAATGGCAGATGGGAAGGTGAGTTCGCAAATAACGGAGGCACGCTTCGTATTCTGGACTATTAGGTGGCGAGGGGAGAGGACAAAAGCGACAAGCGAAGTTGAAAAAAGCATCTCGACAATAGCGATGTTGCCGTCATCGCTACTAAAAATCTTGGAGAACGGTTCGGTGTGGTAGATACGAAATCCCCTCGAGGTGCCTATAGTTGTTTGTTAACTTGCTAAGGACTTATTGCCTCTACAATATAGGTACTACTAGTAGAGGGACGGAGCTAGAAACAAGAAACAAGAAACAAGAAACGACATACCGACAGCTAGGCAGCTGTGATCTTGGTTGAAAGTGACGAAATTGAGAACCGGGTTCGACATGGCTGGAGTAGGACGGGCGATTCGGGACTGAAAATAGGAATAGCTATTGCAGTTCTATATTAAATAGTTCGGTGTAAGATGCACTCAATTATGGCGTCCCAAAGTTATAATACGATGAATATGAAGCTTTGCCTGTAAGTCCGACTCCAATCTAAAGGCGGTCTCTGCATCAAAGCCGTCTCAGTTCGAGTATATCTTTCCCCGTCATGACAAAGGGAAATCAACAAGTTAGGCTAGAGTAATAGCTTCATTCGTGGGGATGGCGCAAGGGGAAATGCTGGGGAATCGGGCTACTGGTTAAGCTGTGCTGCAACTGAGCTTCCTAGGTTCGTCGATACTCGGGAAGAGCTGGAGATGCTAAAAATCCGAGGAGGTTGGAATTTGGATTCTGGGTGGGGGGGGAGAAAGGCTGAAATCATCAATCAGATGCTATTGTCAGGCGGGGAACTACAGGGTACGTATCGTTACACATATCTTTTAAACCCGTTGATATAGCACGCTATTGCGCTGTAGCTGTGGAGCTTTAGGTCTTTTAGACTCGTGCCCACTAATGAACCCATGCGCTGATCACTACCGCATGCTAGGTCTAGGTAGGTCACGTTAGGTACTTCCCTAAGGTAGGTACATCTTATGTCCTCAAGCACCTAACGGAACTTACCTACATAGGCTTATTCAAATTGATTGGTTGGAATTTTTGTACTATTCCCAAGATGGTATGCTTTCGAGGCCTTTTAAGGCTTTGATTTGTTGATATAAATGGATCATACACTACTACGTATAGCAAGTTCGCATAGTGCTTGCAGGTGCCTGCGTCTAGTTTTAGGTAGGTCACTAGGTTACGAAGTACATACCTACTGAAGAACGCGAGTCTCAATTACAATGGATTTGAGGGTTAAAGAATTACATGGCACAATTTTCATCTTTGAATTAGGTAATACGATGACTCTTATTAACTAACGTAAGGTACCTTAAATACCTACCTGATAATTTTATTTGAAATATGTGCTTGTGAAAATGACCCTCGGATTTAAGAAGAGCATATTAAACAGAGGTAAAAGGAAAAGACATCTCAGCCGTATCCAAAATTACCTACTTTATGTAGTTATACCCTTACAAAATACTCTGATAAAGTCATACCTACAGGATTACTCTCCCACGTGCCTCCTTTAATTAGGATGGCTATTACCACCATCAAAGTCAAGGACCAGCAAGGCTCGGCCCGTTCTACGAAGCAACAAGCCCTAGACGATCTGGTTATGGCTGTGCGTATTGCTTCTACCATCCATATACAGATCTTAATTTTCTAATCTACCCCTGAAGACGAATAGCAGTAGTATCGTATCCAAACGGAGTGTAGAACGCATCTACTATCCAAATGAGCCTCACTTCTTTCGTTTCTTTGTAAAGAAGTTCCAGCGGCGATCTCCCTTGATCAATCGAGGCTATCATATTCGACTACATGTAATTGACGTTGCTGTTCGTCGATTCCTTGAAAGGCCTTCAGAGAAGAAGAAGGTCGTCATAAATTTAGGCTGCGGAAGGCAAGTCTCTTTCTTGCCGTTATATTCGATATAGTCTCTAATACTTAGTAGTGATGTGCTCCCATGGCAGTGTATTACCAGATACCCTGATAAATGCCTAAATGCTATATTTGTGGACATTGATTTTCCCGACTTGATAGAAAAGAAATGTCGAATCGTCCAAGACACCCCTGAACTCAGATCTCCATTAACTGGATTGAAAACGAATATAACAAACCACGTAGTACTACAGAGCGATCAGTATGTCCAGATTGGTTGCGACCTGCGCAGCATCTCCGATATAGGACGGGCGCTTTCAACTGTTGTTGATATAGCTCAATGCGAGTTTATGTTCGTGGCAGAGGTCTCCATTACATATATGGAGACCGAAGGCGCAAATTCAGTCATTCAGTGGGCTAGCACTCTTGGACAAGGTAGGCTATCATAATACATTAATTAGTACTACTAGGGACTGACAACCATTAGCCGAATTCTGTCTACTCGAGCAAATTATTCCAGATGGCGAAGATCATCCATTTGCAAAGACGATGCTGACACATTTTGAGAAGTTGAAAACCCCTCTGAAATCTGTTTTCACCTACCCGGATATCAATACCCAACGGGCTCGTTTCGTCAAAAGGGGCTGGCCACAGGTCGACGTTAACACTCTCTGGCAAATATGGGCCGACGACCGGTGGCTTTCGGCAGACGAGAGGAGAAAGCTCGACGCGATTGAGCCTTTTGACGAATGGGAAGAGTTTGCAATTTTCGCTGCCCATTACTGCGTGGTTATCGCCAAGACCAATTCGGTAGCAATCCAAGCGGCTACCAGCATCTCCGAGGATCTTAAGAGACTAGAGCCCCCTGTATTGTCCCTGGATGCCGACTTTAGAGAATATCCTGGTACTCGCGGGAAACGCCGATTTGGCGCTGCGATGAAGTTAAAGAATCACCTAGGAGAAGAGTTCTTATCTAATACGTTCGGACTTGGGACGAATAGTCGATTAAGATCATATGACCTCTATGTTAGCGAGTCAACTCTACAAGACGTTAAGACGCATCATACTGGCCCAAGTAGTCGCATGTGCCATACTATTACGAACTTAGGCGAGTATGGAAACTTGTTAGTTGGGGGAAGAACATCTCCGTCAAGCACGCTGCGAGATTGCTGGCTGTTCCATAAATGGAGCAACAAATGGCAACGGATAGATGACCTCCCAATGCCATTATATAGACATGGAATAACAAGACTTGGTAACTCGGACCTCGCTCTTTTAGCCGGAGGCAAATCTGACGCATCAACCATTTTCAATGGGTGTCTCCTCTATCGACCGGGCTTGGGTTGGGTTGAGTGTGAAATTCAGGGGTCAGAATATGAGCCAGTCTTTGGCAGCCTGTTAGTTAGTCTTGGAGGACCAACCCATTCCACGGCAAGCGACGGTATTACATTTGACGGAATGATGATAGGTGGTATCTCTCGGGATGGTATTATCGCTAAGCAATTTTTGCGGTGGACTTTGGTGCTCTCAGAAAATGGCAAACCTACTATTTCATTTGCAACTTTATCGACTTCAAATTCCCTTAACTCGCCAACATGGGAAATGAATAAAGCCAACCATTCCAACGGCCTAATCAACCGCTACGGTGCCTCTGGGTTTATCTCTCCCGAAGGATACCTGACTATAATTGGGGGCATCATCGCAAACGACATAGTCACGCGAGATCTTGATGTCCTAATTATTGACATTTCTGGTAAACATTATAAAATTGTCTCCGCTTGCCAGATCGCAGTCACTCCCAGGCCATTGCTTATAGGAGTTTCAATCGAGCAAGCCAACGATGGCCAATTGGTTGTAATGGGCGGGGGTGCTACATGTTTCTCCATGGGAACATTTTGGAATCCGGGCTGTTATACACTAAGGTATACCCCTAAAGCTTTTACCACGGGAGTACCAGCACCACATAGCAATAGAGGAATATGGAAACATTCGAGAATTGTCGAACTTACTGAAGAGACAGAACGGAATCATACCTCTACTTCTTCAAGCAGGGAGGAAGTGGAGAAGGTTGATATACCTAGGCTTCGGATCAATACAGCAGACGAATTCTCAGCAGTGTTAAAAGCTGGGAGGCCTGTGGTTTTCGAGGCAAGCCAATTGGGAAACTGTACTCAAACTTGGATATCAGAATATATCGTGAAGCAGCTTGGCCCTGATAGAGAGGTAATGATTATCCCAAGTTTTATTATATGATTCGACCTAATCATGTTACTAGGTGGTTGTTCATGAAGCCGATAGTCAGAAGATGGATTTTAACAGCAAGAACTTTACATATGTCACGAAGAAATTTGGAGATATCATGCAAGGGATCTCAAATGGCCAAAAGCTATATCTGCGTGCCCTTTCAGGGGACCACCCATCTGATCAGCCAGCTAATATCAAAGTCGACTTCCCGCAACTGGCCGATGATTTCCAGCTACCCGATACACTCTCGTTTGTAAAACAGAACGAATTCAGTTCCGTATTGCGGATTACTGGACCAGTCAATATGTGGCTTCATTACGATGTAAGCGGAATCACGAGTTTGGCGTTTAGTATAACTAGGTACCTAGCTGACATTATATCAGGTCATGGCGAACGTATATTGCCAAATAGTGGGATCCAAAAGATTCATCTTGTTCCCGCCGACGGATGTTACTAAGCTCTCATTTGCCCCGGGTTCATCCAGTTCGAGTATTGACGTATTTTCCGAACTTGAATCGCCTTCTCTTGCTGGAACACATCCTCACGAGGCTGTGCTGAAGCCTGGCGATATACTGTTCCTCCCACCTCTTTGGTTACATACTGCCACTCCATTGAGTAACTTGGGTGTTGCCGTTAACGTCTTCTTCCGTAACCTTGATAACGGCTACTCGAGCGGAAGGGATGTGTACGGAAACCGGGATCTTGCGGCTGTGAGTTTTAGATCCTTATCCGTTTATACTGCTATTCATCTGTCAATCGAGTTATTTTACGCGAAATCACCACTGACTATAGGTGCCACAGTACGAAAAGGGTCGCCAAGATATTACACGTATCACAAACAGCTTCAGTAAGTTGCCGCCTGATATGCGGGATTTTTACACCAAACGTTTAGCAGACGAACTCGCGCAGAAAGCGCTCGACTGAGGAATTGATTGGCCTCAACATTGGGTTTCACGCCTATTTAAAACGCTGCCTAAATGACTAGAGAATGTCGGAAAGGCCATACTAGCTTATGTCACAACCGCTGCCAATATATATCCAAGCATTAAACCTCAAGTCTGAATCGGAATTGGGACCGGGCCTACCGGACCAGCCGATGAGGCGATATTGGCTTGGTGCATAGTCCGTGGACCGAACCAGTCAGGATAGTCGATTGCCGTGTGAAACATCTGATAGTTCGCCCACATGACAATATCCCCTTCCTCTAAACCTGGAATCAATATATACTCCGGCTTCAGTACTCTTTCTTGGATAGTCTTTAGTAGCTTCCTGATTTCTACTAGGTCTTCCACTATCCTAGGTTCTTCTGTCGGCGATGAGCGAATGAATAGCTTCCTCGCGCATATCCCGTGGACTTGGAACGCTTTCTCGCCTGTTACGGGGTTGACCCAAACCACTGTAACGGGAATTAATAGTTAATTTCTGAGTAGGGAGTTCGGGTTGGACATGTCTTTGATACGTACTGGGATATGTTTTTACGTCCTTCGGGTTGAAATCACCCAGATCCTCGAGTTGCTTCTCTTTACCTTGGCTGACAAGTCCAAGTCCATTGGAATTCCCCTTACAATCCCCTATCCACATATACTTTTTTTTTTTTCTTTTTCAGCAACTACTAGCCGTCCAAGGATCCGTAACTATGGAATAGAAGACTTACCGGATGAGGTGCATATTCAACCCAGCTGTGATCCGCCATCTTCTTCTCGTCCTCCGTCATCATTTCGTACATCTGAACGTTACTTATAAACGCCGTAAGGCCCGGTTCTACATCCATGCTGAGACCAGACCCGTCATCCCATCGAACGTTGACTTGCGGCTCGGTAGGTCGCTTTATACAGCGCAGGGTGGTAAACCACGCCGGATCCCTCCCGTAGAGCGGCGCGTCCATGTGCCATCGTTGGAACCGGGTATTCCCCTTCTCGAACTCGTCTGGTGGAAGCTCCTTGTCGTGCCAGTCGTGGGAGAGCGGTTTAGTAATGTTTTTGTTCTTGATGCCATAGTGGTCTGCGCCTTGGAAGCCTTTCCCGATTAGACGGATGTTCTCGGCGCCTGGGATTCCTACTACTTCGCGGTGTTTCTTATTTTCTCTTAGGACTCATTCTGCTCGCGGCATAGAGTCTTGAAGCTACTTACAGAAAGCAATCCTCCTTTGCTGTTGAAAGTCTTCAAATCGCCGTGAGAGTGAACCTGTGGTGCATTGGGGTCAAAGCGTGTTACTAGCTCCCATTGCTTTATTGGAGCAAGATGCTTCTGCCCCTTGACCACGACTACTTTATGGGTCCAGATGGCATCTGCCAGGTGGCGGACATCGAAATCTGACTATGTTGAATACCCGACTCATAACTTGGTGGGGGTGGCACTGACCATTGATATCATTCAGGTCTACATCACTGACGATTGCACCATAGTCATGCTTATCGTTCAGGGCTTTCTTCATTGGCGTGATCGTGAAGGCTGCCTCTGGAATAGTAGCGCTAGGTAACATTATGAAGTCTTTTTTAGTTTTATATAACTACTACCTGTTTATTATGATGGGAATGTCATTGGTTATCCTAAGAAGAAAATGAATCACCTAGGGAGAAGGTAATGATTAATATAGGTAGTCTATTATCGCTGATCTGGTTTATCACCAACGTGCATGAGCTATCTATCGGAAATGGCCGTTGATACGAATCACCGCATAACGGTATCAAGAGGGGGACCAGGGGTCTCCAACGAAGGTCAAAGTGTAATGGTTCGTAACAGGGAACAGTAGCGACATCTTCCCTTCTTTAGTATATCGTCACTGCTGGGATATAGATAATAATTCAATGACTAGGTAGGTGTAAGTCGCACTATGTTCGTCACACACAATACACATACATACACCCATACGAAAATATTTAAACACCCATGGCTCTTCTAGATATATATAGCCTAGGGGAATTCCAATCTCTCCTAGCAATTCTATTCGATAACTAGACATGATGCGGCTACTATCAATCATCCAAGCTGCTTTCGTCTCCCTCAGTTCCGTAAGACTCTGCTTAGGACATAATCACTCCTACTCGAGAGCAGAGCATAAGCAGACACTCGTTAGCGAACTAGCATATACTAATGCCATCCCCCCCAGCACGAGAATCTACTGGATGCGCCAGGCCAACCTCGCTCTCAACCATCCTTGTCCTAGAGCTCCGTTCGGAACCGTGATCGTAAACCACACGGCTAACTCGGGACTCGGGGAGCTCGTCTGCACAGGTGCCAACAGCAGGGGCGCAACTGGAAACCCGACGCTTCATGGTACGTATAACTACCTAACCTATATAGACCACTTAATATATATAGATATCCTTTCTCAGTACAACAAGGCTTACACTCAGGACTATAGGAGAAATCGCAGCCATAAACAACTGCACACAGATCCTAACCGACCCCTCGGGGCCGTACAAACTATCCCCCAAAGAGGCCCTCGCCGCCTTCGCCGACTTGTCGCTATACACCAACGCCGAGAGCTGCCCGATGTGCGCGTCCGCGGTGCGATTCGCCGGCTTCAGGGAGTACGTGTACAGCACATCGATCGACACGCTCGTGGAGCATGGTTGGGACCAGATCCAGATCTCGTCCGCGGAGGTGTTCCGTCGATCGTCGGGCCTGCCGAGTTCAAGTACTCTAATTGCCGATGTCCTGACAAACGAGACGGATCCACTGTTTGCGTGGCAAAATGACCCCAGGTATCCGTGCCCCCGGGGATGCTCGCGGGTAGCAGGACGTTGTGAGGCGGATGCCGTGAAGCCGGCTAGTATAGTGGTTATATTGCATCGTGGCTCTATATTGGCTAATATAAGGGGATCTAGGTATCTGCCGTGAACTAATTATTACTACTAGATAAGAGGTGCTATTGGGGGAATGGGAAAGACAACTTCAAGAGTCAATTACTAGGTTACAGATGTTAGTCAAAAATAGGGAAGCTCTTGGCTTTTGGCTCTTGGTTAGTTCTGGGATATATACCTGCACTTATTTACGCACTTCCTATATTCATGAGTAGGAAGATGCGCATATAGTAATATATAATATAGCAGCCCCTACGTTCGCTCCGCTTTACCCTCCCCTCTCATCTTCTCATCCTGAGCCGAACCGCTTTCCACATCCGCGTCGACCGCGCGCAGAACCGGAATAGCTCCAGGGACCATATTCGGTATCAACGTAGTCTCGTCCGGGAAGAAGTAATTCAGAGCGTAGTACATAACAACCGACACGAAGAACCCATACAGCCAGTTAAACGTAAACAGGTTCACGAGCCCCTGACTGATATCCACATTCTGCGGCGTAACCTTCTTCGCCAGCGCCGGGAGAAGCGGCACGATAACAACCAGCGTCGGGGCCAGCGCGCGCCAGTTCACGCCCCACGTATACCGGTATATGCCGTCGGGGTCATACAGAGCCGGGACGTCGTACCGGCGCTTCTTCACAAGCCAATAATCGCAGACCAGGATGCCCGCGATGGGCGCCATGAAGATCGCATACGCGCTCATGAAATTCAAAAACGCCGCAGCCGACGAGATGATGATCCACGGGCACAAAGCCCAGCCGCCCAGCAGCGAGACGAGCACCACGCCGCGCCGGATATTGAACCACTGGGGCGCGAGCGACGTCACGTCGTTGGCGAAGGAAATGCTGTTCGCGCTGATATTCACCGAGATCTGCGCGAGCAGCCAAATCGCCGCCGCGAAGAAGGCTGCTGCTCTCCCCCCTGGCGAGCCCTGCCATTGGCCGATGATTTCTAGCGGGGACCAGTATACAGTCCCGTACACCTTTTTCGAGGCGCTGGCGGAGATGATGCCGAAGACGCCGACGAGGGTTTTGAAGATGGGGATGAAGGGGAGTTGCCAGAGCTGGGCGCCGCGCGTCTTGCTGAAGCGCGAGAAGTCGGGGATGTTGACCGCTAGGGTGGAGTAGCCGCCTGTTGCGCTGGTCTGGGGGTGGTTAGTTGGGGGGGAGTATATTCTAGGTAGATGCTTACTAGGTTAGACAGCCATAGCCATGCTCGAGTAGACCCGGACACCGTGGCCGGTGCGTAGAAGAAATCGCCCTGGCCACCGGCTACTACCGTGATCCAGATAACCATTGCCAGTGCCATCGGCGTGACTAATACTGTCTTGGCCCAGAATAGATGCTGCAGCCTATGCGATGGGATCATGAGTAAGGGGAACTGGATACACCAGTATATGAAGTAGCTCAGCAGTCCCTGGCTCGTGGTGCCCGCCGACTTGGGTAGTGTGTTAGGGAGTCTTGCATAACTCGGCCAGATGGCTGTGACGATGGCCGTCACACAGGTTCCTCCGTTGGCACTCTGGACGCCGAACCAGAATAGCGCCAAGATAGCTCTTGTAACAACGCAGAAGTAACTTAGCCAGTAGCCGTAGCTAGCTCGGCAGGCAATAGGGAATGGGATGTGTAAGTCGGCACCGATGGCACCATTTAGGACCGTCGGGATCGCATTGCACTATGGTGATTGAGTCAATATTCAGTGAATGAGTGAGCGGACAGAATTATTCTGAGAGCTTGTTTGCACTCTTCAACAAGGCCAAGGGGGGCAAGGGGCTTGAGAGAACAGGCCCGGAATATACATACTATAGCAGCAACAAGAACAATAAGCACAGCATCAGTAGCCGTCAAGCCAGTCGTCATTATCGCGCTGGCTGCAGTCCATGTCGACACAGTCACCAAATCCGAATACCAATAGCCAATGAACGCCCACTTGGTCCAAGTCTGCTTCTCCTCTGGGACAGGATCTTGGTCTGTTACACGGGTTAGCAGCTTTATACAAAAACGATAAAATTGAATGGTATAGGTAGTGCGGAATGACGATAGACGTACCAGCATTTGTCCATATGTGAGCCGGGGCAATACTGCTGGTCTGCTTGGGCAATTTCCAGCTATGCCAATCTGTCAGTCGAGCTTGAGTCTTTTCCTTAATAGCATGGCCCCGCTGTCGAAAGGTGAAGGAATCCATCGCTATGGTCGCATTGAGAGGGATTGGTTTTGGCTTAATAGTCGAACTACTTTGGTTGATTTATACTACCCCATTAACTACCTCCTAACCGTTAGGCCTTATAGTGACGTATGTGAAATAGACACTTTGAGTCGTTGAGTCTTACCTTAAGACTGTTCCATACACCTGAATCTTACTTACAAAAGCAACCCTCTAAATCCCGTTGCAAGACATGGCGGCTGGTATCATTGCAGACCTAGTTTATCTATTGGTACTAGGTAACTGAATTTCGTCACAGGGCTGACATATGTGATATCGAAGATAAAGCAAGTTGCCGCCATTGGCAAATCGGGGTTAGGAAACAAGGTGCTTATCATTACCCCAGCTCTCTTTGGGTATGATGCTCGGCAAAGCAGCCACCTCCTTCGAATATCCCGGTCCGATAGTTCCCCATTCTCCGCACGGGCAGAACGGGGAATTAATTAGACAATATGCATAGGTGCCTATGCAGTTGCTATGCTCGGCGTCGGATAAGGATTCAAAAATCATTCATTACGGTACTTGGAAACCCATTAGCAACCGCCCGTCTATCTAGCCTCGATTGTGGTCCCCGAGGCCGCCTTATACACAAGATAAAATACAAAAACATGAAAATAACAATGCTCGCCCCGTCCTCATGTCAATGCTTTACTTTTTACTTTCCTTTCCGTCTACTCGCCCTTTAGCTTATCCTGCGTCACTGTGAACGCCATCTCTAGTAACTCCTCTTCTTCCTTCTTGTGAGCAGCCTTCAGACCAGTGGCGACCGATGCTGACGGGTTTCGGCCGGCGTACATGACGTGCTTGCGGTTGTGGTGTTCGGTTTCGTTCAGGAGAGTTTCGATACGCGGCTGGGTAAAGCTCCATGCACCCGCATTGAGGGGCTCTTCCTGAGCCCAGACAATAGTCTTGGCATTCTTGTACATGTCTAGGTTCTCCTTGAGTTGCTCCCACGGGAAGGGGTTGAGCTGCTCGATTCGGGTAAGGGCAACATTGTCGATCTTGTTGTCCGCGCGGTATTTGTGAAGCGCCGCCCACACCTGACCGGTGCAGAGGATCACTCGTTCGATTTCCTCGGGGGACTTGATGTTACCAGCTTCGTGCTCCGGGTCGGGAATAATCCACTTGAAATGAGCATCGGGGCCAGTGAATTCCTCAATGTTAGAACGGGCTAGAGGGTGTCGTAGTAGTGACTTGGAGAAGAAGATGATAAGGGCTACAGCAAACAATTAGCCATTATATACACCATAGTAGACCTCGTATGAATAACTTACGCTTTCGGAATTGTCGGTGCATCTGTCGGCGAAGAATATGGAACAGGTTAGCAGGCGTAGTCATGTACGCAATCTGCATGTTGCAATCCTGGTGCTGGCGCTCGAGCTTTTCCTGGGACGGATATACGCGCGGGTCTTCGTTGCAGAGTTGCAAATATCGTTCCATACGGCCAGAAGAATGCTCAGGGCCCTGTCCATCATAACCGTGGGGAAGAGACATGACCAGACCGGTTCGCTGCATCCACTTCACTTCACCAGAGGCGATAAACTGGTCAATAATACATTGCGCATTGTTGGCAAAATCACCGAATTGGGCTTCCCACATAACAAGCGCGTTCGGCGACGATAGCGAATAACCATACTCAAAACCCAAAGCACCGTACTCGCTCAAGGACGAGTTAGAGATAACGAACTTGCCTTGGTCCTTGCTGACGTGCTGCAGGGGTGTGTATGTGTTCTCGTTTTCTTGGTCGTGGAAGACGGAATGCCGTTGCGAGAAGGTACCTCTCTCTACGTCTTGGCCGGAAATACGAACGTGGTGGCCCTCGGTGACGAGCGAACCGAAGGCCAGAGCTTCGGCGGTCGACCAGTCAATATTCTTACCCTCAAGTACCGACTTCGTGCGGTTTTGTAGGATACGCTTTAGATTGCGATGGGCGTTGAAGTCTTCGGGAGTAGAGCCAATGACCTCACCGATGTGCTCTAGAGTCTTCTGATCGACGCTGGTCGACATGTGCGGTAGAACCTCAGTCGCCAACTCCTTGGGGGACTTGAAGCCGTTCCAGGCAGATGTAGTCCACTCCTTGGATGTTGGCTGATAATCTTTAGACTTAGCGAAGCTTTCCTCCAACATACCCCAGACCCATTGCTTGTGCTCTTCAACGTCCTCTTTCGTGAAAGTACCGTCCTTGAGCAACTTCTCTACGTAAATGTTGATTTGAGGGTCCTTGGCACTGATACGCTTATACATCAAGGGTTGAGTGAAGGAGGGTTGGTCTGTCTCATTGTGACCGTGCTTGCGGTAGCAGATGAGATCGATAACGACATCAGATTGGAACTCAGCGCGCCAATCCGCGGCTAATTGGCAGACAAAGTTCACGGCTTCAACATCATCGGCATTCACGTGGAAGACAGGCGCGTCGATGGCCTTGGCAATATCCGTACAATATGCGGTGGAACGAGCGAATCGAGGGTCGGTGGTGAAACCAATCTGGTTGTTGACGACCAAGTGGATTGTTCCACCAGTTGAGAAAGCTGGGAGGGAGTGGAAACCAAGACATTCATATACGATACCCTGAGCAGCGAAAGCGGCGTCACCGTGTAATAGCACGCCCATAGCAGTTCGATGCGTCGTCTCGTCATTGTTATAGTGCTGGATAGCTCTGGTCTTTCCTAGAACAACTGGATCTTCGGCTTCAAGATGAGAGGGGTTGGCCACAAGAGAAAGCTGCACTCGCTTGCCAGATGGCGTAGGACGCTCGAAGTTCATACCCAAATGGTACTTGACATCTCCTGATCCTTCGTCTTCAGCACCAGCAGTACCTGCGAATTCACTGAAAATGGACTCGTTCGGCTTGCGGACGACGTTGCTGAGCACATTAAGACGACCACGATGAGGCATTCCGATGACAATATCTTTAACGCCGTAGTCGACACTTCGGTCGATGAGCGCCTTCATTCCGGGTACAAGGGTCTCACAACCCTCCAATCCGAATCGCTTATCATTGGGATATTTGGTAGCCAAGAAAGATTCGAAGCTGGAACTCCAGATTAAACGGTCGAGAATTCGGCGCTTCTCGTCAATCGAATACTTAAAGGGTTGAGGAACTTCGACGCGCTCCCTTAGCCAGTCACATTTAGCCCTATCAGGGATATGAATAAACTCGACACCATAGGACCCGCAGTAGATATTCTCGCAAGCGGCAATGATCTCGCGGAGAGTCATCTTGTCTCGGCCTTCTCGCTTGAAGCGCGGGAGGATACCCGGGCCCAAGGTGAACTCCTTATCGAGATCCTTTTCGGTAAACTGGTAGTGGTCGAGGGATAGCTCCTTAATCTTAGTATTCGAAGAACCTCTTGGCTCGTTACGGATACCAAGAGGGTCGATATCGGCCTTGTGGTGGCCACGAGCCTGGTACGCGCGAACTAGAAGCTGGACTTTCAGATGATTCATAACGTCAGAGCCCTGGCCGACCCCCACGCCCACAGCCGGCCCAACACCGCCAGTCGCATTGGGAACGAGGGTGGGAGGAGGGGTGAAAGCTTGCTGGATAGGCATGTCGCCACTCTCCATGTTTCTAAAGTAGACCTGCCATGACACATGGACGCTCTCCGGATCCTCTTTCCACTGCAGATACATCTCATCGATGTAGTTGGCAGTGTTACCGGATAGGAAGTTGTCATTAGGAGAGGGTGCCGACGTCGTGGTAGAAGAATACCTCTTCTGGGCGGCGATGGCGAGAGGACGACGAGCGGCGCTAAGGGAGAAACATCTCGAGGATTGGGAGATACATTTCGACGTACGGCAGCTAGCTCTAAGAAGCTGGCTGCTCGAAGATCGGAGGGTGCTACTCAGCATGGCGCCAGGCTGATGCTTCGACAGCTATAAAAATGGATTAGGACCGTATTAGGGGGAAAATGACAAACTTGCTGTCTACTCGGGCATGTAAAAACCCCAGAAAATGACTTTATTAAACTCCTACCAAAGGGCGAGATGCTATGATCTCGAGAAGAGATTAAGGAGCGGCGGAGTAAGTCTAGGTTTGAACAGTACCTTTAGTGAGTTGAGGTGCTGGAGGAGAGAAACTGGGATAGACTGGGAATGGTCATGCTCCCCAAGTTTGGAGAAAATGAAAAAACGTAGTGACTGCGACTGCCCCTGTCGTCACCCGGTCGCAGATCTAGGAGCCAAGAAGACCCGGCAATGCCGACTATAAGATTAAACAGTATTGTGGATGTTCATAGCCGGTATAGCTCGGCTGTCGCTGCATGCAGTTAAACATTGAATTCGTATTTACAGGCTAAATTCGGCTTCTGGAACACAGTTGGGTTAGGCTGGTTTAGGGCGGCAGCTTCGATCCTGACGTTTTAATTCGGTAGAAAGGCCCGATTCTTGCCGCAAAAAATTCCTAAAAACCACCGAGGCTATGGTAGACCTTTTTTACACTTAACACAGATTCTACAATCGAGACTTTTTAATCGCTCAAATAGTTTCTTTTGCACTTATACGATATCACACATATTTTTATAGAACAACCACACAGCATATATCTTGTTCGCAAGGCTTGCTATTAAGGCGCTGATTGATCCACGAAATGTATGTCACAGGACGAGACGGCAGTTGACTCAGGCAGCTTGGAACCTGGAAGTGGTTACAGTATGTACTAGGTATCTATATAGTAGTGGAGTTCGTGCTTAGGGGATATGACACTATCCAAATAACTACCTACCTACACTATGTACCTAAGTAAACACTAAACACTTAACGCTCCCGTTGATCCGTAAAACTATAGGAGTTATAAAAATGCGGTAAGGACACCGCCTATATATACTAGTGTAAAGATATTTGTTTCCATAATTATTTCGATGAATGTTTCGACGCCAATAGTTGAAGTCGTTTCGGCACGTCATCATTGATGCTAGTACCCTTGGCATCTTGGTTACTGAGCTGTACACATCGAAATATTATGACCAATTAAAATGCTCATTTATACCGGGATATTCAAGTACAATGTACCTAGGTACCTATGTACCTAACGGCTTGAGTCAAGCTAAGTGTGGCTGTCGCTATCATGTGGGGTCCTCAGCCTCAAACTCGAGTACTAGGTACAAAAGTACATGCAGACAGCTCTTTATTGGAACCTTCAGTCCATTTTGTCTATGGCAAGCACTTGAGCTCTTCATCCCAAGGACCAAGGTCGACCGCGTCGAATTCCCAACTCACCCACTTCTTTAACCCCAAGGGCGTAATATAGGTACTCAATAAATCTCAGGGTTGGCCTAAGAACAAGCGCCTAGTGCAGGAGCCTTGCCATATGGATGCGTTGTAGTATTACTATTCTGATTTTTAGGCGCCTCTTGATTACATATATATCACTTCTCATTCGGTGTCTATCAAGTAATTAATTCCAAAAAGGAATACCATAAGTACTACAACACAAAACCGACACATCTTAAAGGTCGGGTGAGGACACAACTGTATCCTGCAGTTGACCGTTTTTTTCATTTTGAGATAGCAGCCCTCCTTTGTTGTCCTCATTCTTTCGTCACATTTGCACGATGGCAATCCCGATAGGTGCTTCTGCCTATAAGAAAAAAGACGGCATACTCACCCTCACCCCGGACCGGAAGAATGTCATCTGGACCCCGAACTCTTCACCAGATGGTGCACCGACGATATCTCTAAAGATATCAAATATCACCAGTAAGTGTTTTCTCAAAAATCATAATTCTTAATGACTTATCATTTCGTGCCTAGATCTACAGCAAACACCAGATACCGCTGCCAAGGTTATGCTCAAGATATTTGATAAGCCCTCGGAGAGTGCTGAACCGGTGGCCTACCTCTTCCATTTCAACTCCCCTTCAGATCCAAGGGCCGAAGCCAATGCTATCAGGGACCTCTTGTCCAAAATTCTGGCCGAGGCCAAGAATAACGATCCTAGTATCCCGCAAGCAGCTGCATCTACCGGAGGTAGTGGCTCGGCGTCTATGGCATTTGCCAATACTGCTGTATCCAAGTTAGCAGCAGCGCGTCTATTCGATGATGATGCTTTAAAGGGTGATATTGCGCTACAGCAGTCACTTATGAAGGCGGATCGCAACCTTTCTCAGATGTACATGGAAGGTCGCAAGATGAAGCCCGATTCTATATCAGATGCTACATTTAACACGCAATTCTGGACCGCGAGGATCAACCTACTTCGAGCTTATGCCATTGAGAATAGTCAGAAGAAAGGACCCTACAATGTCTTAGCCCAAGTGCGGCCTACCGTACAGCAGAGCACAGATCCAGATAAAGCTAGCGAATTGAAACTGAAGTTTAGTGTCGAGCAGATGCAGATGATTTTCAGCCAGCACCCTCTCGTCAAACGCATCTACAACGAAAACGTGCCGCCCCTAGAGCAGGATAAGTTTTGGATGAGATTCTTCCTGAGCAAGCTATCGAAAAAGCTAAGGGGAGAACGTGTCACAGATTTAGAGCCGCCTGATAAAATATTCGACAAATATGATGAGTATGACGACATCAAGGCCTTCAACAGCAAGTTCCTAGCGCAGCACGTGCCTCATATCATCGATATAGAAGGTAACGAAGAGAATCAGGGTGGTTTCAGGAGCGGTAACCGGAAGGATATCGAGATGCGACCAAGAGGAAGAAAAGATGTACCTATCATTCAAACTTTAAACAGCATCAGCGAAAAGCTACTGACTACTGTTGTATCGTTCGAAAATGACCCTACTCAGCAGGCAGAGTTAGATGACGACAGTTATCGAGAACTCGCCCTACGCGATCTACGAGGGGATGTGGAAGAGAACCGCATAATTCTAAACATCAAGGAACAAAGCAGGTTCTTCTCCTCGAATGAGACTAGCACCATCTCCGAAACGGCAGCGGTGTACGCGAAGCAGAACCCATCGGAAGTGCTCAAGAATGTGCAAGGCGATGTAAGAAGCCTGAACATGTATAGTGCTGGCGGAGTCGATCTTCACGCTTCATTAGGCATCAATGACGACAGCGACAGCGAAGATGAGGGAGAGAAGGTTCCTCATGTAGGGTCACGAGCGTCGCGGAAGAGTGCGCAAAAACAGATCCTCGAGAGTATGGGGCAGAGGCGGTCCCAAATATTCGGTCACGACTCGGATGAAGCTTCACCCATGGGATTACCTGCAGATGTCGCCCATTCTTGCAGTCTAACCCACGCTACTACCATAGAGTTCCTGCATCAATTCTGGTCGACATTCTTGTCTGGTGACCCGGACCGGGCTGTCGAGCTTGGATATCTGGCCGAAGCTCTTAAGCGATCTAAAGACAGGATAGATGCGGTTGCGGCAGAGGCCGAGGCGGCACGAGAAGCGCAAATCAAGAAGAGAAAGGATGAAATAATACGAATTTACGAACAGACCAAGCGAAAGATCAAGTTCAATTCCAAGTCTGTCCGTGGCGGTAAGGAAGCGGTTCTTAAGCTCATGGAGCCTACGATACAATCTCTAGATAAGGCCATAGCCGATTATCAGAGAGCACTGGCTGCAGAAGGCATCCAGGTCAGCACGGAGCGGTGAGAGAATTGCATAGGCATTGGGGCGCTCATTTTGGGTTAGATGGGGAAAAGGGATTGCATGAAACACGCTCTCGTAACGGGCTAGCCTCCGTAATTATAGTATAATTGTAGTATGATACCAGTCCTTCAAACGACGATTAATAACATGTTGTGGTTTTTCCTTTACAATTAAGACGGTTCCATAAAAATATGCAATTCGACTTCGTTTTTTTATAGTCGGTGAAAGTAGGTAGGTACATGTACTTCAAGCAATTGACCGATTATAACTGCCCTGCTAAGATGTAGACCGAGAGCTAGATTATGTAGAAGGGGCTTCCCTTTGGTGGCCACCTCTTATTAAAGTTTATACGCCTTCCCTTAAGCGGATAAAACGGTGATGGTAGCCACGACGACATAACGAGGAACAGCAAGCGCAACCTTAAAAAGATACACCAGATGACTTCAAGTACCGATTGATGTCGCGTGAGCAAAAGATTAGGTACAATCTTAGAACCGATCCAACTTACATCTACATCTACATCTTCCTATCACAGCATCTCATCATTCAGAAGTGCCCTGCTCTGCTCTGCTTTAGCCCTCAGAAAGTCGGCGTAGATTTTACTTGTACCCATCATCATCTTGATACTGATCATTGCAGAAGTATCAACACTAACACTAACACTAGCATATAACAAATAACAAATAACATGGACAATACCAGTGCCACCACTCCCAGACGTACCCTCTTCAAAAGGCGCCACTTATCTACCAAATCCCGGATTCCTCTCTCCAATAGATCCAACCTTGACGCCAAAAGCGCTCCAGAAGAACAGCGCCCTCTTGATCCTAAATGGGACCACAAGGATTCCTCCGAGGGTATTCCCAGTTCTCAGACTTCAATCCACGATGCGACCTGGGTGTCTGAATCCAGTAGCAGTACAAAATCTCCTCGTCGACCCTCAACCCCGTCTTCAAGCGTGGCGTCTCCGGTAGTAGCTAGGCCTGTCACTCCGCCGGTGCCATGCCCCGCGTCTATAGACCCCAATTCGGAGTCTCCGCTCTCGCAGATCGCGGCGTTCGAGACACCGTTCCTGTATGGCCATGGTACCGAGCTTGCACCTATTGCCGAGCAGCGCAGCAGAACGACGTTGCGCAGTAATGGCGGTGGGGCTAGTACCGTATCAACGTCAGATATTTCGTCCCTGCTAAAACATAAAGAATCCGGCGCGAGCACCATCAGGAGTCGTAGAAGTCGTACCGAGTCGCCACCGAGGCGTCAACTACGCCGGCAGCCTTCGTTTAGTTTTAGCGATCTGCCTCATCTACACACTACTCCCGCTACAACTAACACTAGTAGTGACGGCCAGCCCGGTAGTAGCCAGAGCGGTGAAAATCCCGAACCTGCCGCTGTCATTGCTGGTACCAGTAGCAGCAATGAAAGCGGCGTTAGGATCCCCCGCCTCCGCAATACCAGTAAACGGCACTCTCCCCCAGTCGTTGAAACAGTCGACGTCCACGCATACCCGCAGAGACCCGGATACCCACCGCACAACATCCTAGGCCCAAAATACTACAGCGGGATACCCCTGACAGAAGAACAGGAGCAGGATTACGCGGCGATGGAGCTGTCGTTTGCTAACAGGACCGCCCAGGGCAACTCGGGGACGCGCCCGGTCCTGCGACCGTCGCAGGGCCGTCCTAATTTCAGACGCCCCATACCCCGGGTCTGCAAGGCTTGCAGGCGACCGGCGGATCAGCACTGGAGTCTTTTCTCAACGGTGACTGGCCTCGGGCAAGACAAGCGACGAGGGGCGGATTGGTGCTCGAGGTGTGCGTGGCGGAAGGTCGGGATCATTATGTGCTGCTGCGGGTATCATTTGAACATGTACCCAGGCACATTTATGTGAGGTTGATGTAATACACGGGTTTGTCTGTTTGTTTATGTCCCCTCGAGGATCATGAGGCGTTGATGCGGGAAAATATGGGATTACGGGGGTATTAGACCAGAGGTATTAGAACGGAACTTAGACGGCGTCTGCTCCAAGGCCTTTTTTTCTTCTTCTCTTTATTATTTCCCCTTGAATAATCATCGCATGGGTTTTGTAAGTTTTCATCTTATTCTCCTAAGAGAGCAATGGCTAATTATTGTCGCGTCTTGATTTCTGGCAGATTGCTCGTCGCATTGGGCTTCTCTGTCTATGTACCCTAACCTAAGTAAATCGAGCAACGGAAAGCGATACGGCGGCTCGCCATATATAGCGAGAAGCTCGTCTTCTAGAGCTAGTATTCCCCTGACGTTATATACAGTTTGAGTGGTGTATTATAACAAGACCTTCTGGGTTAATTATTGTAATATCTGCCACGGTCGAACGATGCCGTCGTCTCCAGTCGAAACCAACATCTCTTCGATCCCTCTTCTCTCGGGCGCACACCCCTGGTCATAACGCTTGCACCAGGTGACGTGGTTGACCTCGTATGCGCCGTGGGCGTTAGGGGTCGTCGATATTAGCTTCCATCTCCGGGATTCCTGGGGCTTGTTGGTTTCCGCATGGCCGTTTGTCATCTGAACATCCCCGTCTAGCTCTGCAGCGGCCTCGTCGTCTGTAGCGTGTATCCCATTGGTGGCCCCCTCCTCGTCCTCGCGGTATACGGCAATGATACCATCACTGCCTGTGCTTGCAACCATACCGCCCGGGCTCCATGCTGCTGAGTATATATCTCGCGTATGAGCCGTAGGGAGCACAGCGGTGCACTCCCATTCCTCCTTCAGCGCCCTTCGCATGGTATTCGGTATACCTCCTAGACCCCCCCACGCATGCTGCGGCGCCTCCTCCTCGTCCCCCTCTTCCTTGAGCGTCCATATCCTCACTGTGCGATCAGAGCTCCACGTCATAATCCGCGGGAACTTCTCCCCTCTCGGCTTCGGCTCCCACTGCACGCCCCAGACAGTTCCCTCATGACCCTCAAGCACCGCAACACACACCCACTCCTGCTCAGACTCTTCCCGCCATATCCGCACCGTGTTATCGTAACTCGCGCTGGCTAAGACGTCGCTGCTATACCGCCCGCGACCACTTCTATTGGTTTCCGGACACCATGCTACGGCTTTGACATCGCCTTCGTGCTCGCTGAGAACGGCGACGGTTTCCCACTCGTCGTCGTCCTCATTCGTGCCTACATCCTCCCATATCCAGACGGATTTGTCCCGGCTACACGTCGCGAGGAACTGGCCCGTAGGAGAAAACGAGACAGATTTGACTTCTGAGTCCTGACCGTCCAGGATAACAATCAACTCCCAGTCTTTATTCTTCTTCTCGTCACCACTGTCCTCCTCTCCAACATCGACCTCCAAATCGCCTTTGGCCTCGTCATTCCAGCGCCACAGTCCTGCTGTGGAATCGAAGCTCCCTGTTACCAAGCACAGTTTGTGAGGCGGCAGGTTAGGCTTCCAGGTTGTGGAGCGCACGGAGCGATCGTGACCGTTGGTCAGGGCACTGTGGGCGGAGAGAGTTGAGAGTGAGAAGACTGTAACGGACTTTTGGTGGGCGGTGGCTAGGAGGGGGAGAGTGGGATGCGGTATCGATTGCCAGGCGCGCTGGTATAGGTCGGGCTTGAAGGGGGGCAGGGCCACCAGAAGATTGGTGGACTCTGGAGTCGCCATTTTCGCTACTAATCGCGCCGGAGTAGGAAACTTCAAATTTAAATGAGTGCGATTGCCTTTTCCGATTGATAATAATAATCTAATATCAAATAGATTATAATAGGTATATAAAAATGAAGGGCGACGTGGATTCACGACAATGACGAGGCGATGTTGAAAATTGGACGAATTATTATTCTCGGCTGCTAATCGAGTATCACAGCGGCATCGCAAGGACTGACTGACGTATGCGGGGCAACGTGGGGTTAATTAAGCTTTGCACATTTTGGCATGGTGGGGCTCTGAAAGAGTGCAATGATTATTAATACTTGTATTATAGATGTTGCTTACAGGAAATTACTAGTACAACTACGTGAAGTTACGCGTGAGTTGTATAGTTCCCTGTCTTTATTTAAGCCTTGAGCTAATAGTTTTGCTATTAATTCCCAAGTGCAAATACAGTTTCCAATAGAGTGAGAGTATTGCATCTTAATAACCACTTGATCTAAGCATTTACCAGCTCATTTGGCAAATCTTATATATGAGCCGTGTAAACAAGTAGTAGTCTAGGTTAGAATATTACTATCATAGGTATAGCTTGTTCAGTGATAGAATTGCTTTCTTTTTATTTTGTGTCTATAAACTCGAAACGTACCTAGTACGAATTACCTATTTTTAAATACCACGGATGGTAGCTGGTCGTCATGATCTATTGATTGTGTGATAACCGCTGGAGGCCGCTAAACTTATGTCCCATTCCCTCCCTTTCTAAGAAATGGAAATGGGGCAAACTGCTAAGGTAGATGATCGACAAGCCACTCGTTGCCGGTCTCCATTTCTAAGTAGTGTAAATATTACTGAAGGGTCATTGGATCAAATTAGATGGCACTGATAAAACTAAGAGTAGGTTTCGTCTATTGCCTTATATTACGGCTGAAGGGCACGGGGGAGATATTACTCAATATCATCGACCGAACGTGGACACTGGCATCTGTGGCGTGCTCATCTTTTTCTGTTCATGATGAACTTAGAAATGACCAAGACGAAGTGTTAACAAGCGACAGGGGAAATCCTGTGACTTGGGACCATCTGTATGGGGCAAACCATTAGAAGTAGCAAATAAATAGAAGTGGGTAGCCTAGATAGCCACCTAACGATGATATGAAGTATTAATTGGGCATTGAGGCTAAGTTACCGAACACCTGGTAGCGAAATATCGAATGGATATTGTGGCACGACGTATCTAAGGGGCTGGGATAATGCAACGGAAAGAGCCCGCGGTTCCTAAACATTTAAGATCTGCATATGTACCAGGTAGTTAGTTAGCTTGAGGTTGCTGCATCTTGAATTGCCAGCTCTGGATATAAGACAAGAGCTTGCTTGTATGTAGAATATCTGGCGTGTGCCAAGTTGTGGCATTCTTGTAAGTGCTGTCGCACTGCTCACGGTTCCGTGCTTGCTTCTACTGCACCATTCGAAAAAGCAATTTCGGTCCCAATGGGGAGACCTCCTGCAAAGTTCCGGACCCTACATTATGTCTGACACCAGACTTGCCTCTGATCAGAACGGTAATACCACGAGGCGGACGCACCGTCTAGTCGAGTTCGGCTTCTTCACTGTATAGGGTCCGAACACCTCTACACCCTGCTTGCATGTGTCAGGTGGGCTGTTTCCTAAATCGATTCCTAGGTACTTATATGCTTTGCATATTAGTGTCTACGATCAGACACCTTGATCTTTTGTACCGACCTCCATCCGGTAGAATCAATGTCGCTCTATGAATATTGTCTATGGGCAATACCCCTACGCTGTTTCCTCCAGCGTAATTATAGTTAATGCCTTGAGTTATCTCATAGTTGCCACTCTCGTGGTCCTAGATCCGGTTTACACGAATGCCCTCTACTATGTTGAAAGATGAGGATGAAATTATCTCTCGATCGTTCCGGGGAGGCCTCGTGTTCCTAAGCTACCTTGTCTCTTGCACTAGAGCGGCGCTAACATTCGAGCTACACAATCGTCGAACTTCCCGGCATGGCCTACTCAATCATCTTATTCTTGTCAGTACTGCAGTGAATATGGGCGGGATATCAATATGGTGCTGGCTTCCGGTTTGCAGAACCTCATCGGGTGTGCGGGATTATTGGATCCCGCATGAAGATAAAGAGTAGGGACCTGAAGGGAAGTTAAGAAGTATGGTAATATGGGCCAGAGGGAGCGCTATGTTGGACTGTGGCGTATATATTGGCTTCTTCGGCGTCAAGGCTGGCGTAGGAAGTTTTGGTTTTGACATCGTGGCCAAAAAAAAGCACCCGGAATTTGCTCCCTACTATGCGAGTGCTGTTTGAACGTCTAACCTAGAGTCATGGCAGGCGGATGGTACGTCTATAGAATACCTCTTTTTGCCAATAGTCTTGAGTCAGTCGTCGACTTAGTCCTATTTGAAAGCTCGATGTCTAACGTATATTGTTTCGTAGCTGTCTGACGATCTCCAATCACTTCGCGCTCGAGTAGATGACCCCGTTTTTGACGAAGCCGTAATTATGCACTTCTAGGATTCATCGGATGGCATATAAGAATTCATCTCATCTCGCCGCATTTACACGGTACGTGCATTAGAAACTATCCCCGACCGCAAATGCAGTGCCGATCAATAAGCCACATACAACATACCCACGAGCCGAGCGAGCCATATTCTAGCGAAATCGCTTGGGTTCATTGCATCGTTTTAGACAGTTGAAAAACCAATGACTACCTATGCATAGTTGAAGATGGCTGTTGAATACTGATGGAATTGGTGTGAGGGTTTTCTATGCACCTGTTAACTATGAACTAACCGTAGATGTTTGCAGTTTTACGGTGAAGTGATGCAGTCAGGATTCCCCTGGTCGTCACCAGTCGTAGAATAATACGATATCTGACAAAGCGGTGGTGCAGCAATCCTCCTCTTTCGGAGGCATCATGGTGTCACAGGAGACCCAGGTAGATATAATACAGATCGACGATGTTAGGGGTGACGGTGGCCAAAGCTGGAGCAGGCTTTGACTTTAGGACGTCTCTGTCCGGAGAGCGCAAGAAAATCAACGAAGTGATTACATTTGCTGACGAACTATTCGCTATTTGTGTTGATAGACTTTAACATTTTCTCATTTGTATGTATACTTACCTACCTACCTTCCTACATACCTTGTAACAATAATGGGTACCTAGGTAGTTGTTAACGTCAATTGTACTAAATAAAAATTGATGTAGGTACTAAATATTTTAGTCCGACCCCAAAGGTAGTCGGTACTATTATCCCGAGACCGCAATGACGATAGGAAAGAAGCTAGCGGTTTGTTGGATTGGTTGGATTTGGCTGCATAACTTGGAAGGATACTGCTACCTCGAATATATACGTCAGTCAAGTATGGCGAGACGCACGCACGTGGAGAAAAGAAGCTGCCTCGTATGGATCCGCCCCTTTTTACCTGGGTTATGCATTTACCTGGGTTATACATATGTAATTACTGAGGAGGAACGAATAATATAATTTCAGGTTTCCAATTGAAATCATCCAAGTACGAGTCCCGAGACAAAGACCCTTCTTTGTGCAATGGAATCTACAAAGGTGATATTACATATCTATGATTCGTATATAATTGATGGAACATCTATTGTCGGCCCTAAGTGTCTAAGTGTCTAAGGGAATCTTAGGAAGCACTCCCCTGTTCCCCCCCCCCCGCCTAATCGAACCATCTCGATAGACACATAACCTTTCGTTACCTTTGATGCTGTGCTACACAGTGAACATTTTAGTGAGCCTTTTACATTCAGACAATTGTACCGAGCCCAACCGTGTTCCCGTTGCCGCATCCCTAATTGTGGGACATGTGGGGTATGGAAATGTACCTTTTATGGGAGGAAGTATGGGGCTTACTGCTCACTTTTTCACTCCGGGAAGGGAGCTGCAGACCCAGTTCTCAGCCAACCCATCACAAGCTAATACCACGAACTAAAAGCAAGCCCTTTCCATTCTATTTTCTCTCGGCGTAACTTTGTATCAGGTATTAGGTATCAGGTACGAATACAATGCTGATATCAACTTCTACACGTAGTTGTCTCCATTCGTCTCCATTCTTCTCCATTTACTTCTCCACTGAAAGGAGAAGTGCCTGACCGCGTGGTCACCCCCACGCTCATACCAACACCATTACCAACACCATTCAACTTCGTCACTCCAGAGTGAGGGAAATTTCTTTAATTGCTCTTCTTTACAACATATAACCTAAGTAATTCGAGCCTCAAAGGCAATTTGACCTGACTTGGCGTCAATTTTGCCGCCAGCCGGTCGCTGATTTAAAAGACCCGTCTTCTGTCTAATTTATATTATCCCTTGCATTGTGTTCGAGCTGAGAGAAGTCGGCTTGTTTGCCTGGCTACTGTGTTCGAGTTTTACACTTGAACGCAGTTTCGTGTCTTCAAATAGGCACGAACAGTATTGCCAGAAGGATCCTGCTGGCAGTGCAACTGAACGGGATACACCTAACTCTTAATACCAGTCGAATTCTTTGACCATGTCCAGATTCGCCAGAGGTTTGAAGCGCATTGCGCTCCCCACCACAATCGCTGCGGTCGGTGGTGGCGCGCTTCTGTACTCATATCGACCCCGGAATATTCCAGGCTTCGAAGGTCCTGCGGTCCCTCCTCCCATCTACGGCGCCGATGGCACATTTAAGCTCCCTCGGTTTCCGAAAGTGAAATCCCGTGAGGAGCAGATAGCCGACCTAAAAAAGAGCGCCGGAGAAGAGGAGGAGTATGATATGCTTGTTATTGGCGGTGGAGCCACCGGGGCAGGTGTTGCGCTGGATGCTGTTACTAGAGGCCTCAAAGTAGCGGTCGTCGAGAGAGACGACTTCAGCAGTGGTACCAGTAGTAAAAGTACCAAGCTTGTGCATGGTGGTGTGAGATATCTGGAAAAAGCTGTGTGGAATTTGGACTACAGTCAGTACGAATTAGTCAAGGAGGCCCTCAAGGAGCGCAAGTATTTCTTGCAGACAGCCCCTCATCTGAGTTCGTGGCTACCTATTATGCTTCCTTTGGACAAATGGTGGAAGGCACCATATTACTGGGCCGGTACCAAGTTCTACGATTTCCTTGCTGGTAGCGAAGGTATCGAGAGTTCTTATTTCTTGACTAGGAGTAAGGCTCTAGATGCGTTTCCTATGCTGAAGCAGACTGATCTTGTTGGTGCTTTGGTATATTACGACGGCGCGCACAACGACTCGAGGATGAACGTCTCTATTGCTATGACCGCAGCGGTATATGGAGCTACCGTGTTGAACCATGCCGAGGTGACTGGGCTGACGAAGAATGAGAACGGCAAGCTAAACGGTGCTCTGGTGAAGGACGTGATTGATGACCGTAATGGTAAGAAGTCTGATCCATTTACCGTCAAGGCCAAATGCATCGTCAACTGTACCGGCCCCTTTACCGACTCTATCCGGAAACTCGACGACCAGGATTGTGCAGAAATCGTTGCGCCCGCTTCGGGTGTCCACGTCATCTTACCCGGTTACTATAGCCCTTCAAACATGGGATTGATCGATCCATCAACATCGGATGGCCGAGTTATCTTCTTCCTCCCGTGGCAAGGAAACACCATCGCGGGCACGACTGATGAGCCTACATCTATCTCTCCCAATCCCCTCCCCGACGAGAAATCGATTCAGTGGATTCTGAACGAAGTTAGCCATTACCTTTCACCGGATATCCATGTTCGCCGTGGCGATGTGCTTGCAGCTTGGGCCGGCATTCGTCCTCTAGTCAAGGACCCCAAGGCCCAGAACACGCAATCGCTAGTACGCAACCACCTTGTTGATATCTCCAGTTCCGGCCTCGTGACATGTGCAGGAGGAAAGTGGACGACCTACCGACAAATGGCTGAGGATTGCGTAGACGCCGCGGTCAAGGAATTCAACCTTCCTACCAAGCCCTTCCCTAATGCTCCACGAGTAAGCGGCACCGAGGCTATAGACGACGGTGCAATTCTAGACGGATCATGCCAGACTCACAATGTCCGACTAGTTGGCGCGCATGGCTTCAGTAAGACCTTGTTCATCAATTTGATTCAGCACTTTGGCATCGAAACCGAAGTTGCTAAGCACTTGACTGAGAGCTACGGTGACAGAGCGTGGACTGTTGCAGCTATGTGCAAGCCGACAGACCTCCGATTCCCTGCGAGAGGAGAGCGGATAGCTCGTCTCTACCCCTTCGTGGATGGGGAAATCAGATATGCCATCGCCAACGAGTATGCGCAGACTGCCGTTGACATCCTCGCACGAAGGACGAGATTGGCCTTCCTAAACGCCCAGGCTGCGCTTGAGTGCTTGCCCAAGATCATCGATATCATGAGCCAAGAATTGAAGTGGGATCGAAAGAGACAGGAGCGAGAATGGAAAGATAGTGAGTAACCTACACAACTTATTTCGCTTACACAACAAAAGGCACTAATGAATCCTTCACTTTAGCCGTAGAATTCCTGCAATCAATGGGCCTGCCCGAGCCGATGCTCACCGTAACCAGGGCCCAGGTTGAGAAGGGCAAGCTCGACTTCAGCTCCTCGCTCGAGTACAAGATGTACTCGAGGCATAACAAGCCCCCCGTCGTAGAAGAGTAATTAAGACAAATTAGAGCGAAAGAAAGGGATGCTTACCTGGAGGCCTAAAAGAGATGGGAAATGGGTTTATATAAAGGAGCCCGTAATTCGAGATATAGACGGCTGGATGGAGCAATTCTGGCGTGTGTTTTGTTTGTCCCCTGGGTTAAGGAGGAGCATTTCGTCATGTGTTCAAAAGCGTCGCTGCCGAAGGCGATGCAATCTCTATCGACATGTAGCTGTAATGGATTTGATAGTCGATAGCAAATAGAAAAGACTATGAACCGCTATTTTTAACTTGGGGGTATTAACTACCTAGGTACCTAGGTTAGGTAGGTACATATTCTTGTTATACCTGTGACACGTTGGCTGTCAGGTCTAACCTCTTGATTAATCTGGTGGAAGACAACTCGTTAGGTTAGAACTGTTAATAAGAACTCATGAAGTAAAGTATAACTACTACAATTTGGTACAATAGATAGGAAGTACTAGCTTCAATTGATGGTTTTGAATGGTCAATCCCTCTTTTCGACGATGACCCTTTATTGGATGAACATCAAGTCAAAGCTTAGAAGATGAGACGCAATCGAAACCCATAGATCTAAAACCACAAGCGCACAGTTACTTACTTACACCAAGTTTAAATCATGCATAACTAGTAGTAACATAGCACAAGATCACATAGGTAGGGTAGGTACCTAGGTAGGTACCTAGGTAGTTAAACCAATTTACGGTCAGTTTCATATAGTTACATAGACTTTCATACTATATTCATCTGGCTCCTCTACTAGTTAACAACCCGAGGATTACGATATATCGACATGAAGATATATCAGCACACAAACTCTCACGTTTGTCTCTGCTTGTCTTGTCTTGCCCAATAATTCCCCGCTCTATACAATGCAGGTGTAGTGTAATGTTAGAGCCAATGTTCTTTTGCAGACGACGCTGCTTGCTTGCTCGCTCGCCTGCCCTTCGACCAATCCTAAAAATCAAATAACGTTGAGGGGAAATTCGTTACATCTAGAAAAAGTCGTGATATCCAAACCCCCCGTTTAAAACGCCTCGCCAAATCCTGTTAATTTCCCATTCTATGCCATATTTGGCCCGGTTTATTTTAATGCTTGCCGCCGTAGGACCCAGTTGCCTGGCCGTCCGGATGATAACGCCGAAAATGATAAAACCAGATGCATTTCAAACCGCCAAATGATAAACATGGTAAGGAAATTTTGTAAATCGCCCTGCTCGAAACGACAAAGTAGATCAACTCATTAGTCCGTCTCACATGATTCAATAACACCAACTTAGTGGTATAACGTAGTTCTAAAATCCGGAATTGACTCTCCTCCCGGATACAGAAAAGACACGCTGGAAGAGATTTCGCATACCGCCATCGGAATTCCGATATTGATTATGATGACGATATGGGCACACAGAATCCGTGCTAACTCTGCACTTCATCTTGCGCTCAAGTTCTGCTTCCCAGCCATACGTGTCGTCAACAGTGCTGGCTCGCGTATAGGCGTCAGAATCGACAACGGTGAGTGCCGAACCATCCTCCCCTTGCGATATGCCTAGGCAATTTGAGAAGTCGCTGAGTGAGGTCTGACCGATAGTGACTTCGGTTCGATCGGTTTCCGCATCACTAACGATCGTTCCAGTCTCGGCACTGACCTCCGTCTCGGTATCCGTTTCATAATTAAAGCTATTGAAGGATTCGGGGGAACGTAGAAGGTGAAGTGGTCGTCTCACAAACCCGCACGGCTGAGGCATCATTACTGGTCCGCCTTTTGCCTCTGGCTCTTCAACGACCCTCGCCGGGATCTTCAACGGTTTGGGCTTAGTGCTACGTTGACGGCACCGAACGTTGCGCCCAACCGTACATGATCCATCATTTTGATATGCGCTACGCGCTTTCACGGCCACGCCACCCGTGACATCTCCACTGACGGTCTGCGGATAGGTGCATAATCCAGCAGGCATCCTAAGTGGAATCTGCAATTTCTCGCCGGGGTGAGGATCCTCCCACAGCGTATTCATACTGACAGTCTCTCGTAGGGTAGGTATCGAGCTGTTACTACTCATAGCGATGGAGAGATCAGGTGATGGCGCGGCCTGTAACCCTCATAATGGGGGCTGGTTGGCTGATGTTGAGCCTGTGCGACGGACGGACTTGCTCTTCCTCGTCAATCCCAACTTTGCGCCCATCTTCTTCCAACTATTTCCCGAAATAGCTTTTTGTAGAGCATGAGGTGAAGTATTAAATGAGAGATCTGAGGTGGGCGGTGTTGTAGGCGGTGTCATTGGCTCGGCTGCAGGGGTCGAATTTGGACTGCTATCATCAGTCACCAAATCAACTACTGTTTCTACCGAAGCAGAAGTAGACCGGTTACCAACTCCACCACGTCCTATGATGAAATGTGGGAGATAGGATGATCTGGGTGATTGACTTGCTTCATCGTCATGTCCGACGTCCCTTGGTATTCGAAGGCGCGAACGGCCTTGTCTATATTCCTGAGACTCTTCCTCGACTCGTGATTCAACCGTAGCTGATACGACAGACTCAAGAAAGGGCACAAGAACAGAATCGTTTATTAGTTCCCGTACAATCTGAACTGCTTCGTCAAGTTCAGAGGGGTTGGGTGGGTTTGCTTTACAGCAGGGAAGCTGGAGAAGACGGTCGCGAACATCCGCTGGAAGATTGACTTCCCGAGGCGCACATGGCATTATATATGCATCAATGACTTTCCGCCATAGCGAGCATATTGTTGCCGGTCCATTAGGTGCTTGACCCTGCGCGATCTGATGATACATAATCATGTACCGTTCAGCGTCCATTATAAATTCTAGAGTTTCTAGACAGTGGTTTTGAGATAAGAAGGCCATGAAAGAACTTAGTGTCCATGGCGGCGGTGCTGTGTTAGAGAGAATCTCTGACAGCGTTGGTGGGTTAGTGAAGGGCGAACCTGTGCGCGGTATGGCCAGGCTCGTAGGGCGTGATGTTTCCATTGCAGTTTCTTGGTCCCAATCCTCGAAGACTGACGGTGGTCGAGATAACTCCGTTTGAGATTGGTTCAAGTAGACTGGCGAGCTTCCTCGTAATCTAGGTTTTCCCATTATTCCTTTGAAGCTGGCAAAAGGAACAAGTATCGGGTAATCCGCCTGGCCGTGTAACCCTGAGCAAACAGAAGCTCTTGCAGCGAATTTAACCCAAAACGAGCTCTGACGCCATGCAAATTGGCAAGCTTCCTGTTTGACAAGATTGTTTCGCAACGAGATTATGGAAAACGTATGAAATACTTGCTCTAGCTTATCTCTAAGCGGCCTTCATTATCTGCAGGCAGCCCGTGTATTCCTAAAGATCAAGTCTTTCTAACCAATCAGTAGGTTCCCGTCCAGGCACTACACGGATAACAGCAGATATCGAGCAACTTTGAAGATACCCAGAGTCAGGTCGACTAACCAGAATGTCGTCTTATTCCAGCCAATACAAACTGGCGAATCAAGGAACGGACAACACAATGAGAAGCCGGCAATATTTCAAGTGGGGAGAAAGTTGTTTTCCGACACAATCTTAGACGATGTCTAACAAACAAGTTAGATCTCACTAGACCTAAGCTGGAAACCAGGTTTGAATATGAAAGGCTCAGCAGTCCGAGGCTGTTGATATAATATGTGGTAACCTCCACTCCTATTAGAGAGTTCCGAATCCACAGCGACAAATTAATACAGTCGTAAAGTAAAGCAATGGACTATTGCGTATTTAAGGTTAGCAAATCCTGATGGGCATGCCGAATGACATGCCTCCTCTATGCTTAAGTCGGTACTTCTAGACGAGGGCGAATTCGCAGGTCCGGCAAGATCGAAAAATTTCCGAGTTTCTAGCGATCTTCTAGAGCAAGATGGTGCAACAAAATCCAACAAGCAACGGTCGTTTGGTTTTACAGCGGACTAGTACGGTAGGCCGTGTGGAATGAAGGACGAGCTGGAAGACCGCAGATGATTCGCAACGAAGGACCAAAACACAACAGTTAGATCCACCGGACGTAACAGCGACAACAAAATAGTCGTTGAAAGAGAGGTGTTGATCAGGTTGGTATAGTTAAAACTAAAGGCGCCGAGCCGGTGTCGATGGGAATTAGTCGTATAAATATAATAGTATTAGCAATTGAGGCTGTTTTCTATTCCTATAGTAATCTCCTATAGGCGCTGCCGATGCGAATGAGAAGGGTTAAATTAAGTCGAGGCGAGTTCTTCGATGACGGTGCAAAAGCTGCAAAAGTGCCAAGGGTGAAGGAAAGCTTTCGGATAGAGGATCTTCAATGGTTGATGAAGGGTAGAATAGTAGACTGGGAAGATAGTTGACAAAATAGGATGGAACACTTAGAAACTAGAAACAGAAGGCGGGTGGGAGACAGAAGGAAGATTAAAGGGAAAAAGGGAGACAAGTACTGGTACCCACCCTTGGGGGTGATCAAGGTACCTGATGTATGGCGAATGACTGGGATCTTTCGATGGGTGCCCCCTTTAACCTTATGGTGGAACTCTTGACTAAGAAAATCTTCTACGGGTACACTGTACAGTACTATAGGTACATAGACTAGGTATCGTGGGTGCCCATCTTTAACCTTTTAACCTATCGCAACTGCGTTCATTTATCTAGAAACACCACCGTTCTTCATGATTGTCATGATTATCCCGATTTTATAGGTGGACGGCATTCTACGGTATTCTTCTAGAATATGACACAAAAGCACTGACGATCGCGCTGACCCTGCTACGTAGTATCCCCAAAACCGGAAGACGGGGGGGGAGGGGTCTGGACAAGGCAAGACAGGTGGGAAGAAAAGCAAATCGGGCTGGGCGAAGCCCTCCCAAGGGTTCGGCCAACGTTCAATTACCTCTTCGTTCACTGCTCTTACGTACATGTACCTGACTTATCTATCCTATCTACGTGCGCGCCTATGAGACCTACGAGACTACGACTACGAGACTACGAGACTACGAGACTACGAGACCTACTAGACCAACAAGGCCAGCGAGGCCAATAATAGGGCTACCGCACACACAGTATTCTCAACTAGTTCTAGTGCCGCTTTGTTGTAATGCTGAACAATAATAAGGTTAGGTTTCGAAGCCTTACCTGCACTCTGCCTGACTGCCATTGCATCGCCGTCATCTTTCACCATCAAGAGCGACAGAGTTGGCCGCCCCGGTCGCTTCCCAGGTTCAGCCAGGTGAGGTGACATACGTACTGTGCTACGTATTGAAAAAAGTGGCGCGACGCTAGAACGGCGCTAGAAGAAGCAGAACCCAAGCCGAGATGTCCAATCACATGAGCTTGTTCCAATCGCGTAAGAGGGGTCTCATACCCATGCGGAATAGTCTGTCGAGGGCCCCCTGTCTTCTTTAACCCGTACAGTATAAAGCGGCGAGGAATGATGGAAGAATGCTAGAAGCACCTGATGATACGAACAAAGCCAATCAGCGACCACACCTAATTATTCCTGGTGGGGTATCAGCCAGTAGTAGTACATGCTACAGCCAATGCCATTCTAGAAACGAACGCAAAGCCAGTGAAATACACTAATGGCAATAGCACCCAGCCTGCCAGCCCAGCCCGGTCGCCACTTCGATCGCTGAATGACCAACGAAGCTAGTGTAATAACTGTAGGTGTAATAGAGTTAAAGTCAAGACGCCATTTAATCACTTCTACGATGAACAAAAGAGGATGACGATGGTATCATCTCAGTGAATTACAAAAAGTTACTCCTATCTAAGGCAGGCAATTTATTCATCCCGACTTAATAGCCCCCTTTAGCATTATCGTACTGCAGATAGTATGTATGACTTGCAGATGCGCAATGTCGCACAAGAAACATATTCTCCCCATCACTCGACTATCACGGCAGGAAGACACCTGCAACAATTGATGTTGTCGAACGGTTTCGAATCAGCCATATATGCATGAACTTTTCCACTGGTATCTACTGGTATCCCAGGTCCTGCAAGAGATGCTACTCTACATACATAAATGCATACTGAATGCATACATACGATACACACCTCAATACATTACGTACCTACCTTAGACCGTACCGCTCTTATTCATCCATATCAGCAATCTCATGTTGCCCCCTCCCAGCAACCTCTCGCGCTATAGCATCTCGTGATTGTCGCGCAATGTGACTGGCTCGGCCGATATTATCCTAGGTGATTACAGTATCATCGCCCCCCCAAATCGCAATTGGACGCACGCGACCGTTGGGGCCAAGCTTCCTCGGCAGACACTATTTATATTGTGTTACCAGACTTGGAGTAGCAGTCGAAAAGTCACCGCTTGATAGGAAACGTCCAGTTTGCTGATCGATCAATTACTATTTGGAGGGAGAGCTATCTGCCTATCTCCATCGAGTCTTGATAGGGATATTGGTTCACTAATAGACGCGCAAGCCGCGTAAGTACAGGGCGGTTCTCATGGGGTGTAGATCTCTCCCTCTCTTCTACATATTTTCCTCTCTGCCAGTTGGGAGAAGAAGTGTCGGCAGTTGGTGAGCATATGCGGTAGCATTGGTGTCTCGCTCTTCTCCGCCAACCAAGTTTGAAACGCAATATAGACGCGGGAATGAGAGAAGATACCAGTTTGCATCATTGGACAGCTCGAACCCGTCGTGAGAAGCGCGAGGGGTACGAATCAGGTCAAGATCAGCCATGCAGGACACTGGCATACTGGCATAGCACATGTCCGTTCTCGAAACAGCCTCACCTCCGCCGATAAAGGTAAGGAACAGAAATCTTAAAAAGACCCAAGGTGTGGGATCGGCTGCTTACGCTGCCATTTCCAGCAAGGCTAGTTGCCTGTCAGTTGGGCGTGACATCACGGCCATGATCGTCAGCAATGCTGTATTCGGTTGCAATACCGGAGCTTGATGACTCCAGCAGGGAGGGGGCAGCCTTGCCGGAGCGAAATAGTGAGTACCATGTGGGTGGCATCAAGACTCATTCGCCTACCACATCATGCATACCTACATACATATACTATATCTTCACACGCTGAGGTTGGAAAATCATCATCTACAAAGACGGGCGGGAGGGCTGATTTCAAAGTCCCATAACCCCATCTTAGTAAGTACATCATTTGCTCGCTCTATATCCACCTACCTATGTACGTAGGTAGTGTAGGTATTCACGATTCACCGCAAGTTCGCCCTTCATAAAAAAAGGATGGAAAGCCCATAAAAAAAACCGGAAAATATTGTTACCCCTTCCAGGACAAGCGTATGCGCGGGAACGCAATAACATGCGACTACAGTATGCCGACCGGAACCGCATTCAAGGGGCTCGGCCATGCGAAGAGACCAAATTATGACCCCACAAAGGATGCCACCTCATCAGATCTACACAGTGAGTTGTAGGAAGAACTGTTAGGAAAGGAATGGCTGAATCTCTCAAAATAATACTTGATCGGGAAAAGAGCTGGGCAATAGCTCCGAGCTAAGATTTTAACCTCCGAGGTCTCCGTGAGCTTATACTCCGAAGAAGGAATGTGAAAGGAAGGATGAATAGAATATTTACAATGATCGTGCATAATAAGGATACTAAAGTACATGGATTGGGGGTAGGAATTGCCTAGGTACTCCGCAGTTTGGCGGTTTGGTACAAGTACATGGATTTATTCATGGATGTACTTTGGGTAGGCATTACGTAGCGCCGATTAGAGACCCACTTGGGCAGGGAAGATGGAGAAAGCAAAGCTATTCGTCGCGCAATAAAGCTTCTTTCTAGAATGCTTCTGGAATATTTCTGGCTAAGGCTTAGCTGACCGGTTCTTTTAGTGCAGAGCCCGGCGGTCATCCCGGCCCCGACGAGTAACTGTTGCGATCCAATGGGCATTTCCGTTTGTCCAATCCATTGGGTCAAATCCACAAGTCTCAGCTCCTTCTTTGGTAACTTACCTACATAGGTACCTAGGTAGTTCTTCAGCGACAATTGATGTACATACATACAGACAGACAGGATTATGCAAATACCTCGTGACCAAGACGTTGTGCGTGTCTACCACGTATCTGCTGTCATCTTTGCCAAGCTTGTCACAACGGGTTTGCATCTATCTCGCCGTTTAAGTAGGTAGGCAAGAGAAGTTGACCGATAAAACTCGCCGCCTTTATCTAGATTGATTACCAGGAATCTTGGATCCTGCGCCCGCGTTTGGCAGCTGATTGGTCATTTAGTGTAGACCTCGAAGCCTTTCGATCCTAGCCAACCAACGCTTTAACTAATCAGGTAACTACTTCACAATCCTAATTGATTTCTTCGTCGGCTCAAGGATCTTGCGCGCCTACCGATAGCTGGACCGCTGGAGCGCTCTAGCGGTATCAGGAAGGCAATCAGAATTTTTGTTCCGCGGTTAAGGTAAGGCCACTAAGTAACAACAAGAAGCTGAAGGGACAAGATCAACCTATCAAAAAAGCTTCCTCTATGCTTTTCTTTTCCCTTTCTCAGCTCTTCTCCCTTGGGCCCCGTTACTCGGTATAATCATGCACGCCTTGCTGCACACCGTTGGTCACGATGCCGTAAGATCCATCTAGAAGGAGGCCCAGAACCTCCAAGGCGTCGAGGATATTGCACGGACTTCACCTAAACCCTACAGCCCTTGTTGAATCGAAGAGCTTTACCTTTTCTTCCAACACTCCGGTACGGGATGAAAATTTTGATCCTGGTCTTATCATGTTACATATCTCAACTCCTTGTCCAGTCAGATCTTAGAAATCCAGATCGCGTTACGATATGCTCACTGTTAGCCGCTAGGGACTCGAGAGACATGGTCAATGCGCATACATCTGACGCTACCTAGGTCGGATCTTTGACTCATCCTTCCAGCCTTACTAGTAACGTCGTATCTCAAGTACCGGTTATATGTGTCGATAGCGATGAAACACCAGATATTTAGGATCAATATTCTATATGACGAACCGAACCTTCCATTCTCGTATGCAAGGAGCGGCCATTCCAATATATTGGCACTCTCGAGCATCAATGCTAGGTAGCTACCGAGATTCCAAGCGGCGCAATATGCGGTATCCCGCACCTTGCTTAAACGTTACACTGCCTGCGCTCAACCATCTAGCGAAGATGTTCCTTGACACCTCAGCGTGACTATCACTTCGGGTGGGAGCGACGTTAGGGAAATTTACGGTTAAACACCTCACGAAGCGATCAGCCTTTGTGCGCTGTTCCCGTCCCCACGAGCTAAACGGCATATTCGAAAGTACGAGAGAGGCCGGGTAATTTAGCCGTCTAAAATTCACAATTTGTGCCCTCGAGCACCACATTTGTTTTCTCGGGGCCCTCTAGAGATATGACAAGTCAAACGAGCCTTGACACCCTCGCAGCGGCTGTGTCGCAGGGAGAAGTACGTTGCGAGCTTGGACGATGTCATTGGATAATACACAACGTCTTTATCCTCCAATCACCTTCACTTCTTCCCAATTTCTTCCCATCGCCATCATGAAGAAAGAATCGAGGTCATTCCATCGCAAACTCTAGCCAAGATGTTTAGTGATAGGCCAACATCACGTCCAATACCCGCACGTATGAACACAGAAGGAGGAGTCGAGGACAGAAATATAAACGACCCTCGACACAGCCTCAAGCTAACAGTATAACCTTCTCATCTATGTATACTATTCGTATATGCTGGCGCAGGCGAAGATCTTGGTAACTGCCTAAAGAGGCAAGAGAAGCCTACTATGTACGCATATGCCGCCCGACCTCAGCAACCCACAGCTTGGCATCCATCAATGCGCTCATGGATGCTACTCGGATCCGGATCAGAGTTGCAACTACACAGCGTAAGTTGGATGTCGTTAAAAGGTCTTGTCAGAGCCTCAATCTCCACTAGTTTCCTACTAGACGGTGTAAACCCACCAGAATGGCAAGTCACAAGGTCACCAGGCAAACTCCAGGCTCGGAAAATCCGGCACACTACCCGACCTGGAATCTAAATCTGGTGAGTATCGTGGCTCCCTCGCTTCGTTGTACCCACCCATATGCATGTTCGCGCTGCCAGCAAATCGGCTGCCAAGCGTCAAAAATCAAACATCGTTGTCCTGCAAGTTCACCTAGTTTACCCCCTAGGTTAGGTTGGTTTACTTCCCAGGGACTATCCTGTGTAACGATGAGACGACTATTGGGCCATGATGTGCAAAGTTTCTCGTTAAATTTACGCTTGGACAGACTAGCTGGGATTTAAAAAGTTTCTTCAAACTGCGAAACATACATACCTAGGTAGATAGGTACGGTTAGATGTGGTATATTGCCTCCTTACCTAGGTACCTACCTAGGTATGTATGTAGATTAGTACGGGTCCGTACCTAAGTGTGTTTTACCCCAATCTACCTAGGTAGGTAGCCAAGATCTAACAAATCGTAAGGAGGTAGCAAACTCAGTAATACTCTCTTGTATGGTCTAATAAGTATCCCAGCTTCTGTACTTGGCGCTCTCTGGAATGGGAAATATATAGTACAGCCGCATATTAACTATAGAAATAGATGCATATCCGTTCTATTTGCATTGTAGTTGGAGTTCTCCCTCAGAATGAAGATATGGCGATACTATAATCCCCGAGGAACATCTTTGCGCGACATATTATTTATAGACTGACCTTGGCAAATACTGTTTACACATTCTATCAAGAAGGATCAAGAAGGTTTGTAATACTTAAGTGAGCAGAGTTCTTAGAATGACATGTATGTAATAAGCTCGGAAGCTTCTAAGTCACTTACTGGCTACCGACATCACAGCTGACAGAATGACAACATGTTGTGCTACCGGCAGTCTAGCGGTATTATGCCTAGGAGGTACCTACTTAGGCATGTATACCAGGTGCATAGAGACTTGCAATGTGATGATGGAACGGCCGAAACACCGTATATAATAAGACAACTGCGATCCTAAGTGTAAACCACAGGTACAACTTCTTGTCCGCCAGTGCTGAGATCAGCTGCTGCTCGGAAAGAGATAGGGTACCGTTCTCACAAATATCTCATTGTAAAGAAGTATATGCTACTCACCGACTCCTATCATATCGCCGCATTAGAAGAAGCATTCTGCAGGTCATCATTACACTGCCAGCAGTCATCCGGTTGCCCTTGACGTAATCACAGGCTTCTAGACGCGCTATCTCTAGCAGCTACCCTAGCCTCTACGATGATTCTGGATCGGGATGAGACGGCACGGGAGGGACGCACACTAATTTGACCTAGTTGGTATTCCTTAGAAGAAATTTGTTTCTAGAACGATGTGACAGGTTCTGCTGTGTTACTCGTAGCTGCATGACCTCCTTTCGGAAAGTACCTACCTACCTAACCTACCTACTACTTATTGTCGGGCCACATAACCGCCACGGAAGGGTTCAACGAACCACAATGCTCACTAGCGGGTATCCAGCTTTCCATACGCTACCCACTGGATGATTTGTGGACTGCTTCTGGAGGTTCTCTTGGAGGTGTTATATCGGAACTCACGGCAGAGGCGTACCATGGGGATGTTTGTTGATCGCTCAGCTCAAGTGGCGGAACCAACCTCGAGCGTAGCCCGTTGCTAATAGTAAGCCACGAATATCCGCTACGACTATGGCGTACGTTACGAGAGGTTAGTGGTTGATTATGGCCCAACGAGTGCTCCAGAAAACTTCCGCTGCACTACGAGAACAGCGGCGCCATGGCCTGGGCCCGGGCTAGGCCCAACCCCAACCCGTTCTTAAAGCATCTGTCCTAACCCTCGTGCAAAGTGCGGTAACACTGGGATACCGACAACCCCGAGCCTCTCACGATAGTCCGGTAGGTAAGGATAGGTTGGTGGTTGAGGGAAGGACTACGGATTACTCTCCGCGACGTGATGTTTTGCTACGAGTAACGCCATATAATCTCGCTAAAGGCGGCGACCGGAATATGAATGGCATGTTTTAACCTCTTCAGGGATGGCAGATATGCCATCTGCCGGCGGGGGGGGGCTTATATTGATTCTCGATCACACCCCACGACACGGTTCTAGGCGATATCTGGTGGTCAATCCTCATTAAACATCGGGGAATTTAGTGCCAAAACCCCCAATCGTGGGTACACATATTCCATCTTCAAAAGTTTGACTTGTCGGGAGCAATGGGTGGGATTAGGTACCTAAGGTAAGGTAATGTCTAGAACAGCCAGACTACCTACCCCTTTTCTAGAAGGGTAACACGACGAACACAAATGTTGGGCGTAACACAGACACATTCGGTTATGCCTAAATACCATCTCGACCATCCGAGTCACACTTGTGAAACGAGATGTGTTACCGGCGAATAAATGGCTATGCTTATGGGGAAGAGTAGATTGGCATCACCACAGAAGACCTGCAGTAGCCCCTTAGTAGGGATATGTTACGGTCTCTCTACCGTAGATTAGCACACCTTAGTTAAGTAAGTTAAGTTAATCAAACCTCTATCGTAGGTATCTATTCTCGTTGACCTTGACTTCTACTACTCGCTCGGAAGCGATATGAGAAGGTAACACGGCCAAGACAAGCCTCGAGATGCTAACTCCCGACGGAAGGTGTGATTCCCTTCTCGACGCCCAGCCAGGTCGATCTATCACGTATATCTACTCATATCGAAACGGCCATGAGCTGTAAAGCCCCAGAACGAGTACCACCCCAAGACGGCTAGCGGTCAAGACTGTACGGGCTCGAATTACGAGCACCCCTTACCTATACGATCCAAATATCAAATATACGACATATGTGTGTATAGATATGTATGTGTACACTAAGCACAGGCAATATAGCTACGCTGAGCTGCTCTAGTTCGCATCTACCTCCTCTCATTAACTACCTACCTACCCACATATGTTCGCAACACCTAGTCGTTCAACGCTCCGGAGGCATGCACTTCCGCGTGACATGACCCCTTGGGCAGCTTTAGAAGACGATGCTTCCATCTCCGAGGACATTCAACTACCTACCTACCTGCTACAATATACGAATTCCAAATATCGACGATATTCAGTAGCGTCGACGTTGGATTTTGCCGCATTGTGGCGTTGAAAAAACAGTCAAGCTCGAAGGGAAACGGGGATACTACGGTAGCCTAATTGCAACCCCTATTATTCCTTACCATGAGTTGGGTACTCTGGGTTCATCTCATCACTCGCTAATCAAATAATCTAACCTAAATCCTTACTCAAACGGGGCCACTCATCCACGGCGAATGCCCATAGGCAAGCAAGTAAGGTACGAATGAGATACAGATGATATGTTACTGTACATGATCTTAAGCCCACCCGTGGTCAGCTGAGGATACTACTGAGGAGACTACTGAGATTTGGCGCCAGGGGAGAAGAGCTAAATCTCACTAAAGACACAGTGCCTCATCTACAAGACATCGGGAAGATCGCACACGATTCAAGAAGGTAACCTAGTTGGTAGACTGGCAGATAAATCATATATGGATCTTGGTAGTTAGGCTGGCTTTCACAGTAGGTATGACCTTAGCCTAGGCTCATCATCTACATAGCTAGGTTAGAAGTTAATCGTTTCTCTGAGATTGTACCTGCATCCCGCATGACTAGAGACTCTAGACACAGCTTAAAAAAAATAACATAAAAATCCACTCCAGACCTGTCCAAGCTTCAAGCCGTTGGCATACGAGTAATTGAGCGAGCAATTTCCGGAGTAGAACTGTAGAAGCGCCTATTACACGAGAAAGGGGCGTTTGTAAGCTTCATATCCATCCACAAGTCAGTCTGCGTGAATTGCCATCTCCCATCTCCAGTCCATCGGCGCCAGTTAGATCTATCCCCAAGCTACGACACCATGACGCCGATGAACGGCTATGTGCGTAGTTTGATACACCGTGGCATGTAATCCGATAATCCGGGTCATACGCCGGATTATGCTCACGTGGCGGATCTTCGACGCGAGCCGCAACTCAATCGGAGAGCCGCGTACTTCGGATCAGACTAGGTTAGATGGCTAGGGCTGACGAGGGTCAGGGTAGACCGAGTACTGAGTATCTAACGCTATCGTCTATCTCGACCGGCTAAGGCAGTGTCGTCATCATAAGGTATAGTATATATAGTATATATAGTATAGTATAGTATAATATAATATACGAGGGGGTATAGAATAACTCGTCAGCTCCTCCAGGCTCCAGCTATTCGGGTTCCGACAGCCAATCAAGAGTATAGCGATAGGTATGCTGAATTCGCAATTCGACCCATGGGACTACGTATAAGTTGAAAGCCGACGGCTGACGTATCACCAACCAGGCCTTAGAAAGCGGGGGATTATACGTAGGACTTTTCAAGGGCAGGGGGAGGAAGAAGCATAGCAGCGGGGTATTTGCTAGGAGTATGCGTAGACTGCAGACAGGGCTTACGCAGCCTTCCTGACTGCTAGTAGCGATCGGAGTCCATCCTAGGTTAGGCAAGTGAGGAACCGAGGATCGTCTGTAGTATATCCTCAACAATTACCGTCGTGTTAGTCACAGCCTTACCGTACCGTAATCAAAACCACCACGCTCTGTGATATTCCCTAACATCGCCCCATACGAGATGGAATCACTTTATATCCTATTCTAACTAGACGAAATAAACCAATGCTATAATTATCTACTAGCCTACACGTCTTACCTTTACCGGTGCGGTAAGACACAAACGAGCGTTTCGAGTGTAACGGAGCAGCTTGGCGATAGTTTCAATCTCTGCCAAGACCGTTTCAACGAACCGAAGAAACTATGCCTTACGCCGATAACTTGTATTCTATGGGCGATGAATCAGATCGCGAGGACTACGCAGATCAATTATCGCCTTCGGACGGTTACTTCGCCTCATCATCCTCGTCCCATGCCGTTCCAAACGTACCAAACGTCTTAGTCCCCGACCCCACGCTCCAGCAGACATCTGAGTCTGGTGCTGAATCAAAAGCGAGAGAGGCAGAGGAGGAAAGGTCCTCGTCAAATACTCGGAGAGTGGAAGACTATTATCATAGCTACAACCATACTGCTGCAGGATCAGGCATCACCGAACAACCTAGTCACTCGGAGCAGCACGCTACTAGTTCGACCGCACCACGTCGACGGCAGTCCAATTCCGCGTCTACGCATACGTATTCACCCTCGTCATCATCATACACACCTCTCAGAACATATCCAACACGAGGGCGGACTCCTTCCGTATATTCAGACGCTCCACCGGCATATTCACCATCACCCGTCTCCCCTCTCTCGTCCACCAACCAACAATCCCAATCTAGAAGCTACAGCACATTTACCCCTACCATGGGTGTGCAGGAAATCGTCGAGAACGAGCGGCTGCTTGCCAGAGGCCCCGAGAGCATCGGCCAACCAATGGACGAAGAACTTGGTAACACACCGCACTGGACTCGACGAGTCAGGAGACGGCTGCCTACGTGGCTCGGTTGGAGGACCCTGGCGCTTGGCCTGATTGTACTGGTTGTCTCGATCGGACTTCTAGCGAATTCTTTGCGCATTATAAAAGAAGATGATCATGTAAGCCGGACTATCTAACTTCATCTTTTCTCTTGGCAATCGGTCGGAACCTGTCGCTAATATGGTTACGCAGAGGAAGACTATTGGGGCGCAGCCCGACAAAGGATCACCGCCCGAGTCCGTAAAGGAACCCGTGGCTGGACCCGGACCCGATGCGCCTGGGGTCACCGGCCCTTTCCCGCCAACGTATTGCGATAATGCAGTGCATCGATTTGAGGATCAGATCCTAGGCCTCAACTTTGATAGGTACCACAACATCACTTTCATAGAAGACCAGCACACGCACTCTGGCAACACCCAAGTGCGCGTTGCCGGTCAAGTCAATGTACGAAGACTTGATGCCGGAGGTAGTCCGCGCTTGGTACTGGAGATCGCCACCAACGACAAGGGTGTCCTACTCGACGTCTTCGTGGACGAAGCAGCCCAAGCCTTGAAGGTGAGCGTACCCAAGAAGTACGACTCCCTAAACCCGAACATCTGGCCTTGTATCGAAATGCGAGCGACCATCTGGGTGCCCGAAAACGCCGAGATAGGAGTGCTGTCACTAGGCTCAGTCCATCTTGATATGCTATTTTTGGACGACCTGTCTCTCCACGTGGCGGATTATACCAGGGTCTCTTCGATCGCAGGGGATATCACATCTGGTTCGGACCACCCTACCTCGTACAACAGCACTGGCTTTATGCTGTCGGCCCCGGAATACACTTTCATCCCTGCTAGAGATTCGTACGTGCTCGACTCTCGTATTATCGAGATCTCGACCACGTCGGGTAAGATCGAAGGCAACTGGCCTCTTTACGATATGCTGGGACTACATACGACCTCTGGCCACATCACAGTGTCGATCACTCCCAAGGAAGAACTCGAAACGGACCCGAAGGCTGCTGTCCTATCCTTGCGCTCGATATCCGGCACTATCTATGCCACAGAGCCGGTGCACTTGAGGGAACAAATCCCGCTTCGCGACTATCTTGTAGATATCAAGTCGACTTCTGGAGGTATCCATGGTGCCTTCGCATTTGGCGCTGGCATCGAACTCAAGAGCACCGCCAGCGACATTGCTCTTGATTTGCTTCCTGTGATGAACGAGGACAGGGTGTCGCCGGGTCAACCCGCCCAGCTGGAGACAGCAACGACGAGCGGCACTACAGCCATCCGCGTGCTTGAGCCGGTTTGGTACGGAGACAGGGGACTGGTTAGCGGCAGGCCGCTTGACTGCCTACAGGCGCTTCACAAATCTACAAGCGGGGACATCGGACTACGATATCCTCAGGCGTGGGAGGGATACTTACACGCCGAGACGACGAGTGGCAGGTTAAAGGTCAAGGGAAGGGATGTCAATATCATTAGGTCTGTCAGAGGTTGGCCAGGGGCAGAGCTGGAAGCTCAGAAGGGGGCAGGTGGTGCCGGTTCGACCATCCAAGTCCATGCTATTATGGGTAATTTGGACACCGTTATTGGCAGGGAATAATGAATGGATGAATGAATGAATGAGAATATGGATATAATGCGTCTAGGGGGAGGGAGATGGGAATACCCTCACATTCGTTAACTATCTTATGGCTATGTTTGAAATGGGTAAAGGGCGTTATGGTTTTCAAGCATAGGTTCGGTACCTGGGTTAGCCTTTTTAAGGAAAATATGAATATAACACCTTTGATTGCTACTGCATTATTCGCTTTACCTCGCCTTCCCTATAATTTCTTGTTAGACTTCAAGTTTGGTTCGGCTGGGGAAGAGCACTTGCCAATATTTGTATTTAAAATAGCATATAGTAGGAGCCTCTGGAGACCCCCATTGCTTACATCTATCTTCTTAAGCCAAGGGGAAAGCGCAATTGTGTAATATGGAAAGAGGTACCTACCAATCTAACATCCTCGTTATTTTGTAGATGATAGTTGGTCCCCCCCCTATGAGTTATATTCTTCCAACATCCCAACTTTTACGAACTATCTCGCTTATAGGAAAAGCCAGCATTCTACGAAGCACAATGATTTCAGCATACTCGTATTGATATCTGGTCCCAATAGCTTTACAAACACACCACTCGTCTTTAATAAAACACGGCAGGATGTGCTAGATACACAGAACCTGGACATTTTGTCTAAGATGCAGAAACATTACGATGAGCAATGATAGGACTGAGCATTGCCTCACGCGTGACCTCTGTAAAGAAGTAGACAGCGTCCTCAGCTGTCCACACTACAACGAGGGTTATTACTACCCGCACTTCAAGGTCATCAACGAGTCGGAATCATACCAATGCTCCGATTGTACTACAGGAGCCGAAGCTCGCCCATGTAGTGGCGTACGGGACTTATTAAAAGAGATGGAGCGGTTCTTGCGCCGTGGGTTCATCGACTATTCCAAAACCATAACGGAAGAAATCGATTTAGAGGAGAGGACCTACACTATCATGACAGGGTTGAATACGGCCCACCCCACGCCTATAAGACTTCACCTCAGGGAAGATGCTAAAGTAGGGGCCCTGGATTGTTTACGGCTCTGGGCTCAACGCTTGACTTCGGAAGACGAGATAGAAAGTGTAAACGGCCAACTTGAAATTCTTTTAAGCAAGCTCCGGACGCGCGGAGATAAAGAGAGCCATGCCATAGCGAAAAGCCAAGCACTTGAACGCCTACAGCGTCGTAGAGGAACCTGTACTATTAATCTATCGGCAAGCGAAGCAATTTCACTCCTACGGAATCACATCCAGCGTAACATAAGGACTGGACTTTCTGGACCCCCAGCGCGCACTGACGTAACTATTAGGATCGCTATAAGGGAATCAGAGCTCGCAATTCTTGCGGCTGCAATACAGACGTCAATTGATGGACTTGAACATACGGTTGATAATTTTCAAGTTCGCCGAATGGGTAATGGAGGCAGAAGACGGAATGCAAGGAGAAATGTCCGCCATCTACCTCCAGCCAGAATCACTACAAATAATACTGAAGACCAAGCGAACACCCAAGAACGGGAAGACACAAGACGCGGTCAACATAACGACGGGGACTTACACGACGACTGGGATACGGTTTGCCCAGACAGTATGAGCCAAGAGCTTCCCCCTTTGCTTAATATCCACCCGCCTTACAAAAACTTGCAGCATTCACAACTATTTGATGAAATGGAGGCTTACCAAAGGGATTATTATTTTGACTGTCAGACAACTCGAAGGTTAAGGGGGCCTTTGTAACGATATAAGTGCCTAGGACTAGAACATCGATTGTAACCCTGGACTAGGAGTTGATAGTGATAATAGGTTATGGCACAAATAGTGTTGAGGATACACTGGTCGACCACGGAGTCGGTACCATCGCTACATGGCGGTTCATTAGTATATGCTGGGATAGCATGGTCGGTGATTCAGGGTATTGCTTTAAAATACGTTCTAGTATATGGTTCAGTCGTTGTATTGCGTACCTTCACAGCGTCTAGGTGGGAAGGGGAAAGGGGAAGTTCATGAGATGGAACGCGAGCAATCAGCAACGAAGAGCTCCAAGAGAATCCCATCATTACTACCTAGACCACCTAGTTGGTCACTAGTTAAAATATGAAGATTTACTACATATTATGGAATATCATGTTTACGGTGTGATACGGGGTAACGGGTACAACCAATCTTGGCCACGAGCAGCTTCACATTAGAGCAAACAACTCACGAGTAGCCTTGCACGATGGCCACTGTCTTGTGGTTGTAAGTAACTATTTGCATGGCTTGCCTGGTCTAAAGCATCTACCATTAGAGCATCAAAGGAGCAATACCTTTGTGGCAATGCCATCAATAGTCTTCTATCTCATCTCTTTATATGGGACGCTTCGCCCTTTCACTGCAGACTGCCGTTGTACAGAAAAGCCTAGAATAGCCAACTCGCCCTCCAGACAATGTAGAAAAGTCTTTGTACTCTACTTGGGGGACTTCCTCTGTCCCATTGACTGCGCATTGTACACAATAGGTACCATCTGGTCACAATGATGACGAAGTAGACGACGCGACAAACTCAGGAGACTTGCCTAAAATTTGTGAGCTGTGCACACAAATCGCATTCAACTCACGTTGCTGCCTTCACCATTTTCCCACAGTACAATATTCCACCGATACAAATCGGCATCGGTTGCCTTATTTAAATTATTCGTTTTCGCTGATGCCATCCAAACAGTTTAGACAACCAAACCCCTTCCACTTCCGACCGCGTAGTCGTCCATCGCATCGCCGACATCTCGTAATATCTCCTGCATTCGAGCGTCGTACCACAACCGCAAGTCATTTCCTGCACTTGAGTTACACCTAGGAACCATGTGCATCGAGATCTGGAACACCTTCCGGGGATGCAACCACCGAATATACCAGAACACATCCCCCTGCCATGTTGCTAGGAGATGCGGTCCCAAAGATGACATGGTTCTGGACAAGACCAAGTTCCTGCCAGATAAACAACCCAAGCTGCCCCCTGGGATGCTGCAGTGCAAACGCCGCACCGCTCTGAGACCAAAAGATACCCCATGTCCGGAGTGTGCTAGGGATCAACGGCGGGCGACTGCCGCCAACGGCAAGGCCACCACAACCAGTCTTGCGGGAGGCACCCCGTCCCCCTCACCAGGTAAGAGTGCTCAGGTCCTCGGGGCCATACTGGAGCACGTGGACGGGACGTTCGGATAGAGACAAAACACTTACACCGGGGATAGAGCAATGGCTGGGCAGCCCATCACCAGACGGAAAAGCTGCCGAGAGACTGCGAGACTCGCTGATGCTCCTGGAGCAATTCCGGAAGCCGTATTGAGGAATTCCGTGCTCTGGATTCTGGGATAGACCATTATTCGTTAGTTCTGGGAAGGGTATTAAGGATAACTAGCTAGGTACCAAGTTAGATGGATCAAGTTCGGACGACTACATATGTATGGAGTTAGGTAGGAGGCGCATTTGCTGTTCTCTTGGCCGAAACTTGGCTTCCCCGTGTATACGTGTATACGTGTAGAGGCACTACTACACTACACTGCAGGGAGGCTCTACGTCTGAAAATACATGATTGATACCCAAGAAATATCGGTGTGAAATTAAATTTACTGCGCAGACGTTGGATGGCTCGAGTGCTTCGTCTTAAGACAGAAGAAGTGTGTTCGTCTAATGGTAGTAGTTCACGGTAAAGGGGCCTAACCCCGTAAATAAGTTAGGGACCTAGCTTGTCGTCCGTACGAAGCTGGAGCGTTACGTATGAGGAGCTATAGTTAGTTCTAGTTTTGCGGTTTGCGCATCTCGCGCATCCTACATATGTACAAACCCAGGGGGTGATGCAATAGAGCAGAATGAGGTACCATAGCGGGAAAGATGTGGATACGAGGAATCAACTCTGAGAGGCTGAGATCTTAAACCAGTCCGATAAAAGAGTGGGGTTGGAAGTGGGGTTTCTGAATATGTAGGCTCTAACTGCGCTTTGCTGCGTGGTGTTCGCGTGGGACGGGGTCTCATGGCATGGCTGAGTTACAGCACAGTAGCGCCTGAATCTTGGGGAAGCACCAATGCTAGATACAGGATTAGGTAGGTACCTCTTTGGCGTACCTCCCCCCATGTATGTACCTACCTTATGTATGCGCAGTATCTAAGCCAATATCTTAAGCTATTTTCCCCAGCTTCCCCGTCTGTTAGTCAATGCCATTGTCATTGCCACTGCCACTGCCATTGCGCCCATTCGAGGTAGTATCCTGTCGAATATTCTATCGAATATTCCTTCCAAGATACATATCTCCGCGCATGTCAATCTCTTCATCTTCCCACTTGCCATGGCCAAAAAGGCGCGTCAGAGGATAAGCTATGGTTCGTCATTTCTGTTGCATTCCTGTTGCATTTCTGTTGATTCCGTCTTCTCTTTATTTAATTGACCTATCTTACACCTCTTAGTCCCCTCTCCCCATTGATCTTTGCCCACCCCCGCATAGTTGAACGATCACCACCTTATTATCCACTCCAACTTTATCGTCTTGCTATTCTTATGGCTAAGTGAAATGGGCTAAAATAGAGAGACCCCCTTTTTGACTTTGTCCTAACAACTATATTGCATTTCAGTTCTTGAACTCGACCATTCGTCATCCGGCGGCCATAGACTCGGTGTAAACGGACTTGCAGTAGACCGAGACAACGCTATCCTGTAAGCTTCCGGCAGCTGACATACGATCACGTCCCGTCCCGCTCATTAACTTTATCGCGTAGCTATTCTGGAGGTAGAGACGGAGTTATCTGCGCCTGGGATTTAAACCTTGATCTAAACGGTTATTCTGATCGAGGGTGTGTGTATAGCCAAAATGCAAAACCCCAACCGACTACCAAATTCCGCGCATCGACCCAAGCTCACACCCACTGGGTCAATGATATCGTTCTCGCTTCCAACAACTCCGCCCTCGTTTCCGCATCTTCCGACCTGACTGTAAAAGTATGGCGACCCGAATTTGGGGATACCGAACCCCACACCATCGGCCAGCATGCAGACTACGTTAAATGTGTTGCGACACCGAGTTCCGCAGACTGGGTCGCATCCGGTGGCCTTGATAGAAAGATATATCTCTGGGACCTCAATGGCAAGGGGAAGTCTCTAGAGATTGATGTTAGAGGCGAAGATGTTAGCGAAAAGGCTTCTGTATATGCCATGTGCGTCAACCAGAACATTCTAGCTAGTGGAGGCCCAGAGTCAATAGTACGGTTATGGGACCCCAAGTCGGGGAAGAGGATCACCAAGCTGGTTGGCCATACCGACAATATCCGTGCCATATTAATGAACGAGGCTGGCGACACTGTTATGACCGCTAGTTCCGACCAGACCGTCAAAGTGTGGAGTGTTACTGCCGGTAGGTGTATGTATACGCTTACTATGCACAATGATAGCGTCTGGTCGTTATTTTCTGAAGATCCCGAGCTGGCTGTTTTCTATAGTAGCGACCGGTCTGGCCTTATTGTCAAGACGGACACTAGAGGGACTGTGGAGATGGACGAAGGCTTATCCGTAGCCGTAGCTCAGGAACACGATGGAGCCAGCAAATTGGTGGCTTGTGAGGACTACATATGGTCGGCTACCTCGAGCTCTTCTATTAATAGGTGGACGAATGTTGATACTGGCACTGATGCTCTGCTCCCAGAGGCGTTCAGACACTTGCGGGCTATTAACACAGTTTCAAGATCGAAAAAGTCATCTACGGGATCTACGGGATCTACGGATGGACAAGGGAAACCCGAAATCCCGGCTACAGCGGTATTACGAATATCGAACACTGCAGCTTTCCCGCCGGAACTCAACGATTCTTCTGAGCCCAATTTGACGACCAACGTGGCGTCTAGAAAAGGCTCGGAGATTCTTGGTGATACTGTAGCCCCTGTTATCGAGCCCATACATCACTTACCGGAAGAAACCATCGAAGGACAAAATGGACTGGTGAAACATAAACTTCTTAACGACCGACGACGGGTATTAACCCTTGACACTGCTGGTGATGTATTGCTATGGGATCTGATTAAGGTAGGCTCTCTATCCGTGATATAGGGGTATAGCTAACCAGAAGCAGTGCGAAGTTATTCAGAGATTCGGAAAGAAACACCTCGAAGATGTTGAACCTGAAGTTAATACTTTGGAGGCGGTTGCTCCATGGTGTTCAATCGAGACCAGTTCTGGCAACTTGACCGTCATATTGGAGCCTTTTAATTGCTTTGACGCTGAAATGTATGCTGACGAGCTTATCCTGGCAGAGCCCGTTGAATTCCGAGAAGATCAGAGAAGTATGATTTACAAGTGTTTCATTGTAGAGTAAATACTAACATTTTGAAGTAAACCTTGGGAGATGGATTCTTCGATATTTATTTGCGAAGTTAATCGATGAGGAAATCAAGCGAGACGAGATTCATAGACTGAAACTCAATGAAGGCGTAGAGAAACGTCAAGTAGCTTCTCGGCTAAACCCGCCGATATCAATAACCATACCTACCTCAAACATCCAAGGGTGGCAATCTAGCGACTCCCCAGTGGCAACACCAAGAGGGAATGGAATTAGTCACCCATTAAGCCCTGGATTGGCAATTGGCATAGCTACTCCTGCTCCGAACTTAGCAATAGGGGGTTCCGATAATACAGCCGCACCCGTTAGTCCTCTTGAAAAGTCATCTCAGCAGGTAAACCGATCATCCAGTGAAGACTACTTCTCTGGCGGCATCAGCTCAACAGGCGCCCCTACAAAAGCGGCGACGACCCCGGGAGCGACGGAGCAGGCACCTGCTAAAGAAGAAACACCGAAGTCTCCGGTAGATACTAAAGACAAAGATAAGGAGAAGGATGTTAAATCTCCCAGTACGCCCTTCGGCAAGAAATTCCGAATGGGCATGTCTTTCGGGAGTAAGAAACTAGGAAGATCAGCATCCACTAATATTGAGAAACCTACCGTTACGGAAGATAAGGTAGAAGAGAATAAGTCGGAATCATCTTCAAACCACGAAAAAGAGATTGACGATAATTTCCGTGGTGTTGTCCAAAAGATTCATAACGAGTATGAGAAGCAACTGTTAGAGGCCCCGAATAACCCGATCGAGACCAAGATAACTCCAGCTCTTCCCATTGATGCACCAGTATTAAAGCTCCCGCCTGGTACAAAGGTTATCATCCAAGAAGAGACATCAGGCGGCAGTGCCAACTTGTATAGGGGCACGGTGATGAGTGTCGGTGTTGACGCAGATATTATCGAAGAGAAAGCTCCTATGTGGCTGGGCGAAGTTTTACTTACGGTACGTGCTGTTTCCCTTATTGTTATAGGATCCCAACTGACCTGGACAGAACACGATTCCGCAGAAAGATCCGGTTAAGGTCTCGTTTGTACTACACCCTTGGAAGGATTCGTTGCCTAGTATTGCGACCACGGATGGAAATAACCGTCTCAATGCGAATCGAATGTTGAGGGTAAAGAAAATTCTGGCTTATGTCGCTGAGAGGATTGACCCGCAGCCCGACGAACTTGAGCCCGATGCTCTCAAACCCGAGGAATACTTGGAATTGTATTGCAACGATCAGGTAGGTGCCAATATATGTAAACATAAAGTTAAGACGCTGACCTCAAATAGCTCTTGCCGAACAGTATGAGCCTTGCAACACTGAGAGCCCACATCTGGAAGGGAGGTAACGATGTAGTCTTGTATTATAAAGCGAACGGCCGTAAGGAGATTCCGAAGGAGCTCTCACAGCCGACACTAGATGACCCCGCGGTATCAGATCCTGGAGGACAGCAGATAATACCACCTATAGCTACTGTGAGTTGATGAACTTCAAATTCGACAGGAGGGAGGGTATCATCCATTGTGTCTATGTCCGGTAAATCTAAAAATGGGGTATTCTCTATCGTCTGTTGTACATACTCTCCCCTGCACCGCTATCTTGGGGCGCGGGCCACTAGTATATACCCTCACGAGTTATATACAGCGAGGACTGTCCTATTCAGCCTCGATCTCCCGCATTTGTTCGTCTCATTGTAGCCGTCACGTGGATATCATGACTGTCATAAGACGTTTCCCTGTAAGGCATTTACAGCCCATTGGTAACTCCCAAGGAATATGGCACCGCCGGCACTAATCCACATAACCCGAGGCCCTATGCCGGCGAAGAAAGGTCGTATCCCATGACTAGACAGTAGATCCTTCAGCACGACAAACACGCTCTCGCGTTCTTTAGATAGCATAACCCGGGTCTTAAGAACATCCAGCGGTGTCGTGAAACCCGCTGCCACAGCACCAGACAGACTACCATATAGCGCGCTCTCGCCCGCGCTCACCTCCACATTTCCACTGCCTAGACCTTTCCGCCGCCGGCCCCAACCCTTGAGTGCTTCCCATAGCGGAAACTGGATCATGGTAAAAGGCACCTCGCGCATCACTGTGATACCCCACCCCCGGTATAACTCCCGCCACACCCCCGTCAACCCTATGTCCCGACGCTGTGATAATATGGCGCCCAAGGCCGCGGCGCTCGAACCCCCGTGCAAACCGGCTTGGGCGCGCTGCTTAACGACCTCGGTAGGCACGCGGACGGCACAGGCCGCGACCTCGCCCAGGCTCGCAGCGAGCATGTGCTCGAGAGGCGCTTCCCAGGCCGGGCCCTCGCCACTTTCCGACTTGCCATGTACAGGATGGCCACGCCTCCTCCTCGGATCACCGACGCTGGTGTTGCGACTATTCCGCTCCTGCCGCCTCTTCGCAAGCACGTCCTTGACGCGCTCGTACGTGCAGAAGAAAAAGGCGGCGCCGGGCGCGCTGCCGACGACGGCGCTCCCCACGCCCCGGTATATGCCCCGGAAGCCGCCCGAGGGGAAGAAGCCGTCGCGCGACTGGAGGCGCGTCTTGAGCGTGTCCAGGGGGAAGAGCGATAGGTCGACTGTGGTGCCGGCTATGCCGCCGGCGAGGAGGGCGGTGGCGAAGGGGGGTTGGGATGACATTTGAAGGGTTGGTTGGCTGGTTGGTGGTGGGTGGGTGGGTGGGAGAGTGTGAGAAGGGGAGGAGGTGGTAATACTGTATAGAAATAATCAGGGCCGAAGCCGGCAGAGAGCTAAGCTAAGCTGTGATGTAAGTTTCGGAAGGTGGGATATCGAAGAAAACTTATCGGTGCATGCTTGTCTAGGTTAGAGACTTATCGATAAAGCTATCGATAGATATATAGGTACCTAACCGTTAGATATTATGCAGTAACCAGCTCCCGAATTATGTAACAATTTCGTCAATTTGTAAGTTTATATCTTTTTTCCCCCTCTTCTTGTTAGGTTTCTAATCTAGAAACTTCATCACCATAGCTGGGAAGGGAAGACATCAGTGTAGAATGGAATGGGCACGCTCCACCATGTTCTGCATACAAGTGCGAGGGCGATCAGCGTCCCCGAGTTCATGGACGCCGTGCGCGCCACTTGTGCCCCTCGGTTCCCTTACGCCAGAGGGGTGCGCCATAGGCGAGTTGGTGAGTTCTAAAACCATGCCTACCTGCCTATCTACCTGGGTAGGTATACTCTAAATGGTATCTGCAATTCTAACAAATTTAATAGCCGTAGCTGTGAGTGGAGGTGTCGATTCTATGGCCCTTGCCTTTCTCTGTTCTCAAGTGCGCAAGATAGACACCGACTTCAAGATCTCTGATAATCCCATATCTGGATTTCGGGGCATCATTGTCAACCATAGCCTCCGCCCGGGGTCTAAGGAAGAGGGCCACGCCGTCGCCAAGGTTCTCAAGGGCATGGGGTTGGTTGACGAATTGGTTAATATAAATTGGTCCAAGGTACTTGGCGATTCTCAGCTTCCAAACGACTTACCCAACTTCGAGAGTGTCGCGCGCACTCAGCGGTACAGGAAGATTGCAGCCGTATGCGCCTTTCGAAATATCGGTAGTCTTCTTCTAGCCCACCACCAAGATGACCAGTATGAGACCGTCCTCATGCGCCTGTTGCAGGGACACGGCGTTCGTGGCCTACGCGGTATGAGGCCAGCCCGCGATATTCCCGAGTGTCATGGCCTTTTCGGTGCTGATAAGAGTGGTTTTGTGGATGATCAAGCTCGCAGAACTCCTTTCTACAGCCTAACTCCCACCAGAAGAGAGCGGAAGCATATGCGGCGAGGGTTTAGGGATGCCGCCAGTAACCTCATGGCTGAGGGGGAAACGGATGACTACACCTCGACTAACGTTGACATGAAGGAATTCTATCAGACGAAAGATATTCCAACATTTGCACCCGAGGACCTTGCCATCGAAGACGGTGGAGTTACCGCCTACCGACCCCTATTAGAATTTGGCAAGGAGCGTCTGATAGCAACTTGCTTAGAGAACAAGGTTCCTTGGTGGGAAGATGCCACCAATGCGGATCCCACACTTACGATGAGGAATGCTGTCAGGCACTTATATAAAGGTTATACCCTTCCTAAGGCTTTACAAAAACCCGCTATTCTTGATTTATCGAAGAGGTGCGAACGGAGAGTCCAGGCACAAGAGGCTGAGGCGAACAGACTGTTGAGACGGACCATTATTCACGATCTTGAGCTGCTTTCCGGAACTGTGACAGTCCAGTTTCCGGAAGTGGAGCTTCGCAAGACGAGAAGAAATTCCCGCTCATACTTGCGACACCGAGCACAATTGCTGAAGAAAAGGCAGATCGCCGCTACCCTTATGCGCAGGATTCTCTTGTTGGTCAGTCCGGAATCGCAGCCGCCGCTTCTTTCGACCCTCGAAAATCATGTTACGCGCCTCTTCCCATCTCTTGCCCTCCCTGAAGAGCTACCCGTAGCTAGACCTCCAAAGGCATTCAGCATTTCTGGTGTCTATCTCGTACCACTTGAATCTAGCCCTAGCGGTCCAGCCTCTATGGGGGCAGAAAACCAACAACTAAGCTGGTATCTTTCGCGCATGCCGTACCCCTCAATACAACCGCTCCCAAGCTTCCGCACGCCGTACTGGGCAACCATGCGCAACAAAAAAGGGCGATGGTTGATGTGTCAATGGATAGACTGGGCGCTATGGGACAGTCGGTATTGGTTCCATATCAGGCATCGATTTCCCTATCGCGTGCTCATCTTACCATTCTTAAAAGAACACGCCAAAGCCTTCCGCGAGCAACTCCCACCCGAAGACCAGAAGCGGCTAGCTATACTCCTTAAGCGATATGCCCCGGGTAAGGTCAGATACACCCTCCCGGCTATCTACCTCGAAGAGCCTCTCTGCCTCCTCGACATGGAGAACACCACCCCGCGGCCCGGGTACCCAAAGCTTCCACTAAAGGCGGTGAGTACGGATAGTAACAGTGGGGATAGCAGCAGCGAGGCCGAGGGCGAGAGCGAGAAAAACGGAAAGCAAGACCCGCATTCTATGCATCCCACGATCCTAGATACTTCGAAGATAAAGCTGCTTGCTCTGCCCACCCTGGGGATCCAGCTCCCAGCGCTCGACAACTGGATGTCGTACGAGACACGATATAGGAAGGTTGATGGCGAGACACTCCGGATGGCGGGGACGTTTCATAGGGGCTCGTTTGCGGCGCCGCAGGCGGGCTCTTTACGTCTGTCTAAGAAGGGGTCGGGAGTGAACCGGCGTAGATATTTGGATAAACGGCGGAATAGGAGTAGAAGCTAAATCGGCTTATAACCAATGGGTAGATGGTATATAAATGTATAAATATTATATATATATATATATATATATGTGTGTGTGTGTGTGTGTGTGTGTGTATGTGTGTACTATACATATAATCTATAATTACGATTTTCGTTCTTTCTTCGCACGCCGAATTCTACGTGATTGATACCTTTCCTCACCTTGTGTAGCATAAACCTAATGAAACTACAACCCATGAAGATAAGACATACAACACTCACATTGTACATTCACCAGTACGCAACCCCCTCAAGAAGATCAAAGAGACTCCATTAATACGCCTTATTACCATTAAAACAATTGATTTGGTATCATGCAATACGCGGCTAACTACCTACCTAGGTACCTAGCCTCTAAACGGCGGGACATACAAGGTATCTCTCTACCTTTCTGTAGTCATATGGTAGGTAGGTACACTGCAATAGCAGCAAAGCGAATTATACCTACCTACATACGCCTTTCTTAGACACCCGTCTATACTGATGCGGTTCTCATCGGTAATCCACTTATCTCATCCGTCGCTGGGAGTCCATAGATTTATTACTTAGACGGGCAGACAAGACAACTTCTAGATATGTAACTCAAAAGTTGAATTACACTCAAAGAGTCTGGTCTCATCCCATCCCATCCCATCCCTGCATCTGCATTCTGCCCCTTTCGTCCATGCTGGAACTCTTTCTTTCGCCTAATACACACTAACAAGTGGGATGGATACCTTGGAAGACCTACCCTTCCATTCTCTTCCTATTTTCGGTTTCGTCATTCTACTAAAACGCCGCACCTCCAACCCCCTCGCCCGCAAACTTCTTCACGCTATTCTCACTGAGCTCTATTCTCAATTCCAAGACCTTGGCCTCCCTCTCAAACTTATCCCATAATGCCAGGCTCTTTCTCAACTTCTCCTCCTTAACGTACTTCTCTGCGCGCAGCTTCTCTTCTTCCTCTTTCAGCTGCAGCGTGTGGGCCTGGAGCTCGGGCATCACACCTGTTGTCATGGCGAGGTAATGAGGGTCTATTTTACCTCCAGGAACGATAGGTGGTAGAGTCGCAAGAAGTTGCTGCGCTAGGCTAGGACGGGTACTCTCGGCAGCTGGGCCTTTGGGTGGGTTGAAGGGTTTGGCTTGGTTGACGGGGGTTGTAGGGAGGGATTGCGAAGATGGACCTGCTCGCGGGCCGGTAGGGATGGTATTAGAGATTGTCGTTGCTGAGGCAGGAATGGGGCCTGCAACCGGTGGTAGATTACGACTTTGGATCGTACTACCCCAGCTGGGTCCTCCTCGACTACCTCGACTATAGCCGCCTCCTCGTGAGGGAACGTAACCTCTGGGACCCGCCGGCGGGGCACTAGGGCTGATGTCGGGTCGACTTGCTACTGCGGGAACGGCTGGAGCTGGTCTGGGGGGCGGGCCTATCGCCCCGGCAGATTGGCTCCCGTAAGCGCGAGTATCTCTAGGGCCGGTGGGAGGTGCTCGGAAAGCGGCAGGGCCACGCGGAGGGGATCTAGGTGGAGCACTGGATTCTTTCGAAGCCCCCTGAGGACTTCGATCCCTCAGTGGTACGTTATGAGAAGATCTGGACAAAGGTCTGGAGGGTATGGGAGACTGTGGGTGGGATCGATCGTCGCGACGAGGAGGAGGAGGATGAGGCGAAGATCTACGGGATGTGTCCCGAGATGGAATTGCTGAAGAGATTGCAGAGTCCCGCGGCGGGGAAGGACGTCTGCTATGCGAAGGGCCGTAGCGATCGTCTCGTCGATCCGGACTGCGGGTACGGGCTCGGTAGGTACTAGCCCTCGGTATGGGCGGGGGTGAACGTCGGGGGGGCGACCTATCTCGGATGCGGTCTCTGTCGAAGGGAGATCTCGATCTCCGTCTGTATGGAAGACTTGTTAGGGGTATAAGATTAGGGGTGTTAATATGGGGTGGTGGTTGGAACCTTGCATCATAGCCCCTTCGCGGAGATCGCAAACGATCTCTTTCATCCCGTCTTGGTGAGAACCTGCGCGGCGGCGGACTTCTTCGAGGCGGACTACGTCGGAGAGGAGACCGTCGTGGGGGGCTTCGGCGAAGACTGCGGCTCCTATCGCGTCGTCTCCAGCTGTCGCCCATATCCCTAGTATCTCGTCGGTCTCTGGAAAGGTCTCGGCGGTAGCGATCAGCGCTTCGTGAGCGACGTCGTGGGGATCGACCGGGCACATAACGGTCGCTATCTAGAATTGGTGGGCTACGGCCTCTTGGGGGGCTTCTAGCCCGACGTGGAGATCGGTTGGAATTGAACGGGCGGTACGATTCACCAGCGCCATATCTAGTGACTTCCCCGTCATCGTACCTACGTATTATTGGGATAATGTTAGCACTAGTTGGAATAATAACGGTAGAATTTGGGAAGAATGGGAATAGAAATTACCCCTACCTTCTACTTCGCGAATCGCGGTCCATCCCCCGATGAGCAAACGCGCCGTAGTCGCGTGGGTCAGACCGCGGTGCGAACAAGATATCTCCTTGAGAAGAACCGGTAGACGGAAATGCTTCAACTGTTCCAACTGCTCCAACTGCTTCGGGAGGATTGTTTGTATGAAATGTATCTTGGGGATGATTCCTAGTTTCGAATTCCTGACTTGGACCTTGCTGAGAGTCCTGGGCGGGTTGGGGATTAGGCGGGAGGTTCTGTTGGGTAGAATGGAAGGGTAGTGACTGGTGCCAATTGTTCTGTACTGGAATTCTTCGGCGTCTTGTAGGCCTTGCAGGCCTTGCAGGGGTATCTTTACGAAGATGCTGATTTTGATCCATGTTGACCAATGGTAACACGTCGATACCGGAGGTTTGATCTGCCTATCGCCGCCTGTACCCTAGGTACCTAACCTTAGGTACCTGGTTACCTAGGCAGGCAGGTAAGGGGTAACCTTAAACGATCTAAGCTAACACCTGGGTCGATTTAGTAAAATATGAATGGTGTTAGTGAAGGCGAAGAATTGAACCGATGAGATGCACGTAAAGAAGCTGCAAGTATACTGATAAGTAGATGTGATTGTCTGGTGGTTTTACGAGCGGGTTAAGAAGCTTTTCAGATGAAAAGGAGAGAAAAAATGAGAGCTGCTTAAAAAAGAACTTTGCGACATGAGTTTGGTAGCTGCAACCTTCCTAAGTACCTCAGGCAGGTGCGTTGTGGTATTGCTCACAACATATACAAGTTACTTTTGAGACGTTGATATTGATAAGGACAGCCAATACATTTATAGGAGGTAGCCTCTTAATCTCCTAATCTCCTAACCTACGTAGTCAGTAACCACTTCTAGTAAACAAGCACTCCCTCCCTGAACATTCGCATCCCTCACACGCCTAATATATACACAACTACCTAGGCTACTCTAGACAGATCCGATTATTCCGAGTTTCTGAAATCTACTTCTCGTCTTCCGTGGTATTGCCGCTCCCATCTTCACTACATCTCTCGCCGATGAATTGATACACATCTTTCGCATGTGTCTCCATCATCCGATTGAGCCCAACTTCCGAGCTCCTGTGTACTCCCCCAAATCGTTTCTTAAGCACCTTCTTTGCCAGGTCGTTGTCTTTCCAACAAGCATGGTCATTCGTGACATAGACTAGGGAGTTCTGTTTATACCAGCTCGACAGTTCTGTGTCAGTTTCCGATTTCACCGGCCGTAGGTTACCCGTTACAAAATTAATCACCCCTGCGATTCGATTTTTGCAATCTATAGTTCCGTCAGTACCAGAAGTTCCTTTACATATAGTGGATCTAGTCCATATACATACCTCTGTTCGTCAGAAGGACCTTAACGCCTAGGTATGCATTACCTACGCCTACGATGAACAGGTCTTCTACGTCGTAGAGCTGAAGATAGTTATCCCATATATAGCATACTAGTTCCTGGATCTGCCGTTGCAAAGTCATTTCGTCCGCGCGGGGAGTATACGCGTCGATGTCCTCAGAATGAGTGATGTAATGGGGAATGTTGGCGTCCATAATGCCAAAGTCATTCTTGTGAGCCCAATCAATATAAGACATGACACCATCCAACTACCGTATATTAGCGTTTACTCTCACAATTTAAACAAAGCCCACTTACGATGAAGCCGTTATGGGGATCAACTGTGTTATCGATAATATCCGGCATTGCCTTTAACTCGGGACTGAGTAGTTTATCAGTAGAGCTAACGAAAGGTTTGTCGGTGCCACTTACGGATCATGAATGACGAATATAACTTTTCTCTTGGCTTGTAACCCCGGCGTGACAAGGACCTGGTTCTCGAATGACCTGTAGAGGACTTCTCTTTGAATGAAGAGGGGAACCATGGCGTACTTATCGGATAGTACCTGCCGCTGATAACTTCGAATAACGTCGTGTAGACGAGAAGTATTTTCTCCCAATTCTCGGACCTCGATTATCCCAGGCCTCATACATTCCCAGTAGGGCGCTTGGACGGCTTGAACCTTCGCTAAGAGTCTTGCTGCATCTTGGTTGAGGGGCGGTACGCTCATCTTTGGTGGTGGTTCTCCCATAAGTGTCCGGGCCACGGCCAGAGCTGAATTGGAGATTGCCTTCAAGTTATAGCCTCCCTCGAGACATACAGCTACTTTGCCGCCGGCAAGGGACATTAACATGTGCGTCATGTGTGCGTAGCATGGCGGTGTAACAAAACATCCACCCAGCTCGTCACCATCGGCCGCATCAAAGCCAGCAGAGATAATGACCATGTCCGGGTCGAATTCGCGAGCGATGGGCATTACAATCTTCTGGAAAGCGGCGAGGTATTCGCCGTCGCCCATGCCTTGAGATGGCCAGCCAATGTTCACGTTCTTCCCTTTGCCTGGGCCTTCGCCGACTTTGTCGATATCTCCGTCGGGTATCATATCGTTATCTGGTTTTCCTGGGTAAAAATTACCGTCTTCGTAAACGTGGAGGGATATATATAAGACATTCGGGTCTTCGTAGAAAATGTTCTGAACGCCGTTTCCATGGTGAACATCCCAATCCAAGATGAGTATCTTGCGGCAGGTATCCGGGTACTCATCTTGACAGACCCTGGCGCCGATAGGGACGTTATTAAAGAGGCAAAATCCCATAGGTACATCACACTCGGCATGGTGACCAGGTGGCCGAATAATAGCAAATGCGTTCTTCACTTGTCCAGAAGCAACGTTCTTACAAGTTTCCACACAACCTCCTGCTGCAAGTAGTGCTGCTTCATAAGACATACCACCTACGTATAGAGAGGCCCTCCCTTGGTCTAGCTTATGGCTCAGTGATCGTAACTCTCTCGTTGACAACTGGGAGAGATTTTGAACCCAGTCATAGTGCCTTGGGGTATGGACCGTGCATATTTCCTGCTTCGTGGCCGGACGAGCTGGAATCCTCCACATATATTTGGTCGGAGATTCTCTCAGGATGTCAAGAAGATCGGAATCGGGACCCGTGAAAACGAGGCCAGCTTTCTTAAACATCTTCATGATCTCCTCGATTCTCCTCGGATCTTCTGGATGGTGTGGCGAGGGCCCAAAATCGGCATTTGCATGGAGTTTCATTCTGTCATCGTAACAGCATCCGGTGGGAAGCATACCTAGCCGACGCATAGATTTAATTGTTTCGTCGGTTTCACTAAATGTTTCACTCTCGTCCATGTCCAAGTTCATGACGTTCTTGATAGAAATGTCCCCGCCTTCCTCCCTTGTCACAGCGACGACGTGGGGCTCCTCAAAGCCATTAGGCGCATCAGTCATAGACTGATCTTCACCTTCCATGTCGGCGTCAAGCCTAGCCGAGTCGAAGGCGCAGCCTTCCACCCGGCAAATCTCAAGTAGTGCTTCCCAGACTAGAGAAGGAAACGCAACTGGCGACTCAAATCAACAGGTTGTTGAGTTTTACCAACAGTACTGCCCAGCCGCGAGAACTCGGGACAGTACCACGGTATTTAGCGTGGATAGGTCTAGGCCTAGAAAACAAGAGTTGGTCTAGATTCCTTGAAGAGGTGGATGATTCATATGCCCATAGCAAGTGGTGAGGTTATTGCCAAAGATAACGAATGTTGACGATGATCTGTTAATTTGTTAGCTACCTAGAATGCATATTTCGATGCACGAAAACGTCGATAAGGAATAGTAAAGTCGAGAGAAGGTAAGAAAATAGGTAGCAATTCAAGGGGATTAGGTAAACGCTCTTCGTATAGGACTTATACGGCAAAGCACAAAGTTAAGATTTACTTGATGATTCTCAAGGGAGCTTCGATATAGTTATCCAAAGAATAGTTTCTTAATTTAGGCTTTTGTGTCCTTGGGTATCAAGTATTCTTACTGTACAAAAACTCACTCCATTTGAAGGATGACGAAGGGAATATGGAAAATATAGAGTGGAGTGATGGTGTACTTACACTAGACGGACGTTGCTTGCTTGCTTGCCTGCCTGCTTGAACAGCTCACGCACTACTTGACGGGAGTATGGGTATGAGACGATGCACCTCAGCGTCCCCGCAACGGGAGATAGACTCCCGTAATGATGAAAAAACCTCGAAACCGATAGTTAAAACCCTGCTGATGAGTTCAAATGACCTCTCGTAGTGATTCAGGTATGCTTGGCGTGGCTGGTAGGTGGTACCATTAGATGTTATTGTGTTATTGATATGCCAAGGTAAGTAAACTTGCCTAAGGTCAGTAATCTTTTTGGTAAATTCCAAAGTTGGGGCGCGGCGTATCGGATCCAGATAACCCCGTTTTTAACACAGACAGCTGCATTTAGGTACCTCCTTAGGCGCTACTTGCCTATATCAGGAATTCAATTTAGGTACATATGTACCCAAAAGATACCTTTATTTACACATGCACTGTCCAGTACCTACGGCCACCAATTTATTCGACCTACACATAATTAAGTAAATACCTTTTAGGTAAGATGAAAAGAAGACTTAGATTACGAAAACGTAATGTATAAAATGTAATTAATACTCCTAGAAATTACAAATTGAGTTCGTATGGTATGCTATCCTAACCAGTTCCTTATGCTTTCACGCCTCTGAATATTTGGATGGAATACTTTCGCAGAACCCGGTTGAAACAGTACAGCATCCGGGTAACCCAGATACAGATACCTCTCGGCTTGCAAAGGGAGAATGAAATGTGTGAGACTAATACATATCCGAAATCATAGTCTCGTGCCCTGCGACCGTTGATAGGTCTTTGCGGTGGAAGGTGTGAATAGTAGAGAATCAACAGAAAGAAATTAGTGATAGGAAAGGGAAAAAAGTTCTCTATAATACAAGCCGGAAGAGGAAACGCCTCGCATAATGCATTTGCAACGACCCCCCATGATTTCTCGTAGCGGGCTTGTGCAATATTGCAAGCACTGCCTTCCAGCTATCCCCTGGATCGGCCGAGCGGCATTTATCCTATCCTAAGCTATTTCAGAGAAAAAGGAGAGTTCTGTGACAGGACTTGGGAAGGGGTGGGAGCCATCTGCAATTCGACAATAGTCTTCTTGCATCGACGGCATCGACGGCGTTGATCCTGACCCTAGAATGGAAAAAACGTCTCTCTGCCATCGTCTCCCTGGGCGACAGTCGATGGTGGATCGAGTGGGAAAGTGAGAATATGCGCCGGAAGTGGAGGTGCCCGTCCATCCGGCCAGGCGTCATCAAGCCATTTGGTATCGTATAACTCGCTTGGTCGATCCTCGTCCACGATTCCAAATTGCGGCATGTCTACCCAGGATTGCACATTCCTGAAAATCTTGCGCTCCCCGAGAACTTTACTTAGTGAAATAGATAAGGTCTCAGAATCACGAGCGAAGTCCGGCTCCATGTTGGATAGTGAACTGATGGTAACGGACTTCTTCCAGTTCGCGTAGTGGCTAAGGTAATAACGAAGCTGCTCAGGATCAAGCTTCATGTAAGTCTTAACAATTTTCGCTTGGCGGCCGCGGCCTTCGTCAGCTCCCCAAGGAACGAGCTCGACGCTATATCCTTGCTATAGATTAGTTGGTAGTTAGTATATTTCAGCAATATCTAGCCCAGATCAAATACTCACCTTACAGTGACAAACTTTTTCGGGAGATGAGCAGAGATCCTTGCCCACCGTCTCTCTTACCAAACGCCAGAGGTGCCAAAGCTCACTAATCTCACTTGTTGGCATAAGCCGAATATGATGGAGTCTAGTATCAACCGTCCACGTGCTCGGCTGAAAAGCGCTGGATCGGGCAAAGGTGCTCCCGTGGTGATGTTTCGCGTACAACCACCAGCGAGCAACAGCCTTTCTCACCCGGGTTACCTCGTCACGTCGTAGACACCGACGATCGTCTGAATTGTCCCTCCAATGAAGTCTGGGGTATTTTTCAACCCACCAGTCAACCACCTTCGCCATGTTCCAGATTTGCTCGACATCCTGGGTTGTGAGTACATACTTCGGTACCTCAAGGGGGCGCTCGTTCGGAAACTCTTGAGAGGCGTCACCGAGTTCCATGAGACTTATAGTAGAATTCTCCCGAGGATACTCGATTATACGAGGACAGAGCATAAGTTCAGTGTGGGACTCGTCTTCGTGAGCGGTGTAAATATAAAGGAGGATGTTGAGCTCGGGTAGGCGTTGGAGGACACTGGTCAAAATAGACTCCTTGCTTCCCTTGAACACAAGAAATAGCCGTTGGCTCGAAAGAGCAAAGTTTGAGGCATCCAAGGGAGATAGCAGCTTCATAATTTCGAGTATTAATTCATTGGGCATGCTGTACAGAAAGGGGTCGCCGAAGGGCTGGGGTTTAACATTGGCGGATGGCATGTTAGAGAACAGACTTATTCGCAGATTTGAGTTTGAAAATGCGGATGGAACTAATGATCAACTCCAGTGGATGATATATTAGGCTTCTGATTGAACTGTAACAAAATGACAGTAAACTCTTGGACACTTTTAGATGTGACCGAAGTGCCACCTTTGCAACGCGAAACCAGGATAGGCGAAAAAGTGACAAGAGTTTGCTGATATCTTTAGGAGAAGCCGCAAAGTTTGCCAAGGTAAGATCGAGGGTTCTTGAGTAGCAAGAGACTAACCTAGTAATGTACAATAGGTATCAAACCGGGAAGGCTATGATTGGTTAAAACTGGTTCGGAGAATAGGTAACCTAGATGCCTTAGGATGGGACCGGAGCCGAGTTCTGACTACCGTAGGGTCACCTGGAAGATCTGTGTACTCGAACTGAACGGGCCAAACATTCAAAAATCCCTCGAAGCTCTAGATGGGGCCACTGCAATAGTAGGAGCGTAGTAAAACAATACGGAAGTAGTAGAGTGGTTGGTGTGAAAGCCAGAGTGTAAATAGTAGAGATTAACAAATAAAACAGGTGGTAGTAAGCAAAGCATTAAATCCAAGGAAGCAGCAGGAGGAGGTTCCGTAATAGAACTATTTTGCGGGTGCTCCCTAGCGATGACAAGTTTCCGGGACGATTTGCAGCCCTGGCAGTAGAAAGTACCTAACCCAGGTAGCGTTAGGAGTAGTCAGGGCGATTTAGCATCAACTACCTAGGTAGATATAAGTTGACGTAGACGGGGCCCTTTGCTAGAGGGAGCTGTTAAAATACTGGGCAATCTCTACTAGCTACGAATCAGTCAGTGCCCATACGTGATTCGAAAGCGATTGAGACTTACTCTAAACCGAACCGTTGGAGGTATTATTCCGAGGAAGACAGGTGACGATGCAGTCTCTCCTCCTTAGCAACACCGTTTGTATGCTCGACGATTCCCTCACCTTAAAGCCGTTTGTCTCACTGGCGTAAAGGAATTCACGTTTACTGTGCTCCCGACACGTAATCTCCTAACGATATACCGTTCTCTCCTCACACTTAGGATTTGAGACTATTTGGCTCCTTAGCCAATCCGATACTAGAGTCACGACAGATCTCCCTCTGTCTGCCAGCACACAGTGCCCCTTGGTCAACACAGGAGCAGAGAGCTATTCAGCTCAATCCGCGACAACCCCTCCTTTAGGGCTATACTGAATGAGAATAATGGACAGCTGGACCGCGTGTCGCTGAATTGGGTACGCCATAAAGGCGGACTCATAGCGTGGTAGTTCCATATTGTTGCTTGATCGAAGAGGAAGAAGCGAATTACGCGAGGTCAACACGACTTCATATATGTACCTGCCTGATGTATTTACCCCTGTCTCAATATCCAGAGCACGGACGCTGGTTCCGGGCCGAGGTTTTGCCTAGCGCCAACTTTGTTTAATCCTCCTTTAGGTAACTGTCCGATGGTCCGAGCGTCTGACAAAGAACCATATATAGGTACCTACCTTAGGTAAGTAGTTATGAGAGGTTAGAATATAATAGATTTACGAATTTGGCATGTTTACGGGTAAGTAAGCAATATTAATTATAGTCGTCCTTATTTTCAGCTAGTAACTCAAGGAATACTTGTGATAGTTAGAAGTTATCAAGGTAGCTAGCTGGCTTACCTTAACTTATGCTGAAATAGCAAATAAACAGGTATTACACATATTAGATTACAATATATGATACTAGATTCTGTAGTATCTAGCTATAAAATCTTCAAGTCACTGCTATGTTATATTAATGAGCGCATGGTATGTTACTAGACATTCACTTTATCATGGCAGAAGCTAGTTATTGTAAGGTATTAGTTCAGCTTAGAATTAGCATCTGCGCTAGAGAATATCTGAAAATACCTGGGTGCCATAGGAACGCCATAACGCCATTAGTAAGTTACAACGTCTAAGCGAACAATTCCTTCGTATCCAGCGCATCCACCGGAGCCTGCTTGCCATTCGTCCGCAGTCCCAAATCCCCCTTCTTCGCGAGCCTTTCAACGTGTTGCTCTGTGCGGGTGTTATGTTTCGTAGCCTGTCTCCTCCGCAAGTCGGCTCGGACCTGGTTCGGCGAGACGAACTCTTTGTTCTCGTAGATGATCGGCCCGCCGAAGGAGCCTTCCTGGATGACGATAGGGGTGAGTACGAATCGCGGGCCAATTTCCACCATACTGACGTCGAGCTCCTTGTTGCGGCCTTTAGTAGGCTTAGAGTCTACCTCCATCTCCCCGTCCTGCACCTTCGGCGCCTCTGACTCCTTTACTTCGTAGTTGCGCACCCATATCTTTCCATCTGCAAATGTGAACCCCATAACGCGATCTACGAAGGGTTTGGATTTCCTCGCCCCTTGCGGTACACCGAATGTGTGGAGGAAAAGTTCCTTGATGACTTGTAGGTAAGGTTCCTTATCAAAGGTGGCATCGAAGGAGAGAATTGGTCTTGAGCCCTTCAAGCAGTTACCCGTGAAGTGCAGCTCTGTAAGGAAAATAGTTAGTAATGAAACATCCCTACCCTAGAAAAGGGTCGAGGAGGGTCGAGGAGGGTCGAAGAAGATATAAACAGAGTCTACCAACCTTCCATTGTATGTAAGTTCTGGAGGTGCATCTTGACCGTAGGACCATTGGGAACCTTGCTCAACCACACGTACAAATCCTTGCCCTTGCGCGCCTCGAAGAACAGCACATTATTGCAGTTGTAAAGTTCCGCGAGCTCGTTGAGCTGGTAGAGTTTCGACTTCGTGTCTAATTTTGCGTCCTTTCGGCCATGAGGGAGCATGGACGCAAGGTCATTAAGTAAATGCCGATGCCTGCGAATAAAAGCCGTTAGATATTTCTTTGCGCAAGCGGTCACGAGCATGCGGGTTGCGAAAATACCTGTATGTGACGCCTCTGGAAGATAATATTAATACTCTTTGCTTATTCTTTCGGACGCCATTGGCAGGCGCTTCAGCCTTTTGGCTACTGGTCCCCTTGGACAACGACTTGTATACGGCTGCCATTGCTCGTCAAAATTTGCAATGCTCAAAATGGTCGCTAGATCTTGTCTTTAATTCAATTCGCGATTCGAACGGGAACTTTTTTTCCTACTATGCTTATCGATAAATGATAGCGGGGCCGGGACTAAGACGAACCCATCCGCGTGTGCGCGTGGCTTGTGTTGTACCTATGATGATGTACCTTATCTACCTACGTATGTAGCTTGGCCGACTGCCCGATTACATGTACGAAATCTATGCTGGTAACCGCATCCATTCACGATCGCCCAGCTGACAACCAGGATTATCTAATTAAGTCTGATATTGGATATGATAAACCCGTTTGAGGGCAAGCTGTTACCGGAAAGAAAGACATAAGCGGCTTACTTACAACTTTCCTTCCGGGGCATGTGATCCTCGATCCAACCCGTCGGTAAGATGAAGAAGCCACGCTGATTAATTGAGGCTACGGCTGAATATTAATTAGTACCTAAAGCATGCACAGTAACGGGACAGCCTAATATTAATAGGGGCAAGAGAAAGATAGCATTTAGTAACTACGTCGGGTGTGGTAGATTAGACATTGTCCGTGACCCCTAGTCGTCAAAATCTTAGGCTATGGCCACGAACTTCAGTAAAAGCAGGAAAAACAAAACAAGAGAGCCATGTCCTGTGTAAGGTCAATATCCCGAACCCCATGACGCATCACCCTATCACAAGCGTATTCGTTCCGGGCCATACGTGACGCCATATACGTAATGTCATATCAACCGTATAACCGTCGTATCATCTCGTCGCGAGTACTAAACTAACAGCACTTCCCGCCCTGTTTTGAGGCATCGTCGGGAGACTTGCTCAACGAAATGTTGGTGCCTGCCATCGGGGCTTGGGCGCCCTCGCCGCTATCCAACGCCTTGCTCGAAACGATGCGGTAGATTTCTAAAAGCAAATCACCCTGTTAGTATGTGGTTGCCTAAAACAGCGCTTGTGTAAGCCAAATGTGGCAAAGGGGATACTTACCAGTGAGGATGTTCTGGAAGGCAAGCTCAACGTTGCTGGCGTCGAGAGCAGAAGTTTCTATGAAAGAGAGGTGGTTCTCGCCTAAAGGTCTTGTGTCAGCAATTCGGGCATCTTCAAAAAATTGAATTGTAGACATACTAGCAAACGCCTTGGCCTCATCCGTGGGAACCGCTCGGAGGTGTCGCAAATCGCTCTTGTTCCCGACCAACATGATGACAATGTTGGCATCAGCATGGTCTCGGAGTTCCTTCAACCATCTTGTGACATTCTCGTAGGTCTGGTGCTTGCTGATGTCGTAGACAAGGAGCGCGCCGACTGCACCTCGGTAGTATGCAGAGGTAATGGCGCGATATCGTTCCTGGCCTGCAGTATCCCAGATCTGCGCCTTGATCGTCTTGGAATCGACTTGGATGGATCGAGTCGCAAATTCGACACCAATCGTTGACTTGGAGTCGAGATTGAACTCGTTACGGGTGAATCGACTAAGTAGGTTGGACTTTCCGACGCCGGAGTCTCCAATCAACACCACTATAATTTCATATGGTTAGCAACTATTGCTTCAGGGGCTCGAGTAGTCGGCAGGGGGTTCGTACCTTTGAAGAGGAACTGCAGCAGGTATTAGTTAGCTAAATCTTCCAAAGACAGTCTAATGATCCAAGATAGAGGGGAACAACAAGTAAGACTTACATCATATTCGTCGTTGGCCATGTTGGGCAATAAACTTGTGGTCGAGGTAAAGTGCTGTCAAAGAGAACAGGAGAGACTGTAGCGGCGGTGATAGATAAAAAGGAGCTAGACCGTGGGGCCTATATGTGACGCAACTATAACAAAAGGTCGAGGTCGGCGCTATGTCCAGTGTCTAGAGTCGAATGTTGTTAAAATATCTACGGACACTTCCCAAATCTCGTCCGTTGTCACCGTTTCGGTTGGCTGTCTGGAAAGGTTTTAGATGTGTCTTGTAGATGCAGACGATCGAATATACCTGAATGGTGGAGTTGTGAATGGGGGGATTAGGTACAATTGTTAAGGCAATTGTTAAGGCAGGCGGTCGGATTGCTGCTAAAACTGTCGAAATGCAATAAACTATGGCCTACGGCGTAAGCAGGTACCTTACTACCTTAAGTAAGGCAGGTGTTATCCAGCTGTTAGCAGGGCTCAAAAGTGCGCTAGAAGGTATGCTAGGTTACAGTCCGTACCTAAAGGTCACCTACGGTCGGGGATTGTTGCACGGTGTCAGGAGTCAAAGCGGATCAGACTCGTGCAGGTGGGGGTGTATCACAATAGGAGGCGGTGCAAAAGGCAAGTTAAGCTAATCGGCACGTGACTAGATATACTCCACTCAAGTACCTTATATCTTCCAGTTTCTGTGGATTTGTACAATTTCATGCATCAAATCCAGCTACTCACTTCGATTTGTCCATTCTAGATTATATACAAATTCCACTCAATGAGCACAGCTTTAAACAGCAAGCCTTGCATAAATGTAGTCTCTTTGTCAAACTATTACGATCTCATAGTTGCGATACTAGAGATAAAGAGTTATCAATGAACCATATTCACACCATTGATATTTGTAACACATAACACATAATTAACACATAATTAACACATCTAGGTTAGCGGATCAGAAACCAACAAGCACAATAAGGCAACACGCTCATGAGATCTACAAACCTCAAAGTCGCCCGGTTCAGTCTCCTACTAATTTAACAAGTTCAAACAAATGTTCAAAAGAGATGCTCCTTACTAATAGAAAGTTATATAAGTGACTCCTATAAGGAATAGAACAGATGAACACGTTTGCCCCTATAATCATATCTCATCACTACCTCATAAGAGAATGTGTATGAAACGTTGCGCCCTTCCACCTTAACTTCCCATTTACCCACATCTCAGCCCTAGGCCCTTAGCCCCTTAACACCAACACTCCGCAACTAATCACCCAACTTAATCCATCTTGAGAACAGCTCGGAACCGAGGTCGGCCACTCATCATTGCATCTAGGAAAGTTAACATAGGTAATACAGCAATATCATTATACAGGGGACATATGCATACCGTAGGCTTCCTGAGCCTGGTCCAACGAGAACGTCTCAACAACGCACCGTACGCCATGGCGATGAGCAAACTCAATAGCTTTCTCTGAATCGCGGTTATTCCCCACGGGCCACGCCTGCACCGAGATTCCACGTTGGACCATATCGATATGGCTAATCGTCATGTCCCCAGGAATACTGAGGACCACCAGTTTGCCCATGAGATTGAGACCCCGGATCAGCGGCGTAAAAGACTCAACGGTCAGCGCTGTCGTAAATGCTACTTGGGCGCCACCTAGAGCCTTGAGAGCTGCGCCGGCATCACCCTTCGACGAGTCGATGTACTCATGGGCGCCAAACTCTCGTGCTGCTTTCTCCTTCCCAGTGCCCCGCGAAACGGCGATCACGCGGTAGCCCATACGGTTTGCGTACTGGATGGCAAGGTGACCAAGGCCACCGAGCCCCTGGATTGCCACGGTTTCGCCAGGCTTAATGCCAGCCAGCCGTAGTGCATTGAAAACAGTTGAACCTGCACATAGCAAAGGAGCGGTATGCACGGCATCAGCGTCCGCGGGAACGCGAACAGCAGCTTGCGCTCGGAGAATGGTGTACTCAGCATCTATAAAAGGCGTTAGCTCTTGTCCTCGTATCGAACCCAAAGTAGATGGCGGGGGCACTTACATCCTTCGTTCCAATTTATGCCATTTGCGATAGGGTTATCGCACATCTGAGGCCAGTTCTGAGAGCACATGTCACACGTCCTGTCATGACCACCGTGATAACCACCTCCAACGCGATCACCAACCTTCCAATCCTTCGCATCGTCGCCGACAGCAGCTACAGTTCCGATGATCTCGTGGCCTGGGACGATAGGAAAGCCGCCGCCAAAAGTATTATGTTGGGCGTGCGAGTCCGTGTGGCAGGATCCGCATGCTTCAACCTTGACGAGTATCTCACCGTCACCAGGTAATCTCAGAGGGACCTCTTCAAGAACTAGGTTCCCTCCTAATGCCTTGAAAGCAGCTTGTTTGTATAATGCTGGCAAGCCCATGGTCAAGCATCAAGTATAAAACTTCAAGGTAAAGGGGCAAATATTACAATCATACGGAGAACTAGAAAGGTTAGTAGGCAGATCAGTCGCATCCGGCTTCATTATCACTACTGCTCTCCACAATGTTCTTATACCTGTGCTATCATATGGTATAAGAGCTAGCGTATTTGCGTATTTACGGTGAGGCACAGCACGATGCCAAACTATGACCCGGAATTAAGCCCTTAATTCCAAATGAAGCTACTCGAAGGCCGGCGGTGACAAGGGAAGCTTAGCCCTATCTGGACCTATTGTGACTGTTATTCACTCTGCTATAACAGCAACATATACTCGTTTATCTATAGTTTAGTATATGCCTCGTCTCGCCTCGGCACCGAACTAGGTAGAAGTGTTACGTGCCGTCGTCAGCCTCCTAGTCAATATAGGGTAGGATTACTTAGATCACTTTTAGTCTTTTCCTCCGTCTGGTAGTTGCTTCATCCCCAAATAGGATCTTTCCAACTTTCAGCCAAGAGGTTCGATATGCACGTTGGTGTATGCTAGGAAAGTTGAGCTATTTTGATTGTTTAGGCCCATGCTATAGAGATGAAAATGTAAGCCCTAGCCATATAGTTTACTAAATTAAGCAGTTCTACGTGCTCTAAACCCCTGTATGGTGTTAGTGATACCATTCAACGGATGATAGGACTTATTTGTATTTGCTATACTAACTTATGTCCATGTCGGCATGGCCTATACATTAGGTACCCATAGGTTGATGACTACAGGTAGACTTATTCATGCCATAGCACTAGAGGCTTCTCTGATAGGCAACGACGGGTAAGTTCTACCTTAGTAAAGTAGTTTCCTTGACTACTTATTAAGGAAATATCTAAATGGATGTATGTTTCATAATCCATAACTAACAATATCGAGTATCATCTAGTCTAGTCTTACCATAGCAGTGTAGCACATTTTTGAAAATATTAGTTGGATCACCGGAAATCAACTTAGAGAGATGTAAGATCCTGCATATTCAGCCGTAAAGATGTAGTTTTCCACCTCCGATGCTACGGAGCCGAAGTCTTAGGGAATTTCAAGGGCTAACTTCGGATCGGACGGGATTAGGTACCCGCTTCGGACCGCCGACTTCAGGCTTCGTCGGCTACTTGTAAGATAGGATGTAATTGACATGCCCGTGCAAGCAATACGCTTTAAGGGTTATAGGCACCATTCTTAATCATTATGTCAATATATTAGTCCTTATTCTATCAAAACGCGTCTATCCTTCAACGTAATGAAATGACTGCCGACTAAAGGCATAACTAATACATACAAGCCAATAATATAACTATAGCAGTTGATACATAAGAGAAATCTGAAATATGCCCTAATATCCCTTACATATCTTCTCCCAATGCCAAATTACTCCAAGGGCAAACCCGTAAACATCAATCAGAGATACTTCTTAACCTGCTCCTCACTCCACTGCCAAAACTCCTCCCCGATCCCGCTACCGCCTTCAGACTTTCTCTTCGATGCGTTAGACATCTCTTTCGAGATGTTCCAGATCCCTCCCCACGGGGCAACTAATTACAGTCAGCTTGGTTGCTATAAGTGGCTATCAGTAGTTAACAGCACATACCGAAGGCGCCAGAGTTGTCAGGGGTAATATGCGGCGAAAGTCCAGCATAAAGGGCCGTGTACGCGCCGTAAACAACCGGGTAGAAAAACAACTTCCGGAGGAGGAAAGTTAGGATAGGCCCCTGGGTGCGCCACAAGTCCGAGTCGAGATTTCCGGGATTCAGCGAGGCGGTCAGCACGCCATCTGCCTTGTAGCGTTTCGCGTACTCGGCAGCATGCAAGTAGTTCCCGAGCTTGCTGATAGAGTACTTGTTCATCTCCCCTAGCTTTTCGCTATTGTGCACGCCCTTTAGGAAGGTCTTGGGATCTGTATTCAGCGCGGCTGAGGACGATAGCCAGATTGCGCGGACGCTGTTGGGAGGCGCCGTCTTCGCTGTTGATACTAGGATCGGCGTCAGGAGTTGTGACAAGGCAAATGTGCCGAGGCAGTTCACGCCGAGCTGGAGCTCGTAGCCCTGCTTCGTCTTGGACCCCTTCTCTGGGAACGCGACACCAGCGTTGTTAAAAAGGAGATCAAGTTTTTGCTCTCTACCAAGGAACTCCTCAGCCGTCGTCTTGATACTCGGGAGGTCAGCTAGGTCGAGGCGGATATATGCCAATTCGCCTTTAGACCCGGGAGTAGCCGCCTTGATACTGTCGATGGCATTCTTCGTCTTCTCTTCAGATCGTGCCATTAGGTAAACCTTGGCATTTTTAGAGTAGAGAATCCGAGCAATCTCCTTGCCGATACCAGTGTTAGATCCCGTGACGATGGTGACCTTGTTAGTCAAATCCGGGATGTCCTTCTCTGTGAAAGTTGGCTTTCCAGAGAAGAGGGCCTGCTTAATAACAGAAGACAAGTCGGCCATTATGAGCTATTCGTTTTCTTCCGTCTTTGTAATGATGGATTTGTTTATGAGATGAGTCTATATGAGGTTATATTGTGCTGGCTGTGGATGAAACTATAGTATTCAAGCTAAAGAGTTCTTGGACAATGGTCATATATATATAAGGACTAATGCTATGCCCAGCCCAATGCCACTGATCCTACGTCGGGATAATCCCGCGGGGTATAACGCTTTGTATTAGGAAGATTTTCTGACAAAAGAAGGCGTTTTCGGCATTAGCTTGTGTGTGTGAGAGTATTTTCGTCCTTCTTTCCAAAGTAAGTACGAGAGGCGTAATCGAAAGGGCATTGAGAGGGCATGTGTTGTAGATGACTTATTGACACTAGGTTAATACCTTAGTTGCGGATAACAGGTAGGTAGGTACCTACATTAGTTAGGTACACACTAATGACTACATGTACCCCTGAAATTTTCATTTTACCTAATGCATTTTACCCAGGTTAGGTCCCAATTTAGGTGCTCTAGAACGGATGTCATAGTCATGAAGGTAAGAGTGATGGCCTCAAGTAATTCCACTGGGCTTTCCCAATGCCGGACGATTACATAGGTACCTAGGTACCTACCTACCTACTTTAGCATCTTATGTAAGGCTACAGTTGTACAATCATGCACGCATTAGGTGGACCAATAAGGTATGTACCTAGGTACTAAGTACCTTTAGTGTGTGCGTTCTGTTATCATCAAACCCGCGGGATTGTACAAAAGTCTTATGTAAGACGCACCGTTCGTAGTCGCCAAACCCGCGGCCCTCAACAACTTACACCTTATTGTCTTGTGTTACGACCAAACTGCCATTCCGGGGGTTTCATGCTCTGGTCTTGCTCAAGTCCGGTATCCGTTGGCCCTTGGGAAGAAACCCGAACCTAGAACCAAATGCCGCCCGGTCCAATAGCAGGTCCTTCAGCAACGTCATGCAGTCCGGCGCCTTACGGCCAGGCCTGCGTTGCCTGCTCTCGTGCCAAATGCAAGTGTTTCTATCGGACTGATGGGTCTTCCTGTGAGAGGTGCCATCGTCTTGGGAAGGCTTGTGAACCAACATTAACTGCTCGCAAACGGAAAGCCCGTACGTCACCTCTCCCACAATCACCCGTGCAGCCTCCGTCTCTGTCTCAGTCTCAGCCTCCGCCTCCGCCTCCAACTGGTAATATTCGACTTGAGGAGAAGTTAGACGAGCTTGTAAGTCTGTTACGCTCTCAAGCAGCCGAGAAGCAGGCCCAACAGCATACGCCAGAATCCTTACCCGGAGGGGCACTCGCTGGTTATACTGATTCCATGTCTTCAACACCCGTGTCTATACCTGTACGTGAGCATCCGGATATCGCCATAGACACCACCGCTACTATCGTACATCTCTTACGCCCCTCTACTCCTACATCACCATCCCCCATATTCGATGATGTGTCCGTCCATAAAATACCAGAACCGGCCGCAGAAGAGCTATTAAACAGCTTTCGCAATGCCTTTATTCCCATGTGCCCCATTGTTCATATTCCTATCTCAACGAGCTCCGCCGAGCTGCGCCGTGAAAAGCCTTTCCTGTGGCTTGTCATTATGGCCTTGACCTCCAAGATGATCTCGCAGCAGTTTGCGATGGCGGATACAGTATGGCGTATCATATCGCACAGAGTAGTTTTGCAACATATTGTTGATCTAGACCTACTCCTCGGCATCGTCTGCTTCGCTACTTGGTTTGTGACCCGCGGCCTTGTTTTAAAGGACCGAATTGATAAATCAAACTAACCGGCTTGAAAGGTCTCATCACATCAAGGAGGATAAGCCATTTATGTGTATGCTTTCTCAGTTAGCTGTAACCCTCGCCCTCGAGCTGAATATACATCATGATACGCCGACGCGGCCGCTGCGCCGTAATAGATTCCCAACTCAACGGCCTGTAGACCAGCGCCCTCGAACTATGGAAGAGCGTCGAACTATGCTAGCTGTTTTTCATCTCACATCTTCGTAAGCGTCGTCTCTCTAGGCATACCTGAGAATAAGGCCTTTCAATTGCTGTACTAACCTAAATACACTAGTACATGGTTAACATACAGACAAACGGAGCCTCTTCGTTGGACATCATACTTGGATGACTGCCTCCGTATCCTTGAAGAGGAAAGGGAGGCATATACCGATATCCTTTTGACTACACAGGTCAGGTGTCAGATCATCTCGAACCAACTAACCTGTGCCCTTGGAAACCAGCCAGCGGGAGCAGAAAGCCCTAAAGCAGCATCGGCCGTTCTGGTTACGGCCCTGCTAAGAGAACTGGGTAGTATCAAACAAAACTTGCCGGCCGAGTTCGAATCAAATAGTTAGGGAATCCTTTCCTATCCTTCGGTAGTCCACTAAAGCCTAACAAGTATCTTTTAGAAGCAACGCAGTTCTACTTATGTTTTACGGAAGTCAAAATCCGGGAAACCGTGCTTTACAGTCCTAGGATCATAGACCAGACAGGCGCTTCACAGTTCCAGCGTCTACAAGACCTAGATGTAGTTTTAAGCATCGCGGAGCGATGGGTATCGACTCTGAATAGCCTACCCCATGCCGAATGGCACGGCATCACTGCCGATATCTTCACCCAGTTTACACAGTACCTAGTAGTACTGTTCAGGCTCCAAATACTTGACGAGCCCGGCTGGGATCAGGACGAGGTGAGGCGGAGGGCCGACGTCTTCGGTATTATAGATCGAGCCTGCATAGATGTCGACCGCGTCCCGGTGTCGCTAGGCATGGTGGATGCTAAAGGTCCGCGGAGCGGATTCTTCTTCAAAATGTCCCGTCTGCTCCGGGAAATAAGGGGGCTTTTCCTAGCAGAGATGCCGCAGAACGCCCAGCTAAACCCTGCTTTCTCTGCTGCCGATAATATGGCTACGGGCGATGGTATCAATCCCGCCGCTGGGTTTGAGGAAGACATGTGCCTCGCGGATGAAATTTATTTGAATACGGTACAGGATGATATTTTGGCGCACATATGGGATTTCAGGCCGGATAATTCTTATATGCCTTTTGCTTCGTAGATTGATACCAATAGTAGGGGTTATGTTTGGATTGCAATGCAGGTATTTATTGGCAGGATTTGCGTAATAGACTTTCAAAGGCCAACGCTAACACTCTTCTTGTTATCTCGCTCCTTTACCTAGGCAAGGTACCTCTTATATCGCATTATAAATTCCAAGTCCATGCCCCTATTTTTTGAACCCCAGGAGTAAAATCCTTACCTCATAATGTTTCTTCTTTCCCAATTATCCGATACTTATTAACACTTTCCTTGATACCAAATCAACGTTTACTACGATTTTTTAACAATGGCACGTTTATCTAAGCCATCTCAATTCGGGTATTGATGTATTCCATTGTGTACAACGCGGTAACTACCTAGTACCTACCTACCGCAGTACCTAGGTAGCTTATGTGCCTACACTTTTGTCATAATAACCCTTGTGCTCTCAGCATGCTTCCTCAGTATTTACTTATAGGACTTGCTCCTAGACTTTAAACTTAAGTCATTTCATCTAATCGGCAAAACGCATGTACAAACATCTCACGGTTCAGCAGTATGCTCAAGATCCGAAAAGCTCGGCTAGCCGAATCAAGAGGTAGACAGACCTAAAGCTTTGAATCGCGGCAAACACAACGCACAAGGGGGTATCTTTTCTGCCCAAACCTTCATAAACCTCGCCTCAATCCAAGACTTTCCAAATTACAATTTTTTACGTCCAACATTAGAATCCTCCTTAGGGTTTTTAGACGTGAAGTAAGGACCAAGTTTTCCATGAGAACCCTATTTCTTCTGAAATAGCTTGGTCAAAATTCTATCCGCACTGTCGACCTGGACGTGACTCGAATCGCGACCTTCCACCTTCATGTCGTGGTACCAGTCCTGAGTCGATCTATACTGGTATCTCATCGTTTGACATGATGAGTTCTTCGCTCGAGCGCTATAAGCAGCCTTATAAAGATCGTTGACGCATGCCGACTTCTCTAATTTGGCTCCAGGAGGCGGTGCATGCCATATAGACCTCTGAAGCTTATTCTCATCGCTCTCGTGTTTCGGTACGGGCTTCTGCTTTTGTATTTTTGAGTTTGCCACTCTTCTTTGCCATTCGTACTTTGGAATACGCATCCAGCCCTTATCTGGTAAAAGATGCTCCATAGGCGGTAACCACTGCTTGCCATCTGCCATCATCCCCTCTATCATTTGCTTTGTTATATTTAATGGCCTATCCTCTGGGTTATACTTCAGGTCGGTTGTACTGCTTATATAGACTTCGCCAAGGTAGTATTTTGAATCCTTCAGTGGTATTTCCCTTCTAACAAGGTCGATTAGATACCGCTGCATATCGAGCAGTGTAGCTTTCCCGCGTCCGGATTCTCGGTCATGGGCTAATATATCCCAGATGAACAGTTCTGCTTCGGCATATGCAACAGCTTTGAAATGGGGATTCTTAGGTCTAATCACTGCAACCCAAGGGTGACGCCTGTATGCGCTTGGAGGCAACTGGGGATTCCACTCGTCGTCTATGGTATAGAATAGACCATACCAAGTGTTGATGTTTGAAAACTTGGGAGCAGCACCCAGCCAGTTCTTGAAGGTATCGTACTCGCATCTTGAATCACCAAAGTGATCAGCCATCGACACATTCAGCCACGAAACAGGCTTGTAGTGTAACCTAGCCCAATTTCCTTTTCTCGAAATGCGAGTGGGGAGACTGATGATCCATTGATTGAGCTCAGTAGCGCTACCGCTGCTAAGGGATGAATGAGGAGGGAATGCATGTGGAGCAGACGAGCTGCTCGCGCTACCGGGGGCTATGGGGGCGCCACGGACAGGCTCTTTCGATTTCTCACGTGTCGAAGCTATGTCAGGATCGTTGATAGTTTCCTCTGTATAGATAGGAATCTCAATATTCCTGTAAGCGGCTCTGTTTTTGTTATTGTTCGATCCAAGCACGATAAATTTACGATATCGATCACACTTCAAGCTGGACCACCAACAGAAATAATTCACCAAACTCTGCTCGTCGTTTGAATCGATAAAATCTGTGACCCATTCCACTTTCCGGATCTCTTCACTCGTTTCTCCGTCCCCATAATCGGCTATGATCCCCTTTAGGACCTCCCACGCTCGAAATCTTGCTTCGAGTTCTTGCTTCCCTAAACCGGATTCAGCTAAGAGCTCCTCAAGATGTGGGTTGTTTTTGTGTGCTAAACACATCTTCTTTCGCTCCATTTCTTTTTCCAACGTAACTACTTTAAGGTAATCCAGGAAATCCGCACAGGCCATAATCAGATAATAAGGGTTACAGCAGTAATTTCTGAACCATTCCAGAAACTTGTGAAGCCGGACCGGATCTGATAGTGCAAAACTGGGCGTGATTAAAAAGGCTCGGCCCTGGGGAAATAATCGTGTTAGTTGGAGTGTCCCAGGTTCAATAGACGCGTATATGTTCGAAGGGAACCTCGGTGGGTTATATTGTCCCGTAGCGAGGTCCCAAAACGTATAACAACATTTATTATCAATCATTTGAAAGATACGTGGCAGTTTCCGAATACAGGTACTGATATCTTCGTGTAAGATGATAGTACCTGCTTTGCCCGCTTGCACGGTCTCGTGAAAGTGTGCCCAACCGTCCTTCTTTTCGTGGGTGAATATTTGGCAGGCTGGTTGACATGAACCTACAGACATTACAATTAGTAACTATATCTTCCATCATAATAAAAAATATGTGTTTGGATATTACTTACGGAGCCAAAGCTTCATCATATTGCACACTTGTGCTTCTCTTTCGGGGAAAAGCAACATGAACACCTGCTTGTCCTTCTCTTTAGGGTTTTGAGGCAAAAATGAAGAGAAATCCAACCCAAGTAAGTCCTTGATAAGTACTCGGCAGTGCGATCCTTGTTCCGTATGGCTCAGCCGGGTTGGAGCACGAGGAACGGACGCTGGAGGGTAGAGTTTCATATCGTTACACGATTTATAGATTATGTATCGCAAATGAGACTCTGGGTTGAGCTTGGTTATATCGACGCCGAGTCCGTTCCACCCATCGCATTTTGAAGGGTAGACAAGAATTGAAAATTGCTCCGTGATTAGGTGACTACCATATGAGCCTCGCCGAAGGTGTTCCGCTACATTACTTAAGGTTGACGAAAGCTCCTCGGATTTAGCCTCTACCGTACCGACAGAGAGAAATTCCCCAATTGTTAAATTATTTCTGCGAAGATTGAAATTATACGAAGAACAGATGGAACCGAAATGTAATGTCTCTTGTGCCATAAAATCCAATAACCAGGGCTGAACTTGGCGAGTGATGCCACAGAATAAGACTTGAATCTGCTCAGATCCACTCTTTCCGAATACGGCCGTCTTTAGAACGACCTGAGTCTGCCCTCGCTCCTGGTAGGTGGCCAAGGACAATCTCCTTGATGGATGAACTTTAACCGAGTCCGGGGATTCTGGGGGATGGTCGATATCCATTGGACTATGAACAACAAGCCCGACTCCGTCGTCTGTGGTTCCGCCCATGGGCGTATCCTCCGATGCGTCATTCTGCGCTCCAGTAAAGCGAACAGACTTCTTCGCCTTGAGTGCCGGTGTAGCTATGCTCGTGTCCCTCGGCGACATTGCCGTGGGACTTTGTACAATTGTGGCGTTTGCTATGGGCGTAACTGGGGAACTTGCGTTTGTCTGGCCCGGGTTCGGCCGACTACGCTGGTCATTTGTTACGATGAAACTGGGCGGGATAGATGAGATATCAAGGTGCGCCCCATCCATTCTTTCGATACCACGTTTTTTCGCAATATTCATGACACGCATTGAATTGAAGGCCTTCGGTGTCTTTGACGGGTCATCCATGACATCGCCGAGACTCGCCCGCTTCTTCCGCTCTTTACCTCCAACGAAGACGTTACTTTTTCGTGCAAGTAAGGAGGCTGGTTGAGGTTGAGTACGAGTTGCGGTATGTCGCTTCCCAGAAAACTTGTTCGCCAGGCTAGACGACATCTTCGGCGGAAGCGATGAAAGGGCCTTCGATGTTAAATTCGACGCCGTTTGATTTGTAGCTTTTTTTGTGTCTGCGGTGGGCTTCCTTGCGGTACCTTGGTATCCGGTTAGGGTAGTACCTATTCTTATATCGCCTGAAGACGCTCGTTTTGGCTTTAGAGGCTGCTGGGCCGGCTTAGACGATATTGGGTGCGTTGGTGCCCGGTTATTCTTACTCTTATTTCGAACCAAGCCCACCTCTGTGGGGATTGAGATTTCATTCAACATCTTCTGCTTGATGATTTTCTGACGCTTTATCTTAGGTGTTAGATGACCCGTATCAACATTACTCGTCTCTTTAGGTCCGTCATCGAGGTCCATTTCATCACCAGGGGCAATTATAGAACAATCCTCAGTAGGAGACTCAAGAGGCAGAGGCGCGGTGAGCGGTAGTCCTAGCCTCTTGCGGTTTGCATTCCGTCTCTCGTGCCTTTCTGCCTTTTCTCTGCATGCAGTGTTATATATTTCAATATCAAACGGCTGTTGCTGCCCAGTTGCGACTTCCTCCTGCATCTCCTCCCATTGCGCAAGGAGACCCGGTCCTAGGTTTTCCACTGGCTCCCATGTACACTGGTCCATCGGAAAACCCTCCCACCTGATCAGGTACTGTCTCTCACCCGGCCTTTCCGGGTGAGCCCGATCGGCGTAGAGGTCCGCGACGGTCCATTCTTTATCCTGATCTTCACCGTTGGCTCCGTAATCAGTGGAGGCTAGGGAAATATTATCTATATCATCAGAATCACTGGGCCCAGCAGGAATAGATAGACGAGTTGGGAGGAACGCCATCTTAAAACATTGAAAAGGCGTATTCGTAACGAACAGGCAAATGAGAGCAGAAATCGGATAGTGATTAGGGCATGAGGTACTCGGGTAAGAGGTAGTTTAGGTACGCAAATAACGTTCCCTCACGGGTAACTTTGCTATAATGAAATGATTCGGATATTGGCGATTGTTTGAAATAATTTACGAGAAAGCCCTCAAGATGTTTCTGTTCATGTGCATGGGGATTGTGAGATTGAGATTCGTGTTGGTAGGTACAGGTATGTGGTTGTTAATTGTTGAGTTTTGATACCAGTTACTTTGGTGCCCAGAAGATTTTGGGCATTTGGACTAGAACGCACTGGCCAATTAGATAACTGAAGCCGGGAAACAGCAACCGGAAAGCGTACCTGCCCGTTCTGTTGACCGCTATGATGTAGGCCAGGTAGATTGTGTAACAATTTAATGTGGCAAGCATAAGTACCTGCATAGGCACCTATATGAGGTGGTAGCCAGCTTCCATGTGCGTTCTAGTCAAGAGGTATTGGGGTGAGGTTCTTGCTTGCACACGGTATGTTTATGGAGCTCACCTTCCCATTTGAAATTTTAGCTTAAGGTAATGAAGATGTAGCTAGGTACCTAACCTAGAGTTATATCTAAGATACATACATGTAACTAGTCGCTTAATGTAATATAGTTTAGAAATATTTCTATTATCGCTACGATTCTTATCGTCTATATGATATATGAAGACTGACTACCTAGGTACCTAATTGAAAATATCAAATCATGAACACCGTTTGCTCGTACGCTAAGAAGTCTCATCTCGATATCTAAATTTGTGGAACTCCATCTTACGTAATCCGCAACAAAGGAGAAGATCTACATTAGACAGTGTCGTTCAATCAAAAAGGGGGATAGAAATAGCGCCACAAGCGCTTTGACGCGGATATATATGGACCTTATCAGTAGCGATAATCGCCGTCCGCGCTTCTGCGTCCATTTGACCTTGACCTATTATCGTTCCGTTCGCCGTTCAGCCAATCCTCGACATTTTTCCAACTGCGGGCCTCCGGGTCGACCTCGCGCTCGAGGCCGCGGCTTCGAGAACGACCGTAGTCGCGTTCATCCCAGTCCCTCCTCCAGCTGGAGCCGCTACTATCGCGTGGGCGAGTGATAACTTCGCGCTTCTCAAGGACGTCGCGGTCTGGTCTGAACTTGCGCTCCCATTCCTCTTGCTCGACCCTGTCCCTTTCGCGCCGCAACTCGAGCCGCTTCTCGACTGCGTTGGCACCGAGCGCACCTACGGCTGCACCGACCACCGTGCCGATGAGTTGCTTGCGCTTCTGGTCAGGGGTTTCATGATGGTGACCATTGCTCTTGTTCGTGGCGTCGACCGCTTCCCTAGCCGCTAAGCCACCGACTAATGCGCCAAGTACGCCAATTCCAAGGCCCGCAGTAGAGTTAGAAAAGTTATTATCGACAAAGTCCCGTGCTTTGTCGATTGGAGTCCGCGTCCGGCTATCGTCAGAGTATTCGCTATCGCTGTCTCTGTCGTGACTTGTTTCCTTTCTCCTTCCGCGACTTGACCTACGATATTCGCCAGAGGGAAGAGATCTAGGTCGCGAGCGCGATTCGGGTATTTGTAAGCTTGATGACGATCGAGGCGGGTACGGTTCGCAAGTCAGCTGTTTTGGAGGAGGCGGCGACTCATCATATATAGGGTTTGTCGTGTTTGCAAGTTGTCGGCTCTCCTCATAGGATATTGGGTAGTCGCCTCCCGAGTATGTGTAGCCGGGAGAACGGTTCCGATGGTGGCTCGACCGCCCGCGAGAACGGCTGTCATCGTAACGCGACATCTTTAGGATTAGTAGGCGGGTTTCACTAAACGTATAGTTATACTAATTGCCGCAACAGTATGCTAGATGTCTAACGGTAGTTAGAGTTGCGAAACAGAAGTCCGTGTAAAACAAAATATGCTGGGCGCAATAGTAAGATTTTATTCGGCAAGATAGATGAGTATTAAACCCCTCAAGCCGAATAAGATCCGAGACAAGCAGAGTTGCTCAGGTATTAGTAGTTGGTGGGTAGGTAGGTATAGATTTTCGTATTATTATCTCGCCGAGATATATTCTGCCCAGGCAGAAAGGCACAGCGAGGTAAGTAAATACATGCAATATATGTACAGAACAGATAGTAACAAGAGTCAAGGCAGACATTAGTATTAAGTATTAGTCAATGTTCTTACGGTAATGTCTTTTGATCCCGCGCCATTCTGTCGTGCATCGCATGCAAGACGTGATACGCTAGGAAAGTTAGAATGCTCGGGTGAATGCTTGGGGGGACCGAACTTCTGAAGGATACCTAAGTTTCTCGGCGCTGTTAGGCTTGGATCATGCCCGAGTGGCCCTCCCGCTGCGGACTACGGCGGGATGGCAGATGACCATTGGTGGGGCCATAAGCAGATGATGTCACGTACTTGATTACCTGCATGTGCTCGAGTCACTCCAGACAATTAGGGACTTAGGTACATAAGTGCCAAGAACCATATTCGGTAATAAGCACTTTTCGAGTTTTGCAAAGGGAACATCAACTACCGGTTGGCAATCTAGAAGGTCAATCTGTCAGTCCCCTATTATTTCTGGAATAATGACCGTTTATTCGAACGGTCGAACGGCGGTAATTGTGGGCTTTTAAACGGGCAGATCTAATCCGTACACCATTAACCTAGTATATAGTTAGCAGCATCTCACCGAAAGTGAAAGAATACCTAATGCAAGGTACCCGAACGACGACACAAGGCTCTCCCTCTGATCAACCAACAGAATAGCCAGCTTAGGTAGGTAGCTAGCCTACCGGACTAGCGTATATAAGTAGTGTCGACTAACCGCATATTTATCCTCGCTCAGCCCAACCTAAATGATGGTAGAAGGAGGTAGCATCTGCAATGAGTATTGCCTGTGTCTACAGACAGATACCGTGTAAATACTTAGCCCCTGGTATAGCCACGGTATAGTTTTCAATATGGCTTGTTACCTATAAGCATATTAATACCGGCATCCAGATGCCCAGCCCAGCCTTGTTAGTCTGACTTGAGATTGCACGTCCTCCCTAGCACGATAGCAATGGTGCATGTACGAAAAACAAGTTTGCAAACCAAGAAGTTATTATTACGTCGTGAGTTCTACCAACCTTACTAATGTACAATCCAATATCAGTATACCGAAATATACCGACGAAAAGATACAAGGCTGCCAGATCAAGCCGCAAAAAAAGAAAGCCAAGAAACATATCGTCCAAGTATCATCATCTGTCATCATCATCTTCCATGGCTCATCATCCGCAATTCGAGAGAATTCCAACGGATTGGCATATGAAAGGAATGAGAATAGTCGATTGTCCAGATTAGATGTGATCATTGCACGAAACACCTTTTTTTTTTGTCGCAGCGATAAATGAAAATAGTACACAATGAAATCCTCCATCAGTAGGATGAGGCCGAGGTTGAAGTCCTGTTGAAGTCCTGTTGAAGTCCTGTTGAAGTACTGTTGGAGTACTGTTGAAGTCGAGATCGAATTCCAGGGCTATGTGCTTATCGAAAGACATTGTCTATGCGATGTTGCCATAGTGAGGTGCGCGAGGGTCATTTCCTGTCGCGGTATGTGCAAAGAAGAGAGTTGAATCTCCTCGAACAAGTTCGTCATGAGGCGAAGCAAAAAAAGCAAGACAAAGTAACAATCATTCATGTGGAGATGATTGCGGTATCATAACTGGTCGGCATCATCTAACCGGTCGCCATCTCAAAGACGTGATGCCAGAGAAATCTTGAGGAGTTTGTTGAAAATTCCCTCTTGGAGTCAGAGCCGGAAAATGCCATCTCAAACAGGGGAATCGGGTATCAAAATATCGAGTAAAACCGCAGGATTCACCCTAAACAATTCGTAGGAGCGCCAAGGCCTGAAAGGGCCACGCAGTAATGTTTCATATAGAACATCATCATCATCATCATCATCGTCATCAAGGGACGAACCGCCTGCACAGGCCATGTTCTCCCGTCTCCCGCCTCCCGCCGCCCATCCTACTTCGTCAAAGCATGCGGCTTTTCCGAGGGCTTATACACCTTAGGCTCAAGGATCGGGCCGCTAAAGTCACGCTGTCTCGGCGCGACGCTACTCTGGCTCTTGATGCGGTATTCGCCAGGATGTTTGCCCTTCGGGGGGGACAGATCGTCCTGGCTTCGGTGCTTGAAGCCAGAGTTAGGCGCGAACCCCACGAACGACTCCGCCACCTCCTCTTTGTTGTGCTTCTTCCGGTGAATCTCAATAATAGTCCGGAAGAACTGGCACACTTCCGCCAGTGAAGTCTGTAGCACGGCAGGACTGTTCAGCAGCTGCATGAGCGCCTGGGAGTCCAAGATATGCTTCGCGACGACCGAGTCCGGCTGGCAGTGTGTGCGGATCCGCATATTGCGCGCGTTCATTTTCATACCATACAGGAGGCCCTTGACAATATGGCCATCCGCGTAGTGCGGGCCATGGAATCTGAAGCTGCCGATGTGCGCGTAGACCATATCGATTTGGGTCTCCAGATCGTAGCGGAATCCGATGACCTTTGGACGACCCATCTGTGCCCAGGAGTCGGCTATCTTGGCATGAATGTGCGGGTTCATGCGTCCGAGGTGCAGCTGGCCGTTGATGTATCCACTCAGGGTGTTGCTCAATATGAACTCTAGCTCGCAGTAGAGCAGGCTCTGCTCGCGGGGATCAAGTGTGATGTTAAGCTCACGAGCAATGCTCACTCTAGATGCACCAACTCTGAAGTCGGCCATCCCAGCCTGTAATATATTAGTTTCTGCAGCTAAGAAAGAAGGAATCGGTAAAAACGTACAATCTTTCGAGCTGTCTTCTTCATGCCATCGAAGAAACGCGCATTCGTAGTCTTCGGGCGCTCAGGTTTCTTCTGTGTGGCGGTATCTTCGAGCCATCCTTTGTCTCCGAACAGATTCTTCTTCGCCTTCTTCACCTGGTCGTTGGTAAGCCAAGGCGTCAACGGTGTAAAAGGCGGCGCGCCGTGTTCCTCAGTAACATCATTGGTGGTGAGGGATTTAGGCAGACCCAGACTAACTTTCTCGGGTGAGTGGGCTTGAGAAACAGCTCGAGACACCGGGCCGTTTGAAATAGGGGTGACCGGATGGTTGCGCTCCTCTGTGGATTGTTTCTCCAGCCAATCCGAGTAACCCTTTAGAATGCTACCTCTTCCCAATCCAGCATTGTAGGGGTCACCGGAGGGTTCTTCGTAGAGGTGGGACGGCGTACTAGCTCCGTATACTGAGGGGCTATCATACTCGGAGCCCTGGTCTGTCTCTGATGAAGGAATGGGATTATGGACGGCCTTGATGTTCGCGTGTCTCCCGGCCGTCGCGCCATACCAGTGGGCCTCCTTGAGATCAAGCGGCTCAGGCCGACGTTTCTCTTTCTGCTGAGCAGAGGTAGACACAGCCGGTTTCGGAGGAAACTTGTGTCGGGACATGTCTCGAGATCTTCGAGCAGGTTCTTCATCGCGCATGTTGATGAGATCCGACATCGTTGTGACGTGGCTAGGGAATTTGCCCCCAGCGCTCTCAGGCACGGGAGAGAGGATGCCATCGGCATCATTCGACTGGAATTCGTACCTGTTCTGCAGTGGGCGTCCACGCTCCGGGGAGGCGGGATTGCCGAGTTGCTGGTACATGCTGGATGAAGCACTGTTGCCTCTACTGCGACTATAGTACGGGGGAGCATCACTGGGCTCGTCCCGGTAAGAGCGTGATCCCGATCGCGAATGAAAAGGTTCTCCTCTACTAAGCCGAGCTCTGGTCACACCCAAGTCCAGCTCTGCAGCGCTGTTGCCTCCTTGAGGAGCCGGATACCTAGGTACTATTGTTAGCAAGTAATCATTAAAGATATTTTGAGGAAGAGGCTCGTGCTTACATCTTAATAGATTCGTTGAAAAAGACGCGTCTAGCTTCAGACTGAGTAATAGGCAGCGGCGACGATAGCCGACGAAGGGATGCTGTCTGGAAAATAGCAGGGCTATCGCGTGAGTGACGCGAGGCTGGAGAGTTGTTTTGCGTTGATGCTGATGCGTCTGTTGTGTGCTGGAGTGTAGTGGTCTGAAGGGAACAATTATCCGCAGGCGATGTCAAATCTGTAAAGGGACTGAGCAGTTCCGGATCCTGAATAATTTCAGATGTGCTGCTGATCCAGTATCTGGTATTCTCCTGTTCTTCTAGACAAAATGCAAATTCAGCAAACAGGCAGATAAGGAATCTCGTGATGGTGGCATAAGAATTAGGAAAGGTGTTGTGGGGATTGTTCAATTCAAATTGGCAAAATGAAAGATTTTGTAGGTACCTACCCTTCTCGAAAGTCGTGCCTAAGGAAGTTGTTGTTGTTGTTGATGTTGGTGAAGGTGCTCCGTCCTTGAGAAAATTCTGTTTCTTCTCTTTCACTTTGTTGTCGCCTAGCCGATAGGTTAGAATACAGTCCGTCAGTCGAATATTTCGATCCTCCCCATCAGCCGTTACCAGTTGATGGTGACTAGTTGAAGAAACGTACCAAAGCTACCTCCCCATACCCAATGAGTGCTTCCAGCACCATCGTTGAATATCGGTTTAGATGAGTGGTATATTTCAGCAGTTAAGAATGCTATAGGGCTCGGCGATCCAGCTATGAATATTTGTTAATCGAATGCAATGTACATATATGCGGCGTAGGCATAGACATCATAATATACCTTGAAATAGTCCCTTAAATCGAGACATTTGGGTGGCGCTTGCTGCTTCTTCATCAGCCATGTTGTCGTGTGCGCGGAGACAATGAGATTACGACGGTTAATTTTACGTGATGTTCAAGAAACTTTTTGTTAAGCGACGTCGTCCAATATTTTAAGTGCAGACAAACTCACTACCCAGCAACGGAACAACTGACCGCCTTTTTTAGGGTTTTATGGTCGGTTCAATACTTTCCTAGGTTACGTATTTCTTGTATTAATATTAGGCGTATGGAAATCTTTCAATTGTCGCCCCCTAAGTACAGCACAAAGACGAGAGCCATCAAATTCTACATTACACATAGCTGATTTATTAACTACTACGATAGCTTCTCGTTTCACACTTGCCCTTCAAGGCTTCAAGAACACCCTTCTTCTGTCGCCACACTTCCATGGGTATCTTCCTCATTAAATACAGGCAGGCTAAGGCCAGGTGATAGCTCGATTATGGTAGTCTTACGATTTGATGCCGAGGTATGGGTACCGGAGGCTTCTGCTGACATTGTAAACTCCACGTTTTTGAAAAGTAGAGAATCACGACGTCGTAAGCCATGTCTATTTCTAGATAATTTATTAGCTATAATCCACATAAACTACGATGCCCAGTACGCACCTTTCTTGGATAGACGATAGCTGGACATGATTAGAATCCAAGAGTACCGAGAGGCCTTGATTACTTAACGTTGAAGGTTCACCTGGTTGTAATTGACTCCATGTGGCCCTATCAAAGCCTCGCGGTATAGTTTCACCTGGGCTATTGGGTGCAGATCCGTTCGAAGTGGTGTAGTTTGCTAGTAGCTGCGTCGTATCCCTGTCGCCGTCTACTATTTCTTCCAGATTAAAGACGATCCCTCGTCTCTTTGTCGATATCCGTTGGCAATCTGCGCATTGTTCAGGTCCCTCCAAGCCACTCTCTTCGGATCTGTCACCAAGCTGTAAAGTACTCGTATCCTCAACTGAATCATTTAGATCGAATCTTCTACAAGTTACCATGGGCTCCTCAGGGCTCCATTGGTAGTCCAGTCCTCCATCAAAGTTTAGTTGTGGTGTAAAGGGTCCTCGGAACGACCATGTTCGTGTTCTCTCTAACAATCCGGTTGATGCAGCCTTCACAATGGTGTCGGTGGCCTTTGATTCAGCAGTAGGCATCTGTCTTAGAGGCAGACATGGGGGCAGCGAGTCACCAGTCCCAACGAGCAAGTATTTCCTGGCGAATATTGCATTCGGTATCTGGCAGCCGCTGGGTAGAGGGATGGTAGCGATATCCGGACAGGTTCGTTTGGTTCGAAATGACAAAGATGAGGCTGGCTCGAACGTGAGCGCGCCCGGGATCCAACTGCACCGTCTTTGGTCCATTTCGGGCTTATGTTTATGCATATGAATCTTATCTGATAGTTTGCTAAAGAGGCTGGATCTAGATGAATAACCGCGAAGTCCCTTGTAAGGTCTTGGATTGTCGAGAAGGAGAGTATCCGCTGTACCTGGAGGTGATGTTGCGCTTGGACGATCTGGGGAGGCAATCGGCACATCTCTCTCTTCGATAAACTTTCCTTGCGCGCCGCACTCATGGCTCCATTGCATCTCATGGAACTTTTGGGGGTTCGGGCTGTTAAGTGGGCGAGTACCGTCATTTCGTGAAGAGATGTATAGCGTGTGATCAATAAGCCATGCCTTTCGATTGCGTATGCAACTAGGATCAATAGATGCCCTCTTGGTCGAAGGAGAGGAATCCGACAACACGAATGGGTATCTGTCTGGGTGTTCCGATCGCCATTTCGCGAGCTTCTTTGTTGGGATGATTGAAGAAGTAATAGTGGTCATATGTGGGACGTGAGGGAGTTCGAGGTCAGCCTAGGGGATACTATCAGTTCTTGGCTGCTTCGGGAGAAAAACCGTGGGATTCTAACATATCTGCGTAGGTGATCATGTTTCCACCTTTGAAATGCGGCCCCTGGATCATCCGTATGCTCGCAGTCGACTTCAATCAGTTCGTAAAGTACACCACCCGCCAAGTCAAGATTCTCGTCGCCAAGATGTTCTCGTAAAACTAAGAAGATCTAGGTTAAATGCGTTAGAAGATATATAGGTATTCAAAGATATGGGATACGAACCTGTGGAATTCCGTCTTTGTATTGGTAGTTCCTCGGGATGTGTGCGCAGTATCTTACAAGCACATTGCGGCATTCTAGATAATTGTAAGTTACAACGTTGATATAAGGGAACCCTTGGCCATATACTCACTCTCTTCATGATAACCGATTCGATCTAGATTATGAGTTCCAGACCGCTTGAAGCTATGGCTTGTATCGAGGTCAGGGCTATCTTCGTCCTCAATCATTTGTATAATATCCCCGGTGACACTGCTCTCTTCCTCTATGGAAGTCTTGAGCCCTGTGTGGCGACGCGACGTCCTTGATATCATAGTGCAGTTGGTCAGAAATGTCATATAAGTACCTAATTATGCGCGACAGACCAAGCAGGTGTCTGAACTAGAGACCAGACCGGAATACATTTAGGCCAAGGGTTCGACGGGACTGTCGCTGTAAATTATTAATAGGGCTATAAATTTGTCAATGACCCTAAAGTTAAGCATTTCATTTCGAAGAAAGAAAAAGAACGTTGCGATCGAGACTTCCTAACACAACGGTGAAAACTTAGTTGCCCTCACACGTGCCTTCAGTGTCGTTATGTTCTTGCCCTTTATGAGACGAACACATAAGTATCGATAACGACGCCAATTAGAATCAAAGTCTATTTAGGTTAGTTACCTGACCTAGGTACCTAATGTACCCCGTGGATGCATAATGCTTTCCTTAGCCCGTTGAAGGATATACGCCCCTTCCATCCGAGAGACATGATATGGGGATGTCTGCATGTAGTTGTCTGACCCATGCATTCACTGTCTGTAAATACATAGGTACATAATGCGCCGTGCTCTTCTCTGTTGTATTTCTATATACTAACCTAGAGTAGTATAATTGTATACCTACCTTAAAGCAATCCTATAGGGTATTGCTGATATCTACCTACTTAGGTATCCAACGTATGCCTAAAATATACAATTAATAAAGAACCATATTTGCACTTATAGGTTTATATCAAAATACCGAGACCCCCTACTAAAGGGGTTATATGATGTTTTATAGCTGGGCCATCTTCTCCCCTAATTTATTTGTGCAAAAGGCACCAAAATATTCGTTTAATGCGTCCACGGTCCCGGAGCCTTCAACTAAGCTCGTTACGATGCCCACGTAACCATCGGGTCGAACGACGACGACCCCACCCCTTTCCTCATCGAATCCCATTTTGGCGTGTGCGGCGGCTTTGGCATCGGGTACGCGACGGTCCCATCTGTCATCAGCATATATGTGGTCGCGGTAACGAACAAGGGGGCTCGGCACATCCCGTGTGATCTCGATCCGACTCCGCTGGGTAGCAAAGACGGTACACATAGTAAAGAAGAGGCTGTGAGGGTTGTGCTTCTCGTGGTGTGAGACCGAGTCAATGTCTGGTCGAAGATAGGAACTGTAAAACGACCCCTTGCTGCTGAGGCGGAGAGCAAAATCCTCCAGTGCCTTGGAGGTTACCGCAGGCTCTCCGGCGAAAATATAGATACGGAACGCACCGTTAAGAGGAACTTCTTGTTCTAAGTGTACAACATTTGCGTCCACAACCCTCGTGACATCAGCGTTGATCATAATTCGACCCGTTCGTAATTTATTTCCCCGAGGATGGATTAAGGAGGACTTGGCTATGTGAGCCGGGGACCAGTTGAGAGCATTGGGTTTGTAGGCTACACCATATCCACTGGTAAATTCGCAAGACTCCTTGAACGTCCTGACGAAGGCATTATCTTCGGCCTGTGCATTGGTCTGCTCCGAGGCGGCCTGTACCTCTTTTGCAGCAGGCGGCCGTTGCGAGAATAGTTTGGCATATTTGTTGTCAAATGACAGCAGAGTTTCTGCGACATCCTTGCGTTCGGTTTCGTAGGTTGTTAATATGGCTCGGTCAGCGAATCCAGCTTCGACAGCGTGGATTTTCCAGGCGAGATTCAGGGCATCGAGAAATGCTGTATTCATTCCCTGGCCAGCTTTTGGCTACCAAGGAGTCAATAACGCTGCCCAAGAATGATGTAGGGACCTTACACTATGAGTATGACAAGCATCGCCACCTAGGAACACACGATGATCAATTGTGTATTTATCTGAAATGCCTTGTCCGATAGGATATACCGAATACCATTCCACACGTTCCCATTCGATGAGGAATGGATGAAGGATCTTCTTTGCGGAGGCCTGAACTTGTTCCGCAGTAGCTGTCCTACGCGGGCTCCAGTCTGCATCCGTAGACGATGCGATCTGTATGTATAGCCGGACCATGTTATCTTCGCGGGGAATAACCATTATCGAGCCATGTCCGGAGTGTATAGTACATTTCATCTATAATCGTCAGTCTAAAGCCGACCAAAGCTAGGTATACGATGAGACTTGCCTTGATATCTGGGAAATCAGTCTTAACAACGCCATCAATAACACCCCAAACATGCGTAATGGGATCCTTATGTGTGATCTTGATTCCCAACTGGTCTCTTACAAATGATCTAGCGCCTTCACCACTGAACAAATATTTAGCTCGAACTGATTCCCGATGATGTCCATCGACATGTTCCAGGTGTACTTCAACGGGATACTCCGGATCTACTTTACCATCCGTCTTAAACCCCTTGATAGTCCATGGCCGTTGGATCTGAACGCCGTTCTTTTCTAGATCTGAGATGAATACACGTTCTATTCGGCCCTGATGTAATAATGTGGTGAAGGGATATCTCGCATCAATGAAACCGGGACAGCTGGCCCAGGTACCTGTTCTAACGATCCCTTTGCCGCTTTTGGGTGGATCCCAAAAGGCTACTTCAAAAACGCGCGCGGGTTTATGAGCCATGATGGCAGATTTTAGGCCCATATTGCGAAGGAGGTCTAGGGACCGAGGCTGGATGCCATCCGCGCGCCCTGTGGGTGTAGGCTCGGCTCGATTATCAATGTGTTTGATTTTGTAACCCCATCTCGCGAGGCACGTCGAAAGCATGAGCCCTACAGGACCAGCCCCAATAATCACTGAACATACGTTAGTGTTATACGATGAACGATCCCAACTCACTTACCAACATCATAATGTGGCGAAGTAGGCTTCTTTGAAGACCAATTATCCATTGCTCCTGATAATCAACTGGAGACTCAGATAGGAGGAAACGAAAACCAATGGCGTATAGTGGAAACAATCAACGCCGTATTGAATAAGAGTCAACAACTAAAATTAGGATCACAGCCCAAGTATTTACGTATGTATCAATAGGTAAACTTTCTTAAACGTGGACGATACGTGAGACTAGGATAAGGGAGTGCTCGTGTCTAGTTCTAAGTAGGGCGAGCGCAGTTACTTATCTAGATGGACGGAATTGAATATTAAGTATTAATCTAACTCGCTTAGAATATTTGTGATAATACCGAGGGAGAGATATAGCTGGAGCAGTAAGACACCGGGGACTGCGCTAGTAGCGTCCAACGGCAGGAACATCGGGAAGTGCAGCTTTATTAAAGTTGTCATCATTGATATTTTTCTTAAAGGCGCAGAAGCCAGAGAGTGGGCAGCCTCTTAGGCTTGTTGTCATTGGCTTCGAAAGGTCGGTGGACGCCGATAGAAATAAGATTGAGGGACCAGAATAGCATGAGTACAGTGCAGGGTAGGCTACTCAGACAATACTGATCCTTGGTTGCTTGGTCTCGACAATACGACGAGGAGAGCCCCCCTCGGGCCCGCTTCCATCGGCCATGATCAGCGAAATATGGCTGCTGGCTCGCCTTGTATCAAAAGTAACCCGGGATGTCAACACGGCAATAAAGGGTGGGGCCGTAGTGGGGGGTTAGTCGCGGCTGAAGAGAGCGGGAATGAAAATGAGACGACTGAGCCTGCCGAGGTTCCTTTAGTGGAACAGGGAAGATAGGTGTATTGGCATAAGTTTCAGCTTCTTAACTTGGGTACCTAGGTACCTTACCTAATCATTAATGTTCCTAACTTCCGTCGGCGTTAGCTATTATTAAGCTTTCGGAAATATTAGACCTTAAATATCAAGTTCCTAGCCCCACATACACTTAATAGTTGACTTTTTAAAAGATGCTTTGTTTCCCAACCTTCTTCTTTGAGCGGGTTCCTACTAGGCGCCCTATGCGGCCTATTAGGATATGGAACCGCCTTCCACCAGGTATGCATGAAACATGCGGGGGGCTAATAGGTCGGATATAAAAAATTCAGCCTACTCACACGACACTAAATCATATATGCTCAGCGATTCCTTTTTGGATATAAACTAGAGTGAGATGCTACGTAGGATGTTGAAGTATGAGGTATAAGAGGCCAACTTGTAATGTTCCAAGCTTGTGGTTGGGTAGAGATGTTACTTAGGAGTCATTGTACAAGGAGAGAATTTATACGTCGGGTAAAGAAAAAGAAATAAGGCACCTTGCTCTGGTTAAAAAGAGAAAACAAAAACCCGGCGATCATATATAATAATTTGATAGCTAAACCACAAATGCTGATTGGTGAATAATGCCCTAACCTAGGTAGGTACTTACGCTGTATTGGGGTTGGACATTGCAACATCTCGGGATCTTGCAGGTGAGGCTGAACCAGGACCTGGGTCAGGGATTGTTCTGCCGGGTGCTCAGCTTGAATTCGGGTTGCTCCTGATGATTTAGGTAGTGCATTATTTTTAGATATCGGATCAACCCTAAAGTCAAACGCTTTATTGGAATTAGCATACCCGTATCCCACATCTGAGAATGAACCTTCTATGTAATGATGAATTAGCAATATTATAAAAACCTAGGTACCTACCTAAGTACTACATAGGTAGGCAGATACCTATATACTTTATGTACCGATGTAGGTACATGTAATTGATCTGCAATAAGCAGTCATAACGAGGAAACTCTAAAGCAGCTATGTACATAAATGGAAAGAACAATCATATCATGTCCTTCCAATACGCTGTGGTCAGTGCGCACATGATTGATGTAGTATGTACGGATCCGTACCTCCTACATGATGTCAAATAGCCCCTATGTAGTTTAGTGGCTTGCAATTACAGGGGTGTAAGTGATCGACAAGGCTGGATGCGGCGAAGATGGATGTAATAATATGTGGCCCGTGCGCTATTAACGCGCTTTCGTTCTTTCCCTATGGAACTGCGTAACCTCAACTTTTCCATCCAGATGCACCTTCCTTCCTACATCGAACCTGATCGCAAAACGTCGCTTCCCAAATCAGTTGCGAAATCCGATGTGCAAGTACGTAGGTATGATAGCTTGTAAAATTAAGCCTTATTTTCGATATCTGGTTTCCCGGACAGCAGATTTGGCTGCCTTAAAATTCCGCACTCCATCTAACTTTCCTTTCCTTTCTTCCCAACTCACACTTTATTCTGCAACGATCACAACAATACAACAGCAGCCTGTTGACAGTTCCTGCACACTTCATCTGATCATACATTGCCTACCTTTTTTCAACATCCAATCACTATTCAAATTCAGTTTATCTGAACTTGACCTATCGCACCTACAGCAGGGATATACCTCTGTAGCCTTAACTTCCTCATTTCCATATCTCCATCCACACTTCCGCATTCAAGTTCTACAGGTAGCAGCCGTTATTGACCATGGATTCATCACAGCACTCACCCCTGCACGATTGGCGCATTCCCGTCCATTGCATTTTTTGCTCGCACTGCCGTGCAACTCGCGCAAGCATCAACCGAGAAGTCCATGATCAGGCGCATTTGGATGCACAAGTCCACGCCCGGGAAGTCGGTAACTCGCCACGTCCCGCACCTCTACATCGAGCTCGAGTTATTAAGATCCCACGATCAAAACTATCTGTGACTATCCAACTTCCGAACCTGAAACACCCTGTTGCGCCCGACGACAACTCGACCCTTCCCAGATCGCGAAAGCGAATCCGCCCTCGTTGGGGAGAGCCTAGTGAACTTGTAGCAACAGCATCACAAGTAGTGAGTTTATTCCTTTCTAATACACTTTCAGCCCAAGCAAACATTTCCCGATAATTTGTCGCTAACATTAATTGAATTAAGAGTCCGAGATCTCGGCCTCGTTAGGAGCCTGCCCGAGATACTTCGCAAGGCGTTGCTACTGAACAACAATATCCTTCAAGAAGGACCGAAACTCTCCCCTTCCACTCCCCCCAACAAATTCGACCACTAAGTCCCGAGGTTCGAAGATACTTAGGACGCCCCAGTTCCGCTGTGAATGCACGCGCAAGATTTCGCGTCGCTACTCCCCAGCGAGTAATGCCTGGAGCTTGGCCATCCGAGCTGGTCGAGGTAGACAGCGCGGAAGTGCCAGCATATTATAATATGACCCTCCCTACGGCACCTACTCCCGGCCCATTCGCGGCGAATATCCGCAATGCCTTTACTTATCTGCGAGACTCATCTCGTAGTCTATACACAACCTTTAGCAACAGAATCTTCCGTCCGCGTCAAAGCCCTTCAATTCCAACACCAACTCTTTCCGAAGATGGTAGGCGGACTCCAAAGCGCCGTCGACTTGACCACGAAGAGAATGGCCCATTCACCCCTACCGAACTTGTGGATGACCGCATGGATATTGATGATCCCGTTGCTACCGTACCTACCGGCTCATCGATGAGCGAACTAGAAACATCACCATCTATATCTCCTGTGATTTCACCCAACTCCGCCGCCGCTATAGTTTCTGCTAGAAGAGCTACGCGACTATTTCCTTATAGAAAGAGCCTCGGCTTGCCGAGTGACTCACTGAATGGGTCACCCAGTGACCAGACTAATGTGGTAACCCCACCACCCTCGCGCCGAGAAAAGAAGCCAGTCCATCAAGAACAAGCACCCGAACGGACTTGGGGACCTTTGCCTGCTCCAAAATATGCGAGCATCCAAGAGTTCTTCGCACATGATGACGAGATATGCCTGCCTGGCTTAGAACGCTTGCGGCTCACGCCGAATGATACCAAGGTATATGAACTAGATTCGCAACGCGAAGATCGACTGCGCATTGAGGAGGAAAAGGCTGAGGAAGAGCGTCAAGAAAAACTTCGCATCGAAGAAGAACGCTTAAATGAGGAACTGCGCCCGCTCGGGTTACGGAGACCGAAGGCACCCCTTATTACTCCTCTCAGCGACGAATGGGACCAGAAAGCTAGAGAGGCGCCGAATAGCGGCGCTGCACAGCAGAATAAATGGAGAGGTGCACGCCATCGAGACGGCGTAGAACTCACGCCACGAGACTTCGCGAAACTGGTACCCACAGGATCATGGCTGAATGATAACGCCATCCAATCAACTTTAGTCCATCTTGCGACTTACGTTAATGATGCAGCTGGCATTGTTCCTAAGCAAACCACGCCAAAGTGTGTTGCGCTCTCCTCCCAATACTGGGCCAGTTTCTTACGCGAACCTAAAAATAATGTCTACGCCCGAGGGTTGGATCGAAACTGGGGCATGAAACCAACCAACTTCCTCGATATTGATACGGTGCTCATCCCAGTGAATAAGAGCAATCACTGGACCGTCCTTGTTATCCGACCATCGCGTCGAACAGTCTCTTATGTTGACTCGTTCCAAACAGCGGGAGAGGATCACATAAATGACGCCCATACCTGGATGACATACTTTCTGGGCGACAAATTTGTTGCCGATGAGTGGCACACAGAATATTACTGTGTGCCCACGCAGACGAATGGATACGACTGCGGTATGTTTGTAATAACAAACTCTATCTACCTATCGCTGGGGATAGACCCCAGCGGTTACTCGGAGGGCGAAATGCCTCTCCAGAGACGGAGAATCGCCGCGATGCTCCTGAACGGCGGGTTTACCGGGCCGTTCGACCTATCCCACCTCTAACCTCCCCCCCCTCTCCTTCCCTCCCCTTCCCTCCCTTCACCTAACCTCCTCTAACTTAACCTAACCTCACCTAACCTTAACTCTACCTACCTAACCTACTAAGAATAATCACCTCGAAATAAACACCACAAATAAACATCACAAATACTCTACACTACTATACAACCATACCACAAATACTCTACATTATTATAACTCCTCTATACCCTTATATCCTCCCACCGCTACTCTATTACTTATTAAACTCGCCGGAGTATATAACAGCGTACGTCATCAAGTCGCTATAATACAATGTCCTGTATGGACCGGAATTGCATTAAGCCGGTGTTTATTGGAGTTGGTGGTAACAACTTTGTACGCAGTTTAAACTGCATAGTATATCATGTTTGGATAGGAAGGGCAAGCAAGCGGCATGTCCTATACGACTTGAATTTTTGTTGGGTTTGACTCTGATCAGCATTTTAAGATATCCTCGAAGCATGATGGGAAAGGAGTTGAGGGAAAAGTCTATTGAAAGACGCGAAAGCAAGGTACCGACGGTTTCTTCAGGCGGAAGGCCGTCGAGGGGAGCTGGGAGTTTAGGCTTTTTTTGGAATGCTTGGAAAAGACGCATCATCAAGTAGATAGATGCGATTTGGCGCTCTGGAGGGTAGTTCCCCAGAGCTGTGATGTAAGACCCTGTCATGGGCAAATACAGAGTGTCGATAGAATAGAAATCGGCGAGAACCATCAAAGCAACTACTCATCGCAAATTCTCTTGGGACTTGTGAGGCAAAGAAAATATCGTAGATTATCCTAAACAGGGGTATTCCTTTATTACCTAGTATCAGGTCTACTAAATAATATTATCTCAAGGGGTATTATAGTAGACAGCTGGACGAACGATAAATTAAGACCAAGTAATGCTTGAACAAATCGATATCACGGGTTTAAATCACAGGAAGGCCTAGCTGCAGTAGATTAACTAACATGCACACAACCTATCTGCAACTAGAAAAGATGAAGCTTGCTTGCTTGCTTACTTGCTCGCTCGCTATTTACCCAGGTACATAAGGGCAAGAATATCCCCGAAATTGTTGATTGATTGATTGCGTGATCTCCAACACACACGACGTTTTACGCCTCGAAATAACCCTACCTGCCCTTCTTATTGAACGCCTGCTAATGCAAGTTGGATATATCGCCCCCCTCCCTCCATCCTCCTCGAGATCTATCCATCCATCTAGAACCCCCGCCCCCCATTCTTTTTTTGTCAACCGCCTCCGCACCTAGATATTTTCCTCGTTTGAGCTTCGCTCGAACTAACTTGATTGGAATACCCTGGAGTCGTCTGAAATGTGACCATGTTGTTTCTTATGGCTTATTTATCCCCTTGTTGTATAGCTCTATCGTGGGCTTTCGGTGATAGATCATGCCCCTATCCAGTTAGAAACTCCTATTCTAGTTTTGATAGAAAGCCCCGGGTAGGGACAGTCTAGTTCAAGTGAAGGAGCTTCTTCGTATTTTCGTAAACCATCCACGTAATGCTAAGCGCAGGAGCAACCTTGAGCAGATTCGGCATCAGGCCCTTGTACAGACCCCTGACTCCTTCGTTCCGAATCGTCTTTTGCGCTACATCCCATATGCCGGTATAGTGGGCTGGGTGCATGCTGGTGCCCTGGGTTTGTAGCCTCGTGCGGAGCACATTTAGAGGGTATACTACCGAGGCGCCAAAGGCACCTGATGTTGCTCCCATGATTCCTGTCACGAAAGTGCTTGGTTGAGCGTCCTCCTCGTGAATACCGTCAGCCTTGGCTTTGTATGATATGTAGGTCGTCTTGAGTAGCTCGAACGTGCCCATATCGATGGCTGAATATGGGAACATGCCGATAAGACCCATAGTCACACCTCTGTAGGTGGCCCGGATGCCTCCTTCTGCCCACATCTTTTGGGCAGTTTGCAAGAGAAGAACATTGCCGCGTGGGCCGCCAGAAACGTACTCCGACTGTAGGCTAACTATTGTATAAGTCAAAGTCATATGTAAATGCAGTGCAAGGCTTACCGGAACTTAAGGGTATCTAGGGGATAGACACAAAACCTATATATACCCATTAACCACCATCATATAAAAGGACGAGCAGGTAGACATACTGTGCAGTCATGCCTGCTACACCGCCTGCTACAAATTTGGAATACGGGTTGATTTGATGCATATCATTATGCCCTTCGAGGCTTGCAAGGGTCTTCTTCGCAGCCTCATATGCTCCAAACTGGTATGCAGTCAGCAAGGTTTTAATCAGACACACAACACCTTAAGAGATGTACCCTGATTGCTGTCTCTGGCATGATCTTAACCACATTAAGCCCATTGCCTAGTTGATGAGAGGGTAAGCTTCGAGACGGTTTGGAGTAGTCTTGTCCAAGGGAGATAATTACCAGCAAAGAATCCACGAACACCCCCAGCCTTATATATGTCGGTGATAGCTGTGACTAAGGGTCCTCCAGCATGTTTCAAGGCACGGATGGCTTGACCTTTCTTGGCGGCGTCGACGGCGGCATTGGCGCTTGATGTTGTTTTCACGAGAAGGTAGACCTTCAATCGATCGAGTGGAGCAGTAGCAGTACGAGAAATGCCTCCCGCCACAGCGCCAGCAATGAAATAGCCTGGATCGGGGAGGTATCTAATCAGCATGGATCTTTTGCTTATTTCACTCAATCCCGGTTCAATCTCAGTGCCTTCTGCTGCGGGAAGCTTCTCCTGCTTAGTGCCGAAGAGATCATCGGCAGAAGTAGTAGTTTCGGAGGCGTCGCCAACATACGGCTGTGCTACAGCCATAGTCATGTTGGTCGTATCGTTGGCTGCCGGAGAATTATGTGTCACTGTTGTTCTTTGCTCGCGTTCCTCCTCATTCGAATTCGAAGATGGAAGAATATACTCCTCATCCGGTGGGCAGGCGATTCTGAAGATTGAACCAAAAAGGGTGGAGAGAATATTCGTACCTAAGCTTTGAAGAGTTTCCTCGCTAACTACCGAGTCGCCTTCAGAGTTGAGAGTGAGGATGTCTGTGTAGAAGGTGAAAACTGCCCGCAGTGTGGTGGTAGAATCAGTGTTGGGCATGAAAAGGAGAAAATTTCTAGGGTTGTAAGATGTCAGTACCGTTTTACACAATTAAACAAGGTGACGCGTATAGACGCGCTGTCCCACGAGCCTCTAACTTCTTAACCCATCCAAACAATTCCCATGTAAGTATAGATCTGTGCTAACATTACAATAGAACCAAACGACTTTATGTCCACCAGGGTTTAATCCCTCAGGGCCACGAGAAGTGGGGGAGATACGAACTGGAAGGTAAACTAACCGCCATTCTTCATAAGTAATGAACCCATCACGATTGTGATCGATATTCTCGAAAAATTCATCTAGCCGGCGTAGCGGGACCGCAAGACCAGCACGTTGAACAGCATGGTGAAGCTCTTCTTTATCAATTTTCCCATTTTGATCTCGATCGATGGATTTAAAAAGAACGTAGAGCTGACGCTCAGCAGCTTCGACAAAGACTCGAAATTCTATATTCGTTCCAGTCATGATTAGTTGGAGAGATGACAGTATGGTGGAAACCTAGTGCAGGCTCTACAGACCATCATATTGAATCTTGCCGTCGCCATTCGAATCTACAACCTTAATTATAGACTTCAACAAGCCATCGGCATTTTTCATTGCTGCCGCACCAAGTCAGCAACAACAACTCTAAGGTCTAAGACGGCTAAGGTAGGGGATTGGTTGCTAACGATGATCGATCCTCTTGAGGCCTTTTTGTAATCCCTTCCAGTCCAGTTCGCCCGTGCCTTGGTAGTCTAGTTTCCTCCAAAGCTGCTCAACTCGTACGTCGCGCTGGTTCTGCGATTCCTCCATCTCCATCTCTAACTTGGTGATCACCTTCGGAATGTCCATGCTCAGCGATCATGGCAGAAACGGCGGAAACAACGAGGAAGAAGCTATCGCAAAGCTAACCATTGAATGCTACGGATAGGGCATTATTAGACGCTATGTCGGGGGCCGTTGTCGCAACTTGTCTGAGATCATTCCCTCAAACAAGTCGATAATTTGAGGTCGGTTGTTTTTTCGACAAGTTCCAAAGCTTGAACGGGGCGCGCGAAAATGACGACCGTCCCGCAAAAGGAACCTCGGGGAACAAGGAATCCATGTCGAACCTAATTTGACAGCCCGATAAGCCGATAAGGAATAATGCCTACATACTGGATGAACCCTCCCGGATGACGATGCTTCCGTGCGTACTAAGGGGAAGGGACTGTGTATTGCCCATCAAATAAAGGGGTAATCACAGTGCAGATTATGTCATACCGACGCATGCTAAATAATGCGCTAGTCAATGTAACCCCCACTTCGTCCGATATCTCCAGCTACATAGATCTTAATACCTAACACGCAACTTGTCCCGTCCAAATCTTGAACTTTCTCAGCCTTGGGTTGTCTAAGCCATCTCCTTTCAGCCTCACAGGGCTGAGGTTTCCAACCCCCCCCATCATGTTCCCCAATCCTAATGTTGGGTTTATCTAAGCTTACCTCTTATCATCTTATATCCTCTTCAACTGCATATTCTAGTTCGCGTCTTCCTATAGATGTAATGGCGGCCAACTACTGGGAGTCAACCCAGAGGCGCTTCTGGCAGTTCTCGAAAGATGAACTTTCTCAGATGCGCGACGAGCTGGAGAAGAGCGACCAGGCCCTGGTACAAATGTTTCCTTTGCCACGGAGGACACATTTGAACATATACTTTAACCAACGTAAGGCCGTAGATCTTATCACCTAATGCAAGGCCGCGTGCTAATGCTAGTTGTGTTAGAAATCGGTCGTTTAGGGAAGAGACTCAACGTCAAACAACAAGCTGTTGCTACGGCTCAGCTATACATCAAGCGATTCTATTGCAAAGTCGAAATCCGTCGAACAAATCCCTATCTCGTTCTCACCACGGCGTTATACCTAGCTTGTAAGATGGAGGAATGCCCCCAACATATTAGAATGTTTGTGACGGAGGCACGATCTCTATGGCCAGGTGCGCCCCTACTATCTATACTCTCGCGTTGAACCAGGCTTTTCAACTGACCAAAATATGTCCCTAGATTTACTTCACGCCGACGTTCCGCGCGTCGGCGAATGCGAATTCTTCCTCATATCTGAGATGAACTCTCAGCTAATAGTCCACCAACCTTACCGAACGTTAACGAGCCTTCAATCCGATTTTTTCCTTACTCCAGATGAGATCAATCTGGCACTGTCGGTAATCAACGATCACTACATGACAGATTTACCGCTCTTATATGCGCCACACATCATTGCGCTCACGGCCATTCTTCTTTCCCTGATTCCCCGTCCGAATAATAATGCCAATATGGCTGCAGTAACGGCAGCGTTGACGCAAGCTCAACAAAGTCGATCTAACACCGGTACCGGCCAAAGTACGCCTGGAACCACAGAGAAAGACAAGCAACTAGATGTGCGAATGGGCAAGATACAACGTTTCGCTGCTTTCCTTGCCGAGAGTACCGTGGATATTGAGGGTATGATAGACTGCACACAGGAGCTGATTTCGTTCTACGAATGCCACGAGCAGTATAATGATAAGATAATGCGCGAGCAAGTTAACAGATTCGTCAAGGCCAGAGGGTTAGACAAACACTAGATGTCGTCACCAAAGGCAGGCGATGTGTTACATGAACCGGAGGTGGTGTGGTAGGCGGTCTTTAATATTCGTACAAGACGTCGAGTTGTTTGAGAAGCGTCGCGAAATTATCACGTACTAAGATGACTATACGTCAACAGCGATGGATATTAATATATCTATAACATAGCGAGATATGGGGTTGGCTTAGATTCTAGAATCTATATCCGACTAAGAGAGACCGTATTGGGACGTAGGTATAGATGAGCAGTAAGTACACTATGTGATGATATGAATGTGTGATACCCAATTGGAGTGAACACACCAATTACGGACATGCTGTGTTTCCTGGCTAAGGCAGGTAGTATTTATTATTGGAACATTTCCGCTGTCTCGGGAGCTCATATGCACGTGGTTAGACCTTCAACTCTTCAGGTCGGGGGCTCAAAGTAAAGTCCTAGGATCTATGTACATAGAGTAGAACGATCGTACACTTATCTCATCTAGGCATTGTCCCAAGACCCACAAACCCTGACATGCAGAAGGGATGAAAAAGTGAAAGGGTGGAAAGGTAGAAGAGTGGAAGGGTGTAAGGGTATGATGTATAAGGGGTTACGCTGATGATAAGAAGGTACCATGTAAGGTTCCCCGCAAGACGGGATCGAATCCGATATAAATCACGTCAAATGTTACACGTTCGGTCGAACAGTTGGTCGGTGCCGCCGTAAGCGAGGCAATTCTATGTAACCCGCCGCCAGACTTCATGAAGTCAAATGCCATACAGATTTTTATATGTATGTATATGATAGTAACTTGTCACATTGTTGAGACCCTCGGAAACAGGTACGTCTTTTATAGAATGTTAGGTACCTATATACCACCTGTCGGCAAATGAATAACTACCTATATGTACATAACGTTTAACATTTTATACCTTTGGTATGTACATAGTGACCTACCTAAGTGAAACTAATGCAAAACGGAGGGGCAGTGTACTTACATATAGCAATGGTCTCGTTTAAAAACGGTCAGTTACAAGAAACGGCTGTGCCGCTCAGCCTCTGCCCGGGCTAAACTTACATTCGTACTTGTTCACCCAGGTGTGAGAATGTATCTAGGTACCTAACCTAACAAAAACCCACGCACAGCTTACAGCAAGTGCGTTGGGTAACATTGGGTAACACGGCTTGGAAAGACTTGCCTAGCCCTTAGTGAGACTCGCTCTCTACATACATACACACACTACAACCACAACACCCACATATCGTCAACTTCTAACAGGAGTATGCTCCGGCATGAGATATATGGATGAGTATACATACACTACCCACCAAGAATCTCATACCACCTTTCATCATGAGATGTTTCTAATACACTAAAAAGATTAAAAAAACTAAGCCTCTTTCTAGAACCTTCAATAGAGAAGCAGCAATCAGGCTAACAAGCAAATACAACAAGCCACAAATTTGATCGGGACTAGGACCGGGATTCTCCTATGTATGTACATACATAGTGTACGTCGGTACATCTACCACATTCGGAATTCATCGCCCAGCATTTCTCGATTGTTCCCTCAGAGCCGGGGCACTAAAATACATACATATGTAGGTATGTACTTACTGCCTGCCTGACTTCGGTCTAGTAGTATAGGAATAGATGGATGCCACCCAGAGACCTTCGAGAACGAGATCATCGCTGTACTAGAACGAGTTGTCGGAAAAGATCCGCATACATACATAACCCAATTTGGCCATAGCAAGACCGATGACAGGTATGTAAATGGTCATAAACGAATGGGGCGGATGCAACTAAAAGAAGAGATGGCATCTTCACATCTACACATCTATTACAGGTAGGTAGTTAGTACGTATGGGGTTTAATTTGCCGCTTTCGTCACAAGCGGCTGTAAGTAAGACTGTTGCAGTCAAACAAAGCGGGTGGCAGGGCCACAATCGTCAACGTCCCAGTCGGCACAATTCGACTCTTGATCACTCGCAGGAGACTTTCCTACAACCGCGAGGGAACGCTTCGAATGCATAGCGGACAAAATCGTGCAAGCCTCTCTTACCAGTGTACATACGTACCTACATATGCAGGTCTACACCTTTAGGATCTACGAGTTCTAGGCTCCAAATTTCAGGGACCGGAGGCAAATTTCATTACACATGGCGGCAACTTGCGTCTTCTGTTGGGCGGCCACTAGCCACTCAATCGCGATTTTGCCTCCGACGATCCATGCTCTTATCTTACACAGGTGCAGACAAGCAACCAGATACCAACCTATCGCAGGCTGTGATAGGTTGGTTAACTAATCTATGTTTTGGTCTCACAACCGTACAGATTTGAATGGAATATGCATATGTAGATCAGCAGCGCATATTACGTTTAACTTCAGGTGAGCAAGCGCCTGAATCATAACTTTCTCACACATATTCCGGCAAGCATATCGAGTGGTCGAGCTCGAGAAATGAAACTGCTGGACAAAGGCAGGAATGCTGTCAGCTTTTAGGAGCGCGGGAAATTCAACCGTTCCCTTACATAGTACCTTCTTACCTCGTCGAGACGGTTGTGGGCGGTCAGAACTTTCTTGCCGCCCTCCCGACGGTACAAGTTGTCTGCTAAGCTGTCTAATAAAAGGGAATAGACCAGCATTACCCCCGTCGTCCCAAACCCCAAGCAGTCTCACGCTGCACGAGACCAGGTTCGTACCCACTTGCACCGGTATGGTGGCTTGCAGGACTGGTATGTGCAATCCTAACAATTGTACCTTTAGGGTAACGCTCCAGTTCAACACTCATCATCCGCTCCACCGCGCAACAAGGGTTTCTAACGCCCGGACCCGGAATACTATATCACAGTATGTATGAGTGGTCACAGTGACAGAGCGACTGGCAAGGCTGCAATCCCACGTAAAGCCATAGGACCGAACTTGCCTCTGACTGGCCAAATTGGTACCGGACGTACGAAATTACCTACATAGGCGAAGCCTCCGCTGCAAAGCAGGTGTTGCATTTACTACGTCGTCGCCAAAGGGATGCTGGGCATTCCCTTAAGGACTAAACACCATAGTTACTTGTTAGTTTCGACAAAGTCGGGATGTGAATGATGAGATCAATCGGATAGGGACCGTCATCCCTTTGAACTTTTGGTAGATGTGTTCTCATTACGCCATGGGTAAAAGCGAATTTAGAATTGGATTAAACAATTACTAGTTAATCCCCATTTAAAGTCTAGCGAGTTCCCCTTTAGGGATAAACCCCTCTATGCAGGAGTTGCCCCTGAACGCAGGCAAAGCAGGTAGGGGAAGTTATTATTCAGGTTATCAATTTACCTATGTAGGTTACGTTAACTACGTATGTAGGTACCTAACCTAGGTAACAAGGCTGGATCATCGAAGGTTAGAGAAAGCATCCTATGTACTACGTATGGTAGTATAATGGAGAAACGACCATCCACGCGAGGCTCGGGAATGCGTTGTTGGGGATGTTCGGGGGACTACGTACCTACCTAACTAGTTGATCTGACGATAGTGGGTTCATCAACGACGAGTGACGACAAGAATTACATAGGAACAGTAAGGTCCGAGCATCGAGATGAAGCTATTCGCATTAAGACGACATCGAACGATTGACCGATTTGGTACGTAGATTGAAGCCGTGTCAAACCATCCCTCAATCGACCCACCCAGCCAATAACGCCTTTGTCGAGTCTCCTGATATGCGCTGACTAGTATAGTACCTAATGAATGAGATAGCTTCGTCCCGACTGGTGCCGACCGGTACTCTTGACCAGCCTCGTCCAGTAACTAGATGGCGCAGCTTGCAGGCTATTATTCCTTTGTCCCAGACCACAGCACGCGGACTCGCTACGGTAAATTAATCGGCAAGCTACCTGCTGGCGATCGCATTGCAGCGGACATCTGGTGACGGGTGACTGGTCAAGGGACGGCCAGCGTTACAGGCATAATAAGCATTGCAATGTATTATACAGCTTGTTAGGGGGAACAGGCGGCCAAGGGGAGGCGTTCTGCAGAACAAGCAGAACAAGCCGACTGGCACTGTGGCATTCCTGCGAGCAATGGGAAACAACTAATGTTAGGTACATAGGAACAACATAAGGAACAGCAGCGCCCATCGAACCGGTCTTTGAGACTAGTCCTCGCTTGTCTTAGCGCGAGTATAAGTCATCCAATGATCTCAGGTGGCGACTCCAGTTTCATTCGCCAGCTCAATTCCCCACCCGCCATCAATGAAGGAAACCCTTGAGGCTTGTGGGTCCGTAAGAACAGTGCGTTGCGCAGGCCTTGCAGGTTCTTGCAGATCTTACATGTCTTTGCAGCTTCCGCTATTCAATGTTGTCCTCCCACTAGGCCTTATATAGACTAGCCTCAGGTCTTGAACCAGCAAGCGACCCAAGCGTCCTATGAGTTCCCCCCGGCCTTGGCCCACCCTCTTTTGCCGCCTTCTGCTGTTCTGCTGCTTCTTGTCCATCCAACAAAATCCTTCGCCTTCTCCGAATCACAGCTTGCCCTTCTCCTCTCCCGCCTTCTTCTCTCTTACTCTTATCGATCCTACCACACTCACACTCACCCGTCCCTTAAACTTTCCAAGCCTTACCCCAGAAACGCACATAACGAAAAACTATAACCGATTCTACCATCTCTTCATAACAAACTTTCGAAAAGCTTATTCTCTCTCACATTGCCACATTGTGCAAATTATTACCTTAGACGAGTTTTTATTGTTGTTCTTCCTAGTTGAATTTTAATAGCGCAACGGTCGGCAACTTTAAAGCACCCCCAACCCAATCCAACAACGCACAGAACCGCACGCACACACACACACCGCCACCCAACATCTCTCTGTCCAACCACTTCCTGTAATATACGACAGCTATTTTGAACAAAAAAAACAAGCGTTCTTTTACACATCCTCCTAAGGGAAGAAAAATCATAATGTCTTATTACAGCTATAACCATCATCAACCAACAGCACCCGCTCCTTCGGTTTCGCACAACCACCATGGCGGTCGAAACCGGAGAGCACCGAGGCTCTCTGTATCTCAAAACTCTCAGAAGCAGTTTCGCGGTGTGAGGAGCATGAAGGAGCTGAGTGAATCCGTTTCCGTGAATGCTTTCCGATCACAGTTCGAAGCAAGCCGCTCTTTCGATCTCGAGGACGACATGGAGTTTTGCCCCAAGCTGTTAACGGAGATTGATGTGAGTCAGGCCAATACTCATGATGTTCTCTAATACGTCGCTTATTCTATAACGTCGTATTGATAACTCGGTTGTGGTACCAACATAATACTGACCTGTTCATCTATAGCTGGTGTCGATAAGCAGCGCTTCTTCCGATCGATCTTCACTGTCCAGCAACTCGCCTAACGCTTCACCCACGCAACACCCGCAGCAAGTTGCTTCCAGCTTCTCTCTCAACTCTACCTCTCTAGCTTTTATTCCTCCTACTTTCCAAACTCAGCAGTCGAGCCTCAAGTTGCATGCACCCGCTGCCACCCGGGCGCGCAACGCTATCCCTATTATCAACCCCGCCAATGGCCTGACCATGTCCAGCCCGCCGCCGTCCGTTTCACCCGCCCGAATGCAGCACATCGGCAGGCGATGGTAGATGGCTTGTCGTCTCGCTTCCTCTTTGAATGCTGAGATGACTCACCATCTAACCACTCGTTTGCAGTTGTTCTGAACATCTTCTACTTTCCGTTTAGAAGACATTTGCTGCACCAATAGCAGCCGTCCATCTTGGCGGGCACCGGCACGGACATCAGGCATCGACAGCACATCTTCAGGTCATTTTAGGGCTCGACTGCGGACTCCACCTTTACTCCACTTTCTCCCTGTATAAAACATCCTTATTCGACATATAACTAGTGTTCATCGTAAAACTTTCTCCACGGATCTTCACGATGGGCGCGAATTGGCATTGAAGATAATCGATACCACCTGATTTCTGTTTGGTTTGAGAAAAGGGAAAATACCAATAATTCCCGGTGTTCCAAGCTCGAAAGATGGGGGCTGTTTGGGTTCGCAAATGGGCGTTTTAAATCACGGCGGTTTTGCATTTCGTAATTGCATCGGTGTTCACGACACAACGGAGTCATCGGGTTCAATCTGGGAGCGGCACGATAAAGCGTCATCACGGGTTATGACATTTGAGCAAAAAAGAATACCACTACACATATAGAACAAGTGTTTGGCGACGAGGGGTTGGTCTCTATTTTGTTTAAGCAGGCAGGTGGTTCTTCCATCGGGGCGGAGTTGTGCTACTCGGCAAGGTCTTTTTTACATGGGAAATATCCGGGTTAAAGAGAATCTCAACACAAAGTAACGGGATTGGGTAGGCACTCGGGGTGCCTTGATTTTTATTTTTTATTTTTCTAAGCTCATGGCACGAGATGGGAGTTGGTTGCGCGGTGCTTTGGGGCTGCAAATACAGGGCTCATATTCATGTCATTATCATCATCGTCATCGTCTTTTGTTTCCCTTTTTACCATTTCTACTGTCCTTGTATTACGGTCGAAGGATGAGGATACCAGTCCATTTCTTTCGTATTATTCCCCCGGGCAAAGGTTCTACCAATTGGGTCAAGTGCATCACTAGGTTTCTTCTCTGGGGCGATTTGGGGGAGGATGGAATCTTTGTGTATAGGAAATCATATTCGGGCGGACAAGCGCAAGCGGCGCGGAAATGGGTACACGCCAACTGGTTCCCTAACGGCTGTGTGGTGTTTACCTGTTTTGGTGTTTGTGTGTGAAGATAAAAAGAGAACGCCTTTTATTGGGTGTCTTCTGCCGTACATTCGATGTGTTCAATTGAAATGGGCGAAATATGTGCCTCTCACTTCTAAACCTCTACTGTGTTCCTGCGCTTGTGATGGTGTGACTGGTGATCATAGTGACCTTGTAACTGTTGGCATATGTCTACGTATTTGGGCACATGGAAATCATGGAAATCATGGGAATCGTCCACTTTCAGCTGGAGTTTAGGTTCTAGGATTCATGCGAGCGAGGCTAGGCATCCTAATTGTTGCCGTCTCATCCCTCTTCGGATCGGTCCAGCAACGGTTTTGACATTTCAAAGACGGGTCCGTACGCTATGCAGAGATCTATGTTTGGGTGTGTAAATTTGATTCTCAGTCGGCCGATAGGTACCTACGCGATATACAGCTATATATGTATCATGTATACGCGCCGCCCCCTTCCCCGTCGTCTCCCCGTCGGGCTTTTGCTCATCTTGCTCGCTTCGAGACTAGTGGTTCCGTCGGGTCTGCTTCTGCTGCATATGCGCACGCCCCGCGCCCCGTATGGATGTGTACCGACTTCTGGTTTTATACATGGGGAGGCAGGGGAGGCAGGGGAAGGAGATCTGCGCTGGCTGTGTGGTCTGGGTGGTGTATGCTGTGGTCTGGGTATATGCTGTGTCCCGACTCGGATGCAGGTTGTCCGTTTGTCGGCTCGGTCAGGTGATGGGTGGGAGATGCGGCGTTTGTGTTGCGTGCGTGCGTGCTTGGTAGGTGGGTGAGGTGAGGTGAAGTGAGAGTCTGATGTGAGACTGTTGTTAGTATGAATATGTAACTAACCTGGGTAACTAACCTAACGAACTAGGTTAACTAATTGTATAACAGTTGGAAGATATAAGTTTATAACTACCTATCTATGTAAGAGATAGTTAAGTGTATAATTCCTAAAATACATAGCACCTTCGTGCGCTTCTGCCATTGGCGAATTGCACCGGTTTCACAAGCTCTTCGCGATGTGAGTCCCATCGAATATCAGACCAATTAGATATCTCTGGCACGGGGTGAGACGGAGGCCGCTGCGAGTAATACCATGTACATAATATGTGTTACTCGAGACTTCATGCGGGTAAATGTAGTACTATCAGATATCAGATTGTTAAATGCGGCTGTCCATTGATTGAATGGATGGACTCGCGTAATACGGACGGAAGGAGGTTTTGATAGTAGTGCTTGTCCCCAACAATATTATATTTCATGTCCAGGTGGTTTATGATGTTGGGGTTTAACATGCCGACTTCCTATTTTATATGGATTGCTACATGTGAGGTTAGGATTGTGGAGGGTTGATGTGATGTAGGTATAAGACTACCTCTGTATGTAATGACAGCCTCGCATATAATATTTATGGTTACAACTTAAGATACGTTTGATTCAAGAATGCATATATGTGTGGCTATTGCTCCACGAATTTACCATGGGTATAAGTCATGGCTACCACAGGTTAAGCTCGATTCTGCATTACTGGAGTAGTTAGGTAAATAGAAATTAGGCCTTTGGTAACATTTAGGAACAAAGGAGAGGGTTTACGTAGCAAGGAAACAATGACTCGAAGTTTAGATGACTTGTAAGACTTTAGAGATAGACTTATCATCATAGTCGGGACACTGTGGTCTAGCTACTGTAATGACATAGATTAATATGTTTATTACTACTTCGAGATATTTTACGATTTTGAGGATATTTACGGGATGTGTTTTGGCTTATGGCATCTGAATGTCACTTCGGCACATCGTGATAAAGTAGATATTAGAGCCTCCTACGTGTGTTTACCTACAAGCTACGCAAGTTGATTTAAATAAAAAACAACTAGTTGTATAACGTATTTATTCACCCTTGGTCTCTGCTTAGTAACTCTGACGTCCATCATCTAGATATAAACAAAGATTAAGTTAATAATGATGTCGTCTCTGATGTTATTATTCCCATGGGCCGAAGAAAGAAAGCGGACAAAGCCGAGGAATGAACCGTGCGCTAGCTGTCGATGGACCAATCATATCTCATTATATTTGCATAACCCACCTGAGGTATCCCCTTATAAGTTGGTGACGTCATACGATTAAATAGATTCCTTGGTCTCCGGCCAGTGAGAGCAGCGCCATGTTCCATGAATAAGCTTGCCCCGACTCGAGTGCATTGTTCGTACGCACTTACCTGCATACAATCTACTATCTCCAGCTCAACCTACAACTACAACTACAACGATTGCCGTCTACACTACCTAATATTAAACACACACAACCACAATGGCTTCCAGAATGCTCTTCAGGTCAGCTGCCACAATTGCTACAGGCAGGCAAGCAGTAGCACAACGGACCTTCACCACCAGCTCCGCAAACCTATCCTACAAGGAGAGCAGCCGTAAGTTGACGATACCACCTCCCCCAAGAGGAAGACCGACCAGATGAAGAAGAACCCCCAATTGGCAACTGGCAATTGGCTAACATGAACCCCTCCTGCGTAGGCGGATCCGAAACACACGACCCAGAGAAGCACAAGCAAGATCTGCTAGCGAAGCACAAGGAGGGCAAGGGCCACTGGAAGCCCGAGCTAGCATCAGACAGCGAGGAAGCCGTCAAGGCAGACCGGCACGGCGGCAACGGCAAGGAGGACGTGGCCGCCCTGCAGGAGCGCACGAAGCGTGCTGCCGAAGAGACCAGCAAGGCCGGCACTAGCATGCGCGATGGGTTGTAAGGTCCGAGGATTCCTACGAGAACGGGAAGAGTCGTTGGGCTGACTGGTTTAGAGTCGACTTGATGGATAGGGATGGCGCGGGCCCGACGAAGTAAAAGTCAGGCGAGTGCGTGAGTGGGTTGGTGTGAGTGAGTGAGATATGTCAAGACGGCGATGGCATGGTTCGGTCATATTGGTAGGCGGCTTTGTTGCCGGTTCACTCATATACATACCTATGTATTATACGAATAAGAAATGGGAATGGACTCAGGATCCAAGGACTAATTCGAACGACTATCTACATACTTGACCATCGTTCCTTATACATGCGTAGGTACCTAGTTAACCTATAAATCTCCCCTTTCAGTAGGGATATATTCACGGCTCGAACATCACACCTAGTTATCGCTCTTCAAATAAGTCGACCTGTCTGTAGAAATCTAGGACCGTGTATGGTCCGCAAGTTAATATAGGTATATATATATATCAAGTACCCAAAGAGAATAGACGATGTGTAAGTCCGTGGCGCCCGTCCACGTATGAGTATAGTATAGTATATAATCAATGTAAAGTCTCCCTTATCAAACGCCATGCCGACGCCATGCAGAATGCAACGAGGCCTCGAGTATGCAATCCAATCCAGCCCTGTCCAGCGCAATTACCACATCCCGCCTCTTTTCTAACCACCCTCCCCCTATAGATGCCCAGCGTTCCCCCCCCCTCCCCCCTTCTCGTGTTTTTTCTTCGTCCCCCTTTATTTCAAAATCGCAATAAGCAACACCAACACAATGATCAAGATGATGATAGCAATCATCTGCTTGCTATCCCCGGCCGCCCTCGTGATCTTGCCGACCTGGCGCTTCGCGCGATCCAGCCGCCCCTGGTGCCTGTCCACGGCGCTATCGACATCATCCAGCATGGCGACGTGCTCATCCAGCTCGTCGCCGATCTGCATGCTGAGCTCGCGCTGGCGCGCGATACTAGCTCCCAGCGCGTCCAGCTGCTCGTCCTGCTGGTCCAGGATGCGCTGGTGGTACGCGTGGATCTGCGCGTTGTCCATCCCCGCCGCCTCGTCGCGGTACCCCAGCCCGTCGTCCCCCGGGTTGTCCCGGTACCGGTTCGCGCCGAACAGCTGCGCTTCCAGGTCCGGGTCTGCGGTGGCCGAGGGGCTCGCGGGGTTGTCGGTGAAGCGCACGGTTTTGGAGGCCGTGCGGGCGCCCTTGGGCCGGAGATTCGAGGATGAGGAGGCCTGGGGAGGGTTGGAGGTGGAGGTGCTGTTGCGGGGGGAGGTGGTGGTGGTGGCGTGCTCGAAGTCCGAGCTCAGGGCCGGGTCGTTCGGATGTGTGAGGGTGGATTCGCTGGATGGGGAGGAGAACCCGTGGAATTGGGATGTCAGGTCGTCGTATTGCTTCTGCAGGCCGGGAAGGGCATCGGAGATGGTGAGGGAGCCGCTGTAGATGTGTTAGTTAGCATAATAGGGGGGGGGGGGGGGATATATTGAAGATGATGGTCCTCAAGTATAGATGCTATCGCGTACTCTTCATCACCGGCTTCCTCGAGCCTTTTCTGTTCCTTCCCTAGCGCTTCTAACCCATCTTTGAACTGATCCAAAGATCTAGATATATGTCCATCCTTGGAGTCGCCATCGAGATTGAGGCTCTGCGCTCGCTGGCGTTCCAGCAGGGAGAGCTTGATATGGTCGGCCAGGAGGTATAGTTGGTTTGGATTAGACATGGCGACCCGTCGTTCGTCAGACTAGCGCCTGGGAATCTGGGATGGAGAAAATATGTAGCGTGACGAACCGAGCCAACCGGGGGATGCGGAATAGCAGAATTGTTGAACGTGTGTGTGTGTCTGAGGCCAAATTGTCTGTTGGGTGGTTCTCGATGGCTGTAAATTGGCTTGTAAGTTGTAACTCAGTAGCAGGAGATAAGCTAATAATAGGTACAGTAATCTGGACCAATATATTACATACAGTACATCGTGCATATGTGCATATATAACTATGTACATATATGCATAATCATTACTTACTTTTATGTAGTTAACCAACTAGTTATGTGCTTTACATAGGTAGTTATAACTTTATGTAACCATGACCATTTTCTTTCCTAAATGCCTAAATCATGGATTCTCAATCTTCTCTTCTTTCTTTAACAGCCTCCAAATATAGTCCGCATTACTCTGATCGGCGTCGGTATAAACGAACCCACCAGTCAACTCAGGTTATACATATACCCAACTTGAGATGGCCGGCCACGGAATACTGGTAGCGAATCAGACCACGGACTAGGGGCTGTTGGTCTAGTCTGGTTCTGCTCTACTTTACCGAGCTTATCCCCTCTTACTCATATCTTCCATTTGGATATTGAGGTATTTGAGCATCTAATGGCCTAGGTTAGCTCTCTGCTGACCTCATTGCCCTAGTTTGGACGAGCTCTTCAACTACCGAAGTGCTGATCGAAATCCTCTTGCTTATGTGCTGGCTCATGTGCCTCACATCTGCGACTGAAGGAGCTCCGAGTCGTCCACCATCGTGGGGTCCAAGATGAGTTCCACGATGAAGCCATCTTTGGTAACCTTCTTAACCAGAGAGTTAGGGGTGTCTGAAGTGTCTGAAGTGTCTGAAGTGTCTGAGGTGTCTGAGGTGTCGGATGAGCAGCTGAGGTAGGATTTATGTCATTTCTTAGCTTAAGGTACGACGTCTCCCGAAAACGTACAACCCACCGGAAGCCCTACTACCTTCTCCTATTTGGTTAGTTACGGACTTGTTACCGGGATGAGATAACTTTGCCCCGAACTGCCCGCACCTTTTACGCCGCTTGGCAACATTCCGGCAAGTACATCGTGTGGGGTTACTTGTTACTAGTCGCGCTACTATATCATTCCAAGGGTCCTATTATGACACCAGACGAAATAGTAATGGCCTTGCCCCTCACTAATACAAGCTCGACCATCAGTTTGGTTGTTTAGAGTTAGGTTGAAAGTTTTTCCCCGTATGGATATGTTATGCTATTTTAGATTTCCAGTGAATCTTTTCTCGTCTTCTACTTATTGTTACCTCTCTCTGTCTTAGGTAGTTTAGAGAACTGGGTTGGCGGAACTAGGTTTTCTCACTACAACCACTTGTCAACCTCTTCTAGCTCAGCTTCTTATACAACATCATGTCTCTCCCTAATGGTGTGTACCGCGCCGATCAGGTTGGCTCTTTTTTGCGACCAAAAGCACTTCTCGAAGCACGCGAACAGGCTGCTGAAGGCAAGCTGACGGCTGAACAGCTGAGAGAGCTAGAAGACAAATACGTCTCCGATGTCGTTGACAAGCAGCTTAATGCTGGGCTACGGGCCATCACGGACGGAGAGTTTAGACGACAATGGTTTCACGTTGATTTCTTGCGAAATCTTAGCGGAGTAGAGCTTCGTGGTGCTCTACAGTCTACCAATGTTAGCGTAGGAGGTACCATGCCTCCACGACTCGTCGTTGTTGACAAGATTGGCCACCCGAAGCCGATCCAAGTCGAAGATTACAAATATCTCGGGTATCGGATCGCGGTAGTTGGTGCAAAGGCCACACCGAAGGTCTGCATCCCATCGCCGACCATGATTCACTTCCGCAATACCCGCGAGACTATCGATGAGAAGGCTTACCCGACACTGGAGCCCTTCTTCGAGGACCTCGCGCGTGTGTACCAGGAGGAGTTGGATGACCTCTACAAAGCCGGTGCTCGCTTCGTACAGCTCGACGACACTAACTTAGCCTATCTCTGCGATCCTAAGATGCGTGCTGAGGCCGAGGAACGGCACGGCGATGCCAACATCCTTGCTCGTCAATACGTCGCACTTATTAATGCGGCTATCTCGAAGCGTCCTGCTGATTTGACTATTGGAATACATCTGTGCCGCGGTAACCACCGCTCGCAGTGGTTCGCGCAGGGCGGATACGAACCCGTAGCCGAAGTTCTGTTCAAGGACCTCAACGTGGACGCCTACTTTCTCGAATACGACGACGCGCGATCGGGCGATTTTTCACCCCTCCGCCACCTACCCGAGAACAAGATCGTCGTCCTTGGCATCATGACAAGCAAGAAGGCCGCCCTCGAAGACAAGGCCGAGGTCATTAAGCGCTTGAACGAAGCTGCTTCGTTTTGCCCCAAGGGCCTAAAGCAACTCTGCCTCAGCCACCAGTGCGGCTTTAGCTCAACGTCCGAGGGTAATGACCTCACCGAGGAAGAACAGTGGGCTAAGGTCAAACTGGAGGTGGAGATTGCTAAGGAGGTTTGGGGAGATGATCTGTCCGTCTAAAAAGATACACATAGCAGGGATCTTATTACATTAGGTGACGCGGTATGACCTTAGGGGGGGAGGCTCTGGAGTACAGTCGAAAAGTTTGTGTCCGCCGCGTGGGTAGGTATACGCACGACCATATGGTAGTGAAGCTGGAGTTTGCATTTACAGTGGCAACGGAGTTGAAAGCCGACAAACAGGTGCGTTTGCGTTGGCGTTGAGAGTGGTAGGTGTGATTCAACATAGCACGAAGCACGAAGTACGAAGCCCGCATTACTTGTACTCTAGGTAGATTAAAAAAGGCGGAAAATATATACATAATACTACTAGTAGTAGTAATAATAGTCATACTACGACTGTGCACCTAAAAGTCATTCGTAGCACATCCTGTAAGACAGAATTACTGTAATGCAAATGGGAAAACAATGACGCCAGTATATTAACACGGCATATCTAATGAAAAACCCGTACAACTCCATGAGAAATCTTATTTGTACAGTATAGCAGACCCCCGCCTCCCCCTTGCCGCCCTCTTCCCTAATGCACACCAGGGAGTTTATGATTTTCTTGCGCCAGAGCTACCAATCAAACAATAATATACCACCCACCTACCACCATCCTGCTGTGTAGTATTGTAGTATTAGTTTAATCCCCTCCCCCAAGAGATGTCCCTGTAACCCTTTAGTCTGCAACCACCACCCCTTCCAAGCCTACCTGCCAAACCCTCTATAAACACAGGCGAGTCGCGTTCTCCTTCTTGTTCGCTCGCGGGTCTCTAGGGGAATCATCCGCCTCTAGGTCGAGGGGTACTGGGCGTATAATAGAAAAGACACATGAAGACATGAAGGCATGAAAACATGAAAACAAAAGCATAAGCCCATTCGCATATGCATATAAATCGCGTCAGCCAAGAAAAATCAAAGCTGAGCTCTTCGCTTAGAGACCGAGGATGTTGAGAATCCCGTAATTAGCCTCCCGAGCAGCGACGTTTGTTCTGAGGGACTAGAACATCGAAAAAATCGAGGCCTTTTCTGGTCCGAAACGCCAAACACATTTCTGCAGCCACCGAGCGACGGGGATTAAAAAGCCGGATGCCGTTATGAAAAAGAAAATCCGTATTAATCCGTCCGAACAGCTGGCCCATCGAAGGCGATAGGCCTGTCTGACCAAAATAAAAAAAATCTTCGCAATAAGGAAGCAAGAAGAAAGTCGACGTTTAAGCTCCTGGAGGGGGAGGGGCTTCGCCCTGAGGCTGGCTACCAGGTTGTTGCTGGGCATAAGCTTGGTACCAGAGCGCCAGGTATTGCTGATATCCACCATCTTCACTCAAAAATTAGTACGATTCATAAGATAGAAGGATATATTATCTTGGACTTACACGCAGCATACGGATCGCTGGCCGAGTTGGCACCTGCAGGCTCTGCTGCCTGGTTGCTCTGTTGCTGTTGGCCATAGTTGGGATTGGGATTGGGATTAGGGTTCGGGTTGTCCCAATCTCGGCGATGTTGGTTTCGAGGAGGGCGACTTTGGTTACCACCATTGTTTTTCTGGCGCTGGGAACATGTGAGTAATATGTCTAAATTGGCATCATGAAACGATAAGGACTTACCACTGCATCAACTTTGTCTTCGATAGCACGCTTGGCTCGGCTGATGGCGTCGTGAGATCCAATCAGGCCGATCTCACGCTCAGATTGACCAGGAACAGATGCAGTAACATTAATCTTACATCCGGTAGTGTTCTGCATCTCTCGAATGGTCTCGCCACCCCTACCTATGATCATGCCAACAGCATCACCAGGCACGAAGATAGAGTCATTGATCTTATCGCCAGCACCTTGACTGTTATCACGGACTTGGTCAGTTCTCTGGGGGCGTCCCTTATTAGCATCGTTGCTGATATTGCCGGTGTTGCCTGTATTATTGTTGCTGCTGTTGTTGTTGTTGCCGTTGTTGACATTGCGGCTATCACTTGCAACAATCTCGAGAATCAGTTCCTTGGCTTGGCTAGCAGCATTAGGGGGGCCAATGAGGTTCACAGGGCGCAGACCGTCTACACTCTGGTCCTCGCCGACAATGTTAATGTGACAGCCACTTCGCTCTTGCAAATCCCTAATAGTCTCACCACCACGGCCGATGATAAGGCCAACCGTGCGATCTGGGACCATAATCTGCATGCAATCTTCACCATCTCTCAATGTAGCTGGGCTAGGGGTAGTGTTATCGCGACGAGTATGTTGGGGCTTATCAAGGCCGGCTCGTGCAAGGGCACCCATGCCACTATCTTCAATGATTCTATTGATTGACGCCTTGGCTTCCGCACGTTTAGCACGAGGACCGGTGATCTTACACTGGCGGTACGGACCAGGTTCACCAGTGGGCGACAAGAATTGCACTCTGCATGATGTTTCCGATTCAACTCGACGAAGGTTCTCTCCTTGTCTTCCAATGATGAGGCCCACTAGGCTCGACTCGATGCTGATTACTTCCGAATCATCATCATCTCTGGGTGAGAACAGACCAGCAGAAACGCGACCACGACTAGGGCCGGGCGATAGAGAACGATCACGACCACGACCGTAATCACGAGTAGGAGCACCACCACGATCATTACGTCGTTCATCCCGATACGGGTTGACGTTATCACGAAAATTTTCACGGCGCGTAGGCGGAGAACGAGATCTCGATCTATAGTGTCTGGCATCCACAGTACGAGCATCATGCCCCTGGTAAGCACCAGTAGCCGGTCGCTCATACGGGGTCAAGCCCTGTTCAGTTGCATAGTTTTTAGCTTTGGCAATTGCGTCACCAAAATTGACAGTACCCGACGTAATTGGTCTAATGGCACTTAAATCAAAGCCTCCAGACGTTGAGGACTGTTGTACGGGAGGATACGCCCCAGTTGCATACGGTGAAGGCTGGGTGGTGGGTGGCAATGTCGCATACGCATTAGGAGGTGGTCCTTGTTGGTAACCCGGCATGGGATAGGGTGTTTGACCTTGAGAAGGAGTGGGAGTTCCAGTTTGCGCCGCTGTAATACGAAAGCATGGTCAGATTTGATTCATGAGGGTTATCAGAAAAGGCTGCGCGTGAGAAGCAGAAGAAGAAGAAGAAGAAGAAGAAAAAGAAAACATAGTCAAACTCATACCTGCTAGAGCGGCCAGGATCGCCTGAACATTCGGTTGTGCTTCTGCCATTGCGCTGACAATGCAGTCTAGTCGGCGATTCCACGTGTAGTAAAAATGTCTTGGATGACAAGTTTTTATAGCAAGATCAAAGAGCAGAAGTCTAAGTATCAACGTCGACGATAAATCCTTGGTCCAAAAGATGAAGTCGCGAGTCGCGAGGCACGCAAATGCACTTTTGTGATGACAGACAAGTGTTCAATGTATACGTTCAGTCAATCAATCAATCAATGCGTCAGATGATCCCTCGACTAGAAGTTGACTAAGAGTTGACTAGAAGTTGGCTTGGTCAGATCAATTATGTCGATGGTGAGATGCAAGTCCGATCAAAAATAAGTCGAATCAATAGTTGAATTTTTGTTCTGTCAATCTGCGTCTGACCTAGGTGTGATACAGTAGGGGAAGTACTGTGGAGGTGTGCAGGTAAGGGGGCTGAGTAGGGAGACGAAGAGGGTGAGAATGTGATCCGGATTGATTCACCGTACGTAAGTGTGTTGGAATGTTTCCCTATCTTAAACGGTGAGAGTGTATCTTCCTTACCGATCCACTAGATGAATGAATGAAAGAAGAAAAGAGAAAGAGAGCCTTTGGATAAAAGGTCTCGTGTGTTTGGAGGAGGAGGAATTTTTATAAGGAAGAGAGGACGGAACAAATGTTAAATGTTGATGGGAAGGTGGATGGACGTAAGAAATCAAAATATGTAGGTAGGTACTATGTAATAAAGTCCCTAACGTACCTACCTAGGTACTTAATGTACCTTGAATATGGTACTACCTAGGTTCTTAGGTACCTATTAAGTACGTACATGTAATCATGTACGTGTAGGTACCTAGCCCAATACATAGGTACATAGGTATATAGGTACATCAAACTGTTTTCTTGGGAAGCGCTAACCTATTTCGGTGACTTCGAGACAGCTGTTTGTTCTCGGTTATTGTCCTTTGACTGGCTCGGGACGGCCCCACCCGCCTTAGTCATTCAGACTTTGCCAATCATATGATCATATAGTTATGCAGTACGTACCACTTTAGTTAATACATCTTAATTAACTACATTGATTGCCAATACATAGTGTATTTAGGTCACTACCTCATTTGTTGGCATACCTAATTGAACATCCGTATTACGGTTCAAGTCAGATGGACTTGCAAACATTCACCCCCACCAGTTTGGTACCTAAGGAGCTATCTTTGGTTTAATACATACAGACATACAGTCATTTTGTAAAGAGTACGAGTAGCATGACGATCGGAAACGTGATGATGCCTGTACCCATGAACACCACCGCATAGAGAAACACTCTCAAGGCGATAGCTTTACCCGTAATGGTGATAGTTTCTCCCTGGTCCTTTTTGCTGATTTTTCCTTTTTCCGCCTTCTTGGCCAGTTTTCTCTTGCTCTCTCGAAGAAGTCCATAACGCACATCATCCAACTTTACTTGGTATTCCTCAGCGGCATCCTGGGCCATCTCATGCTTTCTCTGCTTCTCCTTTATCATCCAATCCAAAGTTTGAAGGTCCTTTCTGAGCTCACTCACATGAGCCTCTAATACGACATTATGGCTCGCGAGTTCCGGCTGCTTTCTGGACTTAGTTGCTTTTAATTGTGACCGATGCACTTGATTGTTTCTGTGCTTAATATCATCTCGGGCCCCACTTCGTTCCATCACAGTCTTTTCAAGCAGCTGCATTCTAAGTCCTAAAACTTCAATGCGAAGCTCCAAGCACTGCGACTCGATTTGCTCTTTCGTTGGCGAGGCAGGGGTGTTTGACGTATGCTTTCTTTGTAGCCTGGTTTGATTTCCTGGCTTCTTGTCGCTGGGCTTTGGTTGCTGTTCTGCTATGTGACTCTGAGTATTCTCGTCATTCTCAATTTTCCCATATCCCGTGTTGTTGGAAAGACCCCGAATTCCATCTAACGAGGGGGCGATTCTATGCCCTTCGTAGTTTCCACGTGGGGAGACCCCCGAGGCCGACTCTACTGCATCTCTTCTGGCTACTTTAATTTTATTAGCTTTCCTTTCCCGCTTGGCGATTTCGGCGACTTGATGATGAGATTTTGGTGGTGATTGTGACTGAGTTTTCGGTTTATCTTTCATCTCAAAATTGGACATAGCAACGTCTTGTGGTTCGGGGGCAGTATCCTCGGTTTGTTCTGTTGAAAAATGTACGCTCATAGTTGCCTGCTGCAGCGCTAACATCTCGTTGACTTTTGAAGTCGGACTCTCCACATTGAGCGGAAGGAATGTACCCAGGCGGTCAGCACGGTCTGCGTACTGAAGACCCGGCAATCCGGCTGGAAGAGGCATCCAAGTAGTCGAACCCGCAATACAGGAGCGCGGTGAGGTTCGCGGTGAGGTCCGCGGCTGAGATAGAGTAGATCCAAGCTCAACAGGCTAGTATTGTATTAGGAACATAGTATCCAAAGAGATATTGACTAATGAAACGAAGGCCTTTTAGCTAGAAAAGAAACACTTTTATCGTACCTGAATTTTGCCGTGAAAACCATCGTGATTTGGTTGCCCGATGTTGGGACGCCTTGGATGATTACCAGTGTCGGCCCGAAGAACTGACCAAGGCCGCTCGATGTTTGACATTTTCAGAGTCATCCTTGAGTTGAATAGAAGGTAAACTCAGTTTGTATTTTAAGTAGGAGTGAGAAAGTTATGGGGATAATGAAAAGGGTTTGTGCACGAAGGTAGCAGAGGTGCATGTGGATGAGAATATGTGCCTATATAGGATGAGAGATGGAATAGGTATCTAGGTATTTAGGTACTTTTAGAGGAAAGCTAGAAACCTTGAGATGGAAAGAACATATGTACCTAAATAGGTAGGTAGGTATCTAAGATAGGGTGGAAGGTAAATGCTACCTAAAGTAAGGAAGGAATATTTCGTTCCATGATGCCTCAAGACATGAGTAAAGGAATAAGTACGTACCTAATATCTATCCAACGACCTGTACCTTCCGTGCCTTAGGGACACGGTTACGCTCCTGCAGATACAGGATACAGGATACCTAGGTAGGTAGATATGTACAGGTGTAAAATACAGGTGGTTGCCACTACGTGTAGAAAGTCTAATAAATCTTGTATCTCTATGGTGATGCATCATCCTCCATGTTGTTGTCCCCACTGTTGCCTATAACAACATTTAGAGTCAACACTTAGTCACGCAGTACCTAGGGTAAACGAGCTGCAACACATCCATCTACCAACTTAAAACTTCCATTCGGCTTCTAATATCTTTTTTTTTGTTTTTGTTTTTTTGAAGTCTTACTATCAACGAACACTAACTAATCCATGACCACCAAACAATCCCCTGAACATCAAGATGGATGGTAAAGGATCTCAAAAACGTGATGGTCGTCGCAACCGATACCAAGGCTCTGGATCCTGGCGAAAAGCCCCGGATTCCTCGCAGCAAGGCCGTAATCAAGGCTGCCAACAGGACAATCAACAGAGTAACCAGCAAGCTCCACGGCAAGGTAATCAGCAGGCCCCCCAGCAAGATCGCCAGCAGGATCGCCAGCAAGATTACCATCCAGATTGTCAGCCATTCCCGCTACTGATTCGGCAGCCAATTCAACAACCAGCTTACCAGCCAGCTCAACAGTCAACCCAGCACCTAAGCCACGGATTTAATCACGAGCTTCGTCACGACCCCAGTCATGAATTGAGCTTCGAACCTAGCAATCAAAATCTCACTAACGTAAGTTTTGAACCATCTCAATAAAGACGTAGAATTTCCTAACATAATTATATAGAGTAATCATGCCGTGGCGAGAAATCTCGTCGAGGAGGTTAATGCTCTGAGACAGACTATTGAATTTGTCGGACAGCGCAATGTCGAGACGCTTGCCCAATTAGAGACATTGGAGAGAGAATTCGCCAGTTTGATGCAGAAGTATAGACGTCTCGAGGATTCATTCAAACAGAGCGTCGCCAACATCCCAGGGGGTGATCAGATCCTACGGTCTATGGAAGCAAACGAACAACGTAAACAACGCGCAACCAGCAATTCGGTAGCAATCCCCACTCAGTCCCGCGGTGAGATTCCACCCGGGGAGAAGCCTTACATTGATAGCATTATTGACTTCTGCTACGAACTTCTCTATCATCAAGTTAGCGTCACCAATGAACTCCACGAGAAGCTCAACCTGGCGACCCGAGAAAACGCCGACCTTCTTGCGTACCTTCAGTCGCTAAATATCGGATCAAGACCTCGTCCTAGGAACGAAGCTTCACAGTAGAGAATACAATAGGGCTGCCCATATCATTGTTTTCTCTTTTATTGCGGACATTGCGTTTGGATTATGGATCGGCTAGTAAGTTACGCGAGTGTATTGTTATGATTAGAATCTAACAGGCCTTAGGTTGTAATAGCCCCCTTAAGTCCTGTAGATATTACGGGCTGCTTTCATATGGCCGCCATATAGTTTTTAGTAAACTAGGAGGATTAGGGGGATTGGGGGTACAAGAGATTTGCTTGGAAAAAGGGGAAGGCCTGTATAAACTACGTTGTTGTTAACAGGGGACAGCAATACGCCCCTATCCATAGCATAGTCCGGTATTCCAAATAGATATTCCAATTAAGTTTCCATCTCCTGATAGTTATGTCCTTTTAAAGTGATGATAACACCACCCCGCAATACTCGTCCTTCTATTTGTCGTTCATTCATCGTTAGAGCTCCGTGTATCTTTAGGTACTAACCCAACGATAGCTTGCAAGTTTAGGATCGCCTAAGCCCAAGTGACTGTTGAGTCTAAGTTAGAAATAAAACATTGTTATGAGGTAGAGCAAGAAGCAAGAAAACAACTTCGTTGCTCCTCAAGGAACTCTAAGTAATATGTACTCAGCAACCTAGGCACCCACGGGAACATACGGCTACTTACATACCTACCTACATACCTTACATAGGTACTGAAAGTACCCCTTTGTAATTGACATTTTGATGTAGGGTGTTTCGGGATGGTACATGTTAACTAAGTCCTGTTTCAAACAAGATATTTGCTACGGGTAACTAGGTAGGTAGTTTATACAAACCAGAGGACTAGATACAGGTACCTACCTAACGTATGCATATTGATTTTTTCTAAGGCGTAGAACAAAGGAAACAGCTATATTGTGCAAAGCGTTAAATTCATGATGGTGGTACAAAAACCTCGTCGCCGTAGGGACAGTCTGTGGTCCCTGGGGAGATTGCTAGCTCTTAGGAACCGCAAACTGTGCTGGCAACTGGCAGTTGCTATGGGTGTGGCAGCCGTACTTATTGTAAGCGACATAGAGTCATTCCCTGAGGTTTCCACCCCGCCAGTTAGGTACCTACCTAGGTAGGTAAGGTAAGGTAGCTATTGAAAAGATGCCCAAAGTACAAAAACTGACACTAAGCAGAAATAAAACGGCCAATAAATAATAGGATACTGGGCTACTTATCAATTACTTCGAGGTTGTTGTTTTTTCTAAAACTACCGTTTGTTGTACACCTTCAAAGGGAACACCAAGGAAAACATCCTCGCCAAAGTAGCCCAATTCCCGTTAAATTTATCTTCCTACCTACCTCCTTACCTTAATCTCATCCTATGAAATCTGGAAAACGCTGATAACCAGAACCCCCACCAGTGCTGTCCACGATGGCTACCAAGAGCACCCGAGATTCTGCAAAAGCTCGGGAGCGAGGCAACGTTTTGTACCGCAAAAGCCAATTTAGTAAAGGTGAGCATTACCCATGATAGCTGCCTGGATTGTATACATTATACTCACAGGCACATTATAGCGTCAAAAGAATATCAGAAGGCTGCGACTTTGGCTCCCTCAGACCCTTCTCCATTGTCAAACCTTTCAGCTATCAGCTTTGAAACTGGCAAATACGCAGAATGCATTGACTTTGTGGAAAAGTCCTTGAACCTTCTTACAACTAACCCAGGTTGTGATACTCTTAAGCCGAAATTGCTAGCCAGACAAGCCAAAGCTTATATTCACCTCTCAAGTCTGAACAACGCCGAGGACGCTTTGGGCCAACTGAAGCCGGGGAAGGAGGTTGATGATCTCCGTGATTCGATTAAGGAGTTGAGGAAATTTGAGAAGTTCTCTCCGCAGCAAGAATTACTACGCGAGATGCTAGTACAGCTACCACGGCTAAAACCAAACATGTGAGTCACACGAAAGCCCCAGGAATTAATCATGACCTAAGTTAACATTACAAAGTCAGGACGAGCCGGACTATTACGGTTTCGGCGACGATAAAGCTGAATCGATATACACGGCCGAGCTCGAGAAAGCTACCGGCAAGGATCCAGTCTTGTCTGTGATGTTCTGTGGCGTTTCTGACGCTCGCCACGTCTTCCACACCGTTCTGCAGTACTCCTTAAAGAAAAAGGGACCTCAAAAGCTACACATAACAATAGTGGATCACAAGCCAATTGTTATAGCTCGCGATTTGGTATTTGCCAGCATGCTGCGTGAAGCAGCTGTCGATCAAGAGTCAAGAGACGCAGTATTGCTAAGTCTGAGCTACGTGTACTGCGCTCAAATCATCCCACCATTCGCGTGGGATAACCTGCAAAAGGCCGTAAAAAGACTACTGGATAGACTTGAGAAGAAGCAGCAACCTATCGAAATGGTTTATCTCCCGACCCGACAGATGGGCAAGGTCGTGGACGTCTTGAGGAGTTGGCAGAAGGGGTCTGCGGCGATGTATAAAACTTCTGAAATACGTTGCTATGTGGCTGAAAATCCTGCCAGGGTAAAGCCGAAGGAGATGTACATGTACTCCAAGTTCGAAGCAGACCGACGAGCTTTCGATGACTTTACCGTCCTGTTCCCCCCCAAAGCTATGTTACAGACCCTCGAGCCGGAATTGTCGACTCTCCTTATAAATCACCAAGCAAGAAAGCAGGGAGCTCGGAAGCGCGTTGCTGACCACCTGGATGGACATTGGAAAGTAAATGTCACACTCGTCGATGCGATCATGCATGAAAGACTAGGAGAAGAAGCTTTATTTATAATGGAGAGGCACCCATTCAGCATTATCGGATCAACGGTACCGCAGCTGTCTGCACTGCGGGCACAGAACGAATCGATGTGTTGCTTGAAGCATATGACGGATTTCTTCGAAAAGGTCAGCCAGAGTTTATTGCAGTTACATGGTAGGTTGGTAATGGAAGTGATTGTTGGAGACATGGCCGAGGTATTGGAGAGAACTCGGTATGACATCTTGGATCGTCCTAAACAAGGGCAAGGCCCAACTATCGACTGGCCTCTGGCATACCATTTGGTTCATATGAACAACGTTCCGTAAGTCAATCTTATATCTAAAGGAATACTCGCTTAGAAGCTGATATATTATTAGAGATTATATGGGAGGGCCTTTGACGAGCTTTCTTTATGGACCCCCTGTACTAAGGAAAGGGGCTGGCACAGGTTTGACCTCGTGTTGCTTGCGATTTCTGGACGCGTGGAATGGTATCAATCATTTTAACTCTGAGTACATATTAATGTATGACCGAAAATTGATCGAGGACCATTTCCAAGTCAAGCTCGCCAAAGAACCTTCAAAATTAGAAAGATCGGAAAACCCCGTGTTGCAGTCTTATCATCGTTGGCAGAGATGCGAGAGCATATGCTGCTCTTTGGAGCAACTGATGCCGCGAGAAAGCTTCTTGAAATGGTTATTTGCTCACTACCTCAAGATATGCATACCATTCCTTCGTCCTCTGGATTTATATTGTTTCGTCGCCCCTCTCAACACGACGGCGTTTCTAAGACTCCTTGTTCATATGAGTGAGTTAGGCTATCCCGGTCATTGGCTATCAAGTATTATCGCATCTCTTAGCTATGGTACAATCACCACTACAGCAAGGGCACCTCGGGGCAAGATGCTTAACACTACTGCCGTGGATAGGGTATATCCATCTCGCACTATTTGTGTTAAGCCTTGGTCAGCAGAATTCACTACGCTTGTAGCTCAGTGGCGAGGACTCCTCCCTTTTACCATTGTGGTACCAAGCGGGACCCTACCTCCACCAGAGATCATCGTCGAGTATTCGATCAAGATCCCACATGTTCCGGACACCATGTTCGACTGTCCTGAATTCATATTGGTTTTCTGTCGAGAATACGACTTGTCACTGTGGAACTTATACACGCTACTTCTTGACGATGAAAGAGGGGATATGTCGGCTTTGGCTCAGAATATCAGAGCAGATGGGATCAACATCTTGAGCACATTCAAGTATGTCACAGTTACTGGCACAGCTACCTTCTGGCTGAGAAGCGACGTAATGGACTTGATGTTGAGAGAAAACTGGAAAGTTTTCATCGGGAGGACTGATTCATGGGAACATCACACAGCGGGCCATCATTTAAGAAACGTTCTCTGGAAAAAGAGAGCTTGGAAGGACTGCGTGGTTGCATGATATCATGTGTGCAATTAATTGCAGGAGACCTCCAGAAAAGAAAGACCCGCTGATGTGGACGTGGCTGGGGTCTATTTAAGATACCTCACCTAACGTACACTAGGTTAACCTAGGTATGTAGTTCTGTTTGTTCAAGGCGTCTGGGGTACTATTAGCGCCGACTGCTTTATTGGCTAGTGGTGTCCGGCGCCTAATACCGACCCACCGTGTACCTATCCCGAAATCTTGTTTGTTGTACAATACGGGGATCAAGTACGGGGTCAAGATGCAAACGATATACGCGCATACCCATACCCACTCCGTAATCCTAACTTGCAGTTAGAGATTTGGACTGCCATTCTTCTTTCCGCCGTACATAGGTGGCACAGTCTTGTTTGTCTGAGGCTCTAAACATACGCAGTATACGGCTTTCAGACTAGACCAGGGGCTCGGCTAGCTTCGTTCGATGCAGCCGCCCGCGACTTTTCCACCAATCGTATTACACCGCTGCCGCTGATCTGAGATTGCGTTTTAGCCTATGGCGGGAGGCGGCAAGCTGGGTACTGCAAGTTTCTATAATTCGGGGACAGAAGAAAGAGACCCGTATTCGTAATAATATAGCACCATCCAGCAAATAAAAGATGAATGTCTGAATAGCATGGGTTTTATTGTGACTTAAAAACCACGAGGCTCTTCGTAGGGAAAGTTAAGTAATGTTCTAATCATCGTAGATACGGCGTGGAGTTTTGCTGGTAAACTCTCAATTTTCGACGGCCTTAATATAAAGACGCTCTCACGGCTAATTTTTATAGTTGAAGCGATGATATATGCGTCTATTGACTCTCTTTTCCAGTGGATTGAAGGTGTAATAAAATATAGTTTCCCCACCTAAGGACAATAAGTGGCGTGGGGTGGCTATACAATATATGTACTTGATTGGCTGAAACATCTTACTCATCAGATCTGTACCTGATAAAGTTATTTAACTTAGTTAGGTACCTACTTAACTTGATTCTTTTCTCTAATAACTCTGTGAGGATATCCTGTCATTGTCCCCGAATCAATCAAGCAACCCGTCTTAAATATGCATATGACTCTTAAGTACATCTATCTCTTGGAGTCTACGTCCTCTATCCAGATGATACATACTTGCTGTATCGGCCATTTCGTGCGCCCCATGACGCAAGCTGTCGGTAGGAACCGTTCCTGCATACAAGAGGCGTATGGTTTGGTTTATGCGACCTTCTCCGAGACTCTGTCTAATGTCACCTAACCCTAGCTGCCTACATCTACATGTAGCAATCCAAACCTAACCCTCAACTTCGGATTACGTAGCTCACCATACATCGTCACAGCAATATCATAACGGTGAATGGGATATTAGTCGACCCAAATGCTCACTTCGCAATGCGTAGAATATGGGAGCATAAATGGACCTTACACGTCTGCTAGAATTTGGTGGGCCCTTGTCAGATAATCGAGTATGTCCGCATACATATTCACCTCGTAGAAAGAGGCATAACTGGATGCGAGGATCACGATATAAAACTCCCTTGATAAGTACCTGACCTAGTGAACCCAATAATAATGGCATCTGATTCGAATTTGACCTTGAAATGGACATCCTAGTCAGGTAGATGAGCCAAGGAAATCGGCTAGTGAGGGCGCGCGGACAAGGAAATCGACTGGCTGAGAATGATCGCTGGCGCTTAACTACTTCTCTACACCGCGCGTAACCTTCACGAACAAACCAAACTGACAAAGAACCTTCTAATTAGGCGTGACGGATAAGCAAAACAAAGACATCTATAGATTTTATTCTGAAACGAGACCCGCCTTGGTCATCCGGCCCTTGAGTTGCCCTTGACTGGTTGTCAGGTTGTCGTTGTGGCCGGCAAAGTGGGTTGAGCTCGGTTTGACCTTACACGATACACGACTTCTTTATCATTCAACAACTTCCCCCTCCATTACATTCATTGTCCTACTACAAACACTTTCTACTTGTCAATTACAACCAATTTCTTTTTTCAATTCTCTGTCATCTTCTGACGTTAATGCAGTTACGGATCACAACACATCGTTGAATGAATCACGATATTTCCCTTTCCTTTCTGTTATTCTTCCGCTGCATTTCTTTCTATTTATAATTTCTTTGACGGTACCGTTTTGTTCCATCTTACCAATACTACACCGCACAAAATCCCCCAACAGGCACATCTGGTACGGCCTCTAAGAAGGCGGAGCAACCCATCAGGAAATTCCATCTTGTTTTCGTTCTTCTCATTTTCTCTTCTTCGACATTTCAATTATACCCATTCACGATAATAAGCACATACAAAGCACTTGCATAAATTCGAGAAACTCGAGTTGATGGCTATATTTCGCGAACAGGAGGGCTTCCCTCAAGTACCTCCCTCACTAAGACATGATGCATACGAAACTAAGGATGTACGAAACATGAAGATTCGCGAGTTGTTATCTCAGAGCTCGGCCAAAGGTGCTACTCCCTATCTGGGACTCGGCTCGCGACTCTCGCAGGTCTGGTTCAACCGATGGACTGTCCTGCTTCTCCTGGTTCTGGTCAATTTTCTTTTAACCATAGGCTCCCTGAATGGAAACCTTGACGATGCCAAGGCGAAGGCCTTATCGGCATGTACGAAAGTTGAGGATGTTGGTAGCGCTATGGCTTCGATGCCTCATTACTTGTCCGTTGGAGTCAACCGCCTGACTGCATCTGGCATCACCGAATCTGTACATGCCTTGATGACTATCCTCGACATGATCCTTACCGGCATTGAACAGCTGATCCTATTTGTTATCGGTATGATGACAGACACCTACGTCTGTTTGATTACCATGGTGGTCCACGGAGGACTGAATGCATCGTCGCTTGCCATTACTAAGACCACCGAGGCCATGAATGACGCTATCGATGGAGTTGCTAAGGCAATCAACGGAACAGCCGACGACCTCCAAAAGCCTGTGGATGCCATGTACTCGATCGTAAATGGTGCACTCAACGCAGGCGAACAAGCTACGAGCGCTGTTGGAGGAGCTATTAACACTGCAACAGCGGCGGTTGGAGGTGCTATCGAGACTGCTATTGGCGGTATCGGCGATATCTTCAATAAGCGAGCTGATATTCCGCCTCTACCAGAGATCACTGGCGCCATCTTCAAACGTGTCGACCTTCCACCCAAGCCAGAGATCGCAGGTGATATCAGAGCAGTTGCTGCTAAGCTCTCAAACGTCAATATCAATACCACCGGTTTCGTGTCAGATCTGGATGCCCTCAACCAAGAGCTCCCGGATTTTGATGATATCAAGAATCTCACTGCTATGGCCGTATCATTCCCGTTCAACCTTATCCGAGAGCAGCTCACCAAAGCCTACGGTAACTGGGAGTTTAATGACAGCGTATTTCCTGTGGCTAAGAAAGAGGCTCTCTCCTTCTGTTCTGATAACACGGCCATTAATGACTTCTTCGATGGACTGTACGAGATCGCTCATATCGCAAAGATTGTGGCAATCGTGGTGTTGATTCTCCTTGCTCTTGCCGCCTGTATCCCCATGGCCTACATAGAGATACGCCGATGGCGCCGTGCCCAGATCAGTGCTTCGGATGCTTATGACGATATGGATCTCGTATACATGTCCTCGCGTCCTTACACGGCTCGGGCAGGTTACTGGATTGCTTCGAAGTTCGGCGAGAAGCGAAGGGTTCTGGTACGATGGTGTATCGCATACGCTACGTCCCTCCCGGCCCTCTTCGTCCTTTCCCTCGCATTAGCCGGCTTTTTCTCCTGCTTCTGCCAGTGGATCCTCTTAAACACAATTCAGAAGGAGATTCCAGAGCTTTCGAACCAAGTAGGAGACTTCGCTAACCAGGTAGTGGGTACTCTAGACGGCGTCTCACAGAAGTGGGCGGACGATGCAAATGGTGTCATTACATCCTTCAGCACTGAGATCAACGACGACATTCTTGGAAAGGTGACGAACGGTACTGCTGCTATCAATGATACCCTTAACACCTTCATGTCGGAGATTGACAAGGGCCTCAACACAGTCTTTGGTCATACAATGTTCAAGGACCTTGCCGCGAACACGGTCCGCTGCCTGATCGGGCTGAAGGTCGAATCAGTTCAAAAGGGTCTCACTTGGGTCCATGATCATGCTCATATCAACTTCCCCATGTTCCCCAACGACGTCTTCTCCGTTGGCGCAGCTGAATCTATCTCTGGTGACTCAGACCTTACGTCTTTCCTAGCCTCTCCTAGCAGTGTCACGACCGACGAGATAACGAGTTCTGTCACCCACGTCACAGATTGGCTGCATAGCAACATAATCCAGAAGGCGTTGATTGCGACTGGTCTACTCTTAGTTTATGTGATCATCATCCTGATAGGTGTCGTCCGTACCCTCATCGGCCATAGCGACGTGGAAGGAGATGCTCGCAGGAGACGAATAGAAAATTTCGATCCTTCCCAACCGACAGGAGACAACCCACCTATGCAGATGCCGCGGTTTAGCGGCGCTGGTGACGCCAGTGCTCACCCCGATCAGCAAACCTCGCCGTTTGCCCGGGACGATGCCTTCAGTCGCGGAGCCGTGCACGGCGGGCCCGTCACGACCGAGGAGGCCCCCCCTTATACTCGCCATAGCAGCTACGTCCAGTACGGCGACACGAAGCGCATGGAACACGATCCGCTTCCGCCCAACTACAACGGTGGGCGAGCTCTGACCGAGGATCCCTTTCGAGACCCGAAACACGGTTAATTAATATGTGTCGGTACTTACAATATTCGCATCTCATCCTATCAGCATTATTGAATACGTTTTATTACCTGGGTAGCTGTGCGCAGTCAGCATAGGCCCTCTTCTTTGTTATTATCCTTTGTTCATCAGCGATTGTTATTATAGCGTACATACCACACATATACCCAAACACACACACACACACACACACACACCCTTTTTCTTACTAATATCAACACATCCTACATCTCCTTGTGCGGAGATCTCTAGGGTACTCGGGCGTGGCATGGATAGATGAAGCATCATTCTTGTATCGGCATTGGTACGGGACGGTATAGCATAGCATGGTATAGCATCAGTGTCATTCATTCATTTGTCATACTCATCAGACGAGCGAGGGGAAAATATGGAAGAGAAAAGAGAGATCCGGCATCTCGGCTTACGCCACTAGCATAATTAGGTATTCTTTGTCTTCTTTTTTAGTCTGAGCTGCGCGTCCCTGGAATGGACTCCTGGTTTACTAGATATTGGCCGTTGGGCATTGCATCTGCGGCGTTACGCGAGGGAATTCGACGGTCTGGACAGAGAGGGCTTCATGATGATACCGGATGGTTGATTGCATATTAGTTTAGCGATAGCGACCAGAAATGAATGTTCTTATATTAACTTCTACCATGGCTTCTCTCCTATTGAGATCGATATGCGTGCTCGCTAAAACCACGGAGAATACTACTAGCAAGTGAAGCGTAGCCCCTTTTATTCACTGATAGGTAGCGTAATATGGAAATCGTCTTCGGGGTATAGATTGGTAATTCATTACTTATTTTTAACAGAACCAAGGCACCCTACTCTTCATTCATACCACATATAGGTCAGGAAGTAGAGAACCATTTCCATGCAGCCATAACCTGACGATATCCAGCACCGATTTCCAAAGTAAATCCACTATCATAACACTCAAGTCCACATTCTCATTATTAATTAATTACCTAGGTTGCCATCGCAATCCGCCAAGGCCGCGACCATAACCTTGTCGAATTAGACGTAATATTTCCTTTTTCTAGTACCGTGCACCCGTAGCCCTAGGTCTGAATGAGGACTGCTTAAGCGGCGTTGTATGAATTCCCCTCAAACTCGGTACGTTGCTAGAGTTGATGGGGGTACTATTGGTAGAACTCGAATGCCCTAGGCATCGGGGAGCAAGATTCTATTATGATACTTTGGATTCAGAAGTATGGCAATCAACACCAACAATACGAACGCGTACCTCATCATCGCCAACCTCTAGAGTTTTAGTATCGTACAACATAGAGTCCGGCCACGAGTGGCTTAACTTAGAGATACAATTTGAGCGCGGTTCCTCGCAGTCGGCCGGTCGCGCGAATCTAAGACGGGGGCTCTCTTCTCCTATCGTGTCGCCGTGGTAGGGAAGCTTCTCGAGCTCAAAAATATGCCCTTGACGCTGCGGATCGCATCCTTGGTCTTCTTCACCTCGTCTACAGGTTCCGTGCTACGGCCGTAGCCCAGCCCGCCGTGGATCGAGGAAAAGTCCATCATGGGCGGAAGGCCTATCTTGTCGACCTCGTCGCGGACTTCCCGCAGGAGAGAATTCAGGTCCGCAGCGCTTTCGGCATGGCGCACGTGCATGTCGTTTATCTCGCGCAGAGAAGCCCGGAGGGCGGTAAGGCGACGGGCTTGGGAGTCAATGGGCTTGTCGGCTAGGCTGCTTGCGCTGGACCCGAACTCTTGGTTCATCATTACCGGCGAGGTCTGCGTGCCGATATCCCGGTGGAAGAGCTCGGTGGGGTCGCTGAAGGTGCTCTCGTCATCTGCGTATGAACCTTCGTCCAGCCTGGACTTCAACAGCTTGCCATTATGATACGGGACTTCACTAGCAGTGTCCTCGAGCTTCTCCACCAGCTGCTCTAGCTTCTCGCTGACATGTGCGTAGTAGTCGGCCCGCGCGTCGTTCAAGCTGCCGATCATAGGGTTGATAGCGAAGCGTGCGGTACCGTAGAGGAGCGCCCATATACTGCCGGACACGGTGAGGATGTTGGCGAGACGAGAGGGTGTGATGAGAGGTTCTGGTTTAGGCGCGGTAGTTAGGAACTCGGGGTAGGTTATGATTGGCGTTAGGTTGCTCGTTGGCGATGAAGCTGCTTGGATAATCTTCTCGGCATCTCTACTTTCTCTCGCGGCCTCTTTCTCGTTTGCCTCGATGTTGTGTTCATTGATAGTAGGTGGGTTCGGAGCCTGTGCATCTTGCTCAACTTCATCTAACAATTGTTGGATTTGAGTGTCGCCAAGTCCCTTGCCCTTGAGAAATTCCCTTTTCTTATCTATACTTGAGGTTTGAACTGTCTCATCCTTGAGAAACTTTCGGGCTTGGTCGAGGGTAACTTCTGTCGTCTCGACATCCTCAGAGTTGCTGTTTTCCGGCGCATCTTTTTCCTTCTCGTACTGTGCATGTTGCCAGGCCGGTATCTTTGGCAGCTTGGGGTCAGCCATATTGGCAACGAGGGGATCCTGTTGGACTCTTCTACTTAGTGAAGTATATAATACAATTGAATTATCAAGTAGGAAATTATTGGGGTTGGTAGCAGTTTGGTAGGTAGTTAACTTAGTAATAAACACAGCAACGCGAGGTACTAATCTTATCTCTGGCGTAATCAGCCTCGGTACATTCTCCGGGGTCTGAACTAGAACCGAGCTTTTAGCTTGGGAGTACCTAGGTACCTTACATATGCTGATAGGGAAAGATAGGACCAAATTACCAATAATGAGCTTAGGTAACTAGCAGAATTATCTAACAATTCATAACTTGTACAACTTTTTAATAGCATTATTTCATCACTTCTACAGCCTTCACCGATCTCACCTTAGGTAGGTACTTGTATGTATGTACATATCTTGTGTACATGCGCGAGTTCTACACGTGACACAACCCTCAATCGCGCTCTTCAACTTGAATCATTTTATCGTCAATACGTTTCTCTCGGTTGGAGAAGGGCTAGAAGACTTAGTAGCGAGTATCATCTCAGTCCCAGGCAAGATTTCGATTCCACTTGATTAAGATTACCTATCTTACTCCATCTTATATCGCCACCTTTTAACGATTCCTCGGGTCGTATATATTGAATATTCCGAGACGTGCCTCAATCTCATTATCACAGGTTGAAAACATTAGTACCCACCTGCATCACTACCGACGATCAAGAGAAAAGGCCATTCGATTCCCCGTTCGATTTCAGTTGAAGTGTGCGCTTCCCTCTACCGTCGAGTGTCGCCCCCTGGTTGTCACACCTGAAAGCTCGGTTACTTAGAAGATTAAGCCAATTGTCCAAAAGCGTCGCCAAGCTTTGACGAGGTGCTCAGCTGGAAATCGAAAAGGTATCCAATTGAGGAGAGTTGCCTATCATTAGCCTAGCCTGTCAGCCACAGCTGGAGATATACGAGGATCCTCGGGATTCTCAATACATCATGTAAGTCCTAGGTGCAAATCCTGATAATGAGCCCTTCTTTCTCTCGTCAGCATACGTCAACTTTCCTGTCCTGAATCCATCAATATCTCTACCAATGTCTTTCAGGAATTGAACGGGGAGGGGAGGTATGAGGAGAAGTATAGTACGAATTGTCCGCGTGACGGAAAATGACATACGGATATTCAAGTGAATAGGCGATGATAGGAGAAGATTGATAAAAGGAGGTAGAAGGGGGAATGGGGGATGATGGCAACATTGAATGGTGCAACTCGATGCCGATGCGATGCATAACGCAGGTCAATGCTTGATTTTCCCTTGGGGCGTGTACGAGGTATAAAAGAAAATCTTTGTTGTCGGGGTTGGCTGCATCGATCTAAATGGAAAAGAAGGGGGAAAGGGTCTTGGTGTGTTGCCTCAAATATCTCGTTGAGCAAATTCAACTGGTTGAAGCTTCGATCCAATGGGCAATGACCAATCGCAATCACATATCCTCCGATCCAAGCACCCAAGCACCCAAGCGGCAACCTGCTTTTTCTACACGTACCCGACGCGGGCTTGCTTGTTTGCATCCCGCAGGCACCGCAGGCACCAAAGGCCACCCATCAGACAGCAGCGTGTCACGGCGTCTGACGCCCCAAGCTTATTTCAACTTCGAGAAAAATAGAAGTAAAAAAAAAAAGAGAAACGGCCCTTGCGCCTTTACGCGCCACCCCCAAAAAAATAAAAACCTATTTGACCTATCTAACCTATCTAACCTCATTACGTCGGACCTTACATATACCTCTTCTTTCATTCCAAACACCAATTTCGTCATTCGTCATTCAATTACAAAACTTCACTTATAACCCCCCCATTCACTCATCTAAAATAGCATCTCCTCTCCTCCCCTCCCTTACCTTATCCTTACAACGTATCCCAGCCTATCAACTCCCATCACTTACCCCAAAATGACATCCCGTCCACGTCGTGCAGCCGCCCAGAGGGCAAACACGGCTATAACTGACATGGTCGATAGCGACAACCATATCAATAGTCGTACGGGCAGAACAATGTCCTCCAGGACTTCTCGCCGGTCTGAGGGTAAGAGTGCCGCAGCATCTAACTTGCGCGGTCCTCCTTCCGAACCCTCAGATTCTAACCAGCATATCCATTTTACAGTTAAGCTTCCAGCAAGCAAGCTTCGCCAGGCCACTTCTAGCCGCCAGCAACCTTCAACCCCTAGAGCCGGGGATGGGAAGCGGAATCGTCCCCAGAAGAAGAGCTACGTTGTCGATTCTAGCGATGACGACGAAGACGAGGCAGAAGACGAAGTTCAGGTCGAAGAGGATGACGACGACGATGATGACGACGATGACGATGATGATGATGAAGATGCTGAGGGAGAAGATGACGACATGGCTGATGAAGACGCCGAAGGCGAAATCGTGGTCGACGACACCATGGACATCGATGCCGAAGGAGACGACGATGATATTGGCGAAGAAGATGCTGAGGGCGAAGACGATGACATGGATGTGGACCCCATGCCCCCTCCAGCGCCTGTAATCAAAGTCTCAAAGCCTCAAGCTAAGAGCACCCCTACCGGCAAGTCAAAGGCCCCTACTAAATCTAACTTGAAGGCTGCCGCCTCTCAAGTGAAGGACAGCGACGACGAAGAGGAGCTTAGTGAACTTGAAAGCGACGCCGACGAAATACAGGATACCGTCAAAGTCGGAGGGGGCGGCGAAGAAGATGCCGAAGGAGAGGATGAAGAAATCGAGGCAACTAATATCGCGGAGGATGACGAAGACGACGATGCTGATAGTGATGGCGGCGCCGAAACCCCCGATCTCACTCGAATGACTAAAAGACAGCGTGCCCGCTTTGAGGAAAATGGAGATTCACTGATGAAGCTCTCCGACGGCAGGTAACCCATGTTCATCACCAAGATCTAAACTAACCCGATTACAGAGGTACAAGCAAAGAAGCATTTCACAGCCGAGGAGCTCTCTATGCGCCGTGCCGAGATGGCTCGCCGGCGTCGTAATTTGAGTGAGAAGCGAAACGAGGAAGTCAAGGTAAGCTAATGATGTTTTCCCAAAACACGGGGGAAAAGGGGGAAAAGGGAGAAAAGGGAGAAAGCCTATTAAGGCTATGAGAGCATATCAACTAATAACCCGAATTACAGATGGAGACTATAAATAAGCTACTTAAAAAGCAGGCCCCCAAGACTAACCGCAAGTCTCAACTTGCTGGAGACCTGACTCCCGATGCTGAATCTCGGAAACCTAATCCGGTGTTTGTTAGATGGGTTAGCAGCAAAGACGGCAATCGAGTAGGTGTTCCTGATGAGATGCTTTCTGGATCATCCGGTAGAGTTTTCGTTCCAGGTGGCCTTGGGCGTGGGAAGATGGTAGAGGAAGTCTCGTAGGACAAAGAGGATCGCGATCTTGATTTTTAATCCCTAGCCGGTACGACTCGGTATTCCCGGGTTTCCCGGGTTTCCCCCAAAATTGACGGACGTCATGAATGCTTCGTCGACAATATCTTCTAAGTTGCATTAATCAGTGCGTGTATTATAGACTCGTCATATTTCTTCGGTCCTAGGAAAATTAGGACGGCATGTTATTGTATTGGGATTAGAGCTTAAGCTTAAATATAGCAAGGGTGGTAATTTAATAGAACGGTGCTTTGGCGGCAACATTGTGTCCCGAACTCTGGATATATCCCAATTCCCTACATACATTAGGTACCTAGGTAATTACTACTAAACTGTCTCTCTTTCTTATACCGGCCTAGGTACCTAAATACCTAGCTGGACATAGCTATTCTACAGGTTGATATGTACCAGTTACAAGTATTGGAGAATATCTGGAGAATATCAACTGTTTGTTGGTGGACATGTTCTTCCAGATCACATCAGGCGCTTAGTTCGGAATATGTCAGCGTGTATAGCGTTAGGCTTTACTTAAACGCATACTTACGCCCTGACTCGCGCTCATTTGCATTGTGCGCGCTCGTTAGAAGCAGGCGGTTAGAATCGATAGGATAGTTTAATGTGGCGTTTTTAGTATACTTGTTTCTATAAAGGCTACTTCAAACAATGCATTGTATATTTGTGCACTGGCTGCGTACGCTGTCATTGTACATCCCGCTTAGGCCCGGGGGCATGAGGGTATTTAATATGACCTTGTGGCTATGTAGGAGATGTCCGTGTCCTTCGAAAAGTGAGCACATGTCGTCTTCCGTGTAGCGACTTATATATCTTATTGTAGGTACCTTAAATACATCTATTCCAGTCGATCTGTTTCTTCTTAAGAGCCTCGATCATAAAATTCTCTATTTCGTGCGGAATCGGTTTCACATTTGAGGTTCGTTGCAGCGCTCTTACGAACAAATCCTACAGCTGGTGCTCCATGCTTGACTCACTACCTGCCAGTTGTACCCTAATCATCCACGGGAATCACAAACACCACTGAACATTGCCATCAGGTACCTCTTATACGACTAAATTGGCCTGCTATTGAATAACTCTTGGGCCCCTGGGTTTTGAACGTGGGACGTCTTCATTCCCAGCCTTGCACCTCATTATTCAATCTCGTTTTTCGAATTTTACCAGTCTACTTCTCCCGAAACCCCTACACGAGATTCTAAAGTTAAACCATTTACCAATCATCCAAACACTTTTCATCTACCTACCATCGCTTGGATTATATCATTTCCCCCTCTCTACACCGCACTGCAGCAAGCAAACCGCCGCGATGGCTAGAAAGCGAACACTCTCTCCCGAAGATGGAGACCGCACTGACTACAAACGTATCCGCACCGAATCAAACACAAACGCGAGCGACGATAGAAGGAACAAGGCTATCAACATGGCGCTGAGCAGAGCCAACATTGGGAAGAAATACTCCTGGATGAACCGGGTAAGCCCGTCCCCAACCTCTTTGTAGAGGCTCTATCAAGCCTGGCTGTAGGCTGTAGCAATATGTTATCCTCAAGGTTGCGTAGTGCTAACTAGTTCCCATAGGATACGGGTACTCTTGAGAAGCCTAAATCACCTGTCTACAAGACTGCGGAAGAAGAAGAGGAAGAGGAAGGGCTTATTGACTGCCCAGGGAGCCCTGAATCATACACCGCCTCTGCCACTCCTCTTGCAGTTGCCAATGACGACCCTATACAACCGAGCATTGAGAGCTCATTTGAAACCGCGATCGACGGCTACAACGGAAAGCTGGCGGAAATGGAAAGGGAACTAGCCGAGGACTATCTAACCAAGTCCAAACCTGACAGCGGCACCTCGGAGTCCCCTATCATCATCCCCTCCAGAGAGCCTAGCCCTGTCAACGACACCCCGTCTAAAGAGGCTACGCCTACCACGAACATCACAGACCCGGAGAAGCCAGCCCTCATGACTCCGCCCAAGACAGACGATGAGGAGAAACTTGAACAGCAGGAACCGCCGGAGGAACCGGTGCAGGAAGAGCGGGAGCCTGTTGTTCAGGAACCCGAGGAAGACACCGCCGCGGCGGAAGATGCAGAGCGGGAAGACCTATTCGCCATGATAGACTACATCTGCCAATTTGTCTCTTAGGAGGGCTTCCGTTTCTCTTTTATTTTCTTTTATTTTTTTTCCTTTTTTGTGTCTATCCCATTCACAACATCGCGCAAACAAACACGAGCTACCGAGTCTCAGGCTAGCAACGAAGAGAAGAGAGACCATATTTAGGAGGCATGGATTGCGTTGGGTTGCATTTCATTTAATTACATCAGCAGAGATACCCATTATTTATTTTCCAGATACAGATACAGACACAACATTGGGTTGGCTTGGCTCTTTGGTTTTCAGGAAGTGCGGGTCTTGATAGCACCTGTACACACGCGAATTTAGGCTAGGAAGAGTATCCGTTGGAAGGGCATATGCATAGGTTAGGTACGCAGGCTTGCGCCGGGCGTCAGCGTTGACTATTATAGGCCTTTGGCGGCTGATACGGGAGGGAAAATGTCCGTCTCCTGCGTATTGATGCGCGTGAGTTGGTCGCCAGGCTATATAATTATTAATAAATATCAAAACATCATATGGAATCGGTCAGTGAAAATTTAAGTCCAACGATGGTTTGTTGGTGTTGTTGGTTTTACTGAATACTAGAATGTTCATATCTTCCATCTTTATGAGGAGGCTGTTGCTCCTACCGATGCATGACTACCTAGCCACCCAACGTTCTCGGCGTATACTAGGTAATTATACTAGGCTAAGGCCCAGGGCCAACTGTCTTATCTATCTTGACTTCAACGCGTACGATAGAGTCGCTTGGATCGACTCTCTCACGTCTCACAGTATACGCATCTGCCATGGCTAGATATAAAATAAAACGCCCTATAGCGTAGTATATAGTACCATCTAGAAAGTTCCGTTGAGAACTAAAGCAAAAAGCTTAGGTAGGCTTGGGATTTCGAGTACACCTAACGCGCAATGCGTTGGGTAGTCTTTTCTTTCATAGTTCTAGCGGCCCCTGCTAGGAAGGCTGCTTCTGTGCTTCGCGCGAAACATTAAGGAAGCAAAAATAGGGGCTACTGTGAGGCGGGACAACCGTGAATTAAAGTCGGATAGTATACTTGATGTCATACCTTTAATCCTGTTTATAGCTGTGGCACGGGTAAAGTTCAACAAACAAGGTACCTAAATATATACTTCATAAGGGTTTTTTTTAGTTTAGAATTTGGTCCCTCTACATTATGTACCTACCAATTCCCTCGAGAATCATGGGATTCCAGGCGATTGGGCATCGTCAACTCCGGAGTCGAAACCAGGGACTACGTCGTTCTTCGCCCAGTTCAGATTATCTCTGATATAGCGGTCGCTAATAGCCATGCGCGGCTTAGCTATAGACCTCGCTTTGTCGAAATCGTGGCTCGTCAACTTCTCGCGAAGTTCCGTGCTGGGGAAGCCGTTATAAGAAACCAAGGGGCCTTTGAACCAAACTCCCCTCTCGTTCTCGATTTTATCATCGTCTTCCCTGGCAAAGCGCCACATGTGGGTGCTCCCTCCTTGCTTGTGATATACGACTTTCGGGTGAGTCCCGTCTTCCCATCGGACATCCTCTGCCTTCCGCGTGTCGAAATCTCCATGCTTCCCGACCGCCACGTATTCTGCTTTTCCATCTTTTACGAAGACGATGACATGCTCCCAGTCGTTACGGTGTCCACCAGCATCGATAACATAAGGGACCGCAACGTCCTTCTCGAAGTAGTAGTCGTAAATAAAGGCGCACTGGAAGTAATGTGATTAGCGGCCATCATGGTTTAAGATAGAGATCTTAGTAACTAATTAGGTATATATCTCTGGGAGTATATTACCCATCCATTATTACAACGCTTACGCGAGTAGACGTTATTGTTATCGAGACGCGCAGAATTGCGGCAGTTTTCTGCGCAAATAGTTTAATCTGAGAGTATAATACGCATATGTACGGATTTATCTACATACCCGAGGGTCCTGAATAATTATGGTCCATCCCGGGGTTGATCTGCCCATCGGGACTGATGGCCGCCGTGTTATAGCAACTGTCCGTATCGAAATCCGCAGCAGGTTGCCATCGCTTGTCGTCTTTTGTCGCTATTTCAGGGAGAGGGTTAACGATATCCCGAGAGGCTATCTGGCGTATCCCCGCAATAGGCGACGCTGCTATGTGATAAGTATAGAGGGTCGAGATTAATATCACTACTGGCTTCATCATAGTTTATAGTGTTGCCATTTCTTACTCGATGGAATTATGAAGGAGTCTAGGGAGGTGATCATGTTATGTCAACGTAAGAGGTAGCTAAGAGCACAAAAGCTCGTGTATATAATACGGAGTCCCTCCTATTTTAGGGTTAAATTATAGCATGTTGATATCTAAAGTTCATTTCTAAATGTCATCTAGTATAGTTCAATGGATATCAGACTTACCTTAGGTTATGACTATCTTAGGTACTTGATAGAAACCTTAGTGTTTGAATTTTTGCCATCATTGCTAACAAGGTTACCAACAATCTTTGGCGAAACTGGAAGCTTAGCATAGAGTAAAACTACGTAGAGTTATTCCAGAAAAGGAGATCATTGCTAAGAGGTACCTAATGGGATACAAGATTCCGCAGTCCTTTATACCACTACGGCAGTATCAGCCCATAGACTTAGGTTAGAAATGAAGTCCGAACCAGTTGATATCTCGGGCCTCACCCAAGCTCCATTCTGACTCATGAGGGTAAGCATTCCAACAGCTCGTAATTGGTGCATCGGTAATATGAAGTGTGGTGAAGTTCTATGTAAGTCTTTGCGTTGTCCGCGCTCGACAGTTCTCCTCCGCCGGTTACTTTGTACTGCCAAGCGCTACTACGTTTCAAGCTTGGGTTTGCTTTGCTAAGCGTGACGGAAATATTATCTTATGCTGCAGACATATTATTAGGTGTCACTAGGCGGAACCAAACAACATGAAAACAATTTCGTTGTATATACAGATGAGTCCTTTGTTCTAGATGATACTAGAACCCTGACATTAGGCCTTCGCTCTATCTTTGACAAAAGTGTTGGGAACTTGAGGGGCTTACTGTGTGCTGGGGCAGGGGAGTGCACACTCGATCCAGATGTAGAATATTACTCCATACTGTCTTTGACCTATCAGAAGAATGTCAGTTCCAGAACTCCAGAAGCCATCATTTCAGCTACCGCGACGCACTTGTCGATATGCTTGACAACATATTATCATTCTACATAGAGACTCTGGCCCCATAGATTCGTATCAGTTCAAGACCCGGGTGTGGCGCTGGCTGGTGTACCGTTCCTGGCATTCTGGGAGCCTTTGCATGATAGCATGTTGATTAGTATATGATGCTCAGGTGCTTCAGTCCGTAAACTTGGCATTTTACGTACCTACGAGGGTATACGCAAAGTTGTACCATTTACTGCTGGGATTAGGACAATACGGGCTATAGTAAGATCTCAATTATATATCCTCGAGGGGCCACCAGGTTGCTTGGTTGACCACGCCATACCTGTGAAGTGCATTCTCAGTGACTCTCTGGAGGAAGTCCCTCTTATCCATCGTGATGGGACTCAACAAGGCAACATCACCTGCCATTGGGTTAGGGACATTTTCCAGAATTAGTGTAGCGCTGGCCTCCTGGATCCACGCATCACTCTTATTATTGAGGCTAATGACATCAAGGTTCGCATGGCTTTGGTAAACGGGCGTTAGAAAGACGCTGATAGTTGTAAAGATGCCCTTGATAGCAATCAAATTGATCTGAACGACTACTTCCAACTGCTTGAACTATATTGAAGTTGAGGGTGGATTTTATATAAGAAATCTCTAATATTTCGTAGAATCTTGACACTTATAGGTCGTCTAAATTAACTACCGCCGGTTAAAGGGAGATGCTCCCTCTGTTCTCGCTGCCAAAAATGGGATACCTACCACATTAGCAAATCCGGATTCCAAAGCATTGTGCTCTCCCTATTATTGAAAACTGAGTTTATTCTTTATATACCAGACTCGTTTTCAAAACTGCGATATCCAGACCTGGCAAAGCCATATTGTATGATTGGTTGGCTATGGGAATGGTGACTATATGGAGTCTAGCATAATGAACCTAAGGAATAGGGGTAATATCTTACTGCGCCAGAAATCTAAACCAGGTACCTACATAGATCAAACCACTAGGATACAAACACGTAATTTCTTTATTCGTGTATTATTGACGGATGTCTGACTCCGCTTCGAAACTGCAATGTTTATTATACGCTTTAGAGAGTGGTTATCTAGTTGACTAGTTAGTCATATCTTAAATAATATCTGATTTGGTGATCCTCGTATTACTACGGCTACATACAGGCAACCCTCTTTGTCCACGTGTATCAGGATGAGTCTTTCTTATCCTCATTACCCTAGTCTATAACCCCTTACACTTTCCATCCTTTACTATTTAACGCTGCATATTCTTCTACATTATGCTTCGGTTTGGATTTATTTTAGGTAATAGGCTTCACCAACAAATTTCATTACTAATAATTACCCATCGCCGAAACTCATCGCTGCTATCACCGCCTGTTTACTACCCCGTGTAATCATTACCAGCTTCTGATAATGGATCGATACGATAACCAGCCTCAATCACCCGCGGCCGCTCGGCCAGCAACAAGAGCAACAGCTGATTCTACAGACACTCCTGTACCGGTATCTCCTGTACTATCTACACCATCATCGATCTACTCTCCGAGATATATTATGGAAGCTCCCATTAGGACTCCTTCTGCACGTAGTTCGAGGGAGTATCCGTCTACTAATGATCCTCAGCTCCTAAATGGCCACTTTCATCCTGGAAGCATTCCTCGCACTTGGTCGGCCCCGCGCGATCCCCACAACGAACTGCTCTCGATATTTTCTAGTCTTGAAGGGTATAAAGGAGAAAGCTCGGATAACAATGGCCTAGACGCTGCCCAGAGTGCCATAGGCCATACAATCATGGCGTACAAGAAGAGTCTTCTGGACGAACTGGAGGGAGAAGGCACCATATTTGGACTAAAGGTCCAACTGCCGCCTGACACCGAGGATTACGCGGCTGTGAGAGAGACGATTGAATATGAGGCTTTGGACTATTTCGACCGGCTACAAGCAGCAATAGCGGCGCACGAATTCCGTGAACATGGAGTGCCTAGAGAGCGCCGTATTGCCTTCTTCGGACCACCTCCCCCTAGGGAAACGCGTGATACTAGACTCCATGCAAATAGTGCTTACCTTGTAACTCTCTCATTGGGGTCGAACGACCCGCGGGATATTATCAACTCGATGCGTCGATAACTCGTCGGCAGCCTGGTTTGTATGGGGGATCTGATGAGCTAATGGGCCTGTCGGGTCATCAATTAAGCCTCATAGGACATTTCGTAGCGCCATTATTCCTTACTCCGGGTAGTACGAGAATGAGCCACTCCTTGTTATACAGGATAATGGTTTTCATGTCTCATCCTGTTTTTGTTTTGTACATACAAGAAACACAAGTCAATATTCAATACAAGTCCCTTACGTCCTGCCTAGGTTAGGTACTCAGCTTAGTCATTTGTGTGTTTAGTATTGAGATGAGACAACATGACATTCTCAATACAATACGAACTATGTATGTATCCGTCGTACCTGGATAACCATACATTGACCCGACGTGGCCACGCAAGCACAGGCCCAATCTTGGCCACGATCCCCTGCACTCCAGACTTGCGGGTGGATACTAAAGTTTACATGCCCTTTTCGTCTAAGTAAGCGAGCCAATGGATGCGGGGAACCAACAGGGTCAGGTGCCGCGGGCGGTGATCGACAGAGAGCCTTTTATTTTTAGGTTAGTGGACTGGTGGAGGAAGAAACCGCTGAAGATCTGTAGTAATACCTTTGACATTTTGACTGATTACTTTGACTGGATATTCAAAACGGTCTGACGGCGCTTGACAGCAGAACCACCTCATCATGATGTCCCCCTCCAAAACGTCCATTCACCCATACTTCTCATCGATGACGCATACTTTGATTAATTTTATTGCTTTGCCATGACTCTGCTATTAGGTATGTATTTCACCTTCAACCTACATACATAGGTACCTAGGTAGGTACCTATGTAGGTATTTAGCATTAGTACCTACATACCTGGGTACTTATTAATCCTAAGGAGGTAATCGGCAAAGTGGCTGGTTGGCATGGTTAGCATTGTTAGGTCTTACATTCTTTCGGCATATGCTAGGTAACAACCTCGCCCTGTTTTCCATGATTTCCTCAGCGAATCTTCACCGTGGATGCCCCCGGTCGAACTGCGTCTTAGACCTGCAGCTAGCCTTCGATAGCGCATTGGCTCTCAATGTCCATGGTACCTAGGTACCTAGGTTAGGTAGGTATTAATTAATAGGCAGTTGGCTAGGTACCTACCTACTTCGTACCTAAGGTAGAAAAGAAAAGAAAAGAAGAAAAAAACCTTAGTTACTACCTCCTACATACTGCACCTCTCTCTACCTACTTCTTCAATACTACATACATATCGCCTACTACCGGCATACACGAGGTGCATTATAACCCTAAAAGAGTTAAAAGAGGAAGGATAGCGAGATTTGATCGTGGCCCACTTCAGCAGCAGGAAATTCAACATAACATATTTGCAGATTTGGTCACACGACACGGGCAACACCACGATCCTCGGCTGACACAACAACAGCGAACCAGAACACATTCGCCAACTTGCATCTCCTTTTTTCAATGCGAGCTTGTGTGCAGGTCGTCTGATGCATAAACCTAATGAATTAAGATTACAGGTTGACTGCTTAGTCCCCGAACCTACTATCTTCAAAGCCTCTCATCAGCTGTAATCAGACGAGGCTTTTTTCTTTTCTTTTTTCCTTCTTCTTCTTCCATTCTTCCTTCAGGATGCAAGTCTCAGAAGAAAACCCGTCAGCACCAGCGGACTCCCCGTCAGTCGACGCCCATATCCCAGCTGGGCCTAGTCTTGGCCCCGATCCTGGCCCTGACAGTCAGCCGTCGGGTTCTATCAATAATTCCAATAATGAATGCAAATGTAAGTCAATTTGACTTTTCTATTCCCCATTCTATGCTTTGACTTTTACTCTCTCTTGATCCTGTTTACCATCCTGTTTATCATGATATTATGAGAGATTTGCCTTCCTTCGGACAACCGTCGGTAGTTCTCGAGATGGCAATGATCGGATGTACCATTCCATTTACTTTCCTACATAGTCCCACCCTCGTGTCAAGTCACATAAGAAAGTCACCTAAAAAAGTCACTTGAGACATATTAAACACCATCTATTCATTAATTTGCCATCGCACAATCCCGAGTTCACATGTATTTTCGGCCAAGCTCTTAAGAAGCCAGTGCACCCGGCGCCACATAGTCTAATGGGATACTTAATGGGTATGATTGACTGATGCGGTTCTTAGCGAATGTGCCAATCTTTCATGGCACCACCAGTCACCCTGATTCCCACCCTGATTCCCCGCACCCCACACAAGCAGAAGCTCAGATCGACCAGGCTATATCATCAACCGGGGCTGGCCCAGTTAGAAGACTCTCCGCCTCCTCATCCAAGATGTTGTTCTCAGATTTGTATAAGTCGACTAAATCTCCCATCTTGAGGTTACGGCATCACTCACATCCGGCCCCTGTGGCGCTGGATTATGATCCTGATCTTGTGAGTCGAGATAAAGCCAAGCAAAAAGAAGCTATTAAGCGCGTCCTCGCGGCTAAGATACGAAATGATTGGCACTTCGAATGGCCGCCTGCAGCTATCAATTCAAACTCGGCCCATGCTGAAACAGGAACGGCACCTGAGAGGCATGATGAAGATATTGTTGTAGAAGACATCGATTCGGGAGACGACACTGCTTCAGTGTATAGCACCGTTTCTGAGGATCTTACTCATTTTCGTCCTAGGTCTGAGTGGCTATCGGATATGCCCGATGACGATGACGACGACGGTATTCCTATATCACCATCTGCATATCGTTTTGATACTCCAGATGCGGTTGGCACTTCGGTGAAGGTAGCAGCCCTCGCTAAGAGCGCTAAGCGGAGGAGGGCAGTGCGTTCTGAAATGGAATGGAATGATGGGCTTGCTTGCTTCAATGCTCGACGAGACGCTTGGACCGGTGCAAAGGCAGCCCGAATCCGCCCAAAGGCGACTTCCCCAGTGGTTACCTCTCCTGCCGCAAAGCGTCTTTCTTGGTGGCATATCTCGACTTCACCGTCGCCCTCGTCGCCTACGGAATCGGTTGGTGCTAGTACAACGCTTAGCCCCAGTGCGACGCGTACATCTGGCGACACTACCGCGGTATCTTCATCGGATGCGGAATTCAGAGAGACGAGGGCCAAAGACGACTCGTCTACGTATCCAGTAGAGACCCTAGTTCCCATACCCCAACCTCTTTTACCTCCTACCACTCCTATGCGTGCCTCAATCACCGTGGCCACGTATCCTACCATTTACGATAAGATTGTAATTCAATCTGCGAAGCCCTCGTGTCCTGTTAACCTAGGAGACGTAATACGTTCCTGCGTGGCCGGTTGGAAACGAGATGGCGAGTGGCCCCCTCGAGGTACCGATCCCCCACCCGTCGTAGCAGTTCGTAGGAAAAAGGACAGCGGCGCGGGGGGCAGAAACAACGCATCGAGGAGCAACGCGTCTAAAAGGATGAGCTTTAGTTTCCTAGGGCGAAGACAGAGCGTAGGCGGGGCTCCAAACAACCTAGCAGAAAGTACATCACATCCAGAAAAAGAAGATGCTAGCCATACAACGGGGAAGGCTTTTAGAAAAGGTTTACAGCGCGTGTTAGGCCTTGGGCACGAGAGAACATCAAGCAACACCAGCAATCAAGCGAGTATTGCTATGTGATGGACGTGGATTAATGGGAACGAATGAATACTCAAGGAGCCGGTGTTGCAGAAAGTTAAGGGAGGGACAAAGGAGTATTGGACAATTGCGGCATATCCGCTGGGATTGTCAGGAAGAAGCGCGTTCTCGGCATCATGGCAATATACCCAGCATCGCTTTCGGCGTTTACTTATTTTACTTCAACACTTCGCCCCTTTTGGCGTACGCATAGCACTGTTGATATGTTGATATGTTCCAGAATGAAAGTAGCAGGCATTCGCCTTTTTCCCCTTCTCCTTACCACTACATACGTCGATCACAGTTCTCTTGTACATTGCTCTATCGAAACTGATAGCTTGGCTTAGATAGTAGCTATGAGAAGGTTGCCATCTTGTCTTTTGAGCCGGGGAACGAAACTTCATGCGATTAATGAGTGATAGTAAGTATATGTTAGGTAATGGAGAACTAGAATTGTAGGTTAGGTGAATTACGAATTAACCTTGATTTTGAAGATGACTATCAAATACGGTCTATTTAGCTCCGTACTTGGATGAACAGGATAGGCATATTAACTCAAAAGATGCCTACCTTGTGTAAGAGGTAGGCAGACTGTAGCGATACGAAATACGCTTTCTTACAACGGCGCTCAACTTACGAGACGCTCATGCTCGGCAAGATTCGAGTCTAACGTAGGCATCTAGGTAGTCTTAAGCACATAACACATCAAACGCCGAAACTGTAACTGTAACTGTAGCTGTAGCTGTAGCCATAACCGGGAAGCTTTAGGTAAACCTTCATCTCTCATTACTAGCGTAACCATGCGATGTCATCCGCGTTAGCTTTTATAATCCTACACGCCACATCAAGACGAGGGAGAAAAAGAAAACTAAATAAAGATAAAAAGATGTCCATCTCCAAAACGCCAGTTGATAGTACCCTTTTTTTTCCTCCCCAGCCGGGTTTCCCCCCCTTTCCATTCCCTGGCCGAAATATTTCTCGATGACTATCGATGACCCGCCTCATCGACATGACCCGGCCGAAAAAAAAGGGGCCACCTTACTTACACCTAAGCAGCGCCTGTAAAAACCAGAAAAGCCGTCGAAGGGGACCCTAGGGTAAAATGTAGAAATAACACAAAGTTGCCCGCGGCAAGAATCGAAAACTCCTAGCACAGCTTTTTGTCCTGGTCTAATATGACATGACATGAAATGACATGACAAGAGCAGAATCAACCAAAGCTGTCCTCGCAACCCTATTCCAAGGCAGCCATAGACTCATCTTTAGCCCTGTCATCCTGCACGACACCGCTGCGTACCAATGCGTCCCACACCTTATCGTCCTTCCTCTTCCTGAGCCCTGCAGCCGACGCATCGACCGGCAGGCCATCTAACATCTTAAGCCGACGACACCGATCTAGCACGACCATTTCGTACAGCCTTCGCCGCATCCGCGTGCCCATGTCCGAGCGGCTCGTAAATTTCTCGTCTCTCGTTGTGTCCGCGTCCGGCAGTGTAAACGGATCGAAGCCCTTGACCCCTTCCGTAGACACGAGGGCCTGGATCGGGGCGTAGAAGCCGAGTGTCGCGGGATTGTCTCGAAGGTCCAGACGCGCTAGGTGTGGGAACCCAGCTAGCACGTCGGCGACTTGCGCGGGGTCTACGAGCCTATTCCCCGTAACGAGGAGTTTCTTCAGCCGTGGGATGAAACGCAGGGGCGTGAGGTCTTCGATCGCGTTCATATTGAGGTTGAGCACCCGCAGGTTCGGCATCAACTGTCCGAGGTCCGGCGGCAGGCGTTGGAGGCCGCAGTTTGCTAGCTCGAGGTACTGTAGGTTGAGGAAGTCTACGGATGGGTTGAACGACGTGAGAAAGTTGCCGGAGAGGAAGAGCTTGCGGATTTCGTAGGCAGCGTTTAGAGACGATGCGTCTAAAGGCACGTCGCCTTGTTGCTCGCGAAGAGAAAGGCTGTCAAGACGACGACATCGGGAAAAGCCCGTAATTGTGGTTAATTGATTCCGGTCTGCGTGTAGGAGACGTAGCGAAGAGAATGGTGTCAGATCGAGGGCCGTAAGCTCGTTGTTAGAGAGGGTTACGTATTTGAGATTGGGAACTGAGACATGCGTGCTCGGGGCAAAAGACGACAAGTTGTTGTGCTGTAAGTTGATAGAAGCAAGACTCGTGAGTTGTTCGATACCCTGAATCGAGCTGATCTGGTTGTCTTCCAAGTCGAGCTCGGTTAAGCGCTGCAGCCTTGTACCATCCAAGTTTACCTCGCTAAGAAGGTTGCCTCTAGCTCGAAGGACTTGCAAGCTATCATGCATCTTAATACCATCCAGGTCGGTGATCTGGTTGTTGTCGGCGCGAAGGTTTCGCAAGTGGACAAGATCTCTAAAAGCATGCAGACTGCTAATCTGGTTGTTCGACACATCGACATACTGCAAGTTCATCAAGTGACCCCATGCTGTCAACTCGGAAAGGTGGTTGTGGGTGATGCGCAAGTTGCGAACGCTTCCAGGCATGCCGTCTAGGTGCTCGATAGCGTTGTTCGATGCATTAAGGGTGACAACATTGGTGCAAAACTCGTCCAACATGTGAAGTGTCCTCAATTGTTTGTTATTGATATCCAACTCATGCATAGACTCCCAATCAGGCTCGAATGGCTCGACCTCGGTGATCTTCTCGACCAGGTTTTGGATGGCCTTGGACATGATCTTCTTGGAGCCATCTCCGGTAGCAAGATACCGGTCTCCTACAACATAGCTGACTTCTAATCCGCAGGACTGGTCCGTCTGATGCATAGTGAAATCGGACAGAGGACTCAGCGAGAAAGTGCCGACATACTGCCCGATGATTGGCGTCGCAGAAGTCTGCAAAGTTTTTGTAGGAGCTGGCGTCACTACGACGCTTAAACTAGTATTCCCCTGGTGGTTACTTTCTAGATAAGTACTATCGTCTTCGCGAATACTGATCTGGCGCTCTTCGGATTCTGCTCGCTCTCCGCTTGCGTCTTCGTCCTGTTCGTCGATTCGTGATACAGGTCGTGGAACGAATTCCTGTCCTTTAACCGACAAGTTCCTTGCAGAACGACTTCGTGACCTCGGCCCGGTAGTCGAACTACTGCCGGGTTTAGGTGCCTTGGAACGACTTCCACGCTTAAGCGAATTAATTGCCACATATTCAGGTAGATCGTCTAAGAGGCCCAATTCTTGACCCGCATTGTCATCATCGGAAAGATGAGCGACGTCTTGTATGATGGAAGCAATTGGTGATGAAAACGAAATTGTGAGATTTCTTCGTCGCGACGAACTTGACCTTTGCATCCGGTCTTCATGTATTGTTATCTCGTGTTCAATCTCCTTATCGTCTTCGACTGCTGTCTCTGTTAACGGTTGTTTCATTCCCGTGAATACCTCATTTGTATGGCTCAAAATGCTCTCGTCGTTGAAGGAGTCTGGCATTACGATAGACGATTTACTCGGAGAAGGCATTATAGAAGACTCTTCTTGTAGGGATAGGTCATTGCCTTCTGGATTCTGTTTTGCGGTTGATTCGAGATGCTCCGTCTCCTGAATAGTATCGACTGAAAGATCCGGGATACTAGCGAAAGGATCCTCGCTGTCCTCGGACGGAAGTATGTTCCTACCATCTAAGCTAGGATGTAGCTGTTTAACCTTATACCATACATTCCTTTCCTTATCAAATACCATATTACCCACCTGGTTACCGATGAGGGGTGTGACGACATCTGGCGCAATAAGTCTCTTTGAATCCGATGCGTGGGAGGAACTGGTATGGATGGAGCGCCCAGTGGAAGCCTCAGAAGATCGTGTCCCATTCGTAGGAAACTCGATGGTGTTCTCACTAGGTTCAGGGAAATCTGGGTTGCGCGAAATCCTGATGTTGGAAAGGTCGCTAATTCCATCGTGATCATCAGGAGAACTATCCCATCCATTTTCAGTCTCGGAGAGAAAGCTTTGTCTGATAGACTCGCTAAGGCTATTAGCTTCATTGATAGCTTCCCTGATTCGACCCATCGAATGCATTGAATTCGTTATGATTTCTCCCAAATCACTAGCCTCCTCGTATTGCTTCAGCCGATCTGCAAGCGTCGGATCCTCTTGATAGGTTGGCACTCTAATTAGAGGAGGCCCTTCCCGGCTCGGGGGTCGCAAAAACGGCTCCTGCGTGGATTCCTGCACTGAACTCTCATCCCCAGCCGTAACAGTTACGTTGTGCTGTTCAGTAATCTCAGCTTCGGATTCTTCCACGCTACTAAGATCGCTCTTCGGGCGAGCCTTATTTCGGATCATTGCCATAATCTCCTCTGCAGCATCGAAAAAATCTTGGGTTTTCATAGACGTCCTTGCGGATCCATCAACAGCAAAATCTTGGATCGATGTGTCTGGTACATCATTTTGATGATCTGGGTCGAAGGTAAGACTAGCAAGTGGTTGTCGCCCATGCGACGTTGACGGTCGCTGGCCAGGAGTCGGTGACCTCGGTCGGAACATCTGGTACATTGGTAAAAGGGGCGGGCTATCGGGCTGTTGTGGTTCGCCTTGACCAGAATGTTGTCTTCTCCCCTCCATAATTGATTGCATAGTTCTGTGTGAAGATTGCACGGATCCTACCCCCGTATGTTGGTCCTCTAACCCGTACGCAATGTCCGATCGATGAAGTGTTCTCCTCCTTTTTGGAGTAGGATCTTTAGATGGTGAAGTCCGCGGCCTCTTTCCATCCGAACTATCCCTCTGCGGTGTTGCATGAATACCACCAAACGGCCCAGGCGGATATGAAGAGCTCTGTGGCTTTAAATAATTCGCAATCCTAGATATAGTGATGCTGCGTCGGGGAGAGAAGGAGCTGCTAAGTGGTTTATTGCGCCGGCGCTGTACGGCAAGGGATCTTCCTCCTAAAGACAAATCCTGGGGAAATTGGAACTTCAAAAATTGGCTTGGCGGGAGTGAGTCGTCTGCAGGTGCCATGTTCTCTTTGTTTGTCAACTGAGAGTAGTCAATCGAATTCTGAGTGATGTCTTCGGTGAATTCGTAGCCATCTAGCTCACCAGCTCCAAAGGTGCTAACATCCAGATTTTCGGGATAGTCGAAGCTAACCTGTGGAGGCCTTCTGGGACCAGATTCGGACCCGAACCCCTTACTCCCGCTAGTCTTTAAGGGCGATTCTTGCATCGACAGGGCATCAGTCTCGTCCGCCATTGTGCGTGAGATGGGCTCTATCATTTGGTCCTCAAACTGGCTTATGCGTCGGAGAAGAGTCTGGTTAGTGAAGGTATCATACGGACCAAATAGCTTCAGGGGACTACCGCTCTGGCCCGAAGACGGTTGGGATCGTTTTTCGGGGCTTGGATACGGCGCAGGGGGTAAGACGGGGCTAAGAGCAAACCTCAGCTCATCTTTCCGTTCATCCGACGCAACACGATCTATCCTAACAGTTGGGAACTGCTTTGGTGTGCTGGCCTGGAGTGACGATTCTGGAAGCATATCCGATGTATCGAGGTTTAGTGGCGGACTGAGAGGACGTTGACGGAAAGACCCGTCTTTCGAGCGCCCACCTCGCTGAACATTCAAAAAACCTCCATTTTTGATAAAATCGTCAGTCGTGTCAATATTCTGGGTTTCATCAGCAGCAGGGGCCAGTCCTTGTTCCGAGTAGCCATCAGGCTCGAAGTCTAATAACATTTGGTTTCTCCTGAGTTTGTCAAGGCGCTTGCGTAATTGTTCTGCCGGAAGTTCCACGGGCGCGAAGTTCACCTGCCCGTCTCCAGCGTCGTGGCGTGATAACAGAATTGGGCTTAGATCCTCATTTCTAATAACACTTTGCCCGCTAACTTTACGTGATGCATCAAAGTCGTCGTTAAGACCGTAAGATATATTAGATTGCTCTCTGCGTTCGCTTTTTTTCCCCTGGCCACCACGGGGCTCGTCATATGTTATATCACCTCCGCTCGGTTCGCCAATCATCTCTTCCGTCATTCGAAATTTTATCTGCTTGCGGCGTGGACGAGGTTGCTGAACCGGAGATCTGTTGGCAAATTGTTCGAAGCTTTGTTCATCACAAGTCTGATGTCTCGAATAGGGTGGCGGACTCGAGGGTAGGGTCGACTCGTTGGCAGTATCTTCTTCGTTCCCGGCGGATTCGTCCCCTGTGGATTCCTGGGCCACAGGTGGTCGAAAGATATTTTCCAATCCTGTCCCGGCGGAACTAAAAAGGTCCTTCGACTCTCCATAATTTAATTCCCCATAAAGTAATCGCCTTTTCCATTCGGGCACATTATCTCTAGATTTAGACGGGGAAGAACTTTGCGACTTGTTATGCTGAACGGTATTATGAACGACAGACGCAGCACTAGAAGCGGATGTCGACCGACGAAGATAGCGTCCCCCTTGGGAGGTCCCGGCCACTTGCGGAGGCTTTGGAGGGGTATATTGCGCTCCTCGGCTATTAATATCGTTTGTGCTTCGTTCACTCAGTATATTAAAAGCGCTACTATCGTGCGCCGATTGTTGCGATTTCCTTCCTGCAGCATTTCCAGCGTTGAATCTCGGTATGCGACTAGCGGGTTCGTGTAAACTTCTGCGACTCGTGTTGGACCTAGAGCTCAAAAAACTAGGTAATTGCGCCTGCGAAGTATCGGACCTGGGCTGAGATACCCAGTCCTCGGAAAGCGAGTCGAGCCAGGCCTGGGCCATGGCGGGCGAATATGGTCAGGGTATTGACGCGACGAGTAGTGATCAGCAACGCCGGCGATTGTCCATGAAGTAGCTATGTCAAGTCCCAGTGATATTTTTCGAGCTTTTTAATAATAGTCGCTTGGTGCACGGAAGTATTGTAGCCCAAATAGTCACGTATCAACCTAACGTATGATTTGTGGCTGTATAAGTGGTGGATGTGTTGTGTGTGTTGACAGTGATGCGTGTAAAAGTACCTAACCTAGGCGCGTCTGATGTACGATTGCGATAAGAAATGTGTCAAGAGGAATTGAGTTTAATTATCGCAACCTTTACCAGGGTATTTCATCAGAAGAACAATTCCTAGGCCGTTATCGTACCTAAAATAGGTTCGTAAGGCGCGAAGGTTAGGTAGGTTTTAAGATAGATAGCAACATACGTAATAAGTGGCGGGCGTGTTGTGCAGGCGGTGTACCGGTATACATACCGTTCATACCGTCACTCTTCTCATTCCTTACCCGATTTTACCGTTTGTTGGTCAAAGCACCCGACGACAACTGGCCTTGGATTTACCGGTTTCTGTAGCAACAATGCCCCATTCATCAGCCCCATCCAATTATCTAATCGCCTAACCATCTCTGTCATTGCTAGCGACATCCACTAATTTCAATTAACGCGCTCAGTCGCGTCTTTTGCAAACCCTAGGTCCCCCTACTAAGGAAGTTACGAAAGTACATTAAGAGGTAGGTATGTACCTCTTATTAATAAAGTTACCTAAACCACGTAGCAACCACTAAGGGAGTTGTAACATTCTTATGTTAGGTAGGTACATTTGACTAGCACAACCCGAATTATCAAACTTTTTTTATTTTTTAACTTCACCACCTCATGTCTATAACTAAGCCCCGCCTACTTTCTACATAACGTCGGATTAACAACTATCGTACTCGGGATTGAAACGATGGATAAATGTGCCACAGGTGTCGAGTCATGGAGACGAGCTCGCCTCGGAGATGAACCGATTTATTGCGCCGCATTGACTCCGTCGGACCCGGACGACATTATCTGCCTAGGCTCAGACGAAGAACTCGATGACGCCGAAAAAATTGCGAAGAGGCTAAGATATGAGGCACAAGCACTACGGTATTTACAGGGTAAGCCGGTGCGAGTCCTATCCGCATCTCTACATGGACCCTTCGACAAAGCCTCGGGCTGGAAGAATCCTTGGCTCCCGAAACAGCCCACAACCGAGAAATCCGTTCTCAAACCATCCCGATATCCGACTAAACCCATCCCGCCGTTCAAGGAACACATCCACAAAGCTCCCGAGCGATTAGGACAGCAATATAGTATTACTCCTGGCACCGACAGTTCTGCGCGTTGCCATTTACCTAGTCCTGAAAGTAACCGGGGCCTACAGTTCTCCAGCAATATGCTGGAGACAGAAAAGCATAATAGAATACAGGCTTGGGCAAAGGGTGTATCAAAAGGTACCATCTTAGGAAGAGATATCTTCTGGGCACCTGATGAAGTACTTCACGAAGAAAGTAATGGGCCCAGAAAGAAACGATCTGCCGGGAAAGAATGGTTAAAGAAAACAGCAAAGCGGAAAAGACTGAGCAGTCTACAAAATACAAACACAGAGTGTACCCCCACGCCGCTACTGCTGACGCAACCACCGGTCCGAAGCATATCAGTGCCTGTAAATACACAATATCTTGAAAAGTCGAGTTTTCCAAAGCTCAAGGTCAGCCAGAGCTTCGAATTCGCTACTCCATCATCTACTATTAGCCCGAATCGTCAGGAAGTTAGGTACGGAAGAGAGGCTAAGGTTCCCACGCAGGGTAAGATGACGCTGTCGCGAGATGGATTATCCAATGGCACTCAGCTAGATATCAAAGACACGGCAATGTGGCCTACGACCACAACAGTTAACTCTACACATGATCAATCCCTCGTAGGGGACAAGGAATGTGACCCAGTTTTGGATTCCGGAAGAACGAATCATTTAAATGAGTCTCTTGAAAGTCTAATCAAACAAGAGGCTCAGGTGGACCAAGAAGAAGAAGAGGATCCGGCCTTCGAGAGTTATATGGATCAAAGCTTTCACTATCGAGCGCGGCTCCCGATGCCGGCCTCTCCCGTAATTGGACCGAATGTCTCAGCTATGAGCATTCATTCTACGTTGACTCGGACTGGAATTCATCAGTCTCCAAGCGATGAAAATGCGGCAGCTATTACCATTTCCGAGAACCAGTTCCCTCTAGAGCAAATCACAATGCTAGAACAGTATGTTGACATGGAATCAATAGCTATAGCTCAAGCATCCGTACACCTACTAGAATCAATGTACAGCCGGGGGGGAGATGACGACATTCAACCTTATAGGTGCCAGCCAGCACCGTCAGCACTAAATGAAGCCCGCATAATCAACGACGATGGCGAGGGACCATACAAGTGCAATGAGACCACTAGCTGCATAACCATAATAGAAACCGGACCTTCTAGTAATCAAAAAGCATATGATAAGAACCCTTATCCAGCACAAGTCGACAGAGCTGGCACTTCAATTTTGGCGGAGACTGCCAACGCTCTTCACATGGAGGATAAGGCTACAGAGAAGGACGTTTCAGACGTGGTGACCGATAACTCGCATGTATCGCATATAGTACTTGATGTTAAGACAACGAAAAACACCAACACCCTAGAAAGCCCTGCGGCATTCAAACCCCATCCAACCAAATTCGGACTAATAATAGATGAGGGTTCTACCTTGATGAGTGATCCAATGAATTTTAATCGGGCCTCGCCATTTGAGGCCAATGGTTTGCTTACACTTAACCACGTATCTAACAACGCAGATACAAAGGCCGAAGCACATGGTCCAGTAAGAAATTTAGTAGGAAAAACACGAAAGGTAGAATCGGATACCGAATCCAGTCTGGTCATAGCATCATCGTCACAATTAGAATGGGGCATTGGCGAAGATAAACTGAAGATCATAGTTGCCAACGATGAAGGAGCTCCTGAGAAGGATATCTCAACCAAGGTCACTCTATTATATCCTCCAGATTCTTCTACACGAGGAAGTCTATGGGCCCCTGACTCTCCTCCAGGGGCAGATCTAACAATCGAGTACATTAAGTTGGAGCCTATTGAAGATGAGCCCTCACATTTTCCTTATCCGTCCCAGACCATGTTGTCAGGTTTCCGGACAAACGGTTATGAAGTACCTGAGATTGGGCCATCACAACAGAGCCCCTGGGCTAAGGAGATCTTGGGATCCGCAAAACTAGATAGCCGAGACTGGTATTCTACTACGGTTGGAGAAATGACCACCACAAATGCACTACTTAGTGCAACAACATCTAAGAAACGTCAGAGTCCCTCGCCTACAACAGATATAAGCATGATGCCCCATTCTGAATGCCCGCCCATTCCTCCTGCACCGGCAGCTTTTGATAAAGATTCACTATATCCGCCCCCTCGATCTCCCATAGTAGCTCGTGAACCAGACAGTCGGTTCTCAGAGCATAGAGTTAATCCTCCTACTACGCCTCCTCGAATGTCTGTACTTCACATGCGTACCCCTGACCTCGAAAGATCGATTAAGCCATTCTCCTTATTCAATACCCCATCGCCGAAGCGCCAACGGCGGAACTCTACGCAATATTTATCTTCCAGCCGCACTGTTGGGATTCTATTGAATTCCACACATCCAAGTTCACGGAGCAGCCAGAAGCCGAAGCGGCGAGTATCATTCGCTCTATTGGCAAACGAAGATGATGTCGACACTCCGCCAGTATTCAGCACGGCTAGAGCCGCATCACCTCCACCACAGGTACTCGTCAATACTGGAGACGAGGATATCGATGACCAATTCCAGGGGCATTTTGACGCCATGAAGTCACGCGCCAATGATAGAAATATCCGAATCCGACTACAGCCACGGCTGCTCCCGAGCCCCTCGCAGCAAAAGCCTACAAGCCCACATATTGGCGCGATGGCCGAGGCCTTTCGGGAGGCAGACGCGTACGCAGCCTGTGCACGTGTAAATTTGGTTAAAGACAATGAGGAGGATTGTACCAAGAATATTCCTAAGAATGTTTCTGATAATATTGCTGGGAATACGGTTGAGGATATAGCTGAGGACATGGCTGGTGTAGAACAATCACCGTGGCGGAAAGAGAGCCAGGGTATAGATCACGTTGCAGACGTGATGGAGAACCTAGATGAGTTCATCAATGCTTGGGACGTAAACGTCGAGCTTCAGAAGGCGAGACAAGAGTCGAGCAAAGAAAGCCTGGGGAGAGAAGCCTTCTGGTGAGGAAGACATGGCTGCATGGCATAGACGTATAATGATAACATGGGGCTAAGTATAAGGAGTCATGTTGATACCCTTAGGTGCATGTTGCTTTACAACATGGCTAAGAGTTTACCTAGGTAGTCAGTTGCGATCCGACAGATAGCATAGTTTTTACCTTGAGGCTGCAATTTACCACGTGGCTTTGCTTCTTTATGAGAGCAATTCAATCTCCATTCGCATAAAGCTGAGTTGATATTTAATACTTCCCAAAGATTTTATTTGACTAGGTAGTTATAAGCATTGCTAATTTAAGGGACACTGGTACTTATTACATTGTAAGCAGCTTGGTCGCATTTGAGAGCTATTAGATGAGATGGCTTAAGGCATAGCTACTGCAGTAATCAGCCCTACCTATAGTATATCCTTGTGACATGATGGCTGGTAATCACTTTCCGGCTCGGTGACCACCCACATCATGAGACATATATTGTAGCTATATTACTTATTCTCACGAACAAGCCATATCTCTACGTTATAAACATTTTCACATAAAGGACCACGTAACGTAACTAGACTCCCACATCGTAATGTATTATATCCATATACTCTAACCTAGATAGTTATTAATAAGCTAGGTTTAAGTTGCTCTTTCGGTTCACTATTGTTAGCCCTCGTCCTACTCCTCAAGGTCGAGTATTATAGATATTATAGTTATAACTAACTGTAGTAAACTCTATGTAACTAAGCTAATTTCATGCTAGGTAAATATACATATTTAAGTTAGGACTTTTTATGCTAGCCCTTCCCGATTCTAGACAGCAATATAAGTTGGCTTCAGACCATCGTCAAAGGTGACAAGTCTTTCGTATGTTATAGACTATAAGTCTCGGCATCGTAATTCGCTCTCACGCCTACGATATCTTATGCCAGCCTTTTACGAAGTATTGGATTGTCACGAGCTTACATAGCAGAACGTAAGGAGGAAGGGGGAAAGGTTGTTGAGGCGAGTATGTAGCATGGTAGTCATTAGCTAAACTTATAAATATCTTAGGATCAGATCTCACAGAAACGGAGGGGACTGTTCCTATGGTGTCAATAGTTATAAGCGGAAGAGAGCTAGCGTAAGAAGTTTCCAACATATAAGAGTCTCGAAGGCAAGGGGAAGGAACAGGACTACCGGAGAGGGTACCATCCATCCAAGTCCCTCAATTTTCACCGATCCGCTGACGGCATATGCACGGGGACGGAGTTCAAGGCAAATCCCCTTACATTAGATTCGGGGACTTGGGACCGAGAGTAGGTGGGAGAAGGAGGGAGGTGCGATGGAAGCGACTATAAGGGATAATAGTTAGCCGGTCTAGCAATATCGGATGGAGTTTTACTTTTTAAGAACGAAATCATGCAGTTGTTAATAAACTCGATATATTTTATATACCTACCTAGGTACCTAGGTAACTAACCTAGCTATTTATGAATACCCCAGAATATCTTAGGTATGTACTTAAGTATGGACGATAAGAGACATTGTAACATAGGTCTCGCTGCTTTTGTCTTGTCAACTGTCACCTCCTGCATAGAAGTTGTCTACTCTTATACGTAGAATACCTAGGTAGGAATGGATGGACGGCTGAGCTGGGATGGATATCGGCGAATGGGTTACTCATAAATATCCGGTATCCGGTATCCGGTAACTATTTGGTATCCGCACACGGTGCTTATGTGATTGCATCCTACTTATCTACTAGTGCCGGGCTGCCACTGGGCTAGATTCTTCCCTAAAGCGAGTATGCAAATAGCTTATTGGTGCGGTGTAGTCAGGCGTCTTGACCCGTACGCTTTCGGCCGGTGCTTATGGATAAATAGCAATTGGGTACCTCGTACAACTAACTGCCCTGACGGACTGTCTACCAGCTAGCATGGCTCCGTCTTCTACACTATAGATGGTGCTATAGGCGGTGGTGCGTTTGGACACGACATTCGTCTCCGAAATCCTAATTAAGTTAACCAACTACACGTGGCGCGGCTATTACTAGGCTCGGGCCTGACAGAAAGGGTGCACGTCTTAATGGTGTAGATGTTACTGAACACCTGGGTGAAGCCCTACGGAAGATTGCTGGTCTGATCAGCGCAGTAGTGCTTCGTTGGACACATATGTACGGCGAGCCCAGGACGGAGAAAATCCTCCACTAATCAATATGTACATAGTGATTTTTACGATGATCCTGTGGGATTGTATGTACACCGTACAACGGCGGTGAGAAATCTAAGTAAGCGGAACGGGATGATAACGCAATATGGGATACCGCATTGCCCCCCATGTCTAGAGCCTGGGATCGGCCGCCAAAGTCGGATTTGGAAAACTGGGATGTCTAGGATATCTAGGATATTAGCTAGGAAGCGCTGAAACAGGCAGGCAGGTTTCTAGCAGCCTTAATGCTATTCGTCCTGATACACTCTCCCCCTTTGTCCCCAGGTTCCAGGCCCTCGAGGTGCAGCTCTAATTCTGATGCGGAGAGGTGGTGCAATGCTGATCTGCATTCCACGGCACTAGGGCACGTATACTACATATGTAGGTATGTACGGATCTACCTTGGCTTGCCCGATTACATTGTATCGCGACATTTTAACACCCGCCTGTGCAGCTTCATTGAAATTTCGAATTAAAAAAAAGCTGTCGTTGAAGGAATTCGTTTCGCAAAAGTTTAACGAGAAACATAATTGTACAAAATAACCCCACAATGTATAGTCGTCCGAGCAGACGACCTGGACCTCATGGGAGCTCGGTAGTACGACATATGGCAAAGCACAATGACGTAGAAATGGTGTGATAAGGGGAGATATAAAAGAGTGCCAAGGGACAAAGCTTCGATATAGAACTAAAAACGACCCCCTTTAGCGTCCGACGCGACAGTTGAAGAAAGTAGGCGTCGTGTGCCTGTCACCACTGAATGACAAGATCAGGAGACTTGTGGACTGAGTTGTCAAAATTAGACACATGTCATTACAACATTGCCGACTTTGACGCGAAGCGAAGCGAAGAGTACAGTAGGAAAAAAGCGGCCCGGTCGAGAATATCTGTAGCCTGTAGGTAGCCTGTGGCCTGTAGCCCGTAGGTCGGCCCTGTAACCCAGCTAATGCGCCCTATGTTGGCAGCTGGATGATCTTATGTCATTTTTAGCGTGGGCCTTCGCAACCCTCCCACCTTGCATGGCTTCTAGGAGCTTCTTGGTCTGTGTGAACCCGTGAAAGTATACCCTAGGTATGGATTGTTATATTCTGTATTCGGTAGCGTACGGTCACCAAGACCCATGGGCTTGGGCGGACGGTGATCTTTGAACACCATAGATACCTAAATAGTTGTCTAATACCGATCTGGTGAACTATGTAGGTAATAGGTACCCTACGTACAGCTATTATCGTACATAAAGTCGCGTGGGCCCTGTCAGGAACTAGCTCCGTGAAGGGCTAGCACGTATAGGTAGCAGTGGTATCGCTAGAGTTGTTGGGTCGGAGGATATGAATTTGTCAAGAAACCATAGTCGATAAACTAAACATATTTCTTGATTGCGGCGATGATTGTCCACGAAGTCGAAAGATATTCGTACTCGGAAATGAAAGTATATGTCTACCTCTTACATATGAAGTATCTAAACTACCTAACGTACCTAGATACCTCTGGGGTATGTTGGTAGGCGTATGGATATGTATGCCTTGACAGAAATGGATATGCCGAATCGCATGTTTGATTATCCGACCAAAGAGTTACTAGGATAAACCCTTGAAAGACTCGAAACCATCGAACACCAATCTCAGCCTCACTACGTTTGAAATGCGACGGCGGACGCGGACGCATACTGCCTTTGGCCGGCTAATGGTAATGGACTCAACAAGCAGATTACGCACCGGGTGACCGGTCCAGAATTTTCGAGCAATCAAAAAGTCGACGAAGGACATTTACCAAATGCGATTTTCGCGGTGGTACGGAGTGAAGTGGGATGATCTTTGTCGATTCTGGATGAGGGGAAAAGGGTCCAGAACAACAAAAGAACAGACAAGCAGCAGCTTGTCCTGCAACTTGTCTGCGAAAGGACTAGCGGCTGGCATGTCATTATTTCCAGAAAAAGGGGGTCGCACGTGGCCTGTGCACATACTTGTCCTACTACGTTGTATCTAGGTAGGTACTAACTATGACGTCTTCATGATGCGCCACCTCGGGTCCGCGTCAATGTGCATATGGTACACAGGTACATATGTATGTACTTTATCAGTACTGCGCAAGTCCCGTACCACCCTATGGCCTATTTTTATGTACCTAATTGTACGAAGCCATTTCGGATGTATGTATTGTCATAAGTACCACTTACCAAGTCTGCCTTAAGCGCGGTTGAACCAAACCAACCCTGCAAACATCAGATGCGAGATGAGAGCCTGATAATTACTATGTACAAACCGCAAACCGCAAACTTGTAATACATAAGTTAGGTAGGTACCTAGGTAGTTAACTGCGTATGGCACTTTGTGTACCTACCTATGTAAGTTATGTGTAAAGTATTTCAACTATTATAAATGAAAGTAGGAGCGAAGAAGAGTTGGAAGGAAAGAGCCCTCTTATCTATTTGATCTAGTTAACCAAGCAGGTACTTTTATGACACTTGCCCCATGTAATGTCATGATATTGCGTCAAAGGAAAGAAGAAGGAGGGAAAAAAAGGGTTCACCGAGTCATCAATTTCAAGGGTCCTCCTGCTTATCCCTTCAACTTTGCCATTTCGTCATCGAGGCGAGAACCCTTTACTATGTAGGTATTCTTTTCATTTTATTCACTTTTTCTCTAATCTTATATTGCGTAGTTAACCGAATCTATATTTTGAATAAGATTGCTCCCCTACCTCATAATACACTTTACATATTGTCATTTGACTAGAAAGCATTCATGCGTAACAAATCCTTTAACAACAAGCCTCAATCTAGACGGGGCTCATTTTCCTGCTCTCGTTCAAGCTACTTGTCTAGCATTGAATAAGTGGGAACAAGCATTCCAGTAGTTCCTGAAAGAAAAAAAACAGTAGAAGAACAGGAACAAGCGGCTTATGGATTGCCTACCTAATGTATAGGTATTGTCCGTCTCCCACCCCTTCGACCCTTGCCGCCGTCGCAAAGTAGCGCCATCGAATCGCAGATCATTACCTCAGGCGACACATTCTCTTGCCCTAATAGGATCCAGAAACTCGACCCTCTATGACACTCAACAACAACCCTCCCCCTGGAAATCTACCAAGTCTACCCAGTCTTACCAGTCTGTACCTTGGTTCTTCTTGAGTACCTGCACGAGACACCAACTAAACAACCTAGGTCAGTCGCCTTGCTCCAGTCAGGCAACCCGAGACCGCCCCCATCTACGTACATCTATCAAGTCAGGGCACACTTTTGTTCTATTTCCTGTGCGACCAAGTTGTGTCTACGAAGTACATCCAAGTAGAGATCGCCGTGGTCCAGGCCTCATTGTCCATTCCACACACACACACGCACGCACACCACCACCGTATCAACTGGGCCACACATTAAAAAAGCAAAAGAGTTCCTAAAGCCTGAAAGAGCGGGCAAGAAAGGACTCTTTTTCTAACTGTCTCCTCCCCCCACCCACCATCTTTCGGTGTTTCTATTATCATCGTCACATTCGAAAGAGCTGGACTCTGTTTTGTCCGTCGCCTCCTCGTATCATTTGTGCCGTTGAGGCTGCTACTACTGCCTTCAAACATATTCATTGCTTGTCTCACTCTTAACCCGGCTTCCCTTTCCCACGCCTCAGCCACGACGCAAGGAGAAAGCGAAAGTTATATGTGCCGCTAGAACTATATCATTATTTCTACAAATCTTAGTACGGCGAAAAGAAAAAAAAACGTAAATGCACCTCTGAACAAGCCGTCGCTCGTCATGACCAAATTATAAGGCAGGCAAATACTGAAATGGGAAGACGAAGAGGCTGGTCCGCTCAGAGACACGACGTCATACGTAAGATGAGAATGAAGATGGCCCCAGACTCGACGAAAAGCAACGACCGTTTAGCAGCCGGTATTACCACCGCAACTACTCACCATTACACTATGAAGACCTCTACGAGACCGGCTCTTGCCTCATCTCACTCTCACCACTCTCACCACTCCCGCCACCCTCAAGCCAATATCCAGTCCTTCCGCACTAATAAGTCTACGACTCCCCTGGCGTCGCCTCGCATGCCTCATTCCGTCGGTCAACCCTACCCGCCTAGTAACAAATTACCCCCTGTTGTTACAGATGTCCGGCCGCCCAGTCCCAATTATTTTGGTCTTAACGTTGACCATTCGGCTACTGATGTTGGTAACTCGGCTGTTGCTCCTCCCGATCACTGGAGTCCTCCGAGTTCGTCTGTGAAGTCGTTTGGTGCCGCGATACCGAAACAAGTTCCTCTTGATGCCAACCCGGAGTTTGAAGCTTTTAGGCGTCAAGTCGATGCGAACCGCTCCAAGGGGTTCAATCTAGGGAGCGCTTACTTTGCGCCAGCCCCGTCACCTATGTTCGTAAGACCTAGGCCTCCGCGTCTATCGACCAATCACAGCGATACCGCCTCAGATTTATCTAGTACTCGATCTTTCAACGGCAAGGTTGTCGATGGTGTAGGCGGCCGAATGGATGTTGATACGGATAGTCTACACGACTCTGCGTATGTATCATCAGATTCGAAGAGGAATTCGGAGGTGTCGCTGAATCCTCCCTCATTTAGCAATATGCCTCGGTTTGAGTCGCCTGCCCGTGCTGACTCTCCTTTTGAGCCCATACGTAGAATGGCCTTGTCAAAGCCTGAAGATCGGCATCCGCGGCTATCGTTGTCTCACGAGAAGTTATATCAGACAACAGAGCCCACGAAACCTCGTGCCGAGACGCTACCAGCGACGCTTGAAACTGGACCCGGGCTCATTCTTCCAAGGCAACTCAAGGATATGCTTTCGAATATGCCCGAAAATGAGTATCTTCTGCTGGACGTGCGTGTATCTACACATTACGCCCAGTCGCGCATTCGCGGTGCTCTGAATCTTTGCATCCCAACGACTCTTCTGAAACGTGCTACATTCAATTTGCAAAAGTTACAGCAGACCCTCCAGACCGAAGAAGACCAGCAGAAGTTCGCACAATGGCCAAATGTTAAATATCTCGTGATATACGATGCCTCTTCAACAGAGAAGCGGGATGCAACCTCAGCCGTGAATATGTTCAAGAAGTTTTCGAATGAGGGCTTCTCCGGGAATTCGTATCTTTTGAGAGGAGGGTTTCATACTTTTTCGACTGAATATCCTGCGCTCATTGATCATCAATCTGCTTCAGAACGGGCGGGCACTGCGGTTACTTTACCGGAAGGCGGACGACCGAGCTTCGCGCCTGTTATCGGCGGAGTAATGCTCCCATCAAATGCTAATAATCCTAACCCATTCTTCGGCAACATTCGGCAAAATATGGATCTAGCAGACGGTGTCGGACAGATGGATATTTCTGTGCCATCTAATTTGGATTCGGATACACTCCCTCCTTGGCTTCAAGATGTGACTCGGTCATCAGATCATGGGAAGAAAGCATCTGAGAGATTCCTGAATATCGAACGCAGTGAGCAATCCCGTATGAAGGAGGCCTATGCATCTTTCAATACGTCTGCGCCCCCGAGTCAAAATTCTGGACGGGTCTGCCTTTCCGGAGTAGAGCAGGGTGGTAAAAACCGATACAAGGACATCCTTCCTTTCGAGCATGCTCGCGTCCGTTTGGCCGATCGAGCCCAAGGCGCCTGCGACTATATTAATGCTAGCCATGTTCAAACCTCGCGTAGTCATAAGCGCTATATTGCTTCTCAGGGCCCTCTACCAGCTACCTTTGATGTAAGTTTACCTATCGTAATATCCCATCTGGTGATCTCTGAAGCTTATAGCCATTTCTCTCTAGGATTTCTGGTCCGTGATATGGGACCAAGATGTTCGTGTCATCGTCATGTTAACCGCCGAATCAGAAGGGGGTCAACTTAAATGTCATCCGTACTGGCATGATAGGGAATTTGGACCCATTAAACTCAAGTCTATATCCGAGAAGAAAGTATCGCTGGATATGGATAAGCATCGATCAAATTCTGGGGCTGCGTCTGCAAGCAGCGCGTCAGACTACGGACGACGTCGTGCTGCTACTACAACAGTGTTTGAATCCGCCCAGAACACGCAGCCTGCTCAGGCACAACCCGAGACCCCTTACGTTATTGTTCGAAAATTCGCCTTATCGCATGCTGCTCACCCGTTTTCCCCCATACGCGAAATCACCCAACTTCAATATCTCCTGTGGCCTGATTTTGGTGCCCCGGCGCAACCGTCTCATCTACTAGCTCTTGTTGAATTGGCCAACGTAATGCAGCGTGCAGCGTTGCCCGTGGACGCGAGTTCAATTGCTGCGTCGGCCCCTGCTGAGACCCCGGCAGCCATGGGCCGGTTCGACGAACCGGAATCTGATGCGAACGCAAGGCCAATGCTCGTGCACTGCTCTGCCGGTTGTGGTCGCACTGGAACCTTCTGTACTGTTGATACTGTCATCGACATGTTAAAACGGCAACGCCAAGCCATAGCCCATCACGTAGACGGAGATGGAGACGTGAGCATGAATGAAGATTCACCTATCCGCCGCCGGACTTCGACCACCAATGGTCTTAAGCCTAGACCAATGGCGAACGGCAATAAGGAGTTGGAGACTAGTTGGCTTGAAGATACAAGCCTTGATCTGGTTGAAGTTACGGTGGAAGATTTCCGAAGGCAACGACTGAGCATGGTCCAAAGCTTACGGCAGTTTGTCCTCTGCTACGAGACTGTGGTAGAATGGGTCTCGAGAGTTCATGAAAAGAACAATAGCATGCCTGGCGGTAGGGGTCGGCCACGAAGTGAGACTATGAATGCTAGAAGATGAAGAGACGGGCAAATTCGGAGCATGTCTTGACAAGAGTTATAAGAATGGTAAGGAATGGGGGTAGGCCCGAGGAATATTGCATAAGTTCGCATTTGCATCAATCCGGCATTCTAACACGGCCGGAAGGTACATACCATCGGTTAGATGGTTTAGCCAGGCAAAGGGTATACGGAGTTCAGGGAAGGATTTACTGCTTCTATAGGCGTTTCCAGGTCTACGGCATGGCATATTAATTTTTTTTATTTAGCGAGATGGAAGCATTGCACATGTGGGACCTACAGCAGGGACCAAGAAATAAGCAAGCAAGCAAGCAGCAAGCAATCAAGAAAGAGGCAGAAGGACTTACATGAGTACCTGTCACCAGCAGCCACGTCGACGATCGGATTTGTACAATAAGAATGGGGATATACGGAGGTGGCGACGACGACGACGGTCCTGGTTCTAGACGATACCGTAACTTATAGCAACGGGTATATAGCCGCGTACACATACTTGCTAATATGGAGCAGAACAGATAGAAATACATCGATACTCTGCAGTTGAAATGGGTTTATACCGCTTAAGTGATAATGGATTGATTTTTTTTCTAAATTGGCCTTGTAACGTTGTGCCTCTGTGTTTGCCCGATGTAAGATCCTCCTTGAAAGGATACCCGAAGCTCGTGATTCTTATTATTAGGCTGAGTACTTTTAGTTCAAGCCTTTATTTACACATTATAACATTAAGATATAACTACTGGTTAAGAGTAAACTAGAATCACGAAGCACGGAGAGTAACTACAATTGTGTGATGCCTGCATGTCATCTCGAAATAGCGAGGCCCCAATATATGGGTCTCGCCTATCTTGCTTCGTCTCTAGGATTATTGTACACTTTACAAAAGTAGTATCTTTGACTCCGCCCAAGCCATCATGGATTTCATCCCTAGTGCCATACTAAGGTTCGTAGCAAGGTTGCGTAAGGACATGGTGCAGTTAATATGCTGAGCTTATTTCCAGAATTTCTGGAGTGAAACCTCCTTGTCGTCGTGCTTATTGAGAATCTTGGCTGTAGCCAGTTCGAAATCCTCCTGCGTGACGTGAACTCTTCGTTCACGTAGAGCGTACATGCCGGCTTCTGTACAGACACCCTTCAATTCGGCGCCAGAACAGCCGTTCATCTTCTCAGCGATCTTCGTTAGGTTGATGCCTCTCGTTAGGTTCATCTTACGGCTGTGGATGCGCAGAATATCGGCTCGGGCCTCAACTGATGGCGGTGGGAACTCGATCTTGCGGTCAATACGACCGGGACGAAGTAGAGCAGGGTCGAGAATATCCAGTCGGTTTGTCGCCATGATGACTTTGATATTTTTGGTCGGCTCGAAACCGTCTAGCTGGTTGAGAAGTTCCAACATGGTTCGTTGCACTTCCGAGTCGCCGCCTGACGAACCCTCCACTCGTGATGAACCGATAGAGTCGATTTCGTCCATGAATATAATTGAGGGTGCGTGCTCTCGGGCCATTACGAATAGTTCACGAACCATACGAGAACCCTCACCAATGTACTTTTGCACAAGTTCTGAACCGGAGACTCGAATGAACTTGCAGTCTGTGTGATGCGCGACAGCTCGGGCCAGCAAAGTCTTTCCCGTACCGGGAGGTCCGTATAGAAGCACACCCTTCGGTTGTGCGATACCGAGGGACTCGAACAATTCGGGATGCTTTAAACCCAGCTCGATGACTTCCTTGATTTCTTTGATTTGTTGATCCAGACCACCAATCATATCGTATGTGCTGTCGGGCACCTTCTCCACCATCATGAGAGAGACGAGAGGGTCAACGGAGGACGGGAGGATCTTCTCGAGCTTGTAGGAATCGGATAATAGCGTTACTCGCTTGCCCACCGTGAGCTTCGCAATATCTACAGAATCGGCGACGTCGACGACTATAAATGGTTAGCTATAGCATATAGCTCAAACAAGCTTGTCTTCCATACCATATTTGCCTTCTGGGTGCACCTTCACTAACACTTTTTTCGTTCCCATCACCTTGACCACCTCGCCAACGTACGACCCGGGCTGCTGCAGAAGACCCAGTTCCTCCCTGAGCAATCGCACTCTCGAGTTGTAATCGTTTCGCTGGGCTTCGAGGCGTCGGAGAACAGCTTGGCCTTTAAGAATCTCAAGCTTCATCGCTTCGATCTTGTTGTGGTAGTAATTGTCGAGCGCCATGGTTACTAGGGCTCTCCTTTGAGGAGAACTGAAGGCTTGTATGTCGTAGGTCGAGTTCTAAGGAGACGGTAGCAGGTTTGTACAATGAGTTGCGCTACCTGAGGAAGATTAATGTGAAGTGAGGATGTTGATGTTTATGATGATGATGATGATGAAGTCGAATGTAGCGACAAAGTTGGGTTAGCAAGGCTAAGGCTACGCCAATGACAGACTGAACCGGGGTCAGTCTGTAAAGCTCAGATCCTACGCAGGCAGTTGCAGCAACGCGTTCTGGAACTACGGTAAAACTAAAATTCCGACATTCCCCAAATTATTTAGGTAAGCATCTGTATGTTTCACCTAACTAGCTCTTATCTAATTACATAACGTAAATTCGGAATCGGCACAGCTGCATAATGTAGCAGGTGCAAAGCATATGCATTGATTATCGAGACCTGGCAAGCTCACATGCATCAATTACGTAGGCATACTTCGAAGATCTTCCAGAACTCTTTCACGGCAGGTATGTACGGAGTACATAGGTTAGGCACCTACCCATTTTGATCGCAGTCATTTCAAGGTATTAAGCATAAGCGATTTTAATAGAATGATTATTGCTCTCCTTACTGAGCATTCAACTATTTTCTGCCATGTTTGAGAATTCAAGACTATCATTTTCTTAGTGGCATTTGGTGGGCTGTTGATAGAGCAATCGTAAATTGGTAAATTGGTAAATTGGTAAATTGGTAAACTGTAATGTGTCCCACAGGCGCGGCTGCCGGGATCTGTTATCGAGAAGGTAGTACTTATGTACCACCCTGTAACTCCTCAGGTAAGGTAATCAACACCTTCCAGGCGGGACGACTTCGACAAGGGTGCGCTAAACATTGTCCACTCACACTGTAAATAATCACGAGGCACAATCACGACTTGGGACTGGACTGGACTTCGCTCCCCATCCACTGCCTTTCAGCCATGTGCTATGTTCGCGATAGCCAGATACATGTAGCCATGCTTTGTGTGTCACACAAGGTCTGACTAACGATTGTGAGCAGTCGTAAGCTGCCTTTCAATTTCGTCTTCCCGACCTCTTTTACCCTTTTGTCTCTTTAACCTGGGATCCTACAATTGTCGAATTACCGTAAAGCCGCTTCAAGCGTTTCATCTAGTCCAACTTGTTTATCATTCAAACATCTCCGCATCTTGGATTCGTCCGCAAGACATGCTGCAGCAACATACAGCACGCTAGACCTGCAAGCCAAAGTCATACAATACATTCCCATCCGGTTCCACAGGCATCGTTCGGGTCCCGTCGTTCCTCATCTTTAGCCTCTTGTCAAATTAAAAACTGAGTCGCGTATTGTCCCCTCCCTCACTTCAGCTGTCTTTGTCTCGAAATCTTGAGAATTACCCCATATGCTCCTTAGCTAGGTAGTTTAATAAAGAGCCCTCTTCGTTGGCGGCGAAGATCTCGAATACTTTCTATCCGCGATGGATCCCCATTCGCAGGACGATAGTAGCTCTGCTGCTCCGCCCTCGCCCACAGATTCGCGACAGCAGTTCGTTCGACGCGATACTAGAGAGACTACGTTCCCCGAAAGTTATCAGTCCACCGAAACCGTGCGAAGAAGAATAGACCAATCTTATGGTATGTCGTAGCCTACCTCTCCAAACTTAATTCTGATTCTAACGGGGTGTTCCTCGTCTGTCCCTCGCCTGTCACGTTAATTCTCCATCGGAAATAAACTAAGCTAACCCAACTTCCTGATCTAGGCACAGTTCAAACACCGCCGCCACCAACGAGTGGTGGTGCTCAATTTTTGGGAGAATCCACTGCCCACGAACGGGCACACTCGAGAGCCGCAACTCAGCAACCTCGTTCTCCCTTACTTGGTTCAGACCGTGGCCGACAGCGTCCTAGAAAGCCCGCTATGCCTCGCAGAGCCTCTTCCAACACATTAGCTCCCCATCGCGGCGAGGTCTTCTCTACGGATGACGACGTCAATGAGGTGGAGAACGACGCTGTTGGGCGACAGCAGACTTTTTCTCCTCTTCCGACTTTTAATACTGAACAGTCAAGGCAGTCATCTACAACACTACGGCGACGGAGTATGGCCCCACCGACATTGTCTCGAGTACACTCGAGTCGCAGCGCCGGTCCTGAAGAGGATGGAATTGATGAACTGCTAGAAGAAGAAGAAGAAGAGGAGGACGAAGAGGGGCACTTGCCGTCGCAGCCACACGAGGAGAGTGTATTGCAGGATGCGCCTCCGGATCCGGACGTTCTTAACGACGACGACGACGATGATGACGATGACGATGACGACGATGTCAGTGATGCTGAAAGTTTCACGTTGAAGGACCGCCAACAGGCTATCAACGAGACACATCCCTTCGGTATCAGGATTTGGAAGCCTGCATTGTACAAGAAAGATCGATCAGTCCAAAAGACTGCCGAGGGTGACATCCATTCTTCTCCTGGCGGTCGGGTCAGTAGTTGGTTACTGTTCTTCAATCTCATCTGGACTTTGGCCTTCGGCTGGTGGATGGCCCTGTTTGCCGCGCTGGGTGCCATAGCCTGCTTTATTTTCGCGGCAGCTCCTAGTGGCAGGGAATATGGCCGCGTGCTATGGGGTCTGGCCGGCTATCTTTTCTACCCCTTTGGGAAATTCGTGCGACTCGAGCAGGACGAAGCATATCTAGATGAAGACGAAGGCGAGGGTCGAAGCATCAGCGAGTATGAGCAATGGCAAAGTGGCGACCTGGAATACGGGCGGTTGTTCTTTGGTCCTGAACGAAATCGCTCCATCGTCGGCCGATCGAGAAGGAGCATCGACTCTGAACCTAGCGAGACGGATAGCCTTCTTTCTCGCTCGGGGCGCCACGATCATTCGAGTGACCCAGGACGGCGACTGAAGAGGCGGTTATTTGGCCGTGGACAATGGAATATTGGCCGTATTATCTTCTTCATTTTCTTTTGGGGTCTCATCACGCCTTCCCTTCTTATTGTCTCTGCCATCTGTTGGTTTCTGGTCTTCTGGATTCCGATGGGTAAAGTTACAAACCTTCTCTTTGACCACCTGAGAAGGCATCCGCTGGCTCTATCCTTCGAGTCTGATATCAGCATCGCCAGGACGTCCGATGGCCCGCACTCCTCCATCCTGCTTTGCACATATCGAGTTGTTGGTTCAAAGTATTGGAAATACACCATCGATGGCACCAACATATTTCTTATCAACCTCATGGCCGTTGTCATTTTCGTCATCTTTGACTGGCTCGTATTAGATTCAATCCTTCATCTTGACAATTTCCTGACATCTCCGGGCTTTTTATTCGTAGCCGGCCTGTTCTCCATCATTCCTCTGGCCTATTTCATAGGCCAGGCTGTTGCGTCCATCTCGGCCCAATCTTCTATGGGCCTTGGTGCTGCAATCAATGCCTTCTTTTCAACGATTGTGGAAGTCTTCCTCTACTGTGTCGCGCTTAAGGATGGCAAAGGCCAGTTAGTCGAGGGTAGCATCATTGGGAGTATATTTGCTGGCATTCTCTTTTTGCCCGGGTTATCAATGTGCTTCGGTGCTATCAAACGCAAGACCCAACGGTTCAATGCCAGGTCTGCCGGTGTCACGTCTACCATGCTCATTTTTGCTACCGTTGCTGCATTTGGGCCAACCCTCTTCTACCAAATCTACGGCACGCACGAACTTCGATGTCAGAGTTGCACTGATTTTATAGGGTCCAAAGAACGCGATTGCCGTCGGTGCTACTACTCACAAGTACCAGCGCTTGATGACCGTTTCTATATTGAAGCCGTGCGACCTTTTTGCTACTTGGCCGCCACATGTCTTTTCTTGTCATATGTCATCGGTCTTTGGTTCACTCTTAGGACCCATGCCGCCGTCATTTGGAATACCGAGATTGACGAAAAGAAGCATGAAGAACTTCAGCAACACGCAACTCGTCTGGCTGAAGCACGTAATATCGGCGAGTCAACTGGCGCGGATATCCGAGACAGCAACCTATATAAGCGTATCCTAGGCCAGTCGTTGAAACAAGTCGGGTTGTCAAGCGGGGAAGAGGGCCGCCATTCGCGTCACCCATCAGAGGGATTCCCGATCAATGGGGGTGTCCAGACACCGCATATGGTTCCACCAAGAGGCAGTAATGATGCCATGGATAGTATTCGTTCGAATGTCCATATTCCCGGGTTTTCTGATGCAGAGAATAGCGATCTAGTCCGCAGTGTCACAGAAGTAGCAGCAACTGCAGCCGCTATCGCAGCCCGCGACGCTCGAGGGCCACGTCGTCTTTCTGCTCAACCATCAAATCCCGGGGCTAGCACCCCGGCAACACGTCCTACACCTATTCGCTCCGCTACCTTTCCTGAACCCGATGAGGCTGGTGAGAATGCACAGGCTTCCCACGGAGGCCACGATGCTCCGAACTGGAGCCGGACGAAGAGTTCAGTTATCCTGATGGGTGCTACCGTCCTTTATGCAATTGTTGCCGAGATTCTAGTCGACACGGTAGACGTGGTATTAGACAACTACGCGATCGACCCAAAATTCCTAGGTATCACTCTATTCGCTCTGGTACCCAATACCACCGAATTTTTGGTGAGCACTACTCCTTCTAAGTCGGCCACATATTTTAAGCTAACCAATACTTTTTCATTTAGAATGCCATATCCTTCGCCATGAATGGAAACATTGCGTTATCTATGGAAATCGGTTCTGCATACGCACTACAGGTCTGCCTTCTTCAAATCCCCGCGCTAGTTTTCTTCTCGGCGGTTTACCCTCTCCAACCGGCTGGCGACCAAGATCCTACGCACTGGACATTCAGCCTTTTGTTCCCCCAGTGGGATATGGTGACAGTCATCCTGTGCGTGTTCCTCCTGAGCTACATGTATGGCGAAGGCAAGAGCAACTATTTCAAGGGCAGCATCTTGATCCTGACGTATTTGGTGGTTGTGGTTGGATTCTACTTCTCCGGTTTTACGGATGGCCAGATGGGCCAGATGGGCGCGAGCCGATTTGACACTCTTGGTCCGGATGGGGTTTGGCAGAGCTATAAGACGATTGGACGGGGGACCGGCGGACGGGCATATGAGGCGGGAGTTGATTTTTAAGAGTTTGCGATACGCGCGTCACGCTTGGGCTGGTGAAGTATTTTTGTGACGTTCAAGCGTCGAATGACGTCTGCGGCTGCTAATTAATTATGATATCCCTACTATTTCTTTCTTTCTCCTCTGTACGATTGGCGATGGTGCATGGCCAGGTCATTATTGGAGTATGGCTGTTATTGGCCTTTAGGCTCAGACAGATCTTGTAAGCTCTCCATTGGGGGAGTACGTTCCAATTGGTTTCTAGGCACTATGGCATGGCGATGCGGATTACACAAACATCCTTAATAGAATCTATATCAAGGCTTGATCGGATTTCTTGGATGTTCACGTACATAGGTGTTTTGTATTGTGCGAATGCGAATAGGTTAGAGCGTGAGGCGGCGAAGATGGGTAACTTATAAATTATACTCGCCTTAGTTTAAGGAGATATACATCCTAGCTCTTGCTAGGGAACATTTTGAGATGTTACTCGTAGTAATATCAGGGTGTCATGGCTTCGGTGCAATACTTGTCTAAATCGTGACAGAGCGTAACATATCCTACAAAGTAAAATATTCATCGGTAGAGGAAGGGAGCTTGGAGGCATCACAGGGTCACAACCGAGACGATACGATGAATTTATTGTTCTGCTAATTCTTAACGAGACCCTCATTAGCTACACAGCTTTCCTACTGCGAGACGCGATTTAGAACCAGGAAGTTTGTTCCGTCAGGCGGCCAATGTGTTCCATATATAGAGGTTTGGGGATCATGAATAAACATGTCAGAAATATAGGCACTACCTCCGACGATTCCATGGGAGACACCAGGGCAACAATTACTCCAGAGCAAGTAACACTTCAGTTGCTACACCAAGAGTTGACTTGGATCGAATCATAAATACGATTTAGAACCCATGTTACAACTACAAAATACACTACAACATCAAAAGGATTTAAGAGTAACCCCACCACAAGGGATGGAGACATTAAAATAGAAAAGATTTCATCGTCACATTTATCCATATGGAGATCCAAAACGCACAGCATGAAAACTTTGCCAATACGACGGATTACTCAAAAACATTTGCAACGCTACTAAATACTGTCTAGATAATGATTCTTCTCTACTACACGCGACAAGCGCATGAAAGTAATGAAAAATAAGCCTGTCAGACGTCCGCCATCGCCCACCCCGGCCACGCGCCCGAAGGCAAGACCGTAACAAATCGGGGTTGAGATCATCACCACTCTCTATACAGCACCTCTTGCGAGGGCCGCCACCCTTGCGGGCAGAGCGAGAGTAAGGAGCAAGAAGGCGCAAGACCTTGGTGCTCCCGTAAAAGAATTTTCACTCTAGGGCAACGGGGATATCATTCATCAACCAGGGTGGGATCTGTGGCTCCTGTAGGGAACACAGAGAAGGACGAATACTATAGAAATGATTCTCTGAAGTACTGCATTGGAAGACAGGTTAGTTCAATTGCTCAGGATTGTAGGTATGGGAGAGGGGTGAGACTGACTTGTCGACATGAAGAAGAAAGGAAAAGAAATTCGAAGGGAAGGGAAAGTGGCCAGGTATTTATATGCATTGGGTGGGGATTCACCGGTCGGCACAATCAGCCGCTGCCTGCTGAAAATTTTCGCGGTGGGGCTGATCTAATGCACTTGCAGGTACGTATCCACAGAAGGAAAAGCTGCTACGTGTCAAATCAGCCAATCAAAAACTTGCAACGGCTACCAAGTAACTACGTACCTGAAACCAACCACCAGAAAGAGTTTTCTATTAACCAATAGAGGAACTTGATTAGGTAGAGTTTTTTAGTACGGTTTACGGCACACAGTGTCTTTAGCTATGATGATACACATAGTACCTAAGTCACCAAATGAAATGAGATAACTCAATGTACTGTAGGTAAGTTGTAGCGGCCTGCAATTGATGCTAGGTACCTTAGGTACTTAAGCAAAGTATTCAAAATGGTACTCCGTGCAAGATTTACATGTATATACATTACTACCTGATATTATTGCCTACCTCTGATTGAAAAATTGATCGAAATCATTGATATTGTCTTAAATTCCTGAATCAAACTGACATAGCACAGTACGTAGTGTATTTTCAGCGAAGCTTACATAAAGGCACCTAACGGGCAGTGATTGCCATCTCTACGGATGTACCCAGTGTAGGTACTCCCTAAGTGAAGTGGGGCTCCTTCGTTTGTCAAATCTGATCTAGCCAATTAAAATTTACCGTACTGTTGCATTGCGCAACCCTTTTTGGAATAGTGGGGTTTCTGCCAGATGCGACTGCTGATTGTATCTGATCTCACCGCCCGCCCCGGAAATATAAATACATGGCCCCCCCTCGCCCAATTCTGGATTTCTTTCTTTCCTTTCTTCTTTAGCTCTCTTTGCCTTTTGGCTTAGATCAAGTGTAGTATCTGTTCTTTTCAGTTTAATCTCTGAAAGAGTCCTACTTGGACTCAATCGTGATTATTCTTATTTTTGTCCTGAGGGAGCGCATCCTCTGGGCTTGCCCATGATCGCTTCCACTGTGTCCCTGGTATTACACTGCCTCCAGGTGACGCGAACATATATTTTCATTGCAATTTCTGGCTTGCCCGGGAATGTGAGGAAGAGTGGTTCGGCTTATTTGCGCGGTGTCTTGTGGATTTTATGTATCTGCTTTCTGTTCGATTAGATGTTGTAATGACTTGCGCTGTAGTGCTGGTGTTGACTTCATTCATATGTGTGATAGTCATTAATTAGTCGCGTCTAGAGGTAGCCATTCCCCCAACCAGGCGCACCAGCTACATCCAAAGAAGCAAGTTTGAATTCCTTATATGCGATAACAGATTTTGATACCTGCTGTCGCGGCCATATGAGTGACCACTGTCTACGTGATTGCTAATCTTGTCGAACCTCCTCCGCGGCCACCCGTATGGCGAGGATGAGAATATGTTTACAACTTGGTATTGCCGTAGGTTAGGGCGTCTACGACCTATCCATTGCTACCAGTTATCATGTAACTCCCTCCCTGACTTTCTCTCGCTCATATTTTAGGTGCATTTCTTCAAGCTTCCCAGGGCCAAGCCAAGACTCCAAGCAAGAGAGTCCATCATATAATTATTTACACTACCACACTTTTAGCCACCGTTAGCCAATATGAAAATCATGAACTTTACCAAGTGCCAGCTATGGTAACAAAATACGAACGCATATTCACTTCTATGTGTAGCTGAGATAGCCGGCATCTAAGCCACCTTAGCTCGATTAAAAGCTGAATACAAATGGGTGATTCGGTAGGTACTCAAAACCGTTACGACCATTCACTTTGAAGACGACCTTAAGATTTCTCATGTAGATTTCCATGCAAGGCTAAGATTATATTCAACTGGCCCTCCTGATGGATGAAATCTAGAGGAAGCCAGTAGCTCACATTCTATTCGGGAACAACATCATCTATTCCATGCGAAGACCTTAACGCTAGACATTCAACTTATCAACACCCCCTCACAAAATAGAGTATTATAACACGCTGCCAAAATGTAAACCTGTGTAAAGGCTATAACAGTATCGATTGTTGATAGATCTACAGCTACGGATTCGCATAATACAAGTTTACTCATACACCCCATCCACTCTCACACTTTCGACCCTATGCTGATTAACCCCTGAACTCGACCAACCCGTCATCCTCCTCTAATAACGTTATAAAAGAAAACGGAGTAAACATGTGACCTGCGAACTCGGCGTATTTCGATTGCGCCTCAACCCATTGCAGACGGAGAGAGTGCAACTAAATAACAAAGTTAGTTGACGTTGGATTGTACTATGCAAAAGCAACCAGAGGGGGAGAAACTTACCATAGCGCTACAGCCTTCCATACAAATGAGAATGGCACAAGAAAGGAAAAACCACAAATAGAAAGCAACAACGATCATGAAAACACCAAGGACGCCCGTCTTGGAGAGTGTTGGGCCGAGAGTCATGTCCCAAAGCACAACGCTTAGCTGCTGGTGAGCGAGCGACAACGCCCAGAGACGTAGATAAGAAGCAGTGTGAGAGACACAATTCAGGCAGAATTCTATACGTATAAGTTAGTAAGTGCTTGCGACATCGATCATGGTAATCATAGCTTACCAATTGTGTGGATGACCTGATGGATCATGATCTCACTGAATTCAAATTCTTCATGACCGTCTTCATCGTCACCGCGCGCGATCATAGCGACGCCCTCACCATCATCCGTGTCCACACTGGGGCGCCCGTTTCCATTGCCTTGGAAGTGCTCATCGCTTTCGTCCTCATCAGTCGCCGAGACTCTAGATTGTTCGCCTATGCCACGATAGCCCTCGGCACGAGCACGGTTGTGCTCCCACCGCAAGTATAGTGGCTTCAGGAGCAACAGGATGGGAACCTGGGCAAAGGCAAGGAGTAGCAGTGCAACCTGTACACCCTTTTGTCCTGGATATAATTGGATATCTAATGTACCGGGCTGCAGGAACATGTAAATTAACATGTTTAGAAGTCCGGGAGGCTGTTCTCCGATCGCGAGCCAATCCACAGACCACTTGTAAACAATGCAAATGACAAGGTAACCGAAAATGGCTTGGAAGAAGATCATCCCGGGTAAGAAGTTACCCCATATGTCAATTGGCCTCTTAAAGTGTCTCGCGTTGAAGTAGGATAGACAGAGAGAGTATGTCATATGCGCCCAACCAAGAATGATGGACATCTTCATCTTGTAACTGTTGCTAAACAACAAGTCATTCTCGGTACCATGCCAAAACCAGTCGAGACCAAACGGATATCGATAGTCGCCCTTGAGCTTAGCCACAAGAGGCTGGCCCTCTTGCCATCCCTCGGGAACATCCCATTCCCAGGCACTGTCGAAGAAAGTGAAAGTCTTGGAAAACACATCGTTGTAGATGAGACCCGTAAATAGGGAGAACACAGCCATGACCAAGGCAATGTATCGACCGTAGTATATCATGGCGAAGAGTTCGAATGTGACTTTCTTCAGGGGCTTCTCCCAATATATCATAGCCAAGGAAGCGGAGAACATGATGGTCGCGTGGCCGAAATCCCCGAACATGACGGCAAACAGGAAAGGGAAGGTAACGATAGCAGGTAGGGCAGGGTTGATCTCTTGGTAAGTTGCCGTACCGTATGCGTTAATAATAGTCTGGAATGCTTCCGTGAATTTATTTGTCTTCAAGTAGGTCGGAGGAGTCTTGTTTGTCTTAATCTCATTGATAATGGACGGAACAGACAGGCCTGCTCGGTTGGTCACATCTTGAAGCGTAGTGCGAATGAGAGCTAAGTCATTCGTAGGACACCAGCCTTCCGCAATGAGAGTCCGCCTCTGTCGGTCGAATGAGAAGAGATTAAGCGTTTGGTAGGTAGCCTTCTCCTTCGTGATCAGAATCATCCAAGCTGCAAGAGACTGGGCAATTTGGGTGAGCTCGGCTTCGAGAGTCTGCTGTGTATTGTGCAAGACGTTTCGGACATCGTTGAGACGGGCATTAACCTCATGTACCTGGTCGCGACGAAGGTCTGCGTTCTCGTCGACGCTATAGATATCTGCGCCCATGGATTCCGAAATTTTGCGGATCTTGGCTAGAATTTCCTTGCCGTGAGCAAAAATAACGAAGACATTTTTGTTAATAGACTCGTTATTGCTCGGATCGACAAGGGGTTCGGGAATCTCGGATTGGTTCATGTACAGGTTGCCGCGAAGAGTTCTCCAGAGAATGCGCTCGAAAGCAGCTACCCGGTCGCGGTTTATAACACCAGCGACGAAGCCAATATTCATGCCGGAGAAGGAACGTTCAACATCGCCACCCTGGTTGTGCTGCTCCACGTCTTGGAGCAAAGGAGCATCGTCATCATCGGTCGAAGCTCTAATCTCCTCGACATTTCCGTGAGCTCGGTCAAAAAAACCGCCAGCCTCACGAAGAACCCATCGCCATTCGGTCAGCTCGACCTCGCGCTTCTTTAGTGTCTCGTAGCTGTCGTTCAGTTGGAAGATGCGCTGCTCTAGGCTTTGAGTCCGCTCGGAAAGTTCGTCGATCTCGGAAGTAGTGGGAGGAGCGAGCGTTTCGACGTCAAGGTCCAACCTTCGTAGGGGAATGTTTGCCTTTTCCATTTGGGAATGGAAGTAACCTGGGAGTATGTTAGACAGGATGACGCGATCTGCGACTCGCGACGATCGGGGCTTTTCAAGGCTTACGAAGCTGGCGCTCGACATTGTCAAGTCTTCTAATCTCCTGAGTAAAGGTCCGCTGGAATGCACTGGTATTACTGTTGAGCTAGATGGATGTTAGTATTGTTCGATGCATAACAAACCGACGTCGAAACTGGCAGGGGATAGCAGCATACATCTCGAAATTGGACCAGTCCAAGTTCTCCCAACGCGTTAACACATTCTCGGCTAATTTCATTGGATATATATAACTGCACCATGCTCATGTCCGCAGAGCGGAACATGGACTGCTTTGAAGTAGCCATTGGTGATGGACTGCGCTCCAAAGTCAGACTGGTGGTTCTCGATGGTGACGACGGAATGCGAACTGCAAGAAGGTAAGCTTGAATTAAACGTCGTAGCCTCTGCAGGGGCGCGCGCTTCTAATTTAGGAGACTGGCTGGGTTGTGGCTTGAAGTCACGAGGCGTATATGTGGCGCACGCATGGGTCCCTATATGACGTATAACTCTCCAATATACTTTATTCCATTAAGGGGAGCATCTTCAATTCTATTATGAATAGGTACCTACCTATAGTCTCTAAGGTAGATGTAATCTTATACAAGTAATCAAGTTTGATGAAAAAGGGAATACCTTTAGATTTTACATGTTAATTATTTCAAGCTGCTATTACACGAAGTATAGGTACCTACCTAACCTACCTACTTACATGTAGGTAGGTAGGTAGTTATTATTTTATGTCATTTACCTCTTTATTACATACACCACATAATACACTAGGTACCTTATATAACGATACTTAGATCGGAGAGTGGGATTGAGTTATGTACCTACCTACCTAAGTACCTACCTAACCTACCCACCCATATTTTACTCTAATAGCTTATCACATATTAGTTTCTAAGCTCCATTCACAACATCGAACCACCCCGATATCAAATCAATTGTGGAGTTTTTTCTTGAACGCGGACAGTACCAGCCGTACCGCTACTGTCGCCAATTGAGCTCGCATAAACACAGCCGATATGCCTTAGGTATGCATTGGTTGTTATCGAGGGCTGTCCAGGCGCAGTCTTCATGTCGGTGTCGAGTCTGCCTTCACCCCGGGCGTTCGATTGTACGGCATTCCACGAACGTAGCCTCCAGGCGGAAGATAACGGCTGCTGATATCTTCACTGCCTGTTATACGACTATACTTGGCACTGCGACTGTCATAGACACACGGAGGAAGGAAGTGAGGAAACAGGAACTTGACGAGAAACTAGAGAAGGCTAGAGCCGCATTGGGTAGTTTGGGTATCCAAGACTCGTCCAGCCAACAAGGTGGAGGGGTCGACAGTCCCGATTCCGGCACTGCGATTATTTCGCGCGGCTCTGACGATGGACCTAGGAGAAACGAACAGGTTGCTGTCAATGGCCTACTGCAGGAGTTAGGAGTTCTATGCGAAATTACTCGTCGTCCACTATCGCGCCCATCGTGGATGCAAGCACAGTTAGAGTGGGCACACGTTGAAGCTGCCATCGTCGCGGAAGAACAAGACTCTGGCAGTATACTCAGAGAACCAAAATCTGATCAGCAACTTCGAAGGACAACGATAACAGTCATAGAGTTAGTCAATCAACTCATATATCAAAGTCAGACTTACAAGACCACCCGGAGCCAAGATATAGATGCTAGGGAGCAGGGAAATAGCGTAGACGATGCCGTTTACAAGGAACTAAAGGATATATTACAGACTTTCCACTATCCAAGTTATGACCAACCTACTGAGGATCCTAGTGGTGCCGCGAGGACTCGGTTTCTCCTTGGGGAATCCATACGACGTATATTTAATCATGCCGCAACTACTAAGGAGATTGTAACCAAGATATGTTATAATCTCTTAACAGTCGGTGTGCCTCCGAGTATCCACACTTATAATGCGTTAATTGCAGGCTTCAACCGGATTCGATGTCCTGATCTCGCGCAGACAGTTGTTGATTCCTATATCCACAGAACAACCTGGCCTGCTACCGAGCAGACCGCCGTATGTCTGCTCAATCACTACCGAGGGATCAATCAAGAAGAAGGCATACGAGATATCATCCAACGGATGAGGGGTGTCAAAGGTGACGGTCTACATTTTCGAATTATCGACAAGAAAGCTATTTATACGCGAGACTGGTTAGCATGGGCCATAGAGAACTGCGCCTCGCGCAAGTATACTTATGTGGAACGGATGCGGCGAACGGACGCCGTATTCACGAGTATTATAAAAGGCTGGTTATACTGTGGTGAACTCGGCAATGCTGGCGCGGCCTTTGTGACATGCGTGCGTTACGGAGGTTCGATCACCATTCAAACGCTCCAGGAACTCTTCACAGCATGTCTATCAACAGTTGATTACAGCGCAGCACGGCGATTGGTGGCGGGGTTGGCTAAGAATATACGTAGCTTTGCGACTTGGATCGATTGTACTATTCGTCAAGAATCAGTAAACACATCGCGTCAACTTATCATGAGCCTCCTGAATCTAGTTGATATCTGTCGGCTTCCGTTTAATTTTACGCCTGTTTCCGAATCCTACGACCAGACATTGCAGGAGCTTAGATCTCTAATCAGGCTTACTCGATTCGAATTAGAGATAGAAGAGGCGGCGAATTTATGCATGACCACGCTCGAGGAATTAACTTCGAGTGGACCATTGATAACCCGACTTGATAAAATTCTTGCCATACTCGACTTAGCTCAGCGAAGCAGGCAAAAGGCTACAAGGTCGCTTGCTCATTTCGGCAGGCTGGCAAAACTCCTTTCTATTGAAAGGAGGTGCCGCGACCTGGAGACAAGAATTAAGACCACGACGGCTTTAACGACGGCTACCATCCTCAAAATCAAGACAGGATATGAGCTCGACCCATCCTCAATCCTTACTTCGAAACAAGAATCCCCGATTTGGTATCAGCGAGAGTATTTCTTTTGGTACCAGCGGCAGCGCCACAACTCCCTCGTCAATGCCCTTCAAAACATTCAAATCAACTGGGGTCCGATGACAAAAGAGGATATAAGGTCACAACTTCTTCGACACCTGCCCGACCCTGTTCTATCAAGAAGATTAGGGAACTCCGGTCATACAGAAAACTTAGGTATAAGAGCACTGACGAGCTTTTATGAATCAGGCATGAGACACACCAACGGGCACCAAGATATTTTTTGTAGTAGGCCTATAAGCCAGCTGGAGCGAGAACTTGCTGACGTTGAAAACACTATCAGAGCTATACTATTCGCTCACCTCAGCGGTGATACTCAGCGGAAGCTTAGGTTCCAATATCCAAACTTCTATAAAATGCCTTTTAAGAAACTTTACAAATACCAATTGCGAAGAAGCATCTTCAAGACGGCCCCTGCCATAGATGGGCAGCAGTTCGGCAGTATCAAACCACACGACCAAATAAAGCTGGCAACTAGAGCTAGCGAGGGGCTATTAGGAATACCGAGAGACATGCATTCAGGCATTGAAGAGGGATTGCATTTAGACTGACCGAGCACAAAACTTCGCCCAGTGGGTTCATCTAAGTTGCGGGATGCTGACGCCCCTTCCCCTTGTCCGCGTTAGGATGAGGGGCGAGGGCGAGATACGCCTTATAGAGCGGAGGGGAGGGTTTAATTGGATCCTGGGGAAGCTTGGCACATAATTAAGGAATCTTGAGCCAAACCTCTCTCACCATCCCCTTGTATATAAAACAGCTATACCTACCTAGAGCTGTATAAATTGGTCGTGGACTGATTTTATGCTCGCTCAGTTGCGGCATATCGTATCTATAAACGGTCCCGGTCCCAGACCGAGTCCCGATACCGGATGTTTAATAAGAACAACTAACCATTCAAGGTCTGTTTTTGTTTCGAGTCCAATACACACGTGTCTTCCTGTCGTGCGGTATATGTATCTGGTATCCATCAGAGCCGATTGGGATAGGTGATGTGCTTAAGTGCGTAAATAAGGTGTGTAGGTCTGAGGGATTATCCTCCGAAAGATACCTGCATAGGTAAGTACTGATACCGAAGTATGGAATGCGTACATAAACATCTCATCGAATATAGCTAGTTATCCTACGTGGTAAGTTGAAAAGTGGTACGGTAGCATTGCGTTGCCTATGCCTCGCGGATTCTTAAGGGTTGAGATTATGTACCTGTTTATAACTATGGTAGATGGATGCTTGCATCATGATGAAAAAAGAAAAAAAAAAGTATGGAGTTGGATCAATTCGATGATATGTACATACCTATATAGGTACCTGGTATGTAGATGCATACATGTACCTATCTGTACCTATGTAGGTACTTTATGTATGGCGGAGCCTCTGTGCTACCTACACTACATTGTACCTCTTATTCTCCCGTGAAGGGGCCGTCAGCAAGTACCTATAAGTATAAGTACGGGTTATAAACGCGAATGTATACTTTACAGGTACGGTACCTGAAAGCACTAGTAGATCAACGCGTAGACTGGTGGGTGGCCTCGGAAGTCTTTCCAGCTGGCCAATCAGATGTCTACATCTACATCACGTCTCCCCACGGCAAGGATCTACTGGCCCCTTGAGATCCCACACCTCTACGAACCAACAAGAAACTTAAATTATTCAACTTCACCGCCCGGAAATGTGAAAAGCGGAGCGTTAATGGTTTGATGGGTTGATCTAGAGCTTACTGCGTCACTAGAGACAGGACGAACGTACAACGAAGCTGTTTAGTTGGTCGATTGCAGATGACAAGTTCAAAGGGTTTAAGGGTCCGGCTGTATTCTCTTCTTCCCCCTACCTCTTACTACATGCACATGTGTATGGTTCATTTCTCACATATTCTTCCATTGAAGCTTCTCCCCAGACTCTACCATAAATAGGTACAGGTCCTGCATTGCATACACACATACCTATGTACATAACACTGGCCCTTACCTGCTTAGGTCTTTGTTTTTGTTGTTTCCATGTTCGCCACTTCCCCTGCATGAGAGAAGTTATCACTCTCGATTGTCAACCCTGAAGCCCGGTAAACGTCAATGGCTCTGAATATCTGCCTTCCACAGCAAGAGATTCAGTCGACAGGCTATTCATAATAACTACCGGGCCACGTAACATCGTTCGTCTGGTTTCGAGTATCCAAATAACTTGAAATCTTTTTGTATGCCAGCTGCTATTCTTCCTACAGCTGCTGTTCATAATCAACCCATCTCAGAATCTTGAGTGGATGTAAGTCAGACAACTTCTTTGGAGCGTTGGCCATAATAGAACAATGTCCAGCTAATTGACTAGGCACCTTGTTTGACATCAGTCACTCCACCGAGTGAATCATAGTCTTTTTCGCTATTTGGCTAGAGTCCACTTCCATTTAACTTGCTTTCCCATCTTTACTATACCGGGTTAACCCATCTTCTTCATTGTACGCCATCTACCGAGTAGGAGAATACAGGCGCAAGATGAAGTTCGGAAGAAAGTAAAGTGCACCAAGATATTTGAGAATACGCCGTAATTCTACGTCCAAGAGCTCACACTTTTTTATAGTTTACCTCGTAACCAAGTCCCCGAGTGGGCATCTTCGTACATCGACTACAAGGGTCTAAAGAAGTTGATCAAGGCAGCTACGAATGCTGCGAATGCAGGAGAGGATGTTGATCTAGCAGGTGGGCTGATTTCTCGACGCTACGTCGAAACCCGTTGCACCCCCTAACCTGATACCCACAGAGTTTTTCTTCGCTCTGGACCGCAACCTCGAAGATGTCGATTCCTTCTACAACAAGAAATTCGCCGAGGCCCATCGCCGTATCAAGTTACTCGAGGATAGATATGGTAGGAGCCCCGAGGTCGTCGCAGAATTGGATGATCAGGAGAGCGAAGAGCTCATGGGAGCTCTGCTTGAGCTTCGAAACCAGCTACGCAATTTACAATGGTTCGGCGAAATCAATCGCAGAGGTTTCGTAAAGATCACAAAGAAGCTGGATAAGAAAGTACCGAATACGACTACTCAGCAACGATACATTACGACCAAGGTCGACCCTAAGCCTTTCGCCAAAGATACCACTGTTGTACGGTTGATCAACGAGATTAACAAGTGGCTCTCTGCTCTTGGAGATGCGCAGAACTTCGACGATGCCAAGTCGGATAAGTCTGCGCGCTCGGTGCGTTCTCTTGGAAGAGTGACTGCGAAGGTCATGGTGAACGTCTCGCAACCTATTTTAGACCAGCTTGATGCCGCAATTCGTGAGGATGACGTCGCAACACTACAGAATAACCTAGCAAGCGAGAAGTTGGTGACACCCGAACAGGCTTCGCAGGAGATGTTGCTCAATCTCCTGCAGCGTTCTATTTCTGCTCGGTCAAGAGCCTGCATCACACATCTCCTAGGCCAAATCAAGACGTTAGACGAACCGGGAGACATAAATGAGCGCAATTGTGTCCACCGTCTAGTGATACACATTGGACGGAGTAAGTCGTCGCAAGTTGGCGATCTTGAACCCAACGCTGTCTCCCTTCCGATAAAGTCTCACTTTAATAGTCACTATGTTGCGCCACCCCAGGCCAATAGCTCGGCGGCGACAAGACCGGTAAATGGAAATGGCCCTGGAACACAGCTATTAAGCAAGGAAGACGAAACAGTGCAGCTCCTGTGCTATCTTCTCGATTCCCTCCAAGGAGAGCAGCGCCGCGCGTTGACAGCCAGGGATACGCTCGGCCGCATGCCTCTCCATTACGCAGCGCAATTCGGCATTGTCGCCCTCTGCGAGGTAGTCATGGCAAAAATGCAGGAATGGGGGCAGTTCAATGTTGAAGATGGAATTGATGCTCCTAAGTGGCAGGATAAAGAAGGCAACGCGCCGCTTCATCTTGCAGTCATCGGTGGCCACCCATTAACTACGAAATGTCTTCTGCAGGGAGAGAGCTGGCAGGGCCCGACCCATAAAGAAGGAGTTAGTAGGAAACCTGTATCGAAATCCAGCGCCGTGTTAGCATTGGCTACGAAATCAAATTTCGTATATATTGTACGAATGCTCGTGGAGGCCTGTATAGACATCAACTGGCAAGACGAGACTGGAGAGACTGCGTTGCATATTGCTGCTAGATTTGGACATGTCGAGTGTGTTAAGATCCTGCTTGAGGGCTCACCCGAACAAAAGGTCAACTTGGAATTGCCAGAGAAATCATTTGCGTGGACTCCTCTACACATATCAGCCGTGGATGGACATCTTCCCGTGGCGCAACTGTTGGTAGAAGCCGGGGCAGATGTTGGGAAAACGGATTCTTTCGGGTGGACCGCCAAAGAACACGCAGCTTTGCGAGGACATCTGAATATAGCGAGACTACTCGCGAAGCATGAAGTCAGCTCACCATCCGCGAATGGCGCGGATACTCAAGCGCCCCCTTCGGTTTCGTCCTCACCCCCAGAAACGTCATCTCTCGAAGACCGAAGGTCAGACGGGAGCACCCGGATCACGGAGCCAATTAAATCTTTCGGTCACCGTTACTTGAAAGACAACAGCCTTGTGATGGTAAGCTTAGGCTCTATGGACATGCGAAAGAATATTGAAGCCGTCAAACTCGATCGCGTTCCTTTGACGGCAGCACATACCAATCAGCTCGACACGGCCCTATCCGTTGTGGTTTCAGCTCAAGGGGCGCAGGGGGAGCCAACTATCATTGACTTGCCAGTACATGAAAACATCTCCACCGAGCCGATCTTATTTACTACCTCAGACGCCTCGAATGTTAGATTACTCTTCGACATCGTGCCCACCTATTCTGGCAATGAGAAAAACAAAGTTGGCCGAGCGGTAGCGTTGCTATCATCTGTCCGCCCGTCGCTTGGCACGAAGCGAATGAATCTTCAGGGCGATGTTTGTGTACCAATCCTGGGCGCAAACCTGGAAGTTATTGGTGCTGTTAACTTCAACTTTCTCATCATTACACCATTCTCACATCCAAACATGGAAATCAACTCTCAGCAGACGTACTGGAAGAAGCTGTCCTCTACCATGGTCTTTGGTCACCGTGGTCTCGGCAAGAATTTCCTCGAGAATAAATCGCTCCAGTTGGGCGAGAACACGGTTTCGTCATTCATCGCTGCGGCTAACTTAGGGGCTCACTATGTTGAATTCGATGTTCAGCTCACCAAAGACCACGTACCTGTCATCTATCACGATTTCTTAGTGAGCGAGACAGGTATAGATGCGCCAGTTCATACATTGACATTGGAACAATTTCTGCATATCAATAATGAGACTCAGCCAAGATCTGGGAATGAATCCCCTGACAAAAAGAGGGATGATACCAACGGCAATGGCGTAAAAGACCCCGGACCTAGGCAAAGATCCCTTTCCGTGGACTTAGCTAAAGGTGTGAAGAGCAATCTCGACGAGCGTATGAAATACACGCTCAACTTCAAAAAGAAAGGCTATAAGGCAAACACTCGGGGAAATTTTGTCCAGGCGCCATTTGCCACTCTTGAAGAGCTCTTCAAGAAGGTGCCAGAAAATGTCGGATTCAATATTGAGATGAAGTACCCTATGCTACTCGAGAGCGAGAAAGAGGACATGGACACGTATGCGATCGAGCTCAATTCATTCTGCGATACCGTCTTGAATAAGGTGTATGATTTGACTAAGAATCGTCATATCATCTTCAGCAGTTTCAACCCCGATATCTGCCTTTGCCTCAGCTTTAAGCAACCAAGCATTCCGATTTTGTTTTTAACAGATGCTGGAAGCGAAGAGGTCAGCGACATCAGAGCCAGCAGTCTTCAGGAGGCTATCCGGTTCGCGAGCCGCTGGAACCTGCTGGGGATTGTGAGTAACGCGGAGCCGTTCGTGAACAGCCCCCGGCTAGTCAAGGTGGTGAAGCAGACTGGGTTGATCTGTGTCAGCTATGGAGTTCAGAATAATGATCCTACTTTAGTACAGGTAAGTCGCACCATACAACACCAATTACCCCCTACGTGAACAAACGAGATAAGAGGCTAACGATTACTTCGCTATATAGCGCCAAGTCAAGGAAGGCATTGACGCTGTGATCGTGGACAATGTTCTTGCGATCCGTCGGGGACTAACGAAGGATGACTAAACATTATAAAGAGAGGGAGAGAGAAATAGACTTATTGGATCTAACAAGAATAAGTGCCTAGGTTAGGTAGTTAGTCAACCTAAGATAGATGAAGATTACTTGGGAAGAAGTTAACTTATCTCAGACAGCTTAGAGATAACTTGTATGTCGTCTGCTAGATAGGCATATCAATAGATTTCACGGTGCGTTGAGCACCTTAGATACCTACCTATCATATAATTCCCGGGTAGTGTGTTGGGCTGGTCTTTAGATGAGCCGCTATTCATAAGTGGATGATATAACGAGTAGGTAAGGTACTATGTAGTGAAATATCCACTATCGTCGAAGCTAATTGCTAGTGTAAAACGATGTTGTTTTTGACGTATCCACGTGGGTGATCCAGCTGTGACGACATCCAAAGACATAGGTAAAAAGCCGGCGGCAGATAATAGTGATAGCGATAGCCTTCTACCCACAACTGCGCAAAATTGTTGAACCAAGATATGTACTTAAGCGTATCCGGTTCTAAACTTTCGCCGAAGACCGGCCGATTGGTAAGGACAGCCAGCACCTGGTGGTGATCACATCACCAAAAGCAAACCAAACTTGCAAGAGATTCGCCGCAATTTTCCTTAAGTTTCTAATTCTAGTGACTACCACCAAGGCTTTGCAATTCCCGGACGAGGAGAATGCGGCCTCCTTCTCAGTCACCAATCAGAAGCTGATCGCTCTTCTCTTTCTTTAGATTCATTTCTATCCATTTTATTCTCAACCTCGCCGCCACTCTTTGCGCATATTACGTCTATCCTTCGAATCCTTCAATGCGAGACACTATCAAATAGCCAACACTGACTGACCAAGCGCATACTTGAGCCAAGTCGCCATGGCGTTTCAAACGTCAGCTCTGCCGAGCATTGCGGCAGCGACGACGGATTTATGGCCGTCAATCTTGAACACGTTAATGGTATCATTCCGAGCGCCGGCGCTGCCGCCTCTGAATCCGAAATTACCTCGAACCCTAAAAGCCGAATCAAGTCACCAACAGGCGCATGTCCAGCCTAAACCTTCTTCGGTTATTCCCAAGTTTGAACTTCCCGAGTTTCTTCGAGATGCCCAGCACGATGCACGTCTCATGCCCACCGCTTCTGTAAAGAATATTTCTGCTCCCTTCGATATTCGCTCTTCGATTTCGAGTATGCAACGTACCGCGCTCATTGCGGCGAATCCGGTGGTGCATCGTCTATACCCGCAATGTTTATCGGTCCGCTCTATGTCGACGTCCACTACTTCACGGATATTTCCGGACCAGCTAACGAAGATGAATCTGCCCCAACGACGATCTTTCCAGACTGGTGGTTTGTCTAGGAACTTGCTTGCCCACATGGAGGAGTCTGCCAACAGGAATCCAACTAGCGCTACTGCTCAAAACGCATTTTATCAAGCTCTCTTAAAAGCTAATATGCCCGCTATCATCATTGAGAGATACCAGTCTGGACGCTTTGCAACGAACGCTGCCGCAACCGAAGCGTACCATAAGGCCTTGAACATGTTAACTCCGAATGGCGGCCAGGGAATTCAAGACGAGGATATCAACCAAACTGTTAAGAATCTACCCGGAAACCTTACCCCCACCCAAATCCAAGCTGTCACCCAGGCTCTAGCTGCTCGATCCCGCGGCGGCAACCTAGCGGTCTCTAAAGGCGGCCAGGCGACGGGTGGCAAGGATGGCCCACTTCATGTTGTCGTTGATGATACGCTTGGTGGCAGTGTCTTTCGCTGGGTTAAATTTCTTCTCTGGTTCTGTCTCTTCACCTACCTGAGTTTAGTCGTTGTCACTATGCTTATCGATGCCTTGAGTGTTTTCAAACGACCTGGCGGCAAGGTCGAAAGTGAGGTCAAAGCAGAACATCAGAAGACTCGATTCTCAGATGTGCACGGTGCCGACGAAGCTAAGGAGGAATTGCAAGAGATGGTTGACTTTCTACGCAACCCCGACAAGTTCTCCCAACTCGGCGGTAAACTCCCTAAAGGTATTCTGCTGGTAGGCCCTCCCGGTACTGGCAAAACGCTTCTCGCAAGGGCAGTTGCCGGCGAGGCTGGTGTCCCGTTCTTCTACATGTCCGGTAGCGAATTCGATGAGGTTTACGTCGGCGTTGGTGCGAAGAGAGTTCGAGATCTCTTTGCCGCCGCCAAATCTAAGTCGCCTGCTATAGTTTTCATTGACGAACTTGATGCTATAGGAGGTCGTCGAAATGCGCGCGACGCAGCATACGTGAAGCAGACTCTGAACCAGCTTCTGACTGAACTTGACGGATTCGATCAGACTAGCGGTGTCATTATTATCGGTGCTACTAATTTCCCGGAGTTACTCGACAAGGCCCTTACGCGACCAGGCCGTTTTGACCGTCACGTCGTTGTCGACCTACCCGACGTCCGTGGTCGTCTTGCTATCCTTAAGTACCACTCCCAGAAAATCAAGGCTTCCAAGGATGTCGATCTCCAAGCCATCGCCTTAGGTACTTCCGGACTCTCTGGCGCCGAGCTCGAAAATATTGTCAACCAAGCCGCCGTACACGCGAGCAAGGCAAAGGCGGCCTCGGTCAGGAAAGAAGATTTCGATTGGGCCAAGGACAGGGTTATCATGGGTGCTGAGCGAAGGACAATGGTTATAAGCGCCGAAGAGAAAGAAATGACAGCTTATCACGAGGCTGGCCACGCGCTTGTCAACCTATTGACCAAGGGTTCTGGCTCAAGCTTGTACAAGGTCACCGTCCTCCCTCGCGCACACTCACTAGGCCACACAGCCTCTCTACCAGAAATGGATAAATATTCTTACACCATAAGCAATTATCTAGCTCGGATAGACATGTGCTTAGGAGGTAAACTTGCTGAAGAGATTGTCTATGGAGTTAACCAAGTTACTAGTGGCGCGTCATCGGTAAGAGTGTATCCTGCGCTTACTTCTTCGTATTTGAGTATGGATTTGTACTAATATGATACGTTCAGGATCTTCAAGCAGCAACCGCTGTTGCCTTCGATATGGTCGCAAGCTTGGGCATGTCTTCCAAGCTCGGAAATATGGAGTATAGAAGCCGATACGATACCTTGAGCAGCGAAACCAGAGCCCAAGTCGAGTCTGAAGTCCAACGCACACTGAACGAAGCTTATGAGCGAGCTCGGAAACTCCTAATGGATCATCGCAAGGAACTTGACCTTCTAGCCAAGGCGTTAGTCGAGTACGAGACGCTGAGCAAAGAGGAAGTTGAGAAAGTTATCCGCGGTGAACGGTTACTTAACCGTATAGCCGTTCCGAAAGGCCCTATGACTATCCCGTCATCCGCCAAGCCCCCAGCCCCAGGCGAACTAGCCCCCCCTGCTCCGGGAGGGGATAACGGTCCACCCCCGCCGCCGGTTCCGCCAGCACCGGGCGGACTCGCCCCAAAAAGCCTCCCTCAGGATGGTTCAAGCGATAAACAGGACAGCTAATTTAGTGGCTATTAGTAGTTTATCTATATTATTATGCCTTGACGCCCGTCTTCCGTCGAAGACGAGATAGGGAAGCCGGCGGCTAGCTATCACCAGACATGGTGACGAGTGTGCCGAGCTTAGGATTGTGTTAGGTGGCATTGCCATGTGAGCACTATCTATGTACAGCGCAGTTGATATGACAAGCGCAGAGGAAGCGAGGAGGATGGGGAACACCACTTGAAGCGTTAGCTGTATCTTACAGCTTACTCAAGTAAAATGATTGAGGTCCGCAGAGGCGATCGGGTGTCTGTATTAGCGCGTCCCATGGGGTATTACTACTGTACTATTGCCTACCGTTATTATGGACAATCAAAGGGGCAGTTAACAGTTAGGTCTATCTTTTTCTTGCGTATGTGTATTATGTTACCCTATGAAAATAGAAATAAGATCATGCACGTAAAGAAGGGTACAGATGAGGGAGAAAACTTGGGTTTTGGTGTTTTCCCGGAGAAATACCTGTCATAGGGGATTTTTACCTTACGCCAAGGGAATGTTGTATGCATTTGATTGCTTGCTCACTAAGATGATTCGACATATACTAGTCAGTGAATGAGATTATTTATCAAGGTGGTTGACTGTTTGCCGAAGTACGAAATATAGGGACAGAAGTTTTGACCTGTTCATTGAGGTCCTCTTTCATATACAAGATCGTACCTGATCTGTAACACAACTATTTTCAATATAAACTACTAATCTTGTTGTGTTGCTGGGGTTTATATTACTTCCTTGGTTGTCCTCGGTATGCCTGTAAGTCAGTCCGTCTCTATCCGTTCCTGTTCTATTAATACTTATACCATTGCTCTTATAATCGGAACTCTTCGCGGCCGGTGCAGCTGTTGTAAGAAATAGGATAATCCAATATCATAGCATTGCTCAGCGAAAGCTTCTTCGAGTTGGAGTTGGCCACTTCGTCGTGATGGTACACGAACTTCAAAACCGACTCCCTTAATTGCGATGATGTTTTTGTTAAGCAGGTACCCTTGATAGAAGTTTCTTCGACCTGTATTCTCTGGTACCTTGGTTCTTTCACTGTCATTAGGAGATACTTGGGTGATCATTCTGAGCACCGGGGGGTAGATGGGAGTTTGCTTCGATTTCAGGTCTGTCCACTTACACGCAGAGGAGTTTCTCTTAGGAGGAAAGCCCTTGAACACCTGCGTCTGCCTCTCCTTTTTACAGCTTTCATGCAAGTAGTTACGTTTAGGGGTAAGACACCACTTTCCTTTGCTAACCCAATATAAAGCCCTGTAAGTCTCACTAGATATGTCATCATACGTGCTACCGCAGTAACCAAATTGGTTGATCTAATTTAGTATCATGAGCTGGGTAAGCTGTTAAAGAGTTCAGGTTCGATTACTATTAGGGTGAATGGTCTCGAGCGTATAGTTGATTCTCAACCCGTCACATAGGTTGCCATTTATTTAGACTTACTGCATCACTTGTATTAGGTAGTCATTTCTAAACAAATCGTAGTCAGTACGGAATAAGCACTTTAGTATATTGTTTAACTAAGTGTACAAGGTTAACATCGCATTAGCTTTTGGTAGGAATGTCATAAACATCAATATTATTACACAATATCTCCTTCTCATGTAACACCTCCATGTCCAATGCAAGCTTCTATACATCTTTAAGGCGGCCATGCCCTTTACCAGCCTTGAGGATTAGCTTCGCATCAGATTTCAACTACCCTTCTTTATAGGAACTGCCTTATAACATTCGAGTTTCATAAGGCCAAGCAACAGGTTAAGTGATAGGTGACATGTTACACCGGACTTATAGGCCGAAGCTATAACTCAAGCATTACTTCTACAGGCGTGGCCCTCGCAGCTGAAGTCCGTAATAACTCTGGTCGGGACATCAAAAGCAACGTGTTACTGGGCAACTAGAACCTTATGCCTATAGAACCCAGTGTCAAAATATACGGTACGTAGCCTGTGATAGGGGGGTTGCTAAAGTTCGTAGGATTTAGGGAGCAGGCGGTGTTATAAGTGAGTTACATATGAATGAGATACTTAAATACCATAGATCAGTACGTATACTAGAACTAGATACTTCAACAATAAGACTACGAAGGTATAGAACTAGTAACGTAAAGAATGATGAATTTGAAGTCTTATCTAGAAACTCTTCATAGCTGTCCAAAATCGTAATTAGTGCAAAGCGAACACCTGACGAAAACACCAGACTAGAAAAAATGAGGGGCCTAATACTTAAAGTGATATAACTATAGGAATGGCTTGGTGTAATATATAGCTACCTAGGTACCTACCTAAGATATAGTATTCTAGAATTTAGGTATCTATTTAATGACTACCTACGTACCTGTTATTGGCATTCATTTCCTTCTTTTATAAGAGGACCGAAAAAAGTCTTCTCCGCACAATACACAGTATATCAATAGAAATGGGCTCACGTTTGAGGTAGTTAGCCGCCATTATGGTTGGGTAGATATTTGAATATCTTAATAGTGGTATACTTTTACAGATGTCAGAAGTCTTAGCGGGTAGGTTCAAAGTTATGGGTTACTTCAGGATATTTAACGGCGATCAGAACACTGTGATTAAATAGCTACACGTATAATCCATTGATAGTAGTTTGCCTCCTATTTACTATATAAATTCAATAAATCGTCGTACTTAAGATTTTAGGTATTTCCAAGTGTTAGATGTAAGTTGCCGCAAGCTTGAACTCTTGGGGTCTCCCGGCTTCTCTAGAGCGAGTGGTGGTATGGCTACCGGTGGTAAGACGGAAAGGGTTCGTTTCCAACTACAGAGGATGTGTATCGTTGCTAGGGAGAATTAGGTACCTACCTAAGCAGATAAGAAAAGCGAGCAGACATAAGAGGTCAATATAATATTTGTCAAGGACACGGATAGCTTCTACTTAATGTAAAGCGACATGTACTATAGAATATGTAAATACCACGAGCGCCATTATTACGAACCGGGAGTGGGATCAGCTTCATTTATTTCCTACAGAACGGTGAAGAGTCATCCTCTAGGCGATTTGGGAACTGATCTAACTCCCTTGCCTCTCACCTAACTGGATAAACCTAATAACCGGTCCAAGCGAGTCGTTCCCATCTGTAGATAGTCACCAATAACACTTACTACTGCGTAGAAAAACAAAGCCGAAATATAGCACAAACGAGAGCTAGTTGCCCGTCTATAGGGGGCGTAGCTAACGTTTCCAGTGCAAACTTCTATGATGCTAACCATATTCTCGTATTATTAGATGGAGAATTGATCAACAATTAAAAGTCCCGTTACGCGTCCTTGCGGCAAGATTCAGCAAAACCCCGTCCATGTGCATGTCGCGGACAAGTACGTAGGTGAGCATCATCGCCGCCAGGGGATAGGGGTAGCTAATATGTAGACTCGGCATAGCAGGGCCAGCTAGGTACTAGGTGTAAGTGTGAGTGTGAGGGGGAAATGGTGTGAGTAACCCCCAAGTTCACCGCGTATTCATTTCTGAGGCTTCCCTGGATGGTTTGCCAGATTCGTTGGTGGCGTAGGGGAATGGAAATGACAACATTCTCAGCCCTTACATTAGTTCCACTTATCCCCTTTTCCTCTGTCGACCTTAATAGGAACTTTCATACCGGAAAAGTACCCCTGGCCAGCTAGTTGACTACCTAAAGTAGTCATCGTCTTACCTATTCCGAGCCCCCCTCTTGGCGGAGATTTTACGAAGCATTCCTGGATAATATGTAAGCGATATCAAACCATTCCAGGAGTCTGCTTGGGTCGCTTGTACGGCTGTGAATCTTCGACCAATGGTGAGGAACAAGGTATACAAGGCTTGCTTCGAACATCAAGTGCTCAACTTGGGTGTCTGAGGATGCTAGGCATACGGTCAGTGCGAAATTTGACACCTGGCTATCACAAGGTCATCGAAATGGATAGCGGTCCTCCCGGCGGTGGACCATGTCTCACGATGATGTTTATCTAACCGTACATAAAAACATAAATTTGTGATATATCCTCCGAATCCAGCCATATACGGATATTATGTGGCTTTGCTAAACATTAAGGATTGGACCCAGTGAAGTACCGTTGCCCTATGCAACACTCTTCAACTTAGCGGTGTGTCTACTGAGGCTCCTAGAATGTTCACTACCTACCTAACCTACCATGCTACATCGTCACTAGGCTATTTTCTTCCTTGCAAAGGCCCACTCGACCTAGGATGCGCATAATAGATGCAATTTCTACTAGCATCTAGTGTTATTTACGTTAAAGACCTTAATAGACCCTGACAAAATAGGGCGGCTCAAGGCCCTCAACTATCCACTTAATCAATGAGACCTACCATATTAGATTAGTCCGTACCATACTCTCGACGCCTGATGCTCGGTTTAGTCCGTTCCATCTGCCACCGCGTATCCCGAGTCCTTGGACGTGGTATATCGTATGTCGTCAACTGTCTTAGCCGTGGATACAAGGGCACCTTGTAACGTCGGCTCCGAGTTGCCACGTTTTAGATACAACGGCCCCAGTACCGGACTCCCGGGTTGAGTAAGGGGGACGCCCAGAAAAGTACCCAGATGAACATCAGTCCCTTACGTTGCCGCCACGCACCTAGCCACAAGAAGGAATCGAGAAGGAACCAAAAAAAAAACAAAAACGAAGGAGGTTTACACCATGTCGGTATGTCAGTATGCCGAAAAAAGGTGAATGCATACACATGTTGTCGTACTACGACTACCTAGCTGAATACCTTGTAAGAGTATTAGACATGGCGAACAACGAACAGGCACGCCTTTCTAATATGCCTAGTATCTCCACAGAACGATAAGTGAGCATCATTTGTTACTTTTTCGTTCATACTCCTGTACAGCATTCAAGGTCAACACAGGGTTATACCAGTAAATAACTCATCGTTAGGCTCATTAACATAGCGAAAGGAGAAACTATCAATATAGGGATGTTCTGGATTATTGGTTATTGGTTGCATGTTAACAATGTCTGTATGTGCAAGCATCCTTTGTGCTTCGAGAACACTGAAATGTATGTCTACCTGAAGAAAGCTACACGTGGAGAGTCCGTAAAGCTAATATGTTATATAGTGATAAGATACCCGTTGTTACAATAACAGGGTGTTGTTGGCATTGGAAACCATATCGTCTAATCACAATAAGACGAGAATATCTAGTTACCCGGCATCACTATGGGATCGTCATTATTTGACTCCTCACTACTGCCAACAGCTTCATGTCGACAGGGAGTGTCATATTTGCATGTGATATCCCCTGCATACTTTCAAGCCTGGTGTGCGTGGAATAGAGGTGTCTTGTCATAATGTGGCTTGCCCACAGCACCTGGGAGGTGACACGACGTTTCGGTACTTAGTCTTCCCGTGGGATTTACGTCGTTGCTGTCGGATCGATCACGGATTATGGTACGATAATTCAAGCAAGTGCCTCCACCGGTGGCTTGCCCTTCATTCAACAAAGTCGTGTGAATGGAGACTAGAATAATATCGGGCCCGAGAGATAAGGCAATTCGTCGACGGTATAGTGGTTGCCGAAGACCCCGAAAGTATCCTAACCTGAACGGTAAACAGGGCTCTTCGATGATATGATTTTGTCGGTAACCTGTGCTAGGCTGCCGGTTGAATTTTCAACTAGCAAAGCGGGCGAGGGCTATACGAAGATAAACTGGTAGCCAGGAACGTTAGTATTTTACCTACTTGTCAATATTATATGTCATCAAGACGGAAGAGCCGGCTAGGTTCCTCGCCTTGAGGACACTCGAAAGAATATGATATCATATCACGGTATCACCACCACCCGACTCTTTTATAACCATACTGTATAACGCATGTCGGTATCTTCAGGCGGAATCGGTATAGGTAGGTTACTTCGTACGCTCGCTCTTCAAGGTCCGACTGGGTAACACTAGGGGTCTATCGAAGCAAATTGGGCGTCTCCTGGCGCTGGGGTTCGGGATAGCATGGAAGTCTACCTCTTCCTCACGAGTGCGTTGGGTACTTCCGTAGTCTATCTGTTGGGTTTCTACAAGGTCAGTTGGCGTATGTAGTGAACGACTTGGGAGATGGCTGGCTTTGCCGATATTTAAATCACTCATAGCACCGATGATGACAGATAACAGATTTCCGAACGGTCCCCTCTGGCAAGAGCTCAAAAGCAAGGAGCAATTCATAAGCGGACCTGATAGCTTCTTAGGGTTTGGGTAGGAGAAACGATTGCATCAGCTACGATTTGATTATCCCTTGCATTAGAACGTAACTACATTCGTATTACGCAGTTCGTTCACACGTAAATTCGACGAGAGGGAGACATTTTGACGACTTAAACACTTAACCTAGGATTCTAGAAGCACTAAATCTTGAGGGATGATAAAGGTTTAGATCGTCTTACTCTTACGTCCGAGCTCATTCGTTTGCCCCAGCCCCTATGACAATTCAATTCGGTGGCTGGTACGTAGTAAAAGTCATGATAGCATAGAACTCGAGATCTAGGTATCAGAAATCCTCCCCCTCCCCCCCCCCCTCTCCCGAAAAAAGCCCATCATCGACCACGAAATGTTATTAACCTTCTAGTGGGTAGCTAGATTTGTTTCATAGGTCTACCCGCCACCGCCCAGAGATGTCTGTTCGCGGGAACCCCTGGGTGTTGACTTACATATCCGGACGTGACCTGCAGAATTTGAATCTCAACGGCTCGAAAGGGCGGTGTGGGTTTAGGGTTTAATCGAAACTCCCTATTGTTCTTGCTTGGGCGGCGTCATATGCACAGAGAGGACGCAGAAGCCAGACGCTTTGCAACAGGTTGGCGAACAGACGTTTAAACAAGCCGATCCCTCAAGAACCCGCGCGTGCGCATCTGCACCAAGGTAGCGACGGCGCCAACGACAGCGGCAGTGAATCTGCAGGCCGTTTCGTATTGCCGCGTAGCAACTCTTATCATTCGCTTTTATGTTGCGTTGAGCTTGGGTCTGACTTTCATCTCCAAGTCTATCGCGCAAGTCCTCTCGTCATTATCACTGGACTAAACTGCTTTTGATCGCGCAATGCAGCCCGGATGTTTTTTGTCACATTTTTTACATCTGATTTTGGACGCCCCCCGAGGTTGGGTAGAGAGAGTGGAGAGAAAGTCTTAAAAGAGTGATACGATATATCATTTTCCCCTGACTACATACATTCGGACCTGCATAATGCAATCCAACGTCGGGTCTTCACCGGGGCCCCATGTGCCCTTTCTCTCTTCGTTTCTACGTAGTGCGCCATGGAAAAGGTGAGCGAAGCCGGACCGCTTCTTCCATGTTCTATTTCCTTGTCAGAAATAGTTGTGTTAGAGAGTAAGGTACTTTATGTTCTGAGCTAACAATCGCCGTTTATTAGCAAAGCTTTCCCTACTACAATATGATACTAGACCGTTGCAATTGAAACGAAACATCTTGATTGAATTTAAACAGAATGTCATACTGCATATCTTCAATTCCTCTTCCCCTACTGCCGGTAGGTCAGCAGTATGAAAATGGCTATACGTACATAGTATGTGAACTTGGTGATCGGCTTGTGACCAAGAGGTGCTTCCAATTCTTTGCACGAAAGCCGTCTGCTACAGTTCTCCGGCATAGTTTAAAATGCGGTAGTAACTATGTGCAGTAACATACGATAGTATTTCTCCGAATGCACTATAGTGGAGAGAAAATCTCGACTCTCGTGATGCCTAGCAAGATTTTACCGTTTCACGACGAAAGGGGTAGATGGGACGGGAAAATTGCTTCGGTGGAAGGTGACAGAAAAGGGATAGGCGATTCACCTTGCAGTAGTACGTTATTTGCCGCGCTGTGCAGGAGTATATGGGTATTAATGGTTTGTCATCTTCCATGTCGTCTCCTTTCGCTAGGAAACAGGAAAGAAAATCTCCGATTAGTTGGTCCGCATGCAGGTGCAGGTGCAGGTGCAGATGCAGATGCAGATGCATTGAGTATAGGCATGCACTATAGCTCGTGAAGAATGGTGAAGAGTGAAGGATCGAGTTGCATCACAAAGCTTGTAAGCAACGACATTACAGGAAGGATGGTGTACACGGGGAAAGAAGTTATTACGAGGACTGCTATACTTCGTAGGAAAGCGACTAATCCTAAGTTAGGTTGGTGGCCTTTGAAAATGGTGAAAGATTTCCGAGGGGCTGGACAGGCTTAAAATCCCACTCTTGAAGGTCTAGGATAGACGAACTTGGAAAGGCCTCGCAAGGAAAAGGAGTCAAGGGGGGTTTCCCGAACGCCGTCTCGGAACCTCTCCCCGGAAAAAAAAAAAAGTTGTCCCCCACTCTACTGCAGAATATGCATCATCCCCCTACGACAAAGGATGCATCTAGAAACATACTTCTATCTTGTTACGTACATTTGAGACGAGTAGTTTTTCTTGCCTGTCTACCTGAAACTTTTCCTTATTTCCCTTATATTTTTCTTCTTATCTTTCTTCTTATATTGATAGCTCTCGGTTACCACCAATATTATATTTATTAATCAACTAACAGTACCTACCTACCTAAGTTAAGTAATGAGAATTTAAAGATAGTGGTGTATACAGGGTCACCCTAGGTAATTATCGTAATAATAACCTGACGCACAACGGGCGCTTACGACATATAAACTCCTCTTATCGTCAGTCTTATCGTTAACGTATGGGATAGGTTAGAGATGTACGTGATCGCCGAGATAGCGGGTCGGCTCATAGTACGGACCCGTAGATATCCAGCTGCACATTTCGACTCCGTCCCGTGATTCATCTTTCATGCGTCTCTGCATGAACTCGACATCTCGGTGGGCTTTTCCCTCAAGCTACGCATGCAGTAGAATCGTAAAGAGCCACCGGAACTAAGGGAATCGTTACCAATATCAGAATATAAATCAGTCTGGCACGGTCTGGACCATCTCGTCAGCCTCGCTCACCTTGTGTCTAATCCGATATTATGGGGTGAGAATCCACATAAGAACCATATTTGGGGCAGATCGACGGATGAATCTGCTACCAACACCATGGGGACTGTCGTAAGTTGTAACCCCTCATCCAAAGGGTTTTGCAGCCACCTTGTCAAGTTAAGCTGCTACATCTATTCATTGTAAGGCGCATGCATGCATATCTGTAGTGTTAGGAGGTACCTAAGGTAGGTAGGTATGCATTTCTCCGGCCGGCAGCGGAACTAGCGACGGCACGGCGGATGTTAGCCGCGACGATACTAATTCGTGCATATGGACATACATACCTACCTACCTACCTACCTATGTACCTACATATGGATTAGTAGGTCTTCGGCCGTTTCTGTACACCACATATCAGTAATAGCGTAACATCTACTAGTAGTCGGATGCTACGTCGCGTTACAGAACCCTACAGAAAACGCCCGGCAAAGAAAGCTGGGGTCGGCAGATCGTTGCAAGACAGACATTGAAGACTCGCTTAGATCGCTATTCGGAAGTACTTGGATCTGCGGAGTGTAATTCGGCGAGCTGACGGGTTGAGTCGTAAATACACGGTCCCCAGGATGTGGAATGGGTAAATGATGTCAGGGATAACCCGAAATAACCGAAATCTTCGGATTTCTTTTTCGTTAGTTAACAGGTAATAACTAGCTGGGTACCTGTTAAGTGAAATTAATTCAGCAACGTTTTAGATATCCTAAGGGTCGAAAGGTATTTCAACCAAATTCGAATATAAACGGTTTAGTTGATGAACATACTCCTCCCATTCTAACCACATATAAAGTACATGCAGTATGTAAGACGTAGTCTCTATCTACACATATGGAGAAATTACGTATCTAGTGTACGAGCCTTGTTATAAGCCCTGTCCATAGAATCGCTGTCCTGGTAAATTGCATCCGCTCCAGTGTTACATCGTGAAATGGGTAGACATGAAGCAGACTAAACCTCTACGGGCGAAATTACCTAGATATGATCAAGGTACATGCGTACACTAGATTCAGGACCTTGTATATCTGACGCTACGCTGGCCGATGTTACGATACTGGAGAAGAGAAAATTTGTTTCATTTCATAGACGGGAACTAAAACCGAACGGGAATGACGACAATGGTGATGCCGGTGGCATTTTTTAAGATTTCGGTTGCGAAAACGACACTGCGGGCGAACACGTGGATCGATGGATCTGCTGCAAGGGCAAAACACGTCGCAAACTCCGATCCCGGTCTATAAGTCGTCTGGTTCTCCCTTGTTGTTGCTCCGTAGATATGAGGTAGGTAGAGGTAGTGTAAGGTAGGTATGTAAACATTACGAACTGACAAACCATGACGTCGGGGGGCCTTTTAATAACGACAATTTAAGGATTTATGACCGCAATGCGAGGCCGGCTCTAATAGGTACACGATCGTCCTTCTTTATTCAGCATTTACCATTATCAGGTACTTGTTTGATTAGGAACCTTGGCGAGCAAAACTTTACACTATGCGTAGAAGTAAAGGTTAGTTAGTTGTAGGTATGCTATAACGTTAGAGTAGAAGTTCGAGAGAAAATATACTGCAATGCAGGTAATATCTTAAGTCGCCCGCACAATAACGGACACAACTCGTTAGAGAAGAGTACCTCTTTCGGATTAGAAAATATTACAATAACTCTTTTGGGGAAATCCCCTGGCGTACAGTGTGGAGGTATGACATGTCAGCCCAGGAAAAGCCCCTGCCGGCAATCCATGGGTATCCCTTGCTAACATGCGTCTAAGATAGCGTGGATGCTATGCCCTTGCATCTGCAGTACAACGGTTTGGGTAGCCTAGTGTGGGTACCTTAGATACCTTAGGTACCTAGGTACCTACCTAAGTTTATTCAGTTGCAGGTTGCAGTAGCGACATACGTCTAGGTATGTAGATTACCTGTAATTAGTGGGAATTCGTAACAGATAAGGTAACAACTTCGTAGCGTTAGCCACATTCGTTAAGCTCTCTCTTCATCAACACTCCACTTGGAAATAAGACCGATCCGCCAACTTTTTACATACCAGCATAGTGTAGAGCAGTACGTGCTGAGTGAACATGGAGGATAAGAGAGTAAGAGGGCTATGCATTCAAATATTTGATTCTTGGCATACTCCCTAAATCTGGTAAAAACATTGCACAGCGTCTTTGGCTATTGAGTAGTTCGACGCTTTGGCGATCCGTGTTGTTGAGATCAGACCAGGACCCTCTCGACGGTCATTTATTTAGTCTTAGGCATTTGTGGGTTTGCAACGTGGGAATTCTAGACTAAACGCCACGTTCTAAGCGATAGAAAATACGATTTTAATAATAACGTGAAATAGCACGTGGATTAAAGCTGTCAGTTGGAATTAAGATGCATACATATGCGGCTAAGAAGAGCTACTCCCATGATTTCTCTTCTACTTAGTTTCCATTAGGATTTAGGGCTCGTATTTCTCGTTAGCGAGACGATATCGCCTAATCGTGTTGGTTTAGCATAGCGCTAGAAGCAGGTAGACAAAGGTAAGGTGACCGATTAGCGAACAGGTGAGACAAGATCGCGGGGATGAGGACAAGTTAGGGGTAGTGGTGTGCGGCTGAACTTTTTGGAGGGGCTGTCAATTGGATGGGGAAGCGTCCGAAGGCATACACTAATTCCTACGTTTGGTTATAGACCATCCGTGGGTCTTTAATTACTATGTAACCTAGGTTAGGTAGGTAGTTACTTGAGCTGATACTTGGTAGTGGAGGCTCGCGAGTGACAGTGGGGCTTTAATACTAGATAGATATTTCTTGTATTGAGACAAGTTTGGGCGAGATCGAACTTCGAGTAAAAACATGCTTGGGTTACCTGTTAGGTCTGTCCGTCGGTTCTCTAAATTCATCCTTTTAGCGTCGGTAAAAAAGGTCGTCTTTATCAGCCCACTAATGAGGTAGATGTGAAGAACAGCTGCCTAAATAGACCTATCCCACATTTGCGACATCGGGTACGTTATATACTTACCTACCTACCTAGGTAGGTAAGGTATATATATATATATATATATCTGCAGTGTAACGAAGAAACCGCGGTTGCGGCTCAAGAGTTTGTACTACTTCGACTATGTATGCAATATCAATATTAGGTATCACCTAGGTACCGTGATTCCACCCAACATACGATAGATAGTAGCATCATGAAACGAAGTCATGCGGCCGGAGCTGCCGGCATCCGGAACTCGAGGCATTTCGACTTCCGGTTCATGCCAAGAATCGGGCATCATACGGTATCGAAGTCTTCATCGCAATGAAGGGTGCCTGAAAAGTAGTATATTAATATGATACATTAGAGGGGATTCGAGTAGAGCTCGAGTGGAGACACAATAATTAAAGGATCTGCATTGAAGGGATACAATAGTCAAACTGGGTTGACACACATTGCTAACCAGTCTCTTCCGGAAGCTGGGTTCTCGCGCCGCTAGAAGTAGTTGGGTGCCCGATGGGTAATTTCTCCGAAAGTAGTAGTTTGTGTATGAGGTAGGTATTGGTATGAGAACCCGCGCCCTACTAACTCACGTCCGGAATCATTATATTAGGCCGTTTATAACTCCGAGCGTAGCTAGAACCCGCCAAGAACATTCTGGTTTGCTTTCTTGAACTTAGTTTAAGTGACAGTTATGATAATCAGTAGTTACACTTGTTATGGATATAGTATTATAGTGTTGTGTTGATAGAATATTCGCTCTAGGTAGGTACCTGTAACATATCATGATATAAATGACGCTTATGATGAGGTGATAGCACCAAGGCACCCCACCTAAAAACCTGTATGTGTCAATTACATCGAGCTAATGTCAGTGACCATATATTTTTATTGTGGTGGGGGATCGCCATCGTGTAGGAGGAGTTTACGTGGGGCCTCGTAGTGTACCATCCACCAAATAATCTGAATGGAAACTAGTTGTTGTATTTCCGACAACGTAAATATAATGGGAACGTCCAAATATCTCATCTGAGAAATAAGCTACAAGCTACAAGCTACAATCTCGCACGGTAAGTGCTGTAGCATCTGTCTATTCTCGTTTTGGCATACAATACTACCGTCTATCTTAAACTACCGAGCCTAGTTCACCTCATGGCCCTAGTCCAGCATCTATTAAATCTCCTATTGGTTAACCCAAGAACACCTCGCTGGAGAGTTCCGTACCAAATATTCATTGGCTACTCCCTCAACGTCGCATCGCTCGTGATAGTTGTGGAGAGAGAGGCTGCGACACACAATCTAATATTTAACTGGCTCCTTAGGGCCGTCGTGGATCCGTTCTTCTACATACGTGCCTAGGTTAGGGAGGTAGTAACTAATCTCGCAAATGCTGTTGCTGTATGCGGAACGTCACGAATGTGGAAAGCTCTATGTAAACCTCAGGAACAAGAGTCAGTGCAGTGCATTGTTCTCTCCACTCATTCTTGGGATCCCACGAAACTCCGGATCGAGTGTCCGGAGTCATACATAGTGGCTCTATTTGCGACGCGCATTATGCATTGTTCGGTTGTAGATATGCGTATTGTATCGCAATAACTACCCATGGAGTCGTAGTGTCGGTAGAATCATAAGCGGTGATATAGCATGGAAAACAGATAGGTTAGTTGGGTCCATCGTAATCGGTGGTTTGTAGATTCAATATCAACGTTATAGTACATACAACATATCATCTGCAAGTGATGTCAAGAGGGGGGAATCATCTAAGTCTTGCAGAGTATTCCCCTCTTAATCTTAGTGGCGAAGGAAAACATGTGGAAAGCACAGACCTTAGGAGAATGCGGGGAATACATGTGTTTCTGATAGATTCTGGTGATGGTTGAAGGGTTATTATAACAATTTCCATCCACAAATTTCCCTTCAATTCTCTACCTGGTTTAAAAATAGTTAAGGGCGATCAAGACCCAACCACCCTAAGTCCCCCTAGTTCTTGAGATCGCTCACGATAAACTAACGTATCCGAAATTGGACCGGATATGTGCCGGAGCCCCCTCTCCTCTTAGGATTCTACTACTTCAAACATTCTAGCAATACGAATCATCTGGGTGGCGTGTTGTTTCAAACTTGTTGATTACGGTACTGAAGAGTCATCATTTATCGCTGCGTCCCCCCGATGTGGAGAATCTTGCGCTTTGCCTATACGCTCTTACTGATCGCAAACCTTTTTACTCGCGTCTCGGGTGACTGTAGATTTCGAAATCTACATACCTATGTAGGTACCTACCTGTGATCTTATGTGTGGAGTAGACGGGTAATCTCTACGCACAGACGTTGATCTACTTCCTTAGGTTAGTATGTCGGTTACAATCCGTAGGGTCTGATACACTACCACCGCGAGGACGTTCTGACTTGTGGTTAGAGTAACCAGTAACTTAACTAAGGTAGGCCGAGGTTTTACAACGCTGAGTTCAACGGTATAAGCTTCTCGGAGAGCTGCCCCTCCTTATGGATTTGCAACGATGAACCCCTCTCTGCTGGTAGTCCACTTGGTGAAATAAGAGTAGTACCAAGTCTGCGTTTTGTTTTCTCCTCTCTTCTCTTGGAACTCATTACCAATACGCACCAAGTTCTCGAAATGGCTACTACAAGGGTATTTGTAAGGGCAGACTACCGGTATGATCCGATATAGATACAATCTAGGGACGCTACCAGCGTGGGATTTCCCTTGTCTTCCCTTGACTTTTCTTAACTTTACAGCATGACAAGGAACCCGTCTGCCAGCATGACATTTACATCACATGAATGTCGGGTGCCGGGGGATTTTTTTTTTGGTTCACGAACTCGACTATGTTTGCCGCGATTGTCTGCGGGGAAAGTAAATAAATAATGTTACCATATGTACGGATTATGGTGCCCTTTTCCCTCGCTGCATTTTGACTCCTGGTGTTCAAAATGCTCCTCTCACTGTGACCTTGGGAACGACAACTATTCTAGCCATATGAAGGCTGCTGATAGAGACAGTAACATTTCTAGTTGAGCTAATCGGATGGCTAGAATTCACTGCGCTAGTAGCCTTACTTCTTCGGCCTTGGGCTGCTTGGGTTATTGCACCTTGGTAAGATGGAACTTGCCGTTGGTAAGACGACCAATACCCAAGTAAATATTCGGAAAGCTATTGCTCGGTCGCTTAACTGAAAAAGAAAGAAAAATGAATAGCGCGCTTCTACCTTTAAAATTGTTAGGTGGGTAAGGAGATCCTTGCTGCTAACCTTGGCTACCACGCGGCATCGCGGCATCGCGGCATAATCACGACAGCGACAAGCGCGACAAGCCTTTTGCTGGAAGCTAAAGGCGGGATTTGAAGTACCTACATAAACGATTGCTTGCATTTCGAAATTTTGACACCTCCTATAAAGGTGGATATGGACCTAACTCAGGATGTACATTATTGACATATGTACATAGCTGCATGGCTTATGTAGTGTATGCAGAAAGAAGAGCTAGCAAGGTAATCGATTACGGGCCATGCACTCAAAGGTTTCCGGGCTTCTAGCGTAGACCCACGATATCCTATTTAGGGAAAAGTCCTCTTTTGGGGAATCCTCACACATATTACCTACGAATAGGTATATAGGTAGTAGTAATAAAGAAACAATTAATAACAATGACTAAATATGAGACGGTTACCGCTTCGCGTGCCTTTCGGCGTGTGTGATCAACTACGCAGGAAAACAGGTACGTAGGTAGTGTATAGGAAATAATGCAAATATAGCAAACTGTTATCGTCTGGCATCTGCAAGCTTGTCCCATCCTGCAAGTTCCCACCGCGGGAGTAGTGTGATTTACGCTTAAATGTCTCCCTTAAGCTGCTCTGTAGTACTGCAAATGCAGGTGTTCGTTCGGCAGAGTCAGCTGCAAGCTGCAGGTGCTAGTGGGCTACCATTTGCATGCATAACTACCAGGTACTTAGATACATACCTATGTACCTACCTACCTACCTGTATGGGCTACGCGTATGTGTTTTTCTTATTAGCCGTCGTTAAGGTGTGTAGTTGACATGTTTCGAAACAAAGGGGTTCATTGGGTGAGCTATTGGGTCATCGTCCCGGAAGCTCTTCAGTCCCAGTTGTCTTTCCTGGTCTTTCTAGCAGATCAAATCTAGGAAAGCTGTTATAGATATTAAGTGCGTTATAATGACAGGGAATACGCACCTCACCGGTGAGGAGGCTTAAACTTTCCTATTATATCGGTACCCTACCTAGGTAGGTTAGGTACGTAAGCTTAGACGCGAATGGGATCGTAGCTGAAATGGAGCTGGCACCTAGGTACTTGAAATTGCACTGCGGCGAAGACAATCACTGCTGTTTATATCGCTATCAATCCTTGAAGCTTTCTAGACGTTAAATAATCGCTTGCATTATTTGTTTCTTTTTGAAATTGAATCGTATAATTAATCGGCTGGGCTGCTGGGCAAAGCATACGGTATCCCCGAGATACCGGCATTTACTTAATAATGATCTTGAGAAATTTCAATAAGATGCCAGCTCTTAGCTTAGCCCCAGAAAAATAATAATATTACCTAGTTATATTGTGTACACGCAGTTAAGAGGGTACCTGGTACTTTTCGCTATCATTTAGCGAATGTGATAGGTTTTCTCTTAGTACGTATGTACCTATTGAGGTAGAATCCATTTAAAGACCTTACCTGTACCGATTATCGAGCTAACCCTCCTTACCTTAGTAAGGCTAGCAAGTAAATACATACACAAGGGAAAAAGGTTGCCAGTCTAAATGAGCCAGGCATCTGAAACAATGGGGCTGATTGTTACTTCAGAATCGTCAAGCGACTCGTGATTTGAGGTCGAGTTTCGATAATTCCCCTGAAACTGTCTGGATCGAGGTCACTTCGCGTGATACCACGACTTCGGAACGGAGTCCCGGTCTTTTCCTGGGGGAACTATCCAATGCTACGGTACATCGATATACAAACATTATGAAGTTTGTTAAGAGACCGACTGTATAGAAAAAGAATATGAAGGAATCGTTGTTTATCAATTGAGATTAGGTTAATCTATCACCATCACCGTTACCATCGGCCTCATTTTCAAACAAGACCTCCACGTTAATCGCGTGCAATAAGCATATGACACGAAGCAGATGGACTTCAAGTTGCTCCTAAGGGCTTGTAGGAAAAGTGTACTAAAAGGTTAACTTCTCGTTTAAAACATGTGCCTGTTTAAATTTATGTTATCGCTACTATTTCTTTTCATTGGAACTTCGCTTTGCCTATGGTGCGATCTGGTTCAAGTCTCCAAGTCCAATTAAGCTATTTTATTGGCGTTTAAAAGATTTGGTACGCCAAGTAGGTAGTTATAAACTTTAATGTTTAAACTATATAGAGCAATGTTCTTAAAACTGGTTTATTAATATCTATTTATTGTTTGACCTAGTTAGTTAAAAGCATTTAGTCAATACTTATCTTAAATAACTTATTATAACGGCTAATAAAACATTTCTCTGTAAAACTGGTTGACCATTACCATGTGTTGAGATCGCGTCTTCTGTTTTCATGACTTAAGTACTTAATTGATCGTGATGAAACGTTGAAAGGCTTATACATTACTTGTCCCATCTATGTTATACTACCTACACCACGCCATTTAGATCGTTAGGTACCGAACCATAAAAGTAGACCATGTCGTGCTGGTTCCCGTCTAGGATACTTTACCCCTCTTCTCCCCCGCGGCTACCTAACTCTCGCATCTTTATTCATATACACTTGAGAAGATTCAATGCAGTGGCATCCCTAGGTTATATCGTAAATTAATTTGGACGTTGATATGCGCAGTGTTGATATGTACTAGAAGTTTATGGTTATCTGTATAAATGGATACTAGAAAGGCATGAATGCAATAAATACCTATCTGCCTACCTAGGTACATAGGTACCTACCTATGTAGGTATGTACCGTACAAAGCGCCCAAGTATTGTGGAAAATAACCAACTTCTCGGGTACATAGATAGGTAGGTATTTAAGCGCGGACAAGATACACGTATATGTAAACCTTAATCTAGTTAGTTACATGTAGTTCATAACTTTATGTTTACCGAAGGTCCTTATTTCCATCAACACGTTGCACGTCTAAATGAAAGCACGAGGGGTCTCCCTATGTATTGTCAGCGACGCTGCTAATGCATTATTATCTTAAACCCCGGAACCTGGCAATGCCCTTTCTCTTCTACGTATAATCCATGATCCCTGATCCCTGAACGTGAACCTAGTTTGTTCTCTTTCGGCGTATTCCTCCCCCTATGTAGTGTAGTAGCTGCCATCTGCATGTGCATTTAGGGAGCCAGCGGTATCTTGGCCGGTAGCCGGGGACTTGCTGATGACAAGCCTATCGTAACTATCTACATAGAGGTTAGGTCTCTTAACGATACCTTAGGTGTAGGGGAGGTTGACGGGTCGTGAGTACCTAAACCATTGGTGCTAAGAATCGACAGGTTGAGAGCGAAGAAAAAAAAAAAAAAAAAAAAAAAAAAAAAAAGAAGCTTATCCTCGCCGCTGATATTGTTTTCTCTATTATCAATGTCACTACATATTTCTCCCACCACCATCTATTATATATTCTCCAATAGGCACGGCCTTCTACTACGTCTACCAGGCATCAAGTCACATATCAATACTATTTTAAGCGACGCTCTGATACAAAACTTCTTATTCTGTATTTGACGTCGCAGCTGTCGGCCTGTTCGGTAGAGACACCCGAGACAACTTATTGACGTGACCTAACGCTTATATTATAGCAGGCTGATTTTATGGTCGTCCGTCTGAAAGACTCGCCTAGCCAGCAGATTCCGCACATACGCACAGCACACACTTGTACATTCCGATTGCCCACGGACTCTGATCAACACGGACGTATCCTGACAACGCAGTTCGCAAGTAACGGACGAAACTACTGGAGGTATCACTGTAACAACCCTCACATCTTACTTCCCGTCATTATATGCCGCCACTGGTCTTTTTCGAGCATTCCTAACTCCAGAGCTCTCAGACTTGAAGAGATCGCCGGCCTATTCTTCCCCTTGCGATCTTATCAATTTGTATGACATATACCCTTCGCTCCAATTTGGGATGTGCTCGAGCCTTCTCCTTTCCCTTTGCGATTATCACCTAGGACTGCATAGCCAGGAAAGGAAGGCATCCCATCGCCATATAGCATTCCCATTGATTCAGGGAGTAGTAATCAAACTTCGATAATACCTTAATTCACGGATGACGGGATTCTCTAGTTTACCTATACAAAAGACGACGGGGTTAGCATAACTAGCCGCACTGAAGATTTTGGCCCTGAGTGCTCGGGCTATATTACAACATTCTCCTAAGCTTTTGTAGACTAGTCCTACCTACCTTCACGCCGGTTTTGATCGCTCATCTCTTAACTATAGGATTGAAACTCAACCCCAGCCACAAGTTGGGGCTAGTTTCTGCTATAACCGTGGACGCCTCGGCTCCCAACGAAGATCTTTAGGTCGCCATCAATAGTAAGCGGCCTGGTTTCTTGCCGCCTCGTGCTACGAGGTGGATTGTGTCATTGGGAGAGAAAAGTGAGACGTCTTCGCGGCCTTTTTCGCTGGCAACGAGACAGTGGTAGTTAAGGCCCTTGAAGGGCTAGGGCTGGCCTCGACTGCCGGAATCTTGAGGGAGCCTATCGACTAACGCCAAATATGATTTTGACGAACTGAACCCTAACTTGGTCTACCGAGTGAATACTTCTTAGAGTACTGTGAATAGGTACAACTCGGATCTGGTCAGCAAATTCTTGACTGTTTTTTTTGTTGTTGGGGACGTGTCCTGCCTGGCCACATGAACTGATGGATGATCTAGTTCGCCCGTCGCCAAAATTCTCTCCTCGGGTTGAAGTCTGAAGTCTGGATCCTGAGGCTCAGATGTTTGTGCACAAGGGCTCTTAGTTTACTTTACTCGTAAGTTAGCGATCTCTATTTCCTAATCGACAGTCTAGTTTTCGTCATACTTAAATGTCGTGTTGGACAATATCTGGCTTATGCTTAACTGGTCTCGATACTTTTGCCAAATTTTCTTATTTATTTCCCAACTCTTACACTTAGTTTATTTTATGAGCTTACCCGACCAAGTTTATTCTTCATTTACTGAGACTCTAGTCGACTTCAGATTATCGCTCCTCCGCGGCGCTAAACATTCTCGTTGTCGTGATTCAATCTCGTATATTTAATCTGGCCCTCTGCATGGGTTTCTCATATCGGCTTGCACCGAATATCTGGAACCAAAACGTCTCCACGCATAGATTTCAATCTCGGCGTCGCATTGAAGATTCCGCTTACATACTGTTCCGAACAAGGGTATCATCCACACTTGGGGCTGCCTGTGAATGACCCACGCTATCCCTGTCCCTTCGCCTTAAGGGACTCCTGGGTCTGGTTCCACATCACTCATCTACCTTGCGCTTCTTGGTTCGCACTGTAAGACATATAAGTAGTCTCGTTCGCACACTTACACTACTACTGGTCGCCGGGTCCTAGATCTTGGGGTCACCAGAGAGATGGAGTTGATGGAACTTGTCGACAACGAGCCGACGGCTCGACCCTTTCAGTGCGACTGGGATACGTGCAAAAAGGTACGTGCAGCCATTTCCTAGTCATGCATCTTCATCGTCGCCGTTGCCGTCGCCATAGTTGTGATCAGAGTTACTTATACGAACGCAGTGTTTCAACCGCAAATCCGACCTCCAAAGGCATTACCGAATACATACGAATGAAAGACCGTACTCCTGTACAACACAAGGTTGTGGCAAAAGCTTCATACAGCGTAGCGCCTTGACGGTCCATATCCGCACTCATACCGGCGAGAAACCTCATCAATGCCAACATTCTGGATGTGGCAAACGCTTCTCGGATGTAAGAGCTTCATCCGGCTTCATAGTATTAAGACGACCTGCTAATCCGTTCAGTCTTCGAGTCTAGCTCGACATCGACGTATCCACACCGGGAAACGACCTTATAAGTGCGCTCACGATGGTTGCCTTAAAAGGTAGCGCGAGATTTATCTTCTTCGGATGCAACGACTAACGCGTCTTATAGTTTCTGTCGGAAAACAACGATGGTAAAACATCAGAGGCGTTCTCACCAAAGGGGTCCCCATTTAGAGATAGAAGATTTTTCTTCCGAGTCGGACGGCGGCGAGTCTCCGTCTACTCCCAAGCAACCCGGCCCGTGGACAGCAGGCCAGTTGGTAAGCGGGCTTCCGGATTTCCAAGACCACGCCGTCCAGCGAGCATCGCCTTTCGCCGACTTTAGTCAAATAAACCAGTACAACATCCCGCAGCAGTATGGCCATCGGCATAGTATCTCTGGCGGAGGCGCCCACGAATACCATGGCGATATGGTCCGGCCGTATCAACACCCCGCACTTCATATGCTTCAGCGAACGGCTAGCATGCCCCAGCATCCTTACTATGTGACGGACCAGAACAACCCTGGCATCGCGACAATGAACACGAATCCGATACAACAGTACCAAATGCCGAGACAGCAACCTGAGCGGCTCCCAATAGAAACTACGTACCATGCGCCGGGAAACATAATCAGCCCAATCCGGAGCAGCCCTGTTAGCTTCACGACCGTAATTTCTGCGCACAGCCCGTCGGGTCAGGACAACTACTACCAGCAACAGTCCCCCCATATGACGCCGTATTCGTTGAACACAACGCCTGTCATGGAGCAACCCATGGTGCAGTTCTCTCAGCAAGTCCCTCAGCAAATCCCCCAGCCAGTGCATCAGCAGGTCCACCAAACAATCCATTCTTCGCAGCCGGTGCAACCTCAGATGTCTCCCATGCAACAGGTTCAGCATATCCACCAAGTCCAGCAAACCCAACAGGGGCAGCAAGTTGAACAAGTTCAACAGGTCCATCAGGTTCAAGATCAATATCAGCCGGACCCAACGCAACAAGAATCTTGGTATAGCACAGGACCTTACCAACAACCGGTTGAGGTTTCTACCATCGATCAATTACCGTCGTTCGGGACTGGGTCAGATTACCCGTGGAGCGTCAAACCGGATTTTGACGAGGACACGTCAACGCAGATGCCGAGTTCAAGAATCAACGATTTGTGATTTGTTGAATTCGGCATATGCAATCCACATATTTCTGTTCTCTTATTGAATGTCTCGAGTAATTACTCGGTGGGCGTTTTTTTATTCTAATTAACAACCTTAATAATTCGGTAACGAGCCTCCGACCTACCCCTGTATTATATTGTCTCGTTTGTTGTTTGCATGTCGAATTAGGATGTACCACTAGGGGGTATGCAGGACCGGATTACGTATCGACTGAGATTCGATGGCTATAAGGGGGTAGCCTTTGGTGATAACGCCAGAAGCAATGCTCTTGCGTCTGCCATTCCACTGAGTTATTGGGCTATCTATTTCACCGTACAGGCGGCTACTTCGTATGAATGGCCCAATGTACGGCTTTGGTCCGGCCGACTGTTACCGACCTTTGACAACCGATGCCGTTCTGGACAACTTCGAGGCGATTCGCCGCTCATCTCTTTCATGCGCCATGGTCGAATTCAAGATGCCATGCCACGTTACGACACCGTTCCCTTATTCTTCCCTTACGGCCGTATGTGCTATTTGATTATTCCTTTTCGTCCAGTATGTATGACGAACGGCCATGTCATTTCTAAGTCTTTTATATTTCAATAATTCCGTTAGCGATAATCAGGAGGATGGGCAACTCCAGCAAAGCTCCGACGGCACGGTCCAGTGAGCATGGGCGAACAAGATAGCGGGCCATGCAGCGACTTCTGGATCCAGCAGTCGATATTCTTGCCCGTACTTGTCAGCTAAGGGGCTATATCCGCACCATTCTTGGTACAACTAAACCCAGACGAATGGTGGGCCATCAAGGAAGAGGGTTCCAGCAATTGTGTCGATTATACGCCAAAAGTTCCTAATTGATTTTCTACCCGGACCCAAATCAACTTTGACGATGTCCCGACTATCCTTTGACGATTCAAACCATAATGCCGTTCACGGTTATCCGACCGTCCTCTCTAGTATGCTAAGACGGAAAGACGTGCCTAAGCCCGAGTGGAGATAAAAGAAAAGAAAGGCAATGGAACTGGAAGAGCGTGCATCGAAGATGGGATATTAATTGGATTTCATCTGTGTAATAATAGGATAAGGATGGTTTGGTTTTTTTTTTTTTGGTTTTTTCTTTCCTTTTTTTCTCTTTTGTTTTGTGATTGGGACGAGGGTTTCCGGGTTTTGCGCTGTTATCGAGTATGAGGCGTGTCTTGTATTATTGTTGCAAATCGTTATCCATGATTGATAACTGGGGCGTTGGAGGTCAAAAAACAATGCATGTACGATAGCGATGCGTATTGTTGTTAGAAGTGTGTCGAATAAGTATTATCTTGTCATTCGCTGGCGGTTTCGTTCGAGTGATATATGTTTGCAAGGTAATGGTTGATTTAAATGCCGGCTGAGACTATAGGGATCGAGTAAAGAGCGTTGTAAAATCTTTGGAGTCTTTAGAAAGGATGAAGAACAATGAGAAACAAATCGGAGACGGGAGAATATCTATGAGAGGTTTATGAGAGGTCAAAGAAAGAAGCAAGGCTTAGTGGCGCCATATTTTTCTAGACGGTAGACGCACTGAGGCCTTTTAACGTCCCTTTTAGACTTCATATGCATGGAAAAAGCTAGGCTAGATGAGGTAAATGAATATACCTGGTCACATTGTAAGAATGCAAAAAAAGAAAATTATGTTAAAAATGTTAAAAATGCCACCAAGCTGAAATGCAATCCTACATCCTTCGAAGTGACACTTGAATGGTCCTTATATCTAATACATACCACAGACTTCATTTAGGTATGTGGCGTTAGCCCTCCACGTGTGAAACTAGCGATCCGCCAGGAAAAACAGATTGCATCTTGTTGCATACACAACGTTGCATTGCATGTCGTACCTACATCCTACGTCCTACATCCTACATCCTACATCCTACATACAGATCCCTTATTTTTCTTGCGCAACGGGGCGGGTGGAAACCTTCTTTTTAGCAAGTTCTTTTTTTAACAAGACGAGTGACGAAAGTCTAATAGATACATGAAAGTTATACGACGAGGCTTAAAAGGGGGGCGGCTTAGGTGTAAGTCGTGGACAATAAGGAGATGCCGGCACCTTGTTCAAAAATCAAAAGGCAGTCCTTCCCGTCTTAATGGTCTTCAACACACCCTCATCTGCGAGCTTTTCCCACATGTTCCACAGCATAAAGTCGCAGCCCCTTTTTGCAATGACGCTCACCGTAACCGGGACCATCTCCTGGACGAAACTTACATTGCTCAAGTAGGGTACTTGCCCGATGGGAATTGTCATGTCGACGCATCCGTATATGGGGCATAGGCTGGCCCCGTTGATACCTGCCGTTGGCGGTGTCACGGCTAGGAAGGCTGTCGTGTTGGGATCGCTATTGAGAGATTCCTCCCGATAGCTCGGCAACCCGCCTGTGCCAATGTCCCACAGCATGATGCTTTCGCTGCACGATTCCGGGGTTGAGTATAGTATCTCCGATTCAAACCAGTCTACAGCTGCTCGCTTAACACTTAGGGACTGGTTATACAGCTCGTCGGTGTAGGATGATTCGTCGTACGCCTTCCATCTGGGCCGCTGGGCCGGGTCGATCGGTGGAAAGCGACCCTCATAGCGTTCCCCCCATGCTGCAATCAACGGTTTAGCCACCTTTCGGTACTGTGTCATGGAGTTAATAACGGCCGTGGCGTTATTCAGCGCGGCATATTTGGGAATTTCATTAGTCGTGTTACCAACAACCGCAGTCAAATTAAAATCTTCGACCGTCATCCCAAAGACCATCGTCAGGTTTCGGATAAACCCTTGAAGGATCTCCTCCGCGGCCGGGTTCTTCAGGGGCAAGTAGTCTGTGAGATACAAGATGCGCTTTGGGAAGCCATATGAGTCGGATGCTTTGAGGGGACTCAACCCGGTGATCGAAGGGTCCTGGCACATCTCGGGGACGTACCAGTTCTTAGCGAAGCGCACCCAGTCGCGCACGTTTCGGGAGAATACGCCTGCTGTGTCCGTCGCCGCACCGAGCGGCATGACTCTGGAAAGCGTCATTAATCCTTGGCTCGGTCGATTCCCGTAGGTCCCGGACACCGCAGCAGGCCGTCTCATTGAGGATCCAGTATCCGAGCCGATCGCAAAGTCAAGCCAGTCGTACGCAGCTACAGAGCAGCCGCCTCCAGAAGACGAGGCAGAGCATGTGAGCCAGCCGTCGCCGCGCGGGTTAAATGGGTAATGCTCATCCTGCCAGTCCCAGGGATTCGCACCCGACGCGAATTGTGCTAACTTATACTTGCCAATGAGAACACCTCCTAAATCAACGATCCGTTGGACGGAGGGTGCGGTCTCGTTCGCAACCTCGACGATCTCTGCCCATGCCTGGCTGCCGCCCGAGGTGATTAGACCCTTTATGTCGAACAGGTCTTTGATCGCGACTCGATACCCTGCGAGCGGCCTCGCGTCGCCCCAGCTATAAATACGGGAGGGCACTGGGATCATAGGGTCCCAGAACCGGGGCTGGAATATTTCTACGGGATTGAAGGTGCCCTCCCCATCGTTGGAATCATATGCGCCATAGAGAAAGTTGCGATACGAGTCGCGGTAGAGTCGGTATACTGCCCCAAAGACTATAGAATCACCCGAAACCAGTGCGGCGTATGGCCCAGCAGTGAGATTGCTAGCATTTGAGTCCCCAGCGTAAGTTACTGCAATGTCCGTGGCATCTTAAGGAAGGTCAGCTGGAGGGTTTCTCGGGCGAGTTGCACAGGGCGCTGAGGTGGGATAATCCGTGAACTTACAACAGCTACTTTCGAAACTAACGTCTAAGAGTAAATGCTGCGGTGCAAGATCGTTCAGGTACCCAAGCGCACTTGCATCAAGGGTCTGGCTACGGCTCGTGCCGTTATTCACAATGTATACACCCTCTAGGAAGTCCTCAGAAAATACGTCGTCACCCCCTAAGTAGCTCGCAATGACGTCCTGCAAGTACTCGGCAGTTACAACTTCGCTGTCTGCGAATACGACAGCGAACGGCACCAAGGAACCTTGCCGGCTCGCCGCGGCCCGGTCAGTCTCGCCGAGGATCGTCTTGGGGTATCGAATGTTTGCTAAGTAAGTCTTGTTGCCAAGCCCGAACGCGACGTCGCCGTGTTGTGTGGTCCGTAGGTATGTGAGAGGGGCACGTTTCACGGGCCTCGCTAGTATTAAGCATGCGCATAAAGCGAAAGATATAAGCCAATGGCTTAAGCCGGAGAGGCCCATCTTTTAGCTCCGACTAGATGTTTAGGTAGGTTGGAGATTCGTCGTCATTGAAGGTGTGAGTATGATCCCCCGCCTGGATCAAGGCCCATCCATGACGGCTGCTTGCGGTTTATATCTTCTATTTCTCTACTTCATGGATTGGTATCTATCTATTCTAACGAGCCGGCCGGATGATATCTTATCTTCGCGTAATCTTGTAGGTCTCCTTCCGCCGCTTGGCTGCTCCTTTGAATGCTCCTTTGAATGCTGGCCAGCTCGCGGCTAGCTTACCATCAAACCCCCGGCAGCTTCAAACCAACGTCGTATTGCAGCTAACTAAAGCCATATTTCACCGGTCTGGTGCAGAATAAAGTGTCGGATGCAGAATTCCGGTGGAGAGTCGGCAGGTTCCTAACCTTCCCGTTGGTTACGGCCTTGGCGGATGTAACTTGGCACCTGGACTGCTGGAGTTCGCGGCAGCGGAAAGGCAAGGCTCTGATCAACCGTCAAGACCCTTCCCCTCCATGGATATCCCCGTCTATTTGGCACCTGCATACCTAGGTACGTTAGGAGAGTTCCTTTTTCTGGTAGGTCAATTATTAGACTTTTCAAGTATAAGAGTAACTACCTTAAGAAACGAAGATACGGGATGTGAAAAAAAGGGGAGCCGCTTTGCAAGACTTGAATCTTCAGTGATAGGTAATGAGGGAATAACTACCATCTTATAGAACTAATAGTTTAGGTACCTCGGTACCCAATCATAGTTCTCGTTAAAACGCATGGCAGAAGCTAGCGGGAAAGCTCCCTAGGTTACTCTACTTGAGTACCTACCTAAGTTGGGTACACTGTGGGGGCCGTCCTTTTACGCATATGCCATGTGGAAGTTTACTTAGGTATTGCAACTCGCCACCCTGAGAAGCGTGTCGTCCCACTCGTTAGCCTCTTTATATACCAACCGATTAGCCAATCTACGTAGAAGTCCTCCATAAACATCGCATCCCTTAGAACTAACTGGTGTGCTGCTGCTGCACGCATTTTGGCTCTTGGATTTAAATATTCAGGTCATAAGGAGAATGCTGGAATCATTATCAAATATTTAGAATTATATCGCAGCTACCTAGATAAGGTATCTCTTCTGAAGACTTCGGTTAGAGATGTTACGTCTTTGGGGTCTACGAATAATATGAAAGTAACCATTACCTAATGAGGCAATAATAAGAGGATGTGCTACTGATACTCAACCTAGCTTCGTTTATTAACTACCATAAACTTGATTTAGAAAATGCCCAACTTGGTGCTTCAGTAGCCAGTACGTAGCTGAGAGTCGTCCCCCGGCATTTATTAGTCCACTGGTTAGGATCCGGGAATTAGGAACGGGCACTATATGCACGAAATTCTCCAAGAGGGACCCGCGTGGCAAAATCAAAATCCCATCTATCCCAACATGGGAATCTTCAACATGTCCCCCTTCCCCCCCTCCCCCCTTTTTGGAGACGTGTGCTCCCTCTCCCATCCAATTTACTACCATTCAATTTATACGACCAGCTTTCCGTAACCATTTTATTGGACTATTATGACTTTCGCTCTCTCATCCTAACCATCATTAGACCATGGCAGCGGCACCATCGCTGAACTCGTTACCGTACGAGGTACGCCAGACGATTTATTCTCTTGTGGCGCGTCAAACTAACTCTAACGACTGGCAAAAAGGACCAGCCTCAGCTATCGCGCACTATGCAACGGTTTCCAGGGAATGGCAAGAGGAATTCGTCGAGCCTATTACCTTCAAGGTCATACGTGTGACTCCGAGACGCCTCAAGTCCTTCTGTCAGATCGTAACTTCGCCGCGGCGCAGGGCAATTGTCCAGACGATCTGTTTCCATGTTTCCCTCGACAAATACGACCCTCATCTTGGTGGCGAGCAGGAAACGTCGGCGGAGAGACGGCGGAGCACCGAGATCTTGACCAAGGCCCTTGGGACTTTCTTTCGGGCGATGACCCAGTGGCAGAAGAGTGAGACCTCTCCACTCGGTCTAGATCTTCATCTCCTTGTCGACTCGCCCAGTGATGCGTCGTCCTTAGTCGGCAGGAATGGGGGGCCCCTCGTGACGGGGCGGGCCCTGACATCGTACCTAAAACTTGACCTCGAAGCCGTGTCATTACCACATATTGACGTCTTCAGCGGGTTTCGATGCACCGGGAGACACCTGCAACCGACATCTATACTGGCTATTGTGTCCAGGCTTCAGACATTGGAATATCTTGATGTTGAGCTTAACCATGACACAGCACGCCACCGAGATGTCAAACAGAGAAACAGTAAGTAGTGTCGCTCATTGTTGTTCATTAAACTATTCCTCTACCTACTACATATTACTTGTAATTATTGCCTCGATAGTATTGCTAACCCCACGGGCACACAATTAGGCTTTGCTTTGGGCCTACAGTATTTCGAAACAATTCGAGTCCTCAGTCTACGCCGCCCCAGCCCAATGCTAACACCAGTCCACGCACCCCCAAAACAGCCTTGGTCGGCCTTTTATGCGCATATGCGGACATTCTGCCAGCAATGCGAATCTTTCGAATTCGACGATTGCATCGACGCTGTCCAATTCTTTACGCCGTTCCTCGTTGGGTCGGGGATATCAGAGCCGCCCAAGGGCCAAGAGGTGCCCTTCTTTTCGCGGCTGAAGAGGCTTAACGTACGCAACTCATACATGATGAAGGCACCATATCTACGTGTCACAAATAGGGTTGAGGCCTTAGCATCCGTTAATAATGTGCTCGTGGCGATCGGGCGGGCGACCCGTCGTATGCCAGCACTGCTGTTCGCTCGCGTCTGCCAATACGTCCTTACTGATGGGCAGTTGGAATGGTTCGTCCTTACCTATGAATACCATGTTGGTAAAGCTATAGTACGCACCAAGGGCTTCAAACCAGGGAAGGTAATGGCCAATGCTTGGAGGGACTCTGCCGCGGAAAAGGGCGTGAAGCTTATAATTCACTATGACAAGGACGATCTTAATGCGCCCGAACTATGAATCGTTTAACTTGCTAAGGATAGTTTTACTTTTATTATTTTCTTTTTATTCTGAGGCATCGAGGAGTTGGTTGTTTGGGAGGGGAGCACATTGCATGTCATATCTCACGTGTCGGTAGAATTATACCGTTGAATATAAACACGCTGGAAACGAACGGTGATGAATTTTGTTGTCTATCACGTACGGCTTAAATCGATACTAGCTATCCAGTTGCGTACTTGTAAAAGTAAATAAATAAAATAAGAAATAAAAAAACCAACTAGTTTCATGTGTGCCCGTGGACTTATTTTATATGAGAAGAAACATTGCTTACTGGAAATACATGAGATATATCAGTCTTGACTCTGAAGTTCAAGGGACATAGACAGGTAACCTTAGTGGATTTTACCTTAATACTTGCCCCCATAATACCTACGTGTCCACCTATATACATAGCATCCCTTCCTACTGTTCATATTCTCAGGTTATGTTATTCCGTGCGTCTCCTCACCCGAACCAATAGGTACCCCCAAATGATGTTTCTTTCGTTCAATCGTTGCTAAAGAACAGAATTACAGGATTCAGTTTATCTTAAGTAAGGTAGGTATTGATACACGTCTAATTTGTTTCCTTAGTTGATGACTAGGGCCGTATCCGAGCCTTACACCGAATACGTTAGGAATATAACTTTGCTCGTAAAAACCATCTGGTTGTTTTAATAAGTGCACATCAGCGTTCTAGTATATGGAAGAAGCAAGATATAGGTATCCTAACTACTCAGTCATGATTTATGCACTTTACCATACTTCAATAATATATAGGTAGGCCACGGGAAAAGAAGGGAAAAGAAATAAATCTATGGCCTCTTACTCGTAGGCATGGTAGAACGAGTCCCGTCTGGTTCGGAAATACCGGGTTAACCCCTATTCCCGGGCTCTCGTACTGCCACTCCATAAATTATCATATAGTTTCTTTATTTATAAGTACACCATACTTTGAATGCCCGACTTACAAATCCACGGTATCTATCACCCGCGTTGGATACGACTCGGACATGATTATCGTCGTAAGGTACCTAGGTAAGCAGCAGTCGACGAGTGAGAGTACTAGTTTCATTATCTCATATGCGACAGTACGAATGGAGATAGTTGATTAAGGCTTTTAGATGGAGATTGGAGTAAGATATTACGGTAATGCTACGGAGATTGTAAACGCCGAAGATCAATTGGCGACCGGCTGACGTATGTGCCCTTTAGCTGCTTTTGCCGAAATACGACGCCGATAGACCGGGGCCCCAACTGAGGTACGAAATAGACAGTTTCGGCCTTAGTTAAGGCCTATTACGGGGACATATTTCTACTTGGATACGGGTATAAAAGTTCGGGTATACTTCAGCGCCGAAGAACTTACACCCCTTTATTCATGACTCACGCCGAAATGTGTTCTTCATCTTTCTACAGTAGTTAACCGAGAGAGTAAGTGAACAGGTAGAACACTGAATATCGGATTAGTGGCCTCACCTAAATACTGGGCCAATAATAATTGCTATCCCCGAAAAAGACAATGGTGGAGTGAACTAAGCTTGACTTAGTAGCGTTGCTATCCATGATGGAACCCCGCGATGTTGCCATACATCCAGTTAAGCACCCTCGGATGAATATGAGTTGGAGGGGGGCATCGAGATAGCCACTTAAGCATACCTATATAAAGTAAGTTCTTGGTTCAACTAAGGAGAGAGAGAGAGTTTTAAGCATATTTAACAAGTACTTACCTAACCTAGTCTTCTCTCATCAACATCATATCAGTCGACAGCTTTACTAACTCCAAGGAATAAGAAATAAACCGTTACAATGCCCAAGGTACTACTGACTGGTGGTTCTGGCTTTATTGCCGGTGAGTTGAGTTCAAACCCGTGTAAATCATTCTATTCCACGCAACCCACGCCTAACATAGACGGATTGATTTCCCATAGCCCACGTCCTCGAGCTTCTGCTCAAAGGGGGCTACGAGGTGGTGACGACGGTCCGGTCCGAGACCAAGGCCTCTCAAATCCGCGCCAAATATCCCGGCGCGAAGCTCTCGGTAGCCATTGTGCCGAACATCGCAGTGCCCAACGCCTTTGACGAGTTGATAGCCAACACTCCCGGAATCGACTACGTACAGCACACGGCATCGCCCTTCCATTTCAACTTTACCGACGCCCGCACGGAACTGCTGGACCCGGCTATCAATGGCACCAAGGGCATCCTCCAGGCCATTGCCAAGTATGCGCCCAGCGTCAAGCGCGTTGTCGTCACCAGCTCCTTCGCATCCATCATGTCCGAGAGCAAGATGAGCGATACCACAAAAGTCTTCAGCGAAGCAGACTGGAACCCGAGCACGTGAGTTGATCCGATAATAGTATTCTTGTCAAGCACCTACCTTAGGTACCTACCTACGTAGACTTCCGAGGGGCTAATTTAATCGGTGATAGGTACGAGGACGGGCTCAAGGGACCTCCCTCCACATCCTACCGCGTATCGAAGAAGTACGCCGAGAGGGCAGCCTGGGACTTCGTTGAGCAGGAAAAGCCCGGGTTCGACCTGGCCACGATCTGCCCGCCCATGGTTTTCGGCCCCGTCGCGCACCACCTGGCCTCGCTAAAAGACATCAACACGAGCGACCAGCGGTTCGTGGATCTGATCCAGGGCAAATGGAAGGAGGAGATCCCGACGTCTGGCGTCTGGCTGTGGGTCGACGTCAGGGATGTCGCGCTTGCTCACGTCAAGGCCATGGAGGTCCCCGAGGCGGGTGGCCAGCGCTTCTTCGCCACGGCGGGCTTCTACGACAACGTCCAGCTCGCGCGTGCCGTTCGCAACGGCTTCCCCGAGCTAGCTGACAAGTTGCCTGACGACAGCGTCAGGCTTGCCCCCGGTGCTGCGAAGCCGGCCGCCACCTTTGGCTACGATAACTCGCGCACCACCAAGGTCCTAGGCATCGACTGGATCCCCGTTGAGAAGACTGCGGTCGACACTGTCAAGAGCCTACTGGAGATTCCTGCTTGAGCGAATGCGGTTGGTCGAATAGATAGGTACCTAGGTATATAGAAGGGGAAAGGGGAAAGGGGTACTAAGATCTTCGGGATCTGACCCCCTGATGTTAAGGATTCTACATCTTCAGATGCACTAGAAAGTTATAGACTGTATGTATCTAGGTATATATATATTATATTGCATTCAAGAACAGCTAATCCATTGGCCACTGTTGCACCCCAGAAAGAACCCAGACATGATTGATGTCGATTACTCCGCGCCTGCTTTGGCTAACATCTGCTCCAGCACCTTAGTAGCCTCATAAGTATCCACGAACTCCATGATCTGCGAGACACGAGTCCCGTCATCCGAGAAATTCAGATCCCAAATCACTTCGACCTTGCTAGTAGTCCCGTTGGCCGTAAAGACGGTCTGCTCGCTCCACAAGGTAGCCCTACGCTCGGCCGTGTCGATCACGGTCCTGGTAATCTTCTGGGATACGTCTTTCATCGTTTGGAGCTCGACTTGCATCTGCGCCTCGTAGTCGGCATTGGTGATCTGGGCCTTGAAGAACTGCGAATACCTCTGGATGAAGGAGAGGGGCCGGTACATCCGAATGCAGTCCTCTGTCAGGATTGCAGAGAACAAGGACGTGTCCCTTCTTTTCACCGCCAGAGTGTTGTTTTCTACGAAAGCATTTGCTGTCTTTTGTAGGACTTCTCTGAAATCTGCCATGGCGAGGAGTGTGGTGTCGGTATTTGTAATAATGCCTATGAACTGATGTCGGACTCAATTAAGAAAGTATCCTCACTATCGACTGCGTTGAGTAGCCCCTGGAAAGACTTGGCACGTAGGATCAATAATAAAGATGAAGCAAGAAAGAAAGGAAAACTGGTTAGATTACACAAACGGAACCGAACTTTTTTTAAATAGTTGCAAAAGCAGCACACACCAACGAAGTTCTTGAGCTGTGCCGTATTATTGCGCATCGTATTAGGGTTAGAGCGGCGTTAGGAACCGTCCTGGGGCAACTTTTGGGTTATGCATTAGGTACTTCTGTGTACTTGGCATGAAAAATGCTGGAATATGATAGGATACTTGAAAAACTCTTGCTATTTCACCTGGAGCACATATATTTTACAATGAATTGAAGACTTCATTGATAGTTACGTGGACACTGTCATTCAAACCTGCTAGGGGGTAATAGGGGTAATCAATACATCTCTTTAGCCTCAAATTAAAAGGAACTGACAAACTTCATGGTTACTTAGGTACCTAGGTATCTATCATTGATCCGCAAAGCTAATCCACAAGCTCATCGCATATGGGCGAAATAAACTGGTTATAATCACCCTGCAGTCTAAGAAAAATGCATAACCACCTGCCTGTAGCTTCACTCGAGAGCATTTCTCTGTACTATGCTGTTAGGTGATAATTTAATCATCCATTGTTTGGTGGTACAAAAGTTGTAGGGTCCGCTTGGGTCCCCCTCTAACCTGCTGTTGTATCCATAGCATCACCTTCTGATGCTCTAGCCCTAGCAGCTGCTATCCGCTCGGCTTTCCATTCCTCAATCCGCGCACGCAAGTCATTAGCTGGAGTCACATCGTCGATAGTCATCGGGTTTCGAGTGAAGGGATCCCGCGGGTTAGAGAGCAATTGCTGCACAATCGTTGACCGATCAACGATATTCTGTGACGGTAGAATGACCGGATCAGTCATCAAATCGCCCATCAGGGGATCCTCAAATTCATCAGGTATTTCGCCCAGATCGAGTTCGGCTTGATCTAGACGTTGCTTGGCTTCGGCGAACTTGCCTACTAGAGATTTCCAAGTGGAGATGACTTCGGGCGCTGTATGAAGGTTATGTTCCATTACCCTGGTTGCTTCGTTAAAGTTGTCTGGTTTGTATGAACGGCCGTCGGCAGCAACTGCTTCGATGAAGGTAGGTTTGGGTGATAGGTTGATGTATATGTTTATGAAGTCAGACAAGAGGGTCTTGGGGTCGAAATGATATTTCCTGGCATCCTGTACTTTGAGATTGCCCCGTTTCGGGCCTACCAGTGACTCTAGATTGTAGTTTAGCATACCTGCCAACCGAGTTACTATCTCGGGCATGGTAAATGCGTCGCGTAATGCCGCTGTGAACAGTTTCATCATTCCCATAGTATCGTTCACCAGCTGCATCCATGACTGGCACTGCTGCTCAGCGGTTTCTAGGTCTGCTCTGACCTTCTCCTTATCTTCAGGGGATAATGTGTCATCATGCATTTGCTTCTGATAGTCGTGTATCGCAACGAGTTTGGTTAATGCCTCATCTAATAAGTACGTCGCATCGTTTAGAAGCAGGTTTACAAACTGCACAAAGAATTGACGGTTGACCCTGGACATGGTTAGATGAAGCCACTGATTGGTTAATATTGCACCGACTAACCTGCTTTCCCGGCTGAGCTGATCTTTGTAAACACTGTTCGGCCAGATGCACTTGATCACCTGGAATATCTCGTAACGGATATTGAATTTATCGTAGAATGCAGAACTGACACCACTATGTTCACATTCTGGTACTATTAGCATACGGTAGCCGGAATTATATCGTGTAACTCACCGATGTAAAACTTCATGAGTGAATGTAAGAGGTGCTCATTGGCAAACTTTGATCCGACCAAAGTATCGCCTAGAACTCCCCTACTAAGATGATATAACGGCCATGTCCCGGAGAACAATAATGTGACGAGAGACGACTTTAGGTAAGGATTCTTGATGTATTCCGAGGACCTTAAGAAGGTGATACATAGTGTGATTATCTCGTCCCCAACGGCGGATACCAGAATTTCGGGCAGGAAGCTAATATGGAAGTAAGCGTTAAGCTAGTCTAGACGGTCTATTGGGGATACGTACCGGAAAATAAACTTGAAATTCTCAACGACATCTTGGAGGGCATATTCTGGGAGGCAGCTAAAGGCCTCGGGTATGTCAGCGGGGAGAGGAAGTGTAAAGCCTTTGCCTGGTATGTAGTCTGTTCCGCTAGCGATCCGTAGCAGCCACACGGATACATATCTCATAAATTGTAAAGACAGTGTCTGCATAGACGAGTCTAATACGACTCCTTCGATAGAATACTTGAGCGCTATATGTCTTTCGACTGCATTAATAGCGTTCTGGTGATGTTGCTTTGCTACAGCAAGACGTAATGGGTCCTAACATTATTAGCAACGGTAAAAATGATGTGTGCTAGAGAGGGAGTGGCTCACGCTCTGTAGCTTAGGTATCTCCCCTTCGATCTGCTTTATGACGCCCTCAACATACTTGATATCTCTGTCAAGATCCTTGAGCTTCGAGTTTGTTGCCCCAAGACCATAATGATGGGCGGCTAGGGTTAAGAAGAAAACTTCTGAGATGAAGTTAGAGGAGCCTGGCACGTGTGCCTTGTAGAACGCTTCTGAAGTCGCCTGATCGGCGTTAAGCTTGGTCTCGTCGCTCATGTCAACTCGAGGGTTACGGCGTAAATAGTCAACATCAATCTTGTCCACCTTAGAAAATGTGGTATCCATGAAAGGTTGACATAGTTGGTCTAAAATAGCTGTCACGTTAATCATAAACCCATCTGAGGCTACGTCTGTCGGCTTAACTTGAAGAGCACGTCTTTTATGGTTTGTGTTGACCACGAATGCAAACCAGTCGAGAATACTATTCCGGGCACTTGGGCTTGCGCGAACAAAAGCATTTGTAATGCCTGCGAGGTCACCTTGATGAGCCTTCAGTGTCATCTGAAGGGCACTCTGAGATGACTTCACGTGGCCCGTATCAATTGTTCGCGGACTAACAAAGTAGGTCTTAGTAACCTCGGTCTGTAGTGGTGATATGCGAAAAAATGGCCCTAAGATAGTTTCGCTTTCGCTTGCCAATGCTATTTGTTCCTTGGTCATATCTGGCGTGGGCTTTACTCGAAAGTTGGGGTGCTCTGCAAGCGCATTGAGCAAAGGCGGGAATCTTGCGTATGTAACCAAACACTGTTATTATTAGCATACATGTAAATCCTGAAGAAAATGATGGGCCTACATTGAGGTATGGCCTGTAATCATCATTCATAGTCATCGTGGCAAGCCTCTTACTCATGGCAGCCATCGCATCTATGAAGATAGCAGCAACAGTATCATCTTCCGGTATACGAGAAATGGCCTCAGCAAAGAAATCTAAACAGATACCGTCCTCATTATCATGGTGTCGGAGAAGGTATGGCACTAGAGAATCGTGGTGAGGATTAGGGTCACGGCTGCTGGTAGTCAGTACAAGAGACGCAGGTATACGGTCCAGGAAATAACCTACCCGAAGTATTCAGGCATAGTAAGCGCAAATATGCAATTGCTCATGCACAGCCGCTTAGCTTCGTTCAAGACGGCTTCTCTCTCAGGTGGTGGGGGCCTAGCAGGCTTAGTAGCCTTCACAACACGCTTCCAGCATGGCAGCAGGTAGTCGAGAAGCGCCTTACTCGTGGGTACATATCTGGCTGCTTCAAGGATTGCCGAGTCAATTGTCGAGGCAGTTAGTTTAACCGGCTCGCCGGATTGTTCCAGCTCAGTTTTGAGCTCTGGCAAGTAGGTCAGCTTGGTACCCCTACTATCGCTCGTGTGAGTCTCGTCAAGCGTGATGCGGAATATGTCGCCCAGCACTCGATTCGACCAGTTTTCTAGCGTCTCTTCTTTTGCGATATGTATCTTTTTAGATGGCATAGCTGTCGTGTTTATGTCAATATCTGCATATGGCCTCTTGGAGACACGTTTGTTACCTGGATCCTCTGCGATAATATCTCCAGAATCTGTCTTGTTTCTCCCACCGAGCTGGGAAAATGGGTTTGTAGCTGGAGAGCGGCTTGTGGATGGTGAAGAAAAGGCGGAGCTGGTTTGTGGATTCGGTAGAGTTGGCCGGGTGTTCTCTTGCTTTATCACATTTGACTTTGGCAGAGCAGCCGGAAGTGACGAGGCCGGCGACGTCGACGAGGTCGGAGGTTCAGGTTTAGTGACATCTTCTGGTTTCGGGCTGGACGGCGTCGCATTTAGGCCACCAAGCTTCGCAAGTCGCCTTTTGCGCATCTATTAGTAATAAGAAAGGATAAGTTAGCTTCCAAAACGATCGAGTATTGATGACTGTCGCATACCTGCTCCTGCGGCGGCAGAGTCGGTTGTGATTGTTCATTCGGATCCATAGTAATTAATGAATGACCATGAACAATAGAAGTGTTCTTAGACGGCGGGAAGAGGCGAAAATGGATAGAGCTCCAAAGGATCTTTACTGCTGTTTCGGTCAAGTAAATACAAGAAAGAAACGTCGTCTATAGAAAATGTTGATGTGTTGTCGAAAGTAAAGATTGTATCAATGTTGAGGTGAGCGTATCGGTGATAAGTTACGTAGGTACACAGGTACCCTAGCTGCTTACGCTAAAGTTTAAGGATTATGATGGAATGAGGCAGTAGTTTGGTGCTCCTCTTAATAATCATCCAATGATATTAGTCAGATAAAGGTTAGGCTAAAAAGGTTATCGATAACGCTATCTTTATGCCAGCTCATTGCCAATGTTAGGTAATACAAGTGCATTGAAGACAATTAGCGGGGTTAGTGGGTGAGTGGGTGCTATTCTCCCCACATTTACTTATCCCCCACCATTTTGGATTATGTAATACAATATTTCCTCATAAGTTACCGTGTGAATAGCCTCATTGCTTTTGGTACTTATTATAATAGTAGTTACCTACCTACCAAGGTATCTATGTTATCAGTTCCTGCATTGTATTTCTATACTGAGAATTGTCATGGTAACAAAAAAAAAAAAAAAAAGACTCCAAAAAGACATAACTATAAAGCCCTTATGAAAGCATTCAACAAATCCTTATTATTAATGGTAAGTCTTTAAATACGACGTCAGCTTCTACATTTCGATATATGACTCAACATTGGTTTCTATGCATCTAATCCAATAATTACAAACAATAGCAATGTTGATACCTATTTGCTGCCAGAGGGCTCTGTAAAAGTGTCTTTGTCTATGTTTATGCCCGAATCAGTTGTCCCCAACTAATCATCCTACGGCGTCCTCAGTTTGATAGGTTGTTTGATTGAATCATAATCATATCCCTATACCCTGAGAAGCAAATGTGTTAGGAAGAAATCGGGTATCTGGATATATCAAGGAGGTGTGATTGTTTTTGGGGATCAATAACTATGGGTGATTGCAACTATTATACCTATCCATCTACCCACCCAACTCATTCATCCTATACCGACTTCACAAGCCGCGTATGAAAAGATCCTCCGGCACTACTTCAGGCCTACTCTATACGAGGGTATCGTCGCAGTGAGACATTCATCGCGTCTCACCGTTGATAGTGCCGTGAAGTATTCCACAGCAAACATTCGTAAAGCTCTCGGTTTTTTCTTGGTCCACCTACAACCACATAGTAACACAATGTACCACATTATCCTGTGGCTGTTCGCCTATATTGTAAAGCCATTGGTTAAGTAGCCCTCCGTCATTGGTCGATCGATATCTAGACCTCATGTTTATTTTTCGCCGCTTTCCCTTAGATGCCTAGGAAAGAACTTTAACCAGTAGACTAATAGCTTCTAGCCGTTATCACAGAGTTATCCCTACGTTAGCTTAGTGAACGTATTATAAAGGGCTTTTTAAAATATAGAGAACATGAGCTCTTGACCTTGTGGCCGATTGCGTGAGTAGAATGGTGAGAATTTGAATTCAGATTTGAAAGATATTATACGGCGATCTTTCTTCGCGATAAAAGCTAATAAGTGGCAAATCTAGATAACTTACGGCTCGATATAGAAAGGTAGGAAAGCATCCTCGGGGGTCATCTCGGCTCCCACAAAAAATTTGCCTGTGTTATGCACGTTTCAGTCACCAAGATTTAAGTCTTGCAAGGGACGCATACCTACCTACCTACCTACCTACCTAGGTACCTATCAGCTTTGCGGCACTTTATATGATATGATTTCGTATCCAGCCCTTGGATAGATACCATCTGCTCCTTTCCTGTTGTACCCACATCGTTCTTCCAGAGGAGTTCTGCGGGTATATACAGGTTCGCATATACCACCGGAGAAGGCGTACAACCGCAACCTTGCTCCCACAGGAGACTCATTATCGTCCGGCGCGGGAAGATGCAGGACTTGTATGACATAAACTGTCTTATTATCCTAGGAAGTTGGATACGCTCTACCCCAAATCGTATTCTCAGCGCAACGGCGTCCTGTTGTGCGAAGCGTCATCACATTGCGCCATGGCTTGCAATAGCCGGAGGCTGATAATGCAATTAATACATGCGCACATGGCAGATATTATATTGCAGGCGCCACAGCGGTAAGTAGCGCTTTGCTAGCATGGGATATTCCCTCTAACTGTAAGGTGCCTCGTCAACGGATTCGACACGCTTTACCCTCGTTTACTCCTCCTTGCTACCGCTAATACCAATCCTCTATTGGGGTCTCCTAATTATGCCTCTCACTTTTTGTCCTTGCTTGATCCGCTTGTGTGAGTAAATACATATGATAGGAGAGATCCTGATCGATTATCATGGAGCTCCATCGGAAACCCGACTTCAACCAGTTCAGCGTCAGTGGGAGGGGGCATCATCGTGATAAGAATAAAGGCAGCGACCCAAACCCAGCCGATATCGGTCTTGAAAACCCGAAAGCTTGCATAGCCGCCTGTTTCAAGCAGTTTATTGATGGATTATATGAAGACCCTCGCGAAAGCCTCGAAGATGTATGCAATCAGCTCTCACATGTTCAGTCTAATACTGAGCTCTGGAAATTGTATTGCTGCGATTCAACATTCTGCGGTGTCCGGACGAGTGAGAAGGGGCAGAGTCGTCAGTTATCCCCTACGTGAAGAAATACTACCATCTTCGGCTAACCCAACCCGCCAGCCAATGTTGACTTAATTATTAACAAATGCCAGAAGTAGGTTGAGCAAGATTGACTACCTAACCATAACTATACGATCGTTAACTCATATAGTATTGGTAATTATCTGATCTACGATCCAGGGCCACCTTTGCCTAACAAATTTAACTGCAACTCGGCTCTAACGAGTGAGTCTCCCTTTAACATCGTCTGCTATACTCTCTAATTGGATCTCCGTGGTTAGAGCTTGGAGAGCCTGGTCTTCGAACAATACTCCCAAGTAATGACCTGTCATCCATCATAACTACAATTTCTAGCTCGTCGTCTATACCGGCGGCAGAGACTTCGCTAAGTTCAAAACTCAACACGACTACACCGAGTATTGGTACATCGACAGGTCTTACAGAAGGGAGTAGGGCTGCGATAGGCATCTGCTCAAGCCTGGCGATAATAGCGATTGTCTTCCTCGGAGGATTCCTACTGAGCCGACACAGGAAACGCCCTCGCAGCTTCTTAGTCGACACCCCGAATGCACCTCGCCTTGGTCGTTCGTCTTCTGAGCCACAGAGCGGCGCGCATACACCTTTAATTATGCCGCCACCTTCATCAAAGGCCCCGCCATTGACACCCCCGGCGCGCCTTAGTGATCGTAGGTTCCTCCCGTCACTTCTCAAACAAGACGATACGCCGAACTCCTCATCGGTCTTCGGTGCCGATGAAAGGGTAATCGTACCCACCACTCTCAAGGCGAGCACCGAAAAGAAAACTACACTGTCGCATAAGGGCCACATGATCTCGAGTGCCATTTCCGAACCTCCCGTCTCTCTATCGCCTCCAGCAACCGTACACTTCGCGCCTCATTTCCTGCGTGATAGTAACAGCCCTATAGGAGCGTTAACTCCTACAGAGCCTAACAAAGATAGCTCAGTATATTCTGGTATAACAAATCCACCTGGGTTTAACTCGCGCCCGCTCCCACTGCCGCTCTCTCCCACTCGCCCTCTAAGGCCACATGATGAACCCATAGAGATTCCTCATCTAGTCACCCCTGCTGGGCCACCACCAAGCCGTGCGCTACCAGCACCGCCCCCGTACCACCCAACATCGCCGACATTCCCCGTGTCACCCATGTCATCCCCAGGCTCGCCTATGCTGCCCTCGCTCAAATCACCGAGCTCTGTGGGAGACGGGAGCTATGTCTCCGATAATATTCAACAAGGGGAAGAAAACAAGAGACTGCCAGACGCCTCCACGATTGGGATCGCTTTGCCAGCATCTTCACCGGAAATTGACGACTTGACATACCCATATGTATACGATATACCGGGTGGCCGGGGTGGCCGGGAAGGTAAGAAAAGGGGGCATGCTGGCAATGGAAAGTTACGGAATAGTAATGTTGGCAGATATAAAATGGAAGAAAATGAATCAATGGTATCGCTGCAGGAGTTGAGCCTAGGGAAGCTTGAAAGCAAGTCCAAACTGCACGAGATGGACTAGGTAAGATGCCAGGGAGAAATATCAAATATGTTTAAGAATATCATTCTATTATCAAATAGAAGTTTTGTTATAGCCTACTTCCGATGATCTCTGCAGAGAGCAACTAAGGATTGAGGGTCGAATCTAACAACGCCTTAAGCCACACCCCTATATTGCAAATTTGCTTGCAACACACGAAAAGGGAATTATTCTAGAGCGTTTGTGATGCCCTCTACCAATGTCTCGTCGATCTTCAGAAATAGCATCAGCAGCAGCAGCCAAACCCGCCTAGAGTAACCCGGTGGGCGTCGGAGATTGCAGAAGTGCCCTAATATATATATATATTCGTGTGGCTTAAAGCAAGTAGGCATTGACATATATAATGTCTTACTAGATTGTGATTAAAGCGCAAAGCTTTCAGACTCCGCTGGTTCTTCGTTATATGAGGTCGAGACCACTTAGAAGCCTTACCGCGCCAAAAGTCAAAGAGACCCAGAGGAATTATCCAAGGCAGGTGAGTATCCTGATATAATAGATGAAATAATATTAGGAGATGTGATCAAAAAATACTGGACATAATATTCAAATACGAGTGAGGTAGTAGCAGATATTTAAGTGATTCAAACCTTTCCACGAGCTCCCAGCTATGTTCCCCTAACCCATGAGCATAAGTGTGGTGCTTCTGAAATATCTTCTAACCATGGCTTGCATGTACTTTTGCATGTACTAGGTATTACACCAGATCATAGGTAGCCAACCAATCCTTTGGATCCTGTACGCACAGCAAAGTAGGTGTATAAAATACGTAATTCACAACACTACCTGTCTAGAACGTAATGCGTGTAAGATGTCCTACCTTGTGTTATACAATAATGCCTAGTCTATAAAGCAACCCGTCTTGTCCTATCTTAGCCTCACGATCACCCACGTGGGATCAATAAGAAATGCCATAGGACCAGTATGAGCTTAGATGCACAAGTCTCGGCATGCGGCCAAGTCGTAGCTAGCGGCTCCGCCAAGAGCCTCAACCCAACGACTCTTCGCCCTTGGTCAAGTATAAAGACCTGCCAAGGCCCCAGCCAAGTAGAAAGCCATCCTTGGCCAGGCTTGACTACTCGATCTTTAAGACTACGCCGTATTGCTTCTATTACGTTCTCTACCACATAATACATTAGGCCGAAAATCGAAGGAAGTCTAAGTCAGTCGATGTCGACCTATTGATAACCACTATTCACTGGACTCGGGGGGTGCTGTACCGATCGAGATCAAGGACCAACCTCGAGCCTATGCTCATAAAAATGTATGAAATATGAAAACTCATGTCCACAATTCCTTGAGTAAGTTGCGATCGATGATACTGAAGGTGAACAAGCTTAATCGAGATACCACAGTTCTTTGCCGTCTTAATAAGAATGGGTCGTCGCAGTTCTAGAGGAGCTGCTTGAGCATATAGAATCCTCGACGTACAAGCGTACTCACATATCAGCGGAAATCTAAGGGTCTAAACTAATACGATAGCAAATTTCAACTAGATGGTAAGGATGAATAGTATGAAAGATTCGTACCTGCTCTTTTCTCCATCATCGTTCGGTCCAGTTCTTATAGCAAGTCTCGGCAAGCGCTAAAATACGCCCATACATGGTGAGATATTCAAAGGCCAAGAGCCAAGCGCGCGGGAGACACCCAAAAGAACTTTGACCGAGATTCTTCAGCCCACTGCCTTCCTCAACTCCATCGGTCGCGGCGTCGGCCCACGGCCAAGTTAATGACCCTACTTCCCAGCTGTTCTCATCCTGGGGAACCACGTTGCATGCATGCGACTTCGCATTGGCTATGCGCCCTGATAATGGGTTCACATGCTGCCCTGGATGTTTATGGGGGGGTTTCTGGCTCAATGGGTGGCGATTCCATCATATATGCCTTTTTAGTGATGTAACTAGCCCTATTCTGGTTTTGATTATGGCTCTGATCAGCCCAGCGGTGGCCAGGGACATCTGTAGCTGAGAGAATAGTATATACCTAATATATAATATATTCCCCCCTCCCTCCCCAAAGTTACAACCCGTACCCTTTCAGCAGCTTCAGCTCTAGGGAGCTTTACTTGTCCGCCAGTGATATTTCCTTTATATTGCCAGGCAATATGGTGTTAGCTCAATATGACTACCTCTTTGCTATAGGCTTAATCTTTGCCTTCCTCGACGCTTGGAATATCGGTATGCCTCTTGCTATACTGGTTCTCGAATGCACCCTTAAGTACTAGTACTAACCTTACTTGATCCATAGGAGCCAACGATGTTGCCAACTCGTGGGCGACTTCGGTCGCTTCTCGCTCGTTGACACTTTTCCAAGCAATGATAGGGGCTAGTATCATGGAATTCGCAGGATCCCTCGGTGTTGGAGCCCGTGTCGCTGATACTATCCGAACCAAAATCGTCAGCCCTAACCTATATAACGACTCGCCCGAAGTGCTCCTGCTTGGGATGGTCTGTGCTGTTATTGCTTCTTCTGTCTGGCTTACCTTGGCCACTAGGATAGGTCTCCCGGTGTCCACTACCCACTCCATTATGGGAGGTGTCATCGGGATGGGAGTCGCATCTGTTGGAGCCAGAAATATCACATGGGTCGCACCGGCTGGTACCAAGGGCACGGAGGTAATCAACACTGGTGTGGTCTCAGTCTTCCTTGCCTGGATCATTGCTCCCGGACTATCGGCTATCTTCGCTTCCATCATATTTCTCATCACCAAGTACGGGGTTATGTTACGCAAGAATCCCGTCATGAAGGCTTTTGCCCTAGTCCCCGTCTATTTTGGGTTTACCGCGTCGCTTTTGGTCATGCTTCTGCTCTGGAAGGGCGGTGGGTATACCATCAACTTGAACGATAACGAACTTGCTGCTGTCATTGTGTGTAGCGGTATTGGATGGGCTAGTATTATTGCGATATTCCTTATGCCCTGGCTGTGGCGCGTGGTCGTCAAAGAGGACTGGGAACTTCGATGGTACCACATCCCCCTTGGTCCTCTTCTTTTGAGGCGAGGCGAAGTCCCACCGCCCCCATCAAACTTTCAGGGTGCTATCCGTAACTTCTACGAGGGCCATCTCACGAAGGAAGAGCTTGAAGCCAAACGTGCGGCTGCTCTAGCTCGAAACGACGTCGAGGCAGCTGGTACCAAAGAGACCGTCAACGAAGCCAACATTGCAGATGCCATCGTCAAGTCTTCGAAGCACTCTGACTCCGGCTCGGAGGAGCTTACTAACGTCCCAGAAAAGAAGTCATTAGTCGGCCCCAAGCCTGAGGGCCTCTCTTGGTATTCTGGCCAGATGCTATTTTGGTATCTTAAGAAAGCGCTACTCAACGGCGTTGACCAAGATGTCGTCAACATGCAGCGAAAGAAGGATATATTGTCTGGGGACCTCGAGGAAAAACACGCCCGGGCAGCGCACTACGACAACAAGGCCGAGTTCATGTATTCTTTCTTGCAGATTATGACCGCTTGCACAGCTTCTTTTACGCATGGTGCCAATGACGTTTCGAAGTAAGTCTACCGCCCCCTTTTCTATCGTGGACATATCACTTACACACAGCAGTGCCATTGGACCTTTTACAACAATCTATCAGATCTGGCAACAAGGGCAGGTTCCTAAGAACCCTGAAGTGCCCCTTTGGATTCTGGCTTTTGGCGGTGTCGCCATTGTCATTGGTCTCTGGACTTATGGGTATCACATCATGGCCAACCTTGGCAATCGGCTGACGTTGAACTCGCCTTCTCGAGGTTTCTCTATGGAACTGGGAAGCGCTGTTACCATTATCCTCGCTACTCGGCTTAGTGAGTGAACACTCGCCAGACCTTTACCCATTTGAATAGACCCTCTAACCTTATACACATTTCTAGAACTCCCGGTATCGACTACGCAGTGCATTACAGGCGCCATTGTTGGTGTTGGTCTCTGTAATGGCGATTGGCGGGCGCTGAACTGGCGGATGATCGCTTGGATCTACGGAGGCTGGATCTTGACTTTGCCCTGCGCGGGTATCATCTCCGGGTGCCTTATGGGGTTCGTCCTGAATGCACCCCACTGGCGCTGAAGATCTCAACATGAAATCCTACGGGGAAACTATTCCAAGGGTAATGGGCACTGGGCAGTAAGGTCTTTTTGTTGATATCGATATATAATATACCCTTTCGCCTTCGTTTTGTCGCGTTTTGTTTTTCTTGGAGTCCGATATTGTCTCAAGTATTTTCGGTTTAAACTAGACACGATGCTTCCAGGCACTGCATTGAAAAAGTAGGGTCTTTTCTAAGCCACGTTTGAGTAGTGATGAGTATGTCTAATGACTTAATACTTGTCTTAGGTAGGTAGGTAGTTATCTAATACACGCGATTGACACGATTTCTGTCAAATGTAGCCCTAGATTCGTGGATAATATAGATAGGTAGGTAGGTTAGCCTTTAGGTAGGTACGTAGCATCAAAACCAATGCGGTTTTGTTGTCAGAATCCACAAGTGGCCTAAGCAGAAGGGCATTAGCTCCGCAAGCCATGAACGTAGTCCTTTTGGCGAGAAACCCAGAATGCCAGTGTTATCCCCAAACCAAAGTTGTAACGCAAGTATTGTCACCAAGGTAGCATCTCTCGCGAATACGGTCCAATATACTACCCGCCTGCTCGCCACGGCCTTTGGTGTTTTCGCAGATGCAAGAAGCATAGATATCCCTAGTGTGAGAGTCTGGGTGCCTAGGAGTCGGCTTAGTAGCAGAGCTGAGGGCGGAATGGGCGCTGCTACCGCGACGGATAATGGGGTTTGGGGTGAGATTATAAACATCAAGCCCCCTGCGAGCTTCATGATGCCTTCAACTAGGATCAATGATCTCAACGGTGATGCGGTATGTGTTGACATCGTGTCTTGAGTGGAAGACTCTTTTTGTCTATAATGTTGGCTTGTGAAACTCTCGTGTATCTTTTAATTATTCTATGTGGTGGTGTGGTAAACCACAGGTAGGTATTTATGACGCTTAAGGACAGACTTCAGCCCTACGCTTTGGCATTCGGTACGGTAATACCGGCTTATAACCAGTCCCGTCCCGAACTATGTAAGTCTAGAGCGCGATAGTTTCATGCCAAGATATCTCACGATCCTCAAACACCACTCAATTATCAGCCGCATACGTACATAACTTCTAATTCCTACTTGGCATTCGATATATCCCTTTCTAAATATTCTCACGTTATCCCAGACTCAACCGCTTCGGAAAGATAGTCTGACAGTACGATGTGGTTTAAGTCAGCATAAATCTTACACTGGTGAAGGGTTAGTTATCGAATATCCTACTGGTCCAGGATGGTCGTATTCATTCGAATGGAGATCTCCATGAATATTCCAGTCTAAGGTTTCAAGAATACTCTGACTAAGACGCGCCTTGTCGTGGCATCCAAAACCATGCGCCGTCTGGCCTAACGTGCTGATCGACGGTACGCTATGTGAACTAAATTTACTTTCTCAAGTCCCATACCAAGTTTGCTAGGTTACTTTGCAGACATGGGAGCTGATGACAGGGCGTTATCTGGGCTTTAAGTGGGAGAGCTGAGAATTGCCAAGGCTATTCAGCCACTTGGATAGGCGAGGGTTACGGCAGATGGCCTAAGAACCATGCCCAGTACCGTAGTAGTGCAGCAGTAGCGCCGCGATGGCTTCGCTCCGCCACGCATCGAACGGGAGGATATTAGACACGCATGTCCTCCTCCTACAACATGATGGGAACAAGACTCTTTTCTTTCTTTTGGACCGACGTCATCCTCCTAGAACAGAATATCACACCTGTCCGGCAATGATTCGGAAGCGCTCAAGAGACCACTAGGTAAAGACGGCGTCATGTCGCACATCACCACGGCGCCACGCACGGAGAGGGTGGCGTTTGATGCCCTACCCCGACTACACACGCGGGATGTGAGCTCGGGAAGTTTTGACGAACCCTATGAGTACGATAATGATTCAACTCAACGACATGAACGACGGTACGATAGGGAAGATCCCCCATATGAAAGAGGTCATTACGATGGTTCGATCGGTTCAAACAGTGAGGAAGAGGGCCTTCCTAAGTATGGTAGCGATCAGTCGTGGTCTGGTAGAAGAGTGGACTATGCTCAGATTCCAACTGGCTACAAGCCTGACATGATAAACTATAGCGAAACTACTCTGGTCGTTGCGCCAGAAATAGATCGAGAGCGTCCCAACTATAAACCGTCTGCACTTAGATGGCCGTTCTTAACTGCTTTGCTACTTGTAGTATCAACCCTCGTTGGACTAATAGTATGGGCTTTGCATGTTCTCCCCGTTCTTAACAACGACCTCAATGTCTTAACCGAGGGGATTCACGCAAGAGAAGCTCGCCAGCTGTCGTCTTATACGGTCGTTCGGATCGCTTTTATAGATGCCAAGCCCATTCTCATACCTACTCCTCTAGAGGGCCGTGCTGAAAATCCCCCCGAGCCTACATCTCCACCTACGTCCGAGCATGCAGCGCCGACATCAGTCGCAACACCTGGTGGAGACGACTTTGGACACATCGGTGATCAGACTATCACCGAACCAGCGGAGCCAACGACAACACCGCCACCGGCCCAGGACACCATTTCACATATATCTACAGCCTACTCTAAGCCGGAGGAAGACTTCGGCCACGTCGGCGGACCCGTTACTATCTCAGAGAAGGCGCCAACGTCGCTGTATGTACCTGGGACAAGCAACTACGGCGATGTAGGATCGAAGATAGTGACAGAAACTATACCAGATTCAGACTACGGTGATGTTGGATCGACATCAGTATATGAGTCTGTGGCATCTACAAACCATGGCGGTATCGGCACTATTACGGTTTCGGAGACAGTGCCACGGACACCAACCTTCGTAACGCCAACTGCTACCGTTGTGACGAACTCAGAGGGCGTAGTTACGACTTCAACGAGCATCCCAGAACCCATCTCAACACCTCAAACAACCACTCTTACCAACTCCCAAGGCCAGCCCACGGCCACACAAGAAACCAGCGTGCTCGTCACGCCCTCCGTCATAACCCAGACGGATTCAACCGGGAAGCCCACCGCAACGGAAACATTATACCCGATAATTCCCCCTCCATCGGACGATAATGAGGACAACAACGGCAGCATCGTAACCAAGGTCTACCATATAAACCATGTGCAATATTTCATCGGGAGTTTCCTGCCCACGCTCCTGGCCATCGCTCTGGCGATTCCTGTCCGCATCCTCGACGTCAATGCGAAGATTCTGCAACCATGGCACGAGCTGGCGCATAACCGTGGAGCCTCCGGTCGAGAGTCGCTATGTCTGAATACCTCAGGCTTACAGTCCATTGCCGCAAGCCTGCGCTCGCTGGTCGGCGGGCAGGCTCTCGTGTTCTTGACAACCGTGCTTGTGCTCGCCTCCGCACTGCTGATCCCCATCTCCGCCGAAGCTGTCAAGTTTGACTTACGCGGTATTGGGTGCGTCGCGGGTAGCGGAAATGCTAGCAACTGCGCATATGTGCTCAGCGTTTTCGACCAGGCAGCGAAGGCAACGGCCGTACTACTGGGGTTGATGGGTCTCGCGACCTTGATGTTGATCATAGTATTGGCACGATGGCGTTCTGGGATTAGCACAAACCCTTGGAGCATCTGTGGAACGGCATCGCTATCATTGAACCCGGATGTGCGGCTTCTATTCACGAGCCTACCTGCCGGCATCGACGCGGGCAAGATGCCTAAGAGTCTCCTCGAGTCTGTTCTAGAAGATCGGTGGTTCAAATTGGGGTACTTCTACAGTGCAAACGGGACGGTCGAGTACGGAGTGATGCTACGTGAAAATGCGTATAGTAATACGTATACCTTAGGTCAAATAGGGGGTGAAGGGAAAGAGCCGCAAGATCACCACGCAGCACCGACGAAGCCGAAACATCACTTACCTTTTCTTATGTTAGGGTATGTAGGAAGAGGCTTGCTCTTGTTTATTCTATGCGGGCTGCTGGGTCTAATATTATACTACAACAATACTGGTGGAGATACAGCGTTTGAAAGGTTTATGGATAGCGAGTCGTTTGGAGTACGGTTTTTATTTACCGCTGTCGGTGTTGTTATTAGTTTTTTCTGGGCCTCATTCTTCAGTAGTAAGCTTTCTCTTCTTCCGTAGCCCCTGAACCGGAATACAAAGCTAACGATATGTGAAGGCATCGCTATTCTAAGCCCCTATCAGCTCTTGGCCAGTTCACCCCAACACGCCCGGCGATCAATCCTACTGGCGCCACCAACCAATGCATTTTCAGGGCTCCTATCCTCAGTACGGCGACGTCACGGTTTCCTCGCCGTTGTTGCATTAACTTCCATCCTATCTGAGTTCCTAACTATCTTCCTCAGCAATATCCCTTACCGGGTCACACAGACCTTCCTACTACACCAGGTCTGTACGTGGTCTGCTGTTGGTATCCTCTGTGTCATGGTGCTTGTTGTCATTGCCTCCTTTTTTATCACTGTACGTCGTCCCTAATACTTTACGTGTATTGCCGAGCACTGACTATTGCAGTGGCCGCATATGCCTGTCGACCCCAGTACTATCGCGGGAGCTATGTACTACGTATGTGATTCGTGGATGCTTAGCCGCTTTGAGGGTTTAAGTACATTGAAGCGTAAGGATAGAGACTGGCGTGTTAACGAGATGGGGCTAAAGTACGAGTTTGGAGAGATTAGGGGCGCCTCCGGCATATCGCGAATCGGCGTGGATGCATCGTCGTCGTCATCATCCAGAGATATGGGTTGGGCATAACGAACTATAATTAATCAATCTACCTAATATATCTATATATGCTTCGATCCGATCATCTGCCATAGCACAAAGGGCATACATCTTTTATGGAGTTCTTCATATTGCTGCGATGTCCCTCTATTTCTATTTCAGGTACGGCCAACATATTCTACCTCTCTTAAATCGGTTGCTTCACATATACAATGATATGGGGGCTGATTGAGACGTCCCGGAAGGATTTAAGCCCCCCCAGTGCCCGATCTCGGAATAGAAACCTATTCTTAATGAAGCAGATCGACTGGAAAGATAGAATATGTCGGTAAGGTCATGTACTTTCCCCCCTACCTATAGGAAGTAAAGGACACGCAGACCTAACCCATGGGGCTCGAATGCAAATGGCCTGTTGGACCCCGTTCCCACCGCTCCCGACCAACGGCGTCGACCAAATATCCCCCTAACACTGTTTAGCCGCCGAGCATGAATTAAGCACCAAGGAGGGTCATCGACAGATCTCGTCTCTGATTGGACGACGCACGACATGTCCTCCCAACCTTCTGGGATGTTAAGAAGCCCCAATTGGATAAACAGAGCCCAGCTTCCAGGTTTGCAGCAAATAGATTTTATTCTCCGAACTTATTGATTTGTGTGACGAACCCGTGCATCGATGCTAGCCGGGGGCTATGAGGCCAGCGACAAGGTGAGATGAGGAGGTAAAGGGGTAGTATCGTGGTCTCCTGAAATGATCACGTTGACATATTTCACATTAGTTCAGCTGATCATCTTTCAGACTGACTTGACCGGTCATATAACTAAGAGAGGTATCTAACTATGCTTATAAAGATTATTGATGAAAAACTCCAGATACATTAGGCACTTAAATATTCTGACGTCCTATAACTCAACGCCGCCAATATTATAATTCAACTAGTTGAAATGAATTTGTAGTATCACCGCGTAGTATAGCAGTAGAATATTCCAATAAACCCAAGATGCGCCCCCAGCAAATCCTCACGTCCCTCATCATGCCCATCACAGCCATGAGCCATCCAACGAGCCCAGCCAACTTGCACACTAGCGAATCTTCATCGCCAGCACCGCACAACGCGACGCAAACCTGTGGCCTCTACAAATTTGTCGAGACTCCTATAAACCCACCGGCGTGCTGGGCGTGGTACGCACAAACCTCGCAGCCATCCAACTATTGCGGTGCCAGCACTTTCAAGTCCGTCGCCTCTGCCTCGTCGCCATCAGCATCCTGGCTCGACTCGTGCGCCTCCCTACGTAACGCCCAGCTCATCTCACCAAGGGACTTTTTCCTGGCGGATTACGCTACCGACAAATTCAACACGCTCCTCGTGTCGAGCGACTGCAACTTCCAGGTCCAGCCTGCGACACCGCCGTCTAGTGACCAGGTCGATGTTGGTGGTATTGACGTTGCCGACATCCTTAAGTCCACCATGGCCGCCAGTCGAGACGCGGGTGGAAGTATTGGCATCGAGGGTAGCATGACCTGCTCACCTGGTATCGTACGCTGGAGGATGGTACCTGCGTAAACGATTAATTAAGCTCACCGACCAAGTGAAGACACCATGGGCTCTATTCAGACCATCATAGCCAGCCTGAAGTTTGAAGTACCAAAGAAAGTACTGGAGTTCAGTAGTATCTGTTTCGATCAATTTTTTCACGGGATAATATTAACAAATTCAACCTCAACCGCAATCCATGTGCATTATCTTTTACATGGACCCGCCACGCAATCCAGTCACGATTCAGACCTTCAACATTGAAAACGATCAAATACTTTTGTATTGCAGCAAAGCGCCTATAGCGAGTGTTTCTCCACATTCCGTTAACTTTTTTCCCCTATCGAAACCCTTACCATCCTGACCATATTTTCAACGATAACACTTTTTCACCGTTAATAGCTATAAATTAATAGACGGGAAATAGTGAGTTGAATTACGCTGAGCCGAGGTCGTGGTGGTAGGCGGTTCGAGGAAAGCGAAAAACCTTAGCACAGCATCGATCGTGTGGCGAGATAACCATATACAAATGCAAATAATTTTATCAGATCTTCCTCTGCTCCGTCTGCCCTCATTCTGTTCTGTCCTCCAGTGAAAACAAATCCTTGCTCAGCAACGAAATTACTCTTGCTGTCTTCGTCTTCGTCGCTTCGTTCGTCATTTCCAATCGCTCCGAAGCTATGCCGGCCCTATCGCCAGGGACGCCCCGTAGATGCTCTTTAGAACAGTAAATTAGTTGGGGATCTCCCAGTCTAGTCGGCCAGCCAGCATCGCGTTGCCATCTAGTGATGTGCATATGCGTCATAACAGCGTAACCATCGTAAAGAGGTCCTTCAGGCTTGACAACCCCCCTCAGAAGCCGCCAAGACCTCAAGACACCTCGGAGGGTATAGGAGTTCGAGTCGTGATGCCGTGAATGGTCGCCCATAAATTGCTGTATGGTGTATCCAGAGATGGTTCATTTGTCGATCATCATGAAGAGGGTATTGTAAAATGGAACGATTTGCTTCATTGTTCCCCTAGACTTTTTTTTTCGGTTCCATGCAACACTGCAACCTTTCACTATCGCAAACTCCATGGTATGTATGTTGTTCTTTCCCAATCCAGGACGGCCGGAGAAACTCTGATGGAAGGTGAATAAAACAATATTCCAAAAATCAAATCTCATATTACAAGATATTAGTTCAAAACAACGATAGAAAAGAAATTCAAAACGCAATAATGCAAGTCCAACCGTGAATCGAGATGTAAAAATCGTGCTGCGACAGGTTGAAGCATAGCGTCAAATCAATGAAGGGAATATGTCTATGTCATAAGTCGTCTCTCGTTGTTATGCTTGTGACGGAGATCCAACGCTCGTAGCGAAGGCGTGTTGGACAGATGATGGAGTTTGAAAGCGTGGGGACTTTCTTTGGGGGGGGAGCTTTCCAGAAGGTAGGTAGTGATGAGAAAGTCGGCATTGTCATCGCACCGATAGATAAATAACTGATCGAAGAGTGCGGAGCCATACAATTAATGGGGTCATTGCTGTTCCGTACGGCAGCATATTCACATTAAGTGATGACCTAGATCAATGGAAGCGCCCAGTACTGCGACCTGCATCCGATGAATCTGTACGCAGCCTCAGTTAGTAATCGACAGCCTAAGAGCGCTCGACATAGATAGGTACTAACCGCTACCCCTCTGCATGTGTCCGCGACTTCGTCCACCAAAACCTTGACCAGCTTCTCCCCATTCTGGGCCGCGTGGTTGCCTGTCAGGAGCGTTACGGCTTGACGCTCCATTAGCTCCCGGTCTCTGGCTTCCGATGGCCCCTGGAGTTTCCCTAGCGCGCATGTGAGAGCCGTTCGAATCGAAGCCGAGGTTCATAGAACCCATGTTTCCCGCCAACAAAGCGTCGGTGCTCGATGCAGCATTTTGACCTGATGTTGGGGTTAAATTGGGCGGCGTGGTCAGCGAGTTTTGGGAAAAATCACCATAACGGGCCCCGAGGCCGTTTCCAAGGCCAGCATAGCTCGAACCAGATGGCGCAGGACTCGGGCTATGCGTGCGCAGGTCTGCAAAACTCTTAGCTGCCCTGAGGTTGTTCGGTATTCCATTATCCGGGCTGCCTGGCAGTTCTAGCGTAGGGCCTTGCCTACCCAGTGCATGAAAAGCACTGGAACCTATGCGAGATTCCGTAAAATCGTACGTAGCCGCACGACTTAAGCCGCGCCGATGATCCTCCCAGGAAACATTAGGTAGCTGGCTCTGGGTATGAGTAGGAGGAGAATTCTGTGGCCGCTTCATGATTTGGATCTGCCTTCGATCAGCTTCCCCGACGGACCGGTGCTCCAAACCCATGTTATGGGCGAGAATATGTATCTGTCGGCGCTGTTCGGGGGCAACATCAGGCGAGAAGATATGAACTTCACGAGATGGGTCATTCTTAAACAGGGTCAACTGCGTATAAAACTCTAGGGTTGCAGGATCATTCAAATCGACGTCACCTATATATAAAGAACTTAGCAATAATATCTTAGACGAGAAGAGCATGGGACACTTACGTAAAGGTGAGTTACTTGGTTGCTTGTTGACGCTGACACCAAGAGCCTGCAGAGCGCTCTGCTGGTGCATAGGAAGCGGCGCTCGGTGCTGTTCTTCGAGTTGGCCTCGTTTCTCACGCTTCTCTCGATCAATCCTATCACGCTCATCCTGTGGTAGCATCTTTTTATATTCAACGCGCAACTTGCGACCCATAACTTCCAAACCATTCATCTTCTGAATTACAATAGCAGTATCCTCAGCCGTTGAGAAGTTGGCGAAGGCCAGCCCTCTGAATACACCTTTATCGAAATGATAATTGAAAGCATATGGTTGGGGAAGATTCATGGAAGCCATGAGGCCTTGGAGAATCTCCTTTCGACACTGGAACTGGATGTTCTTTATCACGATAGCCGTAGGAATAAGTTGCTCAGAATCGGACGCGCCGGGAGTAGCCATCATCCCTCGAGAATCCGCGGCAGCGCCAGCCATGTTGGACAGATCATGTTCATTTCCGTTCATCGACATACTTGGATCGTACAGCTGAGGCATCGAATGAACGCCCAATCCGGATTGATCAGTCCACGTCTAAAAGGGAATCTTCGATCAGCATAGTCCTCATCATTTTTAATGTACGCGAAAGGGGCACTCACCGTAGGTAGAGCGGCTCGCCGATTTACAGCCCTCACCGCTAACCTACCGTTGCCATTCATGGGGCCGTTCATTGTGGCTACTCCGCCATTATAGCCCCACGTCTGGCTATTCTCCAACATGTAACCGGATTGCATCGCGCTTGGTGCGACGCGATCGAATCTCGATAAAGGTTCATAGGCCGCGCCGCCGAGGCGGTCATCGTGTCCGTATATCGAACCAGATGTCATTTGCTGACCAAGAGATTCCAGAGGTCTTTGACCCGATCGGTTACCCCCTAGGCCTGAGGGTAGGCCAACAGTAGCATAACCTTGCCTTGTTGACCCAGGCGACCTGTTTGCTGTCGCGGAATAATCGTAATACATATCGTGTTGCTGTTGTTGATTCATGATTGCCACAATAGTATTGAGGGCTGGTGCAGCTGCTGTGGGGAGCCAGCAGGCTGCAGCTCCCTTTCTACACGTATATAGGACGGGCGGAAACGCCTAGTTGAGTTCTGTATCAGAACTCAGGGCCTCTGCCGTCAGTCTCCGAGGAAAGGATGAGCACAAGACAAAGCGCCGTCGTGAGAACCGTACTCCTTTGCAGAGACGAGGGTTACTCGTGCGTAAAAATCGACAGGAAGATAAATAGGATCGGTCGAAGGGGTAGCGACGGTTATGGCTGGTTGGCTGAAAAGTTAGGCAGGATTGACTGTGCAGTAGAAATGCAAGAAGCCGAAGCGAAGATTAGGTCGGGTAGTATGCCGTCACGCAGCTCAAATACCGAATAGCTAACTCCTGAGCGCCAGGTCGCCAAATCTTCTCTATATATGATAGGTCCTAAACCTCTAGAAAGGGGACTCAGGCCTGTCCTGAAGTTGATGCGGTGGAGAAAAAAAATTGGCCTGCAGCAAAGGCAGGTTGAAAAAAAGGCGGCGAAGAATTGCGGGCTTGACCGCAGGGACCCCCAAACCTAAGTAAGTTAGGATTTTCTTTTCCTTGACTTTAATTTTTAACTTTTACTTTCCTCCTAGTCCACCAGATAGATAAACCAAGGGCTAACCTGGGATTTCAGAAGATGACAGCAGTACCCTCCAAAAACTCAACTGTTCTGACCACAGACTTTCGCCGTAAAAGTATAACAAGCAATAATTTATGGCCAGATAAGTAGGTTTATAGCGATCAGGTAGCAGCGAGAAATAGTGGCAGTGTTTGCACGCGACGCGCGAAGAGTTTAGGTCCAATAAGCCGACTTTCCAAGTTGGCTATTTAGGGGGGTAGCAAAAAGTAAGCAAGGGTATGAGGATACGTAAGGCGTGATGGATCAACCGGGGAACCTCTCGCGGTCCAGGGGGGACAGCTAGAGGCCTCGGCGAAAGGAATAGGTAGCGATAAGATTGGATAGTTGACCGAAGCAGAACTGAAGCCGGTGCCTATCAAGTTAAGACGGAGAGATCTTGTAATAACAGTTGGTCGAAGGGCGGAAGAAAGCTCTCAGCTTAGGAATTGCCCACAAGTAACAAGTAGGTAACCAGTGTAATCGGTTTTGGGGTTACTCTTAAGTGGCTGTTTAAATCTGGGTGTAGCTGAATGAGATACAAGCAAGACAAAGACTGAGGGACCAATCAGGGCCCGAGTAGAGAGTGAGGAGGTACCACCCGGAGGAGGCCGCGGGATAGATGATGGCGAAAGGAGAAGGAAAGAGAGAAGGGGAATAGATCATAGCAATACGCCTTAGAAGATAGCGAGGACCATCGGATAGATAATAGGATAAGTTATTAGGTGGTATTGTAGAATTTCGAGAAGACGAAAAATATGTCCAGCTAGAATTTTTCTTCCAGAGCAAGGCATGGAAACTTGGCACTCAAAAAGATCCCAGGGGCGATGGGGGGCTAATAGGGTAGAAGGTGGATCGCGGATGGTTGATGGGGAAAAAAAAACAATGCCAAAGGCCCAGAGGGAAATTATTGGCTTAGCGGTGATAAGGAGTATGTACCGTGCTTGCGCTTCGTGCTATCAATTTGCGCTGCGAGCTTAGGGGGCTCAAAGGGGAAAAGTCAAAAAAGGCAAGTTACGAAGTACGAGGTACGTAGAGTACACAGGCGTAGATAAAATTAAATAAATTATATACTGTGCTCGGAGCTTAAATTGGCCTATTCCTCGGAACGCATAGGCCATCTCCAAACCCCCTAAGTCTGCCATTGCGCACAGTGCACCCAGAGCTTACTTTATACTGTATCTTAGCATTATCTACATGCAGTGATGTATGTACCTAGGTACCTATATCAGGTTAGTGCACTATGAGGTACCTAGTGTACATAAGGTACACATAAGGTAGCCCTAAAGTGGCAGGCATAAAAATGTGCCTACCTTGTACGGGGCACGGGGCAACAGGATCAGCTCCCTCATCAACAATCATCATCATCATTATTGATATCGAATCCGAACAAAACATCGAATATTTCGATACGATTCATATCTAAGTACTTGTCTACCTACCTAGGTATAATAAGATCTAAGATGCCGAATCTATACGCATGTCGCGTATCCAACAGGGCTTTCTATATCGTTACTCGTTACCAGTTACTAGTAGATAGTCAAACTCGCCGCCAAGTCCGAGACAGATACCTGCCTCACTTATACACAGTATCACCAGCAATGCTCCCCTAGCCCACCTAAGCTATGTACACTATATGACCCCATACGCATTTTATCTACCTAGCTTATTATCAGATTGGTTTACACTATTACAAAGTTCAGACAGCCCATCTGAGAAGAACCTGCTCCCAGATACATTGGCCAACTCGCGTATTACTCGAGCAGTTCCTCTACGGCGGGTCTTATCACGGGACAAGGCTACCGGGTGAGATACAAATTAGAAGCCTCGTGAACATTCGCATCACACCCTCTTTATCAACCGCTCCGCTTTTCGACACAACGTCAAGTGACCTTTTCATCTTGCTCTCTCAGCAGATATATAGCACATATAGAACACCTATGTATAGATGCGACAGCCATCTATATTAATCACGATAGTTTGGTCGTATTTACATAGTTTACCTGGGCTGTGGAGTCTGACGCAAGTAGTTGGGCTCTACAGCCGCCATATTAGTCAAAGGCGTGAAACATGCATGCGTGGCGTTGAGATCATACAGGTCCCCAAAAACGGCGGCTACAAAGGGACGAAAGACGACACCAATAATCTTCTCTTTTTCCCCCAAGGGGTAAGATATTAAGATTCGCGAGCAAATATTTTTGGACGAGACCCAGCTGCTAGCCTTTCTTCTACCCAGCCCTTTCGATCTCTCTAAAGGGTTAAAGTCCTACTTGTTATTTAGGTACTTAATACCTGTTAAGTACCTAGATATGGATCCGTACATTCTATTCATTTTCTAAAATCTTGGTTGTGGTTCTATCCTACGAGAATAATTCCAGAACCGCCAACCGGATCAGATTAACGTTACAGCCCAACTTTTGACATATTAAACCCCGGCAGATGTTGAATCTACTCCCTTATGACCCTGTATCTTGGTGATGGAATGTGCCTGATGCACTCATTTCATGTAGATCACAAGCACTGCATTGCATGGCCGCTGATCAGAGATACGTACAGTCAGTACCTTAGGTAACGCGCGAGGCGCAACATGCAGATGTCACCATTCTCGAGTTCTCTTAATACGCAATCCCACTACCGCATCCACTAAGAAACACTTGATTCTAGGGCACGGACCACGGGCTTCAACCATACCATATTCGGAAATGATTTGATCATATCTTATATGGGGTACTTTAGCGAATAGCAAGAGTAACTGGATATAGTTAAAGACTTTCCAAATATAGTATAGTTGAAGCCCGTGGTCCGTGCCCTAGAATCAAGTGTTTCTTAGTGGATGCGGTACAACAGCTTCTCCCCGCGCGTTAGCAAAATGGGACCTCATTTCGGTCCAATCTTATGCGGACAACAATGCCCAATCTTACCTATCAAGCCGCATACCATCCATCTTACTTGCTCAAATAGACAAGTCTTTATTCTTGCTTCGTATGTATGTATAAGACTTAGAACAAGCGAATGTCCCTATCGTCCTGTTTCCATGGTATTGGCATCCTTCGATATCCATGGTAGCTATTCCTCGGCCTATCAACTCTCCAGCCTGCCGGCTCGTCTGTGCGTTCACGTACCCAGTTTCTAGGGTTTGTTCTAAGATCAGATCGCAAAATGGCCCCAACCTCCCCGGTCGAACCCCTAAGGATTCGAAATGATCGTTCACCGTGGCCAGCAAATCAGAGGCGGTTCTATGTCTGTTTCGAGAAAATCGAGGCAACCCTCAATGGGACCTAGAATCTTGGCATATTCTGGAACTCATCTCCATCCATTACAATGATCCTCAATTACGTAGGTTTTCTCCTTTACCAGGTCTGCATCATTTCTTTTCTTACCCGTCACAGCCTCTTTACTCTTTAGGTCTTTTTCCCAATGTCACATCAATGACGTTCTAAATCTCTAGCAGTCGTTGGTAAGTTAATTACGGCAGGTCTTCCTCTGATACGATTTCCCGGTTACTACGACTAGCCATAAAGGACTACCCATGCCGAGCCCCAACAGATCAATCAACTGCTCCGCCCCAAATCCGTTCGACTTACGGAAGACTAACAGGTAGTGGAAGTTGGTCCGCAAAGTGAAGAAAGGAATTTATCCCAAGAACAGCAGAGAACGATTTGCCACGCCGATCCAAGACTTGAGTAAGGCCGGTTCCCATCGAGTTGGATGCAGCTCTAAGATATCGCTGCAGAAACGATCAATGATTAGCTAGCTTTCTTTACCGTCAACGTACGACAGCCATATTTCGTAGCCGTATGAATAACTGGCGAGTTAAACGTCGTGCCGAGGTGCCGCCCCTGAATGTATTGATAAGTGGAACAACTTGAGTATCGACACCCAGGATGTTCAAGTGATCAAGAGCAAATGCAGTTACTATGTATGTTACGCCCTAGTTGTCAATGCCGTAATATAATAATACCAACAAGGATCACGCATAGTCAAGATGTTACCAAATTTGATAGTCCCGTTTCCTGGTCTCAGTGGGGGAAACACTAAGCTTTGTGTCTCGGGAGCTGACAGCGCGAAAATAGCGTCGAGTCAGTCATCCAATCGGCAAGTTCCCATACTCTTCCTTTCCCCTCTCGTTTTTAAAGGGATTCCCAGTGTGAGGCGCGACAAATGGGCTGCATACACTTACATCGACGTTCAAACCGATGTCGTCACGGCAGGAAGGATTTCCAACTTGCCACGTTCTATACATGGATTGCTATAAAGGACTTCCTCTCGGACCGAGGTCTCCCGTAGGAGCGAGACAAAGGATAAATACTTCTTCAGAAATCTCTTTGCCAAGGCAATAAATTGTTCTTACTCATATCTTAGACCATTGGTGGTGTTCCGGGTTAGCGAATACTCCAACAAGGTGAGACCCCTTTTCATATGCTACCACATATAGTACATACAAGATTGGCATTAATACACGCATTCCAAACCAATCTCGCGGAAAACGGGTTCCTCCATTAAAGCAAACTAAATATACCGATATATACCGTACCGCTATCTATCTCATAGCTACTCCTTTATAGCATGAAACCATTAATTATCACATTACTTCATAGAGGTGCTACCCAACTGTCGCGAAGACTTAGCTGGTTCTCTATTTCTACGTAAGGCATGTTAAAGTAGCACTTAGACAAGCAATCAAGGGCAACAAGCATGGAAATGAGTGCAGGCAGCCGTAGTTTATCTAGAACAATCTGCAATGCTATTCGTCGGGGGTTTCCATGGGGTTTCCATAACCCCTGATCAAAATTAATGGGCGCAGAAAGCTACCAAAGCGGCCCTTCAGATTCGTCGTAGTTGATATAACCCCCCATATTATTGTCATAGTAAAATGTAAAGATGAGGTAAGGAACTAAACTTTGAATTCGGGTATTAAGGCAGCATAACCGATGGGGCCTTGTTGAAACAAATACGAGTGGTAGATCTTGCTTAATACGTACCTACCTACACATGGAATCTTTTAAATTTCAAGCAGTACATATTTTATATGCTAAACAAGCTACAAAGTTAACAATATCATCTAATTGTTCAATATGTGTTAACACCAGTACTTCCAACAGTTAGGCAGTCTTGTGTGTACAACGACTTATGATTGCCTTAGATATGTCTAGCCTTAGGACATTGAGGCGTTTCCGAATATAAGCACTCTATGGGAGTAACTACATGATGACACTAGGAATATTGCCGATTTGCTAAGCTTCCTAGGGTTGGGGAGCACAGCCCACTGCTACACTTCACGGGCCGTACATTCTAGTAACCTACCTGAAGACAAACTCATTCCTCAAATTTTAAAACGGATGCTTCAATCACTTCTCAGCGAATGAACAAACCTTCGCCAATACGGTAATAGGGACTATTGTGCGTGTTAGAGTCCACTAATTCGAGCTTAACTAAAAACTCTAAGCTAAACTCTGGTAAACAACATTTAATCGAATACAATGTGCAGTGGTAGACAAAAGTTCTGAAACATATTTGGATTCTAGCGAGAAGATAATATGCTTGTCTATCCCTTTACCCAAATACAATGTCTTTAGCTGTCCTACATGCTAGATAGGTGGCAGATTTTCTCCGCGCATAGAGAGACCCAGCAGGATCTGAATAGGCATCTTGCATCCGCCGCCGGTAGCACATTCAACATTAGTTTCAAGCATGATGCCTACTTCTATATCTAATTAATGGGCGAATATTGTACAACTCTGACTCGCCATTCAAATAAACGAAATCGTTGCTTCTTACCTAATTCAAAACTATACACTAGCCAGCTACATTCGTATAAGCTTATTATATTATATTGGTTGCTTTAACAATTACTATAAACGAAGGTCAATAAGGTCAATAGAACAAACTTTTGCGATACCGATATTTAGAACTTTCACTGTGTTTTCAAGTGGTTTACATGATTTTAGAACCGTGGGCATTATTAGTAGGCCAATCTTATTTCATAGGGGGGTGGTAAGAGTTAGTTGGGTACACTAAACTACGAATCAAATATCTAATCTCACGAGTCCGATCGTAGGTCCTTACTTCTATAAAGATGAGGCTGACTTTCCGACCTTCCCTTTAGGTTTTGTATAATCTATACATTGAGGACTCTAGAGCCATCAAGGACTATGGATTATCAAATAATCCAACCATCTCCATCCTCCTCCTTGCCAGATCTCACCATGACCCAGACCGGCTCTGGGACTGTCACGAGGCGGAGCCAAACAGCATGGGAACAACTTCATTGTTCCGCGAGGAACTCTATCCTAACTGGCGAGCCTATGGCTAGTATATACATATGTATCCTTTGTTCTAGATGTCTTAACTAGAATCCTGACAGGGACCCAAGGCTATCCCACTGCTCTCTCGAATAGTGTACTATGAAGTAGAGTCTGTAGCAGCAATCCTGACCCTCGGCACTCTCCAGACACATCAAAAGACTCGTTGTTTCGACAACAGAGCCATGATTGAGCCTATGTTCTACGCTTATATAAGGCCCCATTTGGTGTCTACCTTACATTTGAATATGGTGCCGCCGTCGGAGGATCTAGTCATATCGGCGGACAGGATCTCAAACTTGCTGATGCAACGAGACGTCAGTGAACTTAGGTTTAGTAACCCAGTTGGATCTAGGTCATGCAGTTTATTGCCCCTGTCCTGCGCCGTACTGTACAGAGTGCTGCCCTGCAAATTGGCCTTGAGCGGGGGTGACGAATCATCCACCACGACTATACTACCTAACGACGTGCTACCCTATGGGCGCAACCTAACCTACTTATTGTTAAGGGCCGGGTTCTTTTTACCCCCAAAAATGGTCTGAGCGAGGCCGTTGATATCGTCGACGGTGCTAGCGCTATTCATGTTGATAGGCGTAGCTCTTGTAGAAGGAACTAGACCTATTGGAATAGCAAAATTGTCTAAAAGCATCCGAAAGATTTACTCATACTAGATACGCAAATATACAATCGCTGACATAACTTTGTTCGAACTGTCAGAGGGCTTTATCCCCACCAGGATTTATATAGATTTTGCATTCATAACCGTGCTGTTTCCATCGTAACCAACCTAATAAGATAACTATGTCACAAAAGCTGTTCTATCTTAGGGCTAGCTTTCTTCGGTCCAACCATAACGACTGCGGCAGGATTGTTCTTGTTATTTATGATGAGGTGGCTATCAACAAAGAAACTGATAAGACCATCTGAGCTACCTACCTAACACACAAGGTTCTTCGTGTACGGCTCTAGAGTAAACCTAAATGCATGTTGCCAAATATAGATCCCACGGACTCTACCTAGGTATTCAAACAATCCTAGTCTACGCTTATAAGGAAAGTACCAAGAAGTTCGCTATTTTAGTCATAATAACCTAGGAGGTAGGTTAGGCAGTACAAACCGCTCCGAATCCGGGGTCTTTAATTTCGAAAACAGGTTTTTATATGACATTCATAATACTTAGCATCACTTCTTTCGAGTAACTAACTGTTTATGGTTCATGCATAGGTTACAGCAAAGTTTGTAGAATGTGCTATCCTATACCTTTTACCACTCTTAAATATTAGGCGCCCAGTCACTTAAATGTACCTACCTACCTACCTACCTAGGTATACTATACTAGGTAAAAATCGTCATCAATAATGGAATCACTTAATTACACTCTATTGTATCTAACAACAGTCCCTCTCACTTGGGTTATCACCGGTAATAAGTACCATCTAAAAAGAAGCCGACACGACAACACACAATGAGGATTCCTTACGGGTCACAGACCGGATGTAACAGGTTGTGTACGAGAGAAACAAAGCCAACTAGACAAGGTGCAAGATTATGGCGTAATGAAATGTGTAGCATTTGATGGATATGTCGAAGTCACTATACTTTGGATGAGCATATGTAGATTGCGATTGAATGTAGCGAATACCATGCCAGTGAGTTTCGGGAGCAAGTATTAAAACTATCGAACGTTTACAAGAAAGGGTCAGAGCTGGTCGTCAGGTATCATGTTTGCCGCAATGAGGAAACCTGAAGTCTCAAAAATTCGCAGCCGTTCTAACTAACGACTCGTAACATAGGTGCTTAATATTTGCTTTTGTTTAGGCCTTTTCGAGAGGCGACAGATCTAAGCTTAGGTTCTAGGATTGGAGAAATTACTGTTATTATTATTTCGTTCTCTTCTCCTTTGCACATTGTTCCCCCTTAATACGTCAATTCTCATCTTCCATGCCATTTGAAAATATAGCTGATAAAAATTGAGAGCTGTCTATAGTTTATAGCATATTGATATTTGAGATTACCTACCTTTTAAGAGTTGGATTTATAGGCATATCAGCGGTTGGTGTAATGGGTGAATTGGTATATGGTACGGTTGACCGGATAGAGTACTGTGCCAAAATGAAAAAAAAGATCGTGCGTTAAGTTAAAGTTGGTAGAAAGTTATGTGCCATAATTTAATATTTATTTTTAAACCTTATATGGTTATTATAATAATATTTATATTTATTTAATAGGTATATATATCTTTACTTAGGTAGTAACTTTACGAATATTAATTTTATGATGATATAATTAATATTATTTTATAATTTTAATTAATGTAAAAATAATTATTTAAAATTTAATATATTAAAATATTAATCGGGTTTATAATTTATTAATAAAATATATATATTATAATTAATTAAATTAAAATTTTTTATATAAATATTATGTGTTTATTTATAAAGCTATAATTTTAATTTAATTATATTTTACTTTTAAAAGATTTAAATAATATGTAATTTTTATTATTGTTTTTATATTAATTAAAGTTATTAAATAAAAATAATTATATTATTTAAAGTTATATTAATATTAAGTTATTTGATTTAATTTATTATATATATGTTAATATATATATAAATAAATTTTATAAAGTTAAAAAGATTATATGTAAAGTAATTACGTAATATCTTTTAATATAATAATTTTTAACGTTTTATTTAACTATTTATTTATTTATATTATACTTAATTTATATTATAAAATGTTACATTTTAAATCATTATTTTTGCATTATTTAAAGTTATAAAATGATTTTAGTTGCATTATTTTAAGATTAATATTTTTAAAAATACTATTTAATTTATATATATATATATTAATATATATATATATATACATTTTTAAATATAGGATTATAAAATTTAAATATATATTTTATATATAAAATTATTAAATTTATATTTAAGTAAAATAAGTATTTATTTTATATAAAGGCATAATATATCGAGTTAATTGGATAAATTTATGGTTAATTACCCGTTTAAGCTTAATTTGCATATTTTTTTCATTTTAACATAATACTTTATCCGATTAACTATACATAACGTAAATAACAAATTAAAGGCTTACACAGGTTAAAAACCTATAATTTCGGACTTTTTATATTCAATTAAATATTATTTAATTATAACGCATTCAATTTAATTAAAATTTAATTAATTTTCTTCATTAATATCTTTTAATTTAACTTAATACGTTCGCATATTATAACCTATATTCCCGTAAATGCCACAACGTTAAGAAGTTTATTAAAACCTTTATAAAACATTACCCTCAACAATAACATTATTAACTATAACGCCATTATTCTTTTTCTTAACCTAAATAACATTTCCCTCGGTTTAAATAAAAGATTTTCTACGTTATAATTACTTATTTTTAACTTTTCGACGTTTAAAAAATATATAATTTATCTTTTAAAAATTTATAACTTCTTTTTTTAATAAAATTACTTTATATAACAATTTATATATAATTTTATTTAATTTATTTATAATTTTAAAAATTTTAATTAATAAATTAAATTAATAATTAAAAATTTTATTTTTTAAAAAAATAAATTATAAAATAGCTTTTATAATATTATATAATATTTTAAATATTTAAAAAAGGTTAAAGAAATTAAAATTTAAAAATGGCATATAAACAATTTAAACAATATTAAAGTTTAAAATAACTTTATTATTATTTAAAAAAATTAACTTTATTATTTTAAAGTTGGTTTATATATTATTTTCTATAAAAATAACTTAAAATATAATATAAAATAAAAAGAAAAAATCTTTTTTCTTAATATATATAAAATTTTAATAAATTAAATTTTTAATAATCAATCTATACATATATTTTAAAATTAAAAATACGATTATATTTAAAGGTTAAAATTTATAAAATAAATAAATAAATATATAAAAGGTTATAATATTATATTTACGATAATATTCTTAAAATTTTATCAAAATATAACTTTTATAATTATCAAAAATAAAAAAATGTTTAAAATCTTTTATATATAATTTTATATATTTTTTGAAATATATAAACCATTTTAAACCAATTTTATTTGTTATTTAACCATTATTTAATAATTTAATAATTTAATTGGGTAAAAATATATTATTATAATATTATAATATTAAATATAATTTATTTATTATTATAATAAATAATAATACGGTTTAATTTTAAAAATTAATTATTTAAATAATTATAAATTATTTACAATTTTTAAATTAAATTTAATAAAATTTAAAACGTTATTTTAAATTTATTATAACTATTTCTATAATTATTATATTTATTATAAATTTAATTTTATTAAAATTATATATATTTTTAAATAAAATATTATATTTTATTATTATATTAGTTATAAATTTAAATTAAACTTTATAAATAATAAGATTTTTGCAAAAAGTTTTTTAATAATTAATTTAATAATTTAAACGCATTTTAAACTATAATTATTATTATATAAAAATTATTATTTAATTAATTTTAATATATCTTTTATTACATTTACGTAATAATATATTAACCATTTTTTTAATATAAATAATTTAAGGCGGAAATATTTAAATATTTAATTTAAATATACGTTTAATAATAATATTCTTTTTATATTAAATTAATTTTTACCGTATTTTTATAATATTAACGTATAATTATTAGCTATTAATTTTATCGCGTAACGTTATAAAAGTAATATTATATATATGCGTAATACGTTTAATATTAAGTTTTTTATTACGTTATATAATATTAAACGTTAAATTTATTTTAATTTTTTTTAATTAATAAAATATTTTATTTTAATTAAATAATATATGATTTAAGATAAAAGGTAGTATTTTATATTGGCGTAGGCCTTTGACCCGTGTGGGCCTCTGACCTGTTGTTTACGTTAGATATTTCCTAGGTTCCAAAGTTCTATAAAACAAAGATCATGTAACTGTGGAGTAATACAAGCCACACTACTTCGGCTGATGGGTTTCCACCTAGATTGACGTAGATCTCCATTCAAACGACCACAGCTAATCTACATACATTCCAATATCAGAGACTACCTTCTCATGCGTGATCCCTTTTGCGCAGCACTTCCTCATTTGCTCTGGGCTACATCGAAACTGGAGTTTTAGTCGCCTACTTCAATCTGAAGCATCGAAATGGCACTAACACAGTTTAATATGCGACATGTATGCTGCCGTCGCTCTTCGTCAAACTTCATGCCGCCGTCCCCTTGACTACCTACCTACCTACCTACCTGACCTTGCTGGCCTATCGCAGATAATTGATGTTTCGTCACATCCGCGCCTCTCAACTCCTGGTAGTTTGCAACTGCTTAAATGACGTGAGTATATCAATGAAGTGATCACTGCTCTTTTTTGCTTTTCAGTCTGCGTTAGTTGGTATAGCACCCTTCTGATATCTTCCGCGGTATTCATCAAAACGACTCTCCTCTGGACAAGCGGCTGATGATTATAGCCGGAGATTTACCGATAGTCACATCGTAGCTGGATGGGGCCTAGCGTCATGGGAAAGCTAGGCGCTATGAGGTGGGGTCATTTTCTACCATCGGGGCTTCTGGAAGCAAAATTTGATGCCTATCTCAGTGCATCAGCGCCTGTAACGCAGCCTAACCAACAGCAATAGAGCATTGAGTCAATCCAAATAGGCAAGCAGCAGCAGCCTACAGGTGACTCGCAGCTTTCGTTTCCGCCCCAGCCCGCCTGCAATATAGCCCGCCCCTTCCAACTACACCGCGCCGCCTCTCGATTTTCCAGCGCCTCCGACCCAAATGCAATAATAAAAAACACAAACAACGAAAACAATTTTCACCGACAAACAAACCCGACGCGAAAGTTCAACTATCCACCCCAAAACCGACACCATCTTTTATTCGTCGCGCCGGAATCCGTTCGACTTTATTAGCATCAATAAAATATCGATTTCGCGCACATTAGTATAAACAATGGCTGGTGGAAAAGGCAAATCATCTGGCGGCAAGAGTTCGGGTGGGAAGACCTCGGCTGCTGAAGCTCCCAAGAAGCAGCAGAGCCATTCTGCTCGTGCTGGACTTCAGGTAAGATGCTATTTTGTCATATACTATTAATGCATCCCGGTCATTTCCACCGGTCTGGTTAGTTGAGATGCCCATCTCTCCGCAACGTCGAGCTCCCATCGATATCGCCCGCGTGCCCCTCGATTCGCAGAATGACGCGCACCTCTTTCTACACAACATATACTGTCCAACCGCCGCTTGGGACCGTATCACAATGAGGAGCTTCAGTCCCGGCTATAATGGAGCTGTGCGGATGTCATTGGGCTGATTATATATTTTCGTACTCATCTCATTGCGTATATAAACCAGATTCATCGAAAATACTTGCGGACATGCAATGCGATGCGATGCGATATTGACGCTCCTCTCTTTCCTAAGCCCCTGTTCACTGTCGATTTTGTTCGGCTCATATCTGAAGCCGCGCTTTTTAATCATTATAAGGACATATTGCTTTTGGGATCGAGTTTTGCTAACAGAGCGTCCTAGTTCCCCTGTGGCCGTGTCAAGCGTTTCTTGAAGCAAAACACACAGAACAAGATGCGCGTTGGCGCCAAGGCTGCCGTCTACGTTACAGCTGTTCTCGAGTATCTGACTGCCGAAGTCCTTGAGCTCGCAGGCGTGAGTCATTCTCTTTGTTCTCCCTGTATCACATTGCCACTATACTCGCATGAACTCTGCCTTGCTTCTAGTTCCACAGACTACTATATAGGATGGAAGCTGACTATTATCCTCGTAGAATGCTGCCAAAGATCTGAAGGTTAAGCGTATCACTCCTCGTCATCTCCAACTCGCCATCCGCGGTGACGAGGAACTGGACACGCTGATCCGCGCAACTATCGCTTTTGGTGGTGTCCTACCCCACATCAACCGTGCCTTACTACTCAAGGTCGAGCAAAAGAAGAAGAATAAGGCGATCGAAGCATAAGCTGCCCGCGATCTTTGTGGTTTGGAGTTTCCAGTGTATACGCTCTTTCGTTTCTGGGTGTTTCTGTTACGTGGAACGAGGTTCTTTGCCTTTGGAGACAAGAAGTGCGGTCCTACAACCTTAAGGCGGTTGATTACGACGGCATAATTACGGAATTATGACTGCGCTGAGTTTTTTCGACTCTGGGTTGGCTGCTTGTTATGACATCTCATAGGAGATCTGAGGCAGGCCAAAAGCGCTCATTAAATAATGCTGGCAAGGGGTGTAGCTGGACGTGCTAGCTTTGATGATTCATTCGTAGGGATGGGTTGAGATACCGACTGCTGTGCTAATCGTTTGAGGTCTTGCCAAAGGCAGCATATAATACTACATTGCTACATTGCTTCGATTTGTATAGTATTCTCGACAGCTTGATACATGACGCGAGGTTGTATTCTCATGATGAACTCTTCACATCGCGTCCTTTATTGAAGTTGAAAATATGGTTGACCCTGGGTTTATACTCATTACTTGTTCTACGTGACGTTCGAAAATTAGTTTTTTGTACTTAATAATTTGAAGGGGAATATAAATCGTATCATGTATATTAGGACCTCGGACCCTATGTTGTAGAATATGTGCTATAGTATATTCACTGTCGACATTGTTTATAGCTGCTCTAAAAGGTACCTAATATACATACAACACGACCCATGGATACCATAGGATAGCGGTGCTCTCAGGAAGAAACTACCGAGGGCCTCGTAGGACTAATAACAGTGTAAGAGAAAGACTGTTATCATAATTTTATATCGGCAGTTTTTTATTTTATTTTCACACATACTACTCTATTGCTAGGATTCTAAACAATAACTAACTATGTAAAGCAAAGATATGGATTTAATATTTGTATCTGAGCAAAAACTGCGGTAGAACCTGGCTGGTTGGTACCAAATCTTTTTTCCACAGCATAAGTAGGTACCTACCTATTCTAATGGGTAAGATCTATGAATACAAAATAGAGGCAATACATTCTTTTATGTCTCTACAGCGCCGAGAGGACAAGCTAAGGACTGGCCTAATTTATTATATTAATTACCTACCTAGGTACCTAGGTTTACTTTGCCTCGAAGAATAGTTAGATTGTTATATAGACTCCATTTTCCCTAGCATCAGCTCTTTGTGCTATACGTCTCAACGGTCTAGGGGCCTAGTAATTACTTCCAGCCAAGGCATATGAAGATTGTACTCATTAGTCCTCTCATCTAGATCTAGTGATTAAAATGCTGTCTCATGAGCACTGACGGCATGTAAGCTACTGCAGGGATGCGCGGTTACACGATACAAAAAATCTATAAATACAACCAACGCTTGACAGCTGATAGCCATAGCTATAATTTTGCGTAACCTCTGCGATATACCTACTTTGAGATTGCATCATCGCTTCTCGAACATGCAATCTTGATTATTGCTTGGCATTCTTTAAGCTACATATGTAATCTCACCTGAATATATGGTGTACATGGGTGAAATACCTGCGATATATGCGGTGGCTGTCTCTTTCACAGTGGGAAAACTATTGGACCTACATAGGTAGTTGAAATATACCATCGTAAAGGATCTCTTTTATACCCTGTTTTAACTTTCTTCAGCTGGTATCCCTTGCCCCCACTGGAAACTGTGCGTTCTCGGGAACTTCCATGTTGACCGCTGCTTAAGGGGTCTATCCACACTTGATATATTAGGTAGATTTTCACAATCACGAGGCCTGCTTTCTGGGATTCTGCATCGCTTTGTCCGTACTAAAGTATTTTTAGCACTGCTCTGTAGAAATGCTAATTGCTGTTGATGTTAATCGTGATAGATGGATAATTGTCAGATCACATACGACTTTTCGCTCTCTTCCCTTTCTTCGAAACGTGGCGTTGTATGGCTCGAGAAATCGTATGATGACTCTTATCTAGTCATCATGTGTCAACTTATATGGTCTTTTGCAGCGCTGGGTAGGGCAATGTCAACGAGATTTTCTCTTTAAAGTCGCCGGGATCTGTAACGTCGACGAAGGTAGTAAATACTTGGAATTAGACAAATAACAAAATACCCACCTAAGGAATATAGTTATACTTATTTGGAGGGTTCAACTGCCTTGTTCTTTAACACATGTATCACGGAGAGATACTTGGCTAGTACCATCGAACCTTACAAGATCAAATCAAGTAGGTATAGGTACTGAACGCGATAAATTATTTACATAGCAGCATGCAAAAGGTGCTCGAAAACGTCGAGATATCTTTGCGGTTTAAGTGAGCCTAGATATCCACCCGGTCATCCCTTTAGAGCTTAGAGGCTCTTACTAGCTTTACTAGTTTTACTAGTTTTACTAGTTTAGAATTATGTCCACGTATTAATTATATGGGGTTGGGAACGGCTGCATCCGATCGGCACTGAAACTCGAACTTCTGCTTCTAGAAGGAATTGTAAGATTTTAGTTGATCCATTACCACGGTTAAATTCGACGACTGTCCACACGTTTGGAAACCAATGAAAGACGACTATTCGCGGTTGCTGATGCCGGGGCGGCTATGTCATTTCGCGCGGTGAAGAATCATAGTTCTCTGCTATTACCGATGCTACGGTATATAAATCTTGAATGCATCGTAGGCCAAAAAGAAAACAAAACAAAACAAAACAAAAAAGAATTAGGGTAGCAAACAAAGCCACGTGGCAGACCTTTGATAAGAGCCTAATGCCCTTGGGCATTGTTGTACTACTTTTATGTACATTGGCATTTTCTCTTTTTGTTTCGCTTGAATTACGAGTGTGGTTAAGATCTGTCTTCCTGCTACCGCCCATGCTTCTCTCTGACAAATCACTAGGAAATAACCCGCGATGAGGTAACCGAGAAAACTTCCCGGGAAGGGAAATGACGATGTCTCTTGCTTTTCAATCTACCCTTGTCTATGGTGTGCCTGTCGCGTCCAGGGCTGGGTACCTCTCTACGCTATGTGGTATGTAGGTATGTATGTAGGTAGGTATATACTACATATGTAGGTGTCTGCAAGACGATCGGCACCTGGCGGTCAGTCAAAATTGGAAGTGCGGTGCATATTTTCTTTGGCTATTTCTTTTTTTGGCTTATCGTTTAACCGTTAGTTGATAGTTAAGTCTATTAAGCTTTTGGTTAAGCGAATGACGCCTCTTATACACTACCTAGTTCAAGGTTGTATGCATTCGCCTAATCGGAATTTGCTGTTATAATTGGTACCCGGTAGTTAAGCTTATTTTTATTTTTATCTTTATTTTTTATTTTCCTCTCTTAGAACCCCTTGGGTAAGATCGTGAGATTACCTATTTAACAGGTACCCTTATACACTAGTAATGTGGAACATTCTCGGCCGAAGCTTTCACAATTGTCTTTGCTTTAAGAATCAATTGATGCTATCTGAAACGTGCAGCTGCGCTAACGCAAGCCTAACTGGCCTGCACTTTTGACAGTCCCTGGTAGCCCTGGTAGTTGGTGCCAGCACTAAGAGGGTCCGCCAACCCAGCACTTGAATACTCTAGGTTAGTAAATTGTCACATCAAGAAAAACTTGTGGGGACCTCTGGCAGTGATGTGGATAATTCGTGGTCTGCGTTATAGAATGCAACTTATTAAACCTAGCAACCCAGGAACCCAGTAACTTGTCCCACTGTATATATTTATTAGGGTTTTGGATTTTTCTTGTCTTTCCAGCAAATCTCAGACCTCAGACCTCTTGATCCGGTTATACTTCTTTTTTACTTTTAAAAGGCCAGTCTGGCAAGGTAGAAAGCGAGAAAAGTATTATCCCAAGCTGTGCGGGCGGCGAGCTGTTGCTTCTTGGTGTACGTTTCGTTGTCTAGGATCGGAAACTTTGAAATCTACTTATCTCCACTTCGTTACCATTTCGAGGCCAACTTTGCGTAGGAATCGTTAGTATAAGACTATTCGGCTATATTAAGTAGTGAAAAAACACGGCCAACTTCTTTGCTCTTAGCACGATGGGGACAATCCGAGATCTCCGCGCGGACCGCCCAAGCCAACCCTGGGTTGATTTTCTGGATAACGAGATTGCTACAACTGACTCGCAAACCGCCAGACATGCAATCGTCAAAATCTTCAGACGTTCCCTTTTTTTGGCAAGGGGGTGCCTACCTTCAGATGCGGCTCTGCAGATAGATACTTACTATGAAGAAATATATCTGGCGTCCAACCCGGCGCTGAAAGACCAAGATGACAAAGGCATGGTCGAGTTCCTTACCGGACTTTACGGAGTTGTCTCCGACTTGGTTTTAATCATACCCTATCACCATGGTTTACAATATGCCATCATTGACTTACTCTTCGAACTTCGAAATCTACCGCCGAGGCAGATCAAGATTGACAATGTACGCGGATCCCCTCTATTATGCGAATCGTTGACTTTTACTTACACTAGCGCCGCAGGAGGATTACATTGTCTACGAGCACGAACCCGTAATCGAAAGGATGATGGGCCAGAAATGGGAAAACCACTTTCGTATGGATCCAAGAGCACTCCGCAAGCAGTTAACCTAGTATCTTGTCACGCTAACTTGGCTTATAGCAAAAGATGACACTAGCCCAGAGGAGCTTGAGAGAAAGTGTGGAGAATGGGTTAACATTTCCGCCTTCATTGCTCGCTGTATCGAAGCTGGGTTTAACGACCGCTTCAAGGAAAAATGTAAATTCCCCTGCGTGGACATTCCGAAAGCTCTCGAGGAGGACATCCCCCCTGGTGTTAGGCGTAGCTGCCTAATAAGAGTGGCGGTGCAGTACATCATGATAGCAGGCAACAAGATATGCCAGCAGAAGATCGGAAAAGGAAAAACTGAAGAGCAACAGATGTGGCTCGGAAAGTGGAAGATCTGGGCAGAGAAGCTGCTCCAACTTGCCGAACACAATGAGCTTGAGCCAGGCCTGACGTCCGAAGTGCGAGAGGCCCACGGGACCATGGTGGCATTGCAACCTCGCCTCTTTAAGTTTACACGTTAGATACCCAGATCGCAGGAGTCGCTCGGATGAGTCATTTGCTTCGAGAATTTCGGTATCTTGGTGGGGTGGCTGAATCATGATTTTCTATTTCCTATTTTCTTCATGTCTTGTATTTCCACTTGCAGCGTTGTTGCTTTAAGGGGGGGGAGGAAAGGGGGCGTTTATGTACTAGATTTCAATTCCCCCTCAGTGGATCAGATTACGTTGGATGGTTGGTACCAGGGCTCGAGCTTTTGTTAGGAGGCGTTTACGAGCGTCTTGTGTATCCAGACTCTCTACAGTAGCTTCCTTTACTCGAGGGAGTCTTCATGTTGCTAGGGTTGGTTCGATCTTTCTGTATAGATAAACAATAGATTGGGCGTGGAAGTGGGTAGATCAACTTGATACGTCAAATTTGAAGTCGCTCATAATTTTGAGCACATATTGGTCTTGACGGCATAGAGCAGTGAGCTATCATGTAATTACCGAGTATGAATATGTCTTCGCCCGTTGGGATTATTCATCCGAGATCAAAGTCTGCCGCAGTCTCATATTAAGATTTCATTGTATTGCTAACTCTGTCTAGTTAGTCAATAATTTCAGCATGGTTTCTAGACTATAATTAAATATGATTTCTTCAGTATTCTATTCTAAATATCTCAGTAGGCACCTAAGCATACTCCTTAAGGTAATTATCCCAACAGACATACAGGACTATAAATAAATATGAAAGCCATATCACTAACGAAGTCTCTTTAATATCAATGTCCATCATTGAACGCATAAATCGATGTGTGCTCTAATTACTATAATGATAATATTTGAAGGGCTAGTTATACCAGCAGTTCTATCATTATTTGCACCTTCCGGGATCAATTAATAGTATATTGGAGTATGTCCACTCCAATTTTAGGGATAGTTTATATGGTTTATCAGTTTTCTTCTATTGACTATATCTACTTGGAACCATCGACTGAATAATAATCCTTGTCCTTGTAGTCACTATAACTTCTACTGTAGAATGTAAGATGCATATAATATATCAATAGCTACATTATTCTGTTGAATTAACTTAATATGCGTGTCTGATATGACTTAGGCTACGGCAAACGAGTTAGTGAGATATTATGGAGTGCGTGCGGCTTCTGCGGACTACTATGTACGCTGTCAAACTAGCCATTCGCCTATCGAATCCTTCTATACCTTTCAGTCCCTGAACTGTCTTTGTCTTATATTTAATCCTCGACAGCACTGCCATATTCCCGCACCTCTTATTCTGCTTTGTCGTCAGAATGTTACTGCTTTACTATCAACGACCAATAGATCTGCCTTGTCTATCTGATACTCACCCCTTTGACATTGGTCAATGAGAAAGCACTAAGCTATCACCTCATCAACACCACGCGTGTCTTCTCTACAAGGAGTGAATGGAAGTGTATGTCCCACAAAGGGTGTAAGGTAAATTACCGGAGTATGTGTCCTTCGGATCTACTAGTGCTCCGACATTGGGTCGAGTGAGTCAAACCATATATGGATGCTAACGTCTTTGTTGCGAAGACTTCAACAAAGTGGCCATCTCTTGTATAAGCGTTTGCTACTTTAACGTAGGACGAGGATTGTAAGATAACTGACTGTATATATTGGATTAGATTGTATTCCTCAAGACACTCCCCAGCGCAGTCCATTTCCTTATTCCATTTTCTCTCCTATTTTCCTTTCTACATGTAGTTGTGCCATTCTTTCTAAATCAGTCATTTCATACTCTACACTCCTTGCCGAGAACCAGTCTCATCTAATATCGAAAGAAATTACTTTCCTTACTATAATATTTCCTTACCACATACCCTAGAGGTAGTGTGCAATTTGACGAATCGTTGTGGAGGCAGAAAACGTAGATCGGGTATCCCTAGTCGCAGCTTTTTTACCGTTCATATTTTGCAAGCAAACAGCTCGTCTTACACATCAGTCATTCGAGTTAGTCATTCGATCAGCCGTCCTAGTATCATATAAAATAAAGCAGAAATAATACAGGGGGAAAAAAGGCGATGCCTTCACGTAGAGCCTTGCCGACGCTCTCTATATTTTCAAAGAAGCCCACAACTCCGATAATAACTCCTACTTCCTCACTATCACCTGATATCCAAACTACTTCTATTCCCCTGACACCGCCTGCTCGTCTACATCTTCGACATATCTTGCCCTCAACACCAGATGGCATGCCGACACCACCTCCACCTCCTCGGAAGCCATTCCCTTGGTTGTGGCAGTGCCACTCGTGTGACACTGTCTACCGTATCGGCTGCACTCGTCGCTGTCTTGTCTGTTCTCACAATTATTGCCTCTCGGCAACCCCTCAGAAGACACGCAGGGGCAAGAAACGTCGCCGTAGTGGGATGTGTGCTTCTGAGTTCGATTACAACGGGTGGGTAGAATGGGGGGCGTGGCGTCGGAAAGTCCTCGGCATGGAGACTGTCGGCCGGACAGAGAAGCGGCGCGAGCGAGACTTCCTCCACGAGGCACATAATTGCATGGTCGATTGCAACTACCCTTCTGAATGCCACCATGTTAGGCATAAATTACGAGCAGAGGAATTCAGGAAGACGTTGCTCGAGTCACTTCCAGAGGAGCCTCAATCTCCACCGATTGTTGCAAGCGTGCCAATAAGTCCCGACGACGACCTTCCTCTGAACGAGGCGAGAGTGGTACTAGAAGAAGAGGACAAGGGAAACGGGCAGAGAAGCCCTACAAGCCCTAGAAGCCCGCTCGGTGAAATGAGTGTCTCTGGGGGTGAATCCGAGCGAAAAGAGGACAAAGTATGGTGGGCCAACACCGAGGAACGCGATAGAAATATCAAAGCTTCCCGGGGGATTCAGAAGCTTACTGATGGGTCAGGCGAGGCTGGTTCCTCTACTGCCAGCACTGAAGACTTCAATTCCGAAACTTTATACGCTGCCCTAGCGGAAGACGAAAACATGATGCCCCTTGACCTAACCAACTACATCGTAGGTCCACGACACGAATCAAAACAATCTAGTCAAGGAAATCCTGAGCATAGCAGTAAATTAACCATTCGGAATTTTACCGACGCGGATAGGTGCGAAGACTGGGAAGAGTCAACAGATAGTGATTCTGATAGTGGTTCCACGTCATCATTACCTTCTTCATCTTCGTCACTTGATGGGGAATGGCTTCTGGCTAGTGAGTTTGTGCCCACTTCCGAGGTTGGCAGCGAACATGACGAGAATAAGCCTGGAAAGAAATCAGAATAGGTACCTAATTAAGGCAATACTCGAACCTGGAAGTTCGGGTTTGCAGGATTAGCGGTTTGACATTAGCAACAAGGACTAATACCAGTAATTTCATTCTTACGTAGCGAATACGAGTTTAGATATATTCCATTATGAGAAAATATTATACTATCTTTCAATTTATATAACTAGGTTAGTTGGGTTGGTGTTCTTTCGCAGTAATAAAATCATCCAACATCTAGACGTAGTTACTAGATTCATGTACTCAACTTGGTCATGAAAGTGTCATGGATTTTAAAAGTAAAGCTGGGACCACTGATAGATGTTAATGTCGGTGTTCTATTAATAACGGTATTCTAAATCCATTTGAAATAAAGAAGAGATGAGTGAAGCAAAATTGAGGTTGAAATAGAAAATAGGTACTTTGTACGTAGGTACATATGTACCTCCCTTTCTTTAGTGGAGCCGGACATTTCTGTACCTAGGTACCTAAATACATAGGTACATATTCAGATGTATTGATGTACTTCCATTTTACCCCTGCCAGTTGGAGACGCGTTAAGCATATTCAATTTACGCGTCTTCCAACGAAATTTTGGAATCCAATTGAACAGAAACATCCAAACTCCCGGGTAGATCTAACTCAATTTAGTGTAAAGAAGGCTACCTACTACCAATAGGAAGATTTCTTATCATAGAGAATATTTGTGGCTTTTAAGAGAGTTGAACGTCAACGAGAGAAGTTACTACAATAATCACCTAAGGGAAGCTTTCCATCGCCGAATTTCACGATAACGAGCAGCTACTGTACCATCACCAACCCTTAATACTTCAACATGTCCGACTTCGAAGATGAGATGGATATTGATGCCCCTCCGAAATCTAACGACATCACATTTTCTTCCGATAACACTGCCAAGGGTAAACGTAGTGCTGCAAACCTGCCTGTTGAAGCAGAAGACTCCTTACCATGGTAGGATTATCACAACGCTTCTAAGATATCCCCCGTTCCTAATTGCTAAGTTGGATGCTAGGGTTGAGAAGTACCGACCTGTTTCCTTATCCGATGTCTCGGGCCACCAAGATATCTTAGCCACCATTAACAAGTTCGTCGATTCGAACCGATTACCCCATCTCCTTCTCTACGGCCCCCCGGGAACGGGCAAGACCTCCACCATCCTAGCACTTGCGAGACGCATCTATGGGGCAGAGAATACGCGACAGATGGTCCTAGAGTTGAATGCTTCAGACGATCGAGGTATCGATGTCGTTCGTGAGCAGATCAAGACCTTTGCCTCGACGAAGCAGATATTTACAATGGGCGGGGCTTCCCGTCCCGGTGGCATGGCAAGCTATAAGCTCATTATATTGGACGAAGCGGACGCGATGACAAATACCGCTCAGATGGCCTTACGAAGGATCATGGAGAAATATACAGCGAACACGCGATTTTGTATTATCGCCAACTACACCCACAAATTATCTCCCGCACTGCTGTCTCGATGTACACGCTTCAGATTTAGTCCTTTAAAAGAAGGCGATATTCGGGTCTTGGTGGATAAAGTTATTCTGGAGGAGGGAGTCAAAATCTCATGCGAGGCTACAGACTCCCTGGTTAAGTTGAGTAAAGGGGATATGCGACGAGCACTGAATGTACTCCAGGCTTGTCATGCATCTAGTAAGCCCTTCTAACCTTCAAGAATACTATTGCTTCTCGATACTGACTTGATAAGGCACGCCGATACAACCGAAGGGCGCGCCCAAGGTCCCCGAGAAAGATATCGTTAGGGAGACCATCACGACTGAGACCATCTACAATTGTATAGCAGCCCCGCCTCCTGATGCGATCATAAAGATTGCCAGTACGCTACTCGCAACTAGTGACGTAACCACTTGCCTATCGACGATCAATACGCTGAAGGTGGCTAACGGCCTCGCGTTGGCGGATATAATCACAGCACTATCGGAGCAACTGGTAAAGATGGAGGTGAAGCCCGAGGCCATGATTAGATGGCTTGACGGCCTGGCGGAGATAGAATATAGAGTGTCTGCTGGTGGAAGTGAGGCTATTCAAACCGGTGCCGTGGTTGGTGTAGTAAGAGAGGGTTGTGAGCTTATGGGATGAGGAACGAAGTCAATATGAAATAACTTAAGGGCTGACAAGTGCGTGAGGACTGGTGGAACTATTAGATGAGATAGATTCCTATTCAGGTACCTATTTTGTGGATGAATATTGACTCATATTCACCCTTTAATTTTCGGTGGCAGTCCTACCTTGCGTCAACGTACCTACCAACGCCACATAAAAAGCACTTGGGAGTATGAATTGTTATGGTATTAATATATGACCTATACATATAGGGCTTTGACCCAGACTTTCGGTATTTGTATCATTACCTAATATATTTACCTTATATATTGTTAATTGCATGCCCCGCAGGTAATACGCAGGATTCTGCACGTGCATCAAACGGACTCTATTTCGCGTAGTTGAGTTTCACAATCAAACAACGATTAGTAACTTTCCAACCTTGACTTTCATGACTCAATCGCTCTTTTCCGTGCATCGTGCATCTCACCGGCGTTACCACATCTAACACTCCTACTCGGTTTGCTACAGCATAATATATCAGACTTATCATATGTATCTAAGGTCTATCTTTCAAACACTGCAACGATGAGTGTGATGATCCCGGAGATACTATGCTTAATCTGCTCGTACCTCGATATCGAGGACATCCGCAGATTCCGACTATGCTGCAGAGCCTTTGCAGACGCTGGCGCTTGCTTCGCCTTCCGAGAGATTGTATTTTATCTGCACCCCCACGACTTTGACATGCTCCGGCACATTTCTCTACACCCTATTGCATCCAAGAATGTCCGCTCGCTGGTTTATGTTGGCCATACTTTGGAATCGCCTAAGAAATCGTTAGATGAATTCCGTAAATACTATTCCATCATCCGAAGCGGAGAGAAGATCATAGCCCATCATACGAATGAAATACCACCACCACGTATAGGGAACCAGCAGCTCCTGAGGCTCTACAAGAATTATGAGGCCGCTATCGACGAGCAGGAGAAGATGCTAAACAAAGATGAAGATATATCTTGCCTTAAGGAGGTTATTTCTCGCTTTTCGTCGCTTCAGGAAATCACCATGTCATCCGACCTTTGGTTTTGGCGTGGCACCCGCAAGACTCCATTTGAAGGATGCCTAGTCGAACCGGCTGACGGGTTAATACCGATGGGATGTCGGCAGCTTGATTCCCTCCTATCTGCCGTCTTCGAGGCCGACATTAGGTTAAAGAGACTTACTGCCGGTGCGTTCAGCTGGCAGTTCTTCCAGAAGCCAGCCGCTGAGCTCCGACGTGCCCTTTCCTTCTATTCTAACCTTACATGCCTCGAGCTATGCATCGATACTGGTGAGGATGACCGTGATGTTAGCGTTACGGAAAATCTACTTGTCGGGACAGAAGTTCCCCAGTGTCGCAGTCTATTAGAAACAGGATTATTGCGCGACTTTATCAAATCGTTATCTCAACTACAGACGTTATATGTTGTTTTTAACTGGCATTCGGAACAACACGGATATGCTGCACGGCTCGAGGACATAATAGAGCCAAAGCATAAATGGGAACATCTCGACAGTTTGACGTTGGGAAATATTACATGCGAACGGCAGGACCTAATGTCTATGCTCAGAAGACATAAAGGTACTCTCAAGGAGTTATGTCTCCGGGACATTCGGCTGAGAAGTACGTCATGGCAGCTTCTTCTCCCCAAGATTCGGAGGGCGATGAATCTAGACGATGCTTGCATTTGCGGTGAGTTGTATGGGCAAGAGGAAGACTCGCCATATGCAGAATATTGGGATCTTTCATTACCCGATGCCATCGAGAACCCACTCCGCGATGACGTTAACGACTACTTGGTCAATGATAACATCAGGCGCTGCCCTCTTAATGATTTAAATAGTTACTTTGAGTGATGCCTACTAACGAGAGGCGGGGGTGCTATAACCAAGATTGGCTTATTGACAACCCTGTTTGAACCAATCGCGAGAATCTTAACGACGTGATCTTGCCAAAAGCCTTCATTGCGGGCAAATCAATATCTTCTCGGCTGCTGTACTTACGATCAACTAGTACTGTAAGTAATCTGGACCTTGCGGTCGGAGTTTAGCACAGGAAGCTCATCTGGGTCACGAGACTAATGTCTATGTCCCTGAGAGTCTAGCCCGTTCTTAAGTTTGATAATTTGGGTAAGATCTGAGAATAACAATATTCGTCCTCGGAGTTTATGAGGGCCGTGAAATATGACTGGCCTTGATTAACTTTGAGTGGCAAGAGGGGTTACCACCGCATACTGTGCAATGCTAGTACTGTCGTGAACGCCGGTTATATACAATGCGGTCCGGTAAATCTTGGCTAGTTTAATCAGCCTAGCCTCCACGGGCACAGCTATGATGTATTGTTTCCTATCGTGCGGTATCCAATTACGCCCTCGCGTTCTCCTTGTCCGTTGCCTTTCTTCCTGTCTACCAGGATGGATCATTTATTAACGATCACCCTGATATCGAGTCTCAGGCGACGCCCAAGCTCACATCCATGGCACCAAATCAGAGGAAAGTCCGGGAAGTCTTGGTACGATTTTAGCCGAGTCTACATAGTATGTTCACCAATCCAACCTTTCCATATATTGGGGTTACCGACTTTCGACCTGAGCTCATGGGATAACCTTGTAGATACCATAATCAATAAACCTCTAAATATTCTAACGTCACTCCTCCTACTCTACCCTTGCCAACAAGCGATAACCATCGACCGTAAGGGAAAGCAAGATTGAGCTAATTGGCTCACATATACATTTACCCGCGCCCTGTAGGATTGGATAGTTATATATTTATGGCCTTGGCTTGAGCAGTGCCGAAGGCCGTCGTCGGCATGGGAGGTCTCTGTGGTGTTTAAACACCACTCCCACAAGCAGAGCGGAGCTAGCTTCTACAGTAGTACTGATATAATATGAGCACCGAGTATCTCTTAAACCCCATGCGTGGTCGCGTGGTTCTCGCGTTTGCCGGCCGTTCGGTTTCCCCCTTCAAGTGACCATCAAAATGAAGTTGCTTAATTTCATTACTGTGGCGGCTTTGGCCGCGCTAGAAGTCTTTGCCGCGCCCCCTTTCCATCAGTCATCAGGCGCTGAACATTCTAGGCTAGGACGGAGGATACCAGACACCCATATCCAACATGAGAAAAGAGCTCCTGTGCAAGAAAGGTCCTGGACGAAATTGCGGAGAGCAGTACCTGATGGTATCTTACCTATGCGCATAGGCTTGAAGCAGCAAAATCTTCAACCAGGCCACGATTTGTTAATGGACATGTGCGGTTGCTCTTCTTATCCGATATATTTCTCTGAAATAGCTAATAATATTCCTAAGATCAAACCCTAAATCAAAGAACTATGGCAAGCACCTCTCAGCAGAAGAGGTTGTCAAATTCTTTGAGCCGTCAGAAGCAAGTATCAAAAAAGTTAACGACTGGCTAATCAAGGCGGGGATTCCGTCTAATACCATCTCGCAGTCCAGCAATAAACAAGTGAGCCAATATACTATCATTGTAACATGAATAATAGCCTTGATGGACATCTAACTATAATTCGTATAGTGGGTACAATTCGATGCCCCTGTTAACAAAGTAGAAGATCTCTTGATGGCAGACTACCACGTGTGGGAACATGTCGATACAGGTGCTAAAAATATTGCCTGTGACGAGTGAGTGCAGCTATAGCATAGGGTACAAGCAGCGAGTTAATTATTTTTAAGGTATCACTTACCGAAAGACGTGAAAGAACACGTTGACTATATTACACCCGGTATTAAGCTGATGGGCTACGGGAACACGCAAGAGCCTCTATCAAAGAAGCGGAGAGAAGCTGGTGTACGCGCCATCCATCGTTTCGGCCAGCCAGTTGATGATGGTGAACTTGCTAAGCTCAAAAGTGAGAGGAGCAAGACTACTCTCGCACCCCTTAAACGGACTACAGGGCCGAACGTAGAGGGACCTTTGCGCTTTGCGAACCCCGTGGAACCTGCAGATGTAGCAAGCGGCAATTTCACGCTGCCTGGTGGCTGTGGCCAATATATCACACCGGATTGTATCAGGGGTACGAACGTTTCTGTTCGGTAGATATTCTCATAATTACCTGATGTAGGCTAACCAAAAGTCTTAGCTCTGTACGGCGTCCCGAAAGGGTCCAAGAAGCACCCGGATAACAAAATGGGGATTTTCCAATCCCTGGGACAGCACTACACACAGCATGACCTCGACACATTCTTCTGGAGCTTCACGGAGTAAGATATGTCTTGGTTCTTTCTAGACACTGTTATATTTGCTAATGGCTCACAGTGAAATCCCGAACGGAACGCATCCGGAGCTCTTTTCCGTTGACGGTGGGCAGGGGGCTACAACAAACCTTAGGCTGGCCGGCTCAGAGGCAAACCTCGATTTCCAAATGGCGTACGGATTGATCTGGCCCCAGGAACCTGCACTCTACCAGGTCGATGATGAGTGGTACCAGACTAACTATGAGTTCGACCCAGAGTCATACATGGGGTTTTTTAACAGTAAGGCTACCTACCTAGATATAACACGCAATTCCCCTAGTTATTAGAATGATGCCTTATATGCTAGGTTAGTTACTTGCTGATGTATACCTATCTTACCTCAGACCTCTGGAACGCAATCGACGGCAGCTACTGTACCTTCGAGGCCTATGGCGAATCAGGTAACTGCAAACGCCCCGAGTGTCGGGACCCGGTGTACCCGAATCCGCACGACCGTGCCGGATACAGCGGGCCGTTGATGTGCGGCGTGTACAAGCCGACGCATGTCATCAGCATCTCTTACAGCGGCGCCGAAATCGACCTCCCAGCGTCTTACCAGCAGCGGCAATGCGCCGAGATTATGAAGCTCGGCCTGCAAGGCTCTACAATCATCATCTCATCGGGCGATGACGGCGTCGGCGGCTTCTCGTCTCCCGCCGCGCCCTCGGGCTGCTTAGGCCCCGCGCGGGACGTCTTCAATCCGCAGTTCCTCGCAACTTGCCCCTATATCCTCACGGTGGGATCGACCGTCCTGCAAGCCAATGGGACCCCCGGCGTCGACCCCGAGGAGGCGACGGATAGGTTCCGATCCGGTGGGGGATTCTCTAATATCTACGATGCCCCGGATTGGCAGAAGGATATTGTCAATAAGTACCTTGGAGAAGCCAAGCTCCCGTTCGAGGGCTACGAAGGTGGCGGTGGCAACTATAGCAACGTTGACGCCGGCAAGGGACATTTTAACAAGCTAGGGAGAGCATACCCAGATGTCTCAGCTAACGGAGACCACTTCGTCATTTCGAGCGGCGGCGAACTGCTAAGTATTGGCGGTACATCCGCATCGGCGCCGCTCTGGGGATCGATCATCACTCTGATTAACGAGGAGCGTTTGGCGGCTGGTAAAAGCCCAGTCGGGTTCGTTCATCAAGTGCTGGTAAGTCTTTCTATCATATTTTCTCGAACCAATCTCAACAAAAACATCTCCTAACCACCTAGCGCAGTATTCCCACCCCGAAGTCTTCAACGATATCACGAAGGGCGATAACCGGGCATGCAAGACGACTGGTTTCCCGGCTACTGAGGGTTGGGATCCTGTGTCGGGAATGGGGTATGTGCATACCTACCTACCTACGCAATATGATTCCTGAAGAATAAGTCACTGACGTGATATATAAATCCTAGTACCCCGGATTACCCCAAGCTTTTAGAGCTCTTTTTAAGCTTGCCGTAAAGCGTATCTTGTGCGAGGGAAGTTGGAGATGCCTACAATTGTGGATTTTGTAAAGAATTTAACGGACCTTAGGCTATAAGAAACGTGTTTTATTCTCATATAACTAGGTACCTATGTAGGTAGGTTCTGCTTGGATAATGGATGTATTACCTCTACGAATCTGGTTTCTGGAGTATTGTTGATAGGAATCATACACCATCATCTCTAAGCTATGCTACACTATTTCGTCCTATTACTTGAAGATTGGTTGGCTTGGATACCTCTCAGCTCACAGTTCGTCGTGTGCACGCCCTCCATCTGCGCTCAACATCCCGTCCCATGGCTCAACCTTGCCTTGAGCGACATCCATCAGGAACGCGCCTACAGTCTCGGGCGCGATATCCCGGCCTCGAGGGTACGGGAATACCTTGCCAAACATAGGGTTCTGTACTGACAATGCGGGGAACACGCCGGGCATCAGGCCCAGGGGCGCGGCTAGGTCTCCATATTCATTGGCGTCCACTGTAACAAAGCTCAGGTAGTCTTTGTACATCTTGGCTACGGACCGGATGGCCGCTACGTACGCTTCCCGCTCCGCGAATAACGGGGAGAAGAAGAAGACGAGCGACTTGCCGGACTAATACACGCCGTGTTATTAATAGCTCTTAAGTCTTTGGCATACTCAGCCATAACTTACTTTCAGGTACTTCATTTCGTTCGCTCGAGTGAACTCTCCGACTACGGGTGTGAGACAGCTCTCGATCAGCTGAGGCAGAGCGTCGATGGCCGTCAAGTCCGAAACGGTGAATTGCTGAGTGTCCCGGTTATTGTAGCACGCCACCGTTGTCGTTTTATCTGTTCCAATCGATCCAAAGGACAGGCGGTCCCGGTACTGGGAGGCGAGTGTATCGTACAAGATCTTGACGTGTTGGTCTTGGGGATTTATACGCGCGATGACGGCGTAGTCATCACTCGACTGGAATGCTATAGCCTTCTTCTCCGAGTTTAGGGCCGTAACGGTGGGGCGCACCGCCCTTTTCACATAGGAGAGTATTCTATTGGAGTCTCAGCCCACTGCTTTGAGTTGGCATAATGGGAGAATGAGACTGTTTCGCCGGTGATCGCGGGTACTTACGAGGATGCCCTCCTAGGGCCTCGGTACGGCGTCATCTTCCCGTGGCCATCGAAAAATCGCAAGGCAGGGTATGAGATGACGTCGAACTCCTTGCACAAGCTTGGGGCCGAAGCGCAGTCGACGCTTAGTAGAGATTTCTTCTCCGACTCCACCGCAGACGTCCATTCTGGCTCTAGAGCTTGGCTGGCGGCTCTGGATGAATTCTATATTAGTATCCAATATATGAGGTATGATTGATTATTATTGGGGTATAAGTAGCTTACGTTGTTGGTTCTATAACTATATTTATGTTAGAATAGAGATTTTGGTAGTCAACCTAGTAAATTTAAAATAGGCAACTCACAGGCAACTAGAGCATGGTTATGACCGGCTATAGCTCGACGAAACTCATCCTCACTGGAATGCTCCCATGCTCTGGCTATTCGAGTGCCTGCCAGCAGATATAAAAGTTGTATACTTCTGATTTTCATCGTGAATTTATTTGAGAATTGCCAATGTTGTCACTCCAATTCCAACAAGTTGAATGGGAACTCATAGAGTCAAATACTAGTTTACCTTGCAGATCAGGGGTTGTTATGTACCAGATCTGACGATGCCCGACTCCACGACCCTGGATCTGCGCTAAAGCCCTCCACTAAATGAGCTTGACTAGAGGCTGCTGTAACGCTAAACAAGGGGGAAGCTCCTTTTACGCAGACAGTTGACGTTTCGACTCTGCATGTTCTCCTTACTGCTATGTAGGTAGGTAGGTACCTATGCATGTCAACCGCTTGAGGGTAATCTATTTGAATATTCTCGTAAGAAATGAAAGTGACTTGACTCCCTTTTTTTGCTCTCATAATTTCAACCGTCCGTTAAATCCGCAATGAATTCATTGAAATCTCTAACACTGCTATCGCTCGCTGCTGGATTGGCTCAGGCACACAGCCATAACAGCGGTGCGCAAAAACCATTAGCACCAGCGAGCGATTATACTTGTCAACATCCAGCATATCAGAGCCACATAGTATCCAAGTCACCCTTGGTCATATATCTAGCAAATTTCATCACAGCTGAAGAACAGCAGCACCTCCGGGAGATAACGTAGGTGCCACCCTACACCCGTCTATTTGTTCATCCAAGCTAACCAGTCTTCCGTAGCAAAGACACTTTCTCCCACTCCGCCGTCGCCGACGCATCCGGCGCCCAAGGGCTAAGGCAGACGCGGACCTCGCAGTCGACCAACGTGCCGCGCGACGCCGTGGTCCGGTGCATCGAGGAGCGGGCACTGCTATTCCAGGGCTTTGACGTGCCGCGGACGCACCTCGAGCCCCTGCAGCTAGTCAAGTACGGGCAGGGAGAACGGTACCATTTCCACACGGATTGGTACACCAACGCAGCAGCGCACGCGACCTCCGCGCTGGGCGGCAACCGGCTGAGCTCCTTCTTCGCGTACGTCGCCGCCTCGGAAGACATCACGGGCGGCGGCACCAATTTCCCCATGGTGGCTGCGCCCCGCGATGGGCGCTGGTGCGAGTTCGTCGACTGCGATGAGCCGTGGGAGAATGGCGTTACGTTCCGTCCCATCGTTGGCAACGCGGTCTTCTGGCAGAACTTGCTCGAAGATGGGACGGGGGATCAGGCGACGTTGCATGCTGGTCTGCCGGTTACTAGTGGTTCTAAGATAGGGGTAAGTGACTCTTTAGCGGTGTCATACCTATTTATCTAGTATTCTTCGTGAGAAATGCTGATATGTTTTCGCAGATGAATATTTGGACGAGGCAAGGTCCGCTGGGCGAGGATATTCGAGGACCGGATGTTTAGCGTAAATGCGAACATATTATAACGAATGCTCTTCAAATTTTACGCACAACTTACATGTGCGAGGTGGTAACTATATGGCTATCTTATAGTATACCTACGTATATATATAAGTTAGGAACCTATCCCTTGCGCCGCCTGGCTGAGCCCTCGTTCCAAAACGGTATAAATAAGGCGTCCCGTTTACTTCTTCACCCTTCTTGGTCAACATAAGCCCGTAACTTCTAACCACAGTTGTCTACCAGCATCCTTAGTGAGATCCGCTATCTCATTCTCACCACATGGGAAGTATTGTGCAATCCAGACAGCATCGTTCAGCTGATCGAATATAACTATTTAATATATCTCTATTAGCAGCCGTGTTTATTTTGTGTCATCAAATTTCTAGACTTGTCTTTTTTTTGTACTTACGATATGCAGCTCGAATGAAACTCGTCCCTAGCACCCAAGTTGGACTTTTGCTATCCGTAGGCTGGACCCCGAGCGCGCAATAATTATCCAAGTCGACAATGAAGTCGGCATAATTGACCCTAACGATTATATTGTAGAAGTTAAACCCAAAGTTCACAGAGCCGTCCAAATTTCGGATGTCGCAGGATACACGATAGACTCCGTTCTCGTCTTTGTACGCGTTCAAGGCCCTTGCGATAGTAGCAACTAGGTCTGCGTCGAGATAGGTATATGTAGATCCGGAGTCGATTAGTACGTTGTGCTCGAAATCGGTGTCCGTTAGCATTGTTTCGTTCCGTCCGGGAGGAGTGACGCCCAACGATGTAAGATTCACTCGATAGCTTTGTACGTTTTAGCATACACCAGTTATTTCCTGCCTGCCCATAGGCTTGTGAGAGCGCCTTACCCTACTTGCCCAAAGAGCTTTAGCTGCTGGTCTGGGTACGGATAGACCTCTAGAGGCTCCAGATATCCTCGGAACTTCTTTCTATCTACTCCTCCGAATATTATGTCACCTAAGGGAGATCAGTCTTCTAGACATGACGACAGGATTCATAACAACTCACTCGGGCTCCCACCGCCTTGGTATCCGACGCCTAGACTGAATATTGGTACTTCAATGTAGCTCTGCGCAACAAGAAGGTCCAGTAACGTTTGGTATCCGGTATTCCACGCCTTGCCATATGAGACACCTAACACCCCAGCCCAAATATACTCGCTCCACTTACTTACACCGACTCTTAGATTAGGAAGCGGTAGATCTGTCACAAATATTATGCGCGTTAAGATATGGGGCCATGTCCTAGTCAGAGTATATAAAAGGGGGGGTACTAATACATACTGTCTAGCCCGACATATGCTGTGTCGCTGAACCATACCCCCTCCATATAGCCAGTGCCGAATTGGCCAGAGAACCAGCCATTGAGGTTTCTGGCGGTAGACGACTGCTTCGTGTCGTAGTACCCATATGTCCGGCAAGCTTTCGGGTCCGCCGCCTGGTTACAGTCCGGATCCACGAGTAGCGTGTACGATCCGGTATCGAGGATAGTAGACACTATCTGTCCGGGAGTTCCGAGAGCGACTACCTAAGGATATCAGCTACCATCTCACAATGCTAGTGGTTAATAGCGTACGTTCTAGCATATATACGATTCCCGCACCGTATCTTGCTAATGGTTCTCGTGGTGACCGAGTTGGGGTTTTAGACGTCTCATCATATATGGACATGGTACCGCCAGTTATATTGTTCACTTTGCGGGACTGAAGCGTAGCTCTGATATGCCTTCCACTCTCGGACGTGCGGTGAGCACTTGTCGGCTTACCCCTCGGTCCCAGTTGATCAAACCGCGAGGGCTTCGGAAGGGAGGCCGACAGGCATAGGAACGGCAGCAGGCCTAACAAGAGCAACCTGATGAGCGCCATTGTCGAGTGATCTCTGGCCGAGTGATCCGTCGCCTCCGAAGAGATGGCTTGCAACTCTCAAAGACGCGCGCTTCCATCCGCCCGTGCCTAAGTCTCTCCCGACGATGACATTATCAGGCGTCCGCCCCGAATTCTTTATGGAAGGATTTTACAGAGAAACTCGTAAAACGGCAATTGAATATGTCCTTCATAAAACTGGGCAGCGGAACATCGAATCAGTGCTGCACGCGGTTGATCTAGATACACCCATACGACGGAACTGGACCAATGAGCTGTGCACCAAGAGCCGGCCTACATGAGGAGAGGTGTATATATGAGACGAAGCTGGTTCTACCTACCTGGTTGGTATAGGACGGGCTATCTGCATAACATGGTTCCCCAAGATCCACGGTTCCAGTCACGCGCTACGATTTTAACCGCAGTTATTATACGTTAGCCATTTCGTTGCGCAAGTAGATCTTTATAACTTGCAAAACGCGGATAAATAGCAAAAGAGGGAAACCTTCAACCATTTTATTGCCAGATCCCCCCCATTGCTTCCGGAGACAAAACAGCAGAGATGTTTATCGAACCCCATACCCGAACCACGGGACGTAATCCAGGAACTAAACTCACCGTGGACAAAATAGACGAACCCCTAAGCACATCATGGGGGTTCGAGCTGAAGTTCTATGGTCCGGGATAACGGCTAGACTATTTGGAGCACGACGCGGACGCAGAAGAAGCAGTTAGCTCATGCAAGCTCTCAATATAACCGTAATATATAACCCCACACATGTAACGTTCTCGTGGTGGTGCAGCAAGGCTGCATATGACCGCATTCTTCTCCCTTCTGAGATCTTTGCATGTATAGTAACCTCTTGGACGGCCGCCATACAGGTAAAGGATGCACTTCGTGCGTCCGAGCTACGACGGTCCCTACTTATAATATATCTATCTACGTTGGCATGTAGCATGCTGAGATGAGCGACCCCCTTTCTTCGGCCGCGGTAAACGCATTTGATACCGACCTGGCGGCACTCACTATAGGCTCGGCAGATTTGATCTCACCCTGGATAGGTACGGATGCCGACTTCGGATATTTTGTAAATACGGTGCAACGTATATTAGATACGTACGTACATAAGGTACATACGTACATACATGCATCGAAGCATAGTGCATATAGTCGGCCTTGAGTCACTTCAATCTATATACCCAAGGTTTTGATCGAAAACAATGCAACGAAAAAAACAACAACAACAACAACAACAACAGGGTATTTCACACATAAATCAAACCGAACAGTCCACACCTCACCGCCAATCTGCCAGCACAGTATCACCCTCCTTAACACTCGCATACCCCAAGCTATCGCGCCACAGCCGGCGGCACTTAGCCTCGTCTCTAGCCTCCGGCCCGACGTCCGAGATGGCCGTGCCGTTGAGGTAGAGCCCGTTCGGGTACTCGCCAAGCCCGCCGTCCGTGTCGAAGCAAGCGTGTACCACATCGCCCGCCGACTTCCACGTCGTCCGCAGGTCGCCGTTGGGGCTCAGCCACGTCGCGAGCGGCGCCAGTAGCGGGCCTAGGATCTGCATGATGAGCACTCGCACCAGCCAGCCGCTGCGCCGCGATATCCCGCTCGTCATCGCGGCTGGGTCGAGGCCTAGCACGGCGATTTTGGAGAGTGTTGGGTCTTGCGGTATGCGTCGTGCTAATTCGCGCCTGGGGGGTGTTAGTCTCGGGTTGGGTTGGCAGAGAGGTGTTAACTACCTACCTACCTAGGCACCTAAGTAGGGTACCTAGGTATCCAAGGCGGTAAGGTCGGATAAGAAGAGGGAAAAGGGGGCACTCACATCATCATGACCTCGCATAGCTTCGCGGCTCCGTACCGCCTCATACCAGCAACGGGGTCTTCTGTGCGCCCTGCGGCAACGCCCCATTTGCCTTTAGCAACGGCCTCGGTGCTGCCCTCGGGGTCATTGAATATCTGATGGAACTCTTCGGGCACATAGCTCTCCCCAAATGGACCCATCTTGTTCCTGGCATCGGCAGTGCTAAGGTGTATTAGCCGTGAGTTTATAATGAACCGAAGGTAATTAAAGACTTGGTAGGTGCTGATAGAGGAGGTGATGGTTGCTTACTCGTGTGTCCAGCTCCCTAGTACGAGTATGCGGCCTTTCTCCTTGTCCATGCTCTGGAGTAATAGGAGTGTTAGGAGGAAATGCGAGAGGTAGCTGGCTTGGAAGGACATGTCAAACCCGTCCTTGGTGAAGTCGTGCTGGTCATGCTCCTGGTATGCCGCAGATAGCACTAGGGCACGGATAGGGGGTATCTCGCCGCTCGAAACTCGTGAATTGATGTCCGCGGCGACTTGACGCACGCTAGCGAGGCTTGCGAGGTCGAGGGGGACGAGGTCATATTGGTGGTTCACTTTGCCGGCGCGCTGGAGTACCTTTTTTACAGTATCGGCGCTCTCGACCTTGCGGACGGTGTATAGTCCGTGGTATTCTTGGGCAAGTGATGGCCGATGCAAGATCTGGTCAACGGTGGCGGAACCCAGACCGCCGTTGGCACCGGTAACTAGAATAGAGCCTTTGGCCATTGCTTAAGCACCTAGGTTAAGAAACTAGAAAATAATTAACTACCTGTTACCAGATATAAAATCAGGTTGTCTTCGACTGGGCTGTCATTATATAGGGAATTTAAGCCCGTTTATCTCCCTAAGGACCATATGTGGGTTATTATTAAGAGACATTGGAGTGTTCCTCGTTACGGATATAACGATAGTGTTGCAGTGGGTGCGGATTTCGTCTGCGGACGGACTAGTTCGTCTGCAATGTCCTTGAAAAGCTACTGCACTAACGCACCGGCACCCCGAGGAATCCGTTTGTGAAATGTAATAATTCAGTATTAACGTCATGTCGCGGTCTAATATTTATGTATATATCCGGTATAGACCTGCATGACGAGCGGACAGCTTCTCCGCTTTCTGGGCCAGGTATTCGCACTCTCATCGTCGCCTGGAGTAGAGATGCCGCTCACGTGAACGGAGATTTATAATACCCCCTCCCTTTAGGACCAGGTTGTTGGAACCATTTATAATGCTTATCACGATGAATAGTTGTCCTTATTGGGAGAGGTTGGCGTCGGCTTTGTGTAATGCCCCAGGACCTTCACATATGATTTGATAACTGCGACTAAGATACCAATTCAATGCATTCCAACTTAGTCGCTGTAGGACTCATTCATCCAACGCGACCCTTGAAATAAATGCGCTTACTTTTATAATAGTTACCTGTTATTGCTGGTGTTCTTCGACATTGATGGATGATGAATACATTGTATTTGATATAGTATAAAGCCAGATTGCGAATAATACCTACCTAACGTTAGGCACCTACCTAACTTAAGCTAGTTCTTAGGTGCGTCTCCCTAACCGATGCTGTTTGTTAAATATCCCGTGTCTCGTCTCTGACCGTTTTAAGATTTTTGAAGATTTTCTGCGTGTATCTCATATCAATTTCATGAGCATCATAGATGCTATTAGTGTCTGGCTAGGAATTCCCAAAGTTCAACCCGTTTACTCTTAAAATAAGACCTTCTAGTTAAGTAGGAAGGTACTTTGGGTAAATACCGAATCTAACTAACCTAGATGCTTGGATGACATGCTAATACCCGTCATTTATTACATGTAATAGAAGCGATACGATAATCTCTTCGGTGCAACGAAGGGGTTCCTGCAGCACGCAATCGCATCACATCTCAGATCTGCAGAACACCGCTTCAAGTCCGCTCTTATGTTCAATGGTTTCATCCTCGAGCTGTCAAAGCCAAGCCTTTGCTTGCCATGTCGATAAAGAATGCCGAGAATTCCCATATCCGGACTTTCATTCGATCTGAAAACGATGTCTTACTTCGATGCAACCGCTCCAACACTACGGAATAGACAGGGGTAGCAACTTTGTCCGATGATAGCTCATCCCACCCCACCAGCCCTAGAGTTCAAAAAGAGCTATGCCAAGCTCTCTCCTTGCTTGCTCTTATCTGACGTGCTCCTCGACAAGCTACACTACCCCGCCGTTTTCTATATACCTCCCTGGAAGAGGGCTTGCCCGTAAGCAGATACTGCCGGCGCCGGTGCTATCTAGCGGGATGGCATGACGGACCCTTGAACACACAAGCACGTTATCTGGTGTCATCCCGAAGCCATGTAGATACGCATGTTTGTGTAGAGGTAAGCAAGCCTCGAAGGTAGGGCTGGCTATCTACCTTACCTATAGTTATATCTTTGTTCTTTCTATTTACCCCTCCTTTGTCTTCCTCGAGCTCGATAGCTCTTCTAGATCTCCCCCCCTCCTTTCTTACTCGTTGTTTCGTATGATTTTTACGTCTAGGTACCTAGTCATTAGCTCTTTTTCGTAAATTATATGAGAAGGGCGTAGTGAGCGTGAGCTCGGCTTGAAGAAATGGCTTCACGTCCACTAACGGTGCTAGCTGCTGGTCTCACACTTGTGGGCGAGGTTTTAGCTCAGTCGGCCAACGAAACTGTCTGGGCTTCTTTCGCATATGTCTTATACGGCGAGCGCACACCTTTTCAAGGGGATCTCGTCCCCAGCTTAACTCCCCTGGGCGCACAGCAGCTCTATTCCCAAGGATCATTATTCAGGGCGCGGTATTTGTCCAACTCTAGCTTATCGGATGAAGACAACGCCATAACGACAAATTCACCTATTGTTGGTATAGAGCGCCAGGCCCTTGACAATAGCCAGCTTTCTATCTTCAGCAGCACAGACGACTACGTAGTCGGAAGCGCCCTGGCCTTCCTACAGGGTCTTTACCCGCCTGTTACTCAGACTTTCGCCTCTAACAATGGTGGTGACAATGCGTCCACACTGGCCAACGGTACCGTGGTCAACTATCCCCTGGATGGTTACCAATATCCCAATATTCGGAGCGTCCCCACTACGGATCCGAATTCTGTTTGGTGAGTTGGTCAAATCCTAGCAAAGCTTCTGTGAATATTAATATAGGTACCCATTAGGGTTGAGGGATATGCGACGTGTACGGAGTACTGGTCGTCGAATCTAGATTTCCGAAGTAGCGACGTGGCGCAGAAGATGTACAATTCGACATCCTTCTTCTACGAGAGGACTTGGGAGGAGGTGTTCCCGAACACGCTGCCGGACTCTATGCTGAACTTCGACTATGCATACGACTTGTATGACTACGCTCAGTATGCGTACGACCACGACAAGTCAGTGCACGATTCTCTCAATGAAGATCGCCTGGCAATATTACGCGACTTAGCTAACAAGCAACAATTCGATCTGAACGGCGACTTGTCAGCCTCGGGATTACAAGAGGGCGACATGATTAGAGCCATTGGGGGTCGCACGCTCGCGAGCAAAGTAGTAACTCAGCTCAGGACGCATATGAACTCAGCGGGCTCCACGGACAAGATGACACTGATGTTCGGCTCCTTCGAGCCATTATTGGCCTTTTTCGCGTTGGCCGATCTAATCAGCGTATCTGGAACGTTCAGTCAGATCCCGGACCCTGGCGCCGCCATCGTGTTCGAGCTATTCACCACGGAAGACGACGCAGAATACCCCCGCGAAGACAACTCCTGGGTGCGTTTCCTATACCGTAACGGCTCAGGTCCCGACGTGCCGCTCACCGAGTACCCGCTCTTCGGCCGTGGTAACTCGGAGACTCGCATGGCCTGGGCTGACTTCCAAGCCGCTGTTGACAAATTCGCCATTTGGGAAATCTCAGAATGGTGTAACGTGTGCTCTTCCGTTGCGCTATTCTGCAGCGCGCTAAGTCACAGCTCTGGAGGCTTGGATGGCTCGTCAGATGGTAGCAACGGAGCTGATCAGAACAGCAACACCTCCCTATCACCGGCAGTTGCCGGTGTCATCGGTGCCCTGACTACCATAGCAGTACTTGGTCTTGCTGGTACGACAGCTTTTGTTTTCGGTGGCCTACGCATTCGGCGTAAGGACCCCTCGGATGCCTCCCGTCGTCATAGTAGTCTAGGTGGGTTCAAGGGTGCTGAGAAGATGGCGTCGGACCATGATGTCTCTGTAGCTAACAGCGGCGCGAGACACGAGCGTGTGGGTAGCTGGGAGCTTGGCGCGCCGCCTGTGGCCGGGAAGATCGCCGTTCCAGCCCCCGTTGCGGTTCCTGGGAGCGGTTTCTTTGGTGTCTCTGTTAGACGGGATGGGAAAGATGACGATGGAGACAGCCTTCTAGGAGCCTCCCCGGTGGACCCTATAGAGCGTGTTTAGGAAACCCCGGGGGCCAAACACGTGGAATATTTTCTTTCTTGGTCGGGTAGTCTCATTCTTCACAATCATTGATACCCAATATCAGAGAGACTTGAAGTCTCGCGGGCATGCTAGATTGGGAAGGGGTCTAAGGTGTGTTTATGATTCTCTTCAGGCGTTGCGTATGGGCTTCGGTGGGGATTGATACCCTTTCTTTCTTACAATCGCTACATGGAGTTGCAAATTAGGCCCAAGTACTGTCAAGTCCATCAGGATGGTATGGTCTGTAGTAGGTAGGTACCTAGCCTATATTATTTACTCAAACGTTAGGCCATTGAACTATGATGGAAGAAAATATAGAATTACTAACCTTTTATCCCCCTTATTCCACTTATACTTAAATGTATCGTTTGTGTTTGTCCAGTCATGGAAGTTACCTTGGTAGGTACTTTAGGAAACGCAATAACAATCCGGGCTCCAGGCAGCCAGATGGTTACCGCCGTTCCCCAGCAACGAAAGGCAAAGTTATAATATCTAATAACAGCCCCTCCAATCACTCCTGACCTTTCAGATACACTACCCAAAGAGGCCGTGGCTTAGTGGTTTTCATGGTATGACGGTGTAGATAAAATCCCTTCGCGGGGTTTTTCGAAGGCGTTTCCGGGTTCGAGTCACACGCAGGGCGACAAGACAGGCCATCTTGCATGTTCAAATGTTCGTGACTTGAGCCTAGGGGCCTGCTTTTTTGTGCATTTTGTGCATTCTGCATTTTCCTTTCTTTCTTTTTGCCTCTCTTTTTACTTTTTTCTGGTGTTTAAATTACTAATGTTATTACGATGTTCTTTAGTGGTTTCAACAACTTTTCTATTCTCCTATGTGAAATAATCCTTCGAAGATAAATTATTAACCTAGTGATTTTGAGTATACAATCTAATTAAACTTCGAGGTTAGCTTTCATAAACTCTAGAGATCATTATTAATTATATATCATCCTCTATTATTTTACATTAACGGTGTAGTGGTAGTGCTTATGCCTTATTGTCCCCTACAACACGCCCTCTTTCTCGCTAACCGTCATCATCATACCACCCCTGGGCTTTGCCTCCATCGACAACTCTTGGAATACGATGTCGCCGAATATAGTATCAAGATCCGTGTAGGTTGACTTAGGCTTCGGATTAGGCCGAAGCCCGGCGACCTCGAAGTGGAAATCTCGAGCGGTGAGCAACAGGATCACGCGCATGATGTCTATGGCAAGATCTTGCCCCAGGCAACCACGCGGACCGCGACTAAAGCTACGAAACCAGCCGCGAGGAACACCTTCACCTAGAAATCGCTCAGGTCGGAACGCGCTAGGCTCCGGGAAGTACCGCGAATCGAAGTGCATAGTATGCCAAGAGGGGACGATGACCAGGCCGCCATCGACGGGATACTCACGGCCTTGGTATGAAACCGTTGCGCTGTGAAGGATTCAAGTTAGTATTACTTGCTTAGATAGTTCTGGGAAGGGAGATGCTTTTTACCCTGCTGGTGCCTCCTTGACGCCAAATCCAACAGGGAAAAGCCGCATCGACTCTTTAATCACGCCTGTTGTATATTCTAGCTCATTGAGTTTTATTGGTGATTCCTTCAGGTTCTCAATGGTTGTCTCAAGGTCCCTGCCAAATACAGCGTCCTGTTCTTCGAGCATTTTCTGGATAGCCTCTGGATGTTTTGACAAGAGCATGTAAATATACTTTTAGTTAGGCTACATTAGCTCAGGTGATAGGTCAGTTTGGAGAGGAGCCCTTACGCATAGGGTGTCGACACTTGTTCCCATGCCACCAAGTAGAAGACCTTTGACACTATTTTAGTTGTGTAAGTATATGTCCCTATTCGAGGTGCGCAAGTAGAGCCGTACTTTGTTACTAATAAGTCTAATTCCCCTTCAGGAAGCTCAACCGCATTGAGACTTTTTCGAGTTCCATCTTGTAACACCGTTTCTCGAAGCATCAGATCGAGAATGCTAAGAGGATCTTTACGTGAAGGCACGATGTTCTCATTCCTGAGCGCGGCTAGGCGCTCCTGGATCTTTGCAGCAACAGACGCATCGACCCGCTTCCGAACAGACCACTTCTTCAGTGCCACCTGCAGCTTAACAAATGGGTTCATGGAAAGTTGCTGATTAATTAATTCAATGGTCTGCTTTAGGTCTTCGTGGTATGAGCTACCCTGCGTTTGCGCGTTAAGTGGGAAATTGAAGACAACCCGACCAACAATGTCGAATACCAGCTTAGATAACTCATTCTCCATGGAGAAGACTTGACGACCACTCGCGAGCTTCTTTAGAGCTTCCCTAAAGATCATCGTCTCGTCAGCCATGAGGCCTGTGAGTGTTCTGACGTGGGAGGGTAACAATGCTGGAGCCATTGCATTGTGAAGCTTTTTCCATATAGGGCCATTCACGGTTGCGACAACATTTTCACCGATGATACTTGACATCAATTCCTGGGAGAGCCGGTGCTGATTGTATACCCTCGTTACCTGCACTGCATCCATAAGTGCTGGCTCTGTTAGGATCACTTGTGGATCCGCTATAGGCCATAGATCAAGATACCAGATACCCTTCAGGTCATACTTCTGCGCGATGATAGTGATGTACGCCTGTGGGTGATTATTCGGAGGCAACTGGCTAGCAATTTCACCCATGAGTTTAAGGTGACCCCATAGGAAGCTATGTGGTGGCTTGGGCTATATTCTACATTAGTCTCCCGTCTTCCCTTTGTTCCCATGATGTGATTTAGACGAGGGAGAATCAATTCGTACCAAGTCCTTGAACCGCTGTCTCCGGCGATATAAGCGATAGGTAAAATCCAGTATAAGCGCACCCAGTATAGGGAGCAAGACGAGAGAAACACCTTGGATCCCCATCGTCAACTCTTCATCAGGCGGCAAGTTTTAGAGCCAATAACTAAACAAAGTGCCTAAGAACGAAAGGTAAGAACAATAAGAATGTGTAGGTACCCAAGAGCTTATATAATAATATTGTAGCCAATACACTTACCTAGGTTAAGCCCCACGGAGTTCCAACTCAAGGGTTCCAGCTCAACGGGACGAAGGAATTAGACAGGTGGGTCTAGTCTAGGTAAGTATAGACCTATGGGCAACAAGTAATTGGGAATTGGTAACAGTACCTAGGTACCTTATAAGGCTTCGCAATTAAACCCTGATCCATGAACTAACTACCTAGTGGAGTCTTGGCTAGTTATAAGTACCTAAATTATTTCTTTTCTTAAACGTATACTATTAGATTCAATCTTTAGGTACCAGGTACCTAGGTTAGGTAGTTAATGCAATTTTATAAGAGGCGTTTGTACTATGTTTGTACACCTTCGTAGGTACCTTAGGTATCTTCCATTTCCTAAATATACAAGTCTACCTACCGAACGCTCACCCCATATATACCTTTCCACAGCGTACCTAGGGCGCTGAATAGACAGCCCGGTCTCACGGTCTCGGGGAATACAGGTGCAAACTAAATGGTCACCCATAAAGCTAGATAACAGGTACCTAGTTAAGAGGTAGTTGGGCGGGCGACGTCGACATTACCTTAATGAGCATTAATCAAGCAGCGCTGGCTCTTCGGCCCCATGAGGAAGAACATGGTAGGGGTCATATCCTCATCCGTGAACCCCTCTAAATCAGAGACAGTGGCATTCGGAAACCGGGTGAAAAACCGCGCGGTCGCGAGACGCAGTTCCATCTTAGCTAAGTGAAGGCCGATGCAGACTATACGCAGTTAGAAACGGTAACTTCTTAACCTAGTCCAATCAATCATATCCAAAAAAAAAACTTGTAGGTTTATGATCATTAGGAGGGATGGGTACGAATGTGGAAATTGTAAGTAAAGGCTCACTCCGACTCCCTCCACCAAATGGTACAAACGCGTCCTTCATCTCCCTCGTCGGATTCTCCCATCTTGAGGGGTCGAATTTCAACGGTTCCCAATAGACAGCCGGGTTCCTATGCATGCTGTATGCCTGTGCTGACACCGTGTAGCCGCCAGGAATGAAATGACCGGCGAGAGCAGCACCTCCCTGGGGCACGACACGAGGTAGACCCGAGGGGGCAGCACTGTATAGGCGCAGCGTCTCCTGAACCACGTGGTCGAGGTAAGGCAACTTCTTGAGGTCAAGGTCCGTGAATCCGTCCGGCAGCGTGTTTAGTTCTTCCAGCAGCTTCGCCTTAATGTCGGGGCGCTTACACAAAGTCCAGATGAGGTAGGTCAAGGTGTTAGTGGTGGTATCGCTTCCTGCTGCAATATACGCCATGGCATCTTCGCGCAGCTCTTCGAAAGGCAGTGTGTCTTCATCGTTCTCTGAGGCACGGTACAATTTGGATAGGAGCGTGTGCTTGGCATTCCGCCCTTGCTCTTCTACTAGGTTGTAGTGCCGGCCCAGCGACTGCGTCGCGTACACGCGCATGCGGTCTTGGATTTGCATTCCCATGCTGAGGACCGGTAGCGGGACGTACTTGGTAACTTTCATAAGGAAAGGGAATGTCGACCTGAGGCCTCCAGCAAATCCTATCGATTTCAAGTCGCGGATGTATTGAGTCTCCTATTATTTACAACGAAATAACAGGGTCAGCGGAAACGATCAGAATTAACAGGGACGATGAGGACTCATCGGGAATATACACACCTCCCTTGTTTCTAGCATGTGGAATGAAGACCCGAAGCTGAGCTCACCAATCACGTCGGTAGCCATATATAAAGCCCAACGGAACACATCCTTTAGAAGACAAATAGTGTAAGTTAGCAACTGCTCTCCCCTCTCTATAGATTAGGTAGCAACTCACCGTAGCACCGCGCTTCTCCATTTCTTCGGCCATACCCTCAATGGTCATTCGGACCTTGGTTTCAACCGTGGGTCTATGTAGGGCTAAACCCGACTCCGACATCTCGGATGCGAGAAGCTTTCGGTGTCGTCGGTGATAGTTGACATCGGTCGTGCTGAAGACGTTTTTGATTCCTGGCAGGAAAGCGTTGTAAAATGGGGACTTGAGGAACTCGCCCTTGATCTGGTATATCTGCTGGACGGCATTCGGATCTTGTATGCTAGCCTCTTTGGGGCTGATGCGGACGACGGTGCCTGTGATTTTACCGAGTTATAGTTAGAGTAGGGTTCTCTTTTTTCCTCTTTTCCGAATTAGGGGAATATCTGCCTGAGGATGAGCATACCGTATTTTTCATGTAACGAATGAACCCATTGTGGCCTCTGGCCTGTAACGACCTTATACTTCAAAATTGTTTCCGTCCATAATGTATACCAAGGACCAGGGAGTCCTGCCAGGGGGCTGCTTAGAATAGTATAGGTGTACTACGAAGTCGTTAGCTCTCTCTGACATAATTACTTCGGTATGATTCAAATATCATACGCCTAGTATGGCTACGCCCACAGCAATCAGCAGAAGCTGCCCACGCTCGAGGCTGCCCAATACTTCCATATTCGTGTTTTGTGATTTATTGGTCTCTTCTTATATCATGCGTGTGTAAATAACATTACAGTCAGCCTTAGTATAAGTTAAAATCAAAGCCTGCCATGTTCCTCAAGTAAACTCCCTCTTATAGACAGGAACCTGTAGCCTTAAATAGGTACTATTACCCTCAATCACTACAACTACTCGCTCGTCAAAGTCTATAAGTCGGTTTCACACACCGAAGCGAAAGGCCGAGGGTCACGAGGCATTGCGGAATTTAAAGCATTAAGCTGCTCCGACTAATAGACATGCTACAACCAATGCCGACTATTCAAAAACAATTAATAAAGTCGGCGGTATTAGTCTATACTTGCGCAGTAATGGAACCACAGTTCCAATTCGGAGGGACGGTAGAGGGTTAAGACCGAATTGTCCGGATACCTATTTGATAGGCTCCACCCTACCATCGTATATAGGACCCTGTCTAAACCAATCGAAGCCCAATTGATGGTTGCCATTTCGATTGGTTCTTCAATCTCCATCAAACAGAATACTGGCATGCCTCAATATGCGACCCTCTTCGATATACGAGAAGGCGAGTAAGATGTCTAAGGCTAAGGTGGATGGATAGGTGGTTGCTCAGTAAAGCACAACTTTCAGGAGTCTCCTCGCTCTGTCGGCCTACAATTGTAAGGACGAATGGCTTGCTATATGCATCATTGCGTAAGGATGTGAATATTATCGCGCTGAACAACAACGCGAAACTCGAGCAATGGAATTGGTAGGCATTAGTCGTTTATACGCTTTACTAAGACAAATTAGCATAAACATCAGCCATATACCTCCTATTAGAACGACTTCTCGACATAGTTACCTCAATGTCTAAACATGGTAAGTTGCGTAAAAAATAAAGGAGCTATTAATTAATTATTCTTTACATAACTGGGTATCATTGTCCATCTCCCTAAAACTCCATTTCTTCAACTTCCATGCCGCAGGTCGTACAGGTCTTCACCGTTGAACCGTCATCTTTCTCGATGACTCGTCCCCATTCGTGAACATGTTTGCCACCGTTAGAAATCGCATCCCCAAACTTGGCTTTCTTACCAGACGCCGCGCCTCCTCCTCCGTCTCCCCCAAGTTTCCCCGTCTGCCTTCGGTACGCATCCGTCCTCGTCCGCTTCTTGAGGTCCAGTAGCTTCTCTTTGAACTTAGCTTCTTTCCGTTTCTTCTTTTCCGTCTCACGACGTTCGAACTCGGCATCCAGCTCCTCCGCCGAACCCCATTTTTTGTCACTGAATGCATACTCTTCGATCTGATACCGAAGGAATAACATCATATCGTGCCAGTGGGACTTGTGAGGGTTTGGTTTTGAGAGGTGGGGCAGCAGCTCTGCGTCTCTCAACTCCGGCTCTGTCAGAAGGTAGTCCTCCCTGCACTCCGTCTTGGTCAAAAGACTGTATTTTTCGGGATACTTTTCCTTGCAACTGTTGCAAATAGCGCACCCGAAAACCTCCTCCCATACGAAGTCGATCTCGAGACTGTTACACTCGCGACATCTCTTTCGATCCTTCTCATCTCGTAGCACACTTAGGCCCGGTTCGAATGGCCCTGCCTTCTGCCGTTGGAGCTTTTTTAGTAACTGCCGTCTTTCCCACTCTTGCACTGTCATCCCCTTGGGCCTCTCTTCTTGTCCTTCGCTAGGCCCATTACCCTTCCCGTTGCCCGTAGCAGCAGACCCCGACATGGCCTTGTTCCAAGGATCGTCCTCGGCACTCAAGAAGCCACCTTTCGTATCCGTCATCTTGCCAAAGTCGTAGTCGACAAACTTAGTGAACTTCCTCGCTGGTCTGATGGCCCCTTCGTCCTTATCCGCCTTGGCCTGGTCGGCACTATCGCCAGGAGCAACCTTGGCGGGCGAGACACCATTAACGCGGCCGTCGCGGCTAGTGGACGGTGTCTCACGGACTCGAGTGCCAGATATAGCATCATAGGCGCGCTTACGCGTGTTCGAGATTCGCACATTATCGGTGGCGATGAAGCCAGATGGAGTGCGAGAGACGGAGGGTGCGCCAGCTGCACGGGCGGCAGACTCATGTTGTTCACGTAATGCCTTGGCTCGGAGTCTATTTTCTTCCTGTAAATTGTACTATAGTTAGAGCAGAGTTCACGAGTGTTGGATGCAATCAGAACTATTCCTTTGCCGGGGGGTCTACTTACGATGCGACGGGTAATCTCAGGTGTAGGAGGGGATGCTACATGTTTAGAGGGGTTGGCAGCTTTCGCCTGTGGTGGCGTAGAAGGGCGCACCATTTTTAGGAAAGTCTAGCTGCGAATAAGTTGAGATGAGAAATTGTTGTAGTTTCGGATGTTAGGACTATCTTTAAGGATTGGTTCCGGAATGTAAGAGTTTAGTGTTCATGTAAGTCGGTGACGTCGGGGGTTGAAGGCGATAATACCTAACAAGTTTAAAAAGAATTATCCCCGGCATTTACGCAACCCCGAACAACCCGGAATTCTATACATGCATGTACATACCTACGTGGATACATTATAGGTAGATGATGATAATAATGAGAATATCTTGGTAAGTTGTCGGATTTATCATAGCAACTGGATACGCAAATATCGACCATGCATGAATTATGCAAATTGTCTATTCGTGATGTACGTAGAGTCTACATTAACAATAAAACATCCATGGTTTTCTTCGTATGCAGCGTCAACATTATGCTGCAATTCCCTCCATTAAACAAGTACTTTAGATAGGCGAGCCACTTATAACATCTTTACTCGTCCTTGACACCACCCCGACCGGCACGCTCGGCGGCTTCAACAGCTTTCTTATCGCTCTGCGCAGGCCCGCTCTGAAGACCACTCATGAGTCCGGCAGGTTGCTTAAAGGGACGCTTGAGGTCACCACTCGCCGGCTGGCCGAGGAGGTGGATCTTGACCAGGTTGGACTCAAGGGCTCCCTTGAGCGGGATGATGGATTGGATCAAGAGCGGGTTGGTGTACTTCATGTATAGGTGCATAAAGCCCATCATGGCAATGCCCATAATCTGCGATCGGAAAGAGTTCTTCAGTTGCTGCGAGTCGTAGGCTTGGACGGTGGTAGTCACAAGCTTGCCCTCCTCCGAAGATCCCATCGGAGCCGGTTCGACGTATTTGAGCGTAGTAAGATCTACACGTCAATGACTGGTTAGTATAATTGCGTGTATAGTATAGCGTTTCCAAGCGGAGAATTGTACCCTTCTTCTTGTTGATCTGGAATTGGATGTAGATGTAGATACCAGCGATGACCACGTTGCTGCCAATGTAGAGCGCGCGAACAATGTTGAGGACATCGGGATCATCGAAGGGGATTCGCTTGGAAACTTGCATCATCCCAAGGATGATGATGATGTTGGTTCTACCGAGACTCAGTCAGCTACCTATACCTACCTTACTTTATACGAGTGTATACGTGCAAGACAAAATCGATAACACGTACACTTGAGGACTGAGTATAGCCATTTTGATTGCTGGTGCAAGTATGAGACGATATAATAAACCAAAGGAAACGGCTGCTTAGGCTAGCAGAAGAGGATGACAAGCTTTTCTGTCAGATGCGCGAAGGCGACAAGCGACCTAAAATACTGGAAAACGTAACAATTGGTGGTGGCCTACAATTGGAATCTGTCGCATCAAATTACAGCGACGGATGTACAAAGTTAAGGGACCAAGATTCTTCCGTACCTTATCGAATTCCTTATCTGGTTCTGGCCACGTTCCGTTGTGACGGCCTAGGTGGAGCTTACTCATTCCGTAGCTGGATTATATAATCCCCAAGATTAACACTTGAATGTGCTAGTTAATGTACCTACGTACGTACCCCACTAGCGGTTGATGATCCGCGATTGGATCTTCAAATTTGGCGACTTTAACTTCAATGGTCAAATTTCAAAGTGCGAGGCCATGACGGGAGCTTTCGACGATTGAGTCTCCATATCCTCGCAACCATGCATTCCAAAGCGCCGCCATGCCTTGTCGGCGCTTTTCGGTCACTTACGATAGCCCATTCTTCAACTACGCGCCCATTGATCAGATCCAGCACCTCGATTGTGCCCCGAAAGATTCAATGTTCCCAAAATGTCCGTCTCTTTTCGGCAACTGCGTCAATGGGGGGCAATTGGCTAGAGCCCAATATAAACCGCAAGGTGAAGATGATGAAGGGACGACCAAGAGTCGCAACCGGCGGCTCTACTAAGGGGACAACGGTGATGTGGGGAGATTACGGACTACGGATGATTGATCACCATCGAAGGATCAACGCTCAAAATCTCAAGATTGCGGAGGATACTATCAAGCAGCGGTTACGTGGTCAGAAGTACCGACTATATAAGAGAGTGTGCTGCAACATTGGTGTGTTCGTTAGCGGTAACGAGGTCTGCCCTTCGATGTTCCCGTTCTGTATATCCCTCGATAACTAACTCATATCCATAGATACGTATGGGTAAAGGAAAAGGTTCATTCGATCGCTGGGCTGCGAGAGTAGCAGTGAATCAGATCGTCTTAGAACTAAGAGGGATGGTCCACGAGCAAGTTGTGCGCGACGCCTTTCGGTTAGCTGGTAACAAGCTACCTGGTAAGCACTGTATTCTCCGGCGCTGCACATTTACGTCATCCTAACATTACATTCAGGGCAGTGGGAATTTGTGAAGAAGGGTGAACCGCCAGTGGTTGGTATTACCAAGCTGGACGGAATTACATTGGAAGATTTAAAGAGACCAAGACGAAAGATCCCAGCCGAGTCGATAGAACCCGCTCCACCCACGCCAGGCTCAGAAGGACCACGGACACCCTTAGATCTCCCCTAACCACGAGATCTTATATGATGTATAACTACCTAAGCCGTAAGAGACAATTAAGCCCCATTTGATGTCGCATTCATGTCTACCTGCCTACCTAGGTTATAGACTATGGGTGGGAAGAAAAGGTTATCTACACTTATCGTGTAAGTGGTATGCAAGTGGCACTTGCCGTAAGGTGTATCAATATCTACCTACCTACACCTACCTAGGTAGGTACCTACCTAATATACAATGAAGAAGTTGCGGCATGAATTATAGTAGGCCCTTAAACTCCCAGTCCGCTCTTCCCAGAGTCTTTATGTTTCGTTACTTCCAATTCTGTATACTCCAAGGTGGAAACCCACAACCCAATTTCTATTTCTTGGGAATCCATCTTCTCTTATCGTAAAACCAGGTACTCATATAATACCATCAAACATCACTTTGGACTCGGCTTCATGCTACTCCCTACATATGTAGGTATTTTTATTATAATATGCTCTTAGATGGGTATAATATCTTTTGCCCTCAGAACAGGAAGCTTCATGAATAAGTTGAGCCGCATGTTCTATTATGGCTGACTATACTGAGCTTGAGCTCAAGACATTCGAACTCTCTAGCGCGGAATCTGATTCCTCCTTGTCCGTGACTTCTCTTGCGTTAATCTCAGACGTACCATCCTCTCAATATCCTTCTGAAAAGCTTTTTCAGTCAATTCAGTCAAAGGAGCTATGGCTTATTTCTCCCGGCATATGCCGAATGCAAATCGTAGTAGTGCAGAATCGGGTATCCTTGCCACTAGGAGAAACCGAACCTGGGTTCCTGGAGCATCTAGCCGATGTGATCTGTCAATGCCCAGTAAGTTACCATTATTGGATCTTACTATAGCCGCTCATGTGAGGTTCGTCTAGCTTTGGCCTGCCCTTGGCCTTACAATCAAACAAGAAGATATCCAATACCAGCCCCTATACGACGGAGCCCCGAATCTCTATTTCATCATCGAACATCTACATAAGTCATCTGTACTCCTCTCACCACCCCATAGTCCCACTGCTCGTCTATATGGGATAGAGTGTTTATTCCAATACCAAACAAGTAATTTGGATGTATCTAAAATCGGCACTAACGAATCCAACATATACGGTCTTGATATGGATGACTATCCTCCCGGATCGGCTTCACAACAGCAAGCGCCAAACTTAACAGATGATGCTCATGGGAGCATAGTCTATAATTATTACTCTTGGGAAAATCCAACTCTGGACAATTTCGCTGGGCATTCTCGACAACGATGGAACGATGCAGGCCGCTTAGCTCAGATGGCGTTATACGTGACTATTGGCATTAGGAAACGTATGAGCGGCCTACGATTATTCCAGCTAGATAATCGGCCCTCATTACTCGAACTAGCCCCTGCTATTTGGAACGCTCATTATCTCAAGGTTCGGAAAACTCTCATAATATTAGAAATTGTGTCTAACAACGAGATCTAGGCGGTGGCGTACCACGCGACCAATATTCCCATCATTTCGAGTATTCTGGCTGCACGATCTCGAAACCGATCAGCATCTTCACACGAAAAATGCAAAAGGCTGCTAATAGATGTAGATGACACCCTTAGTAACAAACCCTCTACCACCACAGAGACTGAAACCGAACTTAATGCCCGCCGATGTTCCATTCAGCAAAGGCTTTGGGGTTTGGTACAAGCAAAATTAGAGCCGACTACTGGCATAAAAAATGCCAATATAAATATTAATACACGACAACGCGAAAACATTGGTTGCACTTTCGAGGTAGCATCTTCGAACATGGACCCTCTTGAGGAACCCGAGGATGGCGATTATTTCTACATCTTAGACAGAACTTCGAGTAAGGATGTCGACTCCGACAGCGCCTGTAATGATCGCCGGCTATTATATCAGCTTCAAGAGCCTCTGGGGAGAGATTGTAGTACCCACCCCGATGCAACAGCTGAATATGAGCAGTGGCAGCACGGGGATCAGGATATAAGGGCCGCTACCGAAGGTTCCCTCGCAGAAGCTATTGACACTATAGAGGTGGAATCCGACTATTTACCAGATAGCAGTCTTCAGGATGATCCTCCTATTCAGTCCTCAAGTTTGTTAGAATTACGAGTCACTTCAACTGCCCAACAACACATTTCCGGCGATTTTAGTGGCTCGATTGCGGACGTCGATGATCTACACGCATCAGATTATGTATACGGGGTTGAGGACATTTGCAATTCTACGGATGACTTACCATATAGCACTCGATATGCGCTCTGGGACGATATGCAACAACGTATGTATAAGAGTGGAGATGATTATCCCTATGGGATAGATGAAGGAGTGATAGATCAAAGTTATACGCTCAGAGAGGAACAAACAGGTTCTCAGGATATAGATATGTATTGACATTGTTGATAGACCATATAACCGGGTAAATACGCAATGATTATGAGTGCTAGACGCGGCCTGCTGTCGTCGAAGCGTCCCTAAATGCTATCCTTATTATTCGTTTCTACCCTTTCACCGAATACTAAACACTCTAAACCATGTCCGCCTAGCTCCATAATAGCTACCTTATATCCATTACTCCCCTTAAGACATCTACGTCTCGATGCATCGTGTTTTCTCGACGAAGGGGACGGCAGCGGATAGTCGCAAAAAAGCATAGTTGCTAGGTTCTATCCCAATTAAGAAGTTGTTATAACACTTTCGAATATCGTATTAGAGCTGTGCTGTGACAGGCCTTATCGAGCTGCCGGTGGCTTTCCTCCTGCTTTCTTGCCCCCCTTGGGTTCCTTCTTTTTCTTCTGCTCAGGCTTCAAAGTCGCGTAGTGGATGTACCACATGAAAACGCCCTCAAGGATGAGCGAGACGAGGACGACAACGAGAATAGTGAACAGGTACGGCTGGTCATTTAAAGTACGGACGGCTGCATCTGTGGCACCAATCTTGGACATGAATCCGAATTGACCACCTGGTGGGCTCGGTAGATTGGGGTCTTGCTGAGACATGTTGGATAGTGCTTGGCTTCGCGACGGTCTTGAAATTGGTGAAGGGGTTGCTCGAGTGCTCGAGTGTTCGAGTGTTCGAGTATTCGACTTGAAGTTGAAAGGGTATCGTGTAGATAAATTGAACGAATGGACAAGCAGAAGAAACTAGGCGCTAGCAAGATAAAATTATGGTGCACCAGTCACACTAGAAAGGAAGAAAAGAAGGGAAATTGTAATGATAGCTTCACTTTCGCAAAATTAGGAAAAAGGGAGAAATGAACAACCAAGTTAGTTTGGGTAATGGGTCTGTAATAATGAAAAATTGCCTTAGGGTCTAAGGGTCTAAGGGCCTAAGGGTAAGAGAAACGTAAGTAATCCTACACAATGTCTTGTGTTTAGTATCAGCTATGCGACAAGCACCTCCTAACCTTGCGGTCTCGACTGATGGACTGACGATAGTAACAATCCCTGTGAAACTCGGGCGTTTCAGACCTGCGGCAAAGTCGACAGATTTAGTATGGCCAATCATTGGTGGGTAAATGGGGAACGCTCAGGCGTCACCCTATCCAGATCTCGAATGCCATACGTAAATGTACATAGGAATTGCAATTGACGACTACCTGCGCGCCATTATGATTTTGACTCCTATATCTTAAAAGGAGGCTTACTACCAACTGCGGCAGAAGAAGAAAAAGCATTAAAGAAGGTAGGTAGATGTAATAAATGGTGCCATCTGTGACGTTGTGTTACCTACTTACAAAGTATAAAGGTACATATGTGTAACATTAGTCACTTCCAGTACATTAAGTCAGTCGCTAACAATAATGATCAAAGTTGATTGGTTTCCAACAATCGATAGAAGATAAGCCAAAAAGGCAGTAGTGTGAGTCGGCAAAACGTAAGACCGAATCAAGCAATTGAGAGTTGCTAAAAAATAATTTCCATATACTTGATATGTACCAATTGAAGCTCACATCTTCACGCGACCCTATCATTGCTTTTCTGCGCCCATCGCAGCCATACTAGGGCGGATACTTGAACGCTGGGGATGCGATGAGCGTAGCACGACCAGCACGGTGTCTGCTCTCCAGGCGGCTTGCTGCCGCGGCCAAACCAGCAGCACCGGCATCGCAATGCAACGCCCAATTCCATAGCTCCGCGCAGCTCGCTGCAAGGCGAAAACCCCGATTCAAGAGCATACGAGCTGAGGAAATGGGGCTGGTGTCTCCGGAGAAGATCGAGGAGTACGGTAACAAGACGTTCCCTCGCTACACTCCGGAGGAGTTGGAGGTCTTGAAGAAGAGGTATACGCCCGAGCAGATGGCCGCTCTCGAAGCCGGTGAAGCAGCGATCGATCCCAAAGACTTGACGATACAAGGCCGAATACGGAGAGACCCCTACAGGATACCGTACATCGACGACTTCAGCAAGATCTACCCCATCATCGACAAGCGCCCGAAAACCAACCCCCCACCCAACCCGAACGCTAGGTTTATGACGGAAGAGGAGGACGTAGCAGACCTAACCAAGCGTCTCGAGGCCTTAATACCAAAAGATGTAAATTTTGACGAGCTATCCGAAGAAAAGATGCAGCAAATATTAGAAACACGCATCAATTTCCCCATGGAGGAAGCCAAGTATTTCCTCGAACCGGAAACCATGATAAACACCAACGGCCCCTCGAACTCGGCGCTTGCGCCAGCGCTGGGCAAGAAGCTCGCTGGTGTGGAGGGCATGTACAAGCCACCGATCGACCCGGCGGACGAGGGTAAGGATGACCAGGGTATATACCAGGATCTAAAGAGACGGACGGGCTTAAGCGTGCGGGACATCTTGGATATCAACAGCAAGATCCTAGTCACCCGACTGGTTCACAACCAGACCCGTCTGGGTAAGATCCGCAGCACGTGGGTTCTAGCTGTCGCCGGAAACGGGGATGGGCGGCTCGGTATTGGCGAGGCCAAGTCCGTCGAAATGGCCGTTGCGCGGCAGAAGGCCAAGCTTCTAGCCATTCAGAACCTGCGACCGATTCGTAGATACGAGGACAGGACCATATACGGCAACGTCAAGGGCAAGGTTGGCGCGACTATAGTCCAGATAGAAGCCCGTCCACCTGGTGAGTTGTACACTTATTTATCCCCCCCCCCCTTCCCCCGCCTTTTCTAGGTATTATTCAAAAGTTATACTTACTGATACTTCCCCCTTCCAAAAGGCTTCGGTCTGCGCGCTTCGCATCGACTCTTCGAGATCTTCCGCTCCGTAGGCATCCGCGACGTCGCGGCTAAGATGCCCCGAGGGCGAAATCCGATGAACTCGGTCAAGGCCTGCGTCATAGCTCTGCAAAGCCAGAAGGATCCCAACGAGCTCGCCACCGGTAGGGGCAAGAAGCTCGTGGATGTCCGCAAGGTCTACTACGGTGGGAATGTACACTAAAGCAAATTATGTATAAAAAAAATATCGTGTAGATATGCCACCTTTTAAGTCCAACGAATTGCAATTCCTTGCATAGTGCCTTACTGCCTGTATATGCTTATAGTTTTATCATTGTTATATTTGGGTATCTTTGTGATGGGTCAATGTATATGATTCTGTCTATCTCGAATCCCAGTTGAATCTTGCCGGCATCATGTCTTCATTCTCACATATCTCGTTGGGACAATGTCCCATAAGCTGCAGCCAGGAATAACTATTGTAGGCTTGCATGTGTCAATACCCCTCCCTGCTGGGATGGAGCATATAGGCTCCTCGAAGCCAGCTCGGATTTCCTTGGAAATATAGTCCTCTAGACCTGAAAACACGGTGCTTGATATAGTCCATTCGTACTACAATCAAACGACTCAAGGGTAGCAGGTTATCTCGTGCCGTCCTTAATTTATGTCTTTCATCCGCTCAGCCCTGCGCCTGGTCGCCCCAGTCGATCTCCTGCTGCAGCACGATGCTGTAGACGCTCGCCTTGAGCAGTGTGAATACCAGGCTCGTCTTGCGCTCGAGCTCCCGCAGGCCGTCGAGGATCTCGGTGGTGGGCTGGCCGGCCATAGCGTCTAGCACGGTGGCGAGCTGTTGCGCGCGAGGTTAGCTAAGTGCCTAGGTAGTTAATTGCCTTGCTCTGTCTTGGATTTCGGGATCGGGTACTGGGGGGGGGAGGGGGGGAGATGCGCTGTGTTGTTGTGGCGTTGGGCTATGATTGATTGCACCGGGGAATATGTATAGCGTATATATGGTATTCATGTATGTAGATCTGCGCGTGTGCAGGTGATGAGATATCGGCTGGCGCGTGGATGCGTGCGCGCGCCCAACTCACCTTCTTCATGTTTTCTGCTAGCCGCTCGTATTCCTCGAGGACCTCTTGCTCTAGCGGTGTGAGATCTGGAGGCAATAGTAGAGGATTGGGTATCTGGCCTTCCATCTCGGCGGGGGTTACGGTGGTGGTGGTGGAGGTCTCGACTATGTGTGTATGGAAGACGTGGAACGCAGATACGGGTAGATTGGAGAAGCGCGTCTTGTTAATGGGATGGAGGGGTCCATTTGCGTCTTGCGATATGTAATGTACCTATGTAGGTAGGTACCTATGTATGTAAACGGCAGGCAAGTGTGGGGTGGAGCTACCTACCCGGTAGGTAATACATAGGTACCTAGGTACACAATGCATTGCATGTACCTCAAGTTGTACCTCCCGGCGCTGTGGCTCAGGAACCAGTTCGGCGATAAGATTGGATCTATCCAATGGCGCATCATTTGTTAATAATGGTTTGGACGCCGAAATTGGGGGAGCTCGGATATACGAAGTACATTCCAACAACTCTTTATGGTAAGCTTTCAGCTCGCCAGCAGCCCCCCCACCAAGTATTCTTATTTTCCAAACTCTTCACGTAGGTATCGTCTTTTTGGGGTCTTTGTAGATGTGCTCCGCATCTCCGATTTCATTCATCTGTCTGTTTGTCCGAACTCCGACGGCTTCTCAGCTTGGGCGGAAATCTACAAAGACAATAGACCATTGTCCGTGTCGTTTGCATCGGCTGGCTAGGCTCCGGCAGGGCTTACGAGCAGCCGTTATGGCTAAGATAGGGGATTACAGATCTTATGTAGGTATGCCTACCTGTGTTAGTATCTATGCTGATGGGACTTAGCTCGGCTTCGTTTGCTCATATTGTCGGTTTCCGACTACCGAGTCTCGGCCGGGTGGGTTGCCAATCGCCGTTGTTCCCTTCACGCCGGTTGGATCATCATCTGCTTCAGTTTAGTAAATACCTAATCATACCATTACTTTTATTATCTTCCCATATGAATCGTCTAGAATAGCCTTGTTCCCCTAAACCCAACCAAGCTACCCAACCCTGGAGATTAGCAGTCCCGTATCAAGCCTGCCTTGCGATAGTTGCCACGGGGACGCCATGGTAGAATTAGAATCGGTGGTTGCTACCTCGTTCCCACGATTTCCAAACCTCCCGGCAGAACTGAGACATATGATATGGCGTTTTGCTCTGCCGCACCGAGTCTTCGAAATCCGGAACGAAACCGTCTCTGTCAGACGGGACGGCGAGGCTAACGTTATCAAAGAATTAGACCACGATTCCTGGCGGATTCGCGGTTCAGACCTGGTAGCCGTGATATTAGCCCCGCCACCGTTGCTTTCAGTAAACCGTGAAGCACGGCGATCCGCTTCGCGGTCTGGATCGTGGAAGTTCGTTGGTAGCCGTCCTCGTGGCGTCTGCTGCGTGATTAAGCAGATGACGTGGTTTGATCCTTCTACTGATACGCTCTGCTTCGATGATTCCGTTTTTCAACATGTTCAGGGCCATGTTACGGAACAGAACGGCCTCGTTATGGAACATGTCAACAATCCCGCCGTCACCAGGTTTTACTTCGCCAGCTCTCCCGCAAGCCCCGTCTGCGTGAGTCTCGCAGCTCTATTAGGCGCCTCGGGAAAGTTCTTCGTAGAGCAATGGAAACGTAAGCGGGGTTTCTGGTCCGGCGTACCGCAGTATCTATTCTACCACGACAGTATACTGATGCACCTTGGTAGATCTCCCAAGGTGCAAGCGATCTTTGGAGAGGGTACTGATAGATGTCACACGCTTCTTGTTAGTGCTCACGACCGTGGGAAAGTACGGCAGCTAAAAGAGTTGTACGCTGAGGAATCGGATCCGCCATACTTCCAGGTCAGTTACGAGACTATGAGGTGATATAAGTGCTAACAACATAGGATAGCGGAGGGTTGTAGACTGGCTTGAAGATATTACGGAACTACATGATAAGTATATTAAGCAGTCTTATAACGATCTGAAGAATCTTTGGCTCAGGGCTCAAGACGACATTCCATCCTCGGCTCTCGTCATCTCGCCTAGTCAGATGAACCTTCAGACGAAATCAGTAATCGACCCCGGAGCTGTTCTTCACGCTGTACAGCAGTTCGATCATGGCCACTCCCGGTGTCGTGAAATCATCAAGGCTATGCCGCGCATGGAACTCGTGATTCACTTCCGGCTGTGTATCTCTAACCATGATAAACAGTGTCGCAAAAAGCCCAAGTCCCTTGGGAACGGGGAGCCGTTGGGAATAAATGCCAACTCGCACCTTGAACAACCATAGCTCCAAGGTTTCTATCTAAGATTGTATATTATTATAATACTAGTCCGTATATCTAAGCTGTTCTTCCATGCCTAACCCAGCTAGGTGGTTTGCCTTTCTTGAGCTTGTAGATCCGCAAAGCAGTCTTACACGCGCCACCCCAGCCAAGCTGCTCTTTCTGCCACTTCCTACTCCCAGCATCTTTAAATAGCTTCTCTACCATCATAGCTGGCTCATCGAACGAATCCGTTCCCATTGGCTCTTCCCCTTCGTCCCCCCTTCCCAACGCCGCGATCCCAAACCCCTTATACGGTAAAGTCTGACCTTCAAGGTCGGCCTCAGGTTTCTCTTCGCCGACATCGCCAACGCCGGCGTTACTGCCATTACTCGCGACCTCGATCCAGACCTCGGCCTTGCGGATCGAATCTGCGTAGACGACTAGGATGGCGACGAAGACTAGAGGCACGGCCGCTGCCCAGAAGACGTAGAACATGGACCCTGTGGGCCCAAACGGGTCGCTCATAGATAGGATGCTGGAAACGATGGAGAGTGGGAGCAGAATGCCGCCCATGTACGAGACGCGGTCTAGCGCGTGCTTGTTCTGCTCATCGGCGCCGGAGGAGTCGTTACCGCTGCGGGTGCGATGGTGGCGAGGGATCATGTCTATTGGGGGTATACCTCTTGTAGCAAGGGGCCGCTTCTCTGATGAAGGGGGTGGGATGTTACCGGGGGCAATGGGACTGAGGTTAGGACTGGGTGCGGGAATAGGGGCAAGGTGGTTCAGTAATGAGACATGTCTATTAAGGCGGGAAAGGAGGGATTCCCAGTCTAATTTAAAAGAATAAGGGGTTAAAGATGGGGAGCTAGTAGCCTGGAGTAATCTCTCATAGAACTCGGCGCTGCTCAGATTCCTTTCCAGGCTCTCCTGTGCTTGCCAGTACAGCGCCGTCATCTGATGCATACCGGGGGATGTATTCGAAGAAACCATATCGAAGAACTCGGCCCATTGGTGCACGGCGATGTCTTCTACGAGAGCACGTATATCTACGTCCTCGTGGGAATTATTACGCCATTCCTCCGTCAAGCCGTAGCAGAGGAGCGACTCAAAATTCGACATATCTCCGTCCGCCAGGCCGGTAGTAGTGATGACATGACCTGCGTCCGAAGAACGATATCTCCGAGTCCATGTCGGACGGTCTAGCAGAAGGACTAAGAGACGGAGTTAGCAATGGTCTTTTATGTACCTAGTGTTACGAACCAAAGAAACTCTCACCATCGGCCTTAGCGCACTGCCATAGCGAAGCGCGGCAGAACAGTACCCCTTCTCCCTCGTCCGAGACAATATATAGAGGCGGTTCTTTAACGTCATCCTCACCTCTGGTCCGAGAGCTAGTCGCCGATGGGACCCCCTTTACATCCGTCGTAAGTCCCTTCGGCGCCATAAACAACTCCGGATACTCGAAGCGCACGAATCTGGTCTGAGCAGCCCCGTGGTCCCGCCTCCGTCTTATCAACGGCCTGTAGCTCAACCTACTAATATGTGCGTCGATGAAACCCGCGTCAATATCCAGAAGGTCCCTTAACACCTGGACGTAGTCCACTGGTAACCCGTGAAGGACTAAGAGCCTACGTCGGGGATCAAGTCTCTGCGGTTCTTCCCCCTGCTGTTGAATATCAGTGCGCAGCTCTTCAGCGCTTTTGAAGTGCCGCCGGGAGCATTGGCGCTGACTTTCCGTCCATTCCAGCACATAGGCCGGGCCTAGAAAATCGAGCTGCTGTTGCTGTTCCTGTTGCTGCTCTATATTTGCTTGCGTCATCGTCGAAACTCCTGTATTGTTGCTCGAGATTCAGTTTGTCGGAAATCAGCCCAAAGAAGTCTGTCTATAAGAGAGCGAATCTCCATAAATATCCAAGCACGCTTCTCTCACAACACCATAACCTCCCGTCCGTTCCTTAGCCCCGCCGTCTAGATCCGGGGTGTATAAATCCTATGTAGGTATTTATATTTATAAATTCGCCTCTAAGAACGCTCTCGCGCGAGCGCCGAATCTATTTATCCCAGCGTAGGTCCCAGGATGGCGATCCCTGGGTAGCATTCGGCAAGGCGGCTCTTACTATTAATATATATTATATGCATACGTTGGTAGTAGACATCGCTTCATTAAGAAAGTAGCCTCGTGCCGTGCCGTAGAGTGGTCACAGGGGAATACTACATGACACCCACTCGCTCCCCCCCCCATCACGGATGTCAGGAGGTCAGCCTTAAACTCCATCACGCATGCATGCACAACATAACATCCAACACACATAATGTCACCATCTCACTTTTTATTGCCTAAAATACTAGCAGATCTAAAAGCTAGCTAACTAACTAACTAACCTAGGTACCTAATGTGCCTACCTACCTAGTTAATTAGTTGACCAATAGTAATAAGAATTATGTTTCTGCCCTGGTTACTCGGCTCTCCTCATTCAGATATGTACCTACTTAATTCGACACTCTATGAAATACTAGGAAAAGATATGTCTGACAAGACTAGGTTAAGACACTATCGAAAATGCAACCGTATGGAAAAGGCTAAAAAACACACCAAAACAAACCAGAAATACATATGAACACTCCGATGACTGACTAGGTTAGGTAGGTAGTTAATGAATGCTAGATATACTATCTCACAGGGTAAGCAGCGCGGGCTGCTTTCTTGTTTTCGTTTCAAGATTTCTAACAGAAAAAATTGACATAAAGTGCGAGACCTTATTTGCAACTGTCATACAAATCAGATGAACAAGCAAGTGAGCAAGTTGCTGCTATAGTTCCGCGAGTCCCCTTTTCTTGCCATCTTCCCTTCCGAAAATAAAACATAAAAAACTCCCTCGTGCCCGACAACAAAAAAACGCCGTACATATGAATGCTTATTGATGCCGCCATCGTCCCCCCCCCTCCCTTCTTCGTGCTCGGCCCCTGATCGCAATCTTCTTCGACGTGAATGGTGGGACAGAGGAAGAAAAGATGTAAATGGACGGTAAGTATTTCCCCGTCTATTTCAAGGCTCATAGTACAAACCCGCTGGCGATGCGTGGAAATCAACGCTGCGCGGCAAAAGATATCATATTTCGATAACCACATACAAAATTAGGCTGCCCAAACAGGCATTCTGCTGGGTGCCAACAAGAGGTTGGCGTTTAGCGGAGCATCTGTTGTATCGGTCAAGGCGTTGTTGCTCTGGTATGATCACCTGTCGCTGTCGTAATCATCGCCATCGTGGTGTAATGTTACACTGTTGAATTCTTCAAACGGGTCAACCGCTTCATTACCGGGCGTTGCCAATCCACTGTCTAACGGTACACCCGGCATCTGTCTCGAGCCGGTGATATCAACGCTTTCACTCTCTTTAACGTTTCTAAAGTTGACTGTGTCGACACCACGGCCCGCGTGCGGAACTATCGGCGGCTTCATATGTCGAATCAGGGCCCATTGCGTTGTCCTGAAGAACGGATGTACTTTAATATCTGAAGCTCCGGCTCTCGCACCCAATCTTCTCGTCTCGTCTTTTATCAGGAGCTTTCTTATTAACGACTTGCAGAGACTAAATAACAGGATTAGCCTCAACGCGGCAAGTTAGTTCTCAGTTTGGACATACTTTGAAATCTGGGGCGCTCCAGAATGTTCCGGGAACGGTATTTCCTCTCGGAGGATGTTGGCAAAAGTCGCGTTACGATTCTTGCCCTTGAAAGGTGTAGTGCCGTACAACATCTCGTATATCAAGATGCCCAATGTCCACCAATCCACAGCACTCGTGTGCCCGCTGCCCTTGATGACTTCCGGAGCGATATACTCCTCGGTTCCTACAAACGAATTCGTTCGGAAATTGGCGATACACGACTTCGTATCTATCGTAGGGAGTGACGAAGTGCTAGCACCATTCTTGCCCATGATCATAGTAGGCTTCCCACCAGGATCCGACTGCTTCGAGAGATCAAAGTCAGAAAGCATGATATGTCCCGACTGGTGAAGAAGAATGTCTAGTAATACAGTTAGTATGGCTTGGGTAGGAAGGGAAAGGCGAACGTACTCTCAGGTTTTAGATCCCTGTAGATAAAACCCATCAGATGAAGATATTCTAGAGCGGCCGTGACCTCCGCAGCATAGAAGCGGGCGTCATCTTCGGGGATGCATTTGCCAGGACGAGTCTGCAATGCTCGGAAGAACTCCCCACCGCTGCAGTACTCCATGCATAGGTATAGGTGGTCTTCGGACTGGAAGGAGTGATATAGTGTCACGATGAACGGGTGGTTACTCGTCGCCAGAATTTCTTGTTCGGCTAATGCTCTCTTGATCTTATTGCGCTTGATCATCTCCTTCTTGCTCAGGACTGCTCGGGTCAGCGCGGTTCTATACGCAACGAGCAATAAGTTCAGTAACAGCAGTGGAAGACTTACCCTTCATAGCATACAGCCTAGAGCTTTTCTTCTCTCTCACAAGGTAGACCTTCCCAACATCTCCCTTTCCAATGAGCTTAATCTTGTCAAAGCTAGCGGGACTAACTTCAACGGTACGGACTTTGATCGAATTGGAACTATACGTTCTACGGAAAGCGAGTGCGGTCTGGTTAGGTGGAGGAAGCGCGCCGAGTCCATCGTTTTCCGGTACGGAGAGACCTCCAGAATCGGCGACGAGTGTCGCCTTGGCATCAGCAAAACCTAACGAAGCGGCATTTTCGCCTTGAATCAACGGCTCCTTGCCGAGTTCAGCTGTGGCCGGTCTCTCTCCGCTGCCTTTTCCATGGTTAAAGAGACCCTGAGCATTGGGGGCACTTGCAACCCTCCGTAGTTTGCGAGCTAGCTCTTCTTTCGTAGCATTTGTGGCCTGCTCTTTCGCCGTCGTACCGTCAGGACCATGTATTTTTAGGCTTGGCGTATCCGGCGGACTCGGCGGGATGGAGGCTTCGTCGTGATGGCGGAGGCCAGGCTGGCCTTGATGGGCGAAATACGGATTCGCATTGGCGGTGGGACTAAGTGCATCGTCTAGGGGGTGTCCTTCGCTAGCCGTGGTAGTCGATCTAATCCTGCCGACGTTGGTGAAAAATCTCCTCGACTGACGGAAGCCGACTTTGCTCTCGGACTTCAAGGCATGGTCGAGGCTCTTTTCCTTATCACCATTGGTATTAGACGAGTTAATGCGGAAGAAGTTCTTCAGCTTTTGATTGAAGTGACTGTTATGGCCATTATTGCCATTATTGCCACTATTGCCAGTCGAGGCGGGCGACTTGACGGGCATCTTGTCGGTGTCGGTATTGTCGCCTATGTCAGAGTCCCTTAGGTCAACATTCGGGTGATGCCATGATGTAAATCGCTTTTTGATGCGGAAATGAGGGCCTCGTTTGGTAACGGATGTTGTTGGTGAGGGAGAGTTTTGGGACGGGTGACTGAGGTTGGAATGGTGTTCAATTGACTCGTCGGACCCCATGTCGGCGGTAGCGCGGCGGCGGTAGGTAGCAGTAATGTAGGTTAGTGTAGTAGCAAGAAGTAATTGCACCAACAACCAGCAGCTGTCGCCTGGCTGTCTGGATGGTGCCAAATGGTGCCAAATGGTACCAAACTAGGCCTGGAACACACTGGGACAGGGCGGGTTTAGGCGCTATGCTCACTTGGTAAGGCACTTACTTGGCCCAGGGGGAGCAGGGGAGCAGGGGAGCCACTAATAAGTTGACCCACTAGTAGCTAGTCTGCCAGTGAGAACGAGGGGCAAAAGGGGTGGACCTGAGGGGACTGAGTATCCACTTGGCATTTGGGATACGTTGCGTCCCGGGTTCTTGCCTTTTACGTCTTGCCCTTTTTTTCTTGCTTGCTAATCAACCCAAACTAATAAAACCATCACATTAATATAAGGCACCTTAAAGAGCACTTTTCCGCATGTATGTATATGTAAAGTCAGGATTTGCGTCCTTCGTCCAGGTCTGGTTGTTCTCCGATGGCTGCGGATGCGCTAATAAAACACGGGTCGGGCTAGGTACGTACGCGATAAGTCTAGATGCTTTTTGCTAGACCCTTTCGGTCCGCATGAACACCGATAGGGACAAGACTCTGCTCGTGAACGTGAAAGAGGGAAGGGTTCGGTACGCGGAAGGGTATACGCGGAAAGGGAAACGGAAAGGGAAAGTTGACGAATGAGTAGGTAGTTTAATGAATAGGTAACTATAGGATATAGGAATGGTTAAAGCTGAAGGGATATGCTATGTTCCCTTTAGACGATTTGAAGAGAAGCACAACCGTGAATTCGGGCTTAGCAATACATCTTAGCTTCCCACTTACATGTAGGTCAGATTTGAGAAGTACCCGTAGAACCCGTACCAGGTAGGTAGGCATGTCTGTGTACCTGGCGTCACCGTTATTTCCGTTAGGTAGGTTAGGTTAGGTACCTCTTAGCTGCTTAGGTACCTAGGTAGGGATTTCATTGCACATTCGGTAACCAGGTGCCTGCTATAATGGATATTTACACTACGGAGACTACAAATCTCACGTTTCCCTACATTACAAAGTGCGGAATGCTGGCCATAGAAAATACAAGAAACTCTACATCATCACTAACTGCTGATGATATCTTTTGTTAAGGAATGCGTGGATCCATCGATACTATCGATACGAGACTACTTACCTTGAAGTTTCAGCAATGTCCCTGTTTACTACGTCATAAGGGAATACGTGCCGTGGGAAGAGGCTTAGATTTTATGGATTGGTCAGCCTCTAAATGCTATCGGACATTGTTGACGATATTAGCACCGTGAACGTACCATAACCCTGAGCTGCTCCTATTGATGTACCTATGTGTGTATACATTGCAGGTGCCATGCTAGATTTATAATTAATGCGGTACATTACGTTTTTAACTTAAGCTCAAGCTCTATTTTACCTTGTAGACACAAAACGTCTACTATACGTGGTGATGTCTAGAGCTGCATAGAAGCCCGGTAAAGTTATGCCTTTGAAAACCTAACTGCCCACCGCTGCATATGCTGCGGAAATGGGAGTCGTGTCAAAGTCAAGGGGATGCTTGGTATATGCTTGTTTTACAAGTTCCTTGCTCCAATTATATACGCGCCTGAACTGCATCCTAAATACCTAACCTAGGGATGTTCCAATACCGAAGCAGGTACCTAAACCATAAAAGCTATTATTCCTTTGGAGTCGGGTCTAGAGACCTAACCCTTTTATTGGTCAGATAGACTGAATGTGTGTATCTGGGCTACAACTCGGCATGGAACAATGCTATCCCTATTGCTGCTACGTATGGGTGAGGAGATATGGCTACCCATAGTCATCTTAAATCAGACGAGCCCAAGCGTTTGCCTTGTATATTCCTCTTCAGTTAGAGCATTCTCGTCCTGCTGAACTAAAAGGCGCCTCAGCTTCCGCTTCCTCTCTTTATATTGCTGATCGTCTTCGAGTCGCTGCTCAGTAATTGATGGAGTGACTTGGTTTCCATCTGCGTCAAACAAATACTCCGGAAGTTCATCAGCATCTCGCTTCAGTGTCGCGATACCCTCATTCTGGTACCCATCTCCCATGTGCCACACAAACGACCTGAAGTGCACCTTCTCCATGTGCTCTTCGAATTCTGTTTGGGTTGCGAAGTGTATAGGGGTGTCCCTTGCTACGCACTTACCCCACTGGCAGACTAACGGGTCTTCATCCCCATGGACGAGAAAAACATGTCTGCGTAGTGTTTTCATGTTTTGCAGCTCTGCTGGACAAGGGTGTTCCAAGGAACGTCTCCATTCGCATAAGAATGGCACGTATTCAACATTAGACCGTAGGTACCATTCTCTAACCGAAGGTATAGGATCGCGTGGCGGTCTCCCTCGCCGCTTCGGCTCTTTAGAGGGGTCTTTCCTGGGTACATTGGACTTCGCATTCACTGTGTCGCCTTCTCTTTTGTCCGCATAGGAGTTTCCAGCCTTCCTCCAGCCCTTTGGTCTGCCCCTCTTCTTCGGTTGTAAATTAGTTCCTTCTATGCCATGTTGTACGGAAGCTGAAGGCAGGACGACAGAGACATTTCCTCTTGCAATTGGAGGATCCCGTCTTGGTTGTGGTTCCTGATTCGTTCCTATAGACTGTCCTTGCCTGGTATGAGATGGTGAGGATAGTGCTGATGACCTAATATGCACAGCTAGTTGGGATATTGGTTGCAGTGGTGATGCCGAGACAATTGTAGAGGACTCCTGAACTTTTTGTTCTCTGGCCAGATTTTGCTGATTTGGGAAAAATGGTAATGGGGCTTTAAGGCTGGTGTTTTGGCTTGGTTGCTGTATATCAGAAATAACGGGAGGTATCGTGACATCTTCTCCAAGCTCATCATTGAGGTTCCTGGAGACGGATGTCAATGCCTGAAAGCTCCTGGTCGCGTTGCTCTCAGCCATAACTTATTTTGTCACTAAGCCATAAACGATTCACTACTGTTCCACCAAGTTAGAGCTATAAGAGCAAATACAAATATTATTGTTGGGATTTGAATGTACTTATTATCTGAACTTGAATAACTCCTCGCGGTCTTGTTCTAAAGAATATATCTTAGGTTAGGGTAAGGTAGGTACCTAGGTAAACTTGCTTATAGAGACAATGGTTTTACTCAATCGCGTTGTTGAGTCGATTGAATTACACGGCGGGAGTCGAGCAAAAACGGTTACGCGACAACGAATACCAAATTCCCTTTGTACGGTTTGTTTCCGTTACGAGACGTAGTGGAGACGTTTAAGCGTCAAACCATTAAAACTACGGAATAGGTACCTAGATACTCCGTACATACCTAACGGTTTCTTGGTGGTCATAGCTCCCAACAGGAAGGTGCGCTTCTCATTACTACGCTCTCCGCGCTCTCCAGTTACTGATGCTGCACGTCATCGTCTTTAGCAGCCGGAGGCGTGCAGATTCAACTTGTTATCCAACTTACTATTCGACGGCCGGGCTATTGCGACATCTCGTCAAATTTGTCATCAGTACACCAACTCTCTGATGCGGAAGTGTAATTATTAATCGTTATCGCGGCATATGTCTTTCTAGAACATTTGCGGAGTAGACAAGGGTGAGATAGATCACTATTTATAAGTGAGTCTCAAGATCCCGTCCAAGACTCCAAGATTAGACCATCTCTATTCCAAACAATATCCAGCTACATGTCCTAGTAGCCTAGTAACACTATCAATAATATTTACGTCTTTAATAATCCGATTCTATAACTATAAAATGTCTTCCAAGTTGTTTGCTGTCGTCGCTGGTGCTGGCCCAGGTACAGGTAAGCACTTCGTCTAACAGGATAGTTAACCCGTAAATTCACTAAGTCTTGTCTAGGAAGAGCTTGTGCTATCCGTTTCTCCAAGGCCTACCCCGTGGTGCTTTTGACTCGCACACCCGAGTCGTACCAGGACACCGTAGCCGAGATTAACAAGGCTGGTGGTAAAGCGATTGGTATTAGTGCCGATACTTCGGACGTTAAGTCGGTAGACTCGGCCTTCGAGAAGATTGCAAAGGAACTACCGGGATTCAAGCTTGCTGCGGCTGTTTACAATGTTGGTGCTGGATTCCAGAGGAAGCCATTCCTTGAACTGAGTGTCGAAGACTTCGACGTTGCCGTCGGTGGTAATGCGTATGTATATATAATTCAGAAGCTTGTTGATCCCAAACTGACGGTCAGATAGTCGCGGCCTCTTCAACTTTGCTCAGAAGACTCTTCCGCTGCTCTTGGACGCAGTACCAGATTCGGAGCACCCGCCCACCCTACTCATCACAGGTGCTACGGCTTCTATCAGGGGTTCATATCTGTTCTCGACAATGGCTGCTAGCATGTTTGCTCGCCGAGCTCTTGGCCAGTCCTTAGCACGTGAATTCGGACCAAAGGGAGTGCATGTGGCACATGCTATTGTCGACGGAGTTATCGATATACCTCGAACAAGTCACTATAGCCCCAACGATGGCGCCGAGGATGGCAAGATCAGGGCTGATGCGGTGAGTACCAAACTAATTCGAAATCGATCACCCCCTTTCAGTGCTAACTCAAGAACAGATCGCTGAGAGTTACTGGAACTTGCACACCCAGCACCGTTCTGCGTTCACACAGGAGATAGACATACGGCCTTATGTTGAGAAGTTCTGATATCTTTCCCCTAATCATTATCCAAGTGATCCGAGTGAAAGAGCAAGGTCGTATTTTACTTCTTCTAGGACAGCTGGGACTTCTAAACACGAGCAGGCAGGCATGAGATATCTGCACACAAATATAAATGGCTTGAATTCATTGAAATCAGCTTTATAGGTGTTAAACAAGCTTGGTGAACACAGACAAACTGCTTGATGCATCCTGAATCATCTCCCCCCGTCAACTTGAGTGCTCAACAGGTACAATATAGTAGTAAATCGAAGGGGTTTACCTCATTGTACTAGCCGCCTTGCCATTGAAAGGCAAGGGCTAAAATCAATCGAGTTGTCTTGTGCTTCCTATTTGAATCAATCTGATTGGTATGTCTACGTAAACTTCAGGTCGGAAGACTAAACCCGCCAATTTAATAATAGGCTCCCACTGTCCCGTACGGCTCAAAGACCAGTAGTAGCTCAACCTACGCTGGATTTCTGTAGTCCAGAATGCGATAGGTGATGCCGAGCTGCTGGCATGCCATTGGTTTCGACGAGCCACTTGCATTGAGCGCCCATCTTTTGGGGCGGGACGCTGATTTACTTGGAGATTTCACTTCATCACTCCACTAAGATCGGTCTAAGTACTAGGCGCCTGCAGTTATGGGGGTACTATCGCCGGTATCTGGAGGTTGAGTAGAGCCGACCGAGTATCCTGCAGCCGTCGCTATCCTGTCTGCTTCCTTCTTGTCTTGGATTACTTGTGTTTCTTGTCGTAGCCTTTCCAGATTCCAGGCGCTGTCATCCTCGTCTTCGTCTTCGGACTCGTCTTCTTCTGTGAATCTCCAGTTGCCACTCTCGAACAAGGCACGGCCAGTTGATTCCTTGGCTTGGCGAGCCTGTTCCTCAGCCGCCTTCTTGTTTAACCGCTCCTTCTTCCATTTCGCAAAGCTTTCTGGAGTGACAGGCGTGAGGGTTCCGGTGAGTTTGTGTCTCTCCGACTCCAAGAAATCCTCGAGGGTTAGAGTCTTGAGGGGAGATTTATCCATGAGAGCCTTCTCGGCTGCGCGTTGTTCTTTCGTCTTAAGCACGAAACTAAATTTGTTATGTTAGACAGTCTGCTACACGAACCTGATATAGAAGAAACATACCCTGGTGGAAGAGCGTGCTTATACTTGCATTTGTCACCTCCGTTTGGACATGTCCAGAACCAACCGTATTTTCCGTCTTCAATCGCTTCAATGAAGAATTTGCAGACTTTGTCGGTGGTAGTGATTTGGTTGCCCTTCTTGGAAAGGACAACTTTTCGCAACTTCTCCTCGTCCCAGTCTTCAGATGTCTCCTGCTTCTTCTTCTCTTCCTCTTCTCCCCGACCATCAATATAGAGATTCTTCTTCTCAATTTTTCGTTCAACCGAGAGATCGTGTGCGAATTTGCACTTCTTTCCCTTCTCGCAGTTGCCTCTCTTGAAAAATATGCAGACAACAGTCTTAGGATCGACACCGAAGGGAACTTTCTGGATCTGTGCTGGCTTGTTGAGTAGTAGGTCGGCTTCTCGCTTGGCATCTTCGGCAGCCTTCTTTTCGCGGGCTCGAGCATCCTTTTCGGCTTGTTTCTTTTTCTCTTCTGCGCTACCTCCGGCTTTGGCCGTCGCCTGGATCTGCTTGATATGCTTTTGGGCAACAGCGCCCTTCTTATTTTTCATGCCAAAGGTCTTATCATCGGCAACCTTCGCAGCCGAAGGCTTTTTGCCCTTGGGCTCATCCTTCTTCTTTGGAGGCATCTTGGGACGGAGTAGTAAAAGCAATTGAGGATCTTATACGAAAAGACGGATGCTCAGTTCGTTGAAGCGGAGGATTGGACAAAGTTTGCGCCCGGCTGGGCTATATACAAGGGATTCTAACGGTTTGGCGCGAAGTTTCTACTTAGGAGCAGTAGGTAATTTAGGTACTTTAATGATCACGAACACTAAAGAATCAAAGATGGTGGGCTGTAAGCTAGCGGGGGGTACCTACGTACGTAGTTTTTGGGATATCATCACGTGAAAAAGATAATGTGGCGTATTAGCAAGCGTGAGTACTGTTTACCTACATGTAGGCTTGAGTGGGTACTCATCTACCTGACCATCCATGCATATTGATGGTATATGCTTTTAATGAATATAATTTGTAATTGTACTAGCCACAATAGTACAATCAGCCTTAGATTACGACGCTGGTAGAAACTCCAGCTGGCCTCAATTTATCCATACTCAATGTGGACATGTAAAGACGTCCATCCACCACCTCAACACTCTTTACCTTCTTCTCTGGTGGCTTGTGAAACTAGCAGCGAAGAAGCTCGCTAGAGGTACACACAGTAAGATTTCCTACAATTCCAATACTACCTACCTATCAATAGCGCATCATTGACGTTCTATCCTAGATTCTCTCAATAAACACAAACACAATAGATAATACAATCCTCCTTCCCTTAACATGATTTCCGACGACGATCTGTACTCCCTGGCCATATTCCTTGGCTCAGCGGCCATGGTCCTAATTGTACTGTACCATTTCTTCGAGGTCAATTCGCAAGAGGATAGCACCCTGAGCGAGAAAGCCGCGAAATCAATACCGGCACAGCAGCCGGCAGCAGTGGGAAAACAACCAGGAGCGACGAAGTGAGGGAGTCGAATCTTCTAGAATTATGGCCCCAGGCGTTATATAAGATATGGAACATCATCTGGGTGGTTATTGATCCATGTAATTTGGATGTTCGGGGACATGGCTTGGCCATGGGTTACTAAGGGCTATTCTACGAGGAAATATTTCCTAGTCAAATAGTTCGATCGGTCGCGGTCCAGATATCTACTAGAGGGAATTGCGGTGGATGGACTGCCAGTGTACACTGCTTAAGAGGGTGGTGATCTTATGTGCTCCAGAATGGGCTGGACAACCTCCGTTTCCCTCGGGAATTGTTGGCTTGTAGAAAGCCTCTATTTAAGGGATTACTGGGCTACGATTCGATTACAAGTCACTTATCCTTTAAGCACCATAAAATCCTATATACAATGAATTCAGTATTCCGTCTTTTACAATGACTATAATTAAGACAGAGCTCTTAAGATATGATAAATATACATACACCTATGATAAAGAGGCCTCGTATCGCTCTATGATTAAAACTAATTCATAGCTGAATGATCAATAAGAGGTGGTTTAGTTACCTAGATAATTACGGCCTTTTATTGAGTCGCGATAGATTGACTTAAATCGTCTGAGGTGCCTCATTGATACGATATGCAACTTTTTACATATGCTTTTAAATGTATGCCTATGTAGGTATGAATAAAAGATGTACCTATGTACCTACCTAGGTAGGTACTTGATGTATACAGGTACCTAGCAAAATCTACGCTAGCCCTAACTTGGTAGCCAACGCCACGTATAGTGGAGATTCTAGACGGCTCAGTATGTAGATGATTGGGATGATTGAGCGACTCATTGTTTTCCACCCAACGTCGCGCTCCCTCCCTGATTTCCTCTTAACTGCGCCTCTTCCCAAGCAATCTTAACTTTCTTCTACTTCATCAACAACGCCAATTTACCAAATACGTCTTTCTTCCTTCATAAATCCGCCAAGAAGAGAAGACTACAGAGTTGCTTCACTTTCAAATTTATTTTCTTCTTCTCGGTTGCATCCAACTTCGTCAGCCGTACCGCCTTGTCGCCGCCTGCCAGCTCGCGAGACAATATTTTTCTACCATCATCTCTTCTACCCGCGAACTATTTCCCGCCACTCTATCACTTGTGCAACGCGCATCCAGCTACTATTCATCACAGCCACTGCCAAATCATCAAGTATTGATCATCACTGTTCATTAACAGCAGTTATTTCGTAAGCCGTTGCGCTCGCATCGCCATATCCGTTAGGCAATTTTATCTATAGCCTGACCCTTTCGACGCGAATATCCCCCGCGTCGTCTTCCTGATCACATAACCACCTCATAATCAGTCGTAATCAATCATAATCAACATGTCTGGAAAGCTCGACCAGTCTCTGGACGAAATCGTCTCTACTCAGCGCCGCGTTGTCGGTAAAGGTCGCCAAAACCCTCGCCGATCTACAAGACGACCCGCTACAACTGCTCCCGTTGGTGGCGTTCAAAAGACTTCGAGGCAGCCTCGCGCAGCAGCGGCTAAGCAAATTCCTGCCAAGGCAACGGGCAGTGGAGAGAGTAAGGTGGTTGTCAGCAATCTAGTAAGTCATCATGCATACTCCGGCTTCAAGTCCAGACTTAGCTAACTCCGTTTCAGCCCAAAGATGTGAACGAAGGCCAAATTAAGGTATGTTTCCTAGGGCTTTCGCCCGCGGAATTTCGTCGACATCTTCCTTGAAACACACGCTCGTGTCTTAATCGATCGAAATGATTGTCCTCTTACCCAGAGATGGTGTAATTTGACCAGTACGAAGCTGTCAGAATGCCTAGTCTCCTCCGCCGACCATATATGTGCATCGCGCTACTATAATGTCGGGAGTTGAGCTGTCCTTGTCGCGCACCAATATTGTTCAACCTCCGGTAGGCTTGGCAACCCTCCATGCAGGTAACAATGCGCAGACGTAAAAATGGACTATAGCATATCGTGACAAGCTGGCTGTCTCGGCAAACGAGATCATGATTCTGGCGGGACAACATCCTTTTATAGGACAATTACAACCCAACGAGCATGGCAGTGAGCATCAGCGTTACAGCAAATAATAGGCGGAGTACTTTACCGTCGGTCTGGACTTAAATATGATTACTTTTTATCCCATATTAGGCTATGCGGGGCGAGCCTTTCTATCTTGTTCCTAGACGCGATAATATCGTATGGAACATGAAGGTTGACTTCCTGGAGGCAGTCTGGTGGTTTAGTGGGAGATCACGTTCTCTTCGAGAGTGCATTCGACTTCTGGGGCTGGGGGTAGTGGTGGCAGATGGCTGATCTTCCAGAGTTGTTCACTCACCGTTGGGCTGGATGCTGATTACCAACGCTCACTGCGTGCTCGTTGATGTTGACTTACCTTTGGATGCTTAACCTGGATGTTTCTCTGTCGGCCGGGATCTTACGATTATCGATATTGCCTTACCCGCCTTGCGCAAACCTCGAATGGGTTTCTTGAGACTAACCTTCGTGCCCTCCATAGGAGTATTTTGCGACCTCGGTTGGACCTATCAAGCGAGTGGAGCTTTCCTACGGCCCGAATAGCGTAAGCCGTGGCATCGCTACGGTTACCTTTGCCAAACTCGATGGCGCCAGCAAGGCTTTCAACGCTCTAAACGGCCTCCTCGTTGACAACCGACCGATCAAGGTTTGTTTGTTATATCTCATTGTCCCGGGCAATATGCTTATATTTATAGATCGAGATTGTCGTTAGCGCTGCCAAGGCCGCAGAGATTGCACCTCCCGCGAAAACTTTGACTGAGCGCATCAGCCAGCCCAAGGCACAGCCCAAGTCTGCGGCAAATGACAAGAAGGAAGCGGCTTCAAAGGCCGCAGGTGCTGGTGCTCGTGGTCGTAAGCGCCGTGGGCCCCGCAACAGCCGCCCAGCCAAGAAGACAGCTGAGGAGCTCGATTCTGAGATGGCAGATTACTTCGAGGCTAGCAACCAGAATGAGAACGCTAACGGCGCTGCACCTGCTGCCACCAGTGGTGACGCCCCAATGGAGGATGAAATTCTAGTACGTATACTTACAACCCCACCCCACACATCCGCTAACCAGCGTATAGTGAGCGAGACCCGGATCGACTTTTAGTCGGAATGGTGCTATTCTGCATCGACATCTCCTTCCATCGCCTGTACTGTAGCTTGACTTGATTTCAGTTTTTTGCCTTTGATGTTTAGCAGTGGTAACGGGAAAGGGGCTTGCGTTTATGATGTCCGCAGGGGCTCAGTCACCAATGAAAAATGCACGACAGGGGTCAGGTAGTAATTCGAGAAGAGGATAACACGATTCTGCTCTTGAGTTTCGAGTCTTCGTAATGTGTATGATATAGAAGCCGAACAAGTTCATATTTCGATAAATAAGCAGTGTTATTTTGTTTTGCATTGCATAAACAATATGGTAAATACGCGTATAATCGAGCCCTGTAGAAAAAAAAATCGTATTGAACCCCTCTTCGAGATCTTGAAGACAGCCATTTTTTAAATGTTCATTACATGTGAGGGCGGGGAGAAAGCGGAGGTGCTAGATGTAAGGTCTCACGTGCTCTGCGGTCCTGCGTCTGAGCTTCTTCAGCTTGGCATATCCAACGTCAGGTCTCTTCATACGGCTAGGGACATGGAGCGGTGAGACTAAGGCACGACACGGACAAGATTTTTAAGGAAAAATATTTATTTCATTGATGAGCCTCTAAGATGATACTAAGCTAAGACCTGAGATATTCCTTTTCTTAGCACCTAGGAAAAGTTTCAAAGATACAGCCATCTTTTTCCTACGCAAATCATACCCGTCCTCCGCGATCTGCGTTTTCGTAAAACACAAGAGCTTTGTTTAGACATAGTTCTTAAACCTATAGGGTTGTTAGTTCTACACTTTGTAGCCCGATAACTACATTGACTTACTTGCTGACAACTCTCTCGATACCATCGCAACCCATCTTAAGGACATCCATTCTAGGGCCATATGAGAATCGGACGACTGTCATAAAATGTTAGCACCTACGCGATCAAACTAAAAGCACGATACGATATGGTGGGCTGCGCATTGAAAGGGGTATGGCTTACAGTGGTGGCAAGGACTGTCGAACAAGTCTCGGCGGCGAGAAGGGTTCAGGTCAAAGAAGATACCCGGAACAACAATAACCTTCTCCTCTAGACAGGCTTGGAAGAAGTTCAAACCATCTGAGATAGGGCCCGGAAGGCCCTCAAGGTTAAGCCAGAGGTAAAAGGTGCTATCCGGCACATACTTGATCACGAAGCCCATGTCTCGTAGGCGCTTAACCACGTAGTCTCGCTTCTCCTATACGACTGTCAGCTTGAACTAAAATACGAAAGGGTATAGCAAGGATTACACACCCTAAAATGGTGCTGAAGAGCAGCCATCTCCTTGCGGACAAGGGACGGTTCAAGCATAGGAATAGCAGCCTCCTGGAAAGGAGCATTGGCTCCACCGTCAAGGTATGAGCCGCAAGAGCCGATGCTGGAGACACCGCATTAGTGCAATTCCCGGGTTATGGTATATCTTCGAAAACTCACGCTTTAATGAACTCCTTGGGTCCAAGAATCCAAGCGATACGCCATCCAGGGAGACGGAATCGTTTAGTGAGTCCATCGATAATGAGAACGTCGTCCTCATCTACGTCCTCGATATTCTCGGCGGATGAGATCGTGGTGCCGTCGCAGTTGCTAGTGTAGTTATAGCCCGAGTAGAACTCGTCGCTAACAAGGGTCGCGCGTCCGCGGCAAATGTCCTGAATCTCAGCCAACTCGGGGTTGGCCACTACTCGACCCGTAGGGTTTCGGGGGTTCGAGGTTATAATAACCGAGGTACCTCTCGCAATCTCTCTCGCAATCACGTCAGGGTGGATGTGATAGCCATCTTCTTCAGAGAGAGGTGTCGGAATGGCAGCAAACTATGCATTGTTAACGATACTAGACGTTATAGTTCATGAAAACTACCTTACGTTCTTGAAGAGCGACAGCATCTCATTGTAAGCTGTGTAATCGGGAATGAAGAAGCCGACATAGGCATTGTTCAGCACAGCAGCGATACGGATCAAACCGGCTCTCCCACCGGGGACGATGGCGACGTTTTCCCACGAATATTGACTGTCCTTGCCTTGGCGGTGCATCTCGTTGTACATCCTAGCAACGGCGGCACGCAGAGGTTTGATACCAGCGGTGGGGCCATACTCTCTAAGAGCAACAGAGATGTCTATAGTAGTAGGGCGCTCAAAGCATCCCTCGATGTCATCCTCAACTTCGGGAGCACCTTGACCGAGATTGGCCCACTTGTCAGGCTCGTCAAGGAAGCCATACTCGGCGGCTCGCTCAGTACACCAGACGACACCTGTGGAGGCACGTGAGGCGTCCAACCCTGCATGGGGAAGATGACCCGGGTTCGCAGCACGGAACTGGCGATGGATCTTGGAACTCGTTTCTGCCAAGACACATTGTTAGCGATTTATTATATATCGACCAAGACATACAGGGACGATAGCATGAAGACCACGTTTGCCAAGAGCCAAGGCCGCCACAAGTCTATATTAAACCCAACACAAAGACAGCAGCGTGCTATTCTTGGCGGTATTACAGCATGAACGCAAGTATCCGAGGAGCTAGTGTAGAGGGTATAGAAATTAAAGATTATACCATTGGCACTTGGGTCGCCGATACTGAATCTTCGTCGGGGAACACCAGTGTTCCTGTTCCTATTCTTTGGTTTAGCAATGTTATATTTATGAATAACATTATAGTAAGGGTTGGGAAGTCATTGGTAAATCGCTATTATGTATATGATACGTGGTGAAGAGTCAGCTATGAGGGGTCGACGTATGAGCTTACATGGAGAACTTGCGACTGCCGAAAGACATGTTCGCGAGTTGGTTGGTGAGCCTAACGATGTAATGTTAGTAAAAAGAAGAAGGCAACGAGTTGGAGTATAAGATGGTCAATTTACTTGACTAGATGTCGTCAGTTAACTAAGAGGGATGGGTCTTCTTTTATTTAAAGGGACGTCGATTAATAGATTACGTCGCAGGATAGGTACAACTTAAGTACAACTTAAGAAAGAGTGGGAAAAGGGGAGGATGATATCGCGATAGTTGTCGGTGTGCCCTTTGGGTCCTAGAGAGAAAGTGGGGTGCGACAAAAGAGGAACGTTGTGCTTGGGGGGGTGTTGCTTGGGTGGATTCCAAGGTTGTGTGGATCGTTTAAAAAAAAAAAGTACAGGCAGAGAACCGAAGCGCCAACTTGAATACCTAAGTAGGGAAAGCAGGCAAGTCATGGGATAGGGATGCGGGTCAGTGATCAATCAAGTCTGACATCAAATCTGCCCAATGCGAGAACTCACCTCAAGTTGTTGTAATGTTTCTAATCGTACGGATTATATGGAAAAGAAAGGAAAAACAAGATATGTAAGTAGTCAGGCAAGATTGGGTCTGATACCTATTGGGTACTGTACGGCAAGTATGTACTGTTGTTTAGAAGGGAGAAGGTGTTCAAATAATTATTCTTTTTTCCCTGGAAGGTCTACCTTGTAAGGTAAGTTAAAGAGGTAGGTACGGTACAGTCAGTAGAGAGGTGGACAAAATCTTGTGATGGCGTCTACAGCTGCCCCGTATCTCTTATTATCTCTTACGTACCTACATACCTAACCTAACCTACATATCTACATCCCATTCTACATATGAGGTATGTACGTACTTTAGTGGGTGCCAACGCCACAGAACATTCGTCAATTCCAATTGGAAAATAGGATTTGTAGGAGGAGGCATCCCATCGATGTAGTAGAATGGAGACGCTGATCGATCTATGCATGCTACCCGACAGTATGCATAATAAGTTGCGGTATGTAGGATTTCAAATTTCTAGTTACACTACCTTCGTTTTTCCATCGCGTATACGGAATGTAGCACTTATACATTAATACGCATAGTGTGAATGAATACGCCTGACATTCGTACTTTGGTGCAATTCGACAATTTGAAACCTCATGATGGGAGAAACCGGAATTCAAATTAAGGCACGACAATCCATCCCTACCAGCTACCGCCACTACCCTGCCTCCTATATATTATCTTACCTACCCGGCCACAGGAAACAGGCGTCCGCGAGTGAAACAGCATTATGTTCCGTATTCGTACGACCCGCCGTGTCTTGAAGCTCCGTCCCAATATTTTGCCTTCCCGAGCTGTTCATTTATTCATTTGCGGTTGAGTAAAAGTAGGATCGTTGGTACGTGTCGGGTAATATTTGAAGTAATACAGATAGATGACTTACGTGCTCGCTTGATCAGCTTATGGTTACGCAAACTACAGACCAAGTGAGGCTTTCTTTTAAGGGTACCTACATGTAGGTAAGTAGTGTACCTATTCAATGGTGAGGGGCATTGAAGACCCCTCATCGGGGATCCCGTCTTCGTATACCGGGCTTAGTCAAGTAAATGCTACCTAGTTTACATAATACATACATACATAGGTACCTATGTACCTACGTATGCCCCACATAATCATGTCTTAGCGTCAAACTGCAGGTATTGGTCACTAACCCCCAAAAAGAGGACAAACGCGTTAGAAAGTCAATTAACGCGTCTCGAATTCTTGGCGGCATATATCCGCATTTTGATAGATTCATGTTGACACTTTCAAATAATGACCTTGTAACCTTCAAGCCCGCTCACATAACTCCACTATTATTCGAAGGACGTACAGATCGATAATTGTAAATATGGCCCTCATAGTCGACAAGCATCGTCCTCGGTCTCTTGACTCTTTAACGTACCACTCTGAATTATCAGAGAGGCTTCGTTCTTTGGTACGTAGTCCTGATCTTGCCTGGTTCTTCCTCACGTCTAACCTAGCAACCTCTATTGCAGGCCCAAAGCGGCGACTTCCCTCACCTCCTCGTATATGGGCCCTCCGGTGCAGGAAAAAAGACTCGCATTGTCGCGACTCTAAAGGAGCTCTACGGCCCTGGCGTCGAAAAGATCAAGATCGACGCCCGTGTCTTCCAGACTACCAGCAACCGCAAATTAGAATTCAACATCGTCGCCTCCGTTTATCACCTCGAGATCACCCCGTCAGATGTCGGAAACTATGATCGAGTTGTCGTCCAAGACCTATTAAAAGAGGTTGCCCAGACCCAACAAGTTGATCAGTCAGCCAGGCAGAAGTTTAAGGTCGTTGTCATAAATGAGGCCGACCACCTGACCCGAGATGCCCAGGCGGCTTTGAGAAGGACAATGGAGAAATACAGTCCGAATCTACGACTAATATTGCTCGCCAACAGCACAGCCAATATCATTGCGCCCATTCGAAGTCGAACGCTCCTCGTGCGGGTCGCAGCCCCAACCGTCGACGAGATTGCGAATGTCCTAGCAGATTCGGCTAAGAAAGAGGGATGGCCTGTTGTGACGGGGCTACATAGGAGGATTGCCGAAGAAAGCGGACGTAATCTCAGAAGGGCACTACTAATGTACGAGGCCGTACATGCCCAAAAGTATGTATCTCGTCCTGCTCATATCATGACCCAGCTAACCAATCACAGCGAGAAAGTCGCAGATGATACCCCCATTCCACCGCCGGATTGGGAGGCATTGATAGCACAGATAGCCAAGGAAATTATGGAGGAGCACTCACCAGCCCGTATCTTGCAAGTCCGATCAAAGTTATACGACCTGCTTACACATTGTATACCTCCTACGACGATACTCAAGACGCTGACTTTTAAGCTAATTCCTATGATCGACGATGACTTGAAGTACGAAGTCATTAAGTGGTCTGCCTTCTACGAGCATAGGATAAAAATAGGAACCAAGGTGATCTTCCACTTAGAGGCTTTTGTTGCGAAGTTCATGCGGATAATCGAGATGTATTTAATGAGCATGGATATGTGAGTTAGTCTCACCGCTTCGTAGAGGGATGGCATATTTGGTCTGCTCGAGGCTGGTGGAGTAACGGATTATTTTATAACTATGGTGTGGTAGAGCTACCCCGAAAAGTAACTGTAGTGTATTTCGCGATGATGAGATAGACTTCGATCTACACTGAAATTTAATAGGCCTACCGGATTAGACGCCCGAAGACCGCGGTTGGAAGAATGTGAAGCCGATTCAACATCCATTCTACTAGCCGGTAATTCGGGAAACGTCGTTGAGCGTCGTCTTTCCGAAAAACCGAGTTGGTCCCGGCCCGCATGAGATGTCATCGCCCCGATGGTAAGATCCGGTAATGGCCACATTTAAAAAGAGCCGAATGCAAGCGACTTAAATACTAAGCGGACGGAACGGCCGTCGGACGTGAGGCTCTGGGGTCGCATAAATACAACCGTAGACCATACGAGTTGCATAGCTCTACCTCGGTTAGGGACACTTCAATAGATCTTATCTCAACACACCTATCTCGGAAGAACGCGAATGGCATGATGTAGTTTCCGAGACTAGAAAGGCTTCTCCACGGTCATAGTGTAAGTGAGAACATCCCGGGTGAAGATAGTAACTAGTCCGCCTTTTACGATAATCGCTATATCGCCAAGCCATATCTCACATGGCTAACCGGGGAAGAAAGAGTACTAGCTAGCTTTCCCCACACTCTCGCCAACAAAAAACTCGAGCTCTAGACAAGGGCAGAGGGAAGCTTGGCGAAAGGTGACGCCATTGCGATATATGTATGAAGTAGACCACCAGGGTCCAAGGTAGACTTGGATCGAGAATCCAGGAGGTATCTTTATCTTCCAAGACAAACGAATGGTCCCCTCTCCACGTCCTATTGAAGGGTAGATGATACTCAATGACATGTATTTATGTATGTAAGCAGCGGAAATTGAATCCTTCTAAATGGACACGAGGGCAACGGAGCTGCGGAGGTATTCCCAGTGACGAAGATTAGCGTACGCTTGGCTGCAAGGGCTTGGTTTAGTCTGAAAGGTGAACGCGGGGTTGAGGGGCAAGGGGACGAGGGACGAAGAACGAAGGACGAGGGATGAAAGAACTAAGGACGACGAGGCAGTTTTGGGGTTCTTGTCGGTCCCTCGCTATTGGGATTTGGTGTGCAGGGTGAGCAAGGTATTGACTAATAGGATTACAGAAGCTATTACCATAGTATACCAAGGACGGTAGTGTATCACGACACCGAAGACGTGGAGGTTTGTACATTCTATACTTGTCCAATGTGACCCATACCCCTCTACAACCCTTGGTTACATCAAGTGACATGTTCGTTCCCTACATACATATGTATATCCATCTGCGCTAGCAATAATAGCCACGCGGTCCTAAAAAGAAAGCTATGAATCTCTCGTCTACATGCCAATAAAGTACAACAGCGGTCCCCCGTTGGACCGGGACAAATATTGAGCTTCTCACTTGCAGAACTCCCCGTCCAGATCTGGCCAACCTTGCAGAAGGGGGATCAGCCCTGCCGACGTACTGACAATATCGTCCGGGACCGCTATTGCGACGCTGTTACCCTTCACCTTTAAATATTGCCCCATAGTCCCGGTAAAGATCCATAAATCCCATAAATCCCACGGTGCGGTCTTGCTATGAGAGAAATGGGTTACGATGGATTACGATGGGTTACACATCCATCCGACTTCGCTGGTAGTGGTGTTTTCTTTACAACTTGTACGTACGCCTAGCTCGGGGAAACTATTAAATACCTACCTTACCTGGTAATCTAACAAGTCCCCAACACGTTCAACAACAAATCCCGGTCTAAAGGGAGCTGCGGCCTAGAGCTTCAGCTAGACCATCCTACCCATTCTACATATTGCTACATAGTAGGGTACCTAGGAAGTTAAGGAGGGTGTGAGATCAATACCAGCCTGCGTGCGTCGAGAGTCAGGTGAATGCTCATTTTCATGTTCCAAGCCCGCGAGCAAAGAACTGAGACGCTTTGGCGCTCTGGGCATCGTAATTAAGTTGTTGGCGTGGGAAGGTTCCATCAAATAGTCTAGAATGGAGAAAAGACGGGGATTGAAGGTATAGTACATAGGCACGATGCGGTCAACGGTCGAGCGGAAGAGAAAATAGACCCACATAGTCCTTCATGGTCCTTAGCAGACCCCGGTCCGGGTCGGCGAATCCCCAACGAAGTCCAGTCAAGTGCATCTGGTATCGGATTAGCAAGGCTTGTCTTGACTAGTAAAGTCACGTTTTAGAACCTTTTTTAGAGGCGTTTAGAGGCTTGTAGAGGCTAAGACCTTAACCAACTAACGGGACCACGGAAGTAGCTATTTGTACTTTCTGTGCTACCTGCTGTACCTGGAACTGCATATGTGGGCGCACTATACCTCAATACGCTTTTGCTTGCTACGTCCCGCGCCTGCTCATTTCAATATTCTCCTAATAAATTTGCCGTAATACAAAAAGTCCCTCGTCCTCGTCACCGATACTTAGATCTACCCGTTCGTGAATTGTTCTTCGTCCCTTCTTCCTCACTCTCTTCCTCACTCTCTTATCCTTGCACGACGCTGTAGTGGTTCAACTATTCCTATATAACCTTGAGACGATATCCTGTTCTAAACATCTAACCTAGACCTTAGTTTCTATTACACCCAGCAGTCTTTTTTCGTGATTTAGTACCCCGCAGTGTCTACAGCTAAACCATCAGTGTTACCACCACGCCGTCATCACCCCGCCATCATCATGGGCGAGCAATCCAAGTCGCCGGTGGTCGCCGAGGCCCATCTGGTTGACACCTATCGTGAGCTTTTCTCAGCCGTATTGGTGACCCCTAGAGCCGCAATGCTAACTTGAGCTTGAATAGACCCCCCCGCAAAGATGCTTGAAAGTGAGATAGACCTTATTTATGGAACTATGTTCAATGCGTAATTCATAAATGAAGCTAACTTAGATACTAGAGCATCCTAGTAAACCTCATCTCGATAGTAAGGCCAAACTATAGACTACGTGAGAAATAAATAAAAAACTAGACCTCTTTTCTAATGCGCACATAGGTATCGAGCATTACCAACAGTTGTACAAAGAGTCCATCACCGAGCCCGATAAATTCTTCAGTAGGAAAGCCAGGGAGTTGTTGACATGGCAGCGAGATTTCGAGACTGTCCGCACCGGATCCCTAGCTGGCGGAGATGTTGCTTGGTTCGTCGAGGGTCAACTCAACGCTTCTTACAACCTCGTCGATCGACATGCATTCAAGGACCCCAACAGGGTCGCGCTCATCTACGAGGCCGACGAACCAAACGAGGGTCGGAACGTAACTTATAGCGAGCTTCTTCGTGAGGTTAGCAGGGTCGCACATGTCCTTAAGAAGATGGGTGTTAGAAAAGGCGATACGGTCGCTATCTACCTACCAATGATTCCGGAGGCCGTCATTGCTTTCCTTGCAGTCACACGTATAGGCGCTATCCACTCGGTCGTGTTTGCTGGTTTCTCGGCCGACTCCCTACGTGACCGTGTCATCGATGCCCAGTCCAAAGTGGTGATTACCACAGACGAAGGAAAACGAGGTGGCAAGCTGATCGGTACCAAGAAGATCGTCGACGATGCGCTTAAGCAGTGCCCCGATGTAACTGGTGTTCTGGTCTACAAGCGCACCGGCGCTGACATCCCCTGGACTCCGGGTCGCGATCTGTGGTGGCACGAGGAGGTCGAGAAATGGCCGTCATACATTGCCCCTGAAGTCATGAACGCCGAGGATCCCCTCTTTCTACTATACACATCAGGTTCGACAGGCAAACCAAAGGGTGTTATGCACACTACTGCTGGATACCTGCTTGGTGCCGCGCTGACTGGCAAATATGTGTTCGATATCCATGATGGAGATCGGTATTTCTGCGGTGGAGATGTCGGCTGGATTACCGGCCACACATACGTCGTCTACGCACCTCTTCTTCTTGGTATATCCACGGTCGTTTTTGAAGGTACCCCGGCCTACCCGAACTTTTCGAGATACTGGGATATTATCGAGAAGCACGAAGTCACCCAATTCTATGTAGCGCCGACTGCGTTGAGACTATTGAAGCGTGCTGGCGACGATTATGTCAAGGCCCACATGCCGAAGTTGAGAGTACTCGGATCGGTGGGCGAGCCTATTGCGGCCGAAGTCTGGAAGTGGTACTTCGAAGTTGTAGGCAAAGAGGAGGCACAGATTGTTGATGTAAGTTCAAGTCTCATATTTCTGATGGAATCGGCTCTAACAGGGTAGACCTACTGGCAAACCGAGACTGGTTCGAACGTCATAACTCCTCTGGCAGGAGTAACACCGACGAAACCGGGTAGTGCTTCTCTGCCTTTCTTCGGCATAGAACCTGCCATCATCGACCCGATCTCCGGCGAGGAGATACACGGGAACGACGTTGAAGGTGTTCTGGCCTTCAAGCAGCCTTGGCCCAGCATGGCCCGCACCGTCTGGGGCGCGCACAAGAGATATATGGATACGTATCTGAATGTCTACAAGGGCTACTATGTAAGTATACTAATTCTAATTGTACTTCTCAAATTACTAACCAATTGAAGTTCACTGGTGATGGAGCTGGTCGTGACCACGAGGGTTTCTACTGGATCAGAGGACGAGTAGACGACGTGGTCAATGTTAGTGGGCACCGTCTGTCAACTGCAGAAATCGAGGCTGCTCTGATCGAGCACCATTCCGTAGCTGAAGCCGCTGTTGTTGGCGTTGCTGATGAACTTACTGGGCAAGCGGTCAACGCGTTTGTGGCTATCAAGAACGGAAACGAGGCAACGGATGCGTTAAGGAAGGAATTCATCTTGCAAGTAAGGAAGAGCATCGGTCCGTTTGCCGCGCCTAAGGCAGTCTTCATCGTGCCCGATTTGCCCAAGACCCGAAGTGGCAAAATTATGCGCCGTATCTTAAGAAAGATTCTAGCTGGCGAGGAAGACCAGCTCGGCGATGTAACAACTGTAAGTGACCTTCTCATTCTCCCCTTCTCCTAGAATGCCTACTCATCGCGCAATAGCTTTCCGACCCCTCGATAGTTGAGAAGATCATCACTATCGTACACGAGGCAAAGAGAAAGTGAAGCATATAAAGGCTTCCGCCTCCTTTTTTTCGAATTCTGATACCATTATGCCTTAGATATGCGGGGAAGTTGGGACGTATAAAATCCGACTAGCGGCACCGGTGTTTTGGCGGTTGAGTTTGTGCTCCCGGTGTCTTGGCCCTGGTACGACCATGAGTTGGATGGTTCGACGTTCCAGTTTCAACCAATGTTACCTAGTTTTGGGCATTGCAGTTGGACAGCTCCGTCAACGGATAGCTGAAACCAGCTCTGTGTATAGACAACGTATCAACACAACCGTTGATGCTAGCTAATTGCATTTTTGCAGAAGTATACTTTGCAGTTTTCCACCTGATGAGGAGTACGTAAAAGGGGCGTTAACTGGCTCATTAGTTACATTACTATATAATATTAAAATGCATGTTGCACGAATCCAGTTCCGTTACGTCCATGGATATCCGTAGGAAGGGAGTCCAGCGGAAGACCGCCTTAGACACGTTGCGGTTCCGCCCATGACTGGTAATACTATAACAGCAATAAAGAAATAACATTGTATTGGAAAAGGTAAGGCGGAAGGACGCGTCACACAAGTCTTATTCGAAGGAAGCTTTTGCAGGCCAGTTCCTTGGCAGAAGTCCTGACTTGGAGCTGGCGTCAGCGCTGGGGGCTATCAAAGACTCGGGAAGAGACTACTCGGTAACAAAGACCCGATTTCTACAGCGCAAATCACGGAGATAACAGATATTAGCGAGCAGGAGTGGTCGTTGCCGGAACTGATAGCTGCAGGTGGTTTGCTAAGGGCGTAGCTATAGTCCGTACAGTTTGCAGTTGGCATGTAGTACACGGCTCGGCCCGATAGGGGGTCTGGTTGAACAGAAACTACATACATACTCCCTAAACGATGCGGCTTTGCCTTTAATATACACTAAACAGCGTTTGCAATTGCAAGCACAGCGGGACTCCTGAAACACCCCTACATGTGTACAGGATGCTTGCGGAGTAATGTATATAAATAGTAATAGTTATACATATGTATAAGCTAGGGTTGTTCCGCCGCTTCGATACATATGTAAATATTTTGTTAATTAGTTAACTAATATAGTAAGTTGCCGCAACGTCGACTATAGTTATAGTTTATTCAATACAGTCAGTATATTTATTTATATTCTGTTGGTGACGAATTCGACCACTTATCTTCTCGTATTCAAGCAATCGTCGGAGTAACCAATCATCGTTGTCGGCGTTAAACGTGAAGGACCCCGGATCTTATATAATAATACGTACATACCTCCATGGGTGTACACTGCGTACGGATCCGTACCTACCTATCTTTGTACGTATATGCAGGTAGGTAAGTAGCAGTTGCCCCGCTTCAAGGACTATCTTACATACATACCTATGTACCTGCCCTTTGTCACCCAGCAATAATCGAATTAATACGTGACTGCTATTGGCTCTAAGCTGCCTTATGTACATAACTCTTCCAAAGCCTACCTAACCTCCTAATGTATTGTTCGCCCCAAACCCTTTCATGGCCAGCATCCCCAAGGCACAGGACTTTTGCGCAGCCACATTTTCCATATTCCCACCCTCTTTTTTGTTTCGCCTTCTCTTTTTTCGCAATTGAAACATTTTGAATGTTGGTTTGCCTTCTTACTTTCCTTTCCCTCTTTTCTATCGGCCGTGGTCGACTCTAGCTATACTCATTTCCCAGGTTTATTGGTCAGAGAAATCATCATTTGTTTTTAGCGACTGATATATACGAGGATTTGTGAGCACCGAACAAGAACAAGTTCAGCCCGACGAAGATCCCGGTCCCTCTGGAACTAAAACCAAGCCTCCCTCAGTACGCTGCCGAGCCTATCTAGTTCGTCCTTATTGCGTGTAATTCACTTGGCATCGGCACCTACGGCATCTGTTGCCTGTTTCATTCTGGTTCCGCTTTCTCCTTGGAAATCTTAATACACGTTTGATGCCCTTTGAAGCGTTGGATCAACTCTAATTGTTGCTCTTTCGTCGATCTGCCAACTACAACGATAATTTCCTAGCTTTCTTTTTAATATTCCAATTCGAGACGCCCGTGGGCGACAGCTTGTTTGTATTGCGCCGGCGCATGGGGTCTTGAGAACAAGTAATTGTCTGAGGAGCAGGGCTTCACCCATTCGATCATGCGCGGTATTCTCAAGGCTGCGGCCGTCATTCTATCAGCACTATCGCATTCCTCACTTGCTCATTCCGTTAAACGAAATGCCTTGAATTATATTAGTCGGCTTGATAACCCCGTAATCCATACCGCCTCTAATCGAGTCCACGCTTATGCTTCATTTGATCTCACATTTCTACTACACGACGAGAAAGACAAGATCCGAATATCCTTGGAACCTAACCTTGATGTGCTTTCAGATTCGGCGGTGGTACGCTATCTCAGTCCTGACGGGTCTGTAACGGAGGAGAAGATACAAAGGACCGATCACAAGGTGTTCAAGGGCCACGCCTTCGTACAACACCCGCATCATTCCGAATGGATCAATTCCGGTTGGGCGAGGATAACAGTCTATCGAGATGGCCCAAGGCCGTTATTCGAGGGGACGTTTCGGGTCAACGGGAACCACCACCACATCCAGACGGGCTCTAACTACAGACAAACGCAGCACGAAGATGATCCCAGTGCGGATTTTGCCGATGACGAGTACATGGTCGTTTGGAGGGATTCGGACATTAAATCGAGTTCCGATGTTTCGGAATTGAAGCGCGGCCTCGGCGAGAACTCGTGCTCGTCCGATATGCTGAACTTCAATAACGAGGACGAGCACCCCGTGCACCGGGGCCTAGATCTCCGTGATATGTCGGCGGTAGATACAAATAGTCTTTTTGGCCGGGACGAGATCGACGGGACAACTACTGGAAACAGTGCTGGTGTTAATCTTGCTCAGAGTATTGGGTCTACTCAGGGTTGTCCTACCACCCGCAAGATTGCCCTGGTCGGAATCGCAGCGGATTGCACATACACAGCGCAGTTCGCTAGTAAGAGTGACGTGCGTTCCCATATCGTTCAGCAGGTTAGCTCGGCCTCGGCGCTATTCGAGAGTTCATTCAATATCTCCCTAGGTATCCAGAACCTAACCATCAGTGATGCGACATGCCCGGGAACTCCCCCGGATAGTGCCAAATGGAACGTCGCCTGTAGCAACAGTGTCACGATTACGAATCGACTCAACCTATTTTCCGAGTGGAGAGGTCGGTTCAATGACACCAATGCGTACTGGACGTTAATGAGTACGTGCAATACCGATGCGGCTGTGGGATTAGCATGGCTAGGACAGTTGTGCGCCCAAGGAGCGGGAACCCAAGCAGATTCGAGCGGAGGGAATGAAACAATCGCGGGAGCCAACGTCGTCATTCGAACCTCGACCGAATGGCAGGTATTTGCGCACGAATCAGGCCACACGTTTGGTGCTTTCCACGATTGTGTACCCGAAACATGCTCCGACGGCACAGTTTCGATGCAGAAGTGCTGTCCACTTAGTAGCTCTACGTGTGATGCTAACGGAGCTTTCATTATGAACCCATCTACCTCTGACGGCGTTACGCAATTCTCCCCTTGCACCATTGGCAACATTTGCTCGGCTATGGGTCGGAATAGTGTAAGATCATCCTGTTTGACAAACAATAAAAACGTCGTTACAATCTCACCAAGCCAATGTGGTAATGGCATTGTGGAGGCAGGAGAGGACTGCGACTGCGGAGGTGAAGAGGGATGCACCAATAACAGCTGTTGTGATCCAGGAACCTGTCGATTCAAAACCAATGCCGTATGTGATCCGACCAACGAAGACTGCTGTACGGCCCAATGCCAATTCAAATCGTCGGGGGCGGTTTGTAGAGACAGCACTGGCTCATGTGACCCCGAGGAGACCTGCAGTGGCACTTCTGGAACGTGTCCTGCCGATGTCAAGGCAGGAGATGGTCAAGCCTGCGGTGCCAGTGGTGGTGGCTTGACCTGTGCCTCTGGACAATGCACTTCTCGTGATCTACAATGCCAGACGTTAGTGGGCTCAATGACTAATAATACCCAGACGTCAGCTTGCGACTCGCAGACCTGCCAATTTCGCTGCGCTTCATCTGAGCTCGGGCCAAACGCCTGCTATGATATGCAGCAACACTTCCTAGACGGCACTCCTTGCCAAGGTGGAGGGAAATGCGACAATGGGCAATGCAAAGGGTCTAGCTTCACCGACCAGGTGGGAAGCTTTTTCAACGACAACAAGAACATTATCATTCCTGTCGTCTCAGCCGTTGGTGGCCTCGTCGTACTTTGCTTGTTATGCTGTATATTTTCATCTTGTCGACGTAGGTCACGGAGAAGAAAGATAGCCAAGATAACTCAACCGAACAGCAGCTGGGTTGGCGGAGCCGGTGGAGCTGGCGGTGCGTGGGTTGCGAATCCAGTCTCCCGTCCACCCCCAGCAGCCCCAGGAAGAAATAATCGAGGTCCGCCGCAACAACAGCAACAACAACAGCAACAGTCCTGGCAAGGCGAAAACCAGTGGGCGGCGTCCAGAGTACCTACAATGCGGTACGCGTAGCCGCTCGAGTTGAGAGGGCCTAGGGTGGTGACTGGGGAATCAGAGAGGTTGTAGAGCATCACAGGTAGAGGGTATTCACAAGGTTCATATCGCGGTGTTTCAGGCGTTCTAGGCCGAGCATATATTTAGTCGAGGTACATAACTGTACTTACAATCACGAAACTCGGGACTTATTATTCGGTGTTTGGATAGCATTGGAGACCACTATTTTAGGTATATATATGTACAGGTATAGGTCTATAGTTCTTAGCTTAGCTACCTAGTTGGCATATCGGGACTAGGAATTATCTGTTGTGGGGGAGCGAGCGAACCAGCTATATTTCAGCTGAATTTTGGCTTTTGGGAAGAACAGAAGAGGAGAGACTCGGGTTCGGTTGAATATTACATACGGCCCTAGATGACGAACGCTTACGACCAGGAACAAATAAACACACTATAAGCCGCCGGTCCTGTCTCCATATCTTTCTATATCTCTTCTTCATGTATTTTCCTGTTGTGAAGGCTTTCTGTAACGCCGTAGATATTAATACTTACCTATCCCAAATGCAGCCACGATTGTGCTTTGGTATTGCTTTTTCTCGGAGCACGCACTTAAAAAAAAAAAAAAGGATCTATCATGCTTGGTAATTGATGGTGGTTAGGAAGCCTTCACAGATGGCCCGTTCCCTAGGTACCCCGTGCGTCTACGCTAAAGATTATGGCTGCCCAATGGCTTGGGATAAATGTTGTCTATTCCTCACCGGTGATATATTATATAGATATAGTTGCTCGAGGAGAGAACAATCTATCCTATATTCCCTCGACGCCGTTGTGCCTACATCATAACGCCCCTTTCTTTCCCCTTTTATTACTCCTGTTAGACTTCACCCTCCAACTATATAATGTAGGGTTCCACGGATTTCTTCCCGTCGAGCTCATAGATCTCCTGATCCAATAGACACAGGCAACGCCCAACTATCCAAACAACCGAATTAGACACCGCCTCCCTCGCTCTTCTCTACCACCGCCGCCAAATCAACCACACCACCCAACCACTCAGCCACCCATACTTCACCGAGCCTCCTTCCTACTCGAACGACCAGGCGTCGACCCTCCCGGTGCGCGTGAGGAATCGCTACCGCCGCTGCGGTGCGACTTCTTACGCGCGGACAGCGGCTGCGGCGGCTCCTCGAAACCGCATAGCATGCGGGTGTAGCGGAGCCGGGTAGCCGGTATGCTCTAGATGTTTTTGTTAGGGGACGGATACACGGGGCTGGGGGTGTAAGGGAGCGGGAGTAAAACCAAGAATCTAGGAAATAAGGACTAGAATGCAAGAGTAAAAACCGGAACATAGGGGAGTGGATGCTGCTAGCATTTATAAAAATAGGGAGGAAATAGGGGTTAGAAGATGGAAAGACGGAAATAAAGAAGAGAAGAGGGAAAAGGGGGAAATACCTCGTTGTCTCGCTGCGCTGCCATCATTAGTAGTTCCGGGCTGTCTAGGACTTGGGCGGCTATGCGGCGACGCTCAAGTACGGCGTAAGACTCGTCTTTGCCGCTGGAGTTGAGAGGGCGTGTTAGTTTGTACCTCACATATATGATATAGTAGTAGTGTAAAATCCCGAGTAACGTAGATGAGAAAAGGGAGGAGTAGGTGTCACTGAGTAGGTAGTAAGTAAGTAAGAGAGAGAGAGAGAAGACATACCCTCCAGCCCGATACTTCCTATTCCCCTCGGGACCCCAATCGCTACTAGCATCGGACGACTCGTACGGGTCCTTCCCCCGAGCCTGTCGGTCCCGCATCTCGGCCGTGAACTCGTCGTCCGGGACTCCAGTTCCAACTCCAACTCCAACTCCAACTCCCACTCCCACGGCTCCGCCAGGGGTGTAGCCGCTGGTGGGAACGTGATGATTGCTCATTATTAGATTAGATTTAGACTAGACTGGACTGGACAAGATATGAATGCCTTGGTCCCCCACTGCTCTAGACTCGGAATATAGTAGGTGTATGTATGTATGTATTGGTGGATTTTTGGGAAACCGGGGCGCCCTGGTGAAGCTAATGTGCGTTCTGCTCTTGTCTCGGTATGCTGGAAATGTGTCGTCGGTCAGTAGTAGTAGGTAGGTAGTAGTGTAACCTAGGCGGTTTATATGTACCGGCCTAGATAGGTAAGTAATATATATATATATATATATATATTACGTATAAGACGGTTTAGTTTGTGATGAGTGGTCGAAGAGCTTGACCCAATGAGGGTGGTTTTATGGGGGGGGAGAAGGGATGTCGAGGATTAATTGATTGACGGTTGGATGCAATGTGAATGTGTGTGTAAGTTGTAAGTAAAGTGGTTGTAAGTATGGAAGTGAGTAGGTACCTACCTAAAGTACCTAATGTATGTAAGTACCTATGTATGTACATAATGAGTGGTAGGCAGCGAATACTAGGGAGAGGCAACAAGTAGCGAGGTAGGTAGCGAATAGCGTAGCGAGTAGTAGCGAGTAGTGTGTAGCGAGTAGTGTAGCGAGCTGGCAGTTGGCAGGTGGCAGTTGGCCCCGGCGTTTAATAGTTAGGTGCATTACATTATCTAAACCTAAGCCAGATAGTGTAGTAGTTCCTTCCCGCGGTGCCGGGTATGGGCTGCGGGCTTGGTGTGGGGGTAAGGGGGTAGGGGGGGTAGGGGGGGGTAGGTAAGTTGACGTACATAATTTGGTACTTGGGGAAAAGGTATCTAGCCGCGGGGTAACGTGAGTACTGACCGATCTGATCTGGGATTGCACATGTATTCGAGTACTTGGGTACCTTGGGTAATCTAGTTGAATACATGTGCATGTAGTCGTATAACTAGTATATGTACCTATCTTAGGTAGGCATATATTTATGTAACCTTCATGTTTATTTATCTCATCCAACTACCTAGGTACCTAACCTACCTTAGTAGTTAACCTAGGTAGTTATCTTGGGAATGTAGGTAACTAGTAACTATCCTCGGAAATCTATACACTATTGACTTTCTCGTCTCGACCACCGTCCACCGTCAAAGCCGAGCACGGGATTAAACCAACTCTTGGTCGCCTCTCATTATGCGCACCAATCGGGGCTCCCACGGGCAAGATTCTCCCGAATGGGACAACTTTCCCGTGCCCGCTCCGGTCCCTGGTGGACCCTGATACGTGAGGGGAGAGGTGCGTAGCGGAGAGCCCAAAGCCATATGAATAACAGGCGAGCCCGGACTGGTGACAAACAATGTCTTCTCCTAGGACTTCCCTCTTAGGTACCTCTTATACGCCGAGTCTGGAATTGTGCAACTATCAACAGGTAGTTAGAGGAAAAGGAGAGAAGTACTCAATAAGTCATAATGACCACCTTCACCAAGATTACAGGAGATGAAACTCCTCTCATCGAGGTGGACGCGGCCAAGCGCCTGTCTAAGATAGATCCCATGACATACGGCGGCTTTACCGAGTAAGGGACATTCATCCTTGATATAAGACAAGATACCTAGGTTAGGTAGCTAACAGCACAAATCAAGACACATGGGCCGCTGCATCTACGGAGGTATCTACGATCCATCCAACCCGCTATCCGATGAGGACGGCTTCCGGACAGACGTGCTCTCGGCTCTTCGCGAGATCGACATCCCAGTAGTGCGGTACCCAGGCGGCAACTTCGTCGCGACGTACCACTGGCAAGACGGCATCGGGCCCCGCGAAAAGCGGCCCTCCCGCCCGGAACTAGCCTGGCTCGGCACCGAGACCAACCAATTCGGCACCGACGAATTCATGCGCTGGCTCGACAAGCTCGGCGCCGGCAAGGACCGCCGCGTAGAGCCGTATTTATGCCTGAACTTCGGCACCGGCACCCTTGACGAAGCCCTGGCCTGGCTCGAGTACTGCAACGGCACCCGGGACACGCACTACGCCAACCTGCGCCGCGCCAACGGACACCCCGAGCCCTACCGCGTCAAGTACTGGGCCCTCGGCAACGAGGTCTGGGGCCCCTGGCAAGTCGAGCAGATGACGAAGGAAGACTACGCCAAGAAGGCCGTTCAATGGACCAAAGCCCTGCGTCTTCTCGACCCGAGCATCGAGCTCATCCTCTGCGGCCAAGACGGCCAGAGTTCCTGGGACCATTACGTATTGCACGAGTGTGTCGGCTGGGTCGACATGCACAGCATCCACATATACACTGCTTCGAACAAGCACCTCCACAACGCTACCGCTCCCCTGGCCGCCGAGCGCGCCATCCAGATCACCGCCTCGCTAATCGATCTCGCGCGCATCGAGAACAAGGTCTCTCCCACGAAGCCGCCCACGCGCATCTGCTTCGACGAGTGGAACGTGTGGGACCCGGAGCGCGCGCCGGGCGACAAGGGCGCCGAGGAGCAGTACACGCTGTCCGACGCGCTGGCCGTCGGGGTGTGGCTGAACGTATTTGTGCGGCAGAGCAAGTATATGGGCATGGCGAACATCGCGCAGACGGTCAATGTCATTAGCCCCCTTATGACGAACGAGCATGGCGTCGTGCGCCAGGCTACGTGGTGGCCGCTGCTGCTCTTTAGTAAGTACATGCGCGGCTGGACTGTTGCGACGCATGTGCGGTCCGGCGCCTACGAGGGAGAGACGACGCCGGCTTGGCTACAAGGGACGCTAGGCGAGGCGGGTGCGCCATGGCTCGATGTTAGTGCCGCCCTTGGTGACGATGGTTACGTAAACCTGGCTGTTGTCAACATCAGCGAGACGGAGGACTTCGCCGTCCAGATAAAGGGTGTTGGTGCCGACGTGTCCGTATACACCGTGTCTGGATCTCAGGTTAGTTCGACGAATAGGGAGGGCAAGGAAGAAGTTAGCTTGTCGGAAGGGAAGTGGAATGGTCAGGGAAAATACACGTTTGTAAAGCACACGTTCACATTATTGAGGTGGAGGTCGTAGAGCTGGGCTAGGCTAGGTTTGAACGATACAATAAAATTATCTGACATGACTTTCACAGTTCGTACGCTAACACGGATTCCCTGTGGATGCCGGCTGTAGTGCTTATACAAAAAAGGACAATCCGTTGGCTTATGTATACCCGGAAAAATGTCTCACCCCAATGCTCCTAGCTATATGATAGTAACGCCTCGCCGCCTCCAAGATGGCCAGACGTGCCGATCCGATACCCAGGAGTCGTCTCCTCGTTTTTGTCATAATAAACCAGTAATGACAGTCCCCACAGTAGCTCCATGACACCTATTGCGACGATTCGCTCCACAACCTAGAACGGCTGTCATTTTTTTCTTCGAATCGTTACTAGTAGGCATCTAGACCTTGCAGTACTAGTTCATAGATTCTATAGCACCGTGGGAGCTAGTGCTGCGCTCGAAAACACTGTAATAATACTGGTGTGCCTATAGTAGCGACTTTTCGCTTCTAGCAACCAGTTGAGGCCTTGAGCCGACAAATATATCCTGATACGTTATGGTAGTCGTTATCATCCCATCAATAATCGGGATGCAACGTAATTCTTCGCGTTTACTAGTGGGAAGTAATTGAAGTATAATTGTAATTTATCATCGGAAGTTGATAATAGCGAGCTGGCATTTGTTAGCTCGGTGCTAAATAAATTAGGGATCGTGACTTACCCGACTGTTGACTCCATAGGCGAGCTTATGGCCTGTTACATCCCATTCTAAACAATGCTCGTCCTCCTTCTCCGGCTCGGGGTTTATTCGTGGGCTAAGCCAACCAGGATGGGGCGCTCGGCTCCAGCTTGCCCGGGGAATATTGCAGTCACCGACCTTCCAGATTAAAATCTTCTCGATCGTAGCTACAGCAATAAACGCGCCATCGGGGGTAAATGCCATCGAAACAATTGGCGAATCCATGGTCATAGAACATTTCGCTTTCGCGTTAAGAGCCAGGGCATTCCATATAAAAATGGCCCCGTCCTCACCACCAGAAGCCAAGAGCCGCTCGTCATCCGGGGGTGTCTGCTGCAAGGGCTGCCAAGCTAACGCCGTGACCGTATCGTAGTGTGCTTCTATCTCACGCCGCCTGCCGTTGCTGTCCCAGATCTGATGGTGCACCCGTTAGAAAGCAGGCCAGTTTCGTCTAGAGAGGACTACTTACGTCGACAAACCCTTTATCCCCACAAGTAGCCACCAGCGAAGTCTTCCAGTCAAATTGGACTTGGGTTAAGGTATCACCTTCGCGAGTGTCGAATTTTCGGATTTCAGCAATTTCCCCATCAGCACACCTTAAAGCGATTAATAGGTCACCACCACCTATTAGAAACTCGGATTCGCTAATCCATGTAGCATCTAGCGGCTCCGAATCCAGATCGTGTCGTGGGAGGGCATATGTTAGTGTATTAGTCGATAAGGCATGGTAAATAGTTATTAAGGCACCGCCGTTATCCGGTGCGATGCCCAAGATAGCTGTATTATTGGGATTCCAACGCAATTTAAAGACGGGAGGTTCGGCTACCTCGAAACGCTGTAGATGAGCACCTTCGTAAGTCCAGAGATCAATCCGAGCTTTCGATTCCGAGTCTGTAGCGACAGCAATAGTTGACCCGTCCCAGTTCCAGGCCATAGCAGTAACCGTGGCCGTGGGCTTAATATCGTCTTCGACCAGGGAGTGAAAACTTGGAGCGCTGTCATTCACGTGACCGTTGAATGCAGGGTCGGCTGTGGCTCCACGAGAAACGTTCCAGATGCGGGCTAGCGCATCGGTTCCAGCAGCCGCCAAGATGGTGGGATCTCGGGGATGCCACTGACAATGCAGTAGCACTGGCGCGTTCTCACCATTACCATTAATTCTTGCCAATGCCGTGGTTGGCGAAGACGTTGGCGCATCGTCGTGACCAGAGCCTAGGGGGATAAATGTGGTTTCGGTAGCCAATTCCTGGACTTTGTCGACCTGTGTGCCCTGGTCGGGACCGTCAGTTCGGGGAGTTGGTGTTGGCGCTTGTTCGCCCTCTTGGGGGGAAGGGTAAGCATGGTTGTCGTGGTTCTGCCCGTCAAGTTCCATCGGAGTTGTGGCTGCATCCACCCCATTTTCGTACCCATTACTCAGTCTTGGTCGCTTAGCTGGGGAGCCATTCAGAAGCGCCGTTTGTGATTGCCTTTCAATTTGACGCTTTCGACTATTTTCTGCATCAAGATTGGACATAGTCGTCATTGGAGCTACTGTTTCTGTCTCTGCCTCGTCATCCTGGTCCATTTCCTCCGTTTGCTGCTGTTCCTCCTGCTCCTGCTGGTGAAGCGGTGGACCTGCACGTAGTGGACCAAAAATACCTAGTTGCATCGCCTCGGCCACTGCCGCCGCAGCGGCATCACGGGATAACTACGCAGAAGAAACCTGTCAGTGCCCATCTGGCCGAATTCTGGACAAATTTAGAGTAAAAATGATTTTGACTCCATCACAACCCATGCTGGAGACTTGTCGCGCGCAGTGCACCTCGCATAGAAAATAGTTAGGATGAATTCAGTTTTTGCATCGACATACCTGTTGCGATTGTGCATGCTCTCTTTCTAACGAGTTATACAATAGACCCTTGTTTATGACATTGACTAGCGCATGGCTTTTGACATGTTGCGCGAAATCTAGCTGTCGGTGAGGTTCCTGGACGTGCCACTCTTTTTGGAACTTGACGGCTGTCTCTCGATAATCTGCAACCTCAGGTTAATTTGGCTGCGGCCGTCTATAGCAACGTCACCGCTGTGTGTACACACACATATACACTCACACATCACGGCAGAGTGCGAGATGTGCAGAGTGCGCGATGGCGTTATGAGAAACACGTACTGCCTTCTATTAAATATCTGCGATTTCATGTCAATGACCCAGTAGAAAGCGACGGCACAGGAGTAACGGGGGTACGGAAAAAGGCACAAGCACCTTGGTGTGTGAAGAAAACCGGAGATACCTAAGTGAGAAAAACATACCTCCAAATCAAGAAATTGACTCGGTTAGAGTCTAAATACTCCTTCATGGTCGCAAACGAGGGGCTATGTGAGAACGTAGAATGCTACAATGTCTAATAGATCGAACAGCGGTGTCCTTATACTGGGATAGGCGGTATTTTGATCTCTTCTAATGAGGATGGTGAAGGAAAGAAGACAACGAGATTTTGGTTGTCAGGCCTTGAATGATTGAGATGCATCCACGGGCAGGGGCTAAGCTACTATGGTACGGCCTTCCTAGTAGATCCAAGCCAAATCCATCTTAGTACGGAGTGCTTAAGTACATACCCTACACGCCGTTGCTATGTAGTTGGGGGAGCTACACTACAGCCTACCTTGGTACCTACAGGGTATGTAACTAGTGTAGTGTAGCCCAATTTTGCATGATTAAACAGCTTATATACTTAAGTACCTAGGTACCTAGGTATTTACATAGGATGCATAGGCATATTACCTAGGTACATTATGTATGTACTACCTAGGGAAGTACAGACGGCGACCGACTTTAAAATAAAGCGCCTGGACGAAGTATTATCGACGTAGAGCCAACGCAAACGGCTTACACATTTAACAGCTAATTTACCCAGCTACCTCATAACAGCGTACGGGGTCGAGAGTTGAATTGGAAATCTCTGAGAGTGCAAGGGGCCTGCTTCGGGGCGACTTTGATTGTACAGTGTAGGGCTGTTGCTCCGCTGCAAGACTTTGACTGGACATTAGTACTGAGCCGATTTATTAGTCGAACCCTCTCCCTCGAAAAGGATTCATTAAAAAGGACCCCCGTTTTTTATCATGCGAATAGTCTTCATCGAATTGCATTGTCGAATGGCTCTGCTGCATATTGCTTAATTGGAAACCCTGTCCGAATCAGGTTCGGCATCGTAGCCTTCTTTTCATCATACAGTGTGTCTCAGTGTCATTCTTTTACTACATCTTGTTGATGATCCACGCGGTACTAGGTAGCGGTAGGGCGTTTCCTGGTGCTGCAGGTGCTCTGTCGGGTGGGAGGGATGGATAGAGAGGCTAGACTCTATTCTGCTAGGGAGACAAGACGGCTTAGCCTATGAGGTAATTTTCCTTTGAACAATAGAAACGACAGCGAAACTCCAGACGACTCCACAGGCAATGGTCAGGGTTTATCATTTCTATTAATCCGTCATCCTGGCTTGGCTAGCTTGGCTGGGGTACACCCGGAAATTCGCAATCGGAGAGGATCTAAAAAAACTGAGATCGGTCGTGCTTGAACGCAACAGGAATATGTAAGGAAATATAACCGCATTGTAGTAATGCTCTCTTTGCTGATCATATACGCGAATAGATCTGACGACTAATACCGATTCTATAGGTAACTTAATCATATAGATTTCGAGTAAGTATATTGTATACTTCCTGGGTTAGGGTGGTAGGAGGTATGTATGTATGTATGTATGTACCTAGTTACGTACAAAGGAAGTTTGGGTTCGGCGGCCGCTAGAGCTGAGAAGAGTACGTACCAGAGAAAGTCGTAGCGTACCAAGCTTAGACGAAAGAAACAGACGATCTTTTCAAGACTTTGCCATCCGACTAGCGAATCGCCTTATCCGCTTATGGCTTAGTGCATTGAAAATAGCATTGTGCCTCTCCGGCATCACCAACAATCCCTACCAGAATACCTACCATAGGTAGTAAATATCCAACAGCGCTAAAAAGTTAAAGATGCCTAGGTTGGTATGGGACGAAAGAAGAGAGAAAGGGTTGGCCGGGTTGGTCCCTTTACCGTGACCGCAAAATCCGCAATAGTACCTAAAGTTTAGCATCTATCGGCCAAAGCATATGAGGCCTAATATTCTTAGATGGCTCAATGGATTATCCTATTATGGAGTTGCATCATGGGCATACGGCATACATAGAGGCGTGCATGTTCCTGCACTAAGATGAGGAGGACGTGTAATCTATGGGTTCCACGAGTTACACATCATCGGCTTTTATCAGTCGAAACCATTTCGAACCTTGCTCCCCTGCAGAAAATTCGTGGCCCTAGAGACCGGGGCTAATCTATCTTAGGTACTTAGTACTTTGTTTAGGTCACGCACACGTATGAATCTCTCTCTTTCCCCGGTTCGGTAAAATCGGAGGCGGATAGATGGATGAATATTGTGTGTAAGTATCTAAGGTAGAGGCCTACCTACATAATCCAAGGGTCTATCTACCTACATATGTAAGAGCCTAGGTTAGCCATGTTGATAAAGCTTGAAAGCTTTGATTCGTAGGTATCATGTCAATATGATATATGTACCTAGGTACTTTTATGGTACCTGACCGGAGAGAGGGAGCGGCACATCCGTGAAGGTTTAGGTAAGGTAATTTTGATGTTTTTTCCATTTAAAGCACAGGGCATCCTATCCAAGGTAGGCTTGGCTAGGTACGTAGGTACCTCTCTCCCTGCGGAAGGGATGTAGGTCCATCTTAGGTACTAAAATTGTGGCTGACGGAAAACGCACTGGCCACATCAGCCGTTACCAAACTTAGCCCCGTAAGGTGATGTGCGGCTTCAACGCGACCCCGAAAAACCGACATCTCTCAAACTCTACCTCGAAGCTCAAATTCCTATATCCAAACCGCCGCTATGCCTCCGCGACTAAACATCCCACCTGTTACCCGCGTGGTACTCGTGGTATTGCTTCTACAGTCTGTCTTAAGTGCTGCCGTGCGCTACCGCCAGTGGTCTGCGCACTCCGAGATCGTCGTCGAATGGCTGACACTCATACCTCAACTATCGCTATTCTATCCCTGGACGTTCTTAACGGCTACCCTGGTCGAGAACAATATCTTTACATTGGCGATTGCTGGTCTGACCCTTTATCATGGAGGGAAATACCTAGAAAGAGCTTGGTCTTCAAGGGAATTTGCTAAATTCTTACTTGTGGCATCCCTGATACCCAATACTTTAACTTTCCTCGTTCTCGTCACACTATTCACTATCACTCGCAACGAGAGATGGACGTACGTTCCGTCCCCCCCCGGATGTTCTGGGTTTTCGTTAGATGCGGCTGAGAGTGCTAATAAATAAAAATCCAGGTTGACAACTATTGCTGGCACGATACCCCTTCAGATCTCCTTTCTTGTCGCTTTTAGCCAACTCGTTCCCGCGCATACCGTTACCCTCTTCCGAGGTGTTCTATCTTTGCGCGTACCGAAGTTTCCCCTCATATATATCGGCTTTGTTGCCGTGTTATCCTTAACTCCGTTGCTCACGAGCGCTTCCTTGTTCTCATCTATATTCGGTCTCCTTGCTAGTTGGACGTATTTACGATTCTATAAGACGATTTTCCCGGATCTTGATTCTTCGCAACCGACGTCTATGCGCGGGGATGCAAGCGAGACGTTTGCATTTGCTGAATTCTTTCCGGGACCAGTCAAGCCATTCATTGCCGCGATTACCGAGCCGGTTTTCAACCTGTTGGTAGCAATGAGGATATGCACGCCTTTCTCACAGGCTGATATCTCCGCTGCGCAAGGAGGTAACTTTATACAACGTAGCGGTCATGGAGGCGTTAGGGCTGAAGCCGAAAGGCGGAGAGCATTGGCTCTCAAAGTGCTTGACCAACGTCTCCATGCTGCCACTGCGGGACCCAGTAGTGGTTCGCGAAGTCAATCACAACCTCCTAACCAGCCAGGCGGCTCGGGAGCACATACGCACCAGCAGCCGAACGCTCAGGCTGCGATGATATCACAGCCTACTACCGTGTTAGGAGAGACGAACTATAATCCTGATCATGATCATACTGACAAGAGCGACTCTTGAAATGTTTCATTTTCTGCAGGGGCTGGCGGGGGGCTTTCTTGTTTGGATCTCGAGACACCCACTTTGCCATATGTCCGAATACGCGTGTATTTCTACTTTGGGAGCACTTGCGAGTTTGGAGTCGGCATTAGAGGATGAGGCATCTGGGTTTTGAGTTTGGGAGGTGAAATAACCCCAATCAGGTAATATCAAAGCGTCGGCTACAGTATAGTTCGCATAGTGGCCGGATAGCTATCGGGTTCAGTTTGGCTGCTTAGCAAGCTACGGTTGAAATTCCCGTTTGGTTTTGTAGAGGACTACAAACCGAGCTTGACATGCAGCATTATATGTCAATTCTATGATAGATATAATATCAGCACTGCTTAGGATTTGGGTAATACGGCATGCCATCACATACCATACAGTCCACGTATCTTTTTTGCGGTGTTTCACCCATGGACGGATATATGCTGTCGCGTAGCATACAATAACAGATGGCATCGTACAAACTCGCCCCACCGTAATTATACTTTGCGAAAAGTTGAAGAACAACAAACAAAGGGGTTTAACTAATATACATGCCTAGGTACTTAGGTACCTTATATATAATAGTATAGGTATAATTATTCACGAGTAAAATATTATATATTTGATTAATAGTGCCTATGTAGATTAGCTGTTACTATAAAGGAAAGGGAATAACCGTTAAACAATGTTTAGCCTACATTTTTTAACTAGTCAAGGCTTTACCGGAGATAGTTATGTCTTATATATCAATCACCAAACCTACGAGACAAGAGGTAGATTACCTATTGTTGACGACTGTTGAACGTAGAAGAACTAAGGTTCTCTCGTCTTAGTCGATTAGGTAGTGACGCCGTTTGAGTACTCACCTAAGCTAGACCCGATTTGGACCCAATCTAATTCATCTAAATACGGATGTCTAAACCCCACCTACAGGTAGCGCAGAACTTTACTATGTATGGAGGTTAATACCTGTAACGTGGCTCTGAGATGTGGCATTGTGGCTTGTCTAGATCAAGCCGTTCAGGTTGCACCAGGAGTGGACCGGCCATAAGAACCTAAGAGTGGATAATATGTGGCTTATACTGTACGTCGATTTGGGGAAACCTCAAACAGGTACACATCCTTGGACATTGACACCCTTGGACATTGTCTCATCATAATCGGTTTCCACTGCATCTGAGTACAACCGGATCGGCTGAGTACATGTGCACACGTATCGCTCGAGTGTGAGTCGCACCGCACACTATCCCCGAAGCCATTCAGGTCCGTCACATGTGACTTGAACGAGTGTGTAAATCGGCAAATCTCACGCTTTTCTCTTCGGGAGCTACGCTGTACATGCAGAACATGCAGAACATGTAATGAAGAGTGCTTACCACCAGTACACCTGTACTTTAAAACGTTTCGATCCGTGCAAGCCCCTGTACACTCCGAGGAATCCTATTCTCTCTGCTGTATTCTCTCTGCTGTCCGTCTGTCTCCTACGCCAGCTGTGCTAGCGGAACTTGGAACAGCCCGCCCTCTCTTCCCGTCCACCTTGCCCAACCCACGGCTTTTACTAAAACAAGACGGCCATGTTTCAACCCACATCCCCTCCTTCTCTACCTATCTAAGTAAGCGAATGCTGCAAACCAACGTTGGCATATCTGCTTATTTTCATATATAGTTCATGAGCAATACTAATAAGTCGAGCTTGCTCATCGGTCGGTAAGCGTCTGTCCCTTCAATCGTTGGGTGGCTGAGTATTTGCAAAGTTACAATATCGACTTTAGAGTTGCAGATTGCGGGAATACAAGCGCCAAATGCGGTATAAGATTTAGTGAGGTTCTCTCTCTATCTGAGATGCGGCGAAAAATCTTGCTCTATTCGTACTCTCGCCTAAGCAAAGTAGCGAAGCGGGAATGCATATATATGCCAAAGCAGCAGGGGCCTATCCCCATTTCAGCTGCAATATGTACGCAGTATAATCCGTAGCCGATCGGCTTTGCTTGTTGCTTGCTGCTTGCTGCTTGTTTAATGCTGGTCCGTCCCGAAATAAATCGCTGCCACCATCGTCAGCCCGCGGAGCAGTAATGATGAAAAGGCGCTTGCAGATTATGTACGTACACACATGGGGCTAGGTAACCTACCTACTTCGGTACGTGACTTATATCCGGAGGTGTGCCAGGAAAAGCCCAGGTGTGCCTAGGCGACGCAGGACAAGTACATACCTTGTGAATTTTAAAGCACACCATCATCATCATTACTATGTAGACCGCCGGGGCCCCGATGCAAGCAGGCAGGACGGTTAGCCAGGGTTGACAGCTCCATTCACACGGGTGGTAGGGTGATCTGTATCTGGAGGTGTGGCACGTCAACCGTACGGACCGCTGCTCTCTTGGCGAATAATAGCCCACGCAACCAACGGCTGCATATGCGCGAGATGCAGCACACATATCTAGCGCTTCGTACCTTTGTACTCTTCATTCCACTGGCCTCAATCTGGCTGAGCTAATAATAAAGGGTTGGACCGAAATACGGTATTGAACCCGCATATGTAAGGTATTATATGGATGTACATAAATGGGCAATGGGAAAAGTCACACCGGCTACGACACGCCCTCCTCGACCGTCCCCCCCCCCTTCTCCCACTCTTTTATTAACCTACCTCTCTTTTCCTGGGGCGCTTCGAACCAACTTGCCCATTGTGCAACCATCGCTGCAGTATCATCCGTCCACTCCCTCTCCATCGATAGATCCCAACACCCACTCCGTGGACACTTATGCCGGGCAATCACATATTGCATGCGTTATGTACTGCGTGCAGGTTGCGGGAGAAAGCTTCCTTTTAACTGCCTGGCGATGACGATCACACAAGTAGTGATCAGCCAACCGGCCATCTTCCAAATGATCAATCAATCTAAGTAGATTATCGAGAAAGCAACACCCTAACATCCTGACATCCTGACATCCCGACTCATGAACCCCATGAATGATCCTGTCGAAGGACCATTGCTAAACCCCACTCCCCCAACTTGCTTTTCAAAAACTATGCGTGGGTAGCGTGTTGACTAAGAGAAGGTACTCAGGGTAGGTACTCAGGTACGCGCGATGATTTCATAGCAGGCTTGAAACATGGCTCTGATAGGATCGACTACCGTTGCTTAATGTAGTAGTACTACCCAAGTAGGTAAGTAGGAAGCCCAAGGCGGAGCAGGGTAAAAGTTAACGAGGAAAAGCCCGAGGTGATGAAACAAATAAAGTAGTTTAGTAAGGTCGCGCGGTTGAAGGATTCTTCGGGAGGACGCTACGACGAAGTAGGTAATAAGCCCCAAACAGCGTTTAAAGGTCACGAACAGATTCCAGCCCCTTCTTGTTATGACACGTGGGCTTTCTAGAAGCGTGTTAGTGCCGACAACAACACTACCTCAACGGGAATGGCCACCATGGTATTATTTTTCTCGTTCCCCCAAATCTGAGAAAAATTGGTGCCACATTGTCGGTGTTTCTTTACCCTCGATCTTCGGGAGATGACGAGATTGGTCGCTTGGCTATTTCCACCTCAATTTCCTTGCTGACACAATCCGGTAACCAAAAAAAACAAACCATAAAAGCTTCACAACCCTTTCTTTAGTTTTCTTTTTCTTCTGTAACAAGGTATTACGTCCGCCGCCCACTACTATTCAAACCCATCAATACCAGTAGCGTGTCTCTGGCCTTGACCTTATTCATGATTCGATATTCAGATATAAGCTCAGGGGCGGGGATGGTCTGGATGAGCTTCTGCATGATTTGCAGTGACGAAAACTCGGCAATGGCAAGTTACCTGACGTGTTGGTGACCCACTGTCTCGAGTTGACCAATATTATTAAAACTACGTCTATCCGACGACAGGTTCAAGATATGGGCTCGAACACGGATCCTCGACGTCAAATGGCCATTGCCTGAACTCTGCAATGCCTGGTCTGTTTAACAATTCGCGCTCGTAATAATAAAATGCCAATGAATGAGTGTCAGCACGGTACGGGCAAGTGCGTGGTTGTGGCCTGTATGTTTGACAAGTGTCAAGCCAAAACGTCGGAATTTGTCAAGACATGGCATTAACTGTCTTGGGTAATTCGATCCTGTACGTCAAGCCTTCTTCGCGAGATTGGCTTCGATGAGGATAAATACTCCGACAGAGAGATAAGCGTTTCTCGAAAAATAAAAAATAAAAAAATAAAAAATAAATTAATGAATTAAATTGATTTCCCCTTAGGTCTGTCTCCTCCTCGTCTGCGACGTACTATGTAGTATGTAATATGTGGATGTGGTATGTAGTACGCAATGAGGGATTGCCCCACTGCCCAGGCGCGGGTTTACAAGGGTGTATGAGGTATCTACGTAGTGTACATATGTACATGGGAGGGTGTGCGGTTCAACTGCCAAGCCGCAATATGACCCATCCACACCCGCCCTTTCTCAAACCCTGTACCTTGCCTTCCAAGCAACCCTCCTCTCTGGGGCTCGCCCATGCCAAGCGGCAAGGTAAGAGCGAATCCGTCCGAGCCGCTACCACCGGCGATTGACCAAATTTGTAGGAGTTTCGGAACTTTGCCCGCTCCTTGGTCCAGGTTTCCGCAAAGTAACTAATTCGTACCCTTCCCCTTCTTCCTTGCAGGAACCATCATTGCAGAGTTTGGTTTCAATCAGGGTTGAAAGGTACTGTCTACTTACAGCGGCTTTCCTAGCCGCGCCCGTCATCTCAGGCAATAGTTAAATCTTGCCCAAAACATCACAACAATAAGAAGTGTCAACAGTTAATATGTTTAAGGGCACGCGGCAAATGACGACGCGCAGCCATAGATGTGTTAGACATGGAAGGAGAAAAAAACTCTATCTGCTTTGGTAGCAAAAGGTAACTTACAATACCTAATGAGTGCTCGTGCTCGTGCTGTTTAATGTACGTACTTGGCATGTTTCCTAAGCAAGTTGACACGCTTCAACAGGCTCGAATTGCGTTACTCTTGGGCATCCGCAAGCTAGGTTAGTAAAGTGTCGAGGCACATATACCCGGTACAAAGATGCGCCGCCGCGCCTATAATATACTAACCTAGGTACCTAGGTAGGTAGGTCTACATACTAACCAAGCATCATCTACCTAATCCAAATATGTACTGCAAAGATGGCAACAAAGCCGTGTGAGATGTATATTTAGGATACGAAGGAGCAATAAGGGTCCAGCTTAGCTGAGAAGCGTGAAAAATTGCAAGTATAGGGAACTTTGGGGCTGGATTAAAAGAAGAGTGGACTTCGTATTACCTGCACGTCTTAGGTGACCCACTTATACTACTGTATACATTGTGGTTACCTAGCCTAGACGACTTCTAGGTCTAGGAACACTCGTTCCTTGCCCCACATATTACTCCCATGCTAGTTCTATCTACCTAAATATTGCAGGTGCTATCGTGGGTTAGGGTAGCTGCTGTCCATCGAAATCCTCCTTGGGCCTTCTCCCAAACTCTTCTCTTCTTCCCGTCTACCGTCCAGCCTCTCCACCGCTTATTCTCCCCTCCCCTAAGCAAATAGGCCATCAAGACAAAGATTGAGCCTCATATTCCGCATTTCTTTCTATTCCGTCTCGACTATTAAATTTGTCGCTTGTAGACGTTATTGCCGCTTAGACGCGATCCGAGCATATTATACTGCTTGGTACTTAGCGGCTTGTATTAAGCGCTCTTACCCGGACCAAATCATTATTCACGACCTCGCGACCGTTGAAACTATCAGAACACTCCCCAATCGTCAAATCATCAGTCTACCACCAGCTTTCACAAGCGCTTGCGCATTACACTCTAAAGTTTTAATTCACTCTTGCGTATCTTGATACTGCATATATTTCTATGTACTCTATATCAGTATAAATACGTCGCAAACGAGTTCTCGCATCATCAGGCTTTGATCTAGTCCCGGGTTTTACTGAAGCTGGAAAGCACCTAAGCGCCTCGGTGAGGCGGATTTTGCTGACAAGTCGAAATATCTATGGCAAATCACCACCCGTCGCCACAGATGGCGATGCAAATGCAGCACCATGGCCCGCCAGTGCCTCCCCCTCCTCCTGCCCAAGCCCAAGGGAGTCAGTGGGCCCCGTCGCGACATATCGTTGCGGTCAATGAGGCACTCTGGATGCAGATTGGTGAGCAGAACACAGGAAGGTCATTCGCCGGGTGCAGTGGACTGATAATTTTATAGGTAGTTTCTCTGAACTCCTCGGCAACTTAGACGAAGCTATGCTTGCCTACGAGCGCGCGTTGCACGCGAACCCGAACTCCATTCCCGCGATGAATGCAATTAGTCTCATTCTCAGGACGCGCGAGGATTTCCATAAGGCAGTAGAGTACTTGCAAGCTATACTAAAGATAGATGCAAACAATGGTGAAGTCTGGGGTAGCCTAGGTATATTCAACCTTATATGCACACACATGTAATAACTTAGCTAACACTCGCTTTCAGGACATTGCTATCTTATGATGGATGACTTGCAACAAGCGTATGCTGCTTATCAATCCGCCTTAGTTAATTTACCGAACCCTAAAGTAAATATCAGCTTCGACCCCCCTTGTCTATTCCCTAGCTAACATGCAATAGGAACCCAAGCTCTGGTACGGAATCGGGATACTGTACGATAGATACGGTTCCCTCGACCATGCCGAGGAAGCTTTTTCGCAGGTCATGCAGATGCAGCCTGATTTCGAGAAAGCAAACGAGATTTATTTTCGTCTAGGTATAATTTACAAGCAACAATCAAAATACGGTCCAAGTTTAGAGGTATAGTCCATTGATCAACGCGAGCCCACTTGATTCTAACCCATTATAGTGCTTCAAGTATATCGTAAACTCTCCGCCGCCGCCATTGACCGAAGAAGATATCTGGTTCCAAATTGGACATGTGCATGAGCAACAAAAAGATGTAAGTACTGTTCGATTGTATTATTGGAGTATATGCTAAGTCGTATGTAGTATGATAGTGCAAAGGCGGCCTATATGCGGGTTCTTGAACGCGATCCGAACCATGCCAAGGTCCTGCAGCAATTGGGGTGGCTCCATCATCAGCAAAGTAGTAGCTTTCAGACTCAGGAGCGGGCAATCGAGTACCTAGAGAAATCTGTTGCGGCTGGTAAGTGATGGTCGAATATATAGTATGGAATTTGTGCACTTCTAACTCACACGTGGCAGACAATAACGACGCCCAAAGCTGGTACCTCCTTGGTCGATGTTACATGTCACAGCAGAAGTATCCTAAGGCATATGAAGCATACCAGCAAGCAGTGTATCGTGACGGGCGGAACCCTACATTCTGGTGCTCCATTGGTGTGCTCTATTACCAGATTAATCAGTACCGGGACGCTTTAGATGCATATTCTCGGGCGATTAGGTTGAACCCGTATATATCTGAAGTTTGGTATGACCTTGGTACTCTGGTAAGTGTTGTTTGCTGCCTTCCATAGGTACAACCTAGCTGACGAATATTTCTAGTACGAGTCTTGTAACAACCAGATCAATGATGCCCTGGACGCCTATCAAAGAGCCGCTGAATTAGATCCTGCTAACCCACACATCAAAGCGAGACTTCAACTTCTAAGGGCTGGTCAAACTCCGGGAAGTCTCCCGCAAGCTGTGCCTACCGACGTTCATCCCCAATCCTACGGCGCTCAGGGACCACAAGCACCTGCATGGACTGGCTCTGCTCCAATGCAGCAATCCGGACCCGGCCCTCACAGACCGCCCCCGGGGCCTGCCGCAGCCAACGGTTGGGGCCAAAGAACCAGTGATATCAACCCACCACAACCACCTAATCCCTATGAGCAGCGCGAGCCCTTTCGCGGGCCGCCACCTCCACTCCCGCGGCAGCCTAGTCCCAGGCAGGAGATGAGGCAGTACGGAGAGTCAGGTCGTCCGGGTCCAGCACCGATTCGAAGAGGTCCTTCTCCAGGCCCACCCACCCAATATGCACCCCCTTTACCAGGACCGTCGCAGCAACCCCCTCCACCACCTGCCCAAGGTCCGGTTAGAGTTAACAATCCGAATTATACACCAGCACCTTCCTCAAACATGGGTCCCGCGAATGGCCCGCCTAATGGCGCCCCGCCGCACTCTCTAATGCCCTACCGTAACGGTTCCCCTCGTTCAGAACCAAGACTCATCCATGACAACCGCATGCCGTCACCAAAATCGGCTTATCCTCAGCACCAACCTCCGTTCCCTCACCAACAAGAGCCGGGAATGCCGGGTAATATGGAACCAGGCCCTCACCCAAAAGGGGCAATTGGACCCGATATTCATCGGGATCACGATAGACCATCCTCGGTAGCGCCCAAGAGGATGCGAGAGTGGGAAGACGAGCCTGCCATTAAAAAACCGGCTAACGAGGAGACTCGGGCTCGCATGGAAGATATACGTCACCGACGGCAATCCACTCCACCGCGGGATCCCTACCGTCGCTCTCCTGATGCCCACCGGTTTGAAGAACAACGGCGCATCGAGGAGCAGCGACGCGTCGACGATCAAAGAAGAGTCGAAGAAATGCGACGTGTTGAAGAGCAACGCCATGCGGTGGAGAGTTATCATCCGTCAGATGCTGCTCATCATCCACCGGCACATACAATGTCAAACCACCTACCTCCTATGCAGCAGGGTCCGCCTCCTCCATTGCCAAGCCTAATCCATGACGGACCGCAGCCAAGCCCTGCTGCAAAAGACTACCCCCAAGATGAGCGGCAGAGACTCGAGCACCCACCAGCTCCTACTCCATCGCAGATAAGTGAACCAGAGCGGGCTGCCAGAAAAATGGATGTTGATGATGACTACGATGATAGTGGGGAAGAAGAGAAGAAGGTGGGCGTTAATGGTGCGGCATCGGGGCCGGGCTCAACATCGGGAGACCTAAAGAATACGACACCCACGAGTGCTAGTATCAATGGAATAATGGGACCTACACCTAAAGCGGAGGCTACCGCCTAGGGGAGAGAAAAGATGCCAGAGACGAATGCTGAACTTCGATACATACCCATTTATTGTTCAGGATTATTTCAAAGCTATGTATATCAATGGTCAAGTTGGCGAGTCGCCTCCTGTTAGATACTGGCAAGGCGATAAGAAGTCTGTCTATCGTTTCTCAACATTTGCTTTATCAATTCAATAAACTCAGAATCCTTCCCGATGTACTGTGCCTCAGATTATGTGCATTGCCAGTATGATGATACCCATAACCTCGATGCACATAGGTAGAGATGTAGGTAAGTACTTAGGTACATAAAGGTAATAGGTACATAGGTACCTAAGAACAGCTCTCCAATAGACCCTTTAACAAGGATTCGTTAACAAAAGCTGGGAGATCATTTTAGTGGGGTTGTAAAAGCTTTCCAATCACGTGGTCCGAGCTTTAGGGTTCCTCTATTTAGATTTTTTCCCACATTCGGTTATTTACCGGGATTTTACAGCCCACAGGTTTTTGCACTACCCGCTACCAAAAAAAAGATTGAGCTTTTCTCAATCCCGAACATTTTCTTCTACTATCCTTTAACCTCCCACCCCCGACCTATCGATTGAATTCTTCCTTTAACAACAAAGGATCAATCGAAGATGTCGCACCGTAAGTTCGAGGCTCCCCGTCACGGCTCTCTCGCCTTCTTGCCGAGAAAGCGTGCTGCCCGTCATCGCGGCAAGGTAAAGTCGTAAGTTGACACCCATTTCATCAAATCGCAGTCGTGCGAAATAATCTCTTACTTTGGATTTGGTACTAATTTACAATTGCTACCGTCAGCTTCCCCAAGGATGACCCTAAGAAGCCTGTCCACCTCACTGCCGCTCTAGGCTACAAGGCTGGTATGACCACGATCGTTCGTGACCTCGACCGACCCGGCGCAAAGGCACACAAGAAGGAGATTGTTGAGGCAGTCACCATTATTGACACTCCACCTGTACGAACAACGCAGCCCGCTTGGCTTTGCGCCTATGGCTAACATCTTCACAGATGATCGTTGTTGGTCTTGTGGGCTACATTGAGACCCCCCGCGGTCTCCGATCACTCACCACCGTGTGGGCCGAGCACTTAAGCGACGAAGTTAAGCGACGATTCTACAAGAACTGGTACAAGAGCAAGAAGAAGGCTTTCACCAAGTATGCCAAGAAGCACTCGGAGAACAGCGGCTCTTCCATCACCCGCGAACTCGAGCGCATCAAGAAGTACTGCACCGTCGTTCGTGTCCTCGCCCACACTCAGATCCGAAAGACTCCCCTCAAGCAGAAGAAGGCCCACCTTATGGAGATTCAAATCAACGGTGGCTCTGTTGCCGACAAGGTCGAGTTCGGCCACGGTCTCTTCGAGAAGCCCGTCAGCATCGATACCATCTTCGAGCAAGATGAGGTGATTGATGTTATCGCCGTCACCAAGGGTCACGGTTTCAACGGTGTTACCGCCCGATGGGGTACCAAGAAGCTACCGCGTAAGACTCACAAGGGTCTCCGCAAGGTCGCTTGTATCGGTGCTTGGCATCCTTCCCACGTCCAGTGGACTGTTGCCCGTGCTGGTCAGCAAGGTTACCACCACCGTACCTCGGTCAACCACAAGGTTTACCGTATCGGCAAGGGCGACAACGAGTCCAACGCCTCCACCGATCAAGACGTTACCAAGAAGACCATCACTCCGTAAGTCGCAGCAAATTTAAAGATGTATCAGGATTCCACTAACGTATGCATAGCCTGGGTGGCTTCGTCCGATATGGTGAGGTCAACAATGACTTCGTCATGGTCAAGGGCTCCGTCCCTGGTGTCAAGAAGCGTGTCACGACGCTAAGGAAGTCCATGTTCATTCATACTTCGAGAAAGGCGCTGGAGAAGGTGGAGCTGAAATGGATCGACACATCTTCTGAGTTTGGTCACGGTGCCTTCCAGACGCCTGCCGAGAAGAAGCAGTACCAGGGCACACTCAAGAAGGATCTCGTCCAGAGCTCGTAGAGAGTTTACGTCTCCTTGTATCTTGTCTTTGCATCGGTGTTCCTGGTTCCCCTTTTCGGCTACTGCGATGGGCATGGTCTAGGGTTGGCATTTGAGACTCAAAAGAAGTTAATGAACAAATGCATGAAGTAAAAGCCATAATATGCGTGTTTTCTGCGTTCGTGACAAGCAATCGTAGTCCACCATACAGTAGCTGAATTATAGCAATGTTAAGCCAAGTTGACACATACCCCATTAGCAGTAAGAAAGCGACGGCCAGTACGTAGTATTCTAGCCTCTACAACATAAAATTTAGCTAAGTTCTTACCGCTTTACATAGTTAGCTGTACATAGAAATACATCTACTAGGATGCTCACACGTACCTAATCCTTTATGCTCATCAGGAGGCGTAATGCTGTTTTGGATTGATAGTTTTTCGGTAGTCCGATGCACCAAATCAAACGGTGCTGGCACATGCCATAGGTCCCATAGGTCCCATAGGTCTACCGTTACCGCGCGTCTAGTATCAAGTTACGTTGCTTACCTTCTATGCCTATCTACCTAGGTACCTAGGTACTTAGCTAGTTGGCTATAAGATAAGGAATTCGGTATGCTCAAACCTGCTCGTGCAATGGTACGTTTATAGACTTCAGATTCTTTAAGTCCAAAAGTTTGACGGCACAGACCTGTTAAAACTGGTATTAGTATAACTACGTTTACAAGGACGTTAAAAACTAGGTATGCATCAAAAGGGGTGTTTGCTATAGGATACCTATGATGTAACTAGCGACAAGACAGCCTTGAAAGCTTCCAGCTTTTTTATTTTTTTTACCTAACCTCAATACCGATGTACAAAAGTAATGAAGTGCACAAGAATTCATTGTCGAGCGTGGTCTATCTAGATCAATGCCATTAAGATCGTCTTATCGATATAGCGGTCGATTAACAAAGAGAGCTACAGCATCGTATCGTACCACTAACATCTCAGAAGGAAACCGACCTAACTGGCTGCCCTTCATCAATACGATCGCGCCACAAAACAGACGCTTTCCTCGATCGGTTGATAACTTAAGAAGCTTCACCACAACCAGAGCATTAAAAATGGCATCCGACGATAATTACATGGACTTCTTAGACAAGGCGAACAAGAATCCGAGCGAAGGATATACAAAGGCACAGAGTACAAATCAGCAAGACTTCAAGGCAACGGACGAGGGAGCGCAAATCCCTGCCGTTATCCAGGAAGCCACCAAAGACAGCTTCTACGTGAGCGACGCTGACGAACCGTTCGTGCCTGTTTATCTGGCATGGGACGAGAGCGGCAAGGGTTTACCAGACGAAGGTAGGTTACGCCGGGAAATGGATCACTCGCTAGCCTCGTATAGTAGTACTACTAACCTCTGAGCCTATAGAGGAATTTGCATCCTTGATACACCACCCAGACCCATCCAATGCGCAGATTGAAATTCAAGATCCCGCAGACTGGGACACGCAGGGTCAGTATAAGTCGATCCTAGATGCGGTGCGCAAAGCAGGCAAGGGAAACGACGTCCGAGTGTATCGAGTCTCGAAAGGAGGCGTCAAAATCGAGTATTGGGTCGTCACGACGGAGGGGAATGGACCAAGCGCAAAGCTCGTTGGCGTTAAGGCTTTGGCGGTTGAGAGCTGATCAATCGGATATGATGACTGACTGTCGAGGGAAATACATAGTAAAGCATTAAATGTTAAATGCACATCTTATTAAATACCAATAAGTACATACCTACCAAAGGTACCTACCTAATAGAAAAGACTAGGTTAAATATTGAATAAGATTATTCCGTATGTGGGGTTGGGGTTGTTATGACAAAAGTGCCCCTCCTTCCGTCAGCTCCGTCAGCTCCGTCTTCGGATAAAATGTGTAGGAGCAATCGATGTAAGGTACCTAGCTCTAGCGGGTTTAAACATCCTATGCTGAGTCAACTTGGTGTCACATACTTGTGAGCTGAGAATTGACAAGAGCAAGGGAGGAGTGAAGGAGTAGCACCCTCCCTCTTACTACCTCCTTCAACAATCTGCCCACCATGGCTCAAGCTGTAAGATCTTCCCCCAATTCACTTAGTACATCCAAGTCGAACTAACAAGTAGTTTGTTTATTTACTATAGGACGTGATTCTGCCGTCACTGGACACCGTCAAGGAAATCTTGTCGAGACCCACGGCAGGACCTAAAAAGCCAAACCTGGTTCCTCTATACGGTCAAATATCCGCCGACTTAATAACGCCATCTGCCGCGTACTTGAAGGTGTCGGAGCACTCAAAGACAGACTTTTCCTTCCTCCTCGAGAGTGCCGCTACCGAACGAGTTGGTCGATATAGCTTCATTGGTGCGGGTCCGCGCAAAATTCTAAAGACTGGAGAGGGTCATGGAGAGTCGGTAGATCCGTTACCCGCACTCGAGAAGGAGTTGGCGCAAAATGTTGTGGTGGATATTCCGGACCTCAGGCTACCGCCCCTTATTGGAGGTGCCGTTGGCTATGTGGGCTATGACTGCGTTCGTTACTTCGAACCTAAGACGGCGCGGCCTATGAAGGACGTTCTCCAAATACCAGAGTCGTTGTTCATGTTATTCGATACCATAGTGGCTTTTGATAGATTCTTCGGCGTCATCAAAGTTATCACCTACCTTCACATCCCTGAGAACCTAGATACCCTCGCGGATGAATATAACAAAGCAACTGCAACCATTCACGAGCTCATTGACGTCCTAAACTCCCCCGAGATACCCATACCCGAACAGCAACCCATTAAGCTCGGCCAGCAGTATACGTCCAATATTGGCCAAGAAGGGTACGAATCACACGTGGCCGAACTGAAGAAGCACATCGTTGTTGGCGACATCATCCAGGCTGTCCCCTCCCAGCGGTTTGCCCGCCCGACTTCGCTACATCCGTTCAACATTTACCGTCACTTGCGAACGGTCAATCCTTCTCCATACCTCTTCTATGTCAACTGCCAAGATTTCCAAATAGTTGGCGCGTCACCAGAGCTGCTGGTGAAAGAGGAAGAAGGACGGATCATTACCCATCCTATTGCCGGCACGGTCAAGCGCGGCAAGACGCCAGAGGAGGACGAGCAGCTCGCCAACTCACTCCGCAACTCACTTAAGGATCGTGCCGAGCACGTCATGTTGGTAGATCTAGCGCGGAACGACATCAACCGAGTCTGTGATCCGCTGACCACGAGGGTTGATAGACTGATGGTAGTGGAGAAATTCAGTCATGTTCAACATCTTGTTTCCCAGGTATCAGGTGTACTACGGCCGGACCAAACAAGGTTCGATGCTTTCCGATCAATTTTCCCTGCCGGGACGGTATCGGGCGCTCCAAAGGTCCGAGCAATGGAACTTATTGCTGAGCTTGAGAAGGAGAAGAGAGGCGTATATGCCGGAGCTGTAGGGTACTTCGGGTACGGTAGCATAGATTCCAATGGGAAAGAGATCGAGGGTGCTATGGACACTTGCATCGCCTTACGAACCATGCTAGTTAAGGATGGAGTTGCATATCTCCAAGCCGGTGAGCATTTTTTCTTAAAACATTCTGATTTCTGGACTTGCTGACAATTGAAATAGGGGGTGGAATTGTCTTCGACTCTGACCCATACGAGGAATGGATAGAGACGATAAACAAGCTAGGAGCCAACACGCATTGTATCACATCAGCGGAAAATCTCTACGCAAAAAGACAGCAGAAATAGAATATCTGATCTGTGGCCCAATTTGACACAATCGTATTCGTCTAGATTTTGAGGTTACGTTTGAAGAAGGTTCTAATCTAAAGTCTTTAAGGTTGTTTAGCCTAGATTGAGGCACTCGTGATAATCGTTACTTAGGTAGTATACGCACTGCTCTATGCTGGGCCAAGAGAAAGGCAAGCCAACCAAGGCTCCAAATATTTCGATTTGAATCTTGAAATTTTAAGTGGGAGAAGGCATATATCCTACCTGGGTACTTGGATGATGTGGAAAGAAGCACAACGGATGATGGCTGAACATGTTCCATGGACATTAAATCGATTGAGTTTTAAGGGCGTAGGCGAGTATACAAAAAGAAAATAGATAGGGAATAGGGCTATTATGGGTAACAGATCCCTTATAAGTCGGTTATTGAATTGTTGTCTTTACCTTGGCTCTGCTTCTCAGGTGTGTCTTATATCGACCTACTTACTTCCGCCTGGAAAGCTCAGTGGCCTTTGGAGATGAGTTATTAGTGCTTGTTTTCATACAGCCTAAGTACTACTATGGCTGTTTACTATGGTATATAGGTAGGTATGCATTCTCATATGGTGTTGATTACGTTTGCCGTTCTTGGAGACGGACATAGCTTGAGAGTAGATGACAGGTTCGATTACATGAATCTGGCCTGGCATCTTTGATGTAGACATGGATGGTAGCAGGTTAGAAAGGAGAACGATAGGTAAATGAATAGCTATCATAAGAGGACTTCGAATTGCGTATGGGCTCGCTAGAAGCCCGGTAGATTTTTAACTTCTCATAATATTTCATCTTCTAGTACTTCACATAAACTCTTAAGAGTCTTCAGTTAGGTTAGCTGTTGCTTCTCCTCGTCCCATATCTGGCCAGACAGATCATGTGCAGGCTCGACCTTGCGCATGCCGTCCACCTTCTTGTACGTCAAAGTGTCGAGATCGATGCCGTAGAAAGAGCGGGCCTGTATTGGTTATGCTGTTAGCAGAGAGGGGTCTGTTCTCTTTCATCGTACACACACACACACACACACACACACACACACACACCATCTCTCTCATGTACTTACGCTAATGCCATAGACGTGCTCCTTAAACACATCCAAGAAGTCAATGCCCAGGCTAGCACCGCACTTCGGACAGAACATCTGGTCCTTCTGCTTAGTGTTGAAGCGGTAGCTGGCGCACCGCTCCCGGCTGTTGTTATGCCATACGATATCCGAGGCCTTGGGGTCTTGGACGGGCGGGTTTGTTAGTTGTTTGTAACTACCTAACTAGGTAGGTAACTAACTAGGTAACTAGCTGTTCCGCATAACTAATCGGTATAGCTAGGTGGGTGGGTAGGTAGGTAGGTAGGTAGGAGGTAGGTAGTGGACTTACAAACGAGCAGATACCCTAGGTGAGAGCACGCGGAACAGCTGCAGTGCAGCACCTTGTACTCGGGGAAGGGCGGCGATAGGGTGACGGAGAACTTGACGTAGCCGCAGTGGCAGCCGGCTTCGTATGTTCCCGTTTCTTTTCTGTCTTCCACCTTTTGCTCTGCGGCGGCGGCGGCGGAACTCATGGTTTTATTTCTTTTATTTATTTATTTCTTTTCCCAAGTCTTTTAGGTCTAAGTCTTATTTGTCGTATGTCCCGCCTGTTAGCTGTCTTAGGTACTATTTGTTATATAGTACGCACGTAAGATGAATTGAGTAAGTAAGCGTATGTATGTGGTAGGAACAAAGGAATATATATTTACGGAGTCGACTAACCTAACATTATATAATCTTTCTTTCCACATATGTATTATTAATAATATAACCTATCTTAGAAACCGCGGGGTCTTTTTGTCACGGACATCCGCACGGGAAGGATCAAAGAACCCTGCCTTGTGTAATTGGTATAGAAGGTGCGTTAGAATTCACACAAGCGCATCTGTCTAATCGGACATCTTATCTGCCAACGCCTTGACTCACTCGTTATTTCTACGAATATGCTATGAGGTAGGGAACTTCCAAATAAATGGCCTTGAAGAGACGCCCTTATTGTACGACCTCACCGGCAAGGATTCGAAATATCTCATACATGTCTATCTCGATTGATAAGCCAGGGAACCTAGTCTAGAATATCCATGGTTGCCTCCCATGTAAGCCGTAAGCAAGCAGGGCACGCCATTTTACGGATTAGGCAATGCGTCTCGACCTTATTGGCGCAATTTTATATTGTGGCGCGAACTCTGTGTAACGACAGTTTCGACAATTTATAGAGTTACTTTATACTCGAAAGTCTTAACTTATCCTTTTGAATGGCCAACCAAGTGAAGCACATAGTAACTCGTAGTTATTTGAAGTAACTAACCTAGGTAACTACTATAGTTAGCTCTCTCTTATAATTATAAGACAAATCAACTTATATTGATAACAATCTCACATCACAAGCATAAATACAAACAACAATTATTAAGGGTATTGATAGTTTGTGGAATTATTACTCGTAATGAGTTATCGTCGTCGTAGTAGTAGTAACTATAGCTATAGCTATACTAATTGTAAGTATTTACAAGTTATCTGTCATCTAGTGATTGGTATTGGTATTGGTATAGTCAAGTTGCATCGTTCATAACAACGCATCCATCCGTAACGTCTATAAGCTTAAACCCCAGCCGTATAATCCACCCGGTCTTTTTTAAATCCTTTATAAATCTCGGGGTATATAATTAATAAAAACGCGCGCCTAGGCCTTTTCGGTCTCGACATTGGTCTTTGGAGCATTCGACGCGGCAGCGTGATCTGCCATCTCTCCGTCCACTGCCGTATCATTGCTAGAGTTGGAGGCAATGCCCGGTGTGTTTCCGGGAAGCGATGGGGCGAACTTGCTCTTGGCACGGATCTTGTGGCCGTATAGGTAGAACATGACCGGAATAGGTACCAATATAGCAGCTACGCAGCCTAGCAACGTAGCTGCCCATTGAATTCCAAGCCCATTGAACATGTATGTTGCGAATAGGGGGAATCCGGCACCGCAGAGAGATCGAAGGAACGTGTTGCCTGCAATAGCCGAGGCAGCAAACATAAGATAGGCATCAACAAGGTAGTTGAGAGCCTGAAGGAAAATACCCATAAGACCGAACCCGGTTAAGATACCTGAAGCAGCAGGGACAATCCAGTGGATGTCTGATCGGTAACCCGACCATCCAAACCAGAAGATACCGCCAGTGAACGAAATACCACCAGCGATAACGATGGGGAGACGCCATTCGGGGATAGGGATGCCATTGTTGGCGGCTAGCTTACGTTGGTATGAAGGCTGGTCGAGCAGCACCACGATACCTGCTAGGAGTTGTCCAATAATCATGCCAAAGAAGGCTAGACCAGACTGGCCAGAGTTGAAGTGGTGTATTCCCTGGAAAACAAAAGGATAGGCCGTCAAGAAGAGATAAAGCAGTCCGTAAATGAAAGCCATGTAGATCGAAAGCAGTGTGACAATTGGCTCACCGAATAGAAGTCGCATGGGACGAGTAAAGTTCTTCTGAATCAGCTCCTTGAAGTCGACTTCAATTTCTTCCTGCTTGGCGTGGATACCCCAATTCTTGGTACGACGACGCAACTCGGCCGCCTTTTCGATCAAGATTACGGGAGGATAAGTCTCGCATAGGAAAAGTAGATCAAGGGCGAACGCCACCCAACCCATGATGCTCGCGACATACATGGTCCAGCGCCATCCGAGATAAGACGTCACAATGAAGCCTCCTACAAAAGGAGCTAGCAAGGGACCAGTAAAGACAGCCATGGAGAAAAGGGTAATAGCGACACCTCGAGTGGCATTGTTAAACATGTCCGAGAAGACGGCAGCAACAACAGCCAACGGGCAAGCACCGAAGAAGCCGGCAAAGAATCGGCAGATAAGAAGCGTCTGTAAATCCTTGGCCGTTGCACAAGCAACAGAGAAAAGGGAAAATCCGAACATAGCTATGACTATCGGTAAACGTCGCCCCTTTAACTCGGAGAGCGGCGCCCAAAATGTCGGGCCGGTAGCAAAACCGACCACGAACAAAGAAACACCTAATATGCCAACTTCGGAACTGACGCCGAATTCCTTAGCCACGTATGGTGTTGCGGCTGAGAAAATACTGGAGGCAAAAGCAGAAGTCATTGTAGTGTAACCGAGCATAGCGGCTGTGAGTAACCTATATATAGGAACTCAGGTTAGAGAATTGTACAGGTAAATTAAGCAATTACAACTCTGCAGTTGTTATGCAACTTACTTCTTTTTAAGCGACCAGTTCTGGGCGTGATAAGGATCATTAGGGCCATCAAATTCGACAACGTATTCTTCTTGGTTGGGTAAAGGGGGCGGGAAGGGCTTCCCGGCCCCGAAAGCAGGTAACGGTTTTCTCGACTCACGACTCCTAAGGCTTCGGCCAACGGTAGCACTGTGTTGGCTCCGGGCGGTATTAATACGGCTAAGTTCGGTAGGATGTCGTTCGAGGTCTCGTTGTGTGGGAATACGGCTCATACCGCCCATGTTCCTATGCGCCATACCACCACCACCGTCACTGGAAGTCGTCGATATAGACGACGCCGAAACAACTCGTTCGACTTCATTACTGGCACGGCGGTATGTATGTTCGGGGTTAGCTCTGGATGCAGAAGGTGAGATATGCCGTAAGGCATCCTCTTCAGCTCGGATGAGCTCGCGATCGACCTCGTCCATTATTCAAGCGATAATGGGATATATCTATATCTAGGTAACCACACCAACTATCAAAATAATATGGTTTGTCCCCAAATGGGTTATATATGCTTTGTTGTGACGGTGGGTCAGAGCGGTAAGTAGAAGTTTGCTCGTAAATTACAAACAAAGGTATAGTTCGTTATACTCGAGAACAAAGAAACGACGAGTATAGTATGATAGAATGGAGCTACGCGCACTTGTATCGCGAAGAGGGGCTCGACAAGAATTGAAGATAAGAAAAAAAGGCAAAAATTCTTCAATTAGGCCACGGGGGTACCCTGATAATAAAGGAAAGAGAAAAATTCATTCGAGATGGGCAGCTTGGGTCGGGATTAAGAAAGCTCTAATATCTAATAGAGACGATAGAGCGAAGGGGTTCGGCATTCGCTTTTTTGCCGTAAGTAACTAGAAAAGAAATATGGATCTAGACGGAAAGCTCTGGGTCTTCAATGACGAAGGATTAATCAGGGATGCACTATGTAAAAGATTTCCACAGGGCCTTTTTCAACTAATCAGCAGCCTAAATGCGCCGGGGGGGTTGTTCGTTGGGCTGGCTGTACCTGCCTCCGGGAATGGCGCATGAAACCGACCGTATCGTTTAATAGACTATCGTAGTAACACACTATCATAGTAGAAAGCTTGACCATGCCGTATTTCTAGAAAGTACGCGAATGGACCCAGTACTACGGCCGCATCCATGTCCCGATCCATGCCCTCATCCCGTCGGCTTTATGACAGCATGACCATTAATAACACCTGAGAAACCTGAGACTAGTAAGGCTGACTTATTAAGCAACCCTCCAAATGACTCGATCGTTGCCTCTCTCATCTGTTACCTAAGGTACTAGGTAAAGATCTCTAAATAGATCTCTTGAATACCTATTTGGCTTGTTACCTACCTAGTTACCTACCTGTTGGGTATGCTTAAGTCAGATCCCTTGATAATTACAGAAAGAACGGGGACCCTTGTAAAGCAGCCGCACCTATTTTGACCTCTTCTAACCCGTTGGACGGAGTTTAGGAAATAATCTGAAAAATTTCAGTAGGGGGGCGACTGAAAGGGTAGGATGGGCCGAGGTGCAAATTAGAGAAGGGGAGAAAGTGCTACGATGGCGGGGCCTTCGTATCTAAGATCTTTTGATTTGTACACAAGTATCGACTCCACCTTACCCATTGACTCCGTTGACCCCATTAAAACCCATTGAACGTGCGGTGTCGAGAGTATGTCGAGAGAGTCGAGATTCGAGATCGGGTCTCAAAGATTGGTTTATTAGTCATGGATCCCTGCTCGGCTACCCTACCCGGCTCGGTTTGAGGCGCTTCACAGCGGTGAGCTAGCAATCAACAATTAAAAATTAAAAAAAGCCTTTGTAATCTGATCTCCTATAATCACAAAGGAAACCTAGAAGAATAAAAAAATCAGCCTCGGCTCGTCAACACCGAGGGAAAATAATATTAGGTACCTACGTAAACACACGTAATAAATATGAAAATGAAGGTTGCGAGTAATGTGTGTAATCAAGAAACTAGTTACACAATATCACAGCAAACATATTTACACCGGTTACGATCTACGATAACTAGTAGATGTGTAGTGTATGATTTAATGCGTTTCTTATGATATCTACTTTTTGTAGATCATTTCTGGAGTCATACGTCAATGAGACGTAGGATAGATAGTGTGTGCGATAGCGGTAGAGTAGTAGTGCCCCAACACCGGGATTCCATATCTATCATGTATGTATTACATACGGTCAACGATCAACGGTCAACGGTCAACGGCCAACGGTCAACGCTGCGGCTTCCCTTCCGGGTGGGTAGTTCGCTAGACGCAAGTAATATAGTGTACGTACATAGTTTGATACCCATCCTGCCATCATACCACCATGCCGGTTATTATAATTCCGACGTACATAATACCACTGCGCTTACTCGTGCATAACTCTAGGTTAGGTTAGGTGATAATCAGATAGATAAAATTTGTGGGAGGGCTCACTTGAGGCAATCCACTCACTTAGATTTGTCAGACCAGTTAAGTACATATGCAGTGGATCGACTTGTTTGTAAATCCGATTCGAACTGCATTCCTTTCTCCACAGCCGTGCCGATTCGGACGGTGACTCGGAGATGGTGTTAGCGGTGATAAGCCACCGTACGGCGTAACCGATCCTAACGTCAGGTGGAGCGTAAGTTAAAGCTGACTGTGGTTGCACATTAATAGATGGCGACACCTGCAACCTTAACCTTACCACGAGGACGGGACGCACGGCGTAAGCTTGGGTTGGGTTATCCCATTCGTGCATAGGATCGGTCATTTGCGCAGCCCCGTTACACCGAAATCGCCTTTTCGACAAGAACGTAATCATTAAAGGATTCTACGCCCTACAGACCGCGGTTATTTCACGCCCCAGCCGTTTTCTAACAAACAAGTAGCTTCTTCGAGAGTCAACCCCGCCGTTTCCGGATATATCTTCCAGACAGCATACCAGCCAACAGCGCAGATGATGCCGTATAAACCGAACGTTAACGAAGGGGTTAATAGGTCCATCCTGCTATAGGTTAGTTTTTACAGCGGGAACTAGAGGCTATAGATTTATATGGAGGCGTTAATTACGAAACTGTTAATTACTTACTATAAGATGTGTTAATAGGTTAAACTTCAATAGAAAAAGATAGTATTGCAGCTGTATAGACATTAAGAGGTACGTACCAATGGCAAGAATGTCAACCCAACAATGAAATTGGCCAACCAGTTCGTAGCTGTCGCCAATCCACTACCAAGCGAGCGAACGTTAAGCGGGAAGAGCTCGCTTTGCATCCATGGCACATTGCCAAGTCCGAGAGCGTAAGCCGCAACGTATATCATGATACTTACTAGAATAACAATGGCAGCACCTCGCGAGGATATTGAGGTGGCGTCGATAGTAGGTGTACCGCCACCGACATTAGCATCGCTAGGCGGTAGTTTAAGCAAGCTGAAACCAAATGCTGACAGGAAAAGGCCGATTACCATGAAAGGTAATGAGTATATCAAGATCCGTCTACGACCGACACGGTCGATTGAAAGCAGTGCAAATACGGTAAAAACGAAGTTTGTAGCGGCCACTGTTAGCGATGTGAGCGTCGGGACCGAGAATCCCAACATGGTAAAAATTGTAGCAGAGAAATACATCAATGAGTTCTTCATGATCAGTTAGAATAGGAGACTTAGGAGGGGCGTAATGACTTACAAAACCGCAAAGCTGTTGTAACCCCTGAAGTAAGCAGGCGATAGCTAGCGCCCGCCGGTTTTTTGGCACATTGCGAAGCTCATCCCATCCCTTAAGCCATGTACCGCTGTTCCTGCCTCCATCATTGGCCAATGCTATATTCCCCTGCTCTTCTCTAAGCTCCATCTCAATGTCTTTTACAACGTTGTCAATTAACCGGCGAGAAGCTGGGTCGTATCCTAGCGTCTTTTCGATAACTCGTCGAGCATCTGCAGACTTTCCTACTTTCACCAGCCAGCGGGGAGTGTCAGGCATGAATAATAGAAGAAGACATTGCAGCGCAGCTGGCAAAGCCCCTAAGCCGACCATCCATCTCCATCCCGTAGAGGGATCGCCATGCTCAGCAAACATCCATCCAATAATGTAAGCTACGACTTGTCCAGCAGTGATCGATAGCACGTTCATCGTTACTAGCATACCACGGTAAGCCGGCGGAGCCAGCTCAGCAATGTATAGCGGTGTTACAAAGCTCGCAGCACCCACGGCGGCTCCGACTATCGACCGTCCAAGGACCATGCCCGACACAGTGGAGCTCATAGACTGAACCACAGCCCCTATTACAAAGAGCAGATCCGACAGTAGTATCACGGGTTTTCGGCCGAAGTAATCAGCAAGGACGGACGAGATCGGGGACAGGATGAGGGCGAATAGCGCGGTGCACGACGTGACGAGAGATTTATCGAGGGAGTTCAACGCCCTCCCCGACAGCGAGGTGCCTATCGAAACCAACGTGGCCGAAATTACTCCTGTATCATCTTTCCATGTATAAGCAGTTGCGCGGGACGTTGAGGGTATTATAGGTACTTACATCCGAACAGGAGCCCGCTAATACAAGCGGACAGAGTCAAGAGCCATATAAAAACGCTCGGGCGGCCAGCGGGCCATTCGAGAATGACATCCTCGTCATCCGAGCGCACTTCCTCTTCTAGTTCGTCCTCCTGATGCGACAGCAGGGGAGCTTCTGCTGGGCTTGCCATATTGAGATACTACTGGCGCTAGTGGTCACCGCATTAACTCATATTTGTATTAGTATGTTCCCATAAGAGTCACCGTGGTTTCAAAACAGAGAATCGCTCGCGGTTTGTCTTTAGGTTAGACTTCAAGTGTTACACTAATAAATGTTGAAGTGGTACGGTTTATGGTTCAGCACGCGACGTCAGCGGCCCGGCTAATTTTCGGCCTCCGAGGTTCACAGGGCAGAAGCTGCTGTGTGACATTACACACAACAGTGTAAGACAATTTAAACATAAACGTATATACATGTAGTCCTCGAATTATAATTAAAACATATTACCGGAAGGTATCAATACTGAACCAACCGACAATACTACTACTAACAAACAAGCCCAGAACAACGATATAAAAACGACCCTGTCTTGTAAAGCTCTTAGATGTCTGTTGTGGTTTACCACAGACACGTCGAACATCTTTTGCCAGATCGGCTTCTGTTGATATAACTCAACCCAAGTATCTTGCGTTTTGCTTCCAGAGCAGCTTTTGCTATTGCCCAACTCCGTCTGCCCAACCTCTGCTTTTGAATCTACACTTTCAGGTTCCGAGTTCGCGGCTTGTTCCCATGGGCGCAGCTGTCTCTTCTGGTTCATATACAGCCTGGTGCTTATTCCGCGCCCTTCTGTTAATAAGATGTAAGACCCAACGTACCATAGCGGCACGGCAGATAGTCGACCTATGCGGTTGACTTTGGAAAGGATCAGGATTATGTTTAGTATGATGGCCGAAACTATTATAAAAGCACCTAACGCCCTCGCGTATAGAATGCGCGAGGGGTTGATGTTGCAAGTGCTCCATCGGATGAAGTTGGGATGACTATATCTCCGCAGCTCCATCTCAGCTGCCAAAAAGGGTAAAATAAAGCTGGACGGGTGTGTCGTATGTTGTAAGGCGTGGAAGCAAGCAGTTCGATCTTCATGGGACAGGCTCAACTTCTGTGGTCCAGAGGTCGATATGTACTGACGAGCTACTTCTGTGACTTCGTCTCGGAAAGGCTGCGTCGAGACTTTCTTATCATTAGCTATAAAGTAGCTCAAAGAGACCATACCCCCACTTACAGGGTTGCCATCGCCATTCGTTTTGAGCACCATCATTTACCTCTGATGGCAGTGCCAAAGCTCGCGGCTTTGAGAAATTTATGTCTACCCCTATCTTAGATTCTGGCTTGCTGCCTTGCATAGCTTCCTGTGTTTCCGTCGGTGTGTCTCGGTCCAGAATTGTAAGTATCTGGCTTAGATTATCTATCCTCTCCTCCATCTTTATCGACCGCGGCCGTGGCCTCAGATATACCCTCTTCCCTAGCCTCCATACCGGAGATCTTTCTCTTTCACATCTAGGCAATTGTGCCCATTTCTTGACATAATTATGATACCATAGGAAAAACTGAAGATTCTCTGCGCTTCGCTCTATGCACATTAGATAATTCAGAAAGTCATCCAAGGAGCATGGCTTATATGCGTATTAGTATTATACGTCAATCGTCTTACGGTGCGTAGGTAGGTACTGACCGAGTGTGCCTTGCCCCCGACTATATATTCAAATGATAGCTCCGCCGGAATCCTTCTCTTGAATATTCTTACGTTCTTTAAGTATGGGGTAAGTTTTAATTCCGCCATCGAGTCCTTGATTTGGCTATCGAAGCCGGTAGTACAATACAAAGGGCAGCGGATCTTCTCATACTTACAGGCACAGATGGCCTAGAAAGTAGAGGACTTTATGTAGCACATCAGCCCAAAGAAAGGGAAAAGGGGAAAGGGAGAGAGGCCGGCTCTATACCATCTTATACTAAGAAGTGGCTTTTCATCTAGGTATTTGTCGAGGGATATCCCGGGAAGACATAACCTGCATATTGAAGACTGCCCCTCACACCCTGGAGCCATTGTTGTACATGGAATAAATGATACCACCCCTGATCTAAGCGAAACATAAAGTCCCATACATCTCTCGTAAAGACATCGACATCCTTGTCTGGTCACATCCGCGGGCGACCAACCTTAATTCGACCGCAAAGCACTTCGATATCGGACGACTAAGTTGCATAGGTAGGTACCTTATGTACGAAGGATTCTTCTCTAGCATCTCAAACAGTGAGTTCGACAGCCAATAATATAATATCAGATCACCTCCGATCCGTTCAGGTTTCAAAATCTACGGAAAGAACGAAATAAAAAGCCGACGGGACGCAAGTTGGAATCATCCCGAATGCAGTCGTGTGTCAAATGGCGATCTAGAGGACCTTTTGTACTGACGGATTCAATGGTTCCCCAAGCTGCGTTTGAAGATACCACCTTACGTACCGACTGCAACCATAGAGGTTAAAGAGTTGCATTACAATATATACTAGTTAACCTAATTAATCTGCGAAGGAAGTATGACGTTGCTATTAATACCATGAATGCAATACAATCTAAGAATGTACTTCACAACTACCCCGTTTCCGCTACTCTAAAGGCCCCCCTAGGCATTGCAACCAAGGCTCAACCCCTGATCCTCAGGCGAACAGTCTTAACCACCCCTTAAAACCATCACATAGGAAAAAACAAGAGCAAACCCAAAGACAAGCACCTCCAACGACGGGTAGCTAGAAAAGCCGAACGAGGGCTTAATCCCCCTTAGCCCACCACTCCGTCCCGTCTCTGCTATCTTGACCGTCGTGACCGTGACCCCGCCGGCTCCCGTCCCTACTCCCAAGACGGTAGTAGTCCTCGTGATAGTCGTGGGCGGGCCGCTCAAAACATTCGTCGCGAGGCCCGGCTCGGCGCGGTATACCTTCAGACACCCGTCTTTAGTACACTCTGTGTTCGGCGCGCAGCAGCCGCCCCCGATGGTCTTGTCGCAGGGGCTCATGCGTCCGTCGCAACGCGGTGGCTGGACCTCGCTGGCGAGACATTGGGACTCGCCCGCGCAGCAGTAGACGCCCGACGGCGAGAAGATGCTCGAGTAGCAGACCATTCCTTCGGGACAGCACATATTCTTCGCTTCTCGTTAGACCACATCTATATCTACACCACCATCCCCCTGAGGTGACGATAAAGAGCCGAAGAGAGGTGCCAGTACAAGGATGTCAGAAAGATACGAACAGGGAGATCATAAGCCTCGCAGCTATCCCTCCTCTCGCCGCACGCATTGGCGCTCACACCTCTTGGGACGACAGGCGGGGTGCCTGGTCCGTTGGGCTGGCCGTCGGTAGACTTGGCCTTGTCTTTCAGCAGGAAGCCGCCGCTCGAGTAGTACATGGCGTCGTAGTACACGGTGAAGACGACGCCGGTAATCAGCACGCCGACGACGACTACGACGAGTGATATGAGAAAGATCCATCGCAGCGTAGGCCGGGTTTGGAACGGGCACTACCGATGCCAGTCGAACTTGGCTCGTAGACAATTTTCGTTCTTGATGTTCCAGGCCTTACGCTTATGGCTGTCGCAGTGTTCGTCAGCGGTTGCTACTGGAGGCTGCTGTGGTTGGGGTCGGCTTTCTTCTGCCATGTAGGTATCTAGGTAGGACTAATGGGGCTGTTTGGAATCTTTAGGGTTGCTATCAAATACTAGATGCACTTTTGGGTGGGAAAGATTTTAGGTAATATCAGGAATTTTAGGCGTAGGTGGAAATGAGGATTGGTAGAATTATTATCTGAGACATTTCATTCAAGATGTATACATGTAGGTAAGCAAGCAGCACCTACTCTATAGGGGGTAGACATTGTATGTGACTACCTTCCTGTGAGAAGGGTTATATTGTAATCTACCTAACAGAAGGAATAATGTTCTCACTTGAGACACTAATAATAGCTTACACGTTGCGTAGGTAGCTAGGTACTTACCTGAGACTGGGCTACCTTAGGTACATGTTCCTTCTTCACATCGTACAAGTCGAAACGTACAATAATCACATTGAAGCAAAAGGTTCTATAATAAGTGAAGGGTATCACAGCCAAAGCGGCGTTTTTATTTAATTGGTATCAGGAAGTTGATCTTCCTCAGCTGTGTAATTGTTGCTTCATGACAATCATGAGTATCGTTTATCTGAAAATCTCTTGATTCATCCTCCTCGTATGCAAGTCGAAGCACATTCCTCGCAGTCATCTTCCGAAGTGTAATCATCTAAGCAAGCATGTGCAAATGTCCACAACAGACGCCGATCATTAGGTAATGGCCTGGAGCTATCCAACGCAAGACAACAAACGCCGTGTACAATGCCTTGCGGATGCTCTAAAGAAACTTCCCCAACCGAGTAGTCGAAAGGAAGAATTAGGTGGCGCCTGACGAATAGTGCCGGCCATTAAACCTCCTTGTATGTGACTAATTAAGGGAGGAGGGCACGGCGGAATAGAACGTCAGGGCCGAAAAAAGTTATAGTTTTAAAATCTTTCGATCGAATTCAAGTTGAATTAAAGCCATAACGTGAAAACCATCATCACACCGACGAGACCGGCACCCATACCAGCAATCTCCTTCGACCCAGAGACGGCGTTCTGAGTTTCTGACGGATCGGCACTGGGAGCCGTACCGGTAGCACTGGGCACAGATGAATACGAACTGGCGGTAAGCGTTGCTCCTAAGCTTGGGACGGCGACGTTGCCATTAACAAGCCATCCGCTGGCAGTTGAGGTCGGGCATGCACGTGTCGAGACTGACTTCGTGTCGTATTTTGATCTGGGAACCCCAGTGGGTGTAATAGTCGCCCAGTGCTTGCTGAGGTTGTCGAAATCAGGTTTGACAGGTGTTGGGGTACCTGCACGCGTGAAGCCACCGGCGATATCCTTACCGGTGACAGTCGGGTCGACCTTGGGACCGTACGAAATTAAACCATATTCGTTGGCTTCCTGTATCCATTCGTACACAATAGCTCCGCTCCAGTCATTCACCATTTCAGGGCCGAATATAGCAACTTGGTCGTCGAACAATCGCGGACCAGGCTTATTACATCCAGTCTCAGAGAAGAAGATAGGCACTGGAAAGTTCTTTGCCTGCTCTTGCAGGTTGGCGTAACCGGAGGTCTGATAGTCGGTGGGATCGCACCATTGGTATGAATTCAAGCCGTAGAAGTCGATGTTTTCGGACGCGTTTCCTCCACAGGTAAGATAGTCTTGTAACCAAGGTCGAAGCTCTGCAATATCCGTAGCAGAGTAGCCAATTGGGATCTTGCGGTATCCCTTCGAGTCTCTATACGCCTTCAGATCACGGGTGCTTGCCTTAATGAACGGCGCGGCCAGCGACTGATTGTTGATGGCGATAATCTCATTTCCCACAAACAAGCCTAGTAGATTGTCATAGTCATGGAATGTGTCCATAACCTTGGAGTAGGCGTCGAATTGGGTTTGATTCCACCAAGGATCATTCTAAGACAGTTTAGTACTGGCTAATTCTAAGGAAGGCTGCCAAGTCTTCTGGAATTTGAGCTTACGGGCAAGATATAGGTATCAAAGGTGTCCATGTCTACCATAGCATAGATACCAGCGTCGGCGAAAGCGGACATGCAACCGTCATGGTCCGCCTTTGGGTCGACGTGATAGACACGGATAGCATTGGCACCCAGCTTCTTCATGAGAGAGGCATCCCGCTTACATTGTTCAGTGTCGATCAACGGGTCCTCTATATTCAAGTCAGTACTATAACTCGAATTGGTTTGCTGGATTGGGAATATTTCAGGGGCTGAACTTACTCTCGGTAAGCTGATAAGCAACTCCCTTTATAAAGAATTGATCGCCATCGCTTGTGAAGAACTTGCCGCCGACTGTCTCAACTGTCGGTAGGGCATATGATAGCGTAGCGCTGCATAGCGCTAAAAGCAGTGAAGAGCGCATGGTATTGGATTGAGAGCAACAGTATGGTGTAACAATGTAGATTATGGTATTTGATAAAAATAAAAGAAAAATACTTGTGAAGCTCTTAATAAATCCTCCACGGTTCTGCGACTAGTGAAGAGCTTGAATAGTAACGATGGTCGAACGAGTGGGAGTCGAGTCGTTAGGGATGAATCCTTAGTAGCGAGGGCCAGAAAGAGTATCAATGTCCGGAGTCGAAACGAATGCGCTCCAGATCAAACTTGGCAACGAACGGACAAGCGAATGTTTATGATTTTTCCCTTTTCCCTTTTCGATTTTGACTCGACCAAATCTCTGCGGCTCTACTCCTCCGAAAGTAAATCACGGATAACACGGGGGATGCATGGAGAGAAAAGAGAAGGTTGAAGAATCCGGAGAAGAAGAAATATGGACGCGATGTAGCGTACCTAAGGTCTTGTACCTAGGTCTCAGCAAGGCGCAATCCTAGCCTGTACCTAGGTACATATCAAACGCACTACTACCTCCGAAGTAGAATGTCCATGGGGGTCTGGGTGCCACATCTGGACCTGAGCCACGCCGCTTTAAACCTGAGCCTGGCCGGAGCTTGGCCTGAATTCGGCCTGAGTTTGGCCCCCAATAAACGCATGCCGAAAAAGAAGAGTATGCACAAAGGAATTATACACAAATAACTCTGGCGCAACGAACCGACTTTACAGTAAAAGCTTTTTTACGGAGGGTTTCCGTTAATGACTTGTGGCTAAACACATTTCTGGACCTTAGCTTTTCGTTTGATTGCACCAAAGCCATTATTCCTTATAAAAACTACTCAATCGTAATACAACTTTTAGAAGCTATCGCTATGACCCAAAGATCTAGTCGACAGCGAAATGTAGGAGAGATGGTGAAGCTATCTATACGGAGCTGATAACGGAAGATGCAATGTGGGACGGTTTGAATTGTGGCGCTTCTTCCCATATGAGCCGAGGATTGACCGATGACCTTTGTCTGCTTCGAGCTAGCCTGTCTCTACTTAACATGAGGCCGTATAGCCTGAAGAAGTAGAATCTCTGAGTGCTCCCAGCCTGGCGGGATGATATGCCTTGCGACGAGGCGCTTGAATAAGCGATGTAACAGACGGCACAGCCAAGGATCATTATCATGGAGCTGGCACGGCCATAGGCAAGGCAGACGTCTAAAAAGAGAAAGAAACCATCCGTGGAGGAGGCCTCAGTAAAGAAAATACGCCTGGCCGTCGTATTGATGGAATTAGATCGCATTGCGATGATGACCTCCTGGGTCCTAAGGAAGGTTGGTCTTGTGGCGATGCTGATCGTGGTGGCTCGTCTTGCAATAGCTACTTCTTACGAGTCGACCGTGACGATGAATTCCTTGGCAGCTACCAGAAAGGAGGTAAATAGCTAAGGTCCTTGTTACGCACTTTGTATAGCCTACCTAGGGAAGATGGCTTCCTAGCATTTTATCAGTAGGGCGGCGGCACGGTTGTAAGAAAGGTGTGTGTCGAAACAGTTCAGCCACTGGACAAGGTGATGTTGTGAGGGGAGGCTGTGGCCAACCAAAAGGTATAAATAAAGGCACCCACCCGACCCTTAGAATGGGGGGACTCTTCTCTCTTTCTTTCCAACTTGACATCTGTGCCGGGTTGACACATACAAGATTATTTTAGAACCTTATCATCGTTTTCGGCCCCTAATGGCAACAATCATCCAGTCTTCAGCTCACAAGAGGCAGCAGATGGAACAATCCACTGGCTCTGCAGCTTCTGAGATAGCTTTGATTCAACCCCAGCGATCTTCACCTGAGCCCAAGCAACCAACCGTTGAACCTCTCACCCCTATTCAGACCGAGTTCGATACTGCCGCTTCAATGGCTGCCAAGCTGCGTCTGCAGATACTCATCAACGAATTGCCCGATGCGTCGAAGCAGCTCCCAAGCGCGGACATGCTTCAGTATTACTTGTCACAATTTCCCAGTCCAAAACGACATGACCTTTTAAGATTTCTCGAAATGCTTATCCAGTGCTGCAAAGAGCTCAATGCCACTGATCAATACGAAGAGCGACAGACACCTGTACCTGCCGCAAAGCACGCTCAACCTTCAGCCTGTAGTGATGACGGGCTCGCGGACAAGACCGAAGACAGTCTTGCAAACTTCCCAAGGTCTTCCAAGGATAGATGCGAGGACAGCCAATCACCAGCAGTAGCCCAGACGGAACATGAGGACAGTCAGTTATTCCAACATGTCCAGTCCGGAGTTGTACCTGAAGACATCCCAATGTCTACAGTTGAGGAGCAATGCGAACCCGAGGACGAACTTGATGAACCAGAGGATGACCAGAGGCCTCCGGTAGAAAGCACGACAGGGGTCGCATTGGAGTCCATGTACGGACTCCGCCGAACTGCGCGGTCTTCTGGGAGTTGGAACCACCTTATTGATATCAAGGAACTGGCTCCGGAACAGGTAGGGGAGAAACTATATCCCGGTGGTTATGACGTCGAGAACGATCACCCTGTCGAGAAATTTGTCGATCCTCTCTATATCACAAGAGATATGCCGGACGAAAGAGGTGAAGACATAGCATCTCAAGACTCACCGTGGCCAATGCTATCCCCTCTACGTGCTTCTACTCCGGATGAACCAATCGCCATGAGCGAGGCCCTATTCTCTCCGAGCACTTCGAATGGGCCGGTAACAGCTATCCCAGAATCTCATGATTCTCCTTCCAAATACACAACAACAACACTGGTGGGCAGCAGCCGTCGTGACACCCCCGCCCAAGACAAAGGGACCACACCAGAAAGCACTATCAGTAGCGCTATGCAGGAGCCTTATTGGACGCTCGTCACTCAGTCTGATAAGGAATTTGCCACGGATAGTCTTGAACAGACGAAAGACTTCAGCATATCTGGTAACTCTCTAGATACCTACAAGCATATATTCATCTCATTGCGGGGAGAACAGCGGGGCGAAAAAGATAATATCACATATTCAGACGGCTCAGAATGGATGGGTCTAGTCGAATCGGGCCTCCAAGATCGACAGAAGAGTTCTGTTCTCTACGCCTTGACGGCGATAGGTTTTTGCCGATGGCACGCAGACCAGGTGCACCTCGATATGCAGACCTCGGGGGTGTCTCTGAAAACAGCTACGACCACAGTCACGGCAAGAATTCTTAATGCAAACGAATCGTCAAGAGATCAGCGCCGTATGTCCATGAACACACACTTGCAACGTGGGAGGAAATGGTCCAAACTAGTGGACAAGCTCAGTTTTGGCATCCTCTTCAGATATACATGGTAAGTAGCTCAATTTCAAAGGCAATAACACGCTATTAACATTCCACAGGGCGCTTGGGAAGGCAAACAACACATCACTCGAACAATTAGTGTCCTCTTTGCAGAACTCTCCTGTGAAGATGTCGATACTTCGACATTTAGAAGTACAGCTAGAGACGTTCCTCTCCGTGGGCCGAACGAATCCGGACGTCCTGGAGCAGGTACTCACCGGAGAAAAGCTCTTGGATCGTTCGTTACAGCCTCTCGACATGACTGACTAAGTGAGAGATCTTCAAATATCGATGAGAAGTTCAACTCCTACAGGCAAACTTCACATTCGAGATTCAACGTGGGGCTTCTACATCGACCAACTGGACAGATTTAATAAAGGCCGATGGTTTGGCGAGGATACGATCCAGCTCTGCATGCGCCTAAGTGATAGACTATCCTTTATGCGCATCGGATCCCCTGTTGCGATCCATGACGAACAGACTGGGAAGGCCCTGGCTGACCCCCTTCGATGGGCTGCAAAGCACGTCGAGGATTGGAACGTCAGAGGAGGAAATGACCACCTGGTGTGCTTCTTCCCGCTCTTCCTGGAGAATACCCACTTCACCCTGCTCGAAATCAACCAGGTCGATGGCTTTATCTACCACTACGACGCGGCAGGATACAAGGCTCGTCATATCAAAGTAAGCTTATGAACTTTCCCCCACGGACTTCACATTGACTGTTTGGCAGACGGCTTGCAAAGCCCGGTTCCCCAACCTAAGCTGCGTGGACCAGGTTCGTATGCTCACTTTGGAGATGGGAGTCTACTAACAAACGCGTCAGAAAATTCCTGGTCCAAACGACAGTTCTAGCTGTGGGCCGCTCGTCGTTGCCATGCCCTGCAGCTGAGAGTCGATGCTTTGAGTCTCATCCGAAAGGCTTGGGATAGCAAGATTCTGTTACCCGAACTCGGAGATGACAGCTCGGGGGATGATATTATGATGAGTACGGCACGTTTTAATACTACGAGCCCGGGGCATAGCGACGAAGTGGACTTGGAAAAAAAGGGGCATAGCAAGGCCATGGACCAGAAAGATCGGAAGAGGAAACGCGCGGCACGTGACATTTCATACTCGGCGCCGACGACACAGAAGAAAACGAGGAAGACTGAGTAGTGATTGACTATCTAGAAGGACAAGACACTGGACGTAATAGCCAACATGGTGACAGGATACCAGGCTCGCTGGCTCAGAGACTTTCCACCTAAAACGACCGGCAAGTGAAGCGAGGGGGGTGAGGCTGTAAAGGAGATATTGCCGACTGGCGTGACGTTAAACGGCCCGGTGCCGATGAGCGAAGCAATGGTACCGACTGTACCCACAGCACCAACCGACGTGCTGTTGGGTTGTGAGGTCGGTCGTGAAGTTGGAGCAGTAACGGGGATAAGCACAGTCTGTACTATAGTCTCCGTGACATATTGAGTCTGAGTCGAATCGCCGGCGTTGGTTGTCGCAGTTGTGGTGCCTGCTCTCGCGGACGCGGTGCTCGCTATCTTAGTGGTGGTGCTTGAAGAGATTTGGTTGGTCTGCGTTACGTTTGACGTGATTGGCGTATGGAGACAGGGGTCAGGCTTGAACTTTAATGAGCCAATGGCTGTGAGCGTTCCAAACTGCAGTGCAAAGCTGACATTGTCGGTCCCCGGCTTTTATTATGTCGTTTTTTTGACGTTAAAACAGTCTCAATGTCGGGAAAATCAGAATCCTCCCTGAACTTCTTCTCCCTTTTAGATATCAACGGTGAACCCTCGAACCCTCGCCTCTTCAGGTCTTTTACCCAAGAATCACAGTCACATTCAACCCAATAATCAATCACACCATCCCACCCTTTTGCCTTCGGAGCTGTAAGGTTGACATAGACGACTAGGCCGTCTCTCTCGTGAACAGACCTAGCAAACTCCTTCACCATGTCTTTAACGCCCTTAATACGCAATCTGGTACCAAGAATGAGAAGGACGTTGGCATTGCCGTACGTGAGATCACGTATTTTGATATCCGTAATCTCATCAGCCCGAGGATGGACCTCGTCGTAAAGTACGATATCGGGTCGGAGCGCCCCAGGATTCGACGCACGCTTCCCGCTTTCTATTCGCGCCTTGGACACACGAGAGCAAGCGGGACAAACTGGTTGCTGTCCTGACATGGTCGCGGTTTCTCGTCCGTTTCGGTGCCAACGAACCTGCATATTGCAATATGAACAACGCAAAAAGCGGAGGCTACCATGCAGCTGGACGCACTCAACGCCTCCTTCTCCGCGTCTTGTACCAGTGCCGCGCTGAAGATCAGTACAGAGACCGGCTTTCCGTTCTTGATCGTCGATATTTTGCGTATAATTCCGGATGAGCTGTCCTCGTACGCATAGCTCGCGGATGAAATAATGTGTTAATGTGGGCTTGCGCTCTCTTGCGAGCTGGCGGAGTCTGGTGTGGTAACTGAGAAAATGCGGTTGCGTCGTTTTGTTGGATAACGCTGTTGAGTGAAAGAGGTCCTTCGTCTTGATCTTCTGAGCCTTGGCTTCTTTCGACGTTTCATCATCTGTGTGGTAATATCGATCCATAGAGCAGTAATCCTAACCCAGATTAGTACGCAGAAACTACAAGGGACTAAAGAACTTACTGGAATACCTGCATTCGTGCTGATACCGGCACCTGTGATGACGACGATATTGCTAGATCTCAAGATAGCATCTGCGATGGCCTGAAGCTCGCGTGTGGATTCCGGCCTGACTTGAGTCAGATGTAGTATTTTGATGGCGCTCTCCATTGTTTTATGTTTTCCGACCAGTGAAGTGAATGGTCACAGGCAGAGAGACCAAGATGAAGATGTGAGGACAAGAAGGTAAGTCTGGAGAGGGAGAAGACGGGGCTCGGTGACCCTTATATACCTGAGCAGGTGCTGACCCAGGATGGGGCGGCAGTGTCCATATGCCTTAAGCGGCACTCTCCCCGAGATCCCCTCGTATGGATAACTTCCTGGAAAGTCATCACGGCCGTGACTATGCAGGAACACAAGTCGCGCTCCAAGGTCTTCTCTGCAGCAGCCCCTTCCATATCTCAGGGGCCTTGGCTTTATGGTGTGCCTTACCATCACCAAGGATCGTCATATGCTAAAGGGAGAGGAGAGGACCCGGGTCTTCCATTCCTTTCCATCAACCCTCTCTGTGCTCAAGTTCTCAGCTACTTCGTTAGACTCTTGGCCGACCTGGTCTATCCCGTCTAAATTTCGAAATTCCTTTAGGCCTCACACCTCTGACTGCCGTTGGCTTCTTTAACGGCCTTCGGTCACGAGGTCCTGAGCTGCTCGGCTTGCGTGTACTTTGGGAGGGCCGTAAAGACGCTTCATAGAGTGGCGGTGCTTCACCTCGTCCCAAGAGCATACCAAATTCGGGCAACTGTCCCGCGAGCCTTCGGCTCATGCGTTCCTTCTGATATGTCTTGCGTTTTCTCTTACGGCGTTGGGGTACTGCTGGTGCGTTGTCTCCATACGCTCGGAGCATGTCTGGTCCGGACAGGTCACGCCTTTGATTGGGGGGCAGGGCTTTTGCATGAGTCGGCGCAGACCGTCGGGACCGAATGTCTCCATAAGTACCACCTTGCGGTGCGTTCTTTGTCACTCGACTGCTACGAGTTTTGCGAGAACTGTCTTTCGCTGGTGCAGGTGCTGTTGCTGGCGACTGCGGCACTGCTTCGCGCCCGCAGGTCTTTCGCCGAAACCATATAGACGAGCCAGCTCGTTCTGCCTTTTGAGAGGGACTCCGAATTCATCCCACACACGGAATCTATCGTTCATCTCCTCCTGGGTTCGAATGAAGAGGGGGTATATGTCTGGTGGCGGCTGTTGGCGGCGCGCCTCTTCTGCTCTTTCTAGGGCCCTTTCTAGGACGGCCCGGTCTCTTCGTTCTTCGTCCTCAATCCTTTGCAAAGCTTCTGTACGTGATGAAGCATCGCCTTTGGCGTCCGGCAGGGCCTCCCGTTGTCGCCGACGGGAGACGCGAGCGTGAATGCCCTTGCGCCAGATTTCCCATGCGTCCTTATCCTCCTGGGTCTCTGAACGCCCCGGAGTAACTGAGCTCTTGGGCGGAAGTTCTCCGTAGAAGTAAATCCTTGCAGCATCGTGCTTCCGTACCCAGCTATCCGATGCGTCTTCCTCCTCAGCGGTGATTGCCTTTCCAAAGTCACGAGATCCTATTGGTGCAGGGTTCGTCTGTCGCCATTTATGCATGGCAATACTAGCTTCATGTGCAGCAACGATCTGTTCCCGTGTCCAGCCCTTCTTGGGGAGGTCGATGTGGTCTTGAAAGTGGCGCTGTTCAAGGGAGAACCGAGCAGGGTCCACATAGCGAAAGCTTTCCATCGCTTCCCGCTTCTCGCAGGCTTGCCTGTCCCCATCCTCATTTTCACGTAAAGATCTAGTCCCGTCTATAAGGGCCTCCTTGAGGAAAATTCTCTCAAAGTGATAGCGCTCTTCATCCCAATGGAAACGTCTTCGGTCAAGCTCTAACCCCTCCCATGGATCGTCGGGGAGTGGCGTCGGTTCACGAGGCTCGGGGGTTGGGGCATAGGTGTTATACCCACTGAGGTCGGTATCGCTATCGTCGTTGTCCTTTGACGGAGTTGGAGATGCAGGCTTGCTAGAGATCTTAATGCTTAGATCCTTCGAGATCCGCGCCCATAGGCGCTTCCAGCCTGCATCAAGCATTTTTCCAGCTCGAAGTCCTGGTTCGAACGGCCGCCCTATTGGACTCCAACGATATCAAATCTCGCTTCGTACAGCAACAAACCTAACTCCAAAGGAATGGGACAATCATTCTTCAAGCAGGTCATACCACTCCGGAACCTCCTTGATGAGACTCCACATGTACTTCTCCAGCTTGGCCGCACATTTGGTGTATACCGTTGTTGCGTCGTTATACTGCCGACAATTACTAAAAATCAGTTTGAGATCGCCGACAAGGTCTTTCGGAGCAGTATAAAAATCATGCTCCAATCTATCTTCCACAGTTGACAGATCCATTGGTGATGTAATCACATTGTAGTAATCAGGAACCTCGTCCTTGTTCACGGGATTGAGGAAGGGCCATGCTTGTTTGTGGTTCTGAAGTCGGTACAGCAAACGCCGAAGTTCGTTGAAATGAGGTCCGTGGCGTGGTTCCCGTGCCAATTCGTCCATGTGTGGAGACCAGCCAGTTGCCCGAATGGCAGAGATAGAGAGTGGATCGATTGGGGTGATAACGCCGTTGGCCCATTGCTGAGGCGGTTGGTGGATGATGTGGCTCTTGCTCAAGAGACGAATTTTGGCTTGTACGGTTTCCTTCTGCTTGAGAAGCATACGACCAGCTTCGAGATAACGTATTCGGGGAAGCATGGAGCATTGCATGAGTGTCCCTCCTTCGTAATCCTTGATGTACCCCATCCAGACAGACTTGTCGAGAGTTATTTCTTTGGTGAAACCTTGTTTTTGGAAATACCCGGTGGCATAATTATCGGCGTACGTTAGAAAATGCATCACTGGGGAAGTAGCTTTGACATAGTCCTTGAAATGGGCCATGAGATGCGCTCCATATCCTTTCACCTGCTGATCAGATTGAACTGCGCAAAAAACGATTTCAGCAAACTTGCGAGCTCGAAATTCTCGGAATGATATGCCGGCAATGACCTCCAGAGGATTTTTGACGATGGCGATAGACAAATGATTGCGATCGTAAACGAGACGTGCGATGTAATCTTTGGGCATTTTCGGAAGCTGTTTTTGAAACAGGCATTTGAGGCCTGTAAGAACGATCATACTCTCTCGGGCGCCATCATTGTTGACAACTCGGAATTCGATCTCGCCATTTCGTTCTTCCAAAACTGCAGGCTTTGAAACAGTTAGAATGTTTCCTGACATTGAAAGGTACTACTGGCATACCTTATCTGGGAAAGGAACCCTCCGGGGTATAGCCGGAGGTTGAACAACCGGTTCTGTCAACCCATCATGAGATATTTTGATTCTTTTGGTATCCGACGCGATGTTCGGTTCTTCGGAAGCCGCGCGTTTTGCGACGAGAAGATTGTGCCCGTGGTCGGCTGGAAATGATTGCGAAGCTGCGTTGTCCATCTGCCTTGTGAAAGACAACTGAAACTTGATTAAGTAAACTAAAAATACATTATTATTATTTTTTACAAACACTCTGAATGTATGAATGTCTGAGTGACACGTGACCGCAGGTCACGTGTATGTACATGAGTACATGTACATCTCACACCTTGCATGCCGATGAAGCTGGACCTTCGATAGGTGATATTCCAAGTAGTGCAGGTTAGCCTCGAGCTCTCTGAATTGTTGCAGTCCTTATCCTTTGAATGATGGATGTTGGGTTGTTGGGAATTGGGGTGTCCCTCCCAAGTATTTCCGCCTGGGAATTACCCCACCGCCACGTGACAATATCTAACTCCTAATCGAGCTTAGGGTAATTAACCGAGTAAGTGCCCGAATGGCCACGTGTTTCGTATATGACACTTATCTTGCTCACAGTGGTCTAGAACCATCATCTGCTAGTTTTTGTTTTGTGTCGCTACATCCCAGGTGCCTTAAGAAGAGTATAGAGTATTCTTTTTAGGAACGGGGGACCGTCAAACAGTCAATACATATAGATACAGCGAGAAGTTGACAACAGGCATCTTTCCGTGTCATCATCCGTTATGAATAGAGATGCTCTAGGTTTGCCTCGAAAATGTTTTCATGAAATTCCTATTGAGGTTGCGTTGCTGGACGAAAGCTGTTTCTTATTAAGGGGCCATATCTCCTTAGCGGAGTCTTCTTCGGCGAGGCTGCTGACTCGACCCAAAATCTGCCTTTCTCTTATGACCACGGGTGCCAAATGTCGCCGCCAAACCACTCCGAGTGACTAACCTTGAAATCGTGTATGGAGCACCGCTTAAAGGAAAGGGTGAACTCGACCGCCCTTTTTTTTAGCTCCAAGTTAACCTTTTCGCCTGCGGTAAAATCGAGTACGAACTGAATATTGCCATGGCTATCAGCTGCCGGCTTGGTTCGCATCTGCCTGCCGTCGATCAAAAGAATGTAGTTGTTAAGGCGCCGTAAAATGTGAGCTAACGCCGGGTCTCCTGCCTTCCGCGTACATAGCACTTGACCTTGGATGCGAAACCGTGATCCTAACTTCGTTGGGACCGCGGTTAATTCAAAGTAGAACAGAGCTGCAAAGAGCCGTTGGGCAAGCTCATCTATAACAGCTCGCAAACCTACGTCTCGAAGCACAAGCGATCTCAACAAAGGCATGGATGCGGTGTCATCCAGGGGGATTGTGCCTTTCAGGGTGATGTCGAGACGGTAACATCCGTGCTCTCGCGGCGCCTTTCGCACCAGGCATATGACATCGTCCCAAGTCCTTCGGCCACGGAGGTATGACAGATATGCGTGAAAAAGGCGGGGCAGCCAACCAGTGCGCCAGAGCCCCCTGGGTCTTTCGGCGACCATGCTAGGTTTAGATGGCGAACCAGTGCCGAGATTTATAACGAAGTCCGGCGTATCATCCGCCGTAAGCTTCCGGAACTCTGCCAGGCCTATAATGGTAGGGTTATTTCGCACAACGCCGCCGTCTTGCAACATACCAACTCCTAATACGTGGCAAAGCGGGAAATACCTGAACCCTCGTTAGCTACAACCTAGGATAAAGCTGTTAACACATACATTAGGGCAGCGGATGTACTTCAGGCGCTGCTTAATATTAATAAAGTACGGTTTTCTTAAAAATACGCTATAAGCTTACACCTCCTACGTTTTAACGTAACCGTAACCTTAAAGTGCAATATAACCAGTCTTAATCCCACCGATCCCGTTATAATTAATAAAGAGATAAGTTATCAACGGCTTAATACTTATAGTTAAGATTGTCAGATAATACCACTTAAGCCGATTGATAAGAGGCACGTGTCATTTTGTCAGTTTGGTGTATGTAGTATTGTCTAACAATTAAGAGTCTCATCGATCTCAAACTTACCCAATCAACAAGATACGGAGCTACGACCCATTATCTAAATGGCGACCTCCTCAAAGGTCATCTACCGTAACGCTGAGGACTGGGAAACCTTAAAAGACGAGATAACAAGAAAAGCACGAAGTCTTAACATATGGGAACATATCAACCCAACAGAGCCAACAGAATGGCCAACTCCTCCAAGTCGACCATCAAGAGCCACGTATGAAGAAGCATCACGCCGAGGCGGTGCCAACGGTCGAGGCGGTCCCAGACGAGGCGCTAGCGCTCTAGCAGACAGTCCAAACACCTTAGAAGAAGCACAATTCGATTCAGTGGGCTACAACGCAGCCCTAGCCGAATATCAGATCGACCGCAAAGAATATGAGGTCTTCCAGAAGGCCAATGCAACCATGGTTGACTGGATGTGTGAGGTTGTAACGCCATCAGCGAAGCTCACACTCCTCCCACCCGACGAGAACCTGAAGCAGTGGTATCAGCACCTAGCTGAAGCAGGAAGTGCGGTAGAATCAAGCAACATGTCAAGAGCAAGGGACGAATACCTCGCCGCCAGAGGTGCCATCATAAAAAACCCCAAGAAGATCGCCGAATGGATACAACGGTGGCAAGAAGCAATGGCAAAAGGTCGAAACCATGGCGTACCAGACACCCTTACAGCGGAAATTTGGGCTCAAGAACTGATCAGCGCCATGACCCCTATTCTGCCAAATTGGGCCTCAAACTTCAGGATGATCCATAAAGAAGCCATTAAGAACAACCAAGTGACCTACCAGAAGGTCGCCGCTGATATCCTCGAAGAAGCGAGCATATTGAACAAAGGGACAGGGAAGCTCTGGAAAGCAGGCTTTCTAGCGCTTCATGGTGAAGAAGAGGCTGAGGAGGAGCAGGACTCGTCAGATCAACCTCAACAGGACCCTCCACACAACCGAAGGGGTAGAGGCAGAGGACGAAGGTCACCACGAGGAGCTCCTCGTAACACTCCAAGAGGCAACCCACGAGGCGGTGCTGCAGGTAAGAAGCGAAGCCATCATGAGGCTAACCCAAGCACAGACAACGGCAACCTTTGTAGGTTCTGCTTGACCTATCATCCCAACCCTTACTGCTACTACGCCTTCAGGGAGAAGGCACCGGAGGGCTGGCGAGGCAATAAAGCCATCGAAGCTCAAATACAGCATCGACTTGAAAACGAAGACGCCCTTAGGGAGGAGTATAACCGCCTGAAGAAGAAGATGGACACGGGTAGCTTCCCTGATGCCAGCTGACTAGCTAAGAGCATCAAAGGCGTTCTCAGCAGCTTCTGGGTAGACCTCTCAAAAGGCGCCTTCAACACCACAACATACCCCTTGAAGAACTCTGCAATCCTCGACTCAGGAACCACGCTACACATCTTTAATCAACTAGAACGGTTTTACAACTTCTTCTACGCCGAGCCAGGTGACGGCGTATATGCCGGCAGCACCTTCGTGCCAATACGAGGCTATGGGCAGGTTGACATCATTCTCAAAGGACCCAAAGGCAGCACCGCAGTCACCCTTTACGACGTAGCCTACTGTAAGGATTTCGCCTGCAATCTGGTCTCATTGAGGCTATTGATAAAAAGAGGGTATTATTGGGACAACAAGGCACCAAACAACTGCCTACGCCGTAAGGATGACTCAGTTATCTGCGAGCTAACAGTAAAGTACGATCAGTACGTGCTAGAAGACCTTCCTCTCACCTACACCAAGTCAGCCTTTGCAGTACGCCGACGCACCATACACTCTGCCACCGAACGAGCTGCCAAAGAAGGAACTGGCCACCTATGGCACTTAAGGCTAGGCCACGCAGGCCCTGAAGCCATAAGTCACCTCGCTACCAATACAAAAGGCACAAGGCTTAAAGGACCATCTACAGTGGATTGTGATGGGTGCGGGCTGGGAAAATCACAGCGAAAAATACGCCGAGCTCGCCGCACAAGACCCGTGGCACCAGGGGACCGAATCGCGATTGACTTTGTGGACCTCGAAGACAACATTGAAGGGTATACATCAATGATGTTGATCACGGACAGGCACAGCAGGTTAATCTGGGTCTACTTCTTAAAGAACCGGCTTGCACCATCAATACTCGAGTGCCTTGAAGACTTCTTCGGCTACTTAGAACGGCAATACAACATACACCCAAAGGTATTGGAGTGTGATGGGGAAATAACTAACAGCCACCTGTTGTCACAATGGCTACGGCAGCCACCTCGCAGTGTCAAAATCGAACCCTCAGCACCACGAACACAAGCTCAAAACGGAGGTGCTAAGAGTTCAGGGGGCAAGATTAAGAGGAAGGCTGCCAGCATAAGAACCTACGCTAAGTTACCCTCAGCATTGTCTAGTCACACCTACCGTACAGCTGTTTATCTACACAACCGTACCCCTAGCTACTCGTTGTTGTGGAAGTCACCTTTTGAAATTTTTCACACATATCACGCGTTTAGGGACGGCGTGGTTATTCCTCATTGGAAGCCATCATTAGCTCACCTACGAGCGTTTGGCTGTAAGGTTTACGCCATGACAAGTGTTTATCAAGACAAGAAGCAAGGTCGGCACAAGCTCCAAGCGAGAGCCTGGATAGGCTACCTTGTCGGTTATCAGTCTACGAACATTTACGAGGTCTGGAGCCCTATGAAGAACAAAGTCCTCCTCCTGAGAGACGTCGAATTCAACGAGAACGAGTTCTTCGGCGGTGATATCAAGGATCTACGAGACGACTTAGCTACTGTTAATACCGAACAGTTAGACGAGATCCTCCGAAGTGCCCTCGTGCCTAACGCAATCTCGCAAGAGACCTCCGTTACCACCCAAGATGAAGACGATGAAGAGTTACAAATCCCAAGCGAAGCAACATTGCAGCTACAAGACAGTGAAGGTGTCGATACCTCTCAGGTTGTACGTGCAGGGACAGCTCCCCATGAGACGTGCGGAGGGACTGATCACCCCTATACAACCGCCATGTTCGAACCTCTCATGACACCTGATGCTACGCCACCTCCTGCAGCAAGCATGTTAGCCGCTTCTATCACTCTAGCAGATGACCCCAACCTTTGGGGGTGGGAGGGCGAGGGATTAAGCTCCCCTTTACATCTGACTGGGCACCATGCCCTCACCACTACGTCACGCCAAGAGGACTGGTGTGCTGCCTTTAACACAGGTAGAAACAAACACCCAGTGGCCAACGTGGATGGCGAAGTAGTGAATAGGGGAAAACTGAACTCTATCAAGCTTCAAGCTACATACCAAAGGAGCTTAATGACAAAGTCACAGCTACCTAAGAAGACCTTCGTCCCTCACAGGCAAGGCAGAATACACAGGCGAGAGTTACCCCCTCCTCCTAAAAGCTACCATGACCTAAAGAACCACCTAATAAAGGAAGGCTTCAAGCAAGCTGAAAAGAGCCATTTATAGAGTCATTACGAGATGAAGTCCTGGTTAGAAGTACCAAAGCAGCAAGCTGCTAACCACCAAGTGCTTGGTTGTATGTGGGTATACACCTATAAGTTCGACAAACACGGGTGGTTCACCAAGTGCAAGGCGAGGCTGGTGGTGAGGGGTGATCAACAGGCAAAAGACGGAACTGACACCTACGCTGCCACCCTTGCCGGAAGGTCCTTTCGAACGCTGATGGCCATATCAGCTAGGTTTGACCTCAAACTGATCCAATACGACGCTGTCAACGCCTTCGTCAACGCCAAACTTCCTTCCCTCGTCTTCATGAAGATGCCGCCAGGCCACCGCAAAGAAGGCACCGTCCTCCAGCTACATAAGGCCTTGTACGGGCTCAGAGAGTCACCCCTTTTGTGGCTACGCGAGTTCACCGATACGCTGAAGAAGCTAGGCTTCACACAAGTGCCCTATGAGACGTGCTGCTTCACCAAAAACGGCATCTTCATCTTCTTTTACGTTGATGATATTGTTGTCGCCTACAAACAGTCAAAGCACGAAGAAGTTCAGGGGGTGGTGGATGCCCTGAAGAGCGCGTATGCCCTAACGGGTGGCCATAAGCTTCAGTGGTTCCTCGGCATTGAAGTCATCCGCGACAGGAAGCAGAGGAAGATCTGGTTATCACAAGCTTCATACATTGAACAGCTACAACGCCTTCTTGGTGGAGCACCAGATAAGTCACCGCCAACATCACCCATGAAGCCCCATGAGCTCCTACCTTATGACAAAGTCGCTGAAGCATACCAAAAGAACAGATACCAGAAGAAGACCGGCTCAGTCCTGTATCTAGCAGTGATTTCTCGACCAGACATAGCCTTCGCCGTATCACGGTTGTGCCGCTTCAACTCAAACCCAGGGCCAAAACACCACGAAGCAGCAGACCGAGTTATCCACTATGCTTTGGGCACCGGCAAGCTCGTCCTAGAGCTAGGTGGCGGTGACACACTGGAGACGTGGAGTGACGCCTCGTTCGCAGACAACACCATGGACCGGAAGAGCTCACAAGCTTATGTTATGAAGCTATTCGGAGGAGTTATTGGCTGGAGAGCGAACAAACAAGACACAGTCACCACATCCACCACTGAAGCAGAGCTTTTATCTCTAGCACAAGCAGCAAATGAGACATTGGTCGGGGCTATATTTAAACCGTTTCTTCCTCCGTTTTCCCTGCATAACTGTTCATAATTTCTTATGGCTCCGTCTGCTCAGGGCACGTGCCTGATAATGGACTGAAGCGAGCCTGAGTAAAAGCGGCATCGGCGTTAGGCCCGATATAGCCGAAAAAAGCTGCCATGGACATCCAACTACCGTAACTAATCGAAGAAGCGGGACCCTCTCCTAAGCAAACCCCTTGTAAATACTAGTGTACACTACATAAATACAGGAATATTTACCTTGATTTTGGGGAAGCTTGATCCAAGCTTGGCACAAGCTTCGATCTAATAGGCTGATTAAGTCGACTGGCAGCCACTGGCAGCCAATGACAGCCAATGACAGAAACTTATGGGGGAGGGAAGCCTACCAACAGCTTTACACTAACCTAGTGTAGACAGAACTGGAGCTTGGTATCGGTTTGTAGATAAGATTTGGGGCTTTCTACATACATATGTAAAGGCCGGGAAATCAAGGATGAGAAAGGATCGACAAGGCCACCCCTGTCATTTGTCCCGGCGAAAAGAAAATTTAGAAAGAATATCCCCTGTCGATTGGTGACTATTATCTAGCACTATGTCACTAACTTACGTAGTAAAACGTAGACGCGTATGCTATAAAATCCGGGCAATGAAGACATTGGCACAGATATTGTATGCATGCCTAGTAGAGGTAGGTGATATGCTGCAAACAGCTCAAACAGCTTTGGGAGTTGCATCATTATTGGTTCATTATATCATGGGGTTCCGTGTTTCAAACTTTCCATTCAGATGTGTTGCTCATAATAGGAGAGATTTGGAGAGATTTACATATGTACCTACCGTTGCGTTGCACGGATCTACATACATTACTTGGGCTTCTTGGGTTGTGTATTTTGCAGGGATGTAAAATAAATCCTTCAAGCCACCATACATCTAACTACATAGGTAGCGCCAGAAAGGTTTCATCTTTTATAATTGTATACCTTCACGTTGCTGTGTGGAATAAGGTTAGATCCGGATCGTGGCTTTCTGATCAGCCAAGCATTCGGGAGTATCCTTAGCTGCTTAGTTGCTTACTTGAACGGAGTTAACCTAAAATGTAATAGAGTCGACTAAATATAAAGGAGGTCCAACACTGGTGCAACTACATAGTAGACAGCTTCACAGCTTCACATATATGTAAGTATGTAAACGAAGCGCATGTCTCCTAAACTACCCGCCCAATTTGTGCATCATGACGTAGTGAAACGATAAGCTTAGGTATAATATCAACAACTATTATTATGATGCTTATGTGCGTGGTAAAGTGAATTTGGGTAGCATATTTCCCTTAAAACAGTAAGCCGTAGGTAGATCTTACGAATTAAAAATATATGCATTCCTCGTTTACTCGCCACGCTCTGAAGTAAAGGCCTCGGTGCAAATAGAAACATAGCTTATTATTTTAGGATACGTTACACTACTTTCAATATCTTCCGACTGTAAATGTAACGATAAAACATAAAATAATATGATATGTTAGAGTGATATAGTAGTACGGATCCATAGCAACGGAACAACCTAATATCCCTATGCGTTGTGCTCTCATAGCAGATAAGAAATGTAAAAATGCTATCGATAAGGACAATGATAAGGCTGATAAGACTTATCGAAGTCGAAGTCGAACAGATGGTGCCAGCCGGCGAAGTGGGATATGAACCTTAAACTTTTTTTTCTTTCCTATCACGTTCAATGCGAAATCAGCTTCAACATTGCGATACCTTCGTGCTTCGCAACCATGGTAAGTCGCGCATCGCGCCTCCTACAATTTTTTTTATAGCATTTCTAACTCTTATTATAGAAAATTAAAGCATTAACCCGCTCAACGGAGGCGTACCAACCCGCCGGATCTGATGTTCCGAAGGTAATTTCCTCCAGCTTGAAAACCCCCACAGTTTGCTGTTCATGTCTCTTACTAGTTTCAAGGCACCTCGCAATCTAGACCCGGCGATCCATCCGTTCGAGAGAGCACGAGAATATACGCGTGCACTCAATGCCGTCAAGCTAGAACGCATGTTTGCTCAGCCGTTTATCGCACAGCTTGGAAATGGACACGTCGACGGCGTTTACTCCTTAGCGAAGGATCCTAAATCTCTCGATAGGTTTGCCTCTGGCTCGGGCGATGGCGTTGTAAAGTGTTGGAACTTGACGAGCAGGGACCAAGTCTGGAAAACAACCGCCCACGAGAATATCGTGAAGGGCATGGCCTGGACGCCAGATCAGAAGCTTCTTACGTGCGCGGCTGATAGGTCGGTAAAAATCCACGACCCTTATAATACACGTGACGATTCGCCCCCTATCCATTCTTGGCTCGGTACAAATGCCTTCACGAGTTTGAGTGTTCATAGAGCGAAGAATGCATTTGCGGTCTCTTCCGATGTCATATCCGTCTATAACCTCGACCAGTATACAGCTGCGCCAGAAGTTCTTCGCTGGCCCTCGTCTGGCGAGACGATTAATTCCGTCTCCTTCAACCAAAGCGAGACTTCAGTTCTCGCATCTTGCTCTACCGATCGCTCGATTATCCTGTACGACCTCCGAACTGCCTCGCCACTCGCACGCACTTTTCTCAACTTTAGCTGCAACAAACTGTCTTGGAATCCGGTGGAGCCGATGAACTTTGCAGCGGCGAGCGAAGACCATAATGTGTACTTGTTTGATATGCGCAAGTTTGACCGAGCATTGAACGTACTTAAGGATCACGTGGCGGCAGTGATGGACGTCGAGTTCTCCCCGACCGGACAAGAGCTCGTCACAGCCTCATATGACCGGACGATTCGACTATTCAACCGAGACCAGGGTCATTCAAGGGATGTATATCATACGAAACGAATGCAGCGAGTTTTCTGCGCTCGATGGACGCCAGATTCCAAGTATGTCCTAAGTGGATCAGATGACGGAAATATTCGCCTTTGGAGGGCAAACTCCTCCAAACGAGAAGGTGTGAAATCCGCAAAACAGCGGCAGGCACTCGAATACAATGAAGCATTATCCGAAAGATATGGCCACATGGTAAGTATCAAACGTGTTTTCTATCTTGTTTAATATATTATAGAATCTTGTTGCTAACATAGATGACAACAGCCTGAGGTAAGACGTATCAAGCGTCATAGACATCTTCCAAAGGTTATCAAGAAGGCAAGCGAAATCAAGAAGGATGAGCTTAAGGCTATCAAGCGGCGAGAGGAGAATGAGAGGAAACATACAAAGAAGCAATTCGAGAAGAGAAAGAGTGAACGTGATAAGGTAGTCCTAGCACGAGAGAAGTAATGGCGGGTGTCATTTTGAAGGGGCTACTTGTTAGTCAGATATTCATGAACTGCATTTACAAGGTGTTAAGGGGTTAGGGAAAACTTCGATACCAGGCATGACATCGATAGGTTGCGTCCACATTCTTGCAACGGATCAAAAAATATATACTTATTTACTACAGATTTCTACTTAGCTTCAGTAAGAGGCAAAACGGAGTGGCTGGATGCTTGCCTATATCAGGAGACGATGGGTAGGATTATAAGCCAACTTCTAAGTTCTCAGGCCACCACCTGAAAGTTTCTATGTAAGCGTGCCGAAATGATCTCCAAGATCATCTTGAATTCAGTAGATATGATACATGTAGGCCATAGTACCTAAGATTGAAAAAGCGCTTGACAACTTGCAGCGAGACCCCCCTGTCTAGATGGGTACAGCCGATTGGCTGAGTGTAATTGGAACCTGCCTTAGTCGAAACTTACGACGCTTGGGCCATTTGTTTCAAGCGCCTAGGTTAGGAGCTTTTCAGAAGCTGAGCTGGAAGTTGCGACGTCTGATGGGATTCAACTTGTGATTGTGGACACGGGGCCGGTTTATTACTTTTTTAGTTCCTTCATCCCATCTTCTTCTATCATTCAATTCGATTTATCCTTTCTTAGAAAGGACACATAATTAGAAGCGTATACGTTTCTTTTCCCTGTATTATTCGAACTTCGAAGTGCTTGCTGGCCAGCATTTATCTCCTCAACTATCCGATATCATGGATCATCCTCGACCATCAGCACGCGAATCATGGTGGGCACCCATCTCTGTCGATGTCCTCCTCAAGGTCCTCAACGTTACGCTGCTACATCCCTTCGTGGCATGGATCATTCCTCTCTGCTTCCGCGCCGAGCACCAGGCCTGGAACACCAACCCTATGGTAGTTAGCATTGCGTGGGCTATATTCGTCACTCTCTTGTGGATGGGGAACGTCATCAGTCATAAGATCGCGTATGGAATGCACCGGGAGGTCGACTTGACTGAGGAGGTCATTGTAATAACGGGCGGTGCCAGCGGTCTTGGCCTGTTAATTGCGGAGGTATACGGTATGCGAGGTGCTACCGTCGCGGTTTTGGATATCGCCGAATTAGAAAGTACGGAAGCCCGCGGCATTACTTATTACAAGTGTGACGTACGAGATAAGGCACAGATTGCTAGAGTCGCAACAGAGATAGAGCGCGATGTGTGTATTATCTTCTACTGGTGCGCATGTAACTCAACTAATATGATTTCCAGCTCGGAACACCTACCGTCCTAATCAACAATGCCGCCGAGGTTGTCGGCAAGAAGCTGCTCGATATGGATCTAGAGGAAGTTGAGAAGAGCATTACAACGAACCTCCTATCGCACTTCTACACTATCAAGACGTTTCTGCCGGGGATGATTCGTAATGAGACCGGCGGCACCATTGTAACCCTCTCCAGCGTTATTGGTCACCTCGGTGCAGCTCGGCTCACAGACTACGCTGCTGCCAAGGCAGGAGTGACGGCTCTGCACAAGTCTCTCGCTGCCGAGCTGCAGGAATACCCAGAGATCAAAACCATCCTCGTTACGCCGGGCCAGCTAAGCACACCACTCTTCTACGGCGTGAAGACTCCCAATCCTTTTATCGCCCCGGTGGTCGAACCCATAGACGTGGCCAAGGAGATAATAAAGGCCATTGATCTCGGCTTAAGCGATCACATCGGCATGCCCCTCTACGCGCGCTGGGTGGATTGGTACAACGTGTTGCCAGTGGGCCTCCAGAAGATTGCCCGGAAAGTTTCCGGCGTAGACAGCGGTATGACTACGTTTCTAGGTCGCAGGGGGTCTCAGCCAAACGAGAAGAACGGACACTTGATCTAGCACCCATCACGAATTGGCTCGTGGTTCAATAAAGGTATTTGGTTTAATGGGAGATATATTCACAGCCATACTAGAAACCAGACAGCAGAACGCTGGCGTCTGCGAGTCTGTTAAAATGTAATAGCGGTAATGTGTAAGGAGGATGTTGTGTAGTAAAAGAAAGAGCACGCGCTTCAATATGAAGTTGATCGCCGACAGAATTTCCTGAAATGCGAAAGAAGTCCTCCCGAGGCCATACGCGGATCTCGCAGTGGATGTCTGTATAACTGGCTACCTGTGAATCTGCAGTTCAACTTTTGTGTTCTAATAAGCAACTGCCCGTGCTAGAACCATCTACCTTGTCAGAAATCGTACCCGCGTCCCGATTAGGAGAAGGAGACCGAAAGTTACCAGTCACAATGCCAAATGTTGTGGCTAGCCATTAATATCCTTAGCTTTGATCGAGCATATCAGGCATGTTGCACCGCATATGATATTCGCAGTGCTTCGAGTTGTGAATGGGTAGGTCGGCCCGAGTACCTCTAACAATGCCACCAAGGCTTTGGAGCCCACGCGGCAGCATGCAGAAGCTGCGTATAGCGGGCTTATCGAGTTCGCCTTTCGGCTCGCGTCCGCTCCCGGTGTTAGCGGTCAACGACGTCATGCTAGAGATGCACGGACAGTGTGGCTCTAATAAATTAATATATTTTCTGAATATATTCTCTACTGATCTCCACACCGGGCTTTAGAATACTAGGGGCTTAATGCTTATTGGAGCAGCTGTAAGTTAGCCAAGGATTCGAAATGCCTGCCGTGCTATAGTGTAGAGAAATGCTCATATAACATTTGATATTATATCGAGTAATATATGATACTCGGCTCCATGGTGGTTAAACATCCAGGCAGCACACGAGCTTAACTCCTTTCAGCTTTCCCAGTTGATCATGCTGTGTAAACTAAGTGGCAATGCCAACGTATAGAATATCAAAGCACCTTATTTTTCCAATTACATGTAGGTACCTACCTAATAGGAGTTTCTCCTTTTTGCCTGTTGGCCATGAGTTGAGCGTGTCAGCCTCGGTGTTGAACATATGATACATTCGGCCTATAGCCTTCAAGTGTAACCTATAATACCCGAGATGAGATAGTTACACGACATAAATTGGAGCCCCTTTCACACAAAGTAAATATGTAATAGTACAAGGTACATGTAGGCACCTCTCATGCAAACAAAGCAAGGTCTAAATATTAGAATAGTGCCGTATCTACATGTCTGCATGTCTGCATGTCTACCGACTTGTGTGGGACCTAGGTAAGGCAGATAATCTATCTTAGATGCACACCGAGTATTAAATTTCTTTGAATGCTACGTATTATGACCATCATGGCAACTCTCTTAATCTATCTTGCAGGAAGAAGATAGCTACCTAGGTACATTACCACATTGATGTGGGGTTTGAGTAGAGGTAGACACGTGAACAAAACTTTACACATGGCTTCGATGTAAAGGAAGGCTGAAAATGGATAGTGGCAATGTCCCATGTATATTGATCCGGTAGAATGTAGGTAGGTACCTAGGTACCTACCTATGCACCTACCTTATAGCCTTAGAAAGCCTTAGAAAGGAAGGAAAGAATAGGTAGGTACCCAATGATAGACAGTTGCATCTGATGAGTCGAAATAGAAGCTACTAAAAGGGGGTTGAATAGCGAAGGAAGTCACAACTTGATAGGTCTAGCCCTCGAGTCGGCTGTTAGTCATCCGTCAGGGGGGTAGACCCCAGAAGCCCCCCTTTCCTTTTTCCCCTTTTCCTTTTCCCCGCAGTCGTTGAAGCTTATCGTAACTAGCCGAATATCAATAATAATAATACATACATGTACCAATGCGAAAAAAAAACACCAAGCACTTGACATGATTTTAAACGCGCTACTCCAACTCACCAACCAGCAAGCCCTAGCTTGCGATGGTGCTAGCCTACCACAAGTGCGGTTCTAAAAGATAAGAATCACCTTAGATGTGATTACTATACTAACCCTGTTATCCTGCCTTAAGGTTGCCAAGGGCCTCAGATCCCATGCGCTTCATCACCACGCCACCGATGATAATATGTTGTATGCTCGTCAGCTATCATATCCCATATTTTCCCTTGTGACGGGCATAGACCGCACCTGCATATACATACATCGGATATACGGGAAACGATCATCCTTTCGATATTAGGACCATGATGTCGTACCGTGTTCCGTCTGGCTGAAGACAGGTCACAATGTCTCTGGTTGCCAAGTGCCCAAGAGTCAAACGCACTGGGGAGAGAAGAGTTGAACTACGGTAGAAATGCGTGGGGGACCGGTGGGGTCCGGACTCTGCTTCATTCAACAAAGTACGAATACAGAATACGTGCATGCTGTCTCTATTACATTCCAACCTCAACTCAAGTTCATCTGCGACCCGAGCCGGGCTATTAATATATTCCTGCTGGCTGCCACAAATGGGGCTTCCGGGGAGACCGCTTTTGGGCGGTATTATTAGACGCCTCGAGCTGCATCTACGTCGAACCCACGAGAGCCTCTTAAAGCATACTCCCCCCCCTATTAGTGGCGTTGTACCAGGGTGTTTTTGACTTCAGGATACTAAAATATCCCTTATCTATTGCCTTGGGCTCGGCCAATCACACACCCTAAAGCCAACCAATATTCGCCCTAAATGGCCACCAACATGATTTGCTAAGTACACAAGGTAATCAGTATCTAGCAGCAAGGCGAAGGATTCCAATCATATGCGCGCTTCTGCTTAGATGCTTCTGCTTGGACAAGCTTTACTACGCAAACTATGGAGCCTAGAAGTATATGTTCTGAGTGCCTACCCGAAAAATGTCGCCCCTAGGCAACATTTGCTTTGTGCTGACTTACCTGTATGTTGCACCTCTGGCGGGCGTCCTCGGTCGGGTGCCGTGTCGCATCTGATTGTAGATCCTATAAACGGGCTATGCCCCTGTATTGCTTACACCACCAACCTTGAGCCCCATCGAATCTGTCGCAATAGTTTACAGACCTTATTTTACATGCGGCGGTCGACTACATTAACTGACTGGACTGATCTAGGGTGGATCTATGGTGTAATGCTACCCTTGTTCCATCCATGGTAGCTATGTGGTGGGATCCGTCGCGGATTGAAGCGACTGTCACTCGACAGTTTGTCTGTTCACACCTCCTCCCCGAGGAGATTAAGCGGTTGGACTTACCATTAGGCTTCGGTGATGGCTTAACGGACGGGACCTACTGGGAATGGATTGACGAAAAGGCCAAGCGTATCTTTCTCATTCTTCTAGACCTAGGTGTCCCGGACCAGATTTTCGGACTTATCGACGATAGTTGGGACGACGATGACCTCCCAATCCCGCTCGACCAGATCGAACGGCTGGTGCTTACACTCACCAGAGACGACAAACTTGAGAGGAAGTTTTATTCCCGCCAGTTTCACTATCTACTCAAATTTATAGAAAGGGGCGACTATATAGCATACGACAATCCTGAGATCGTCCCTCTTGCTGTCGACAAGCGTCCCGGGCTAAATCTTAACAGCGTCGTGGACAGAGTCGAGTTGGCAAATCGACCTGGGGAGATCTTCTCTCGGCGTCGCATCCCGATCGGAACGGGCCCTGGTCTGCTGGGCGAAAAGGAATTCTTCTACGAGATCGACAGGGCAAGGAATATTGAAAATGGCCATGTCATGTCATATTTCGGATCGTATGCCCATCAGGGTGTTGTCTATGTCCTCTTTACTCTCCCAAGCGATTTCAGCCTCAGATCCCTTTTAGTAACAACGCCAAGTTCGGTGAAGTCATTGGCTAAGCAGGATCGACGGTGTCTATTCATGAATTGGATTCATTGCCTCGTCGACGCACTGTGCTATCTCCATAGTTGCGGACTATCCCACGGTAGAATAAAGCCTTCGACTGTGCTTTTCAATAGCAACAATCATGTCTTCTATGCGGACGTAACTCATTTAAGCGCGGAAGCCATAGCCACTACCTCGGACAGATCAGCCTTCGATAAAGAGTCTTACGACTATGCGGCTCCCGAACAATGGTACCGACCCTCAACTAGCCACGGCCACCGAAGAAGTACTCTTGTTGCTTCCTCGGGATCAACATCGTCAGATAACTCGACATTCTCCATCAATAGAGGACAATCAGAAACCAGTTCGATACTTCACTCGCCAACACCTTCCCTCGACCCTCAGGCAGTTGACATCTTCTCGCTAGGATGTGTGATACTTGAATTGCTAAGCTTCCTAATGAAACGCCAGACCCGGTCCTTCGCCTCGCATCGATCCGCAAAGCATAAGCAAGCCGGCCGAGGAGGGGCAGTTCTGGATTCGTCGTTCCATAAAAACCTAGGACAGGTCGAATCATGGATGGCTGGGCTTGCTAAGGATGCATCAAAGAAAGATGACCAAGTGTTTCGTGGTATGGCGCCCATGCTGCAGGTAGTGGCAAGAATGCTTTCAGTAGCCCCCCACGAGAGGCCAACAGCTCAGGAGGTCGAGCAATGCACGTACAAAATCCTGACGGAGAATTGCCAGATTTTAGAGCCGCATTGCGTCCATCAGTATAGTGGCTGGGATTTTGGATTCGGTAACATGCATATCAGCGGAGGGGGCGAGGGGTTTAATGTTGCTGGAAAGAGGCATAGCGGTCCAGCGGGGTCAAGTTACTCCCGTTCGGTTTCTTACAGGCCGATGAGCGGCAGCTCCGTTCAGGAGATGGATATGCCTAGCGGCAGCGGTTCTCAAGCTACCAACGGCCGGGTAAACAAGGTGCGCACTTGGCAGGCTCACGTATACTCAGGTAATGACTATATCCCAAGTACTAATCCGACGTAGAGGGATAACTGACATCGTGGCGTGTCATGACAGAAACGACGAGCGTTTGACGGCCTTGGAAAAGACTGAACAAAAAGGGGGGGGGGGGAGGACTACGTATTAGTACATACATACCTAGGTACACATGGGAGTTGCGAGACCTTGGGCTTAAGACGGATAGGAAAGATCTCGACGGCGCTTGTGGTTACCCTCGTTTTGAAAAGAAAAAAAGGGATGGGGAAAGAGGATTTACTTGGTATAATTAATGGATACTTATTTTATTAGAAAACTTTGTTATGTAATTAACTTAAAAGTTTTCTTATTAGAAAACTTTGTTATGTAATTAATTTAAAAGTTTTCTTATTAAAATTGTACTTTAAGGGGGAGTTTAATTTAAACATATGAGTTATTATATAATAAAATTAATAAAATAAGTAATAAAATAAAGATTTATTAATTAAATCTTTTTAATTAAAACTTATTTATATATATTATAAATACGAATTATTTAATTTAAATATATAAGTTATTAAATAATAAAATTAATTAAATAAAAGATAAGATAAAAGATAAAATAAAAATTTATTAATTAAATTTTTTCGATTAAAAATAGTTTATATATATTATAAAAATAAATTTAATAATTAATAAAAATATATATATATATAAAAAAGAATAGGTTATAATAACGTTAGTTATTTTAGAAATAAAAAAGGATTAATTAAATTATAATAATTTAAGTATATATTAAAAAATATATAAGAATTTTGGTAAGTTATGATTGTTAATAACGATAAATTGTTTAATTAAATATAAATGTAAAAAATATGTATTAAAAATAGGTATAAACGGTTTTAATTAATTAATAAAAACGTTTAAAAATATTATTGTAATGATTTATAATAGCGTTATTATTATTGTAGATTATTTAATTAAATAATAAAAATAATAAATATGTATTATAAAAGGATATATATAATGTTAATAAGTTAATTAAATAAATTACGTATGATATTATTTTAATATATAATAAGATTATATTTACATTTATTACAATAATTTAATTAATTAAAAACTTTAAAATACGTTATTAAATTTTAATTATTATTGGAATTAATTAAATAATAAGGTTAATGTTAATTTATATATTTTAATTAAATATATATATACGTTTTTTCTAAATTTAATTATATTTACTATTTTTTAATTTTATACTTTTTTTTATTTCATTTTTAACGTTACGTATTAGCTATATTTATTGTTTTAATAATTAACGTTATGTAATTTTTTAATTTTATTTTTAACTTTATTTTTAATTTTATCTTTAATCTTTTATTTAGTTATGTTATATAATATATCTTTAATTTTTCGGTTATATTTTTACCTTAATTATTATATATTTATATATATTTAATAATATTATAAATTAAATTACCGTTTTAAAAAAACGGGGCTGTTTATAGCGAAAATTTTTTTTAATTAATATTTAACAATATATTTATTATTATATTAACTAATTAAAATTGTTATTTTAACCGGAATAGTAAGATTTAATAAAAAGTTTTATGTTTTATTACGTTAATTACTATAGTTGGTTTATTTACGTTTTTTATGGTTAAATTAACGTAAATTTTAATATTTTTTATAAAATATATTAAATACGCGTAATTATTTAATAAACGTATTAAATATAACGCCGAAATTTCGAAATTATTTTACCTTTTTTAACCTTTTTTTTCGATACCTTTAAAAAATAATTAATTAATATTAATTTTATATTAGTTTTAACTTCGGCTTTAACTTTAATATTTCTTATCTTTATTTAATCAAATATTAAACTTATTTTTATTTTAAATAATACCCGATAAATTTTAAATTTTTTATAGGTTTTAAACGGTAATATTTAATAATAATATTAGTAATATTTTAAGAGTTAATTTAATATAAATTTAAATAATAAAAATATTTATTAGCGTTATAATAGTTAAAAGTAAAATAAAAACATAATTTACGGTAATATATACTTTTTTTTTCAAAAATCGGCTTAATTTCAAGGTAATTTTAGATTTTTTTTCCGTATTTATTTAAACAAAAAAAAATAATTATTTTATAGTTATATTATTTTGTTAAAATTTATTAAATTTAAGGTTAATAATATTAATATAAAAGTTATATTTGCCATTTTTTTTAAAATATTATTATTTTATATTACATATTTCCCCGATTATTTATAAAATTAAATATAATTATATTATATTTAATAAATATAAAGTTTTAACGTTAAATATTTTACAATTTCCGCGTTTAGCGTTAATATATTAAATAATAATTTATATATTTCCAATTTTATTATTTTAAATATTAAAATATTTTTGTAAATAAAACTTAATTATTTTAATTACTAAATAATAATAATATATTATTCGAGATATTAAATTAAATTATAATTATAAATAATAATATTGTTAACAATATATTAAATAAAAATTTAACCAAATTAATAAATATTTACGATATTTTTATTATCTTAAACATTATTATATCGTATTAATAATTTAACGCTATTTATAAATCGGTTATAATTATATATTAGATTAATTTATTAAATATTTATATTATTTTTATCTTTAAATTTAATAGGTTTTAATTTATATTATTTTTTATTTTTTCCATTTTTTTCTTAAAAGATATTAGCAAATTTATTACTATTTAATTATAATAAATTAATTTTAAAAATTATATTAACTATATTTTCTATTAATATAATAACCGGTTTATTTCTTATTTACAATTTGTTTTTATTATTTTTAATATATTACGGCGTTAATAAATAAATTAATAAAAAATTTTTTTTATTAATAAAATTATTTCGATTAATAACAATATACGTATCGATAAAATTTACTACATTTTTAAAAATAATACGGAAGTAAGTTAAATGTTATTATTATTTATTATTTATTTTTTTACTAATATTTTTAAAAACTAATTATATTAATTTAAAAATCAAATAAGATTAAATTTTATAATTAACGCGTTTTATTATTTAAATCTTTTTGCCATTTTTAATTTAATTAACGTATAATGGCATTTTTTATAACGTTTAATGTTAACGTATTAAAAGTGGATAATTACTACTAATATTAAAAAAATTTATATTATTAAAAATAATTTCCAATTATATTTATATATTATTATATATTATTTTTATACTTAATTTATACTCTTTTTTAAATATATAATTATCCTAATATTTAATATTATTAATTAGTGGTTTCGATATAAATGGTAAAATTATAATAATTTTTATTACCATTATTTATTATAAAATAATACCACTATTTATTCCGATATAATAACCTTTAAAAGTTAAGATAAATTTGTTAAATATTAAGCTTTATTTATTACTACTATTAATCTTTAATTAAGTTAAATTTTTAACAAAAATCTATTTATTATTATAATATTTTTACTTATTATTAATTATTTTTAAATAGTAATTTTATTTATTTAAATTTACGCATATTTACTATTATATTATTTTTATATTTTAAAAATTAATATTATTTAAAAAATTAATTAATTTAATGAAAATGTTTATATTATTAATAAAGCCGTTTTTTAAAATAGTACTTTTCGAGATATAAATGTTTTTGTATTAACATTTTAATATATATTAACATAAAATATTTAAATATTAAATTTCTTTTACCGGTTTTATTTCTTTTATTTATTAGTTTCGAACATATATGTAAATAAATTGTTAAATTCTTAATATTATGGTTATATTATAAAACGAAACGATTTTTAATTTAATTTATATAATTTTATTATTATTATAGCGTAAGGTGTAAATATTAATATTACCTTATATATTTTAGTTTATATTGTAAAAAAGTATATCGTTAAATATTATTTTAAAATGAAAAAAAAAACTTGGATATTTATTAAATTAATTTATAAAATCTCTTTTTATATTAACAATTTAGCGTTATTATTATCGTTTATTTTAAAATTTATAAATAAAATTATTAATAAACGGGATGTTTTAGCGTAAAAAATAATATATAAACTATTATTATATTTATTATAATAAAGTTTTTAAATTATATTTTAAGTAAATTATAAGTTAAAATTAAATTATATATTTTAATTTATTATTAAAGACGGTGTAATTTGGAAAAATAAATTATTATATAAGAAATATAAAGTTTAATTTATTTATATCGCTTTTTTAAATATAACGTTTTTTTAATAATTAATATTATTTAATTAATAATAAGTTTTTCTCGTTTTTTAATTTTAGATTAAATTACGCGTTTTAATATATAATTTAAAATATAAAACTAACGGCTTATTTTATAAAGATTATTATTAAATTAAATTAATATTACACTATTTATTTCGTTTTATTTTTAACGATATTTTAATAATAAACGATATTAAATATTTATTATATAACGCCGTTTTTTAAACTTATTATTAATATATTATATAAATATATAATTTCGATTATTATAAAATTATTAACATATTAAATAATTATAAAGAATTTAAAAATAAAGATATTTTCTTATTAAAAATATCCTAATTTTAAAATAATTTAATTAACTTTTAACCCAATAAACGTGAAAATTTTTAGTTTAAATAAAATAAATTTAATATTTAACCTTAAAATTTAATCTATAATTAGATTTTTTACGTTAATAAATATATCAATTTTAATAACGGAATAAATTATTAATTAAGTATTTAATAAAATTACGTAAATTTTAATTTATATATTATTTAAGTTTTAAACGGCGTTAAAAATACGTTAAATTTAAAATAGCGGTAATTATACGATATGTATATAAGTTATTATTAGCGTATGTTAACTAGTAAAAATTTATTATTATTTTTTATTAATATAAACGGGTTTAAAAGTAATGGAAAAACGTATGTTTTAAATATTTTTTTAATTTATTTGTAATTATTTATTAAATGTTAAAAAGTTTTTAATTCGGTATTATAAATAATTTTTATTAACGTTGTTATTAATATTATTAACGGTTAAACGTTATATTTAACGTTATTATTTTTTATTAAAAAAGGTTTTAATATTTTATTAATTATTATGTTAAATCGGGCGTAATTAAAATTTAGTAAAATTTAATATATATTTATTAATAAAAAGTTTATAGTTAAGTTAAAAATGTTATTATATGTTAATTATTAATTTTTAGAAATTACCGCCGTAATTAATTATTAAATATTTAAAAATTTTGATAGTATAATTATTAATAATTTTTAACAATTATTACCAATATTTATTAAATTGTTATTTTATATTAAAGCTTTAATAAATTTAAATAATTTAATTAATTAAAACGTTTATTTAAAGTTTAATTTAATTATTTAATTAATTACTGTTATTTAGTAATACGAAGTAAATTAAAAATTGTTTCGGTAAATATTAAAAGTTATTTATAATATAAATATATAACGTTATTATTAAAAATTATTTATTCGTTATATATAGTTTAATTTAAATGTAAATGAAATAATAGTTTTTACGTTAATTTTATAAATTTTTTTTATTTATTATAAAATAAATAAATATAATTATCGTTATTTTTTATTTTTTAATTAATCCATTTTTAAAATTTAAGTTATAAAAACGAGTTGTTATTAAAATATAGTTTTAAATTAAAACGTTAATAATTTAAAATTTTATTTATTAATTATAATTAATGTTAAATATATATTAATAAAAAATTTATAAGTAAATTATAAATTTATTAATAATGTTATTAATATAATTGAAAATATTGTTTAATTAATTAACGCCGATTATAAATTATTTCTTTTTTATTGTAATATTAATATTATTTCCTAGTTATATTAAGCTAAATTTATGCCGTATTAGTAATAAAATAATTATTCCTATTTTTTAGTTATATATTTAATATAATATAAAAAGTAATAATTGTTAACGTTTTTAATTTCTTTTTATTATTATTTTTATTATTATAATATATAAAGTTTAAAGTATTATATATAACTAAATAATATTAAATATATTTAGTAAAAAATTTATTTTTAGTTTTATATATATAGCTATTTTTAAAGTAAAAAGATTTTAAAATGTAATATTTATAATTTTTTTTAAATTAAATATATTATTATAACTTATTAATAAATTAAAAGAATAGTGTTTTTAAAATTAGTTATTTAAATTTTATTAATTAATATAATTTTAATTTTATTAAATTTTTACGTAAAATTTTATAATTAATTTTAAATAAAATCGTTATAAAGTATTAATTTTTAAATTATTAATTAAACCTTTACTTATAAAATTTTCTTAATTTAAATTACTTACAATTTTTAATATATTTTTAAATGTGTGAATATTTACAATGTAAAAGACGGGCTACAAACTTAATAAGTTTAACATAAAGAAGTGGAATGGATTTTAGTACCAGTCCAACTTATACCACGTGTTATAATCGATCCTATGGCATTATATAAAAAGAAAAAAAGCTGCGTGTTGATATCAGTTAGTTATATAAACTTGAAGGTATTGTTGATGGTAACTCGCATCAGTGATGTGCTATTTTAAAAAGTACTTAGGTACATTCAGCTACACTAGGGAACGGAATGGTGGGTTATTCCGTACTAGCATTTCAGGCAGTCTGGAGCTGCGTCAGTAGGTATCCACTTTATCACCTAATCGCAAGGCTGTGGAGCTGCAGTGGGAAACAGCGGGTGAGTTGCTGAGCTCAGTTTGTACGTACCTTTTCAATACTTTGGATACTTCAATAATTCACGTCCTTACCACTTCTGTACCAACTGTTCTATACCAATTCGAACCCACAATCCGACACTCCCGAATTCCCGTATCCCCCCTCCCCCCTCCCCTCGAGTACACGCCAGTCAATATGGCTTCGCAGAAGCCGTCTGTGAAGGAAGCGCAATCGCTTGCCAGCTCCGACCCACGAAAAGCTGAAGCCACCTACAAAGATATTATATCTAAACCTCCTTCTGTTACCTCAGATGCGGCAATAAAGGAATACGAGTCCGCTTTGATAAGTTTAGGAGAGCTGTACCGGGATGAGAAGTGAGCATCGGCTCTAACGTTCCTCTTTTTGCGTCTGGAAGCTGACATTTGTGCCTAGGAAACCCAAGGACCTTGTAGATCTTGTCACGACGAGTAGAACCGTCCTTTCAAGCTTCGCAAAGGCCAAGACGGCCAAGTTGGGTATGCTCTAGCTCCCCTTCGTTATTACTATTAACTGTAAACATAAGCATCTCTCTAACACTACTTCAAAATAGTCCGCCAGCTGCTCGATCTCTTCGAGGCCATCCCCAACACAACCGACATCCAGATCGCCGTCACCAAGTCATGTATAGAATGGGCCACCTCTGAGAGGCGGAGCTTCCTGCGCCAGAACCTCGAGACCAGACTCGTTGCCTTGTATATGGCTAAACAATCATACTACGATGCCCTCACCCTTATCAACGGCCTCTTGCGGGAGCTGAAGCGTCTAGATGACAAGTTAGTGCTAGTAGAGGTTCAACTGTTGGAATCTAGAGTATACCACGCCCTCGGCAACAACTCTAAGGCTCGTGCAGCTCTCACTAGCGCGAGGACAAGTGCCGCCTCGGTCTACACGCCTCCCTTACTCCAAGCGAACCTGGACATGCAGTCGGGTATGCTACACACCATGGACCAGGACTTCAACACGGCCTTCTCTTACTTCATCGAGGCGCTTGACGGCTACCACACGCAGGACGAGCCAGTGAAGGCTACCGCTGCGCTGCAGTACATGCTGCTCTGCAAGATTATGCTCAACCTCGTCGACGACGTCAACAACCTGATGGCGTCCAAACAGGCGCAGAAGTACGCGGGCCAGAACCTTGAGGCTATGAAGGCTATCGCGCGCGCGCACTCGAACCGGTCTCTAGAAGAGTACGAGCGTGCCCTGTCCTCATACCGCTACGAGCTGGGTAGCGACGCCTTCATCCGCAACCACCTACGGCGCCTCTACGACGCTATGCTCGAACAGAACCTGATCAAGGTCATCGAGCCATTTAGCCGCGTCGAAATCGCCCACATTGCCAAGATGGTTGGCCTCGACACCCAGCAGGTCGAGCGCAAGCTCTCCCAGATGATCCTCGACAAGGTGATTATTGGTGTGCTTGATCAGGGCGCCGGGTGCTTGATTATCTTCGACGAGACGCAGCGTGACGAGTCTTATGATGCGGCTCTCCAGACCATTGAGAAGCTGAGCAATGTCGTGGATGTCCTGTACACGAACCAGGCTTCAATGCTGGAGTAGGGCTGTGGAAGCAGAGGTTTTACGAAGGTGAACTGAGCAAACAAGAAAGCTCCTTCGTGCATCTAACGCCGACGGAGGCGAATGAAAGCTCGGCCGGTGTAATATTACTAGGTAGAGAAAGTATTAGGCCAAGGCCCTGGCGTCGATAAAGACGACGTTACGGCTTCTCTGGCACTCGTACATATATCAACATGAACCTGTGTCAATTCGAGTGTATGTGTATCGTCTGTCCTATAGTCCGTGTTATTTTCTTTGCCCCTTGATGCCGCTAGTATGTCTAAAGATAGGTAAGTAGGTAAATATTAGCCGACCTTGCTATTCTATAAACGTAGGAGATATGTATAGGTAGATAGACACACAAGGTAAATAAATACCAGGTCACCAGGTGCAGTCGGGATGAATAGAAGGGTATCTAATTAATATCGAGCATCCAAACAATCTCACTCACTGCCTTATACATTTGCTAAACCTCTTTCCCCCCGCATCCTAACGCCTCCTGAATGCAAGTATAAGGTCTATATGGCATGTATACTTGTCCATTCACCCACCTAGGCCTAAAACTCCAACTATACATATATACATCCAAGGCCCCCCCCCCCGTGTCCATGGTTAGGCTATGTACAAAAACAAACCAACGGTATAAGAGGCAAGGAACAATACTCCGCCAATGCGATGCGATGCGATGGAATATATCATGCTCGCTCCCTAAGATAAAGTAACCAGACCAAACCAAATACCAATCGACCATAAAAAAAAAACCGCCATGTAATCATCACGTACTCCTCCCTTTGCTTTTGCTTTGCTCCTTGTCCTTGGCTTGGGGTATATGATAGAGCATGTTAACTCTTTGCTTCCCGACACCCTTATCAAACAACTCGTCACTCGTTTCCCTCCCACCTCCTAGCTATGTAGAGGCACAATTTCTTTTTAATAACAACCAAACTGAGGTTCAAGTCTATGCAACAGCCCTCTCCTTCCCCTTATCTATCCTCCCGGCTCTTCCAGTCCTCCTCTTCTCCTCGCCAACAATCAGCGCAAAGACTCTCTTCGCAAGCGCGTTCTCGCTCCACCCACCGACTTCGCGGGCGAACGCCTCTACGACCTCGACGTGCCACTGCTCTAGGATCAGGCGCTCGCCCTGAGCTGCGACTTCCTTCCCTATGAGAGACGAGGCATCGGGGGATGGGGGTTGGCGACGCCACCAACTCTGTACCCACGACTGTTGCTTCTGCTGCCGTTGCTGCCGCTGCCGTTGCTGTTGCCGGAAGGCTAGAGGGTCGTAGCGTCGTAGTTGGAGGAGCTCGTCCAAGCGCACCCAGTGATGGCGGGTCCATTCTGTTTTCGATAGGGCGAAAGCGGTAGGACGGCGGGACTGCACGGTGGATTTGCCCTTGCCATTTTGGAGTAGCGCCTGTGTGGGAGGATTGGTGGCGGTAGGAGATGTAGCGTCGGTGCTACGACTTGAGGAGGACGAAGAATCCGTTGACTCATCATATGTGTTTTCGGGGATGGGTTTGGGAACGGTCCCTTGGGAACCTACGTTATTCCTGACACCGTTTTGATGATTCATGGCACTAGTTTGAGCCTGGGCGGTGGAGGAAAGTGCACTAGGCATAAAAGCCACGACCCGGCCCGGCGTGGTAGGTTTCATGGGGGAACGGAAGCACGACTTGGACGGCGAGAGCGTCCTGTCCCACCGAGACGGGACGTCCCTTGGTGGGAAGCGCTCGTAGTCCGTCCCGTCTGTCAAGAGCGACGAGTCTTGTTGCTCTTGCTGTTCGTCATGCCCGTCGTATTCGTCCTCGTCTTCTTCATTCTCCTCATCCTCATCCCGCTCGTCCTCCTCGTCTTGCTCATCCTGGTCATCGCTCGGCAGTAGAAGGAGGTCCTCGTCCGCCTCGCTTCTGCTTGGAGGCGGTCCGCTTCTAAAGAGAGACAAACTAGACTGACCTGGTCGTGGTGTGAAGTTTCTTTTCTGCTCGATTGGCGGATAGGCCTGACGTTCAGGTGTCGAGCGGTGAGATGAGGACAAAGATGGCTGTTCGGGTGATTCTTGTTCAAGAGACTGTCCAGGGGAAGGTTTAGGGGACGACCCAGGTGACGGTTCAGGCGATTGTTGGAGTGACTGCGAAGGAGGCTCGGGGGAATCAGGTGCAGGAGAAAGCGATGGCGCAGGCGAAGGCGAGGGCGAGGGCGAGTTTACTGCGTAAGATTCTTGCCTTCTATCATTAGATTGTGAAGGAGGTGCCGTCGAGAACATGTTCGCTCGTGGTTCTGGGCTCGGTTGAGATTCCTGTTGCGGGATCGAGGAAAATAATCCTGTAGACCAAAGGGACTTCTGCGGTTCTTTAGGGGGTTGACTCGTCGTTTCTTTGGGTAGTGGTTTTTGGAATACAGGCTGGGCGACCTTTTCGGTTATACCAGTTGCATTTGTTGGTCCGGCTTCTGGAGTCTTCTTAGGCAATGCGGCCGGCGATGAGAAGAAAGACATGATATCAAAGCCACCGAATAGTCTAGATTTAGGCTTCTGTTGAGTAGCTGGGGCAGCCTCTGTCCGCTGTGCTACCATCGAGTACTCAGACGCTTCTGCTGGCTCCACAGCTTCCACAGTCTTCACGGGTTCTCTAGGTTTCCTTGGTTCCTCACGTACTGCTGGCTCCTCTGGCTCCTCTGACTCTACTGACAATTCCCGGGCCTCCGAATGCTCCCGGGACTCTGGCTGCTCTTGGATTTCTAGCTGCTCCTGGATCTCCTGCCGAGGGCTTATAATTTGCTGTTCGGCTTCAGGAGATGAGCTCTCAATAATGCGAGTAGCCTCAGAATTCCATCCCTGTAGTATGGAGTGAGCATCCGAAGCCCGCGGCCTTTGGCGTACTAGTGGCCCATCTTCTGTCTCGCTCTGTGGGTTCTCCTCAATTTCTATTTGAGAAGAGCTTGCAATCTCTTCACGGTAAATAAGGCGCCTGCTAGTCTTTTTCCAGGGACTGGGAACTTTCGTCCGTCGTGTAGATTGATCGGGGTGCTGTGATGTACGTTCCGTGCGCTCCGGTCTCCTAGGTGTTTGCCTTGATGCCTCAAAGTCCCAGATGTCGCCTTCCTCCGCTTCGTAGTCTGCCAACGCACTATCTCCCTGCTCCTCCAATTCTTGTTCCTGCTGCTCTTCCACCTCGGAATTCGTAGCCTCGGCTACTGCGCGACCCGTATTTGAACCTTTAGCGCTGAAAACACCCGGACTTTGAGAACGTATTGGCTGGGAACCTGAGCCCTGATTCACGTCTCGTGGATGATTGTCGTCATCTGCGATCCAGCTTATCCCATTATCACTCAACGGCATTGCTCTAGCTGAGTTAGACACCGACTGATTGAATGAACGGGTTTGTTCTGGTGCTCGGTCATCAGTGTTATGTATAATATTTCTCAATGATTCGGTCTGTGACCTGTTGCGCATAGCTGAATTAAACGGGTCTGAGACATTAGCAATGATGTCACCTTGTGCCGACGATTGGCTATGAGAGAGACTGGCCCTTCTGATTTGAGAGAGGGCAGCACTAGGACCAGATAAAGATCGAGGGTTGAATTGGGTCGGGACACCACGACCAGATCGAGACGGCGATTTGGGTATAGATAGCTGGCCGGATTGGTCCGGTGGGAAAGGCTGCGAAGGGTCATTCGTAGCCGACCCTCTAAATGGGCTTCCGAGACTACTTTCACGACGTTCAGGGGATGGTCTGTCCGACATCACATCTTGAAGGGTTCGTCCGACGCGTACGATTGGTGAGAGCGATGGTCTACTATTAGGAGGCGGTTCCAAGGTTTGGGGAGGCTCCGTAGCTGCTTTGGCAGAAGGAGGCAATTGGGGAGATGAATGTTGTAGTTCTGGTGTGTTGTTGATCTCTTGGTCTAACCGAGATGGTCCAAAATCCATTGCACGTGGCCGATTCATAATAGGAGGTGAGGATTGGAAACCTGAATTAGAACTAGGACCAGCAATGTCCTGTTCTCTTGTAGATGGGCCAGCTTCATCTTCCCGAGCCTTCTTAGAACCAGCATTAGAAGACGATGTATCGTCGGGAGTTGGTAGTCTGCTTGATCCAAAGCTAGGTCCTGTCTGTCTATTGACAGAGTTAACTTGCCCATCAACGACTGAGGTTTCCGTATGGCCATCCTCCGTAGACCTTCCAACTCGAGTCGCTGGCTTCGGAGTAGCAGCCTCGAGAATGGGGTCTGAAATTTCAGAAAATTCATCCTCATACACGGTGGTATTTCCGTATTGTTCTGCCGCAGAGGTCGGCTTCATAGGCAAACGCCCCGGCGTTGCTGCTTTGAGAATACTATCCGGAAGACTCGAGAAGGAGTCGTCTACATGGGGCGCTTTTCCTGCAAATACTTGTCGACTCAAGGGTAGTTGCCTTTGTCTTCTCGGGCTCCTTGTTCGTTCCTTTGGGCTGTAACCACCGCCCTCCACCCACGAGCGACCCTGTACACTAGAATGGCCTTCCTCCGCTGGTAAGTTACTCGCCGTCGATCGTGCTAATGATTGTTCTGCCTCTGTTCGTGTGCTGTTTCGCCACGACTCTAGCGTTTGGTTTATTATCATATTCGTCTCTTCGCCCATCTCCGGAGGATCTGAGAGGAGGGCACTTCTATTCGCATGGAACGAGGGGAGTGATTCCACAGCGATCATACTGAAATCGGAGGCATGTGCGAGCGTATCTTGTCCGCTGTGAGGGATCCTTTCGGTATTATCCAAATCCGACTCTACGTCACTATGGGCCTCCATCAATGCCGGGTAGTCATCGGACATACCAATATCACTATCACGTAGCTCTTCTTCTTGATATGACACCGCCTCCGACCCTAGATCTTGCCCTGTGCGCGACTGCTCATATAAATTCGAAGCATTTCTCGGCGTTGGTGTCCTTCCGCTTGCCTCTATAATATCATCGATAAGATTATCGCTGGTCGTCACTTGCCGGCCTTCCTCTTTGTCAGGAAAATCCAGTACTGGGCTCAGAGCTGGCGGCGGTAGGTTTTCCGAATTATCGAAGACGGACTGGGCGGTATTGTTATTGGCCATACCATTGCTCGATGCATTGCCCGCATCTGCTAATATAGCGACGTCCTCTGGCATTAGCGCTTTTCGCGGGCGCCCACGCTTCTTCTTGGTCGTATTGTTGGTGAGTTGCGACGACGGTATAACCTGGGTGGTGGATGTACTCTTAGGAGTCTTTCGTACCCTCGCTTTTGCCTTCGACGCGACCGAGTCTGTTTGTGGTCCGGTCGGTGTCGCATCCGCCAAACTGGCTTCAGATTCAAGATCGTTCTTCTGTCGCGTGCGCCGAGTCTCTTTCATAGGTGTTGCAGCCCTCTTCTTCCCCCTTGGCATAGGAGTGCCATTACTTATCCGCCGCGGCCGGCCTCGTCGTCGCGGAGTAGCTTCGTTCTCTATCTCATCGTTAAGTGGTATCGTGGTAGTCATGATGGCTTCTCTACGACGGGGAGCTCGTATCGGTGAAGATGATTGGAATAGCCTTCGGTTGATACCCCGGTTGATGGCCTCTTCGGCCTCGACTGTGACGAGTAACCTTTGCGGTGCAAGCTCGTTGCCGACATCGAGTTCGAAGGTTCTCCTCCTAGGAGACTGCTTCGCTGGTGACGACCTCCTTATTTGGCTCTTCGGAATCGAAATGGCAGAGAGGTCGTGGTGCGTGAGAGTATTATCAGTATGTCGCGCAAGTGGAAATGCTGAGCTTGGAGGTTCGTCGCCCAGCGGGTCAGGAGATGATAGCGATTCATCCATGATAGTAACCAGCGATGGTGATGGATGTTAGGTACCTAGTTAATGAACATAGGTCTAGAATGGGAGACAATTGAAACTAATGATGCAATTGGTATATTGGTATATTAGAGTTCGGTATTGAATGAACCTAGTTGTGAAAGATTCGATGCAAGGATAAGGCAGAATACGCGCCGGAAGCTACCTAACCGCTACCGAAAACCCAAAAGGAGCAATTTGTTTACTTTGAATTACTTTACTTTAGCGCGATCTGATAGGTCTTGGAAGGGTGTAAAGGGCAGGCTTGCGAGGCTGACAGGAACAGTAGCGCACTGACACGTGTACGTAGGTACTAGCGGGGCCATTTCAATTTAAAGATACGGGGTCGACGTCAGTAAACTAAATCCCAAAGACGTTCTTAGCTTAGGTAAGCAACCATTTCTAATCAATAGGTATATTATTGGATTTCAGTAGAACTACTGCAATGTCATAACGTCATCGTACACAACATGTTAAAAGGCTGTACATGTTGTACGTACATACTTTGCATGCATCCATTTAGGTACTAACATGCACACGCCCAAATATCGGCAAAACACTGGAAATATTGGGGAAACTTCGGCTAGTTACCTGCCTGTCATATAAAAGTAAACTTCGAGGGGCAATGGCGTGCTCGGGATGTCAAAGCCATAACCTTGCAACCTACCTAAGCACCTGACGCGGAGACGCAGCATATGGCATATGGATGGCGGTTAAGTATCGGGGAATCTCCTTGGATTCTACCCGTTGATTACAGAGAAAGCATGCGGAAGGAATCCAATCATTCCGAGTCATCTCCCTCTGACCAACTCTATACTACTAATCAAGACCCTTTCCCCAAACCAATGACGTGATTCGAAGGTTCTCTCTATCGTTCGATTGATTTGAAATGCGCATACAGAGACGTTTCAGACAGCTAGGCTCCTGATGTCTATATAAGTCATACCCGACGTCGAAGTCGAAGTCGAGAATAGAAAGTTATCATCATCTCATCCCGTCTCATCACGTCTCATCCCATCACGTCTCATCCCATCCCATACCAAGCTTTCTATCTATTGTCGAGTCCATTCTAGTCCCCTGAAGCCTATCTGGCGTAGTCGCCTTTCATACATCTATATACCTAGCACTTATCATCCAGCACTAAACAAAAAATGGCCATCACAGCCTCTACCGTGCCTCGCGGTCCCGTAACCGCCAAGATCAACTTCTATAACCGGCCAGCCCCCGGCGTCGTAGCCTTCAACTACGTAGAAAAGCCACCAGCGGGCCAGCCCCAGCGTAACCTCACCAGCGACGCGCATGAAGTCACCATCATCGACGTCCGGGGCCGGGAATCCGAGTACACGCTGGACCGGGACGCCTTCCAGATCGTGCAGGGGTTGCCGCCGTCAACCGAGGAGACCGGATCCGGCTCCGGATTCACGGACGATGCTTCCATCACCGCGAACTACTACCCTGAGGTTGAGAAGCTACTGCTCGACAACATCCCAGGCAGCAACCGGGTCTTCATCTTCGACCACACGATCCGACGGGCTGATCCGGATGCGCCGCGTCGTGCCGTGCTTATGGCACACATCGACCAGACGCCGTACTCAGCTAAGAAGCGTGTGCAGCGACACTTGGGAGATGATGCGGAGGAACTATTAAAGGGGCGATACCGCATCGTTAACGTATGGCGTACGCTGAACAAGAACCCCGTCGAGGCGACGCCTCTCGCCTTCGCGTCTAGCGCCACCTTGAACGATGAAGACGTTATTCCCGTGGAGCACCGGTACCCGGAAGGGTACATCGGCCAGACAGCGGCTATTGCGCACAACCCCAACCAGAAGTGGCACTACCTCAGCGGGATGACGGGTGATGAGCGTCTGCTACTTGAGTGCTTCGATAGCGAAGGTACCAAGGAGAATTCAGGTGTAGCTGGTGGACGATTACCTCATACCGCTTTCGAGGATCCTAGGACGAGACCGGATGCAGAAGGGAGGGAGAGTATCGAGGTACGGGCACTTGTATTCGGGCCTTGAAGATGTAACATTTGAAATCAATATTATACGAGTTTACGGTTCCCTTCGGTAGTTAGGATATTTTAATAGTGGTATCGTTCAACATTGCGTTTTTATGAATGGATCGCTATATGTAAAAATTCCAAATCTAATGTTCCTCAAGCGCCTATCCATGGATGGTGCGAAACCCTATCATGACCCGGGATATACCTAGTCGACCAAGTCTTGCCGTGCACGTATGTTGTTTCCTGAGAAAACTCCCCCCCCAAAATGTAAACATTCCGCATATCCACACATAATAACGCAGGAGCATATAATCTCTCTGCCCTATGATAAAACCGAAGATGAATCAAAAAGAAAAATGGATTTCCGCAGTTAGGCCTTTCGCTTGCCCCGTGCACTTCCTGACCGACTCATCACAACACCTCCCAGACTACTCTGTCTGCTCATCGGAATTCCCGACGTAGAATCCTTCCCCACGGCCGGGGAGTCCTTAGCGCTTCCGCTGTTCTCTAGTTCGACACCTGCGGCCTCGCCTCTAATGTCACTGTCCTGAATACCCAAAGATTCTGATAAGGCGTCTGCAGAAGGCCTCGGGCCCTGCGTGTAAGCTACATATTTGCTCTTATGCAGTGGCGCGGCCATGGACTCGAGTAGTCGCCGGCCACCATTATTAACATCAAGGTTTGCGCCAACACCGTGTTTATTCTGATATGTCTTCAACAGCTTCATCACTGCAAGATCTCTATCTCGGTCGCCTTCGTTCAAGGTCGGTGGGGTATTTGACTCGTCCCTTCTGTAAGCCTTCGAGTATTGCGAATGAGTGAGAGGGGGAAGCTTAGGCTCCGAGCCGGCCACCTTATCGAGATTTCCCGGTATCTCAAAATTAGCCAGACCTTCTATTCCCAGGACTTGGTCGTCGTAGAAATTCTGTTGACCCTGTCCGCCTCGAGTACTCCGCGTAGTATGTGAGGGCTGTCGCTCCATATTTACTGCACAAGGTTCATCTTCGTCTTCATTGCCGTCTACGACACTCTCGTCGGGAGTAATGATATTGCCGTTTGTGTCTCGGCGTATCAAGAGATGTTTGTAGGCTGCTAGGGCGGCAGCATTATAGGTCATAGCTAGTTCTTTATCCGTGAAAAGCTTCTCAATGCTGTAGACTGGCCCTGTTTCCTTACGTAGACCTCTGATTCTTTCGCTAGACCAGAAAGGCGTAGTATTGGAATTATCAAGAGCTCCTCTCTTGGGAGCTGGCGAACCCTCCTCATCAGCAGCATTTCGCTTCCTCTTCTTATTATCCGAGTAGCCTGGGAGCTCCTCCATCTCTCTTCGTAGTCGGGTATTTCGCTTCCCGTGCGTGCCCCCAGGGCTTGCGGGGTTGGTGAGGCTGTATTGATTCGGGTGTAGAAGAAGAGCAGAACCATCGGCAATATCCAGAGCTTCCTTTTCTTTGCCTAGTCGGTACTTTTTGGACGTGATGCCATTAATAAGACGGTCTCTGAGGGTATTTGAGAGAGTCTTATGTTCACGTTTGGCTAGTTCGACTTTGTAGGCGTGTGTCTTCTGGTGTTCACGAAGCTTCCTCTCGTATTCAATCTAGCAAATGTAAGCTGCCAACCACATGAATTATACCTAAGTTAGAGAGAGCGTACCTTGTGGCTAGTCATCTCGTAGTCGCGATGCTCGACAAGGTCTTCTATCTGGTGAACCCATTCGGAGAATGTAGGGCCTGCCATTTCGAGCAGACTTCGCTTAGGGCTACCATTACTACTAGCATTTGTAGTCTGTTGCGCATTGGTAGCATGTTGTATTTCTCGGTACTCGCGGTCAATTGCGTCCAGAGGTCGGTCGGCATAGGGATCGACTCGGCCGACGAGGTTAACATCGATTTGGATCTTATGAAGTTCGTCTCGGTAGTGTTTATCTTTGTCCCGGCTGAACTTGTCGGCCAAAACAGCTAGACGGTCATTGACGGCCTGTCGCCTCTTGTCGCGTTTGGACTGAGGCGGAGGAGATGCTCGGGTGGTCTTGTTAGAAGTAGCCGCCAAAGCTGACGACTGGGCAGATTCGGTTGCGGCCATTCTGAACTGATCAGGCAAAGAATGAACCGGTAATAGTTGATTTTACAAGTTAAAGATAGAGGAGCTCGTAAAGTAAGGACTTCAGTTACTTAAAGGTATAAGGTATGAGGAGTAGAAGGCCCCGTACAGCCGATTGAATTGTATGGAAAGAGGTGCAATTCAAACTGCGAACGTGGTAAAATGGTAAAATGGTAAAACGCCTGAAGGTCAAGTTTTGCTTCGACGTTTTGTCAACATAGGGAAAGTTAAAAAAGGATGGGATTGGGGGGCAGAAACAAGGATTACATTGAGAAATGTTGGGCAGTAGCAGTTTAAACCTAACTGCGGTATGGGTATTGTGAATGTAGGTGTGTCTTGTTAATTGTTTAATGGATGCGAGGGAAAAGGTCAGGCAGGTCGACAGCAGGATTGATCGATTAGATAGTCGCGAGCCGATTTCACTTACACACCTATTGTGTGACCCTGCTCTAAATGCCTATAGGTAGGTAGGTACCTACAGGTCCCCAGGATGATAACTAGTAGCGCGGCGCTAAGTGGGGAGGTTTAACCGAACATGGCTAGTAGGTAGCTTTGCATACAAAATTATATATAATAGTACAAAACATTAATGGAAAGGTAAACTTTTGAAAATATTGTGGGAATAATTTTAACAATTTTATGAAAAACGGCTTGAAATATTCACAACTTCATTAAAATATACTGGATAAAAAACCGATATCTATTAAAAAAATGATATTCAAGATATTTAGGGGCAGTTTCAGCTTTGAAAAGTATTGATGTTTTGTACTATTACATATAAATTTGTATGCAAAGCTACCTACTAGCCATGTTCGGTTAAACCTCCCCACTTAGCGCCGCGCTACTAGTTATCATCCTGGGGACCTGTAGCCAGTATAACTGTAGGTACCTCCTAGGTTAGCGGAATCGGCAGGTACGGAGATACGTACCACAGGTCAATGCGAACATGCTGTATGAGACCTACACTAGCAGGTACACAGGTACCTAACGGACCTTGCAGATCTAGGCAGTCCCACTTACCAAACTAGGATAACCTCAAGCTTTGAGTACGGAGCTACTTCCCTATATTTACCTTCGGCACCTAATTACAGAATCAAGAATCAAGAAAGCAACAGATTGGTATCGCATCACCCGAGTTACGTTTCAATACTTAGGTAGGCAAACTGTGAATAAATACATTCAGCCTCTTCTTCTATGTAGCGGTATAACGGGTGCGTACATACTGTAATTCCAGCCACGGATATTGAAGCAGATTTTGCTGAATACCTACTTAGGTATATATCCACATAGGTAGGTAGGTAGACAGCTCTTTGGGTAAGTTCCATAGTATTATATAAGGCAGTGACTGTAACCTAAGTACCAGGTAACTATTCTCAAATCTCTCAGTCCTGACGCGATTATCCCAAAACTTAATAAACTTCAACCCCAACTGCCTAGCCACCCGCCCTTAGCGACACGAGACATGTCCGTCTGAGCTGATATTACGGTAAAGTGCTCTTAATATTCGGCTGTTCTAAACCCGCAAAGCTATTATAAGGCAAGCCGACATACTGGCACTTATACTCGAGTAACTACATAGGAAGGTACTTTTGCTTAGTCTCTTTATAATACAAATAGTAAGTATCATGCATAATACTAATCTTCGACCAGTGTATCGCAAGAAAGGCAGCTAGTGAGAGCACCATGGAGACTAAAATCATTACGTGCCGTAATCTAGGATTATACTGTATGGTTTCGTGAAGATAGTCCTCGTCATCGCTAAACTTGGCTATCATTATGGGATTTAGGAGTGACTTCGACATGGTGACAAGACTTATAGACTCGTGATATGATAAGGTAATGGCATAGTCAAGCATGGTTTATATTACTCGCGTAATAGGGGATAGAAAGGTTGGTAGGATAATTGAAAGGGATGCAAGATTCATCCCCTCATTTAATTTCACATATCATTAGTGTTTCTACGGATTCACTACCTACCTAGGCAACCATCCCTTAGGTGCAACGAAGTGCGATCGTGAATTCGGTTTCCTTTGTAGCCAAGTACTAGTCGGTAGGCAGTCTGACTCCCACATGGTCAGACGCTAAGCTATAAGCCTTCGAGAATCAATTGGTATGCGATGTATAAAGCAAATTACCCTGAAGTAGCACCAGTGCCTAGCATAGGTTAGTGAATCAAACCCCAAAGAGAAGCATGAGATATCTGGCTTACGGCACGTCATACGAGTCAATCTTGACTCCTGTTGACATAGTGTCTTGAAGTTGCCTTGAAGTATTCGGTTTAGTCTCTTATACTTGGACCAAGATCTGTCCGCTAAGCAAATCCAGAAGCAGATGCTTCTCGCAGATCTTTAGGCACATCCCATCCGTGTGCAGTCGCGGCACGAATGTATGCATCCAATGCTTCGGAGATACCGTAGTCCATCCGGCGCTGATTTGTATCGACCAGGCGTGCTGGGCCAGGGTCTGTATTGCAGATAGCTAAGCGTACTTGTAAGAGAACGCTCTCCAAGCTGTTTGCTGGTGACCAGCCTGTGTTTGTTAGAAGCTCCATACACATAGCTCCTCCCGCCGTTACATGGCCACCTCCGCCGCTGGCGAAGGGAAGAAAACGGGGGCGAATCACGCGAACAAATGGCGGTGACATGGGAAATTCGCGGAGAAAGCGGATCTCAAGGACGATGCTAGTCAGGCCAGCTACTTTCATGTCCTGCGCTAACGGGAGGTCGGGGTCGAAGGTGTGAAGCTCCACGATCCATTGGAACATGTTGTTGATCTTTTCAAAGTCGATATACCAGCCTAATTCATGAAGAGGTGTTGTGGATTGTACCTTCTCTAGCTTCTTAATCTCCTGTCCTAGAGCCCTTTGAGCAGGCTTGGTTGCGTATGATGGGGGCGCTAGTTGTGGAAGAGTAGATAAATCAAGCACTCCAGGGCGAAAATCAGTTTTATATATCTGGTCCTTACCAGAGACTCCCTTCTGTAGGGAGAGGAACAAGATATCCCCTTCATCTTCGTCGCTGCTGACCATCTCAGGTTCCTCTAGTCCCCCTGTATCACTAACCAATGATTCTGTCGAAGTATTGCATCCATATTGCGCTGAAGGGATAGCACATTTCGGAATAAACATAGCTTTGTTACAAGAACCCAAAGCGGCCCATGCTGGGTCTTGTACAAACTCTGGCACTCCAGTAGGCACCTTTTCGCCGGTATGTAAAGATCGAGGGTCGGCCGAAGGCAGAATTTTCCCACCAAAGATCGGATTATGGTTCCTGAATTCGTTCCTATCCGCCGCTGATCTGGGCTGAACGAAAAGATACCTACACTGAGTCCAATGACAGTGTTGTACTACAAAGAAAGGATCTCTGCTTCTGAACTCCTCAGGCAGATTGACAAGTTCGTTTAAGCTGACGACGGTCCGAATCCCTAGTGAGGACCTGGGCCATATAGTCGACTAGAGAATAGTTAGAATGATAGCTTTATGACGTGAAGGTAGAGGGAAATGTACTTACGGACTCACGACCTGTGCCCGCGTAGCCACGGCTGGTTTCAAACTCCCTGGCGAAATATATACCGTCCCCAAAACTTCGACCATTTACGGTGATGTTATAATCTAGACCCTGGCGAATGATACTATGCCAGCTCCCAAGGCTGCTCCCGTGCCAAGCAACAAGGGTCTTATGAGGTTTACGAATATCCTTCAGAACCTCGTTGAAGCGGTTTTCCTTCTCTGAAGACCCTTGGGCGAATCTGAATTGGATCCAACCATCAACACCATAAATCTTGTCGGGGGGTGGAACAGCCTCAGCATCAGTAGGAGATTCATCGCCCACCTGTACGATATATGACCTATTCGAAGCTATAATCCATTTTAGTAGATCCACGGCTGCCCGTGACATTCTGTTCCACTTGGACAGCTGTTGGTTGTTAACTAACTGCTGCTTCATGTCTGCGACCGAAGGGAAGGTGGCAAGCGTAATTAGCATAGAGAAAGCCTTGTCTCGCACGTTACGGATATCGTCCAAATCTACATCGCAGGATACAAGATGACCTGGTACGATATCCCCTACAAGGGAGCGGATGGTTTCACCATCAACTGGGTCAAATCCTGATGATTCATCGGTTTTGTCACAAGGTAACATGTGTTGTACCACAACGTCGAGCTGTAGCAAATCCGCATGCTTAGATATGATACGGACATGGTGTAGGACAGTCACTGGACGATTTGCCCTGCCAGGACGGCTTGGGAGTTCGGTCGAAATAATCATCCATTGACCTTCTTTTATAGTAACGCCATCTAACCGACTGGTTATTATAGCGGTAGAATCGGCCAAGTTAAAGATCACGTTCAAAGGGTCTATAAGTTTCCCCCCATACACAGGTACAACGTAGGGTGATTCATTCCCAGATATTTGCATTTCATGCGTGGGAGGATCTTGATTGGGATTTAAAGGTGTGTAGTACCCTAGTATCTTCGGCACCTGCAAGTTTAACCCCGTGGGGAAATCCCGCATGGAGCAACTCCCTGTCATAAATGAGGAAAACAGACCAGCATAGCAGAAGCTAATCAGAAGGTCGACAACGTTAGATTGGGTTAGGATCTCATGATATATGTCCGGGCCGAAGCCTATATTCATGTACTGATGGAGACAGAGGGGATCGCTGCAGATGTACGGTCTCAGAGCTTCAAAGTTCCCTTCCATTCTGCGATGGCAGACTGTACAGTAGTCTGTGCATCTAACCAGGTAGCGCAAGGCAAACTGCATGGCAACGAGTGGGAATGAGACCTCGCCGTCTCTTAGCATGTGATCATTGGCGAGAATAGGAGGCAACTGAGCCTTATTAACGGGTTCTTCTTCGTTTTCCGCAGGCACCACGGGTTTAGATGATGGATGTAACCCTAATGACGACTTCATTTCATGTGCGCGTTTTAGTTCCTTCGCCGCATCCCAGGAAATGTCATGTTCTTTCCTCAGCTTTAACATTGGCGCAAAGTCTTCGTTCATGAACTCGTCGATCGACTTGCTGACCCAAAATGTACATAGTTCTGGGCCTTGTGATAAGCTAGGATAATCCTCAGTTTCCTCAATTCCGAAAGCGGCTAGGGCTTGTTGATATGAAGGTCTCTTTTTGGAGCACTTTCTTAGTCGAAACTTTGCCCCGGCATGTCCAGCTGGGCCCTGAAGTACGTCTTCGATAGTAGTGTAATGTCGGTCAAATTTGATGAGTAAAACAATGAAGTCTGAAGAGTTAAGACCCCACGCTTCGTGTATCTCTTTAGAAAGACACAATTTGGTCAACCGAATCGAAATTGACACCATGCTTTCATCTTTGCCGTCATCAAATCCATAGATCTTTCCCACGTGAAATCCTGCTTCAAGCACAGACTGAAGATCTCGGCGGATTTGCTGTAGAAGCAACGGTGCAAGTGGCCCGCTAGGTTTAGGTTGGAAATTTGTCTTGGTCTTGTTCTTTGTTTCAAGGCCAAACAGCTCGTCGTCGATATGGTCACCATATTCAAAGGGCACATCTTCCTCACTACTGCTTGGCGACACTGGATCATCCATCATGTCGGTATTGCTATCTTCTTCCTCGGAGTGCTTACTCTCTAGGGCAGCCCGAAGTCTTCGAGAGATGTTGTTAAGCATGTCCTGAACCTTCATGCCTGCTGTCTTGGATATGGATTCCTCTAGAACGTGGGCGACTGCTGGAAGTATATCGTTATTGGTATAGACGAGGAAGATGTTTTGGTCTGGATAACCTTGCACATCTAATTACACTATTAGTTGATCGGGGCTTGGATAAATTAGAGTCACAAGGGGATTGATGCTAGCGGTACTGGCATGAGGAACAGGGCAGGAGAACTGACCTTGAGGTTGGACATGGATCTCCAAGCGAGAGGACCCAAGCAGGTTGGGATGGCTAAACACGAACGTGAATTCATCTTCGACATCCCCTTTGTTGATGGTAGATATATAGTCACCGTTCTTTTCGGCTGCTAGCTTCAGGTCGGCTTGGAACTTCAGCCGCGCCTTTGGGGGAGCCATGATACCTTTCCCAAAGCTCTTGAGCTAACCGGCTGTCCAGTAGTTATATGTGACCCTATAATTTACGGAAAGTTTGGGTTAGTAATATGTATCAACTTTTACACATGTCGCATGAATATGCCTGGAGACGGAGCGACAACAAAATAACAGGATCCAAGACACTATTAGACAGACGAAGAATTCTAAAGACTACCCCATAATTATATCGAAAACAGCAGGTCTGTCTATTGCCTGACAGCGCACCGGATGATATCGACCATATACATTCTATCACCTAGGCAATAGGGTTTCAGGAGAAGGAAGTTTACTTACCTGGATTGTAGAGGACTAGAGTTTATAGTAAGTCGAAGATGGGGAAGTATTGGTGAATGAATAGACTGCGCAAATCGATAAATGATTTGTTTGACAAAGTGAACAGCGATATCGTCCTTGCCGGCGCCAGCTCTTCACTTGCCATAAGAGGAGGACACAAGTGAATGGCGCGTGTCTGAAATTTAGTTGTTGCGCCGGAACCGTGTGGTTACCGTGCGGCAGTGAGGCTTATACAAATTACCTTGGCAACGGTATAATACCAGAGAATATTTTGGACGGATACGTATGGACCAGTCGTAACTATGGAAATGTTGGATGATGATACTGAATGATGATGGGGAACTTGAAAAAAAAAGATAGCGAAGGCAGCATTAATGGATGAATATATACCTACCTACCTACTTACCACCTAGGTAACGTGTAAGGCACTTGAAACCGACACCCCCCTAAGGTAGGTATCTACCTATACATATGTTTCCTAGGTACCTACCTACCTCTTAAGGTAAACACGATGATAAAACACGATAACCCTATATCGATAGAATGGGAATGAGCGAACCTCTAGATTACCTAATTTAGTTTAAGTTTGTGAATATAGCACCTAGGCAGGTACGGCTAAGAGAGGATAGACTAAAGTGAAGCCACAACAGTGATGTATAATATAACCTTAGCAGGTGCCTACCTGAGAATCACAGCAGCTTGGTGGCCAATTAAACAAGCCGAGGAAATAAATATGACAAGTGCTATATTCTTGCTGGTTAACATGACAGCATACCTCTTCGTGCAGGTACCCTATCCCAACGATACATGACTCAGCCCTACAATGGGCATAATGTAGGTGCCTAACATATTTGGTGCCTTGTAAACCCTCCCGGTCGGAGCTAGGCTTCAGCAAAGTCGCCTGCCTCCTATCTATAGTCTATAGATACTGTGTTTAACTGCGCGTATGTATTGATTTTTTATATATTTGTTGCGTACGTACCTAGGTACTTACAAGGAAATATATTATTTGTTTAGCTGCGAGTAAGAGTGTTGAGAAGTCAGAGCTACCTATGTACAGATTAACATTAGTTATTACAAGATTAAAAGAAGAATGGTAAGATGCGGGTGTCGTAATAAGCTATGTAGGTACCTAACCTAGCCCCTGACTTAGATTAGATCTTCTCCAAATCTACGGATTACCCTTCAAGTACATATGTACCTACCTACATACCCTGTCCAGCCCTGTCGTATCTTACGTACCTAACCCATTACATATGTACATAGAGGGGGGTGTGGACCCTGGTAAGGTTATCGGGCTTTAGCAGTACATAGTTTTACCACGCGGGGTAATCCCGATGCATGGAATGTACTACCCAAACAAGCTTAGGTACCTGTTAGTTAGACATTTATGTGAGGTATTATGTAATACCCAACCCAAGGTCGGCTTTCTTTATGTCAACTTTGATCCATCAAAATTGGTATTACCTACCTAGGTATTTTTAATGCAAAACCTACCTTAAAGCAACCATTCTATAATGTCTTGGGATTCTAAATCTGCTGTTAGACGACGGCAAAATAGCTCTGTGAGCTCTTCTAGATCATTACCGCTCCATATAAGACAGCAGTCGAAGCAACCTCCACAGCCAAAATCTCCTCATGTTGCCGACCCATTCCTCCAAAGCTTCCTCACCCCGTCGTTTGACCCGGCCGAGTATATTAACTCTTCACTTCCAACACTCCAAACCACGACGTCCTCATCCTTAACTCGAACAACGGATGGTGCGGTTCCCTTAGCAGAACTATCTAGTCAAGCTCAGACACAACTCTCCCAATTGAATGCCCATACGACAAGGTTGACTACTATTCTCACGCAATTGACCGATGATATACTACGGAGCGGGAGCCGCCTAGCATACGAAGTTGAACTCCTGCGCGGCGAGACATTAAGCCTATCGGAGACACTGTCTGATGGTTTACAAGAAGAGATTGCAAGGTTTATTCCGAAAGGCATACAAGAACAACCAGATACGAAGACAAACGGAGCCGTTACGGCTACTGAGAGGCCATTGCCAGAGGCGACGGCCCCCATAAATCTAGAATCTATTCCACAAAACAGTGCCAGTCGAGACCCGCCATATATAAATCAACTGCAAACCCTGACATTAGTACGTTCACGGCTGGACACGGTGGTTAAAACATTTGGCGAAGCTATGGAATTCGTGTTCCCGCCTTCTGAGCTTTCCGTCAGCTCGTCATTCCTCTCTGTCTCAGCACCGGAGCCAGGGGTAGAAGCGCACAGCACAGAAGAGAAGGGACAACAAGTACTCAAGCAGCTGAAGGAAGATATATCAACCTTGCTCGCAAGAAGTGCTGATCCTATTGGAGGGATAGAGAAGGCCGCACGCCGTATTGAAGAGCTTAAGGAGCTAGCAAAAGTATGGAACGGAACAGCAGAGGAGAAAGGAAGGACCAAATTTATTGAAGGTCTGGCCAAAATGGTCGAGGATCGGCACAAGGAATTACTGAAGGAGGTGGAACAGAATGGCCGCCAAGATGGCAAGGCAGACTTGGATAGCAGTTCTAAGAAAGCTGCTGCTAGCTCCGACGGAGGCGGCGCCGAGAACAAACCCCTGTATGGGATAATGAGCCAGCTACAGAGGCTCCGGGCTGGCTTACAATGATTCAAAGGGTCAAAAGCTTAAGTGTGTAGCATCTCATCGTGACCTGAGCTACGCGGCTATGCGCGGATGGCTGAATTTGTGTAATACTGTTTCAGTAGCCGATCAGGTCGTATATTGCCTATCGGAACGAAGCAGTTGTGAGTGGGCTGTTGGCTCTGCTCCCGCTTGTAGGATTTTCACGAGTTGCAATAAGTAAGCCGCGCGCTTCCGGTGCTTTTAATGGTTGTGTTGGTCGATTGTATCCCAAAGTTTGCCTTAACTCAGACCTCCCCAATGCTACCTAGGTACCTACGCAACTCTTCGTATCTATATGCAAGGACAAATTCAGCTAATATTAGAAAGAGCCTCTATCCTCTATCCTCTATCTATATATAGGTGACTACCTATGTATAAGTAGTGATGTTATTTGGGGAATTTGTGATGATCGTGTGGTTTGGTGTGCCATTAGCAAGCTGATAACATTGGTAGAGCACCGCTGTGCTCTTGTCTCGCTTAGCTCACGCTCAATGGGGGGGTTGAAGTAATTAACTAGCACATTTGTGTTGTAAGTATGCCTGCAAATAAACCCATTGTCATGTAATTTAATACTAGGTACTGTCTCAGCCTTAAAGCTAAGAAAAGTATTTTGGTATTTAATTCCAACTCTTTTGCTAGTAGAACACGGCTGTGTTGACTAGGTACCTACTTAGATACCCTTACACTTACCACCTAACCCTTGCTTCGACCTAACTTCCGAATCGATTGGCAATTTGAATAACAGTTGTGCTTTATCAGACAGTTGATAATTATAGGAAAGGCGATGAATATAATTATATATATCAAAAGGGCGGTGTAAGATGACGGGAGGTAAATCAGCCGAGAAATCTCGAGATATGACCTGAATACCTACACTATACGACCCTATCCGCGATTACTCTTATGTCTATGTCTACAAGATCTGGGGTTTCGGCTATCATGTCTGGTAGTGGCTCTGATAGTGACAGGTATGTTATACCCTACTCGAGAAAGCTGGCTTTACTTAATACGTAACATGAATGCTAAATTGAGCACGGATGGGCAGTGCATCTCAAGCTTCATGTTCGTCATACAGCTTAGACGAGTATCTACGGAGCCCGCCTACGTCTGCAACCGAGCGATTAGTTGCCAACCAGACCCCAACAACTTCGGCAGCACTCAAGAGGACGAGAGCTAAACTTCAACTTCAACTTCGGTCTTGGCAATGCGATTTCGATAGAGCTGCAAAACCAAAGGGCTAGGGAGTAGGGAGTAGGGAGTAGGGAGAGAGGGAGGCCCGTACCTTACGTTACTGAACTTAAAATAGAGGATTGGGTTATACGTAATGAGTTACCGATGGATTGGTAGAGGCCGGACTTGGACGGTTTCAATGCCCCGAGTTTACCAGTGCGCCATAACAGGGGCTTGATTGGTTGCGTTCTCAAAAGAATGGGGTAGGTATTGGTGGTGCCCGTGTTACCTATTATTATTAGACGTGGGCTGAGGTTGTGGCTCAAATGAGACTGTGGCTTGTATGGCCGTAAACCCAGGGCTTCCATTAGGTTGTGCATCTAAATTGGAAGAAAAAACGGGTTTAAAAAAGACACAAGATTCGAACTCAAACTGTTCGCCAGTTAGTTAGGTAAAAAAGAGATACCGTGTTCCTACATGTAGTTTCACCTTTATCTCAGGTGATCTCAGACCAGATCCGAAATTCGTTTGCTTCGTTGTACCCTCTTAGCCACATCTCTTTTTGACCAATCAGACCCCTAAGGTAGCTTTTGCACCTCTCCGAATTTCCAGAATTCATGGAAAATTACGCTACTAATCCACAGTTACAATACTGAGATAGACTTAATACGATTTGACTTACATCTCACAACGCGACAAAGACAGAAAAGTTAACCTAGTAATTTTATTCAAATTGCTGGATTTGTTAACTAAATTGAAACCCCGGTTCCAAAGTCCCTAGACGAACTACGATTGCCACAATGAAGATCTTAGAAGCCCAGTCAGCTGTGTTAACTAACGTCGAAGTTTACACATTTTTAAGCAATCAAGCAAAACAATATAATGACCAAAAGCGTAAGGGACCGACAAATTTAGAGACACTACGAAAAGAGGTAAGGTTAAATTTTACACCAAAATAATGTGCATAGCTCATTCTGATGGGATTGAATACAGGTCTTGCAATATTTTGAGAGTCCACCAGGTCCTTTGAGTCAGAAGCCGCTACCCTTTGATGTAGCGGTCATTCCCGAGTTGATTAAGAGACTGCGCCAGTACCAGATCACCAAAGGAGAGTGTATCATGCTCTTCAATATTCGCCCTACTAATGTTCCAGTCCTGAATACTGTTATCGAGGATATGGAAGACCGCTTTAATGCCGATCAGCAGCAGGAGATCCTCGACATAGTCACTGAAATCCTCGGGCAGTTCCCTCAGGAGCCGGAAGAGGATGACCAGGGAGACGGCGTCATGGAAACCACCGAGAATGGGCATTCATGAGGATCTTAGACACTGATAGCAACCTTAAGTTCTTAATGTGGCCTATATTACGAGTTCTAGGGGGCATCTGATAAAAAGGCGTCATCATTCTTAACACCTACAGAACCAAACACCCTCCATCACTTTGCCCACCATCAGTTACAATCGTCTTCACTGCGGTATTGCAGATCTCCTCGAAGGCCAGTTTTAGAAGTTCGCCGGTGACGGCTGAGCACTCGACATATTTGTCCACTCTCATCTCTTGCGATACATTATGTCCTTCCTGAGGATATATGATGCCGTTTGGGTCAGTTTCGGACCTTAGGTCTCTCTTGAGGCCAACGACAATTACGGGGAGGCGGTCACTAGTTCGGAAGTTGGCATGGACCTGCTTGATCCACTAGCAATGGAAGATTAGAGACGTGAGAGGTACTGGGATAAGGAGGACGATACTTACGATCCTTTGCATGTTGATGAGACTCAGCCTTTGACTGATATCGTAGCAAATCAAGACCAAGTCCGGTTCAAGCAGCCTCCAATCTTCTGGACTGGAAGTATCATAGAACTCAAGACGATACGCCCCCTTTCGGTTTCGTATCTCGAAAACGAAAGGCTGGTCTATATCTCGTAATAAAGCAATGGGGACATGGCCTTCAAGACTGCTGCTACCTTTACTAATCCGCCTATGCTATGCATTAGTACAAGTGATGCTGAAAGAATGGTTTATACGCACGATAAGAACGTCGTTTTCCCTACCTTCTCATCCCCAAGTAGGAGAATTTTAATTGTCACGTCATCCATTAATAAACTCAAGATTTGATTTCTTGTAGATTTAAGGCAATAAATCTCGGGCTGAATGAGAACATGAAATAGGATAGTGATGAAAGGTAAGCTGCCCCAATTGATTGCGTTTATTTAGGTACATTGGGTAGGTACATAGCTTTTAAGGGACTCCACTATCGATAAGACCCTGTAGCGAGTATTTTGACTCATTTCTATTAGGTACAAATACCTTAAGTTACTTAACATAACCTGTATTTTAGGTATAGTTGTACATACGATACTCGATGTAAATCCTCAAAAAAGATACCCCGGCATAAAAAGTTTGAATATTTTCTTGACGCGGGTGTGGATGAAACCCTTCGGTGGAAGGTGTTATAACCAGCGCCTTCAGACATCTCTAAGGTCTTTTCCCCTCGTATCTCGTCAAGGGATTCGATGTGGATTTTCTACGGGAATTACTTCAATAAAACCTAGGATGGACAAGAGGGATTCTACCTACGATAGGTGGACTAAGGATGCGCTTATAAAGCGCATCCGGCACCTCGAGGCGAACCTCCTTCGTGCTGGCGAGCATAAATCGGGGGTGGCTCAAGAATCAACCTCGAGTACAGCAACAGAAGAGGATGCTACTAGTCCACCGAAGAAGAAGAAAATAGGGCGCAAAATTGACCCTTCGAAATACTCAACGCGCCTCGTGGCGTTTAAATTAGCGTATTTGGGTAAGCGGTACGGCGGGTTCGAGTATGCGGCGAGTGCCAACCTGCCATCTATCGAGGAAGAACTTTGGAAAGCTTTTGTCAAGGCGTGCTTAATCTTCCCTGAAAGCCCCGACGAAGTCAACTGGGACGCTTGGGAGTACTCCAAGTGCGGACGTACGGACCGTGGCGTCAGTGCGTTCGGCCAGGTCATTGCTGTTCGGGTCAGGAGTAATCGGCCTCTCCCTAAAAAGGAACAACTGGCAGAAAGTGGCCAACCAGACGAAAATGGAGAGGCAGGACTGGATGAAGGGGCCGAGGAGACGGACAAGAAGGGGGAGTTCAACGACTTCACGGATGAGCTACCGTACTGCAGGCTTCTGAATAAACTCCTGCCCCCTGATATCAGGATGCTTGCGTGGTGCCCCACAACGCCAGTCGACTTCTCTGCGAGACACGACTGTAGGGAGAGACAGTACAGATATTTCTTCACCCAGCCAGCGTTCGCACCGATACCGCAGAGCTTCGAGAACCCAGAAAACTCCTCTACAAGGGTAAAGGGAGGTTGGCTCGACATCGAGGCTATGCGGCAAGCGGCTAAGAAGTTTGAGGGCCTCCATGACTTTCGGAACTTTTGCAGAGTCGACCAGAGCAAAATCAATATTAACTTTGAGCGGAGAGTATTCGAGAGCGACGTTGTAGAGGTGAAAGATGCGGAGACCGCTCTACCATTCTTAGATCGCGAAGAGTTCAGACCTCCAGGCATGAACTTACAGGGGAAGCTTCCCAAGGTATACTATCTTCACGTACGAGGGACCGCGTTCCTATGGCATCAAATCCGATGCATGGTAGCGGTTATCTTTACGGTTGGTCAGGGCTTGGAAGACCCCTCGATAGTAGACAAACTCCTCGATTTCGAGGCGGAACCGCGAAGGCCCAACTATCAGCTTGCGGATGAAGTGCCGCTGGTGCTTTGGGATTGCATGTTCCCCAGGTCAGAGAAGCCCGAGAACGCGCTTAAATGGGTGTACATTGGGGAGGAGAACCCTCTAAATCAGCACGGGACAGGCGGCCTCTTGAGTTCTATGTGGGAATACTGGCGCGAACGGAAGATGGACGAGCTATTGGCAGGCCAACTATTAAACGTAATATCCTCCCAGGCGGATATCAGCCTCCGCATGGATCCGAAAGCACCACTACACATCCCAGGTACGACAAGAACGTTCGAGGGCGGCGATAGAGAGCGTCTGGTGGGCAAATACCAGCCCCTTCTGCAGAAGTCTAGGCTCCCATCGCCGGCAGAAGCCTTCGATCGGGAGGCAAGGAGAAAGGGTTTCGTAGACGCGGCGGAAATGAGAGAGGCGTGGTCGAAAAGGAGAGAGGAAGCAGCAGCAACAGACAATCTGCCACCTAAAGTACTATCACTGGAGGAGGGGACGGAGTAGGTAGATATAAAAGGAAGAAAAAAATAGCATAACACATCGCTATATTGCAGACACTTAAGCTATGCAACGCTCTCGGGGTATCATATTCCATGAGTCAAAACTCCATTCCATCATAGCCATACGCCAATTAAATAAACCCGCCCTAAACCACTATCCACGAGTCCCCAACTCCCGGTCCATGTCTACGACGCGGCAGCGGCAGCGGCAGCGGCGGTAGCGGTGGCAGTGGGGGCTCGCAGGGAGACAACCCATCGTTCTTCTAAGCCGTGCCGTCCCCCCCAGACCTCCTTTCCTCCTTTTCATCCTCCCCATCCCGCCCGTAAAGACAATCCCTCGCGCCTTTCCACACCTTCTCCAAGACACGCGGCCGCGGGAGCAGCTGCGGAAACACGACGACGATGTGCTCCTCGCCTTCGACGATGACGATTAGGTAGTGCCGGACCTCGAAGCCGCGGAAGGCCTCGTTGATCAGGATGTCCTGGATCTTGTCGGTGGGGATGAAGCGCGTCCTGAGCGCGGAGAAGACCGTTGCGCCGCTTGAGCTCGTCTGCACGCCTAGACCCCGGAGCACGAGGAGCCGCTCCTCTGCGCCGATGCGTAGCGAGAGGAGGTAGAGCGCCACTATGGAGCAGGGGATTAAGACCCATGGGGGTACGGAGTGTGCGAGCTTAGAGAGGAAATACCCTAGGCGCGAGGAGAGCAGTACGTTGAGGGTCTGCTGGACGAAGGCGAGGGAGAAGATAGGGGTGGTGGCGAGGGCGTCGACGGGACTATTTGCGGAGGTAGCGCCTGTTGCGGTGGAATTCAGTTGTATAATCGTATTCGTTACTGATGTCTTCGTCGACGGTAGTAGTAGCGGCTCAAGGGGCGTTGTCGGGTAATACGAGTTCCGAGCCGCGTACATCATGAGCATGACGGCGAGAGCGAGCAGTAGACGCACGAAGTACACGGCCCCCAGGGCAAGGCGTAGCGGCAGCGTCTGCGGCGGGAGCGTCGACACGATGAACTCGGCTGTTGTCGGGGACGGGCGCCGGATGCGCAGGTACGGCGTTGTCGTTAACATGACGATCGACCTAACTAACTAACTAAAGAACCGGGTTTACGAAGAGACCAATTGGGTGTACCTAAGGCATGTGGAATTTCTAATTGATGTGCTTGAAGAATGGTCCTGGAGCTTCATGGTGTGTGTATTAAGCAACGAAGGTTTACACTATACATAGAGGGGACATGGCGACGCAATGTCCCAATTGAAATATCTCATTAACCAAATTAATGCAACTATTGCATAGATGATAATTGCATACACACAAGTTACCGCAAAAAGCATACCCGAACTTTACCCCGCACGGCCCCACTAACCCACCCAGTACACTATATAAGACCAAATATTAGCCGAAACTTTCGACTGTAATGGTCTAATGGTTGAAGGCGCTTGCAATTCTCGTGTCGCTAATCCCAATTCCATAAGAACCCCCGGGGCGCGCCCACTGCAAATGCTGCGGTGACCACCTATCCGCTTGGGCAACCAGTGATGTTTAGGTGGTCCTATGAAATGGAGGGTACCCTTCAGGGAGGCCTCACTCTGCAGAGCATCTCCCCCGCCGCATGGTGTGGTGGAACACGCCGACCTGGGGACTTGGGCTAGTGGTACGAGATGGAGATTGTCAACTCCGTTTATTCTTTTTGCCTTTTTTATATTTAGGTATATTGATTAATACTTTGTAAGTAAGTAGTTTTGCTTAATGCTAGAGCAGCTCGGGTTCGACTTTATATTTAATCACAAGAGGTCACGACATGTTAAAATCATGTTCTTTTGACCCGTTCGAATCCGCAACCTTCAAAATATTGACTTTACGTTTAAAGCCAACCGAGTTGCATTTTACACAACAATAATATAGATACATCTATGCTCTACACTTAATCTCGACGCCCAATTCCCCTTCCAAGCCAATGTTATCTTTCTTAATAATAATTGATCATATCCCCATCATCATTCAAAACATTTTAAAACTAAAATACCTAATTATCACCAACAAGCACCATAAAACTCCAAGGTCAAAACATCAAGGTATAAAATAGTTAAGAATAATAATGATGACTATAATAACAGACTATCAAGAAAATTCGGGTATAGCGTTAATCGCCCATCCCCGCAACCGGCAAGCAGATTAGCAGCAGGCAGGTAAGTAAGAAGCGAAGAACAAAGATGCCGCGAGGCAACACCATTCTTGTCGTTAGACTTTCTCTTCTGGAAAAAACTCATGTTTGTGTCGTGTCATAGCCCTTTTCCCTCGGGATTTTTGTCTCCTTTCCCCTTGTTCCTTTCCTCCTCCTCCTCATCGTCCCAGCTCTCTCCCCCCCCAACCCAGAAGTCGTCATCATCACGTAGATATACTGCTGCCTCATTGTGTACAAGTTTTCGTAATTCGGGCTGCCGCAGAGACATTACTCGCCTCCCACGGTCCCCTTTTGTCGGTCGTCCCAAAGTTACCCCTTGTGTCTTGTCCGCCACCCAATATGTCGTAAATTCGTGAGTTTCCAAAAAAAGATAAAATATAAAAAATTTCTCTGAGACTGCTTGCGCGCCCAGAGGTAACAATGGGTATTGGCTATTCTTTTTCCGGCCAGACCTCCTCCTCGGTTCGGAGGATAATATAGAAGTATACAAGGTAGATTTAGAAGGTAAAGAAGAAGAAGAAGAAGAAGAGGGAGGAAGAAAAGGTAAAAATTCGTAGATGGCTGTTTCTTGGTAGTAGAAGAGGGGTATGGGGTATTACGTCGTCGATTCTTGCCCATGGATTTTGCCATTAGGGTGGAGATAGATGCCAAGTCGTGAATGGAGATATAAAAAAAGATGATGCATGCGCAAAATGCTTAAAAGATGGCGGCCGGGGGGGGGATAAGTCTTAGGAGGAAATGGTATCAATGGTAAGAAGTAGATGAAAACGCCGGCGCCATGCGAATACATGCTGAATGAGACGCGGAAGAATCCAAAGAAGAGATAGAAATGCGTCATATATAGTTGGAATGGTAAGTAAGAATACAACCGTAATCTAGACGTTGCTTCAAAATAAGGAAGCCCTATCCAATCTAGGTCTAGATCATCTCGCTGACGTGAAGACCGCTGCCGAATTCCCGCTCCTGGTATGCGGCGCGGACCTCGCGGGGGTGGCGCTCGATAGACTGCGGTAGCTGTTGTTGTTGTTGCTGCTGGTTAGCAGGGGACGTGAAGCCGCTGTTGTGCATGCTAACTGGGGGTGGGACGCTCTCGTAAGGTATGGTGGAAGTGTCGGGAGACTTAGTCCTGTTACCTAGGATGGAGCCAGTACGGCCCCGGCTGGCAGATCGCATCCTCTCGGCAGCACGGCTAATACGTCCGGCGATGCTGATGTCGCCAAAGCTTCGCCCACGGTTGTGGCCGTTGCGCGATGAGGGCGATGCCTGGGGGCTCGAAGTTTGCGGAGCGGGTTCGGGAACCGGTACGACTGATGCTGCGTTGCTGCTGTCATCCTCTTCGTCCATTACGATCTCGATAGTCCCAGATCCTGACGGCTGAGCACCGGTGTAGATGGTGGGCCTAACGCCGGGAATAGGTGCCGGAGGCGGTGGTGGGGGAGTAGCCAGATGCTGGAGCTCCTTTAGGACCGGTGGCGGCGGCGGTGGAGGCGGTATCTGGTCGTCTCGAGAAGCCTTCCTCGAGTGTCTACCGGATCCTGCTCTCTCTTCGATACCAGGCAATCCTCCATTGACATCTCCACTCATCTTCCTGACCGAGAGGGACCCCCTGCGGGGCGGCTGGCTGCTTGCTTGCATGCCGTGCTGGTGAGCTGAGTGAGCAAATGGAGGCGGGTGCTCTTCCGGAATAGGAGCGGACATGCACCTTGCGATACTAGGCCGCGAAGGAGGAGAATACACTGTTGAAGGTAGAAGGGTCAGTAGTGGTGCCTCTTTGTCTGGTGACCCATCCGATAATTTGCTAGGTGATTCGGCCAGGGCTGGTGGCGACTTAGTCGGTGAGTTGTTACCAGGCCGGTTAGGTGATGGATGACCAGAAGACGGCGGCGACGTCCTAGTATAGGTGGTGGGAACTGGCGGTGCGCCGCCACGCTTATTTGACGCGAACTGAAGGCGCATGGCTTTGGGTGTTGCTGGCAGGCCAATCATGGGGACGGTTCCGCTGCGTGAGTGTGAGCTCCTGTGGGGGTCGGCAGTCTGACTCCTGACGGGCATATCTTTTGAAGGTACAAAAGTCGTCTGAGGCAATTCAAAGATGCTCGGCGTGCGAGCCATGATTGGGGATAGCTCATCCGGGTGAGGGATAGGAGGTGCCGAAGGACGGCGTGCAAGGGACTTGCGGCGTTCCTCCAGTTCGCGAGCTGCGGCCTCTTTTTTTAGCTGTCTTTCTGCCGAGATTAATTTGAGATCTCCAGCTCGTGCCTCAACCATCGGCTGCTGCGGCGGCGGTGGCGGCGGCGGCGGAATTTGTTGTTTGAGAACTAACTGCGCCGGCTGAACCACCGGCATTGGTTCTTGGTCACCCGGAGTCTTATTCTTCCTGCGACGGCTTTCTGAGCGATCCCGAGCCCGGGAGACAGCAGGAGAAGATGGATCCTTCTGGCTCTGGTTGCCGCTCCGGTTGTGTCGGCTTCTAAATTGTTCCTGCGCAGCAACAGCAGCTTGGTAATCTCCTTCATCATCTGATACGTAGAACTTCATAGGGGCTGACATTGGCAATGGAGATGACGGGGATCTTAGAACAGAGCCATCACCACGGCTCTTGCTTCTGCCACGGAGATCTAATGCTGGCGGCCGTCGCTCGTGGCTCCTCTGACGGCCGGTACGGCTCGAAGTACGGCTGGAGATGCGGGTGCTTCGAGGGGAAGATCGTCGGATTTGGCTAGACTTTCGAACCGTGGACGGTTCCCCTGAGTCAAACTCGACCGACACGAATCCTTCATCGCTAATGTCTGCTTTAGCTTGCTGTGGAGTGCTTAAGTTAATCAGATCTTCGGGGGACATGGGCACCGGAGAAGTGGGAGAGCGCTTAGCAGGCTTAGGCGTCCAGTTTCGAGAGATACCTCTGCCTCTGTCTTCCGAGCTTTCGCGTGTGGTGCTTTGACGAGTACGGCTCCCCTCTCGGCTTCGAGCATTCTTATCGTCCTGGCGGTGGCGACTGTTTTCGCGGCTCCGCTGCTTCTTGGAGTAGTGCTGTGCAGCCTCCAAGCTATGGATATACTCGTTCAAGCCACGACCTCCGGCCTGATTGGCTCGGTAGCCTCGTCCGGCGCTCGAGTTTGATGTAACCGAGTTTGATGTAACTGAGCTAGCGATCGATCCTGGACCACGGCGGCGAGACGGCCAATGGAAACGGGTAGATGACGTTACCGATTGCTCTGGAGAGGTCACATCGCTGTTCATCGCAGCCTCGATAGAGTGAATTCTCAATTCCATTCCCTCAGGCTTCCGTTCTCGGGCACCATTTCGACTTGTACGACCCTGTTGCATTAGAGCATTAAGCGATTGTGGCGATGGTGAAGGTGGAGGAGGGTCCTTCCGGCGATGGCTATCCCTCATCATCATTGGACTTGCAGTAGAAGCTCTCGGCACAGATAATCCAACATCATACCGGTCGTCAGCAGAGGGTGTCTTTGAGTGATGGGCGCGGTGGGCCTGGCTCATTTCAGGGACAAGATCAGCAGGGGGAGTTGGAAGATCTCTCTCGCTAAGTAGATTGCGAGGAATAGCATTGCTTGGGATCTCTCCTATCGAGGGTAGACGTTGCCGTCCGAACCCACCTGGCGTAGTAGGCTTCGCGGAAGCAGGAGTGTTGTAGACGCTTCGTTGCGAGGGACGAAGGAATGCAGTATTGGGCTCATGACCTCCAGGAGAAACGGCAGACTCGGCTATCGGAGTGACGCCTGCAGCAATGGGAGTCTGACCACCATCACCGTTTGCGAAGAACTTGGACTTCTTCCCCTGATCCCCAAAAGATGTAATGAGCTTTAGCGCTGAGGTCTTTGCGATGCTACGCTGCGGCCCGCGGTTGATGCCAGGAGGAGATAACGGAGGACTCAAGATCTCTGGAATGCTCGCACTAATGTTCTGGAAGGTTACTTGGGCAGCCGATGGCGAAGTCCAAGGCTCTGTGGACTCTACGCCGGTGCATGCAAAGCTGTTCAAGGCTATTAGCATAGGACTTTGTTGATCCTAGTTGTTATTATTAAACTTACCATCGAATCGCTAGTTGCTGTTGGCCATGCTGAACAGCGAACTCTCCCCATTTCTTGATAACTTGAGTTTGCCGCTCCCATACGTTGGGAAAGAAGAGACAGAGTAAGATAAGGGCTTCCATATACTTCCTATGGGAGACGTAGATCTCAATGGCATCATTCGTATCACCCATCCCAATCATAATCGTTGCTGCCGCATGTACGTCACCGTTCTCTAGAAGGCGTTGCACATACGCACGCCCGAGTTTGTGCTGGGAAGCTTGGCCGCCAATCCCGCTTAGAGCTAGCAACATCCAGTCTGACGAGGTCATGTTCTCCGACGTTGCTGTCATCACATCCGCATCAATGTCACCAAGCCACTTTGCTAGAAGAATACGGCCGGGGGAACCCAGAGGATGACGTGCCATCTCGTCACGAACGAGATCCTCGGCCTCTCCGTTCCACCCGAAGATAATACTCAGCATCTGCCGACGAAGGTCATCATTAGTCAGACGAGTTTGGTCAACCAGAGAGTGCTTATAAGGTATGTCGTGAAGTCGGCTCCTCGTATACTTAAAGAGGTCATTGACCTTAGATTCGTCGGGGCTAGGTAAAACTTCGTTCCTTAGTCGAGAAGGCCGACGATGAGAACGGTTAGAGGAAGTCATGGAAGCGGAGCTAATGCTACTAAGTGAGTAAGCGTCCCTATCAGCATACGGAGCCATGGCCGAAGATCGAAGCGAGGATCCAGCAGAAATATAAGTATTCTCAGTCATCCCACGTGATATAACCGAAGGTGGATATCGACCCCGAGTGCCAGAGCCGTTAGATGACTTGGAGATAGTAGATGAGGGGCCCCTTGAAGACACTGGACTCGCTGTGCGGGACCTCTCCTGTTCAAACGTATCAGTAGTAGAGTCCGCCCCACGAGTAAGCCTCGCAAATGGGGACATGCTATCATCATCGCTTTCGGATATTTCGGGGTTAATAGGAATCGACGAGTCCGACTCTGAAGTACCGATGATGACAACACCCTGCTCAGGCTGTTCCTCGATGGAGACTGGCGGAGAGGGTGGCAAAACATTAGCGGGATGTTGGACGTTAGCAACCATCATCGATGGCGTGTTTAGGTCAAACTGCTGGACGGTGTTGTTGGCACCAAGGGTGAACAAGGTCGCACCCGCCCCGTAGACGGCGAGGCCACGGACATGCTCAAGGGTCGGTATGCTGTCATTAGTGACGTGCTTCGTGCGAACATCCCATGAGAGGGTCTCGCTATAACGAATGATATCATCAGCAATCACATAGGTTAAGCGCGCGCGTAGTTGTGTTTATGCACGAAAAGGGGGTGGAAAATGAGCCTTACCCTTCGGAATACTGAATTATGCGGCCATTCTTAGACCAACCCATCCAGTTGGGACCATTCAGATAATTCTCCGTGCGTTTCAGTATCCTTACAACCTTGGCGGGGTCTTCACTGCTGAAAGACTTCGCCACGCTCCAGACCCTCAGGTCGCCGTCATTGGTTTGCACAGCCAACATGTCTGATTTTTGGCGGGAAGATGAGGCGTGCCATGCAAGATTTACAATTGGGGACGGGCTTCTTGACGTGCTCAGATTATGCAGAATCGTAAATCGTGGCTGCAGAGTGGCGATCAAGAGGGAGCCATTTTGGTACCTCGATGCAAGTTAGTTAAGAGGCGTCTTAAAGAGTTACACGAGATCTGAGGCTATGTATAGGGGGATAAAGCTTACCCAATAGCAAAGGTTCTGCAATCAGCCGCTGGAGCAAGTGCCGACACCGGTATTTGATCGATAGTTCGTGCAGAAATATGCTCAGAAGTAGTAGGCTCAAAGAGAATGACATTTCCTTGCGTGTTGCCTATACCCCATGATGTTAGTTTCATATGAAGTCGACGAGAATCTTCACCGGTAAGAAAAAGAAAACATACCGAATGCAACGTTTCCATTCCGCATCCAAGCTGCGCATGTAAGAGTCTCATATGAAGCAAATCGCGCTACTTCGTCGCCTGTCATAAGGTCCCAGACAATGGCGGTCATATCCGCATCGTAACTCACAACTAGTCGGCCTGCCCCCATCTCACTTTGCGTGTCCACAGCCAACAGATGTACCTCTGCAGAGTGGCGTGTAAATCGCCTCTCAATCGTTAAGCTATCATGATGCGCGACGACTACCGAGTTGCCCTCTGTCCAAAGTTGTCAGCCTCCTGAGCTAATAATAAAGTTGCTCTCCTACTCACGTCCATATAATAGCATCGAGGCTGTTGCAGCTGTCGGCTCAAAATATCTAACAAGGGTTGTTGGCGACGTGAACTCTCTCGGCTCGGCAGCCACCTTTCCCTTTCTCGAAGAGCGCCCGGCTGAACTCGTAGAAGCATTGCGATGCCTCGGCATCGCCTGATAGCTCGAGGACGACATGGCAGTGTAAGTCACCTACTGGCATGTTAATGCCACCATAATATAAGAGGATCTCCCAAGCTAATAAGGAATTGGGGCGAGTGGCTCTTGTAAGCTTCGCCCCTGCGCAAAACGGAGCTAGGACAACTCACCTCGACTTGCGTGTATATCCGCGAGATAATACTCCCAGTTTCCAAGCAAGCGGGGGCGCTACACAATTCGGTCCCCGAACATCACACGCAACACCTAAGCCTGCCCGTTCCCGGATGAGTCGCCTTTTCCACGTTCCGCGTGCCAGAGCTACGGGGCTGATTTTCTGAGAAACTGGAAGCGCAATTAGCTCGAGGATGGCGTGTCGTGTTCCACGATAGCACGCTGCGATGTTGCTCCGGCTCGGGAGGGTACTGATGCTCCTGTCTCTTCTCAAAAAAGAAAACCTGGGAGAGGGAATGTTGTAAAGGTTGAAAGTTAAGGAGGAGGGCCTGGGGCGGAGAGAACCGGGTATGTTGCACAGAGGTGTGCTAATCCGATTATTTCCTCGTGGGAGCGTGCGACAGTAGCGGTAGTGTCACTATATTTGAATCAGAAAGGCTTGGAGAGGCCTGTCTGTTGCATCAGATCCTTGGGTCGTATACAAGAAAAAGGGACAACCGCGTTGAATAATAAGAAGAAGTAGAGGAACAATATGCTCGGTCGAGCTTGGGGGGTGTGAGAGAGCAAATAAGACGTGTATCGATGTCCAGAAGTCCAGCGCCTAAAGAGGAGTTGTTCTGAGCTCTCAATGGCCCAGATCGCATATACTACGTAGTAAAGAACCGAGCGGCCATATCTAGAGCGGATACGGGTCCGGCTAAGCCCAGGTTTACATACATTGGCAGCATCTCGCAGGGGTCTGATCAGCCATCGCATGCCGAATGGACAGGGTACCGTTCAGGGTAGCAAGGTGATCGAATCGTCCATAATACAGTAGTGCGATGGATCATGCAAAAGCAGGGGAGTACGGAAGGGTACAGTACATGTATACTTCGATATAATTAGCCTCGCCTACTCTCCTGTGTACCTCTTTTGCTAGCTAGCACATATATTGAGGCTCGTCCAGCTTCGCCACTTGGCAGAACAGTTAGAAATAGAGACTTTATATATAAAAAGGTATCCAGGTGAGCCGGTGAGTCGGCATTGCTCATGCGTTTACTAAGCTGTCGAGACACGTTTAAGGCATGTCTAAGCGTGCTTGAGAAGCCCACGCGAACGGTCACCCAGAGAATGCCGTATGCGGGCTCCGGCCCCCCAGCCTTCTCCAAAAAAGAACATCTGGGGGCGGTTTGAAGTTCAGGGCGCAGCGAGCGACGACGAGGCGTCCGAAGTCTCGAGTACATGGAGGCCCAGCGGGCACGGTTTGCGTAGCATGACTTTGTTAAAGTGGCTACAGTATCGCCATGAGGTATGAATGGCTGGGTATCCCTTATTTGAAGCTGCTAGTTCAGAAACCTAGCGTAGGAAGATAGCGAGACTCATTTGGCTATTGTTCTGAGCTACTGAGGAGAAGGCAAGCTGTGACATGTGGTTGGGTAAAGGTAAATGGACAAGTGGGTTAGCATTGGACAAGTGAGAATGGATGTTGACGAGCATTGTTCCTCGCAGTAGCGCCCAGCTGCAGCGAGAAGGCGGTTATGAAAGAAGATTGGTCTGTTGACGGCAAGGGGTTTTAGAGCCGGGCGGGATGATTGGTTGTAAAGTATTTGCTGGGGTTTACTGGGGCTCGGCGCGGCGGCAAAAGAGAGTGACGAGGAACTTCGTTGGTAGATGGATGCAAGGGTTAAGGGTTTATCGACAACGATTCCATCTTTTTAATCTTTTATCTTTGTGAATTTTTAAGGTTTTTTTTTGGGGGGGGGGTTTTTTTTTGCTTATCCCTGAGAAGGCCTGAAGGGAGAAGAATAAAACACACTTAACGCTTAACTACCACCTAGGTTAGGTAGGTAGGTAGGTACCTAGGTACCTATCTACCTACCTGTTATACCTAACCTAACCTACCTAACATTTCAAGTACTATACCTACCTCTTAACATCATGGTATTTTCGTATGCGATATACATATCTCATCGTCCAATGCTTTCGTTTTTCATTTAACATTATTATTATTATTCATCTTCTTATTCCTCTCCATCGAACAATACCTAGTGGACCTCTTTCAAGGATTGCTCGTGAGACCCTGACAGGACATGATGTAGACCTACCGCATTACATGACTACATGACTCCATGACCATGAACTCATAACTTACCCCACTACACAAGATCATCCTATGCGCACATGGACGTCGTGGCTCTCGTTCCTCACCGATGGGTGCCAGCATCCTACCACGTTACTCACGTGTAGTACTCACTCTCTCCCGCGCACTCAACCTTGACACTTTACAACCTTGAACCGAACAGCGAGGAACACTGCGTCTGACGCTGCTATTGTTGCTCACTGACGAGATGCTTCTGCTGTTAAAATAGGAATGAGTACGAGAGAGATGTTCTTCAAGAGGCGCTGTGGTATAGAAGGATGGGGAAAGTCGAGGCTGGTAGCAGATACTATGTAGAGATGGTGCCCGATTAGGAAACATGGTAAGATCCAAATTGCATAGTATCTCGTTATGCTAGACACGCATTCTACACCTGCACCTCTAGTAAGTGAGCAGGTAGTGAGCAGGAACTGAGCAGGTTGAAGCAAGATTTTTTTACGACGTAGCTATGCGACTCGGATGATACCTGAGCGGATAATTTATGCCATGAGACAATAACTCAAGCCTCAGCAAGTCTCGAGCTTTCAGGCTATCACATCGTAACGACAGCATCAATATCTGATAGGAACGACGTCATCCGTCTGTCCCCACAACCGGAATTCCAGAAGAGCTGTCTTATGCAGCTTCTTCGTCAATTTAAGCAGATACGCACACATATACGCACATATACGCACATACACTTATGCGTTAGGTTAGGTAGTCTCACGTGTAGTCATCACAGCCGACAACTCGCCAACGAGGCGGCAGACCTGGGGTTATTGTACTACTTCTAGCAGACTCGTACGAATGCGTAGATACTATATGTGAAATGCCTCACAGTTAGTAAGGAGATCGTATTCAGTGGCCCTCCCCCCGTACAACCCAATGCCCAGGATCGGTTCGGGGGGTTGCAGGTTGTCGCACATTAGGAACATTTTGATATAAACCCCGCAAGGTCACTGTTGTTGCGGCCAGCATTGTGGCCAGCATTAGTCGTTGCGACTTGCGACTTGCGACTTTTGCTGCCGAGTACCTAGCGGGCAGCCTCACTCTTAAAAGCTAGCCGATTACGCATTCTTGCTCGCCGCCAGTCCCTTGCATATTGTCATACCCAAGATACGATGCAATCCAGGGGGATACAGTACAACCTGGGATACTTATCGAAATCTTCCCCCCCTTTTTCCCCTCCCTCCAAATCTCTTTCTCCCATTGTAGTCCATTGTAGTTACGACACCATCTACCCTCCACAATCGACATGCCCAACGGCGCAACCAAACGATATAAAGCGAAATGACAGATGCTACGCTAGCTAATTACAAGGCTGCGAAATTACTTGGGTCGGGTCTCTTAAAGCTGTGATGAGAGGTAGGTATAGTATACCTTTCCTTTCCCGATTCTGCGTATCCCTCTGGTCCTAACAACCAGCCAACCAACCACGCTCTACCTATCTATTTACGATATATATATATAAGTAACACCAGGTATTTTTCTTGGTGGCTAGTCGAAGTTAATGTTAGAGGCCGTCGGGCTCTCGTCGAAAAAAGATAACCTAATACTCCTAACTTAGTGCATAGGTAGTTGCATACAAGCAAAAGACTAACCTACAGGGTTAGGCGGGCAGACGGGAATCTTGCTTCGGCTACGTCCCGATCCATCTACTCAACAGGGACGGTCCGTACGGTTCTGCATCTAGCTGAACTGTGGATTATCCAGCAGAGAGAGGGTCTACATACGTGATTACATACGTGATCAAAAGCAGAATTTCTGGAAGAACCAAACAGCAAAATTTTGCGAATGGTTTAACCCTGCCCTTGTCTTAAGCCCACGAGCTTGGCGAGGGTGATAGCTTTGACCTCTTTACAAAAACAGTAATGACCTAACCTAGCAATCTAGCTCTTGTTTAAAATACCTCATGGGGGCGGGTTCCGGGGAGGGGAAGGTCGGGATTTCGTCACGATTTTTGTCTCAAAGTTTGGGTATCACTTTGTGAACACGTTCGATTACTTACGGTGAGATAGACCTCTTAGAGCTGAGAACACTCTAATCTACGTATGTTCACCCCGCCTCTCATCACCTAACCCAGTCTCTAGTCTTAGAGGCTGGGTCCGGTGACCTTGTGCTGATCTGGTGAACGCCAAGCTCTGGCGTGTGATAGGCTGCGATTCGATACGTCGTGATAGAGTTATCATTAGCGCGAGATAATGAGCGCCACGCCGTTGAACAGACAAGACGAGGTCGTCGGGCTACGTGTGGGGTACAGCTGAGGCCTTGATGTCCCATCCTACTATCTTCCTATCCTCCTATCGTCCACTTATCGGGGATTTGAGCCACTGGGAGCCTTCCGGAGCTGCCACGATCGACTCGTTTCATCGTCTGCCTCAAACCTGCCTTAACCTGCCCAACTACCGTTACGGAGCTTTGATGCCCTAAGGGAAAATAGTCGAAGTGTGGAGTCAAACACCATATGTCAAAAGTAAAGCGTCAGCAGTCCACCAGTCATGAATTCTCCGGCGGTCAAGAACCAACCAATACCTGCGATTCGACACCGGCGAACAAGCGATAGTCGGTCAACGAGCCGTAAATCTCCTTGATTGGTGACGTCCGCTCACCCGGTCCATTTCTTAATACTTACCTACCTATGTATGTAGTGTAGGTAGTGTAGTTCCGACGCCGGCCCATTCAACTGAAATCCTTCCCGTCTCAAAGGAAGGACTAAAACAGCATCGCAGCATCATAACCCTACATGTAGACGAGACGTGCGCGGCATTACCCTCTTGAGTGCATCACTAGCTACCTTAGCTACCTACCTATTTCTATATTTACGCATCCACCCCGAAGTAACTATCGGACGGGATGTCCTCACCGACACCCACTCGCATGCAAACCATCCACGATATACACTATTCAGGATGAACAGCTCCTTTACCCCACCGCCAAAACAAATCACAACGATGTGATATTGTATGCCACTTTTTTGCTTGTAAAAATAAATGCCACGGTAGGTTTAGGGCAAGGGCTTTTCTCCCTCTCCATCTCCCTCTCTCCATCTCTGTTCCCCTCTTCTCCCTGCAAGCCACACAACTTGATAAGGCAAGTCGATCCTGTCTGTCTGTTGGCATGCCCAGCCAAGCTCTACGTATGTACATACATAGGTACCTACCTACATACATACCTATGCCCCATGTCCGCCAAAGATGATCAGCGTACATCCCGCCAGTCCCGCCTGCAAAGATCTTCGACAAACCCTAAGTCTAATAAAGTTACTGGAAATATATGGGTAGGCTCTGCGCGCTATTCCCGAAACGCGATCCCGGATGGGCCAGAGTTACTAATTTAGTATCCCTCGCGTCTACTGTGTACATATCTTCCGGATTAGTGAATGTTCTAAGAACGGAATAACACCGGAATCGTGAAGAATGTTGCCGGTGCTATTTAGAGACAATAGACAATGGACGATAGTTAGTTAAACAATATTAAAAGAGCTGTCTCAAAAGAGTATATTCACTTGTAATTCAAACACGGACATTAATGCTTGAGGTAGTTTAGGTTGTTATGTAATTGATTGATTATAGTAAAATTTGATTTAGTTGAAGTAAATTATCACAACTGCCCTCACTAAAGGACCTTTGACCATCCCTCGTCTCCTTGTTATCCCAAAACACACAGGGCATATTCATGCGCACCGACCATCTAGCGGCCACAACCGCAAACCCAAACCGCAGCTACAGCCCAATTGGCTCCCGACCCGGACTTTTCGTGGGACTTGCAAATTTATTGCCTTTGCTTTTTGTCCAAATCCCGAAAACCCGGGTCATCCGCATTGACTCGCTCAATTCCACAATTCGTCACTGGCCCTTGTTCATTCGCTCACCAAGCCCATTGCAATCCCAACACACGGGTAACAATTGGAAACCCCCTAGCTTAGCTTCATCTGAATTTTTATTTTATTTTTCTCTTGCTTGCTTCTTCTTCCCTTCCTCCCGGCCGCGCCGCCCCTCTCTTCCTTCCGCTAGACCGCTGGCTAACACACCGCCCATCGTCGTAATCTTAGAAAACAAAGAAAACATATTTTCCAACAACCGAAATCCACGCACCCCCTGCTTCGGGAAAAGCCTCTGGGTAATGCGGGTGGGTAAGGTAGGTAAGTAGGTAGATAGGGTAGGGTAATCCTCCACAAACAGCAACACACTGCAACGCACTTGTAAAAATTCCTAGTTCCTCAAAATAGTAAATGTGCCGCGAAAGAGCATGCTCTAGCCCAAAATTGGCTGAGATGCATCTTCCCAGAATCGCCCCAAGTGGCGTCTGGCGGCGGGTAGATTGTTGATTCCCAGATGATTAAAGGGGGCGAAGGGGGGAGAATGGTGGTGGCGGCGGCGCTGGAATGACTATGATTCCTGTGCAAGCCATGGTGTAATGTGCACTAGCACTATCATCACCATTATCCGCGTGGCGCGGGACGGAGTATGTTATCCGTGGCGCTGCGTCACTCGTCTATTGGTGACTTGATCTGGGGGGGTATCGTGTGGGTATAATCATCATAATAGTCGTAAAATGTTGTAAAGTCGTACTCTGTATGATGGCGGTTAGCTACTGTTCCGACGGGAAACATGTATTGTGGAATGCTGCAGGGACTTACCATTAAAAACGCTGAACTGTCAGAAGTAAAAAGATGGTCTCTCACTCGCCAGTCTCGGAGATGGCGTCGAGGTGCGCCGACTTGGCGGACTTGGGGGTGCTCTTCTTAGAGCTACCGCCGCTGCTGCGACGTTGGCGCTTGAGTTGCTGCTTTCTCCTCTCCTTCTCGTTGAGGAGGAACTTGATAGCTTCGCGCTGCATAGCCATCTGCTCGCGCTGCATCTGCAGTAGGTCGACCTCGTTAACAACGACGGGCGAGGTAGGTGTCGTGCTACCCGAGCTGGAGATGCTGTGCGCGTCATCCTCCAGGTCGCAGGGGAACAGGTCATCATCGGAGAGGTACGAAGTTGCTCGCTGCTCGTGTGCGGAATCGGTAAGAGACGAGCGTTGCGGCCACGAGGGGAACGCGCAGCTAGCGCTGTAGGCGCCGTTGTGGGAGAGGTAGCTGGTAGTAGGAATCTCCATCGGTTGAGTGACCTCACTCATGGAGCTGTAAGAGCCGTATGGGCTGTACATTTTGAATGTGGGTTTCGTAGTAGTAAAAAGAAGATCTTCTTTTCCTTTATAAGAGCTCTCGAGTCGGGATTTTCGTGAGTGCGGGTCTTCGTCCCAAAGCTATTGCGGGTCGATCTTCGCGTGTAAGTCAGTGGATGCGGCAAGTCGATGATATATCGCTGCTGTAGTGGAAGAGCTTGTGGAGAGAGCTGTAGATGGTGATGATGATGGAATATTATGTATTTACTGCTCTAAGACTACTAATAAATAATCTGGGGTATCAAGTAAGGGGAACGGGGATATGGGACGTGAGCGCATGGGATGGCCACGAGAACATATATATACTACCAGAGGGTGTGGTGGTGGACATGAATCATCGCCGCACGGAGGCAGCAGGCTTTTCTTTAACCGTTACTATGTAGGTACATACATACAATAATACAATGCCTATTTTCCAATTTTCCAGTTTTCCCCGTCCCTCGCTCCACCCCACGTTGCAGCTAATCCTGGCTGACCGCCTGTCATGGATGCGCGAAAGGGGGGGTAGGGGGGATGAAAGAGTGTTGGGTGTGGCCCGGGACACTGCAAAGTACCAAGTCAGCCTAGACCGCCTTAACAGGAGTCAGCTTTGAAACCCCCATCTCATTCCCAATTTCCCAATTTCTCAATGGTCCTGCACCGTTCTGTAGACGGGTATCTCACTCCCCGAGCTGTACCCTACCAATCACGTATAGCCAAAAAGTAAACGGAACTGACACCGCCTTAGTTTAGTTACGCAGTTACGGACGTACTGGAGCAAAGGGAAGGGAAGCAAAGGGAAGCAAAGCAGCGCCGCAAGCCTGTACACTACATCTGTCTATCTATCGGTCTGTATGTACAACATTGCTGGCAGCATACGGTTGGGCTTCGCCTTTCTTCTCCGATGCTTCGCTTGCAGAATTCGGTCTCCACACGCTAGAAAGGAAATACATACCTACATACACTACATACACTTACATACACTTACATACACTTACATACACTTACATACACTTACATACATAAAATCAAAAAAAAAATGCCAGGCCGCGGGATTTGCGATGCAGGGCCCCATCAAACAAGGTCCATGGATCCGTGAAATATCCTACCGCGTACTGCAAAGTAGAATGACGATCAGGGTTCAGTGAAGGTCCACCACGATTTTCCTATCCGACTGCCGCGGCCGGGTCTATCTCCCGCTTCCCAGCGCAGCGAGCATCCTATTCTAGGCTAGGTAGGTAACTAGCCCTGTCTCTCGCCTGTTTTGCTTTTCCTGCCCGTCTTGCCTGTGTCCTGGTTACAAGGCCCTATTACCGGAGCTCCAGGGGTTACAGCAAATTCGTAACCCGCTTTGCGCTTCTGGAAAAAAGAAAATTTAAGAAAAAAGCCTGGGAAAAGATGGAGCCGGCGCTGAGAAATGTAGATAGCCGGTAGGTTAATACAGTTAATACAACGTACGTAGCAAGATGGTATTTCTGGTTGATTACTGGAAAGTAGAGTAATTTACTACATAGGTACACATAATAACTATAATAACGTTAATGTCATTAATAACCCTACTACAGCAGGATGTACCATGAACATGTGGGCAATCTCTTTGCTTCCAACGACAAAGCCGAAAGTCGCAGATTTTACACAGTTACATTATTCCTAGACGGTTACGGGGGTTAATTTACACGTTGGAATCCTATACCCAAGGTACATCATAGTATACGCCGAGCCACCACCGTTTTGCTTCTATTTGGGGCCTTTTTCGAAGGATCCGTCACATACAACAGTATGAAGTAGGTACAGCTTTCTTTGCTATTCTTGTTGCTATGACTCTTATGACACGCTAATTTCTGTGACGAAGGAGGCGCTCCTATTAGCATCTCTTTGGTTGGCCTTCGGGCAGCCATTCACCTCGGGCATGACTTAAATGGGGGATATTCCCACGTCCGTTGGCTTGCATTGCTTCATTTACCTACCCCCCAAGCAGGTATTCAATAATAGCCAACATTTATCCCCCTTATTTTATTATTATTATTATTATTATTATTACTTCTTCTCTTCCGCCATTGCGCCCGTCCGAGCGCCACTTGTTTTGGGGGAAAAGCAGCAAGGGACTCAGGACCCGAGCCAAAATTGCTTTCATTTGATTGCTGCAAGGATAGATGAATGGTAATAGTTTCCCGCGTCCGCCCTTCTTTTGCCTCTGGTTCATACATACTAGCGACGATATTCTATGGCACTTATGACGACAGGGTGGTCGTATACATCTGGGCAAGGTAAGGCCATCTTTCGCAACTGGTTTCCCTATACGCCACGGTGGCCGTCAGCAGCTCCCGGCGGCTGAGCAATAGTGAGCTGGCTTTAACGGTTAGTTGTCCAACGAGAAGGGAAAAGGTGAGTTGGCTGACCGCAACAATTTCGTTGTGCTGGCCAATACCGGCATTTCTCCTGACCGCCTGCCCAAACGACGAATCGTATAGGTGAGATTTTGCGACCAACCTGCTAGATGCCCGCTAGATGATGTGCTTTGATGTGCTTTGATGTGCCTTGATGTGCCTTGATGTGCCTCGATGTGCCTCGGCGTTTGATTTTGTGCCTAAAAATATGTGCGTAAGAAATCCCAAATCCCAAATCAAGATCCCGTAATCGAGACGGGAACCGTTTACGACTCTTCTGATGACTCAGACGTAACCACCACTCCGCATTTTGATGCCACCCGTAGAATTATTTGTAAATACAAGTGTGTGCGCGCGAGTGTACGTGCTATGCTATGTATATACTACGTATAATGTATATTGTATACCCAGGTATCTATCATATATCGTATACCTATCGTCTTGTGTGTGCGCCCTCGCGCCCACGCGCCTACCTAGGTATGTAACATTCATTTTATATCCGCAACATCTGGATTCAAATCTCATCTCACGATTCTTGCTTACTCTAATCCTTCGAGTAGTATTTTCGGGTTTTGGATGCGCAGATAGGTGATTACAAACTAGATTGCGGGTTCGGATTGCGATCTTGTCAGCTATCATTTGCGATCATACTCTCGTTGTTAAGCTTCCCATTTCCATCGTGAAGTCCGGTACTAGTTATGGTTGTTGTACGCCATTGTACATACTACAACCATGGTTCTACCTAATCAACCTCCCATCAATGGTATGTACATAAGTGTAAGTATAAGTGTAAGTGTAAGTGTAGCCAATATGCGCAAATACGTAGACAACCTCAAACATGCACACGTACACATACACATACACATACACATACATACAAACACATACACAAGAGCTAGGATAGGTAGGATAGCTACTGTATGTAGCTAAGGTGGATTGGCTGCGTTTTACCGCTTCGACCTTCAGTAAAGATTTTCCCTACCAGAAGCCAGGTAACAACCGCACAAACTACAAACAGAACTAGTAACGGAACCAATTAGCATGCTACAGCAATGTTCTAGAAGAAAGCTTGGACTCTTCGGGTCCTCGCTGACCGCTTCGTATTGCAGCTGCCGATACCCATTATGGATGAGCTTTGGAGTTCCTATCATTTTATCGCTTCCTAGAACTCCGAGGGACTAGTCAGAGAAAGATCACCAATTAAACCTTGCCCTCCCCGGATTTTCCGGATTTCCCGATAAGTCTAGACAGGACGGTGGCAACATCACCGCGACCGAAGCCACCCGCAAAGGGTTTAGGAGGGTTTAGGAGGGGTAATAGTAAGTGTACTATGTACATATGGGGGAGCCATGGGGGGCCATGGGGAGCCTAGAAGTTTGCTTTAAGAGGGCCGTAGATCTTCACCTATTTTCAGATTCCCATATGACTTAACACTTTGACAAGTCGCAACGCTTTTTCGCGTCGACCGCGACGGCGCGATACCGCAATGCCACTCGTGGGAAAAGCCCTTCCTGTGATTTGACCGAGGACAAATGAGATGTCTACGAAATACCTCCTAGCTTCCCTCAAGGGGCGTGTATATCACGTATATCACGTATTATCACGTCGGTTCGCCCACCAGTAATCGAGTCACGCCGTGGAATAGCCGAAGCTATTAGTCCTTTTTTCTGCCATTTCCGCCATTATTGGTGACCAAGACAAGCCATTCGCTACGCTACGATGGCCGGTTTGATGGAAACACAAAGCTAGACACGAGTTGATATTCAGGAACTTGTCGGAGCCTATCCACTACTAAAGTCCGCACGCACCCGATGATCCATCATTCATCATCCATCATCCATCATCCACCGTCCATCACGAGAAGCCACACAGCCCGGCTGGTTGCCTAGGCACTGCCATTAAGATGTACGGGGAGTCACCCATATGTTTGCCATGTGTAGCGTGAACCATGAGGCACATATGAGACAGACCTAGAGGATGCGGCGTGGCGATCAACACATTTGTTCGTACCTTTGAGTGGTTACAGGTACAACTACCTATGGAAGAAGAGTTCGGTATCTCTCGGGTGATTCCAAAGTTCCATCATGTGAACACAGCTCTGCTACGTCAGATATATGAACTTCCAACTACCTACCTACCTAACCTGATGAAGCCAGCTCATCTCTATTTCCCGTTGCATTGCAATCAAGTCAAAGTGCGGTCTGTCGACTCTCGCGTCGTCGATATCAACATGTCGGTATCAACATGTCGATATCAATATGTAGGTACGTTCTATTGTACATGGACAAACATGAAAGGGCGCGATACATTGATAGTAGTGACGTGATCGACCGATATAATATCCTACCGTAGGGGCTGATTAGATTCCTCTACCTACACTATTGGATGATAAGCCCTACGAGCAAACATTAACGTTCCCTCACCTCCTCAGATCTTCAACCGCTGTCAGGCTATCTCGTGTCTAGAGGATTCTATCATTTTATCCTTGTTTTAATCAAACATGTGATTCGTCTTGATTCCTTCGAGCCCTGGATAGAACTATTGATCCTCCATCTCTATATACCTAAGGTACCTTGCCAGCTTGCCTACCTTACCTGCTGAAATACCGGCCCCCACAAACTCGATGGGGGGTTGAGGATGCAAGGGAGGGTTCATCGATAACACCCCACGCCGGAGTTTATCGTGTAACGCCCCCCTTTTCTTACGGAGAAGGTGTGCAGTCATCTTACTTAAATCGGTCAGAGATCTCGGAGTGCTAAGTGCATCGAGAAGTGCGGCATTCGGTATCATAAATATCATACGCGATTGCGGGAGATGGAGTGGGATTCTCAACTGAATTTCCCTCATCAAAAACAAATCCGATCCTGTAGGCAAGACATGCGATTCGGACTACTGGGACGTCGGTATCAGATGCAACAGAATATGATTCCCGAATGTGATTTCGTGTTTCGCATGAGAATGCCGAAGCGGTAGTTCCATGACAACGTCATCTTTGTATCCCTTTAAGTCCATTTTCTTGTCGCTTGGCTTATCTACCACATTAATTTCCCCATGGGAGAAGCATGGGAATCGGGCCTTGCTGTCGAGGACCTTTATTTTTGTCAGTAGCCAGAACGAATGAAAATGCAAACCGAACCATCTGGATTAGAAGGACATGGTACATATTAAGAGCCGTCTACCTCATGGGACATACTCCGTAGGCCCGATGTCGCGCCGGGAATGTTTGCGGAGCGAGCATCTCCCTAGGTTAGTTCGCTTACGTTCGCTTACGTTCGCTTACCTGGGTTTAGGTACCTAGGTACCTACCTACCTATGTTATATTAAGCCGGCGGCGAGATTACGCCGCTTAGTCAAGACAATCTAGGTAAGATAATATAATAAAGTTAAGTATCCCCGGATTCATCTTCAACAAGTCCCGAGGCGGTACAGAAATACATGTAGCCGCTTCTCCAATATTATATTGCGATTTTCGATCAATGTACTTGACAATCTGGGGACAAAGTCTTGGAGTTCACCCAATACTACTTTCGATACCGCCTTCGATACTACATCGAGCTTGGTGCGCATGAGTTTCCGGTATTCTTGATGGTTGCGTTTGCAATGACACAAGTCCGCATCGAAACAATCTGATAAAAACGAATACTCCAGAGTGTTACTAGATTTCATGCTACTTCATTTCGGCACTGTTTAAACAATCAGTCCAGCAAGTCGACGATACTGTAGATGTGCATTTGTGGTTAGCTCGTAGATAACACCTACATGCCACAAAACGTCTCGGACTATGTACCGACTAAAGCAGCAATCACTTCTTCTCGTCTTTACGCTAGGATAAGAAATTGTTGCATTTTGATCTGGCGATACATGCAACCATGCAACAGCTATAGCGATCGTAAACCCCGGGCTCTGTTTTACACACCCTCAACCGCGTAACGATCTACGCCAAGAATTAGTATAAACTAAGCGCAGCCGAATCACATCTCTACTATAGCTGGGTCTTACTTAAGATACATGATAGAAAGTTACGGATTGGTCCAAATTCAGAAAGCCCAGAATCTGCAGCGATTCGACTTGATCGTATGTTGCACACAACACACATTCCAGAATGGGCCATATTCAAAGAAACCCAAAGTACGGGAAGGCCTAAAGTGCTATTCACCTATCATTTAACCATGTTGGTTGCTTGTGACATTTGAACCGAAGGCCTTTTACATACACACATTCTATCCCAAGACTTTATTACATACATACCAATATCCTTGGGCCTTAGGCAGATATTAAAAATGTCTTCCGTGCGCACTGCATCTCGGAGCAAAGAGAAAGAAGAAGAAAGAAGGAAAGAAAAAACTATACGTTAATGTTGCAAGATTGCAACCTCCCGCAGCAGCCTTCGACGGCATTGAGGCCCAATATTGCAGAAAACTCTGCGTGGTGTATCCTCGATCCTCGACAAGACTTGACCGAGCCTTGACAAGAAGAAAATGTGTTCGCTGTTCAAGGCTCCCCTCCCCCCTGTTCCACTGCGCACGGCCGTCGTTGTCGTGGGCGCATCGCGGAGTTTCCTGACAGGGTCCGATGCATGCTTAACTGCGTATTTATATATCTACTTCAGACCTAAGGCCAAAAACTTCCAGCTATGAATGGCCTGCCTTGCCTTGCCCATCTCGGCTCTCCTGCGTCGTAGAAGCGCCTTCCGCTGCAGACAGACGTGTGTGATCTTTGGTCTTCTTACACCTGGCCACAAACCACAGACCACAAACCACAAACCACAAACCACAAACGCTGCAGTCCGATTGCAATCTGGACAAACGTGGCAAGCCATTCGCGGTCGCGATGGCTTCGGACGCTCTCGCTGATTTGCGCGAACTCATGCGGGAAACCAAGCGCAAGCGCAAAGTTGCCCTTTTGTCCTTTTCGTCGTCGCAGTCGGCGGCATGCAACGCAACTTACATGGATGAATCACACTCGTCGGACAGCGTACTCTTGCGGCGTTGCTCGAAGATAGGATAGGTGTGTTGGTATGTAAGAGGCATGTATGTAAGTGAGCGAGTGAGTGTGTACCTACATAGAGGTAGCAAGCCATTGACCAATGACGCCCGAGAGGGGCACATCACCAAACACCGAGAGCGGAGCGGCTTCGTGATATCGATAGGCATCGCGGATAGATTAGCAGCGATGAAGTAATGGCAACAGATTGCGCATTCATCACATCTCGGAAGGGCATTATCCCGGTGATGAGGCGTCGATTCTCACGTTATGATTGACCTAGGTAACTAAGGTACCTAGGTACCTAGCTATACTTGTGGTGTTCTGTGGCTGCGGCCGGGGGACTGCAAGAGGTAATGGGCTTGAATCGTAATCCCATTAGCCAGGCCCCGGCGTGTTAACCCCGACATGTGATGTGATGGATGGATGTGACGAACTCCCCTAGACCCAGCACATGACCGTCCTACCCACTACACCCCCATGCGGACCGCGGAGCCGCAGAAGAGCCATGTGCTCCACTCCAGTCCGAGTTACTTTCCGTATATGGCTGCTAGGTAAGGCTTGGTAGCAGCATTGTACCCTAAGTTCTAAACTTCTACAAGAGTATTACTAGGGACTAGATCACTCCAGAGAATATTACTAGTGAGAGTCCGAGGAAGCTCTAGCAAGCTACTTTTCATCTTAAACTAGTTTGTGATAGGAGTTCCAAGGTTATTGCGATCACATAAGTCTATCACTATAAGTATTGGTATTGAAGAGCTAACCAGCGTACCAATTATTCGCCAGGGATTCGATCAAGACGTTAGCTCTCCCGCAGCTTAACAACCAGCCATTATAGACAGAATATCAAGGATTGGCCCATTTTTGAAGATCGCTTAAACATTGCTGCCGATCATATTAAGCTTAGATTGCGTGATGAAGAGTCGAACTTAAAGGGAACGTTACGCGCTTATATCTATAGCATGTTTAAAACATCGTACTACCTACCTATAGCCTTCCCATGCATATTCGGCATCATGATAACTAAAGCTATTTGCAGCAGTCTTCGTTTCCCTTTCAGCCTTATGCTAGCATATGCGCAGCTATTGATTCCACATTTTTGTTAGAGGTCGTCATGGGAACCTATTATTCTAGCAGTAGACATCGTAGTATAAACTAATTCATTTAAAAATACAATAATGAAAAAGCGGCTCGAGCCGTTTGGTTTATTGCATCGCCTAGCTAGACAAGGAACCATTTCTGACAGTGTTTACTGTATAGCATTAATCGTGTTTTAGCGTTAAAATGCTTCTAGGTAGAGGATTTCCCCGAGGGAAATACTATTAGATTTATATGGAATTTTATAGCGGGCTTAAGTTCGTAACGAATGATCGTCATATGTCGATATAGGGTGAATAGCTTGTAGTCAACATAGTATGGTGCAGCTTACCCGGTGCATTGTACGTTCACGTCAAGAAGTTAAGGTAGCTCCGTCTTATATTAGACAACAGCACCAATGGCTGTATAAGCGCCGCTAGAGACACGACTGTGCAGTGTGTCAAACAACATCTATGAGATATAATACAATATGTCCTAGTTACGCACATGTGTGTACTTCCTTCTTGGAATGAGCGAGAGAGAGTCTGAGCTATTTACGTTTAACTCTACTTAAAAGAGTGGGCTGTGGCATTGTGCGAGGTGCAAATTCAGCCATACAGCGTTTGGATAGACAAGGACTAATGAGATATATATCCTACCACTGTTAATGTTCTTGCACTAATACTTCGTCATGGCGATAGCCTAGATAAGACAATCTAGAGTAACCAGTTTTCATGGAGGTATATATAGGTACCTAGGCACTAACACCCGTAGCTTATGTATATATAACTCCCTACAAAGTTACGAAGCTATTTCCATGCCTTCATTACACATAAGATGAAAGCGGGGAGTCGACTAATGTCCCAGTCACGCCTGGAGTCTCGGGATGGACCGTAAAGACAAGCTGGTTCTTTATGCAACATTCCTCTGCTGGCTCTCGGGCTCTGCATTGACTAAGACAAGCGCACAATAGCCATCTTGATATCCGTCATGTTCGCTAACCTTCATATAGCCAACCGTCTCTTGACCAATTGGCTGATGTCACGATTAATGATTTTCCCAACGGCCTAGAATGCTTGGAATCTATCATACTCGATTGGCACTTGTGACTTTGGGGATTCCCTCGAGGCGCCTATCAACCCTATTCTCACGATTCGGATTCCAACGTTGGGAAAAGGCTAGATGCAAGGGTGGAGCTTACATCGACCCGGCCCAGGTAAATAGGTAAATAGGTCTAATTGTCTGCCGCATAGTACTTTCATATGGAGAAGCGCCTGCTACAACCACTGTGTCAGTGTCCTTCTTGAGACACTATCTCTATAACCCGGGGTTTTGGCACCTCTAGATGGAAGAATTCTACACCACCAAGAGAGATCTCTGCCATTAGTTTCCTGAGATACCCTTCGAAGACGGCAGTCGAGGCTCCGAGTTAGCGCATCTTGGGGTATGCTTAGATGATACAAGAGATGATCCTGCCACGCCGCCTCCTAATCAAGGAAAGGGACCAGATCTACTAGTATGGTCGCGGTTTCTTACTATCGGAGGGAAGTATTCTAACCCAGGGGCCAATTCTCCAGCTCCTCCCCCGAAAGACGATTCCTCAGAGTCTCCCAGATCATAGTAATTGGCGAAGTTTCTTCTCATGGTATAATTTAACTCGCATCTATTCTCTAGCCTGGCCTATCTACCTCAAAGAAAAACCGTAGACTCTAAGCGCCTTGGTCCAATACCCCGGTGGATTATCGCACTTGACGTATTATGGCATACGAGCTAAGGACATGCGGAATGGACTATTGTGGTATGTCGACGAAGCTCTACGCTTGGAATCTAAGAATAGCTACATTGCGCTGAAATAGATAGATATATATATAGATATATATATAGATTCAAGGCTAAGTGATATTTATATAATATGCTCACGAGCTCTCGGCAATATTAGAAATGAGTACGATTCCATGATAGTGGGTACGTTTCTTCTGATTGATTCTTGTTGTACCGGCCTCATTAAGTAGATAAAGAAGAAGAAGGCGTAGCCATCCTTCGGACTCCGAGCGATTTATTATGTTTCGCATGTATCCCAGTAGCTAAGGGCAACGACGAAGTTATAAGCACCAAACCGGGAGGAGTGATCTCTTATAGTTACCCCCACCCCCCCTTTATAGAATTATATAATAGTCCATCAAGTTTGAAAATATACACCAGACGCTTAGACATAGATATGTTAGGGGTATCTACATATTGTACGTGCCTCCTAAAATACCACATAGGTAGGTAATCTTGTAGAATTCAAAGACCTTGCTAATTTATAGCACTACTAACTACATCACATACAATAGTTGATTAGACTCCAAATCATAAAATAGCCTGATACCACAATTGCCGCAACTGAAGTATAACTAACTTAACTTCTCAACCTTTCATCCACTTCCCAATCTTTAATTGGCTCCTTTAGCGCCAGTGGAGAGACCGTCTGTGTAACCTAAACCTTCATAGGGCAAGCGAACATGAGGAGGTTATCTCGTTTATTTCTCGTATAAATCCCACAAAAAAAAAAAGAAATCGGCCCACCCGAAAGGCCATAAAAACAAAACCAACCCAAAATAAAAATACATGCCCACTACTGGAGTCGAACCAGTCATCTCCTCATAGCTTCCTTATTAGTATTCAACAGAATACTAGTGAGGCGCATTACCGCTGTGCCAAGCGGGCTTATGTGGATTGGTGAAAATTGGTTGCTAAAGTCTACATATGTACTATTGACAAGTTGGACATCATGGTGTGAGAAACGTGATGGTGTTGACGATTTGGCACAGACGCGAAAGCATTATTTACATGGGTTCTTTGGAATATTGGGTTGTTTTTCTAAAACAGTTATTTGCTGGATTCTATAACACTCCCAATTCTTTATATGCTTTGTCTCCCTTTTCCCCCTATTTTGCTTCTATTTATTTTCTACTCCCATTCTCTTATATGCTTGTCTTGTACGTATCAGCAGAGAGCGGGAAATCTCTTAGTTTAGCTTCGGTGTCGACCTTGTTTCTTCATGGGGCTCTTCTATAAGGCAAGTAGCTAAGCCTATCAGGCATCCGTTGCACGCCCCGACTCTATACCATGATTAGTCCCCAGATATGCTCCTATAAATGTACTTTTACAGTTGGAAAATACTGTAGCCATCCCACCCCTGTCTCTATACCCGTCTCATATAGTTGGTTTGCTGATTATTATACGAAATTAGTTTGATGCCATCGTCCCTTCTACAATGCGTGATTAATAGATGCCGTAAATACTCTCCATGTCATCAGGCTTTGTTCTCCTTTTTCTAACCACCTAGAGAGGCGAAACTGCACAAGAGCGCGACCTTAAAAATAATTTCCGCTTACTGACACCATTACCCCTGATTAAGTTCCTTAGAGAGCTCGTATAATATTGCGTACGAGAGCTATACTTCAGGACCTTCTCGACCCATTCTGATTCTGGCCCTGACCGAAGAGGTCGACAGTTGGGGTATGATAGGGCTCTTCGGGGGGCCACGCAGTAAGAAATGCACCGTTCTCTGAAGCCTTGGCTGCATCCGCTGCAGTCCAGGACGACTGGTCGTTCTGTGCACGCGATTGCGAGTATTGGGCAGGCGCAGACGTGGTCAAGTTGAGCCGCGAACGTGTGGACTTCTTCATGGAGTTAGACATTACGACTGGTTGCTATTAATTTTAGTTTGTTGCTCGTCTTGTTCGAGATGTCTTCCGAGAGGCTGCTAAGAAAATTCCACGGGAAGAACGTAGGTTATTTGGAAGATTGGAAGTGGACTAGGCAGTAATGTATCGGGTTTGTGTATAGACCGTCTATACGATATATCTATAGCGTAGGACTTGCAAAAAATAGTAGGGGTGAAGGTAAGATTTTATCTTCATTGGGTTGTATGTATTAGAGAGAAGGTGAGGGATGACAAGTTTCTACGAGAAGTTCTGTTACTTTTTATACAAAAGGAAGGACACTACAGAGAAAGATACACGCCTTCCGCCGCGCTGCAGACGTATCCGCAGAATGGAGACCCAAGGGACTGGGTCCTCTGTTCTACAGCACCTCATCACGGGGAACTACCCACTTAGAGTAACGGGTACATGCTATGATAAGCTTGACAGGTCCTTGTCGGACCTTGTAGTCAAAGTGAAATAGCCGACCTCCTAAGTCAATCTTGCTACATAGGCGTGGGACAGAATCTCGCATATTGACAAGTGCCCTTGACTTAGGCGACCGACGCGAGAGGTAGTCTGAAATAGAAACGGCGCGAATCAAGGAAACGGACATCGGAGAGAGACATACACGTAAATATTGAACTCGGGTCCATCAACCGTGTCATGAGACATCTCGTCCGGAGCTGAGGCGAAAGATTGACAACGGGCGTCAACGTCACACCAACTAGAGACTTACAGGTTCGGGGATTCGGTCATGACCAATCACGCAGTGTATGGGGAATTGCGGCTGCCCAGCTTGCCGAGATTTAAGACACTCACTGCACATAAGCAGTTCTTCGTGGCCCGTGGGTAGACCGTGTAAGACGGCATAGATTGTGTAGCCAGGATACGTGAGGTCAATATATGGGTATTTGGGGATTGACACCAATCTTCAACGTGATCCTTGCTGCCTGTCGAGCTCGTATGAATCCCGGAATCATCGTCTAGCAGAACATGCTTAATTACTTCATAAAATTTTAATCGGAATCCAGCGTTAAGTACCAGGTAACCTAACCTCCTAGCTTGCCAATAGCTCGCCGGCTCCCGAAACATATCTGAATCGCATTACCACTTGCTGGTTCTCTCCATTGCCTAGGCCATATTCTCGGGTCCAAGCAGGACGAGTGGATTTTGCACAAGGCACCCGGAAGGGTTTGTGCTTTGGAGCCTGCAGAAACGGGTTTATGCGGCAGCCTTGGTCGCGTCTTTCTCCTCCTTGACCTCCTTGACCTCCTTGACCTCCTTGACCTCCTTGACCTCCTCCTCCTCACCTTCAAGAGCCGGCATATCATCATCAGACTCGTCGTCATACTCCTCGCCACCGGGCATACCACCGGCAGCGCCGAGCTTGGAGAAATCGATACCGCCAAAGTCACCACCGGCACCACCTAGTGTAAAGGTGTTAGCTTAGTCATATATAATAGATATTAATCTTCCCAAGAGTTACTTACCCATACCGCCCATACCGCCCATACCGCCCATGCCACCCATGCCGCCCATGCCACCCATTCCACCACCCATTCCACCCATGCCTGGCATGCCTCCTATAAAAAAGATAAATGTTAGTCACGAGATTTTATATGGGTGAGGATTGGTCTGTATATGAATATAATTTGAAGGAGAATATGTGTGTAGAGAGGGAGGGTGAACCGTGTGGATTATAAATAGTTCACGTACCCATGCCACCGAATTGTGAGAAATCTTCTTCAGGAGCCTCGTTCTGCTCGTCCTCGTCGACCCACTTGTCGAAGTCGGTCTTCAAGAACTGAAGTTTCTTAGATTCCTTAAGAAGACGCGGCCAGTACTCGTCGTTGAGCTCCTTCTTGCGCAACTTAAGCTCAACATTGCGAGCAGTGTGGTGGACCTGGCTCTCGGCGGGGTCGATCTCAGCGTAGAAGGTGAGTTCTAAGTGGTACGTTCGCTTCAGGGTCTCGGAGTGACCGGTGAAGCTTAGGGTTGTAGGCTGAAGATCAAGCTTCAGGTTCTCCTTGGGAACATCGGGAACCGAAATGGTGAGATAGATAAAGTTCTTCTCGGGTTCCGCGTTGGAAGAGCGCTGAGCCCATAGTACTATGCAGAGAATGATGGTTAGCTTTTGTATGCTCTGATAGATGGAATATCCATGTATATAAATAATGTAGACGCCGGTCCAGTTGCATGGTACGCTGTCCAATCCACTGGCACGAAGCTAGACATGAAGGTGCTAATTCGGGTAGTAGACTCACCTTCGGGAGTGACCTGCGCCATCTTTACTGCTATAGGATATCGAGATTTGTTAGTGGGGGTAATGGTATATGACGTCGATAAAGTATGAAGGTGTAAAAAGGTCGTTGGTGAAAAGTAAATTGTCAAGTTTGGATTGCAATACAACTGTAGTTTGATTGCCTACTTGTTAGAATTGGTGGGGAGAGAGTTTAAGAAATAAAAAATATGAGGCTGCTCTAGAGAAGAAGCTTAATGATGCACCCCTCTGTTGAACATCGAACCCGCACGAAAGCGGCGGAAGCAGCAGGGCTAGATTTGGATTTGCACGGGGGGTAGCTGCCTGGGCTTCACCGTAGATTCGCACTGTAAGAGGTAGCCTGATTAGGCATAGACTTCGCGGTAACGTTTGTACAATAACAACCTTCGTATCTCTGTTAATGAAGCAAGAACCCTTCAGCTAGGTACCTAACGCAGCTTACCAACTTGAACCTGTATATCATAAAAGCCATTTAATTTCTGCATACGAGGTGTCTACCTACATCTGCTTCCTCTTTTTTTGAGTTTTCTATTATTACTTTTAAAAGGAGTGTAGTATCGAAAGAGAATTATCAGACACCGAGATGACTGCATGAAAGCAGAGAAATTCCAGAAGCCTCGCCTACGTACCCAGGTCCCAAATGTCTGGATTCATCTGCATAAATAATATTGGAGTTGCATTCTTCGATATCATCTTCTATGTAAAGAATGCAAAGGCTTAAGTGGTACATACATATAGCAAGACAATCTTGGCGGATCTTTAAGGATACTGTACATACACGTATTACGTATTTACGTACGGGTGTAAAACATGATTTCCAATGGTATGATTAAATTTGACAATGTGATAAATGATAGATATATGTATCTCTCTTTAAACGTACCTACTCTGCGTAACATAATCTGAGGTATTGTAGCAAGTAACTATAAGGTACCTAGGTACGTTAGTAGGTTAGCAGCTTTTACGTTAGGTAAGCATCTAAGCATCTCGACCCCTTCACACTGTGTTGGATAACCATCTAGGTTAGCACTTTAGCGGGGTTAAGCTGTTCCTGAATTCCCCCATCTTTCCCTGTCAGCCTGGACCAACGTCATTTAGATCGCGTTAAGCTGCATATCACACAACCATCCACAGCTCTCTCCTTACCTAAGGTATTCAGCCTCCCCCGGACTGCTTTGCCAGATCCCATCTGAGGCTCCCCCGGTAGGAACCGCCTTGTCGATTTTAATCCAGACCTTTCGATTCAGGCAACCCCTACGATAATCCATCCACCCCCCCAAGATGGAGAGTCTCAAAGCACTCTTCGTTAAACCAGATCCTAATGCCCAGGTAAGTAACTAGGTTAGGTCCCTAACCTTGTCTTGATTGGAGATCCAGCTAGGTGGCGTTTTCAACTTACACTACCCGCCTGAAAATAGATGCGTAAATGTAACGCCTTAATACGATCCAACATCCGTAAGCTCGATCGAGACATCAACCAAGTCAAGCAAGTCGAGCTCAAGACCAAGAACCTCATCATCCAAGCGGACCGACGATCCCAACGGAACCCCCAACAAGCAAAGCAGGCGCAGCGAGAAGTGCGCGACTTCGCGAAGGAGCTGATCCGAGCACGACGCACATCGGCGAGACTGGTGACGTCTAAGGCGCAGCTGAACAGCGTGCAGATGCAAGTAAACGAGGCGTTCGCGGTGCGCAAGATCGAGGGCAGTATCCGGGCCAGCGTAGGCGTTATGAAGGATGTCAACAGCCTGGTCCGGCTACCGCAACTGGCAGGAACCATGCGCGAGCTATCCGTTGAACTCATGAAGGCCGGCGTCATCGAGGAGATGGTCGGTGAGAATCTACCCGTGGACGACATGCTAGAGGATGAAGAGGAAGAGGCCGAGGGCGAAGTCGACAAAGTGCTGGGAGAGATCCTTAAGGGTCGTATGGAGAAGGCGGGAGCGACACCTAGTGCACCGCTACCATCTCATCCCCAAGAACAGCCGGTCCAGCTGGAGGAAGAGGAAGAAGACCAGGAGGCTATGATGGACCAGATGAGGAACAGACTGGAGGCCCTCAGGAGCTAGAATTTGCGGGTTTCTTTTTTTGCGTCTATCCTTGGGAACTCGTTTCGTCACGTTATGTATTGGTGTTATGGCGCAGCATTCTTGGGGTGACGACTATTCACCTACAATATTTGGTTGGGTAGATACATATTCCGTGTTCAGCTATCAGTTCAGAGAAGACGGCCAACAAATGCCGTGTGTATAGAGATTACAACATTATTTCTTGCTCGATGTCTATCCACGACTAAGTATACACTAGTCAACGTTTGGAGCCTTTATGTATCTTATTTGCCCTAATAAATAGATCTATACATGAACTATCTTGTAAGGTAGTTTCTTATTTCTTATAACTACAGCTAAAGCCCTTGCATTACTGATATACTAAATAACTGAATATATCATCTACAATTTGCTTGCGAGCATTTCATGAACTTATATCGCCTCCGCTTTTGGAAGCTTGAAGTTTTCCATAACCCATGTTCAATATCACAGGACACCACGGATACTACCTATCTAACAAGAGCAATAATATTCACCCAAGAGTAATTTGAGCTATAGTCCTTGTTTTCTTATAAACACTGGTGTTTAGAGACCGCTATAATACTCACTGTTAATATGGTGCCGTGCTAATTCTACGAGTTATCTTCATTATAGGCACCTAGGTATGCATTTCCTTATTTTACTTACCATTACCATACAACTACGAGAAGTTATGAGATCGCAGCGCTCAAATACTAGGTTACCCTGGCAGTCCAGTTTACCTTAGGTGTGAAACATGAATTGTATCGAAATTTGCGACTAGAAGTAGCTCAAAAGGAGGAACAGAAGCGTAGCTAAATTTATTCTAGTTCCTATACGATTTAGAATAACCGGTACGGCATCCAAAGCTCTTCTCTCTATATATGTACCTGCAAATCGAGACCCTTAAGTTTATAGCAGCTTTTCATTTTTCCATCCCAAGGTCCCGGAAGGAGCCCTATTATTCCGTTATGTCTAGCAAACGCCAATGCCTACCTCAAACTCCATCTCGGAGTAGTAGACGGGAGATCATCGTGGACTTGATCCTCTGCCGTCCAATCCCAGCTCGGTGCCGTAAATACATCTCTAGCGAACTTATCCGCACCGAACGCGTTCTCGAAACGCAACCGCTGATCCCCAGCCAGCGACCTCGTAAACTGGAACGGCACCGTCTCCGGGTTGTCCTTACCCCCGGTATCAGGCGGCATCCAGGCGACTGCCAGGCGGTTGCTCTTCCAGGTGCTTCTGATTATGGGGACGGAGTTCGCCGATAGCAGGCCTAGTATGAAATCTAGGATGGGTAGGATGCGCGTACGCATCCCGCAGTTGGTGTGATTCTTGTCGATCTGATAGCTGGGGAACTGCCGCAGGGTGGCGAGCACCGTGTCGATTTGTAGTAGCGAACTATCCGCGATGGAATCGAGAGATGCCGGCGAGAAGTCGACGAGAAACATGAGATTCTTATTCGTCAAAAACTTGAATATCTCGCCTAGTTGATACGAGTCACAGGCCGCACTTGAATCATAGCCGAGCTTACACTGTCGCGTGCGCGATGTGTAGAGAGTAATGAAATGGCGCTGGACGGAGGCTATCGTATTTAGGATGCATTGACGGCGATATTGCAACTCTTCTACTTCAGGGGTTAAAATGCGCATGGAAATGCCATGAGAATATCAGATACTTACGCTCAAGACCATCCTGCAAGTACCACCACGTAGCATCTGAAGACTCATCGTCTTGAGCAAACGAGCTCCATCGGCAAGAGCCATTCATGATAATCTCCTTTGTGGCGGCTTGAAACCTAGCAGGTTGATTCAATAGCCACGACACGAGTATCTTCTGGCGCAAGATATCCTCGTTGCTACGGCTCATGACTAACGGCTCGTCCCTGGTAGATTTACGGTTCGTCACGGGCCATTTGAACCTCATGCCGGCAACGAGGAACTTCGAGACCGCGGGTGCACAGTCGAAGCGATCGGCTAAGACAGCTAAAGTAGTGACGAATAACATGGTGAACATGGGAAACTTCGCGACTACTTCCTTGCCATGAAGGATCCGCAGAAGGTCGCCAAATGCGCCTTCACGATGCGCGTATTGAGTTGCTTGGTCGTCATCTTGGATTTTGATCCAGGGAAGTTCCTTAGCTTCGGCGGTTTCAGGCTTGATATTCCTCACCGAGAGCGCGGCAAAGGCGGTTGATATATCCTTTGCCTCTTTAAAGCGACTATCAGTGAGGAGCCTATCAAAATACTTAGACTGAGCCTTGAGCGCTTTGAGGCTTACACGGAAACCCAAGCGAGCTTGCTTCTTCGGTGCGGGTTGTGAGTCCCGACTTGGTAGTTTGGATTGAGCGGCTCGTGCGGTTCGAATAGTATCCCTAGAGTTCTCGAAAGTGACATCTAAAATCAAATCGCCATCCCCGACAATGTTGACAATTTCAGGGAGCTTTTCGATAAGGTTGGGATCTGACGCATTGCCGTCTATAGCGCTGCCCGAGTCGTCCATCTGGCTTGTCTCCCGTGTGAGGCAGTACCCTAAAGATACAAAGATCTGAGGTGGTCATCAGTTCTGGAGCTCGTTAAAAGAATTCAAGCTTCCAAATTTGATTAGGTGACTAAGGTTTGTCTTGTGAGAACATAAAATTCAAGTATATTTCTTAGATATTAAAATAGCTGTAGTTGACCTTGACTTTGACAGGTACCTAAGCTAATAAGTAGTGTACTTGAGAGGTAGGTGGATGAAAATGATGATCTTGGCATAAGATATGGGGAGCGGGACTGCGTGAGTGACGTTCACGCCACCCAAAATCTGACAGCTTGGCAAGTGTGGAGACACTAAATTCATTTCATAATAGGTAAGGTAGGTATTTATTTAACCAGTTATATACTCTTTGCTTCACAATTCACATTTCGACATTATGTAAACTCTTCATATATATACATCCGCAGTAAAGCGGAACGTTCCCCCAAGCTCTGGTAGATTTGATAGAGCGTTACCAGCATGTGAAGAAGTAAGAATATCGCCATTCCTATAAGGTATCTAGGTACCTAATCTCTAAGCGGTTGGCCTGCTAGGCACAGTTTTCTCTTCATCGGACCTATCAACTTGAACGACCGGACCAGCTGGGACCTCCTTGGATTTTCTAAAGGGCAAATGTCCTTTAACTTCGCGGTATCTCATAACGCCAAACGAGATCATAACAGCGATCCAATAGACGTTATAAGAGATAACTGAGCCATATGTCGCTGAGTTGGTCCATCCGAGAATGGCGTTGAATATTCCCCAGCCTCCTTCGCCGCCGTTCAGCTCAGGACTGCAACACTGTACCTTGATATTAGCAATCAGAGAAAAAGACGTAGAAGTAGTTACATACGTTCACGTGCCAGACACTCTTATCGATGTCATAAGAGCCCGGTCCATTTCCCAGTTCAGCTGCGTCGCCGCCAATAATGTTGTTCCACTGCTGGTTTTCAAAATACCATACGGAACGAGAGAAAAGGCCAGCGCCCACTAGATATAACAGACATGTCGAGGCTATTAGGAAGTATTGCAGTTTTGTTCCCGACCCTCCCCTAGTGCAAGTTAGCAGAATGTAAATCATACCATCATGTATCAGCACTCACTTGTATAGGATGTATCCCACGATAAAACCGGCGATTAGCCCGACGACTACGGGAAGCGGAACCGCAGTTGCTGGCGCAGAGAAGGATACGCCGGCTACGAAGACGATGGCTTCGATTCCTTCCCTCAAGACAGTAATAAAGGGAAGGACAAACATAGCGTACTTCTCGGCGAAGCGCTTCAGCCAGCCATTCCGCTGACCACCCGTGACTACCGGGGTTTCAAGAGCTTTGGCTAGCTTGACACGCCACTTCTCTTGCATTTTGCCAACCCGAAGGAGGGCGACGCCCACGATGCTGATGATTATGGACGCAATAAGAGCGAATGCTCCTTCATAATTGTACTCGTTCAGTGCCCAGCTATCCTTACCCAGGGTATAAAATGCGCCAATCAATCCGCCGGCAACGACAAGGCAAAGAAAGAAGCCAAGTCCGACTCCAAACCATATCTATAGTCTATGGTTACTCTTTCTGTACTCAATATTGAAATACCAGTCGGAGGTGCCGGTGTCTTACCTGCTTGACGAGTGTCTTGTACACCCTTACATCTCGATTGGGGCCATCGAGGGTCTGCTTAAGGAAAGCTAGTAAGACAGAGACGATGATGACCGTCTCGAGAGTTTCTCGGAAAACGACGAGAAACACCGGGACGGCAAAGACAGTATCCGCTGCCATTGCGAAGGAGAAGCTGGCGAGGGGATTCTTCCGGTTTCCTCGAGTACGAACTATTGGAATTTGGGAAGATTGGTCCGTTGTGTATGGGTAGGTATGTTTAGAAAATGGCGAATTATCTGTTGATCTGATAAATGGAATCAGATAATCTAGAGTGGGGTACAAGACCAAGGAGTGATCGGGTTTGGCTACTACTACCTTGGTAAGATTGGTGCTTGAGGAGGGTGGGAGACGGGCTGCTTGCTTGGACGATAAAACGCCGATTACGGCTAGACGAGAGCGGCTTCGAACATCTGACGGAGAGATAATTCGTTCAGCTCTGCTAGTATCCTGTGTCAGCTGAGAGGCTATTCAGCCAGTAGCTCCGTTAAGATCTCGTGTAGCCGTTGAAAAATCAAGTGTTGATCAAAGTTAGCACGGAGCAAAAGTAGTGCGTAGAGGATCGATTCCGATCAGCCAGCAAGATGGTTCGATAAATGGGAAAAATCGAACGCTGGATTGCGGCAACCCTTGCAAAGTAGGTATCAGGTAGGTGACCTGGCCGCTCTTGTAGCAGCCAGCCGTCCATTCTGGCAATATCTGGAGAAGTGTAGGGTTCACAGCTTCACTAATAAGTACCTATTACAGACAGGGTCTAGGCATGAAGGACCCGTTGTCTTGCAGCGGTACGAAAAACATAGATCCTTGCTTGGCGGTTCAAGCTTTGCCAATACGTCCGGCTACGACCCTAGCTGCTTCTGATACCGATTCTTTGCGGGGACTAAAGACAAGCAGCTTGATAGTGTATGTACATAGTGAGTTCAGGATGGGGTCTTAAAAAGGTTTGCTTTCCTCATTAGACCTCACTTTAGAATTCGGCCGAGTCTGCCTATATCAATGTATCTACGTCAGGCCATGTAGTCTGTATTTATGTGGTTTTTCGTTTAATCTTTCCCGTTCAAGTTATCGGTGCTCTTATTTTCACTGCTAATTGGTTCATTGTTTGGGACTAGCGAGGAACGCGAAAAAAAGACCCCACGCCATTATTTGCCAACCCCTAACAGCCTAAGAAATCTTATCAGATCATCGTACTGCAGCTTGCAATAATAGTAACCTAACCTAGTGGGTTAGTGGGTGAGTGGGTACGGGTAGGGCAACCTTCTGTTATCACCTACCGAGATCGCTATGTACCTAACATGAGGTAAGTAGTCTGAATCGCGAACCACCCAATAGAGACCATGATTGCTTTTCCGAAATCATACAAACACATCCTAGATCATGTCATTGGCCAAGCTTTTATTAAGTAACCAACCGACTTCCCTTCCTTTTGCAAAACTATTTCTAGAGAAATACGAGTATAACAACCAGTTGTCTACCCAAGATCTAACAGTCATTTTGAGGACTGGGTCTGGATTCCAAAAGCATCAATATTTTTTACATGTCTTTTTTTTTACGTAGTAGTATGTGCACTAGCCGTAGCGTTATACGATGGCGTCGTTCAGAAAGTTGGCGGAATCAGGTCGTTTTCTTTTAGGGTGTATGTTGGTCTGGAGCGGTCCGAACTTCTTCGACTCTCCTCCCTGCCGCTTTAATCTTCATGATGCATCAGGTCAATAAAAAAGTGCGAGCTCTTGACATGGGTCAATACCACCGTACGTTCCTTGTTGTTACATTCACCGATTGATAAGATAATCTATTAATTCCTCTCTGCCCCCTTGGCTAAACGATCGCTTTCGGTAAGACCTGCTCCTGACCCATGTAAGTCGGATACTGGTACTGTATACGCAGGGTCTACATACACGCAGGATCTATCACCTATCAGGCTATCTCCCACTGGGCCCAAGTCCTGGAGGGAAAAATAGTTTCAAATATTCCAGATTCTTCAGTTTATGTGCTAGTTCATACCTAATGCTATCGAGGACGTCTCTACTCTACCGAATACGGAACTCTCCTTTACCTAATTACCTACACCTAGGTATTCCGCTTCCAGACTTCTAACCTAGTTCAATTCCCACTCTACTGTTTCTCTTTTTTCATATCGCCCGCCAGACGGGAGTCTTCATCATGACCTTACTGTCAAGGCGCCTCGTCCCGATCGTAGCTTCGGTTGCTACGCTTCTAAGTCTCTCGAGCGCTGCTACCATTACCCATGACTTTAGGATAGGCTGGGTCACGTCGAATCCCGATGGAGCGTTTGACAGACCAACCATCGGAATTAACGACCAATGGCCTATACCTACCATTTTCGCTGATGTTGGCGATAATATTGTAATCAACGTCTTAAATCAGCTCGGAAACCAGTCGACTTCTCTTCATTTTCATGGCTTATTCATGAATGGCACAACTCATATGGATGGCCCATCTCAAGTCTCACAATGTTCCATTGCGCCGGGCTCGAGTTTCACCTACAATTTCACCGTAAAGATCCGCAACAAAAGATGTACATCGCTCATGGGGCTAATATGACAAACAGATCAACCAACCTGGCACATATTGGTACCATTCTCATACCAATGGACAATATCCCGATGGGCTGAGAGGACCTCTTATTGTCCACGACCCGAAATCTCCTTTTCTTGATACCTATTACAAGCAAGAAAACGAGAGGGTCTTGACTGTCTCAGACTGGTACCATGATCAGATAACAGATCTACTTCCAGGGTTCATCAGCAAGGGCAATCCTACGGGAGCTGAGCCCGTTCCACAGGCCGCCCTATTCAACGATACGCAGAACTTGAAGGTTCCGGTCCAACCTGGAACAACTTATCTCTTCCGTGTTGTAAACATGGGGGCCTTCGCAGGCCAATACATTTGGTTCGAGGGTCATAACATGACCATAATCGAGGTCGATGGTGTCTATCATCAACCGGCCGAAGCCGATATGATCTACCTGTCTGCTGCTCAACGCTGCAGCTTTTTAGTGACGGCCAGGAACGACACAACAGCCAACTATGCATTTGTGGCGAGTATGGATACTGTACGTGGACTATTCGTAAACTACCTAGGCAGTTTGCTGTTCTTTGGTTACTGATTTATTCGTTGCCCCTATTCTAGACTTTATTCGACACGCTGCCAGACGACTTGAATTACAACGTCACCGGATGGCTCGTCTACGATGAAGCTAAGCCCTTGCCGGAGCCTGCATTGGTCGATGAATTGAACAACTTCGACGACATGACCCTGCTCCCGTACGACAACCAAACACTGCTTGTCAAGCCAGATAAGGAGATCCAGCTTGACGTAATCATGGACAACTTAGGAGACGGTGCGAATTAGTGAGTTCCCTTTTATATAACTATTGAATTTCCATTGACTAGATGCTAATACTAACCCCTTTTCTCCGAATAGCGCCTTCTTCAATAATATTACGTACAAATCACCCAAAGTACCTACACTCTACACAGCTCTATCTGCTGGGGAGCTCGCGACGAACCCCACCGTCTACGGCTCTTTTACACACTCGTTCGTCCTTGAGAAGGGCGACATAGTACAGATTGTGGTGAACAATCTGGACACGGGACGCCACCCTTTCCATCTCCACGGGCATCACTTCCAAGCCGTCTACAGGTCTGAGGAAGACGCCGGGACCTTTGAGGATTCCGGCATTACAGAAGCCGATTTTGCTGCTACACCTATGCGCCGTGATACCATAGTGCTATTCCCAACGGGTTACATCGTGCTCAGATTCCGGGCCGACAACCCCGGTGAGTTCACTTGATGCTATGCTTATTCTATCACCTACTTACGGATAATTAGGTGTTTGGCTGTTCCATTGCCATATCGAGTGGCACGTTGCATCTGGCCTTAGTAAGTATTTTCCTGGACATAAATCCCAGCCCCCTATTTCCAAGCAGTAGGAACTAACATTATACAACCATAGTCGCAACCTTCGTCGAGGCGCCCCTCGATTTACAAAGGACGATCGCGATCCCAAAAGACCACCTAGATGCTTGCGCCGCCGATAATGTCCCTACGGCCGGCAATGCTGCCGGAAACACAGCAAACTTCCTCGACTTGACGGGGGAGCCTCGGTCTCCTGACCCTCTACCAGATGGGTAAGACAGAACCTGCCGTTTTACCCAGCATCTCACCTATTGCCCACCGTACTAACCGACCTACCTTACAGATTCACCACGCGCGGCAAGGTAGCTCTCGCATTCAGCTGCCTCAGCGGGATTCTCGGTGTCATAGTAGTTGTCCTATACGGGCTCGCACCGGATGCAGCTGCTCCTGAATGGGCCGAACAAGGCGCTGCAGAGACGCAGGTCCCCGACTCAACAATACGTTCATCGGGGGCAACAGGGGCGGAGCCTGAACTTGTTACTGTTACGGCTGTATCCGGGGGTGGAAATACTAAGGCGTGATGAAATTTCCTGACCGAGGCTGTATATACCTAATACGTAGGCGTGGGATGCAAGAGCAAGAAGTTCGGGGGGAATATACCATGTCATAAAGATAAATATCCAAGTTTGTTTTAATATTTTGCCGTACTATGTATGTGATCGGGATGTTGAGTGTCTTTTAAGGTACCTAGGTGGTCTTGCGACATGACTTACTTTGAGGCAAGGCGCCGCCCTTTTTTTTCTAAGTTGACAGGCTTCGCAATATTTTTTGTATCGACGCAATTGTCTAATAAACTATGCCACATGTATGTTCTAGTTCCGATATATTTTACTAATTGTATTACCTACCTACGTAGGCCGTGGGATTTTAGAATGTAGGTACCTATATATAGACGCATATCACTACACCTAAGTATATCAGTCATCTGTTCTTATAGGTTATTCCGTTTTCATACTATACTAGGGTTGCTCAACACGAACTAAATGTATTACATTCGTACGGGTATTTGCTGACGAGGTGTGGGTGTGGGGGGTTGATTATGGCTCGGGGCCTTGCTGTTCTGTGTTGTCTCGATTGTCTTGGTTAGATTTAATTGCTTACTCTGATCCATATACTTTTAGATAAATATTTCATTAAAAAAAGGACGAATTTGTGGAAGTCGACAATAGCATATCATGTAGGCCAGTTCAATGCTGAGTTCTATACAGAGACAGGAGGAAAAAAACTCCCAACAGTAGACGCTTCGAAGGAGTACCTGAATATGTATTTGAACGGGACACCAGGACATATCAGAATTAGCGTGGAATTTTAGGTATACAGCTCACAAAAGGACTTGGTTGAGCTAGGGAAATCATCAGACCGCACTGCTCTCCTTTTCTAGATATACACAGGTCACTCCCGGGTTTCGGCAGCGTCTATTTAACAGCAGTCCATATTAATTCCTTACGACTTCTCCAGCTCAGCCAAGATCTTCTCTCCCTTCTCCTTTGCCGATGCGAAGTCGCCAACCATGTAGAAGGCACCTTCGGGGAGGTCATCACCCTCGCCAGCCAAGATAGCCTTGAAGGAGGCGATGGTGGCCTTTAGGTCGACCAGCTTACCCTCAATACCAGTGAAAACCTGAGCGACAGTGAAAGGCTGGCTTAGGAAACGCTGGATCTTTCGGGCACGCTCGACAGTAAGCTTGTCAGCTTCCGACAATTCGTCCATACCCAAAATGGCAATGATATCCTGTAAGGACTTGTACTCCTGGAGGATTTGCTGGACACGGGTAGCGGTGTCGTAGTGGTCCTGACCGACGACACGGGGGTCCAGCATACGGGACTTGGAGTCGAGAGGGTCGACAGCAGGGTAGATACCCAACTCAGAGATACCACGGGACAACACAGTGGTGGCGTCCAAGTGGGCGAAGGTAGTGGCAGGGGCAGGATCAGTCAAATCGTCAGCAGGGACGTAGACGGCCTGGACGGAGGTAATGGAACCCTTCTTGGTTGTGGTAATTCGTTCTTGCATACCACCCATATCGATGGCGAGAGTGGGCTGGTAACCGACGGCAGAGGGGATACGACCTAACAGGGCGGACACCTCAGAACCGGCTTGGGTGAAACGGAAAATGTTGTCGATGAAGAGAAGCACTAATTAGTGTTAGTAAGTATCAATGAAGCAGTGAATATCATCCATACCATCCTGGCCTTCCTGGTCACGGAAGTACTCAGCGATCGTCAGACCGGTAAGAGCGACACGAGCACGAGCTCCGGGGGGCTCGTTCATCTGGCCGAACACTAGGGCGACCTTGGACTCGCCATCAAGTTGAATGACGGAGGTCTCCTGCATTTCGTGGTACAGATCGTTACCCTCACGGGTTCGCTCGCCGACACCAGTGAAGACAGAGTAACCACCGTGAGCCTTGGCGATGTTGTTGATAAGCTCCTGAATGAACACAGTCTTGCCGACACCAGCACCACCGAACAGACCGATCTTTCCACCACGAGCGTAGGGAGCGAGCAGGTCGACGACCTTAATACCGGTAACCAGAATTTCGGCAGAAGTAGATTGCTCAGTGAACTCGGGGGGGTCGGCGTGGATAGGCAGGAACTTATCGGTCTTGATAGGTCCACGCTCATCGATCGGGTCACCAGTGACGTTTATGATACGGCCAAGAGTGGCAGGGCCGACGGGAATTGTGATAGGAGCGCCAGTATCGGTGGCCTTGGCGCCTCGGGTGAGACCCTCGGTACCTATGAAAATATGAGTTTATTATCGCACGCGAATTTTTTTTATAACCATGATAACCTACCGTCCATAGCAATGCAACGGACGACATTTTCACCCAGATGTTGCTGTATGATATTAGAAATAATTTGAGATTATATAGATATTTGGCACTGAAGCTTACCGAAACCTCAAGGACAAGCTTCTGTCCGTTGTTGCTTGTCTCTAAGGCGTTTAGAATGGGGGGCAGCTTTGCGGTGTCGAATTTGACTGCAGGACAAAATTTGCGTTAATAGAACTACCCTCGGAAAACAACTGAGAGATAGACAGGGCATCATTAAGGTATCACTCACCATCGACGACGGCACCGATAACCTAGTTATATATCCATTAGCTCCCATCCCACAATTCGTAAAGCTTTGATAACGGTATTTCGCGGTCGTAACTCACCTGGTAAATCTTGCCATCACCGGCACTCGACGTACTCGCGAATCGGCTCGTAAGAGGGAATCTTAATGCAGATGCAGCAGGCCTTACTGCGCGCCTTGTCGGGGCGGCAAAGGCAGGCCTGGCAGCTCTCGCGAAGGAGGAGAGGCCGCTAAAGTCGGGGTAAAAAAACTCTCCGTCAGCTCAATTGACCTCAATTGATGGAGGGGTACTTTGAAAAGTCAATCTAGACATAACAACTCACCTCTTGAACATCTTGACAGATGACCTAGAGCGATAGAGAATGGATGGAGTGGAGGAGGTGATGAGTCTAGGGAAGGAAATAATTTGAAGCAAGGTCGAAGTAAAAATGGCGCTGGCGGCCGTTTGGTCCGGATGAACTTGGGATCCAGGTTTGAGAAGCTCCACACGTCTAAAGGTTAGTTCACGTGACAGGTCACATGAGTTTACGGTAGTACCCGATCCAACTCCACTAAGACTTACACAGGGAAGTGATAAGACTTCACTACCTAAATACCTATATATTTCTAATTCCAAGAGGTAGGTACCTAACCTAGGTAATTAATAAATTCTCTCCAGAAATAGTATATGGAAGTAATATCGTACTTACCTACGCGTGAAGTCGGGAATATCTTACGTTGGGTACTTAATGCATCAAGTCGTGAAGCTACAAATATTCAACACCGATAGTATCGAGTACGTACACCTTTCTATGTGTTATCCCCATTTGTCCGATCCGGTCTAGGATTGAACTAGTATACCAAGTATAAAATGGTATCCGAGGCTCTTACAGCACAAATCTAAATTCTACGCCTATGCAACATCGCATCCCATTGATCTATAGGGTACTTGTATACACGACCAATTGGCCGTATTCCAATTCCATTCCGCCCCATGCTTAGTAGGCCCCAGTTCATAATTACCTAACTACGAACCTCTATTTGCAAGATGAATGCAGTGGCTACAGTTTTTTTTTTTTTGGGATGGCTTGGATACTGACTATCCCGGGTACCGAAAAAAGAAATGAGTTTTCATACGTAACTTCCAACATCTCATAAACCTCTAGCTCTATCCGGAAAGCCTAGAAATCATCGAGCACTAACTCTATCCTCGTATCTCCAAGTTTCTTCCTGCCTAGTACCGGGCGGTAACCAAGCCGCGTTGCTGCTACCTCTTTGTCGGCCTTTGCCGGTATCGTCGCTTTTCTTAAGATCATCCGCTACGGAATTTGTTTGCGAATGGCCGTTAGTATAAGGATGAGGCGTCGATCCGTTAGACATAGACATCGGACTCCCAAAAATCTGCGGTGTTTGGCTGGAAACCCCTATTTTATTTTGGGTCGTATTGAGTGGTAGCAGTGGCTGGTCCCCTCCTGCGCCCTTGCTCAAAAGACGTGCGCGTCGGTCGGCCTTATTGCTGTCGTTCGTTCGATCATACAAGTAGAGACCAAGGAATGTCAGCGCAATGCCTACTGCCTGGATTGGAGTTGTAGGGTTGCGGAACCATAGAATCGCGACTGTAATAACCCACACTCGCTTAATAAGAGACGCCACCGAGTATGTTACGGGCGATACCATCGACAGTAAGACAAAAGCGAGGATATTTTGTCCGAAATGAAAAGTGCCGTTGAACAAGAACTCGAGTGTTAAGCGCCCGTGATCAAAACTGTTGGGGTGCGAAGAGAGATCCACCGAACCGTCGTGGTAGACATCCCTGATAAGTCCGACACCTTCGCTCCAAAACCAGATTGGGGACGTTAGCAGAAAAGCAAGACCAGAGGAATAACATAGAAGGTTCAATTTATCGAGCTTGCGGGATTTTGCTGATAGACCATCTGCCTCTGCCTTGGCAGCCTCGTTAAAGAGTCTCTTAGAAAAGATATTCTGCGTGACAAAGATAATAGTTGCCAAAAGAGCGTATATGATTCCCAAAATCTCCCCTTTAAAGGTGTGGTTCGATGAACAGGCAAGCATCACACCTAGAGTAAGCGGTACCAGGGAAAAGTATGTAGCTCTCGGATACCGTATGTCAAATATAAACCGGTAAGCAAAAACGGTGAATAATGGTGAAAGTCCCTTTACGGTATGTACCATAGATACCGGAATCTTAGAGGTTGCCGTAGAACTCAGTAGATGGCCACCAATCTGGAATCCAGCTAAGGGGAGGGTTGTCATAATGACATCCCTTGATGGGTGTCGTATTGGGTTCTTCAATGCCGGGATCGAATCTCGCAGGGAGGGGAATACACTAGCCAGCCACGAGGAGGCAAGACAGTAAAAGGCAACCAAGAAGAATTGGATCATGGTCAAGGTGGCAGGTTTGTTGAAAGCATTTAGGATGGATTTCGAAGACGTATTTGTCAAGGCAGATGACATATACCACATAATACAGAGGATCTAGACAATTACGTATGTCACGTCAGCAGATGTTGGACAGGGTCGGCCATGATGTTTATTTGACATACGATAAGCTTGGGGGATACGGGCGCCCGTAACGCATCTGCTAATTCATGGGCATTCTGGCTAACGCTGCCGTTTCTATCCCTGATAGTACGGAAAGCTTCACTAATACTCTTCTGTCGTCCGTGGCCTCGAGGAACACCTGCTGACGGACCTAGTGGGGAGCCAAATCGTACACCTCTTGATGCAGAAAGGTCTCTTCGTGGTTGCCAACGATCTCCATTTATCTGAGCTCCTCCACTCAACCCAATCCCATATGCGTTCAGCCCAGCAGGGCTCATGGATCTTGCACTATTGGCGCGCACCGCCGGAGAATCGATATGGTCTGGAAATTTCTCTAGGCCGGAATCACTCTCTTGATCGTCCGGATTCTTCGTATTGGATCGGGGTACCGAGGATTCTCGGGCATGGGAGCCCGAGCTCGTGGAATGAGGCATCGAGGAAATGGAGTTTGCGGTGCAGGTTGGTGAAGTTATAACGAGCGACAAGGGAGCAACGCGCAATTACTCGGATCAAGGAGTTCAGTTCATACGATCATTGCTTCGGACCTAGTGCAAAGCTTGATGCGATATGATTGATATTTCGGAGTTCGCTGGCCGGTTATTATGGATAACGGATTGGTAGTACAGTATCAGGTTCATCCATGAATAAAACATCGACTGACTATCTACCTACATACGTAGATAATGTAATAAGGAGGGTCTGACTTCTGCCGCGTGGCGACCCCTGTTGAAATGACTGGCTAGCTGACGCGATTGAAAAAATTGGGTGAATCTCGTAACAAAATGCCAAGAGAATGTTCCCAAAGAGTCCCAAGCGTCACCCGCATTTAAGCAAAACGCTAGGACGTGCCAAGTACCTAAGTACCGTAGCTAAATTTGGCCAGATCTGACGCATTGATAATGCACCCGATAAAGATAGGTAGATAATGAATTGCACGGCTAAAGTTTGCGCCACGTACCTAAGATAAGAATTTCGTTATTTAAATGGAGAGTGTGGCTGTCCATTAGCAACCTAAGGATCCATACTTGGTGTGGTGGCTGGAGAAGCTCTAAGCTAGTAAAGCTAGGTAGACTTCAGTTTTCAAAGTCGCGTGTTGAAATTATCCATTCAAGTCAGCCTCATCAACGAACAAGTTCATCCCAGGCATTATTGGAATTCACCGCGTCTATCTTCTAAGTTGAATCTACCTAATCACCAGCGCTCAATAGTAGAACCCCCCGACCCCGTGTATTTTTAATTCTTCCATTGAGGGAGTAAGGCCGTCGTGCCTGAGTCGTCGCATATATTGTCAATAAAAACAGGCGCGAGCCTAAACGGACTATCACGATGGGGCCTCCTAAGATGACGAAGAACCAGAAGCGCCGCGCGAAGAAGAAGGCAGACAAACAGACCAAGCCAGAGGTATGTTCTTGCAATCCAATTTGAAGTAAGCCTTTAACGCTAATGTGTAAGTAGGAAACATCCAAGGCCGACAGCACTCCAGAGATTCAAACGGACGAAGCAAAACCGGAGCCAACGAAGGATGTACCTAATCATAGCGAGTCGACAGAGCTTGAAGTCAAGAAGGAACTTACTTCGTCAGATAAGATCGTTGCTGATGGACCTGTTGAATCCGCTGAACCCGCTGAAGAGTTCGATTTCGATCATGAAGATCCCGCCTTCTCTATGTATAAAGATATATTTACCAAGTTTGGTGTATCGAGAGAAGAGGATGATATTGCAAAGGAAGCCAACGCTGGTAATCAGGGCGAGGTCTACTTTGATGACGACAACGATATACCCGACGAAGAAGACGAAAGAAATACGCAGCCTAAACTCTCGAAGAAGAAACGAAAGATGCTCAACAAGCTCTCCATTGCAGAACTTAAAGCGCTAGTAAGGAAACCCGAAGTTGTGGAATGGCATGATACATCATCATCAGACCCTCGAATGCTAGTCCAGATCAAAGCGCAACGAAATGTAGTCCCGGTACCTTCCCACTGGTCACTTAAACGCGAATATCTTTCATCCAAGAGAGGTATCGAGAAGCCCGCCTTTAAATTGCCGAAGTTTATCGCGGATACTGGCATTACAGAGATGAGAGATGCCGTGCTAGAGAAACAAGCAGAACAAACTCTGAAGCAGAAGCAGCGTGAAAGAGTACAGCCGAAAATGGGCAAGCTTGATATCGACTACCAGAAGCTCTACGATGCTTTTTTCAGGTTTCAAAGCAAACCTCAATTAACGCGCTTCGGCGAAGTCTACTATGAGGGCAAGGAATACGAAACAGATCTGCGGCATCTCCGGCCCGGAGAGCTAAGCGATACCTTAAAAGAGGCGCTTAGTATCCCCCCTGGGGCCCCTCCGCCATGGCTCATCCATCAGCAAAGATTCGGCCCGCCTCCTTCTTATCCCTCTCTTCGTATTCCCGGACTTAACGCCCCTATTCCACCAGGCGCCCAATGGGGTTTCAACCCAGGATGTTACGGCAAACCGCCCGTCGATGAATACAACAGACCACTGTATGGAGGAGATATATTCGGTATCATGCAGCCATCCCAAGCAGCACCTCCTCCTGGTGAGCCTATTGAGCGCACAATGTGGGGCGAGCTTCAAGAACCTGAAGAGGAGTCCGAAGAAGAGGAAGAAGAAGACGAGGATGAGGAAGAAGATGAGGAAGATGTTGGTGCGGGATTACAGACTCCTTCTGGCATGGAAACCCCCGGCGGCATGGCTAGCAGTGTACCGACAGAGTACGGTACGGCGACCGAGTCTGTGGCTGGAGAGTTGGATCTACGGAAGTCCCGTCGTGGTTATGAGACCGAAGATAGCATGCATCCTCGTTCGGCCTACACAGTCATTCAAGAGAAGCAGGCTCGAGCGGAAGGGTTCTTTGGGAGTGACCGTGTGTATGATCTCAAGAACGCTGGTGGGGACATGCGTGTTCTCGGCCAGGACGACGATAGCAGCCGGAAACGGAAGAAGCCTGGCGATGTGGATGTATCTTTCGACCCAGACGCAGTGGTGGATGGTATCAGCAAGGACGAGATGCGAAAGAGGTTTGAAGAAGGCCGGCGTGATGAAGGCATCGGTGCTAATTGGAGGAGAGAAGAAGGCTTAGAAGAGATGATTGCGAATGAGAGTCGCAAGAGGCTAAAGCGTGACGAGGAGAAGAGAGACGAAAGGAAGAAATATAGGTTCTAAGTTGGCTTACCTCCTAGAAGGGGACTAATAATAAATTGACCTGTACTTATTAGTGTATAGTATTGGGATTGATGAGTGGATTGCAAGTACGCATTGCCTGGGTATCAATTCAATCAAAGGCGATATGCTCCAAGGTGGGAGATTGGACAATAAATGATCTCCCATGTTTTTCACAACAACTTGATGTATACACTCGTTTGCTTAGTAAACAATCCGGTTATAACATACTCTCCTTTCTTCCTACATGGTTTTACCGTAAATACCCCCGTATCCAATAACAACTTAGGAATAAGAGGAGTATACCATCTAGATCGCAGCTCTCCTTTCGCCTGCATCATTACTGGCAATAAGATCTACCTGTTCCTTTTGTGCGCCTTCTGTGCCCCGAAGTAAAGTCTCGACTTTAGTGCCCGCAAACTTACGAGCAGGTATTTTATTCTCGAACAGTATATCGAGCTCGGCGTAGGTTCGACCTTTAGTTTCAGCTATACGAAGGCGATGCAGGAATTAGTAACAATACTATAAATAAGGAGAACAGGTAATTTATCCAAACATGGGGAATACTAACGCAGTCGAAAGAAGATCCAAGCCGTAAAGATAGCATTCGTACCGGCCCAGAAGAAAGCAGCTTTGGGGCCCCAGTTCCACTCGGCTGGGCTGAGCTGCCGGTACGAGACAATATTAATAAAGGCGATATTAATAGCGTTATAAGCGTTACGGGCTAAGATGATGGATTTGGCACGCAACCGTGTTGATGGAATCTCGGAGACGATGGTATAAACCACGGGGCCAATGGAAAAGTTAGCAGTGGCGCTTAGTAGGATGACCATTGTTCCAGCTGTCCAGGCCTCTGCAGTGCTAGGCGGATTATGGATTCCCATGAAGCCGGTGATCCTGGTAATAGGAGTTAGCCTAAAAGGAAGAATAACTAAGGTTTCGGGATAGCAGGTATATAGGAGCGAGAAGGGAAGCATTAAAACATACAGGAGCAAAATAAACATCACGACCATTCCCCATAACACCAAGGTCTTTCTCCCAGCCTTGTTCAGGATGAACCAACTGGAAATTGTCCCGACAGCGTTAAGACCACTCTGGCCCCAGCCTAGCTTGAACGAATCTGCGTCTGAGATCCCCGCCTGCTGGTAGAAGTAAGACGACAGGCCACCGATAGCTGTACCAGACATGGTTTGTGCAAGCCATATAAAGCACACAATCTCAGTCCGCCGGAGATCGGTACCCCTAAAGCAGTCCCAGTATTTGGTCCCCACGGAAACCTGCTTCTCCATCTCGTCCGTATAGACCATCACTAGAGAGTTAGTCACCTAACCCAGGGTAAATCTGTTAAAGTTCTTAGGGAAGACCTACAAGCCATTGCTGCATCAGCATCGCGCTGGGTAAACCCGGAACTACGAGCCAGCCGCTTCAGCGACTTTTCCGCTCGTTCTTTATAGTTGTGCCGGACGCACCACCAGGGCGACTCTGGTGCAAGATACGTGCCGATAGCGATAGGAATCGGCCAGATCCATTGTAGGGCGAAAGGGATCCTGTATCTAGGAGCCGTTCTTAGTATAAGCGTCGTCAGTCTAGAATCAGGGCCTAAACTTACCCCCACTCGTCTTGTCGACTTTCGAGCCCGACAAGCACACCCCCTGAGATGAACTGGCCGATAATCCTGTAGAGCAACATCAGTATCTATTTTGCAGAGGAAGAACTCGTAGACTTGTAGAAGACTAACCAGCAGAGGTTGACGTAGCTAGTAAGATAGTGCCTCAGGGGTACAGGGCAGGCCTCAGCTGCGTAGGCCACAGTCATGGTCTGAAAAACGCCCCAGGCCATGCCCTGGAATAATTCGCCAACGAGGAATATCGTGAGGCTATTGGCGAAGAACGGAAAGAAGATAAATGCCGTGACAGCAACCAATGCAGATATTATCGTCCACCGGTAGCCCCAGCGTTCCGACAGAACACCGGCAATCTAGGGCAATTTTCTCTTAGTACGAAGCTCGAGGTGTAAGTGAGGAAGAAGTACGTACCTGAAGGCCAATAATCTCGCCAACATTGGTTGCACCTGAAATACCATTCTGCCAACTCGCGGGGATCTGGTAATCTCCATTAGGTGCTAGAGTGCCGAACCTATCGCGGAAAGGGGGGAAGGAAATATCTACGAGATTAATATTAATATATAGGTACCTACCCACCTCCCTAGGAATACTAGGGCAATCAACAACAAGCGTTGACTTACAAGAGCCAACAATTGATGTCCCGAATCCTTCCATTATGATACACGATGAGAGAAGCATCGACCAACCGACAGCTTTAGGATACACCTTGAAGGCATGGGAAAGCTTCATATCTCGTTCCCTCTCATTTGCGTTGTCCGCTTCGTTAACGAGGGTCTATTTTCGATTTAATGTCTCTTCTACTCTATAGTTCTATAGGTAGGTAGGTAGGTATAAAAAAGTATACGTCTTACCATGAAGTCGTCAACATTCTCCGCAATGCGACTGGCAATAGCCGGGTCGATCTGAGCATACTGCCCATTATCTGGGCCGTGTTCATTTCCAAGGCCTTTTTCAGAATCATGTCTGCCACTTCCGCTGATATGTTGTTGGATTTCCGGTTGAATCTTCTCTTCATCACCTTCCCCTACCCGAGAGGGTTGTCCTCTGTGTTCTTGAGATCTGGCCATGTTGACCTCGATTATCCAAAGGAAACTATCCGCAGAACTGTGATCTTGGGGAATCTGAGACTGCTGTCTTGCCACGAGTTCGAGGAGTTATCCATTAAAGTTTCCTTTGTTACGCCCAAATGTCACGGTGCCGTAGGAATCCTCGAATAAGATAATATTACCTATCAACTAGTAGTAGATCTACCCCGCAACGTTACCACATTCTATCCCTGCCTCTAAACAGCCAGGAAACCATCAACCAACTGCAGCTCGTTATCATATGTAGAACCTATGGAGGCTCGGTGATTGGACTAGCGGCGCAGCATCTCGTTGTTCTCGGATGCGGGGTACAGCCATCGCTTTTTGCTCTCGAGATTCCACGACAATGGTAGAGTTTGGAAACACAGCATGAGCCTTTCCCATTCAAGGCTTTTGAAGCATGCATGTAGACATCTAAGGTTCGATCACTTCCTAATAAAGGAAGCTCGAGAGCTTAAACATGGGTAATCAATCCCACCCATGTCCTGGTTTCATTATTATAAACCCCATGACTAGGGTCATGTGACGATTCACCTATGTAAGTCAACGATGATCGTTGTATTCAGGGGATAATACTAACTTCATGGCCAATGAAACAATTTTTGTACGTTCTATCGTCACAAGTATGAATTTCTTACGGAAGACCAAAATTAGGTAATTATAGCAAGAAACATACTGCATCACTCTACTTCTATTTTAAGAAGATAGCTACTTGTGAGGGAAAACGTGAGAGTTACATTTACCTCCCTTTCCTTCTGCAATCTAGTCTTCATGGGTCAGTAGAGCATCACTTATTAGAAGAACCAAAAGTATTTCACATTAAAACCGTGATAAATAGGTAGGTTCTAGGAATTCATTCGCATTCTATGAACCACGGATCACTCCAAATAAACAGCAGGTATATTAGGTAGATATACGTTGCCACTAAGGTCCAAGACTTTTGGTGGTCGATTGCAATGGACCCAGACCCCCATATCCACGGCTTTGTTTAGGACTACAACCTAGCCGCGCGGGGTGACGATACACCTTACGCCATCAGCAAAGAGGAAAGTAGCCCTAGTAAATCATATCCGCGCTGAAGTACACCCATCTATTCCAAGTGAATATATTGCTTTCACTTCGGAAGCCCCGAAATCAACAATGCCGATTATTTGCCCAGAATGATTTCCTGATCATCCCTCCTGTCGCCGTCGATCAAGCGGCCGAACATGTATGCGATGAAAATGACACATACCACAACGGCGAACCACCCTATACCCAACCCAGTCGGGGTTTCCTTATTAGACGATGTTAACCTCACGACGCAATCAGCTACCATAAACAGGAGGACGAGGGCGAGGATGATGCTGAACCTCAACATTGTGATAGGAGTGCTGTGAAGGCTGGTAATTATTCGTGTTTGGTGGTATTGATAATATGGCTGATCGCGGCAGGGAGGGTATGGTGCTTGATGGCGGTTTGGGGTTTGGTGGTATTGCGGAGATAGATGGATTCTAGAGAGGGATCGAAGAGTTAAATAGTATTGAAAAGGCGTTGGTAGGTATTTGATATGTATTTGGAAACAGATAGCAAACTCTGAGTGACTCATTCCTTTTCCAGTTTTGACAACACATGTTAATATGTCCTACTATTACGATTACAGCTACAGCAATAAACACCTAGTGGTTCCTCAAAAATTATAACTAGCACCACAGACGTTTCGTATGTGAGTCATTAGATTGCAATTATTCCTAATAATTTAGGTAGTTATTCATTTTCGACGTAGGATATTCATAACTACCCGTTCTTTATAGACCACCTAACCTAAACAAGACCTACCTCTGACAAGAGAACATTCAATTATAACTGGAAATGTTAAAAGTAGGTAACAATATTGTAATGACATATGGAATGATTCGGAGCCATTGCGTAATCGTGTTATAGACCTGGACGGGTAGATTTTAGGATTATAATACACTACGAAGATGAAAGTTCAAGGAGCACAATCAAGGTAGTTACCTGAATGAAATCTTTTTGAAGTATGTTAAAATATAATAAGGTAAGTGATGCTTATCAAGACAGTGAATTATTCTAGTTAGATCTTGAAGAATCAATCATGTAGTGTAGTCTACCTAACCTTAGAGGTAAGTACCTACCTACCTAGGTAGGTACCTAGGTACCTCTTATCAATTCAATGGGCTCATTCATAAATTGTCTCGTAATATTTACTAGATTCACGGATGACGAGACAACTAATGATCAACTAAGTTCCTTAATTCATATGGGGGTAGATTACCTCATCGGCTATAAGTACGGCATGTTTGGTGAACCCTCTTTGGAGAAAGCTCTAACAAAGTAGTATGGGTTACAAAGAAGTTGCGGATACCTCATCCCTAGCTTTTCAACATTGATCGTAACTGGGGTTCTAAAACCACCTATCGTTTAAAAGCCCCATGTATTTCCCTCGGGAGTCGGGGCCAAGATTTCTAAGTCGAACTACCCGCCTTTAACCATCTGTATAAAGGCGATTTCCGGCTTTTCAACACAAAGTAGACGTGAGCTGGACATGTTACAACGTCCACGCTGAGGGCTCCCTAATCGTTGCAACAATCATTGCAACGCCAGTTACGACATCCTATAGGCATCTTAACGTGTCCTCGGATGCAATTGATGTGGTATAGGGGTTTATCGCAATCCTACAGACAGTTAGCTTTACGTTCTAGAGTGGGTACAAAGGGAAAACTAAAGAGATACGGTCTGACTGACCAAATTCGAGCATATTAGTGTGGATGGTCCCCGGATTGGCTGACCACAAACCGCACATCCTGACGCCGACTTGCGATATTGAGTTCTCGGAGAGGGTGGCTTTATAGTCTCAGGCTGCTCAGGACGCTTCTGAGACCTAGCTTGCCGTAGAATTGCAAGCGCCTTAACGATAGTTGATTCGACCAAAGAGTTCCTTGCTTTCAGGTAGCTCAAGTGCTTTGAGAATTCCGTCATGCGGCTCTGCGACCCAACTAGCCACAGCGCCTTTTCTTGGACGAATTTGAGATAAACGTCCTGTAAATGAGGCTCTGAAGTAACGCATTCTTTATTTACGTAAGCATCCCATTCTGAGATATATTCTTTCTCATCTTGGTGGACATCACTATAATCCCGGATGATGTCTCGGTGCTTTTGCACCAGCCAAGTATCATCGATATCTGGCGGATCGACCAAAGATCCTGGCTCAAGCAACGCTTTACTGAGGCGATCGTACATAGGCTGTTTGTTATTTGGCACTTGTTGCCTCGTATCCTTCGGACGGCCTGGGAGGTATGTCTTTGCACAGGGTTAGTATCATCCAATTTTCACTGTATCCGCCCGGCCATTTTTATGTCAACTTACCTGCAAAGACTTTGACTGCGTTAGGGTGTTCTGAGGCCTATGAAGAGATATACTATCTTCAAGGTCGCTCTCAGGGCCCTCTGAACTTTGAATGTCCAATATGTACGAGCTAGACCGACGCGGGGTTTCTTGACCATGATGAGAGATCCAGATGTGTGAGGAACTCACATCAAAGTCATACTTGAACTGGTAATGAACCTTAACATGTTCTACTAGCTGGTTCATGGATGAATGAGCAGCATAGCATCGGATGCATTGGTAATTCTTTAGTACGACTCCCCCGGATTGACCGGTTTGAGGGAGTACCCACGTAACTTGCCCAGCTTGGTTTCTATTCTCAGCCAAATTACGCTGCTTGCGTTCTTTACGCTCTTTCCCTCGTGCCTTGTCACTCAGTAGCTTGAGATTGTAATTTTGCTTTCCCCTCGTTCTTAGTGAACGACTGGGGGTTGCTGCCTCTTCATGATCCTCATCGTCTTCTATTAAGACATCCTGGTCATCGTTCAAAACGCCGTTTGTCGCATTATCTGCCCTCCCATTGACATGCCCGTTCGTCAAGGGCTCTAGTGCACCACCAGGAAATGATCCCTTGGTCTCTGGCGGCGAAACCTCAACTTCAGTAGTGCTACCTGCTCTATGACATGTGGACCATCTCAGATCCATGTCCATCATTAGCTCAGTTCCCATTTCTTGACCGACTCGTTTCCTAATCTTGATAGGTGTTGAAGCCCGGTGCTTTTCAAACCTGTAAACGACCTGAGAAGTCAAAACCCAATGCCGTGGGTTGCTCAAGAGGTTGCCCTGGGTTTCTTCTTTGGGTAGTAGATCAACGGGCGGCCAACATGGATCACCGGCCGACTCCAACTCGGCTTGAACCAGGTAGTTATCAGCTAGATCAAACCCATTATCATCATCTCGCTCAACAAATATTTTGTCCGCCGGGACATGAAATGGCGAATTGAGATATATTCTAGCTCTCCGGCAGACATCGTCTGCGTCTCGAAAGACCTTGAGATTGCATATTTGGCTATCGCAATAGAGGACGCGAACTTCCTTTGAACCGCGCAGTCGGAAAATGCTAAGCTTACAGCGAATACGAATAGTCGGAGTATCCTTTTTGGCGGGAGATCCCATGCCATTCAATAGATTGCTAGACCTAAAATTAGAACTTTCCTTGTGGGTAATCTGAAGAATTTCCACACGAAGAGCTTTCTCGAAGTCGTCGTAATTTTCAGATAATAAATGACCAACGGCGCCATTTGGAGTCGACTCTGGTGAGTCTTCAACTATACGACGTCTTTTGGTAGCACGAGGGCCATGCTCATCATTAACGACGCTGTCACCGTTTGCTGATGATAACTTGATTCCCATGCCGTATGGAGATAGATGATCGACAGCAGTCTTCCAGGCTCGGTGTATGAAAGGTAGCTCGCGTTTGTACGGGGTGATGGTTGCCATCTCTGAAGGAGAACATCGGCGCAGCCCACCACAGTGTTGTGGCACCTGATTTTAGAGATGGAGCAGTCAAGTAGAATATACAGGAATGGCCGAGCGGCTATGAAATTTTGCTGGGCAAACTCTTGCTAAAGAGGGAGAGTAAGCAGGTATGGGTGTTGCCGAGCAATTGCCTAGGAAGCACCAAGTTTGGACGCAACCAATTAGGAATTACAGATATTGAGGCTGCATTATTGAATATCCTTAGCGCCGGGGACAAGTCAATGAGAACTATGGCGTAAAACTGAGATGGAAGCTGGATGAGGAATTGGGGCCAAGACGAAGTGAAGTCTAAGAATGAGTGAAGAGAGTGGCTATGGTGATGAGATGTGTAACAAATTAAGTGTGGCTGGCCATGAACCTGGTTGTTTACATTCGAAATAATTTGAAGTGATGATTTATCAGCAAAAGCTGCGGGTTTGCCGGCGCATACAGTTGCGATAGTAGTCGTGAGTATATCTAGGAAAACGTGACTATAGAGAGATAAGTTGAGAGCGCATGTGATGCGGTTGACATGTCCGCGATGCGATGCGTGAAAAGTGGAAGAACCCGTCGACGCGTTCCGACTAACCAAGGTAGGCTGAGGAGGAAAGAACTAATCCTGCAGGGGTTAATAAATGTGTGGCTACGGTCGCATCTTTTAAGTGGCGGATCTATGCATTACAAGCAGGTACGTACCTGATATCTCCCTATCTACAAAGAAGTACAAGCCACAAATATATGTATTTCATTCACTGTCGCGACCCTTCTGCAGACCCCCACCTTCCCCCCTTTGTTAGGTACATTATCGCCTGGATGACATGGACTTCTTTTTGAAACTGTACAAGTTCAACTAACAAAACCTAGATGTAGACTAAACACAAGAGGTAGATATTTTCCTGAGTCGATAGATACATGAGGTAGCGAATAGATATTTGTTACTAGTGCCAGAGTAGATCAACGTGTAAGTGACAAACGTATTTATAAGTAGCTTAGTGAATAACTTTAATTTCCAAGCCACCTATTCAATCATTTCGAACTTACATTCTTAAATGATACAAACTGGAGTTTTTATAAGCAACTTTCAATGTTAGTCGGTATTATAGATCAACCCTTTGCCAAAAAAACACAGCTTAGATATGTAAATAAAAACATATGGGAAGGTTAAAGGCTTACACATGTTATATAATATCCGGTTCTAATAAGTCCATTATAGATGGTTTAGGTCAAACATTTGCATTATTATGACTGCTTTCAAGCCAGGTATCTCACTATTCAAGTCATGTTGTAAACTACATCTCACAAAGGCAAAAGTAGGTACCTAATATACACTGCAAGAGTTTGGTCATGATGGATTTACCTTAAGATCTATAAGCTTACACCACTAGTAGTTGCTTAACTAGAAATGGCTAATTTAAATGAGCAATAGCAACTGGAATATCTATTAATGAGTTGCTACTTAGGTACCTAGGTATATAATAAACTAACAAATTGCTGCCCGGCCTTAATAAACACACCTCAAGCTTTAGGTAATAGCACCCAAAATACCGGTAACGTTTGGCAAGGCGTGTTCGTTCCAATTGAAACGAGAACGGAAACTTGCATTACTTTAGGTACCTACCTAAACTAGCGCTTTTAATTGATGTCGATGATGGTGGCATTGGCTGGAGTAAGTAAATTCAAGGCGTTATTATGCCCATAGTCTTAACTAGGTGGTTTGTATATAATATAAAACTTGTTCTAAATATCTCCTAGGACCTACATACAAATGCTGAAGTTCAGCGATACGTAGATACATTTTCAGCTGCGTGCAGGAGGTACGTTCTTGTAAAAGGCTACATGTACGTAGAGATGGTGGGGCACAGAACGTAGATCCAATCATAAGCAAAAAAACCTTATTAAGTGGAACATCCCGCCAAATCTATTTTAGCTGCAGTGAGTCAATGCCGTACCTCGTACGTTGTACTTTCCTAGGATAAACACAACCCATTTCCGATTTACCTAACCCATTCCAATTGTTAACTCACGCCGAAACGTTCACCTGCAAGAATCCCATTCAACCTACTATGCCGCAGCATATGTCGCTCTGCCTCTCGACCCCTTGTAATTCCTATGCCAACCGTCGTTGTGCCCGCCTGCCACTTCGAGCAATCTAATGATTCTCGACTCCGACAATGGATCGCCCTCGACGATCTCTTCGGAGTAATCCATCCCGCGCCGCCAAGTTGAAGGCACCATGCCGCACAACCAGATCAACTACCGCATACTTCCGTTCATATTCGCTTGCATCTGAATCCGACAACGACTTCAACGATGACAACGATGACAACGGCGGCCTCGGAAGTAGTAATGCTCCGATTAAACATACGTTCCCCAACACTCGCAAGCGAAAGAATACCTGCGATGACTACTCGCCATCTCCGAGAAAAGTCAAGCGCCAAACACGCAAGACCATCAAAGAAGCTTCTCCAAATCTTATAACTCCCAGCACTCCGAATTCAAATGAAGTCACGCCTATGGCTTCACCCATAGCTCCCTCCGACACTTACACATCTCACCCTCCTTGGGCAACTCTCCCATATCATGTCCTATTATGTGTTCTCGACAACGTCGCCACCCCAATCCGTGACCTTTCATCACGGCGCGAGGATGTCTCTGAGGCGGTCGACAGTTTGATGGCAGCTGCACGAGTTTGCAAGACTTTCCTCGAGCCTGCCTTGGCAAATTTATATAAGTGTCCTCCATTCTACCACCACTGGCGATATACCAAAGCTCCTCAAACCTCTCTTAGCCAATTCATCGACACTTTAAACTTGCCTCTCGACACCACCATAGTTAATTACCGCCCTAAAGTCGAGATTCTGCAGATGGAAGTGGCATCAACCTTGACACCAAGGTACGGCACAAATTATCTAAACTTGCAGACTGTGGTTCAGAATCTCCCAAGACTGTCAAGCATGGAGTTATACCACGAATCTGACGAGCCACCTTATCGTAAACTAGACGAACACGTTCGATTTAAATGTGCTGCAGATGATCTAATGCAAACTCTAGCAGGCCGTAAAGCTAATGATGCGACTGCCCCCACGCAATTGAAGAGCTGGCGTTGGAATTCGCGTCTCACTTCTGAATCACTCTCCCTGGATAAGCTGGCAGGATTTCATTTGAACTCTAGTTTTGCCAGCTTGCAAAAAGTAGCTTTCGTGAACTATCAACTTGCGTCCTGGGGTTTATCAGCCAGGCAGCAGTCTAGTGAAGAGATAGAGAGACAAAACCATCGAAAAATTTCCCAACTCTCCGCCTGTATTTCGGCTTTGCCAAACCTTGAGCATCTCATCTTAGAGTCTTGTACATTGGTTAACGGCCTATTACTAGATCAACTTCCAACCTCCCTCAAACATCTTGAGCTTATTAACTGCTGGGAGCTGACAGCAGGTGATCTTGTTGATTTTCTACTTACCCATGGAAGCCACTTGCAAAGCCTTACCATCAATCACTGTCAATCGTTGAGCTTAGCCTTTCTCCCTACCCTACAATCAGCTTGCCCGAGGTTGCAACACCTCTATATGGATTTGTCTTATTTCCGACACCATGAACACTATGCTGACAATAAACCCGAATACGATGTTCTTCTTACGGAGGATGATGTGCCGACATGGCCGTCTTCGATACAGTCTATCGAAATCCTCCATATGCGAAAGTGGGGTCGTAGGGCAGCAGAGACCTTCTTTCAGAGCTTGGTGCGGAGCGCGTCAGACCTCCCCCACCTTCGCCGACTTGCACTGAGGGTCGCACTAGACATAGGTTGGCGCCAACGCCAAGAACTCCGAGAGTTCTGGGTCGATAAGATGGCGAGGGTCTTCAAGAGGAAGACTAAGTCACCCAGGGATTCCAAGGCAGTACGCCCACCGCCGACCAGGCCACAACGGCAGGGCCAGAAGGAGTTAAAACCAAAGATATTGACTCCTGAAGCACTACCAAAACGACGAAGTACGCGAATCGCTAATCTTTCGCCGGCACCGACCTCATCAGAAGGGGAGTCGAATTACCTTAGTAAAGCCGAGCTTACGAGAGCCTCGGCCATCAGCAGAGAACTCAAGCGACTCAAGGGGAGTGGATTATTACTAAAAGAACGAGACGCCGATGACGAAGAGAGTGAAGATGAACTGGCCGCTGGCCATTCTGATCAGAGTCAATTGAGACGTAAGGTGAGAAAGGTTACAAGACACTTATCGGACGATGGATTTGTTCATGGTCTTTGTGATGTGGTGGATATTCAAGTTGATAACCATCGCCCCATGGAAAGACAGTTCGACATGGAGGACTTTTTGGACTCGCCAGAAGACTCAGATCCTGATTGGGACGGTGGAGACGCTGATGTTTTCGATTAGCAGCCCGCTTAAATAAGTTGCGGTTTCTCCTATATACCAAGGGAAATGATTTGCATGAGAATGGATGTGGTACGGATGGAAGTATTTCAATGGACTTGGCGTTGGATGGTAAGGTCGAACATTACTAGATATACGTCATCACTGACACGACTCTCCAACATATGGAGTTTGATTAGGAGGGTGTCTAATACCCCCGAGATACAGAAAGGGTTGGAATTTGCACTTTGCATTGCCGAACGGCTTACAAATAGATGCTGCACATATATATTCTTAGTATCTTAGATTTGCTAGCACGAAATCGGAGATTATACATCCATCTAGATCACGGCCCATAACATGAATCATGAGCACACTCCTTGACACGTATTAGAACTAACCTCACCTCATAAACGGTGGTAAATGTGAGGTAGTTAGCTATAAATTTGTTGACTGTCGAATCGACATACCGCGTCTAACATCCGGAATTTGGAAGTGCCTATAGCCTGAGGTCCTTTAAGCACCTAGAACTTGGGCGTGCAGTGACCCGAATGGGCTCCCACAATTCTTTATTATTTCTAGGTCATGAAAAATAGTATATTGGGACATCTACGAGCATTATAAATTCTATAATTGAGGTAACCCTACTTTTAAGGAAAAGAGTTAATACATGAGGTGACAAGGCTGTTGCTTTCTTATTGTTCACTTTGTTTACGTTGCGAAATGATATTATAATGTTAACTACCTAGGTACCTAGGTATTATTAACGACAAAGCTAGATGGGTAGAATTAAAGAACCTTCTTGAAATATACTGCATGCGGAAACCATGGGATGAAGACAACAAATCCCCAGCCTCAGTATATTTTATTTAAGGAAATAATATCTACCTAAGTGTCGTATCACTACTATGATAATGGTTTTATTCTAGGCATGGGTAGACTTGGGTTAATAAGGTGCTTTGGACGGACAGGGAGAGTATGTAGTAGCTGTGTGGCCTATTTTAGATATCACTTGGAGGCGTATTAAATACCACCAGAAAGCATCTCTACCTATGCCTTGATGCTTCCTGATTTATGTTCTTGTGGTAACTATATTTTAATAATCCTCGATAGCGACATCGTTAGGCATTAATACTTAATTTTATAAATCGTATTATGGCAATTGGCACTTTAACAAATATCCTACGCTAGGAAATGTTCTATCAATTATTAAGACGATATGTTATATGCGAATATTAAATAAAAGCTTCACAAAAGAAGCATGTGGGAAGTTTGAGTGACGAAATATAGTTTTTTACATGTAGTAATCATTGGACTTAACCATGGGGCAGTATTGACTACCTACCTACCTAGGTACCTAGGCTCTGCTCACTAGATACCTAGCCAAGTCGATAGATTTGGCTCGGCTCTTTACAAGACCATTTCTTCTATAAGTATATTTCTTTCATATTCCCTAAGCCTGTACTTTACGTAGGAATACCCTGCTAGTCGAGGCTTCCTGGCTGACAAGTCCCTTTGTCTACTAAATGAAATGTTCGTATTCGATTACTGCAAGCAGCACAATAACACAATGGTAATTATGGTCTTTTAAATTTGCTTAGCCATATTTCCGGACTACACTCGGGATGGGATCCTCGTGTCTCAATTTCGGAATTTCTGGTCTAATACACGACTTGAAGCCTTTACGTCAAGTATAATACCGAAAATGGCTGTAGTGATGGACGATGTGCCGGGGTGGATGCATGCGGGGATGTATGGGAACCCCGGGGACTTCTCAGAACACTATAGAGCTGTAAATACTCTCTGGCAGAAATATCGAGAGGAAGGGGGCCACGTAATAAGGGGTTTCAGAGACTATCGTATAGATCGAGAGGAGTGGGCGCAAGCTCCGTTTCCAAAACCAGGAGAAGTCAACCCTCGAGATTACAACATAAAGAAGAATTGGGAGCGGCTTCCATATCATCAAGAAGCTGGGGAAAGTACATGGCCACCGTTTGTGCTCGAAACATCAGATTTATGGGACGAGCCATATAGGAATAACATAAGGGAAAGATGTTGGTCTGCTGCAAGGTATTTCCAGAGACGTCCTCTACATGATCTTAGACTTGCAAAAGTACTGGGATACGGTGGGAATGGCATCGCTTTAAAGTTCAGAAGCATACGTCCACCTTACGATCTGGTATTCAAGATCGGTCGTCAGGGTTGGTTCAGTCCAGATATCCGTCGCGAAGAGCGGGCTTTGCAGGTAAACAGTGGCAGTAATCGATGCGATATATCTTCTAACAACCTGTTAGGAAGTAGCCCGAGCGGCCCATTGCATCCAGACGGTCCCTCGGAATGAAGTCTTGCAAGCAGAGTATCAGGCCTATCAATACAATCCAATAGACCCGTACGATTCGAGCGACGGCGAGGTTCCTTCTCTAGCCGACTCGGAGGATGAAATCCCGGATCAGGAGCGTGCCTTTGGGCTTTCGAATAGCAGTCGGAAGGAGACTCATGAAAACAACCCTGAAGAGGCGGCGGCGAAACGTGAGATGCACATGGAAAGAATCCAAGAACAAGAAGACATGATGGATAACATGATCTATAATCGGATTGGACCTGACCCAAACGACCCAATGTTCCGCCATGATTATCTTATCTTGGAGTTTGTGGAAAATGGTGACCTGACGCACCTCATCCAAAGGATTGAAAGTTCCAAACTTGACAATAAAGTGAAGAGAGTTCCTAATCGTGTTCTATGGTCATTTTGGCTTTGCTGTATGTCACGCCATCGTTTTGTTCTGTCCCCGGAAGAACCGTCTCTATTTCTTTCTATACGGCCCAGCTAATGTTGTTCTCAGTGGTCAGGGCGTGTACTGGCTTAGAGTAAGGAGTTCTCCGACCCATCGCACATTCTTATTAACTCAATGGGCCATTACAGGTATCCTCCGCGAATGTTCCATCCTGGACGACACGACAGACATGACCAGCGAACGATAGAGGAGGTGATGAGGGTCGTGAATCTTTCCGACCCCGAGGGAGCGCCTGAGTGGAAAACTCTCGGAGGGGAGCTCTTCGAAGATGTCCCGGCTGTCGCTAAGAGATATGCTAGAAAGCAGCTGGTCCATTTTGATATCGACGCTAAAAACAGTGAGAAGCTTTCTCCCACCTTTCTAGACCCTGAGGCAAAACTAAACGTGAAAATTCTTAAGTCTTCATCGGTGGCCTGGATAAAAATGCCCAGGACGGTGAGCATGCTATAATTCCTAGGCTGAAGGTAAGTTGGCCATCCAAAATCTTTTTCTTCCTTTTAATCCATCTTCTCCTATGCTAACTATAGCTCAGCTCGCGGACTTTGGACGCATGCGGCAGATAAAACGTAACAAGGGAAAGTAAGTTACACTGCTGTCCTCATTCCAGATTCTAGTCTTTACTTATAATTCAAACACAGTCAATACTACCTTCGGAATCGTTTCGTTGGGAAATACGGCCATTATGCCCCTGAACAATTCGGAAGCGAGTGGGATTACCTAGAAGTTAGAGGCGCGATGGGTTGGCAAGTCTCGGAGCAAAAAGTAGCTGGGAACTACGGATCGCCGATGAATGTGTGGGGGATTGCTTTGGTAAGATTTCTCTTGAGTCTTGACACGGTAGCGATCGTTACTACAGACGATCTGACGTTTACGTAGACCATGTGGACGCTCATGACAACATCTCGTCCGCCAATTCCACCCCACCAGAGCCCGGAGGATCCCCTTCATTACGCAGCATTGCTCATGGACGACCCCGAGCTAAGTTATATAGACAAAGATTTCCGGACTACAATCATGCAATGCATGAGGCACCACCCTGATGAGCGGCCGACGTTGGATGTTCTAATAGCGCAGGCGAAGGAAGGTACACACCGGAAATACGAGGGGGAAACTGACGCCGTAATTAAAAAATGGGTTAAAACATTGGTATGTGACAGAGCAGGTTGCGTTGCAGACCTTGCCTTAACTTCTTAGCCAGCCTTTTGCCATTGACCTAACTAGCCCCTTAACTAACCTGTTTCTAGTATGTAAAGCGACCCCCATCTCTTTGTCTCTTTCATAACCATCAGTTCTAGCCAAGAGAGACTTGGGTAGAAGAGTGTGCATCCTACTGATCAGGTGTTGAATTACTAACATACGTATTTCTGCCGTATTAGTATATACGACGCCGTTGAGCCCGACGTATATCCACCACCTCCACCCCCTCCTCCAGCACCTTTCGGCCCACCCGGACTATTTGGACCTCACGGGCCTTTTAAGTGGCCTGCCTTTGAACCCCCTGCACCCCCTCCACCCATTGCACCTCACGGGCCTTTTAAATGGCCTCCCCTTGAACCTCCACCTCTTGGACCTCATGGGCCCTTTAAGTGGCCCCTTGAACCTCCACCTCTTGGACCTCACGGGGCTTTTAAGTGGCCTCCCCTTGAACCCCCTGCACCTCTTGGACCTCACGGGCCCTTTAAGTGGCCTCCCTTTGAACCCCCTGGACCTCCTGCACCTCCTCCACCTCCTACACCTCCCGGCCCACCGCTTGAAGATGGCGAAGACGTGGTGGTCGAAGAGATTTGGGAAGATGAACACACAGATGGAGAAGACGAAGGCGAAGGTGAGGTTGTAGACGCCGACGATGATCCCGGTCCACCATATGGAGATATCCCCATGGGAGGCGTCGTGATGCATGAATTAATGTGGGAAGAAGCACATGGAGATGGAGATGGAGAGGCCGCAGACGACGATGACGACGACGACGAGATATTCGATGAAGATGCTGAAAATATAGACCCGTTTGAAGGGTTTGACGGACCCGCGGGTGCAGGGGTTGGTTTGCCTGAATTCGCCCCCTTTAATGCTCTTCCCCCGGTGGCACCGGGTGTAGTGAACTGGCTACCACCGCCCGGGGCTCCGCCACCCACGGGGCCCGCGTTGCCCCAACCCCCGGCAGCCGGGCATAATCTTGCAGAGAGGTTTCTGCGTCGGATTAGGCGCAACCGTAGTCCTCCAAGGCATGGGCTTGCTCAGCCTCGTCAACGCCGTAGAGATCGTCTTGGCAATCAGCTCCGAAGTGAGTATCTCCCCCCCGTGCCCCGAGATATGATATAAGTACTTACTCATGGATTTAGATATATTCAACCGTAATCGGAGAGGCTGATGATGCCGCTCTGGGCTGCGAATGGATGTGCTTAGCTCATATATTCATGTATTGTCTTTTTAGAATAGGGTGAAGTCAGTAGACTTGGTGTTTTTAGGAATTTTGTTCATGTTTACAGCATTAACTGGCTATTTGTTGGTAACAATATATGGTTATTTATGTAATTTAGGTACTCGATATATACCTCTTAAGGATGCTCACCGAGAATCTATCATCCTTTTTTTCCACTTCCCCTATCTTGAGACTCAGTTTGTTGATGCTGTCTCGTATGCCGCACTCATTAACCGGAAGGTTGCTGGCGGTTATATGCATAAACGCATTAGTAGTCTTCTATCGACCAGAGTATATAGCGATCACCCAATCCATTGCATTCTATAGCTAATGAATTACCTATGTAGATTTCTACTACGAAAGAATCATGACTGACATCCACTTATAAAATTTATCACGTTAGTCCGGTTATGATGTTCAGCAAAGGTATTCTGATGCTTATAAGCTAAGGGCAAAGCCTATGTACTAACAGGGATATCAGCTGTAAGCGAAGTCGATATTGATGACGTAGTCTTTTAATACTAGGCATAGGTAACAAGACCTACGTTTACTTACCATAAGTTTACTTTCAAGCGCGAAACTAAACTTCCCTGTTGACAAGCCTTGAAAGTATTTAAGTTTGAAAAATGTCGACCATGTTTCAGAAAGCCAGCACTCTCTTAGGTGGCGGCGACGGGGATGGAGCAAAGAAACATGATGAGGAGGGCGAGTCGCTCACGACCGTTCTAGATACGGATGAAGACCGTAGCTCACTCACAATTCTCGTATCTGGCATTACTGAACTTATGCGCAAACGCCTTATGGACACGTTCGATCCCAATGAAACGGGCTCTTAAGAAGACCACCTTTTTGCGCTGGCGAGCGATAATAGCGAACCGTTTAACCGCACAGATCACGTTTTGGAACATACTAGGATTATTAAATATAATCACTTTATTAAAATTTAACTTTAATTAGTAATTATAATAGCAATAGAGATTTAATTTAAATTAAATTATTATTTATTTAATACGGCGTTTTTTAACTTTTTTATATGCTATTTGTTTTGTAGCGTAATTTTTTTTTAATTTAATATTAAGCTTTATCGGTGGCAATTTTATATTTCTTTTAATTTACGTTATTTTAATCTTTAAAAAGTTAATAAATATCTTATTTAATTTAAATAAAACGGGTTAACGTATATTAAATATATATTTATTTAATTGTAATTATAATTAGTTATTTTTTATTTTTTATTCTTTAATTTTTGCGATATATAAAAAAAAGGTTTTATTAACTTTATTTATTAAATTACGTACGTTTTAAAAAACGGCGCCATTTTCCTTTTTAAGGCGTTATAATTAGTTAATAAATTATTAAATATTTTTGAAAAATTTTTAAATAATTTTTAGCGTTTTATAAAACGGTATTTATAATTTTATTAATGTTATTAAAAAAAGGGGTATAAATTATATAACATTAACAATTTTAGTAATATTTAACAATTATAAACCTAATTTTTTTTAACTTAAATAAATATTACATAACATAAAAGCTTTTTTATTAACTTTAACGTATATTTAAAACATATAGCGTTTATAAATAAACGTTATTATTTAATAATTACTGTTAACAAGATTTTTTTGGCAATAATATACCTTTAAAAGTAAAAAAACGCTAATATTAAAAAATTATATCCTATTATTTACGTACGCTAATAAATAAATTAATATTAATTTAATTTTATATATTTTTAATATAAAATAAGCGTTAATGTAAATGGCGTGGCTGTTAAGAATTAATAATTTAAAATTGTTATAAAATTGTAATTTTGTTTTAATAAAAAATATATTTTTTAACTATTTATTTACGATAATATTATTAATTTAATTTTTATTAATAGTTATAAATTTTTATTTAAACATTTTACAATTAAATTATTAAATTTAAGATTATACGCTATTGTATATAATAATAAAAATACTTTATTAACTTTATACGTTAATATATTCGATTATAATTATTTAGGATGTTATTGTTAATTTAATTATATGTATTTGATATTTTTTTAAAATCGTAAAAACTATTTTTTTTTAAGATTTCTTTTTTTATATACCAATTTTATTTATATTATATTCATTTTTAAGTTAAATTTTATATTAATTTTATACGTTTTTTAAAAAAGAATAAAAAATTTAAATTATATTTAAATCTTTAATGTATATACGGTTAAAATTAACAAAACATTTTATAACTTTATATACTTTTTCGTAACGTTTAATAAAGCAATTTATTTAATATACATTAATATATATTATAATATTTTTATCTTATAATATACCCTTAATAAACGTCGCTATAAAACGTTTTAAAAGCAATTTTTTACAATTATTTTCGCGTTTTATTTAATTAACAATTATTTGTTTTTATTTAAAACGTAATTTTTAAAATTTCTCGGAAATAATATGGTAATTTATTATTAATTTAAAATGTTAGTATAAAATAAACGTAGTAATATTATATAATAAAACTATTTAATATAACTTTATATTAACGCGTATTTTAATTATAACCTACCGCAAACGGTTTTTTCGGTTTTTTATATAATTAGTTATTCTTTTAAATCGATGGCGTTTTAATATTATAATTGTTAAAAGTTTAAAAAGGGTTTATCGGTAAATTACCTAATTTAATGTTTTATAATAGGGGTATGTTCAATATTGTGGTCCGTGCGGTTAATCACGAGAAACTGAGTAATGGGGAATAAGAGAAGGAAATACAAAAGGTGCTAGAAAATCAAAAAGTAGAACTAGCCAAGCGTGAGAAGGAGGTTAACAAAGAGGAAATTGTTACGCTCAAGACAAGCGCACTGGAGTTTTTTGATAATTGGAAGGACACTGTTGTGATCCGCGTCGGGGAAGCTGTTAACTCTAGGAAAACAGCCGAGAAACAGTCGAAGCAAGCCAAGCCGGAACTCGCAGGCTCAGATACCGAACCGAGATTAGAGGGTATCGAGACTGACGAGCACGAGGATACAATTACAGAAGCATTATTGAAGATATATCCCCCCGTCGAAACCGCGTTGCGCAAAATGGGCAAGGAGAAGCGGATATTAATACTGCACTCAGTACTCCTGCTTCTTCTAAGCCTAGAGCACTATAACGCCTATTCGCGGGTTTTGTTGCTGTATCTAACCACTAGCCTGGGTCTCTCGGCTACGGTGCTTTCCGAGGACGAAAAGAAAGTCGCCCGCGGGCTTCTTACGGCGGCTGAGAAGATGTCTGCTGACGAGGAGACAAAGAAGAGAGCGGAAGAGAACCGCAACGCTCGCAAATGGAAGATGGGTGTAGCTGGAGTCGCTGGGGCAGCCCTCATCGGTATCACCGGTGGACTGGCTGCTCCTCTTCTGGCCTCTGGGGTTGGCACTGTCCTAGGTGGAATTGGTCTCGGGGCTACCGCTACGGCAGGCTATCTTGGAGCGTTAGCCGGAAGTGGCGTTCTCGTAGGTGGTCTATTTGGGGCCTATGGCGCTAAGATGACAAGTAAAGCCAGTAAGTAACCCCTTTATCACAATATGAAAGTCTTACTCCCGCCCTAGGTCTGCCCAGGAGCCAGTGGTACAGAAAATAGACTTGATGGCTCGAGATTACTTCGTGATAATCTTAGTGGCATTTACTTACTCGATGTTATAGTGGAACAATATACTCGAGATGTGGAGGATTTTGCATTTGTGCCCATCGAAAAACTAGGGGAGAGCGAAATCGAAGCACGCCGGTTGCGAATTGCTATTGGGATTTCTGGCTGGCTGGACGATAAAGACGAGGTGATCACGCCCTGGAAATGTATCGGCCCAGGCCAAGAATCGTTTGCTCTCCGCTTCGAGCTGGAAGCGCTGATCAATCTGGGGAACGCGCTTACAACCCTGGTCACCTCCGCGGCTTGGTCCTACGCAAAATCTGAGATCATTAAACGCACTGTTCTTGCGGCATTGACCGCTGGCTTGTGGCCGCTAGGCTTGCTGGTACGTCCGATACCTCCCCTAAATCGCCTGTATTACCCCCTCCCCCTAGAGCTACCATACTAAAGACGAAGTACGGCTATGTCTTATCATAGGGTGCTAATATTAATATAGAAAGCTAGTCGTATTATTGACAACCCCTGGAGTGTTGCCAACCAGCGTGCTCAAAAGGCTGGAGAAGTTCTTGCTGATGCTCTTATTAACAAAGCGCAAGGCGAGCGACCTGTCACACTTATCGGGTACTCCCTCGGCGCTAAGGTGATATACGTGTGTCTGCAGGAACTTGCTAAGCGTAAAGCCTTCGGTCTAATCGAGAACGCCATAATGTTGGGCGCGCCGACTCCCAGCAGTTCTGCCGATTGGCGCCGCATCCGCTCTGTCGTTGCCGGTAGAGTTGTCAATGCGTACAGCGCAAACGACTACATTCTCGCATTTCTATACAGAAGTAGCAGCATCCAGTTCGGGGTTGCCGGGCTCCATCCCGTTCTCGATGTGCGGGGCGTAGAGAACGTTGACGTTGGTGATCTAGTTAAAGGCCACACGTTGTACCGACATGCGACGGCACCAATTCTTAAGCGTATCGGCTTCGAAGATATCGACTTGCAGGAAATTGGACGTGAAGAAGATAAACTGGCGGAGCAAGAGAAAAAGGAAGAAGAACAGCGCGAGGCTGCCGAGAGCGCCGCGAAGCAGGAGGGCACTAGCGATAACCCAAGTATTATTGAGGGGGACGTCCGCAGGATGGAACAAGAAATTGAGCAGAAAAACTAGTTTGAACTATATACATTAGATTAAGGGGACGATTAGTCCCTAGGTATATAATGGTTGAAGAAGTACCAAATACTACGGTTCGTCATGATTTTATAGGTTTTGTGTATATGGAGCGATTAGTAAACTCAAGAACGTAAACTTCCAGCTAGACAGGTCCTAGGCCAGCAGGGAACCTCATATCGACTGAGTAAATTTTAAGAAGCAATCTTTTACAGTAGTTCCCCCTATTATACACCCGAAATGGGTACTGGTGCAGCTATATTTAAATCAACCTTCGGCCCGACCACCTACTATAATGAACACACCATAGAAACAGTTGTTTTAGGTATAACTAACATCAAATGGATAATAATGAAGCTATATTTGTATTAATAATTGTAGGGCGACATAAGTGTAGCAGAGTAGCAAGAGCTTATGTTGCCAACTGTTACTTTTAAGGATTTGAGTTAACACCTTCAACTTGTTAACTCAGATCTAGAGCAACCTGTCTATCCACAAGGCCGCCATTAGGTACATTGTAAGGCATCGCATTTGATTAGAAGCAAATAGGTTAACATCCGGAAGCACAGAAATCACATTATGAGTGAAATAGTGCTGATGGTTTACTTTATTATAATACCTAACCTACCTAGGTAGGTAGGTACCTACGACGGCACTGATCTCTTATGAATAATTGGGGATAACGACAGGTATATTTGGAGGTATAGACAATACGGAAACGTTCAACATAGCGCAATTTTCTACAAAATAATCCACTCAATAATCATCAAGATCAATCTCTGCTTTCCTCCGTCGCACTTGGATCCTCGCCTTTTGGTCAACAGCGTTGACACCTTCGAGGCACTGCGGGGCTGGTCGAGCCTCCTCCGGAATGAAGCGCCAATCGTATTTGAGTAATAGATGGCATAGCGCGATCTTTACTTCGTTGGACGCGAAGAACCGCCCGGGACATGCGTGCTGCCCGTGGCCGAAAAGAGTGTGAGCTGGGCTGGTGGTCACAAGTTGCCAACTGTTCTCCTGGCCGGGCTGCTGTCTCATCTTTAAGAACCGGGCGGCGTCGAACTTCTCGGGCTCGGGGTAAATCGCTGGATCCATGAAGTTGCCCGCTACGACGATGCGTGCTCCCTTGGGCAATATGGTCCCGTTGGAGAGTTCTACGTCTTTCTCTACGTACCGGTGCATAGAAGCTGAGTTCTTTTGTTTAGCTTAAATCAAAGAAAGAAAAGAAAGAAAAGAAAAAAGACTTGGGGAGAAACATACTGAAGTTCATGGGCGTGACTCGTTGGCCCTCTTTGAGGAAGCTATCCATAAGCTTAAGTTTGTACAGAGAAGTTTTCGCCCACCCGTGCTCGCCAATGACCTCGATGATCTCCTGTCGAAGCTGCTGGGCCACATCGGGGTATTCGCAGATGTCAAGCAGTGCTGAGCAAGTCGTCTCCGTAGTCGTGTGGATAGCAGCCAATGTCAGTGAAAGCTGTCCTGCGACATAGTCGGCATCTCGTCCCTTAGCAACCTCATACATCCAGCCGATTGTGTCCGCCACCTTTGGGGGCTTCTCGCCTGCCGCATGCGCTGCATCAACGGCGGCTTTGCGACGTTGTACCTCGGGGTTGATGAGCTTTCTTGCATCTCGAACGGCGTGGCGGAGAGATCTTGATTGCGGGATAAATACATAAGCAAGGGGTCGTAGAAACGAAGGGACAGATCTCATTAGACGCGAGGCAAGAAATGAATCCACGGTATATGATTTCGAGATATCAAGCCATCTCCGATTACGACATAGCTCTTTTCCTAAGAACACCCTTGATGAAAGCCGAGCGATAACTTCGAGCATATCGGTTTTAATGAGTCTGGTGGTCCATTCCTTGTTTTCACCGAAGACATCGTGGAGCGATGCCGCTGTTTCTTCGACTAGGTCATCCGTAACCAAGTTGAGCGATTGAGTTAACTTCACCCGTACCGTGTCCTGGATCAGAGAATCGCCATGTAGGCCCAGCCGGTGAGCCTCGAACCCTGGATAATTCACCATAAAATCCTAGCCCGGTTAGTCAACTTCCAGATTTTATAGCATAGGTGTGATGAAGTAGGTACCATAGCGAAGGCTTTGTCGAAATTCAACGAGGGATGGTTACGAAGTTCGTCAGCGAACCTATTAGGCAAGACAATCTTGGGACCGGTTCCTGTCAGGACTTGAAATGGCCCGGAAAACTACCTCATAGGCTCATATGAATCAGCGATATTTTCTCGACAGGGACATGCCTGGGTAGGTAGGTAGCTGTACCCGTTTTATGCCTTCTACCATAGCTTTCTTGCCGTGCCATAGCCAAGTTTTCGTTGGACTCTGTCCATCAACTGTTATGACCGGAAATCCAGCAAACGGTCGTTCTGCGGTGACCAGCGAGTAAATGAAGCCAAGTACTAGGGTAGCAATGACCACTTGAAGTGACACAGGGAGTCCCTGGGGGAGAAGATGCTGAATGGCCTCCATTTGGAATGCGGCCGTCGTTGTTATGATGTTCAGGGCTTCAAGCTCGCAACCCAACCTACTACTGGAAGGCGGTTGACTTAATATCCTGAGAAACCTGTTCCAGAACATAACTGTTGCCACTTATATCCCTTATATATCATACTACTGTTTCGTGTCTCCACGTGTAGTGAGACTTATTACCGGCAAGCTAACCATTCTAGGTTCGAGCTTCTCTACAGTCACTATTACTACACTGCTACATCTAGGACTTCGTGAATGATACGAGGTAGAAACCCTGCATACAGCGTCGCCTAGCATGACTAATATGGAGCAATCGAGTATAAATGACGGACTATAATAGCATTTTTCAGTGAAGCTTCACTTGGAAGCCGGCAAGGTCTCTCAACACCGAATACGGATACGCGATACGACGGCATAACATAACAAATTGATGGTTCGGCTGTTGACTAGCCCGATGCACGAGGTGCATAGTCCCTTGATTTATGTTTGAATACCCGACCAATTAGAATAGTTGGATCGCGAATGCAACTCAACTACCTATTTAGTTAAAGGAAATCTTTATTCGCTATCTCTCTCCGCAGAATTACATTACTGCAACCGAGTCGAAAGTAGCCTTATCCTAACTACCTACACAGCAAAGCGTACCTCTTACTACCTATTTATGCGAAGCTATTCACTTATGAGAAGACGTAGAAGAAAGAACTAGGTAAGGGAGGTAGTTAGAAACATGACTCGGGGATAGACTACCTACCTATAACCTAGGAGGGACCCAAGCCACATAAAGTGGTAACCCTCGTATAGAATCGATTCATACTTGATATGAAACGTCGTGCGACTATTGGCAATGCGCTCTACCTAAGGTTAGTGATTTGTCAAGTATCTGCCCATTATGACAGGGCTGAGAAGCCGATCCAACCACAACCCCTATGACAACCTGTTAAGCTACATAATAAGAGGTGGGGGAGTGAAAAGAGAGCTTATTGTTTATGGCTTTCTTTCCTGGTGGACTTGTGTAGAGACTCTTGGAACTTGGGGATGGAATACCTGAGAACTTCTTTTTATCCAACTCACAAAGGGTCTATCGGCTCGAAGCGTTGATATTGGGGTTTAGCTTGTTTGGTTGGTTAGTAGGTAGTTGAGTTACCTCCAATGAAGTAAGTGTATAGTTAAGATGTAGGTAATCGTATATCATGGCTACCTAAGGTAGGTACCTAGATAGGTACTTAAATAAAAGAAATCCCCCTTTACGGAGTTTATGCACCGTGCTGTTAACACCAATTGACTTGCTGTTTTCGGGCCAAGGTGCCTGCGGGCTCCGAGCCAGGTAACCGCCATCATACTAGGAGAGTCATATACTTGCATCGTCGAAGAGCTGCAAATATCATGAATGCTCTACTTGGGCGATATCTCCGGAGCAGGGTGGCGGGCTATTGCGGGCCATTGCGAACGGAATTTAGGACCTTGCGGTTCCAGTGCATTATCGCCGGCTTAAGTCGTCGTAGCACGATACCGTGTCACCAACAAAACGCTGCTAAAATGACTATCTCTAAGATGCCATGGTACGGATGTTGGGGGTATTTTTACCATTCTGAAGCCTAGATATTAGATATAAATACTTGCTTTCCTCCTTGAGTTTTACGCCCTTAACTTCTTGATAGATAGCAAAGACCAAACCTCCAGCAGATAGAACTTGAACCTTTGATTTTGGACATAATTTAAAATCAATCCCTTAGCCCAAAGACCCCCTACTCACGCCATGTCTCCTCCTCGAACGCTTCCGACAAGCCAACTAGGCAAGAATGGTCCTCATGTCCCCAAGCTTGGGTTCGGCTTGATGGGCCTAAGCATTGGAGTAGGCGCAACAACGTATGTTGAAGCAATCCAAGGATCATGCCAACTTACAGACTGACCATATGCGAAGTTCCGATGAAGAGCGATTCAAGATTCTCGACAGAGCCTGGGAGCTCGGGGAGGTATTTTGGGATAGCGCATTTGCCTACGGCGACAACGAGGATCTCGTGGGAAAGTGGTTTAAGCTGCACCCAGAACGTCGAGGCGAGATCTTCTTGGCTACTAAATGGGCACTCGAGTATGGCGGCGACTCCAACCCAGTCGTATTCGTCGACAGTTCGCCCGAAAACTGCATGAAAAGCTGCGAACGTTCTTTGAGACGTCTGGGAGTCGACAGTATAGACCTGTTTTATTGCCATCGCTTCGACGATGTAACTCCTGTTGAGAAGTCGGTAGGAGCCATGGCAAAGCTCAAGAAGTAAGCATCCGAGGCCGTTTAATTGCCAAGTCAGGTTACTGATGAATGCCATGAAACAGGGAAGGCAAAATTAAATATCTCGGCTTGTCTGAATGCTCCTCTAGCACGCTCCGACGTGCTCATGCCGTACACCCAATATCAGCTGTAGAGATCGAATACAACCCGTGGTCGCTCGAGATTGAAAGCGAGGAGGGTACCAACTTGCTTGCAACTTGTCGAGAGTTGGGGGTTGCCATCGTCGCTTATTCGCCCCTTGGTCGCGGGTTCTTGACCGGGCGGTACAAGTCTCGGGACGACTTCGACCCGAATGACTATCGCAGGGGGTTTCCAAGATTCAGCCCGGAGAACTTCCCGAAGAACCTGGACTTGGTCAAGAAGTTCGAAGCTTTCGCAGAGAAGAAGGGCCACACGCCAAGCCAGCTGGTGCTGGCATGGATTATGGCCCAAGGAGATGATTTCTTCCCTATTCCAGGGACCAGAAATATCAAGTATCTCGAGCTGAACCTTGGCGCATTAGACGTCAAGCTTAGCGCCGAGGAGAGCCAGCAGATTAGGAACCTCATCGGAAACTTGCAAGTTGCAGGGGATCGAAATATAACACTTGCAAATGTCCCGCCGCAGCATCTACAGGACACTGCACCCTTAAAATAAATAAAACATTGGTAACTAGGACCCATATTGTTGTCTCATAGTTTAGGTAGCCGGCACAGCCAAGCCAAGCATACACTGTTGCTTTATTATAATTAGTTAGGTAGTTTCGTGTCATAACCGAGTATCAAGGATTGGCCTACAAGATGCTATTAACTCAGTAAACGTTTTAGTAGGGGTCGTTAGGAGCGACCCAAGTAGACTGGTCCGATAGATACCTAAGACCTTAACGGATCTGCCGATAGTTGATCCACGCGGTAGCTACTAAAACATGATATTCCAAGGTTAGAGCCGTCGCATCCCTAGGCTTATCTATCCTGAAGCCTTGCTGGAACAGCAGACGGCGGTTTCTCGCCATTACTCCCCCTCTCCCAATTCTTCGTCTTCCTCCATCTCATCGTCCTCTGCAGCATCTTCGTCGCCATCGTCCTCGTCGGAACTCGTTCCCGAACCCTCACTCTCACCCCCGGACCCGGGGTCATAGTCTTCCTCGTCTTCATCTTCTTCATCCTGCAGTTGCTGTTCGGCTTCCATCTGCGCCCTTTCCAATTCTGTCATGCCATCTTCCCCAGCCTGCCCATCGGCATCTTCGCCTTCGCCTTCGCCTTCAGCTTCTTTCTTCCCCTTGGCATTTTCCGCTAGTTCCCTCTTGGCCTTCCGTTGATCGGCCATGCTTCGATCCTGAAGCCTGTGTCGCATGACATAGTCTTGGTTGATACCTCCATAGTCCTCCTGGTCTAGCATCGAGAACTCTATCTCCTCGGTTGTCTCCTCACCATTTTCGCCTGTGAACACTTCAACTACCATATTGAATGTGCGCTGCAATACGCTTGTGTAGCTGATGGCTGCGATTTTGTCCAATGGTATGAACAACAGCGGCTTCTTGAAGCCCCATAAGATCCCATTTTCTAGGAAGAACAGGTAGCCATCCTTTGAGCCCCTGAATGCCTTGACATGAACCGCCGCTTCCTTCGGACGATGTGGTTGTCGAACTTTACTATGAAATTTCGTAGAATCTGCTGAAACTATTTGCACGCTGTTTCCGGCAGCCTGGAGACACTTATTTAGGGCCCAGTTGAATAGGGTGGTATAAGAGTCAGAAACGGCAGAAGCTGCACCAGCATTAGGCCCACCAATCGAACCTGGTTTTGGTGCGCCAGCTGAGACGGTAAAGAGTAACGGATCTTCGGTCGGTGCGCCTGATTTAGAAAGGGAGAAGGCGTTTCGTGGGAATAAGATATAATTGTGCTGAATCTGAGACTTCTCGGGCACAGGAAGGTAGAAAGCATACTCTTATGTAATAATTAGTATTGATCTTGGATCGTTGTAAAATATGTAGTACGTACCGATATCTTTCCATGAATATGCTATTCCAGGCGCAGGCGCGGTTGCACCAGGAATTCGGGCATATAGGTGTTTAGGGGTGAAGCATAATTCAAACTTCTTACGCTGCGGGATAGAGACAGATATGTCTTTTATTTCCAAAAGGATATTCTCGCTTGATATGTCTTCGACTGTACTCGTCTCTGTGGCATGCGGTGGATTCCCATTGTGAGAGGGCTCGATGTCGACGCGGCGTCGCTTTAAGGATGAGCCAGCTATATGGTCATCTGTTTGTTCATATATGAAATTTGCAATCTTGTTGAATAATTGGACTCGCGATGGAGAATCTATATAGTATAGTTAGACAAAGTAGGGATATATCTGACGCGAAATGACTAAGAAATACCGGCAGCCTTGTGGATGTCTTGTAAAATGTCTGGTCGCGACTTGAATACGGAGTCCAGCTTCTCGGTATCCAATCCATTAGACATGATGTCAAAAGAGACCAGTTGGGGTGATTGCCCCTATGCGCGACACTAAGGAGGATGAAATAAGTGGTAAGAGGTTGCAACTTGCAAGGCTCTTGTTTACTCTACGAAAGTTGATGTTCGTAATATTTAACGTTATTTTTGGAGCTGGCGAATTGTTTTACGCTAAAGTTTGGTACTGCTAACCATATGACGTACAGGGGGCCCCTAAAAGATTCCCTTACTTTCACAAGGCTGTAGGCAATGAGGTAAAGTCAACAGCTGAGGCACCAACCTTATCGTAACTTATCGCGACTTATCGCCCGGACATCCAATATGAGAGCAGATAACTAACCTACCTGATTACATGTACTTCTCTAACCCCACATAATATAGTTATCTCTCCAACATCGCGCCTCGCACTCAGCTTCTTTTGTCTTATCATTTAGCTTACACACTACCTATCTCCTACCTACCTACATACTCCTTCTGTGTACCTATTCCCCCTTAAAGCAAAGATTATCATGTCTTTCCCAAACACTTGGAATCACAGAAAGGTAGCTGAAACCTCGGCAAAAGCATGCGAGGTATGCTTCAAGCCTAGTACCAGTGTGCTCATCACCCCAGATAATAAGGTAGGTTGCGGTTCTATCATAACGCTATAAACACCTTTCCCTAATGTTCTGCTACTAGGACTTCTTTTATGTCTGCCCCAGTCATTTGAAAGATAGGGGGTTCTGCTCCCCTATCATTGATCATGATGCCATCGCAGCCAAGAAGAAAAAGGAGATGGAAGATGAAATTGAACGGGTGAAGAAAGAGTACGAAGAGAAGCAACGCAAGAAAAAGGAGAAAGACTCGGGGAAGTCTAAGAAGGAAAATGAAGAGAAGGAAACTAAAAATAATGAGAAGAAAGATGAGCCAAGCCCTCAAGCGAAGGTTAGTTTCCTATTTGCGCCTTAAACCCATATTGACTCGCGGATATAGGACAAACCGGATGAAAAGACTCCGCCAAAAGCAGAAGAAGAACCCCGGGTGTTTTCATTGCAAAAGTCTTTAGTTATTCCTCTGTTCAACCACTGGTTGCCGATACTGATGACGTGCAGGACCTTCTACCAACAACGGCTGGACAGAAAACGCGCAGCTGAGATGGCCAAAAGGAACCGAGAACGTCTAAGCAATCCCAACTACTTTCCTTCCGTCCCCAAGGACCCGTTGTGAAGTGACCACCGCCTACAAAGAGGACCTCAACTCGGCAAGTAGGTTAATATGCCAAAACTAGGCGGGCTTATTGGATCCCAACAATGGTTCTAGCTCCTGCCCTTCTTATGCCCATGGGCATATCGGCCAATGGGGGCTTTATGAATTACGCAAAGGAGTAGCAGCTTTTAAAAATGGCTACCTCTCGATACTCGGTATATTAGCAATGTTCATTGAATTAATGTCCTAGTCGCTACGGAGCTAGATACAACACTCGACCGAAGTACCCTCAAGGTTCCCAGTACTCAAAAGTCCATGTTAGCTGAGTATTCGCTCAATCGGTGTGGTAAGCTGGAGCGTCGTATCTTGGGCCAACAAACTACTGCGGCAAAGCATGCTACTTTCTATAAGCACCCCATTCTTCACCCCCAGGGACACACTAGTCGGTTAGCTACGCCATATTTGCCTAGTTCCGCTTAGCTTGTCCGGATAGCTTGCTTACCGCAGCACGGGGTAAAATTATTGGAAAGCTGACAATTCGTTGGGTTGTCTGCCTTATAAGGCTGACACTACCTCTTCGCTAGCAGACTTGGCCTGAATATGACGTCTAATACTATCCGATTATTCTATTCCGGCTTAAAAGCCAACATAAGTGTTCAGCAGGCTTATTTCTTAAAGAGTTCTTACCCCACGGGTACCTTACACTGTTGGCAAAACATTTTACAAGCTGCATGAATCATTGGAAGCCTCCCCACTGAAGCCAACAACCTCGTTACTCTCTGTAGGTCCTGCAAGAAGATTAGCGCTTACATTGCATCGACAACGCACGGCACCAAGTCTGATGATACTTTCTAAGCGATGAGGCAGTGGAAACGCCATGACACCCAATGCCCGAATGTGGGTTGATCTACTGGGCATCTCCCGTGTTTTGGTGAGTCGATGCACTATTAATGCAACCGGTTACTTTTCTAGCAAGGTCACGAGGCATACATTAGTTGTACTTGCATCCGGGGAACTGTAGTACTCCTTCCAGAATAGCTTCAACGTATTGTCTGCGCGTGTCTGTGTGTGACGAGAAGGGGGGTTCGCTTTATTTCTGCAGCTGGACTGGACATACCTGTAACGCTTCAAGAAACTCTGAGGCTGCAGGAGAGGTAACATTCAACATGCAGCAAGGTCCTACCTAAGGCTCGCAAACTGATGTACTTCGGCCATACTCGGACTCTTCCTAAGCCAATGATACGAGAGCACAATTCTGCGTCAGCCTTATGATGGGTTGTACAAATTGATGGGGTATTTTTCGGCCGTCATCAATCTTTAGATACCACGTCGTGGGCGTCCGGATCTATTACAGTGATCGGCCACGGGCTGTGTTTGTGTAACCGGAGAGAGCCCTGGGTAACACGCAGCCGATGGGTTTCATTCTTTACTTTGTTATAGCCGTCCTGTTAATTACCTCCGGACCTCTCATCAGATCGAGCCGTCAGGTACCTAGGTAATTAGGGTGAATATCTACCATGACTACATCCATGACTCTGACATAAGCAGCCTCCCGTACGTAAAGCTACTTACTAAAGATCAGTTCCCTGCATAACATCGCTCAGACTGACAGATACGCCAAAAGTCCATCGCTGGATGCCGCAGATCGGTGTATAAGCCTGTATTACTCTTCTTGGGCATTTCGGTTATTTCTTTAACCTCGAGAGAATGTTCGTCCGTACGAATATCTTCGGTTCGGTTAGTTAACCGGGTCATCCTATTGCCCACTTACGCGGGGCCGTCTAACATGTAGATGCACATTAGCGCTGACATTCTAGATTAAGGTAGTATACCCCCCCTCCAATCCTTCATATAATCCGTTCAAATAATTCGCCCACGGTATCGCTATTGACACCCCGTCGAACAAGGATTTACCAAGTAGGTATAAGCTGTCTATCTCGAGCTGCAGTTTCCTATGGCTGCTGATTACGAGCTGTCCAATGTACCTACACGGTTTAATCTCGACACGGGAATCGTGCAGAATGTCTTGACAAAAAACAAGGCAAGTTAAGCATATTGCTCAGATTTGCATAAGGACAAAACTGACTGGACGCGGATGATGATGATATTACGTATGGGAGGAGGAGGAGGAGTAGATAAGCTCTTATATGTATAACTCTAATTTAGCTACCTCTGTTAAGTAATATTTTCTTTTAATAGTTGCTAACGCCGGTTTATAGGATCGTCACGCCGGGCTTTGGACGTAGAGCATCGTAGAATCGAGACCTACCCTTGTTAACCGGGCGTTTATAAAACCTAGCCAGTTTTTAGATCGCTTACGGGTATGCTCTAGCGCCACTCCTAGTGGTATAATCAGAAAAAGTACACGATTTACAAACGTATCCTTGATCGACAGGTTACTACAGTGCGGGCATTCCGAGATATTACCTGAACGGGAGTCAAGTCCCGGGATTCGTCCCGCTTTTCGGATCCGCACTTCATGTTACACAAGAACCGAATCCGAATGTTCGGCTTCTTCCGTTGTTTCTTCCGTTATTTATATAAATAAATTGGGCCAATCATTTTAGGCATCGAAGTCAAACACACAGGGCTGAGCTTATATGCCGGTTTGTTACATGGGATATTTGTCGTATCTTTTTTTGTTATAAATTTCGTTCGTCAAAAGGTACCGACAATTAATACGCCCAGGTAAATAAGCAATCTTATCCCGGGTCTTTTGTATCCTCGTACCCTTTTATGACAATGGCTGGTTCTACCGCCGCGCCGAGCCGAATCTGGGCTGCATAGGGCTGGCGCCTAGCCCTATGGCCTAATGGGATGGCTGGGTAGCAAGCCACCCGTCGGCTATAGTTTCAGACTCCATACATACCTATTTTGTCCTTTCGGATATTAACCACATACCATCTAGCGGATCTCACTGCATGTCCTTTACGGTTTCAAACATATGGCGGCACGTTCCCGTTTTAAGGCTATATCCACCGATCCATAGCCCTGAGATAGGAATAGTTCGCACCTTAACGCCGAGCTCAGGCTCAACTCGCCAACGGCGTAGCGGCGATAAGGTGGGTAAAGTAGCACAACTTAAGCTATAACTCGTAAAGCTCGAGAGGATTCGTGCAGTTAATCTGATCTTCACTATTAGCAATTTTGGATTTTAAATCATGTACATAACCCCCAAGCGCAATCCTTACGCCGTCCTACACGAATGGGAATCACTCCACAGTTTGCCCGTACATACATATGAAATACATATGAAAACAACATGCAAAAGGAAGTAACCTGCCAAAACTCGGGACGACCGAGTATCCCCCTTCTAAGACACCAGGACTCGTCCCCATAGTATTTGCAACAGCAAATTGGTACTGCAACGTGATCTCGCAGCCCATCTGTCGGCATGTCCACCGACCTACATAAAGGGAAGACATACCAGACCATGCTATGTTACATCATAGTGCTTAAAAATCGGACTTAACCTCCAGGTGCGCCCCCAAGGTCAGATCTCTCAAGATCCTGAGAATGCTAGCCGAACCAATGGAATCGTGTGCTCAAGAGCAACGATCGGTTCGAGCTTACGAGGTGCGTTACTTGGCCGTCATTTGTCACACCGAGGGGTCCCTGGCCAAGAAAGTACAGCCGAGACGACGAGGCTACCATCACATCAACTTGATCGGCTCGGTCGAATTCTTCTCGGTGGCCTTTCGGACCTAATATCTTTTTTTTGCTACTTGCGTTTCTCCTAATCCGCCGCAAGATCACTTGCAAGTTGCAACAAGCAGTTTGATGGGAATAAAGGACTTCTTGAGAGTAGTAACCACTGAAAACCGAGGGGCTCGACCGCTGAACTAACCTCCTTACTATGACCTAAGTATGTATCGTGAATCACCCAAGGCTGGTGACCCGGGGTGAAGCTAATATTACAAGGTAGGTAGACTTACCGATGGCGATATAAGTCAGAGGGGGGTCTCTCGAGTAAATGGAGGTGATACCTGTATGCATCTGGCCCCCAACTTTTACATGCTTCTCAATGCCGATGTATCTCTCCTGAAGCATCAGCTTTGTTACATGACCATTCGACAATCTGATTCTGGGGATTCATCACGGGAACACAGATCCTTAAACGGCTCTCCTGGATGGGGGTTTCCCGGGTTGACCGCTCCCCTTACGACGCGTGCATACCTACCTAGGTACCTAATCAAAATCCTTCCGATTTCCAACAGCCATCTCTCGTCACGCTCCCTCGCCCACTCGAACCCCCGGGGTATTCGTGCGCGGCTGATTCCGTACGGTAAGCCGTATCGCATCGTGCCTATCTCCTAGCCCGTGGCTTCTGTTGTGCCACTTTACGGGTATCCATACGCGCTGCTGCTGACTGCAGCGGCCGGACTCCTTGCCGGTCAACTTCCGGCCGCGCGGGTTAATCTCCCCGGATCGTTAAAACAGCCCTCGAAAACAGCCCTAACCGTAGCGAACTGTGCCACCCTTGTTTCCTTTCTGATAGGGAATCCCACACTGCAACGTAGTCACGAGGAAGACAGGCCCGTCCTGCGGCCAAAAAGCCAAACTCCACACCCCATACCCAATCGCTATGTGACTCTCTACATATATACCTATGTAGTAATGCTATGTTGAAAAGGGCTTTCACTACGGACGGCTTGGCACGTAGAATCTAGCCTAATTAGGCTGTATTTTTCGTAGTCATTGGATGACGACGAGGCAACGACGACGACGATGAAGAGGAAGGGGGGGCTATAACACGTCGGCGCCTTTTTCGCATGTGGAAATTGAGTAGGTATAGCGACGAACCACCATCTTAAGAGAACATACGACGGCCCGTCTCATGGCACGCCTACGGCTGTAGGTAGCGCTTTACCCCTTACAGTACCTCCTATGTATAATATGCGCGGACTACCTACATACAACCTGCGCGTCATTGCACGTTACGCGCTAAACCCTTACATAGATCCTCGTCTATGTATTGTATGTATGTGTGTATGCCGCGAGAGCGCAACCCGGCTTACGAGGAGACTAGACTACCTAGGTAGGTAGGTAATACGCGTTCTGCGTCCGAACCGTGAGAATCTTCATTTCGGGGAGGGTGCGGGCGTCGTAAGACGCGGGCATTGCCCGCCTTTTGCTAGCTATGCAAAACCTCTCTACCCTTTCTCCTTGCTTAAGTCCGAAGCGATCAGAGTGTTTGGCTACCATTAGTTTTATTATCTCCTACAGGACGTACGTAAACAGTAGTGCCATCATTATCATCATCATCATCATCATCATGACAATGAATTATTATTTTCAACCACCCGCCAGGCCGGTCGGACTAGGGGAGTTTAATGGTAACGGAGGCACACGCCGCCTCCTTGTTCGTAACACTGACCTGTCACCCCTCACCGTTCCTGCATGAATGGAGGAGCAAGGTCCATGGCATGGTACATGTATGTAGGTAACCTAGGTATGTACATACGTACGTATCTGTAGATCTAGTTAGCAGGGATATTCAGGATCCCTTCTTTCTCTTTTTTTGCTTTCTCCGGAAACTTTGCGATTTCTTAACGTTTCCATTATTAAATGTACTGCGCACGGGCTTCTTCTTCCTCTTCTATCTATCTATGTGTCCATCTATCCTATCTATCGAAAGGAGTACCGTAGCGTGGAAGTGAGGGAATAAAGGGAAAAGGAGATTACGATGGCGATAAAACAACAGCAATCGGCTTTTAACGATAGAGAACCGGCGTTAGGAAGGGAAATGATTATGAAGACTTTGATTCGGCCAGGAAGTACAATGTCCCTCCCTATTAAGCATTTCTCTCCAATCAAAGTTTCGTTTGATTGACTTGATTCGATAACGTAACAAAGTCGGTTCCGTCAGCAGCGCTGACCTTTTTTGTCATCTGCCGCTGCGACCAGTTCCGCGGGGAGCTTCACGATTGTGGGATTTGTAGATAGGTAGGAGTTAATTTAAGCAATAGAGAGAGAGCTAGTGAATAGCATAGATTATCAATAGGAAAGATATCATCGGGCGTTTTATCTCAATAGACGTCATTTCAATGTAATGTAAACGAGGCATGTGGTTTTGATATACCGATTTCGTTACGCTGCAGCTTGTTTTGACGTCAGTAGAATTCTCCGCCTCGATCTACACATGATTTATCTTTGGAGGCCCCCATCGTTGTGCCTATGTATGTAAAGAGAAGAACCAATAGATAGCTGCGTGGGATGAGCGCCCCCGCGTCACAAGAGAGATTTGTGATGCGGTGTTACTGTAAGGGGCTGGCGCAAGGCATTGGCTGTAATTGAAGCATCCCGCCTATCCACACCGACAGTTCTGTCGCGAACAAGCTGACAGTCTCAGTCTGGGTAGGTAATCTCATCTCGGAGAGGTTGCACATGGCCAAATACAGCCTTGTAAGGGGGGGTGTGGACTAATCCTGACTTGATTAGCTGACAAGAAGTGGGATGAAGTTGGAAATGCTAGCTTCGCAAATTGGCTGCGAAACGCCGCAGGGCTACGGAGTGTAGGTACCTAGGTTGGGGATTTCTCGGGTAGAGGACCATCCAGGGGGGGGGGGGGGGGGTTAGTTGCCAGTAACGGTTGGCTTAAGGGAATGTTAACGAGATCGCAGGCTAGCATGGGGAAACGGGAGGGCCCTTGAGTTCAGACGGTAAGCAAGGTTATGACCCCAGGTCTCTCGAGAAAGGGGTAAGCCCTATGCCTGAAGCGTATATTCGGTAGGGTTAGTGGCGTGCATCTGACACTATGCCGCAAAGGAAAGCAACCTGCTGAACAACGCGCCCTATAATACAAGTGATATCTGATTGGGGGTACATTTCGCGAAGTGCATTCGATGAATAGAGGCGTGTATGGAGGAAACTGAGTTGTCAAATAATACGTTCAGCCCCCGTTGCTCAGACTTTAATCCTTGGGCCATTAGCGGCGGGTTAGGTAAGATGCCGGTTAGGGGGTGTGTGGTTGAGCGTCAGCATCTGTTGGCTCGTGCTCAGAGTAACAGTTTCTGGTAGTTATCTACTAACTGCTATGTATGTAGACGATGCTTGTGGACAACCAACACAACACGGTCGCCGTCTCGACCAATACGACAGACCGCTTACTTTGGTGGATATATAGGTAGGAGTCTTATAGAAGCAAGCAAGGATGACAAGCATTAATGAGGCTCTTGCTAAAGTAAACCCATGTGTTATAGGTTCCCGTTTCGACCAGGTGGTTGCCGGATTGCAGGTGCATCTGTGCCCCGAGGAACCACCTCATCAACGCGGCTCCGGTTAAGCGAGAAGGCCGGGACTACCCATTCGCTACAGGTACATTTCAGGCCTTGCCAGGCGAAACGACCAACTGTGGCGCCACACTTGATATTTGGGCAAGTCAAACGCCCCTCCAGCACACCGTCTTCTAGCGCTGGCCGCATCCAGGAGAGCGTCTCGACGAAAACGTGGGCACAATTTGAAGCTTCAGGCCGCTCAGTAGGGGCGTGGGGTACGATAAACTTTGGTGTCGCAAGAATGCGTCTACATTTCTTGCAACGGATCTCCTTGCCGACTTTCTTGTCTACGCCGGTTTCGATACCATCGTTTCCCGAATCAACCTCATCCTCAAACCGGATGTGTTCGGCCTCTGGAGCTTGGTGTACATCCCTAGATTCCTTCAGCATTCTTTCGTACAGCCATTTCTGATATATGGGGTGCCGCTCCACAGCACTGTCATCATCGGCTGGACACCCCATCTCCCACCAGAGCTCGAGCTGGCGCATAAACCCAGGATTGGGACCAGCACGCTCACGAGACTGACGAACCCACTCCAAGGCTCTCTCTACGGCCTCCTTGGAGGTTTGCCGCCGCTGGGCTGCTGAAGCGACTGAAGAAGTGAACTGCTTGCCCCCAAAGCGGTGAGGGTATTGGTAGAGGAGATAGGCGATAACACAGCTTACAGAACGCGATATACCCATCGCACAGTGTACGAATACCCCGCCCGGGGAGTTTCCGTCATCTTTGGTCGTCTGTACGGATACGTCTGCATCGGCACCGCTGACTGGCGGAGGAAGTCCATTACGGATAAAGCGCACAGCAGATGAGAGATGAACTAATAGGTCCGAGTCTTCGTCATCATCAATATCGATGCTCATGTGCTTAAACCGCTTTCCTTCTTCACCCCATTTGTCAAATGAGAACTTGATGACAGAGAGCACATGAGTGACATTCTGTTCGTAAAGCTTGTCACGATGCCCTTCAATATTCAGAGCCCAAACCCTGGATGCTTATGTCAGCTCATATACAGGTAAATATGTAACCTAGTGTAGTGACCGTATATGTGATGTGGGGAAGAGGAAGGGTGTAAACTTACCCTCCGACGTGAAGGTTATCGGGTCCGGGCACCCTAGAAATCGACATGATGCTTTCTCTGGGTCTCAATTTCTCCGCGGGTGCCTGGAGAATAATGGATGAGGAATCGGTTATCCAAAAGCGCTAGCTGACCCCGGTCTATATTGGAAAATAAGAAGATGGGTATATTTCCTTGAAATAAGGCTGTCTAAAGGGGCGGCAAACTCTTACACAGATTTCTGCGGAATGCCGTGTGTGTGCCGCGGGCAGCTGCGCGGGCAAAAAACGGGTCCATACATCAGAGTACCTACCTACGAATTAAGCTTGTACATGATACCTACCTAAGGTAGGTATACATATGTATTTCATGTTTGTACTACGTAAACACTTGTGGCGTCAGCGGCTGTGCAAATGTTAACCTTGGTTTAGACTTTTCTTTCCTTCCGGTAGGGCTGAATCATGTGACCATGCTGATTGCCCGTTTTTGACGCTAGTCTGCTAACTGCTAGGTTGCAAGCTATTAATAATGCAGCTCGGGATTCCAAATTCCCATCCAATTGACATGGGACTTTGAAGACTTACATACGTACATGCCTGGATATTAGTCAAATACTACCTCCCGCCATGGCAAACAGAAAAAAGTTGTTTCTTCCGATTACTATGCAGTTACTTCACATTCGGAGGCTAGAGTTACTTTAATCATTAAATTTCCATTTAAATTATTTCTTCAAGTACTTTCGTCTTTAAAATTCTTGTTAACTACTTAGGTACCTAACCTAGTTAGGTAGTTATAACAAGTAAGATTCATCTTCAATCCCCCATCTAACTAGTTCAAATGTACGTAGATTTCACGTGGCTATCGAATAAATAGAATTGATATAAGCTTTGCTATTTTTTACTATAACATCCGCGGTATCCCATGCCTGCCAAGGTCGTAACGAATCCCACGATGGGACGTCTTATACGCAGAACATTAATTACCTTCCCCCGCCCTCCTCCAGAACCCTTCATCAAAAATGACCCTACCCCAAAATAATATAAACAAGCCGAAATGTCTTAACCAAGCGAGCTTGGCATTCAAACGTAATAACGCATCCTTCAAAGACGAACGTCCGAGGTGAGTAATAAACTCGAGTCACTGTAAGTAATATCATAAGAGGTGTCAGCACTCAGCATTCAGCTTACACATGTTCGCACTTGAAAGACATGGGTATATCACGCCGGGCTTCGGTATGTTATACTATGCAAATAATAGATGGGTCTATATTTTGGTTGCCCAATGAGTCGTCAATTCATTTCTGTCCGAATTTTATCGCTACCTATGAATGCTCAACTGTTGATGGGGTTCAAATCAACGTTGACGAGCCGCACCCTCCACAAGCTCTATTGAGCCACAAATATCCGTTGGAATGGAACGGTGCCGTCAGCAAGTATTTACATCTCGTAAATTAACCATTGACGACGTGGAATCCCACCCTAAAATATCCTAATGCGCCTTAGTGGCGCCTGGTCGCCCCGGCTGGAATATGGAATATTTGTTGCTGGAGCCAAGATTTTACTTTCCGGTTTGGGCCTGTTGTATAAGGCATCGACTTGATAATCGTGCTGCAACCGACCATTTAATTTATCTCCGTGAGCGTGCATCCAACGGGCGGGAGATCGGCAAAGCAAACCAGCCTGCTCCTAGATGAGGTAAGACTCCGAGGCGCACCGCACACGATTGATTGACTGATTACTCTTGCTTCGAATGATCCATTTCATCCCACCGCCCAATTGTAGGCCGGTTGCTGTGCGTCCATGGACACATTAGCCTCCCAACCAACGAAACCCGAGTAATTCGCATCCACAGCTTGTAGATTCTTTTTTTTTTCCCCTCGAAAACCCCGCGCAGTATTGCTACCCAACCCCGTCGCTGATGGTCGGTTCAATTCGCTCATCTTGACGGTTGTGGTGGCTCTTCATCGAGCATGCATGCATTTTCTAACATATTAGTCCATTTACCACTGGTCCCCGCATGGCTGTGCTTCAGATGCTGTCGAAAATGATCTGCACGGTAAAATTTCTTGCTCGAGTTGCATTCGCGGAATTTATGCACCTCTTGAAGATGTTTCAGTCGTTCATCCCAATCCTGCTCTGTTGGCTGTCGTGGGCGCCCAACACCACCGTGGCGCTCAAATTCTTCTCCGCAGTAACCACATGTGTCTGCTTCGCCAGGTCGATTAGTACTCTCGTGAAACGCGCGGTCGTAGCGCGAAAGAAGTAACGCAGAGCACGACCAACTATGTCGCCTTACATGCAGGCTATTTTGATGGCGCTCTGCTTCATTCTTGTTCTTGAACCGATTACCGCAAAACGAACACTCGTATTGCTTTTCGGCTTCGTGGGCGCTAGAAAAAAAAGACAAAGAGTCAATTATCCGTAAAAGTAAGAAATAACGCATAACCCCTAAATAGGGGTCGAGTGGCCACTTACCTTAGTTCTTCTGCCGTCTCAAACTTTTTTGGCTTTTTGGGACAGCATTCGCACATGAAGAAACCACCGGGTATCTTTGAGATACCGGTTTTAGATACTTCGCTCACTTTACGTGGCGATGCGAGGCGTCTGGTTTCACTACTGAGGTTACGCTGATGGGGGACACGTGCAAGCGAAGCGCGTGGCGAGTGACCGAGAGAATTCGGGATGCTATAAGGCGAATTTGAGATGACGTCAACAGGAGAAAGTCCTCCACTGGATAAGCCGCCGGGTGATCTCCCAGCAAAAGAATTGATACTTGAGAGGTTGGTGGTAAGTGAGGCATTTGAAGCAAAAGATCCACTTCGCGTGGTGGATGGAACGGAAGAAATAGAACCGGGAGGGATGCCGGCGAGACGCGGTGTCGGTGATGCTCTGGATGCGCCCTCACGACGTCGTAATGGGTCGCATAATCCGGAAATGCCCTGCATCGGGACGTCGTCCCCAGGCGGTGAAGACGCCCGTCTCTTTTGCCCAATGGCCTGGTGCTCTGACCGCAACATGTAATCCTCGGTTTGCGACCTATCCTCCATCGTAAAGTCATTGTCGTCTGCATTATCATAGCTGCTATGCGTAGATATTGTTGCATCATCGGGTAATGAACCACTGTTATTCCTTCTCGTTCGCGCAAAGGGCGATCGATCTAGATCCATAGGTTCTATAGGCGAACGATACTCACTACTCGGAGCCCCGTAGAACGAAGGCCCACGCGGGGAGAGTGCAGACTGCGGGGGAGTATCCGTATAACGGCCGGGTGAATCGATAACCAACTTATTATTATTACTCGACCGAATAGGAAGAGAAAGAGGCGTTAATTGAGTGTGCAGGCGTTGCTCGTGCGCAGTTAAGTTCGACACGGAAGCACTGAGAGCAGACCGTCGAGGTGGAGTCCTATTGTCAAATGTTCGTCTAGAGTCCAGCTTCTTAATTAACGAGCTGTCATAGTCATTGCTATTCGGCCTGTTAAATTGGTACTGGTCATGAGACATGAAGAGTTTCTTAGGGAGAGAGTCCTGGGATCTGAAGGAAAGCCTAGCAGTTAGCAATTCGTTCCGACTGGCATATCGCCGTAAATTTAACAGACTATCCCTACCCTAACGACGAGATGGTGGAGTTCAGACTATGATAGCCTTCATCTCTGTGAGGCCGTCCTATCCCACGATCGTTATCGGCTCTACCATACGGTGGCCGATCCTGCTCCAATTCTTGCCTAGTACTATCCCAGCTTGCATTGGAATCAATCGAAGGGATACGGTCGTGTCGAGTAGGAGCTGGCTGTCCGAGCCCAGGCAGGTATTTCGGGGGAGGCAGCGGCGGCGGTGCATCGTCTTCAGCAAGACGGCGGCTGTTAGATATCGGCATAGGGGTAGAAGAGGCTAGAGAGGATTGGAATCTCGATTGCATATGAGACCGGCCCGAGCCTCCATAGTGGTCGAAGTGGCTCGATCCCTCGATGTATATGGTCGGCGGCGAGCCTCTCGGCTCCCTTGGTGCGCATCTTGGGATGTCCATTTTGTGTTCCCCCTTCCGAAGACTCGAACAAACGAAGCTGACTTTGTTCGACGTGAGCCAATGACAGAGTTGCCACAGCTTAGTGGTAACAGTAAGTAGCTGAAGGTATGTGGAATCCGAATGCTATTTTGCCGAGTCGAACGAATAACGGTCCGAGAACGGGTTAGAGCATCTGATGGGCTTGTGGAGCTGGCAAAGACGGTGTATGGGAACCGACAATGGCGCAGTCTTGAATCAAGAGGCGGGATGTCGTAAGGATGGCGGTGGCAATATTCGTGTCGGCAGTGCCGATGTCGTCTATGTGAAAGGTTGCGAAATATGTGTTGTCGGAGAGTCGTACTTAAGAAGCAGATGGTCGTGCGAGGGTATTCTAAGATAGCAGGAAAACGTAAAGCGTCATGACAGTAGTAAATATGCAGATATAATAACACGATGGTAATACACCGAGATGGGCCCAATGGAAAAGAAACCCGAAGCAAATACAAAAAAGTTAAGCCTCTAGAGAAAATAGTCCGAGGTTCAAATCGGGGGACGGGATTCTTGGTCTTGTCATAAAGCTCAGCTCAGCTCAGCTCAGCTATGACCCGAGGTAGATGGCAAGAAAGGATATAGCTGGATATAGTTGGATATTAGTAGAGTTGGGCTAGTAAATCGGTTCTGTCGAAGGAGCTTGTGCTTGACCAATGTTGACCAATGTTGACCAATGGTTCCAAATTTCAAATTTGGCCCCTTGCTCTTTCGGTACTCCCTACGATGACTATACGCAGAGTTCGGGCGACTATAAGAATCGCATAGGGGTGGGCGAGGAGAAGACGTGTTCCTAGGAGCGAATAGGGACCGAATAGAGAGACGACGAGGTGAGGTGAGGTGATGTAGAAAAGTTTCGGCCTAACACTCGCAAGAATCCATCCACAACCTTTCTTGTCTTTTTCTTTTTCTTTTTTTTCTCTTCTATCTCTCTCTCTCTACATGTATGAAAGGGTTACCAGAAAGCGAAGAGGGGCGACTTAGGTGCATATTAAAACTAGATTCGAGAAGGACTAACCCGCAACATAGGAAAAGCCCTACCAGTCTACTTACCTAGTCCGTGGGGTGGGTCCCAGTTTGTTCAGCCCTTCGAGAACAGGGATGCCCTCTAGCGCCTTACAGGGTGGTTCATGAAAGTGGATCTCCCATGTATCGTGCTAGGGCTGGTCATAAAGGTACCTTGCTCGTTGTACTACTAGTGGGTCCCTGACTGGGCAAGGGAACGTCAGGGGGGTGTGTTGAAAAAGAGAAAGGGAAATGGTTACGTACCAGGGGTGGGGAACAAGTCTCAGGGCGTGCGTCGAAAATCTTTTCATTCCCTCGTCGTCTTCTCGTCGTACCCAGTGTACGAGTACAAAGTACATTGTGGGTGGTGGGATTGATGCGACTCCTAGTCGGCACAGGGCTGCACTACCTACAGGCTACAGCCTACCTCTCTTTTTTTTCTATTAGTTATTATTATTATTATTATTATTGTCCCGCTGAGAAAGGCTTGGATCTAGTGTATGTAGAGAGTTGGGGTACACGTTAGTAAGAAATAGAATGCATTGTATGTAATGTACCTAGGTATCTATGTAGCCCAAGCGTTGGAAAGGCATGAGAGGTACGTAGGTGTGTGTATGAACTTGTATATTAGAAGAGGTACCTCCTAATGTATGTTGGTTTAAGTGTACATATGTACTTTATCATATTGTACCTCATGTTATCAGGTACGTCTACCTTATGATACCTACCTTGGAGGTATCTAGGTACCTACCTATAGTTTTCTATGTCGACATAGTCCAATATTATAGCCTATGTTATGTACCATGTAGCATTCGAAATCCCCCCTCTACAACTACCTACATACGTACATACCTAACCAACAGCCCTTCTTCAGCAAAACTTACCAGAGGCGAAAGAGGTGGGAGGTGGGAAGTGGGTGTACCCGCTGCATGGCACCCGCCTTGCAGTACTACGTAGCCGATATCCATTTTAAGAAGACAAAATGACGCTGCTTGCACACCTTTGACGATGCGTCCAAGAATGAAGTTCCCCCGATATACTGCCACACTATTGCGTACCTAAGGTACCTATCTAATAGGTGTGCATGTACATAGTGCAAGAGGTAGGCAGGCTATATTATGGATATAGTGTATGTAGTCACGTAGTGTAGGTAGGTAGGTACTAAAATGTTAAATGTACTTCATCAACTTACACGGCTGCTTCGTTACGGAGAACATAGGCAGTAATGCGATGATCATCGAACGATTGCTTTACGTACCATAGCCGTAGCATATACTCAATGCCTCGACCCTCACTCCCTTAATTACGTCTATGCTTCTCTTACCTCGCGCTCGGTCTCTTCCGGCCTCCGTAGACTATATCGAATCGGATATAGACTTGTCAGGAGGGCGGTCTTCGGTCCGATCATGGTAATTTCGCACGGATTCAGCATAGTCCCACGTTAAACTGCTGTCGGCAAATAGTATCGGCCGGCCATAATTCCCAAATTGAGCCTCATCATCCAAAAAGTTGATAGTTAAGATGGGGACTTTCAGCCTTATAAAGCCTTATATAGACATATAATTGTGACAGACAAGACAGACCGAATCCCAATGTAGCTAATATCAATATTACGATCGCTAGTGAGAGCTGCTATGCTAGCCAATTAGTCTCAATAGCAACAAGCGCATTTGCTCATACTTTCTTGGTACCGTATAGGAATGGATACTGTAAGATTATAAGATGGTTACATACATAGTCGACAGACAATACGATCACGACAAGACCCATTTGCCTGTCTTATGCTTGACACTAGTAACATTACCGAGCGCTACAATAGGGAATCCCTCGGTTGCTCTCATGAAATCCACTTTTTAACGCCTGAATACCTCTGTAGACGACAGCATTGTTTTGCAGCGCGACAGGACAGAAGCATACACAGCAACTCCTTGCCCTCCTGGACAGAAAGCCGAGATCGAATAGGAAATGCCATCACCAGACCTAACTTATATGCGCGCACGACTTATACGAATGTGACTTGTACCAGCTGGGTAATTCTAGACCGCCGGACTTAATATGGTCCAGTTCCAACAGCGTTGGCGAGAGGCGTTTTTTCTCCAACAGCAGGTACATCGACCTGACGCAATACGAGTTGGCAAATCAAAGTACACCAGCTAGATGTGTAACACGCAAAACGCAAAACGCAAGACGCAAGACGCTTGCAGAGTTGATAACAGCATCTGCAGGAGGCGCGCATAAGCTTTCTTTCCTCGACGCAGTAACTATGTAGGGATAATGGAAATTAGAAAGTCGTCTGTTATCAGCTTCCACTATTATTTACCAAGACAGACATACGGGATTGTGGCTTTTCGATATAAATCTCGGGATGATTAAAGCCTACGCACATAGTACCACATGTAGATTTCCAGCTTTGTGAAGTCCCCTTTTCTCAGCCCTACGAGCCCTTTTGGATTATTAGAACTGAGACAAGCTAAAGGGCTTTTGGGCGTCATTGATTGGCTTCGCAGACTCTTGCTTTGACGGAAATGGTTAAGTTTAGAAGTTCCCCCCCCCCCCCCCCCGCTCGCCCTCCTTGCCCCTCGCTACTGTGCACGCAGAACATACCTACATAGTAAACATACATAGTAGTTGGTCTATCAAATGCTTATTCCCTATGCCAGTCAACGTTGACGTCTTGATGGACATGAACGATATCATCAGAGTACATCGGACACCAAAGGATCTGATAAGGTGACACAACTCACTTATTCACCGCTCATATAGCTACATGCCAGTCCAGCCCATCATATTCTCAGGTAACTACCTACCTATACTAACACTTCCTGCATGTATGCTACACTGCATATATAAGTTAGGTACACATGTGCGTATTAAAGTGTAGCCAGAAAGAATCCAAAGCTAAGAATAGGCCATATCTCAACTCGTAGACAACATTTTGCTATCTCATAACCTGATTGATCCAATCCATCGCAAGCGCCTCGAGGGGACTCGACGTCCTAAGTTGATCTATTAAGCGCCTCTAGTTCGGATATCGAGGTCGCCTAGTCACATCTCAACGATGTCACTTTTAACTGGTTCGTTTATTCTAAACGGCGCAATAGTTTCGCGTGGCCCTCTATTCTCTCCATTTGCAAGCCTTCATCTTCAGCGCCGCGCGTTGAGCATATCATGCAATTTGTCACGTCCAGAGTCTTGCGCCGCCGCCGCACTACGTTAATCCGTAAGCCAATTTCATTTAGCCATTTCGACAAACGAATGGTCGTATCTCCCCCCTTAAAATTTTATACTTTAAGTCGGCGTTTAGTTCTTTAACAATTACATGAGAACGGATCGAACGTAAATTGCTAAAAAAGAAAAAAGGAAAAAAAAGAAAGAAAAAGTGAAGCTCGAGCTCGATGATGCGTTTACGATCCTCTTTTAACGGCTACGAAGAGCCGCCTAGGACTGTGGTTTCCGGACGTACCGGGAATTGAGACTTAAGCCACCTCGTTGTCTCAGCTTTATGAACCCTCTCGATCGCTTAAACCTTGCACTATTGCGCGCAGGATAGCGCCGCATCGTGGCTAGATCCGGTTCTTTAGGTAGATATCCGGCTATCTACCTAGGTAATAATGCCCGTGCGACATGGCATTTCTAGTGTAGAGTGGCTAACACAACGCGTGGCGCTGGATCGGGAATCCTTCGAGAGAGAAAGGGTACCTGAGTATGTACCTAGCCTATTGACATATTCCAACTTTGACTTCATCGTATAACTACCTACCTAGTAAGAATGTCATACAAGCAAGTATAAAACTCGCTTCCAACCGAAGACAGTCTACAAATAGGTAAGACTTTCTCTATGTAAGCCAATGACTTCTCAGCTCAGTTCTATTACTTTGAAAACCGGACTCAAGCAGGCATCCATCCACTTAATGCGCTCTACACAATCGCACTAATACATAAAGGTCAGCCTACCTGTTTCCAGGGATCATTAACACATATGATGATATGAATGAATGAATGTGCCACAAAATCGTCTAGGGAATGGATCTCGGATGATCTGCTGCACAACGTGGCGTCTCGCCTGGCTACCTTTGATAAAGCGTCTGTACCCTACAAGGCTTGATGTGCTGCTGAAACTGTGTTACCCCTATGGTAGGGCAACGAAAATATATTGATGGGAGTCGACATGGCCCCTAGCTCATTTTGGTTCGATTCCATTCATTGCCTTCGGCGTCCTCTTCCTCGTAGGTATCCAACCGAAAAGGGAGATCAGGAGCTTGCTTGCCTCGATGCGAATGATGATACCGCGGGGAAGCCCACCACGGATACATAGACCCAAACCAGAAGAACAGGATAACCATGTCATGCTTCATCTGAATACATAGAGCATTTATTATGTGGGGGTGCCCGAACAATCAGTCCCGCCCCATCCAATCCCAATCCACGTTCGCCGAGGTTCTAGAGCTCTATAGTATATGTACGCACGTACATACAAACAGCGACGAGGTACGCGATTCGGGGAGATTAGACGGTTTCACGACGGGCCTGTATTTCTTGCACGCTTTGGAGTCTGTTCGAATTTTCAACCTGGTTTGACAAGATGTCTGTCTCCATGGCATAAAGTTACACTTTGGACTCGGACATGGTAGTGAGGCGTAGATAGGGATCTAACTCTGCAAGGTTGCGCGTGCCACGTCGGCAGACGACAGGCGAGCCGCGCACGACGGACGCAGGCACATTGTCACAGTGCAGCGACTTTCATTCGCCCCGAACGGCACTTGTCGTTCGAGACTGAAACATGATTCGTGAGCGCTCTTACGTAGGGCCGAATGGCTGCAATTAAGGCGCTAAGACGTCAAAATGCCGAAGATCTCGTTGCCACTTTGGTAATGCAAGATCTAGGAGACTGGCCGAGCACGGGTTGGCTGGGTTTGGGTCCTCCGGTCGCCCGGTAGCTTCCGCCCCTTGTGCTTCTTCCAACCGAGATACCCCTACCTAGGTCAACAGCATCATATGTACATATCTTCAGCGATAAATGAGAAGCGGATACCTCTTAGGTAACTTTAGATCAGACTTATGTCTAAGTGTCTAGGTTAATTGGTTTATTATTGTCTACGGCCTTGCGGAGTGTTTCTCCCCCAGATATCCAGATATCCAAACCATGTTGATCTAGTTGTTTGTATGACATCTACATATTGGAGCTAGGGTAAGGTCTGGAAGCCTTGAAAAGGAGGAGCGCAGGTGGACTAAGACGGTAATCCACACCTTAAAGGAGATACCTCCGGTCTAAACTATGCTGCCGGTCTATGCTCTCCGCGTGGCCGGGTCCCGCGAACGGGACTTACATACTACATACCTAGTAATACATTATACATACCTAGGTGGTAGCCACATGTACTAGACCGACAGGTTAAAATCCGATCCAGAATATCGGAAATGGTCTAACCCGATGCTTTATGCATTGTAATTATGCCCGCTTGTCTTAGGTGCATAACGAAGGTGAGAGCAAACACGTTATGATAAACTCACGTGCTGTTACATACATGTAGGTACCTAGGTAGTTGTCGACGTATGTAGTGTAAGTGAGAATTTCTTACTCTTCGTCATAGCTTCGAACTAAACAAAACCCATGCCGAGTCGAACTTTATGTGTTAACTATGTACTTACATATAATCTTAAAAGTTCCAATCCACTTTATAGTAGCAACGTTACTTTGATATATAACAAGATCTTACCCCTGATTTACGTCAGTCCGGTTCGGTCAGTCAATAAGTCATGTCGCGTGTCTCAAGATCTTGAAGATACTGTGATATGACCGATGCCATGCCTACGTATATTACCAGATTATATAGGTACCTACCTACCTACCTCATAGCAACCCTGGGCTATCATCATAGTTGCGGATATTGAGTTGCGGATATTGAGTCCGCTCTTGCATAGTTGACGGGGGACTCGATAGCATTACATACTAGTGTTAAGGTGGTTTAGCATACAAATTACCCTCGCGCGGAATTCTGTCCGCCAGGTACGGAGCTATCAAGAATTCGGTCAAGCCAGGTGGGCCGAACCCTTATGTAAGAATTGACTCCAAGGTCTTAAGGCTAGACAGGCGAAACCCCACTAATACGCCACGGTGAGCAATCAGGGTCTAGTTAGACAGGTATGTATTTCACTTACCTACCTAGTTACTAACACTATAGACTTAGGGTTTGACATGTTTGCATGTCCGGCGGCGTTAAATCGTCCACTTACACTAAGTACCTACCTAGGTACCTCTACCTACCTACCTAAGGTAATTGGAACTTACCATTTTTATCACGCGTTCCGGCGTTGCGTAGCCCCCTTCCCCTTCCCCTCCAACGCTTAACAGCCCTAGCTGACCCTAGCTAGAAGAGTTCTCGGTGATTAGTACGACACTAATAAGAAAATTATTATTATCAGTATTCTATTTTTTTTTTCAGCTGAGGAAACCATCACTAAAAACAGCTAGCTACGATTTTGGGATCCGGATTCAATTTAATGGCACGATATTTTGTGTTACGGCGACGCCCTCGGACGGCCAACGATAATGCAAGTATACGTACTGCGTATGGGTGCATATAGGTAGCTCGGCACGTCGAGGTGCACAGATGGTTCTCTTGCTCGGGTATAATTTCCCCTGCCCAACCCCTCTCCTTTTATTTTCTTCTTATAGCGTACATAATTACCTCCTAAGGTAGTGTACCTTAGGTATGTAACATATTGTAACCAAGTTACATAGCTGCGCAACAGACTCTAACCGGAAAGGCACACCTGCATATGTGTAATGTGTCTAAGAGGTACGTAGGTATAGTTATAGGTTAGGAGGTCGGTAGGTATGTACGTGAGGTGTATATAAGCTTGGTGCGCATGCCATGCAGCTCTGGCTGCAAGTAACCTTACAAGGCTGCATCCATATTGAGCTTGAAATCTCGTCCCGCCTTCGGACTCGGGCTGTCGGGCAACGCCAGGTTTGGGGGCCGAACGACTACCTGCGTAAAATGATAGCGAATTGTACATACAATATACGCTGCTACGTGGGCGAGACTCAGCTCAGCTAGAGTACCTAACCCATAACGAGGCGGCAAGGCTGTGGCCTGATCGTTAGTTTCCTGCAAACCGGCTGTCTTATTTGTTTCTGTTTTTCTTTTCTCGTCTCTTTGTTTATGTAGTTGGTAAACCCCTCTTACCTCAACACGACACGCTTCGTCCCCATTGCTGACCATCTGCACGTCCCGGTCTATTTTATTACCGAGTTCCCTACCGCGTGATATGCAGGCCTGTGTGGCTGTGTCCATACAAAGAGACCAACGATATTCGTCGCTACTGCATATGCCATGCACTTTTCGTCCAGACATTTTCGTCCTACTGCCTAGTTGCTACTTGTTACTCGTTGTCCCCTTAGTAGGTAGCGGTCATATCCTTTCTTCTTCTAGATGGACAACAATGGCGACGACAACAGCTTGGCTATCCATTGGATTTCGGGCTCAAGTACCGACAGGCCTTTAATGCACCGAGACAACATACGAGTCTCATTTGTCATTACTGATGTTGCCAACCTTCTCCAGTACCTCTTATAACCAGTATGTACTTATAGTACTTATACTTACTACATCGTTCCCCCTTTCCGGTAAACAGGAACGTCAGCCCTTTTAAGCCGTGGGCGTTTTTTGCCTGTTCCCCATTCTTCGCACCCCTCCCATACCTGCGGGTATTTGTCTCGTCGAGTGACGTTAAGAGACAAATGGCATTGGAATTGGTGGGTTATTTAGTCTGCTTGCTCGTGCATGGAGAGGTGGTCCATATACGTAACACCGAGAAGAAGCAAATAAAATAAAAAAGATTTTTTTTTCCTTCTCCTTTCCTTCTAGTATGCATCTTAATGGCCCCTTGCAGCAAGCCTGCGCGCGTGTGCGATATCTTATCCGCGGAGATTCACAGATGTATGTCGACCGAATGGTACCGTCTTTGTTCGCTTCTACCCCGGCTCAATCGTTATTGGTAAAGATCAAAATAAATAAATCACATCTTATATATCGAAACCCCCAATCAGCGTTGCAGATCAAGCGTTATCATATTTATCAGAATTTGACGTTTTATTATCATCATTATCATCATCATTATCATTTTTATTTTTTATTTTATATAACTATATATATTTTTAAGATGTATCAGTTCTCAGCTGCTTCAACGGCATATATAATGGAACGGTGTAATGGCTCAGCCGCTAACCAACGGTACTGACGTCGATGGCTGAGCGACTCGTGTCAAGACGGTATACGTGACCCCACCAACAGCCATCTGTTTTATCACCTTACCAGCTTCGATAGGGTACGGTTAGTAGGTCGAGCTATGTAACTGTTTAGGAAGCCCGGCGCCCGGTGCTCTGTGCCCTGTATCGACCTCCGGACGTAAATGGACAAGTCTTGGATGTCCAGTAGCATCGCCCACGCGTCCCCGCAGTGACGACCCATTCGCCGGCTGCTATAATTGATCAGCCGGAGTAAATTGCCTCCAGCTGCGGATGGCACGTTGTTGTGCGTCTAATATGTCGAATTCGTCAAATGTGTCTAATATGTATTTATTAGACCCCTTTTTCATATGCAAAGAAACCTTATCGAACAAGTCCCCTGGGGTCGTTGCGCGTTGTTACTATGTCACTCGACTAATTGGAGAGCACATCACTTAGCATCACGCATCCGGAAATACCATACTACTTCTTCAGCGGCACGGTCTTCTTTTTACCCCGGGCTTCTCTACTCCTATCACATACTGCCGGTAACGTATAGCGTTGCACTAAGAACGAACGTAGACCAACAGAGAAGACCCAAGGCGTCGCTTCGTCAACGCCACGGAGGATGAATGCGATGATATTTAATATCGAGACGTTTCAGAGTGAGTTTGGACCGTCGCTTAGAACTTTGCAGGAACTTTACCTACCTACCTAACTACCTACGTATCGTGATATGGCGCTTCGTTACCATGTATGTGGTTAGCTGCCCCGCGGACCGAGTCTTGGCTTGGAATAACAAACTAACTCCCTAGGTTAATATGTATGCTATGTCTACTATGTATGCGATGACAACGCACCCTACATACATACCTACCTACATAACACCCTAACCTAACACCTGGTCCCTTGTATGACATAGGCTACCGAGTCTTCCGTTCCCGCGGGCCACTTCTCTCCTAGCCTTCCTAACCAGGAAGCTCGGGAGAAAACTTGGGCCGATTTTCCAGAATATTGATCGACTCTCTTATAAAAGATACGTAACTATATACAACCGAAGACTACCTAACCTAACATATGAACATCGGTAGGTATCTCTATTATGTCTCTGCTATGCATGTCTCTACTATATTAGGTACCGTTGCAAACGACTTACGGATGCACGATGACATACTTTTGCTTGCCGACTTACTGTCCCTTAATTAAATTTCTGGAATTCCGCGTGCGATATAGATCGTCTTTGATACCTGCCCTGACCCTGCTCGAGGTAACGGGGGCCAAACATCTAGCCTAGCACGTGGCCAATCAATAGACTATTTCTCGTAGGGAGATTTTTGTGACTTTAGCTAGAAGATGAGGGTTTTTCATTTCTTCTAACTAGTGAACCAATCCCTCGCGAGTATTTGGAGACGGGTTTGTTTTCCGTTCCGAGAACTCGGTCCCAGCATGGATTTGTCAAGGTCGGGTCCAGCCGGGAAAATGGAAGCGGGATTGGGATTATCCATGCATTTTATTTATTTATTTTTTTCGCCGGAAGACATTTAGGAACCCTCCCTCTCGTAAGGCTGACCAAGGCGCTGGTATATGACAACCATAGAAATTTACATACGTACGTAGGTAGGTAGAAACGTTGCCTGGATAGATCCTGATCCCGTTCAAGTTCCATCATCTTATCCCCACCCGCATGAGCTTTTCCATGTTATCCTCCCTGCATACAATACGTGCGGTACCGGCCTTACTCGTCCAAGTGAAGCCGTGATGGTCAGCCAGTCAGCGGGTTAGCCTATCGAAGGGACCGATTGCTTATAACAGCATGCGCACACTTCATCCCGAACTTCCAATCTACCAATCTATCAATCTGCCACCTCGGATGCTGTGGGTAAGGGAAGCGGCTATTTACTCATAGTAACCAAGGGATGAGTGTGAACGGTATTGCTGACTGCGTTGTTCAGCTGCAAGATCTGTCGCTTCGACGCTAGGCCCTATACTACGGACGCCCGGCTTTTATCTAGCTCGTTATGGATCGTCGTATGCAAGGCGTCACCATGTTGGAACCATGCTGGAACCATGTTGGAAGATGTCTTCCGTAAACAAACTAGGTGCATATGTCATTCACTACCGTGCTCCACATGTAGACCTACATGGCTGCTAGCAAGCCTAGGAGGTATGTAGTGTATTAGTTCTCTAATGGACTAGCAAACGAGCTTCTAGCCGTCCCACCGAATGCGAGAGGAGTTTCTGTATGCATATATGTATACACTCAGATATACCTTAGGTACACTCCTACATACCTACATACATTACAATATAATATGTACGTAACTAACTAGCATGTAGAATACCCGAAACAATAACCGGGGCGTGCTCGCGTTATCTCCTAAAAGTGCGAGCTCCATCCAGATCTTGAAGTCTTTATTCGTTGATACGAGTGGAGTGAGTACCTGTCTCTATTCCACACTTTTAGGAGATAGGAGTTTCATATTCGATTACCTCACGATGCGACTGTGGACTGTGGTTTGTGGTTTACGGTCTGAAGTCTGAGGTCTGAGGTCTACACTACACTAGTGTACCTAATGTACCGCGGCAGGCAGGAGAGATTCTTTACTCCAGGGGTCCAGGTCGTGAACCAGGGCGACGCCTTGGACGCTCTGGCCAAAAACCCACTCGACTAGCCCCGATATAGTGAATCATCCGCTGGTGGTATCGACACTCAGTTCCGGTTTACTATCCATTTCCGCGTACATACAGGCGCATAGACTACATTCATACACTACCTTCGTCCGTCCGTTCGTTCGTTCATTCGTTCATTCGTTCATTCGCTTGTTCGCTTGGTCGCTAAGCTTGATTCGTACATGTTCACTCCGGTAACTCCTCATGAATCGTGTGGAGACCTGGTTTATTTTATTTTATTTTATTTTATTTATTCCACATGTCTACGTAATCTCGAGAGCACATTGGCTCTTGATGTGGATATGGAAGCAAGGGATGCTCCAATGGGATTCCGATTTCCAAGCTTGATTTACCTACACTACATGCTTTAATATCGAGGTGCCATAGAATGCACACATGCTACGGTTAGTCTATTCTCTAGTGCAATTGCTGGCGTACAATACGCGGAATACAATTACATAGTATACTATTAATGGCCCGTAAATCATGGTCGATCCCATAAACAAGAACAATAGTCTATTCCGCTGCCCTGGGACCTAGCCGTCCGAGTCCCACTCGCGGAGGTCGCCTTCTCGTGTCGCCGGGCCTATCATAGCTACAGATGCCACGGCCTAATGTAGGACCTTCACAGCTCCCATGTCATTGGAACGAGTGTACGACGCTACACGACAGCGGCGTGCAAGAACGAAGCTGACTACGGGCCTCGACCCGCCGTCGATCGTTCGGCTGAGAGCCTGAGTGAGCCTGAGAGAGCCTGAGAGTGCGTTGTTATTGTCTTGTGATCATATATGTATGCATGCACGTTTTGCTGACTGCAGATGTAGCCTTTTTCCTTTTATTTCGGAATTACCTAAGCCTTAGTAGGCTGCCTATCGTGTTCCACGATGGTGCAGAATTTTCGATGTGATCGTCCTAGCTACATACAAATCATATGATAGATGCAGGAAAATGCTGCATGGCCGGTAACACAATGTTACCGGCGAGAAAGTCCTATCCGGGGCGGTAAGTCGAAGCGGCTACCGTTTGACACATACCTTCTCAACATCTCCGGCGACGGAGTAAGACCGAACAGCCACAACTAAGACGCCGGCCCGGAACCGATAAAGTTGGGTTGAACTCGGTCTTCGAAAGGGAACCCGGGAACATACGGATATAGTCTAGCTAGGCTTATGCTTACATCACCTCGGCCATATTATGGTGCCCAAGCAACTAATACGTGACTAAGAGAAGAAGACATACTTAGTTATTCGCAAGACATGACAACGAGATTAGCTAATCCACAAACATCCCAGCATTGCCAATAACTTGTTGCTGTGCCTCTGCGCTACGATTCTTACAGAGTCTCGGCTTTTGAGTCGGGATTCAATCTCCCATATCCCTTGTACATCGCCGGTCTCGTTCCATCGTTTCACGCCGTAACCCCCATGGAAAGGACCAAGGACCAAGGTGATATAAGCGATGTAGGTATTCGTACGGGTAAGTTGGTGTCTAGGTCGACACCACACGTAGACCCCTCTCACCTTTTTGCCCAGAGGCGTCTGTCTAACACGAGATTTCATGTCAGGGACGGGGCTTCTACTGCCGCCGGGGATCGAGTGCCGCACCATAACGCCAATGGTATCGCGAAAGCACTCCTACGGACGGGGCGGAAAGGCCAACAGGAAGCCTTGCTGGGGACGCTAGATGCGTACCTAAGCCGATGAGGATATGTGAATCTGCTGGGTTATGAGGCATGTTCCGTCTGACCTTGCTCTCGTCCTCACCGTCTGCGACGACGAGGTACCCATAGCCACTCTATGCATACCTACGTTAGTTCGCGTCTACTAATGCGTCGAGGCGGCTCTGATGCCCGCTCCCATCACGGGCAACCCTAGCTAATCCCCGCAGGCTCCCTCTGCCCTACGGCGTGCGCGGGCTATTTTTAGGTGCAAGCATTGGTGATCTATGCATTGTCGTCTACACAATCCCCGCCTCGCCTGCCCCCGAGGGGCTAGCTACATAGCTAGCTACGAGACTCGGTCAGTTAGGATGCTTTGTAAGGCTGACAAGACTGTGGGAACGGCGGAGACGGAATCTACAAGTCTCGTCTTTTGCACGACGGCGATCTAACTATGAAACCTCTAACCTAGGCATAAGCTGGAGGATCTGCTAACTACCTAACCTAGCTTGCTATGTTATGTCTGACGGTAAATCTGCCGCCTGCGCTGCGACGCTAGCAGAAGTCCCTTGTCGTATTCGAACAATATTGTCCGCGTTTCGGAGTGCTAGTTTTTACAGTTATGACAGATGCTAGGTACGTTGTTCGTATGTTAGATGAGACGAGCCTAAGTATGTGGGAACTTCTCTACGTACTGCGCCAGCTTGCGCCTTGTACTTGTACTTGTACTTTACCGGTACGCAGTGGATTTGCCGTATTTTGTAGCTACCTGCTTTGTAGGCTTTGGACGTTGAAAGTCAAAAAGCGGCAACTCGATATAATGTATAGGTTAGGTAGGTAGTCTGTTAATTTCTATACATTATTCCAAGTCAGACCAGGTTAAGTATAGTATTATAGCAACTTCTCGTGTAACGTGAGTCTATCTAATTTGAATACTTCTGTGTAAGTGTTACTAGTTTCGACCCTTCGTGATCGTATATACCCCTGTCTGACACCGCTCCAGTTAGTCAGAGGTCAGCAAACGGGGTACCCTGCGTGCTCGACTGGATGTCTAGCATGACTCCATCCGTTTGCCTTACGAGGCGGATGGAATTATAGGACTTACACAAGTCTCAGCCTTACCAGATAGCAGACGTCGGTTCCACTTTGGGGGCGGCTAAACAGTACATAGCATTTTCATATTACACAAAGACACGCGAGAGCGTAGCAGCAGAAAATAGCCGCCCCCAAACTGGAGACGAAAAGCCGGGCTAGTACTAATCGAGATGAGTTGGCGGCTTTATTAGCTCTGCCTTTAGACTTCACTTATTCCGTAGTTAGTTAGATATGTATTAGTCCTGACTACTTTACAATACGAGGATATCGTAGAATACCATCCTGGTTTCAGCTAGTTAACTATAGTTACTACTTACATGTATAGAGCGGCACGTGGAAGAACAGGAAAATAACGTGGCTTTTCGATCCTTTAACCGCGTGCGTAGGCACGTACTTGTTTTGCGTACCCACGCACTAATACAGACTCCTATTGGAAACTCGTTGGTGATGCGCGCTTTTGTCTATTTATGACTCGGACGGAGCTCCGGAACCTTTCTTTGTTCAAGATTGGTTCGACGTCTTTCCCCGATCTAAGTATGTCAACCACTACCTACCATATCCCGAACGAGGGAGCTGCTGTTGGTACTGGTAAGGAATCGGGTAGGTACCTAAGAGTCAAGACTACGCGGGACGTGAAACCTGCTAGACCCTAGTGATGGATCGTCAGAACGCAGCTTTCTTGCAGTTCAAACGTTCGTTTTATGTGTGCATGTATGTACGTACGTGCTGAATGCGGCTGATGCTTGCTTGTTAGCTGCCAATCTATCCTGAATGGGCTGCTACGCCACGGCGACTTCATCCTCCCGTGTTTCTAGAAGCAATTCCTGTCGTGCAAACGCGGAAATCCTTAATCATCTATTGCGCGATGGAGGATCCGGCGATGCGTGGCAAGTCTAGGATTCCTGCCTAACATCTACGTACGTACAAGACCCAAGCGGTTGGTTGCGTTACGCGATGCAAACAAAAGTATGTATGTAGTCGACTTGTCCAGGATTAACATCTACACCGCCTCATTACTCACGTCGAAAGCGGAGTTTTCTAGTGAACCATCTGTAGAACCGGAATGCCCGTTCATGGCTGGGCAGATAAACCCCCCATTCCTCTCATTAGCCAGAGGATCGAATAACACATAACTTAGTATACATAGGATAGGTGGGTAGGTGGACATCGGCAATGGCCTAAGGACGAAGAATGATACCGCGTTTGGGAGTTGATGAGCTTTGTATAGCAAACGGACCCCCCCTTCGCATGATTCCCGTACGTCTTAAACAATGATAAATCCTATTCCTTCTTAGCACAAGTAACTAAGATTAGCTAGTTAAAGTGATTTCTGCATCATCGTACATGAGAACGCATAATCAAAGAACGGACGAACTTGGTGACGAGGACGCCATAACGAAAAAAAAAAAGGATTTCGCGAGCTGAACTCGGCCAGTCCAGCGGCCAGCCATGTGCTCCATGTGCTCCAATATGGTGTAGCACAAAAGCCCATGCAGCCATGCAGCCATGCGATCAACGGCAGAGCGCACGTCTAGAAACAACGCTGTACCAGCTGCGCCGTAGGCGCGTAGGCGGGCAAAAGGATCGTCATCCCTGGCCCAGAAACCCTCCTAGTGTCTTCCCCAGGGCCGTGAGCCCTAGGTCGGCCGAGCGAGAGCTTTTCCTCTTTCTTCCCTACCGCACACCGCACCAAAAAACTGCTTTTACACCCTTAACGAAGCGTCCCGGGTACGATAGAAGGAATGTGTGGGCAGGGACAATGAGCCTACCTAGACCGAATACCGAATTCGTTAGCCTAGAAGCAGAAACTCTAAAGCACAGACAACAACGCAGATACCTGTGTATACGCAATACAAACCATGTCTTAAATCCGGCTAGAAACCCCGGGTAACGTTGGTACTGGCAGATATCTACCCGCTCTTCCAAGCACGAACCCGTAACGAGCCGAGTTGAGTTTAGCTTAGCTACCTATCTTTCTTCCTTTCCTTTGCTAGTATGAGTGATACAAATGTAGTAGTATGATCTGCTAGTTACCCGACAGATCTCTCTCGAGTTATTGTTACACATACATACCCGTAGCGTACGAGTTGCATAGCAGTAACCACAGAGCAGCGTGGGGGGGGACAAGTAGGGGGTTCCGAACGAGGACATGCTTGATTTGGCCGCCTAGGGCATAAACAGGTCGTATTGAAGGAAGAAGAGGGACGTGAGGGTTCTAGCGGGACTTGCTGGCATTGCCTTGCTTGGTTGCTGGACCTGGGACTGTTCAGCTCTCGTCTCTCTCTCGTGAACCTGTATAGTAAGTCATGTGTACGTCGAAAGAGAAACTTCGCAAAGTCTTTCCCCTACTTTGACGCAACATGTCGGGCCTTTAATCCGGACCGCAGCAAAGAGAAGGTACTTGATCTATCTTAAGAATCCTTGAAACCCTAAATCTCCAGTTGTGCTCAGAGTTAGGTACGGCTGCATGGCGCGCAGGTGGTTTTATCGTGGTCGCCGCGTATGTTACGCACGTCAAGCGGGGCTATTACCACGTCTCTGGCCGTTAAAGGATGATAATCCTCGACCCCTGGTAGTGACTAGTTGCGGGTAGAAAGAAGGTGGGAGTTATATACCTACATAGTTACATACTGCTCAGGGGTTATGATAGAAGCACCTTAATGTTGATTAGCCTATCATCGCTAATACCCGTTTCACAGTACCTACACACCTATATTACCTAGTTACCTGGTATTTAGATTGCAAAAGTACAGCCATACCCAAACTGGTGGGTAGATCTGTAAGCTAAAAGATAAAGGCTGTGTTATTCATCATCTTAGTTGTGTCACTTACAGCATCAGGCTACCCGTGTTTCTCATGTAGGTATGTAAACAAGTTTACTGCAGTACATTAGCTACCTACCTAGGTACCTAGGGTAGTTGGGATGCAAAAGATTTACCTCGCGACTAGGCAGCCAAGCTATCCGCAATGGGAATTACATGTCATTAGGATTCCCACTCATGTATGGGACTTTGAGACTCTTCTTGCAGCGAAGGCTGGTACCGTAACCAGGAACCAATAACATGCATTAGTCTAGATCTCCTTGGCTGGATCGAACGCAAATCTAAAGCCTAGACACTCCTCCATGCGCATACGGGGTGTATAGGTAGGTACCTACCTAGGTAGGTATACAAAATGAAGCGTTTGATATGATGCGGCACAAGCTACCTAGGTAAAGCCACGAGGTTAATAGCTGTAGGGCGTACACCTACCTATCATAGCAGCAAATATATGCTTGATAGGGGGGATGAACATGGATCCAGTGTGGTGACCACCCTTCCCCAGACGTCAAAGCTATAGGTAGCTAGCGGCATGAGAGCGGCACGACATCCTAAAAAGGCGTCATACGTTAAATTCCCATGTAACATTGCAGGTTGATCTGTTACTTTGGGGGTAACGGGTTCCACTTGAAAGCGTCGCTGTGCCGTTTATCGACTTTTCTTTTAATTTTTTATTACGATTCTAGATAGCTCCCTAGCCGTCTCGAGTTTCCAGATGCGGGCAATTATCATTGTACGATGTGGGTGAAGGCGAAGAGGCGGAGAACATCAGATGAGATTCCCAGCCTCTACCACTCTACGGTACGCTCCTGTTCTATTGTTGGGGAGAGGGGCGCAGGTCCCAAGTTTACTAGATTATCTCAAACTCGGCGGTAATTCTGGGGCTGCTAAGGAAATTGCAAATAACCTTCTGACGGCATCGGCCGAGGAGCTTCAGGGGTCTTTCAGTAGCGATATACATACATGGCTCCATCTACGTTCTGCCCTAATACTGGTACCGAACAACGGGATGCAGTATGCCCTTGTCGAATGAGCTTGGCTGTCGTAGGCGGGCTTTATTTCGGAATACTGTTGGTAGTTAGGTTAGTTAGTTAGTTAGTAGGTACTTCAAGGCCAAGTACCTCGAATTTAGACCAATCCAAAAAATACCTACCGGTGAACACGGAGCAGATCCTGTGGTAACTGCTGTCTATCGATCTTGGTTGTGAGAAAGGCCTCACTACCTGTGGTGCGAAAGCTATTAATGTTAGAACACCTGGGGTAGTTAATCGAAAGGTATTGATCAACTTTTGCCCAACAAACACGAGCAGTACGATCATTCTAGTAGCCTACTCAGTTGTCTCCATAATATTAGTTGGCATCAATACTTAACAGCAAAATAACGAAGTTGGTTCCTGTGCTGTTTGGTCTCGTATCGTGATAGATTTACCAAGTACCTACTGTCACGAGGTGGAATCAAACAGTATGGTAGCAGCTTTGTTGTTCCGCGAGGAACCCTATCCTATCTAGAGAGCCTTGCGGCTCGTATATAAATGAGTCATTTGTTCTAGATGTATCATCTAGAACCCTGATATTTACGCAATGTGTATTATCGAGCGAGGGCTCATTTAATATAGGCTAGAGTCAGTTTATTGTAATTATGTCACTATATTCTCACTATTCTACCCAGGTGTGAAGCCTGGGCCAGTCTCTAATAGCTTATTGTTGACGACTTAATTATATTTATTCTGTATAGTAAAATGCCTGATCTTATTCGATGCCTATGAGTTTTATCTCTCTAGGGGACGTTGAAGAATTCTCCGAATAGTTGCCAACATGTAGGTTAAAGGAGAATATATTTTGAGAGACAGCCTAAAGCCTTTTGTTAATGCTCACGAACTACCAGGAGGTCTATTATTAGGAATTCCAGATGAGCCGCCTAGAACAAATGATACTATAAGCAGGCATGTATAACTATGAGCTTCTGTAGTTACCGAGGTTTAGGATTCATCGCGGAATAACGAAGTTGCTTTCAATGTCTTGTACGCCTACCTCGTAATACCTAGACTAGACGTTTTCTGGGGATATCCATGGAACTCTAAGGGGATTGGGATATTATCTGTAAAGTAGAGACGGTTACTTGTTATTCTCTATCACGAGGCTAAAATTAAAGTGTATCATCTATTAATAGTTAGTTAATTGGTATGCTCAACACCGGGGCGAAGGAAAAGGGCCGGTCCTCATATGCCTCCCTAGAGGAATATGGTGTGCAGAACTATCCCAATATTCTGCAAATATAACCTGAAAGACCACACATGTCACGAGGCGGGACCAACCAGTATGGTAACAACTTTGTTGTTCCGCAAGGAACTCTATCCTATCTGAGGATCCTTACGGCTCGCATATACATAAGTGTCCTTTGCTCTAGATGTATCATCTAGAATCCCGACAGCACATGATAATATTCCAGCCATTCCTGTTGACTCCTCCAAGTAAGCTCGTGCTTGGTGCAATATATTGATATTCAGGGGCTATCTTCCAAGGCGCCGTAGGTTACATTCAAGTCATCCCATCCCATACTACGCCTACAAGCGCGCGTGGCTTGTTCCAACCGTCATATATCGATGGCGATTCTCTAAGAAGTCCGGTTCATCAGATCCTTGAAGCATGTTGAAAGGCTCTCTTTATGTAACATGAAAGGATCTAACTCCCGTAGCAATCGTAACAATCACTAAAACACGAAAAGATAGTTGGGATCACATTTTATAAACCTAGATTACACATACCATTCCATCTCGTTTTTGTTGATGAATGTAACATGCTGTCTTAGCTACGGTCATGATAATAGCTATTACCTCGCTATTACATGACCTCAACCGCGATAGTGCTATAGTATATTCCTTACTTAAATTTGATTAGTTGACTTTATTGTAACCATTCTTAAAGTAGCATATCTCAGATCTTGATTTGTTAACAAGGTAAATTGGCTATATACTTGTAGCACTACCGCACTTGAGGCCATAATTACTAGACTACAATACCTGACCTCGCTTCAATTTAATCCGTGAACGATTAGAAAAAGCCACGTATGGACAAAATGTGGAAGTCTCTGACCTCCCTCGAGAGCATTAGATGCCACAAACCATATTAATGATAAGATCCAAACCCCAGGCAGAGGAGTAAATATGAGTGATTCTTTGGGAAGATTTTAACATTGTAATGGACTCAGATACCAAATACGAGCGAAGGAAGTGAAAAGGGAGGAGTAAAGGCTCCTAAGTCACATCTACGCAGAGTACATACCTAGGTAGCCTTATTCTTGTTCAATTGGGATACCCTATTACAAAGGAAGTTTTGTGAGCAATTAGATGGGTACCTGGGTATTTAACATGTTTCAGTTTAGTATTGTAAGGTAGTGTGGGGAGGAGAAATGCATTGCTTTGTCTCTAATGAGCCTTATAGGCCCATGAAAGAACTAATTACAGCATGATGTGCATCTTGAGATGCCTAAATTAAAAGTGAAGAACTACGCAAATCATGGCCTGGGTCAACTATTTTATAGAAGGTTGTAGATGACAAGACGGAGGTGCATTGCGGCGGCAATATTGGCCCGCCTTTCTGCTTCATGAACCCCTTTTTGAACCGCAGCCACGACCAAGTAAACTCGCATGAACAAAACTCAATCTTCCTATCTTCCGCATTTTCTTGAGATTTTCCTGTCTTAAAACACTCTGTCCCTCGTTCATGAACTCGTTGAGTGAAAGGGGAATATCATCGGGGTAAGAGCCCTATCCCTATACGTCTCCTCCGTGACGTTTAGTCCTTATGCGGGTAGAACGCAGCATCATCTTCTTCAGAAAAGCTTTTGGCTTGCTCGTCGAGGATTCTCTGGCGGGCGTGCTTGTCAAGTACCTGGAGAGCCGTGGGATGAGCAGGACTACTTATGTGAGAATGTGGCATTTGCTGTTGCTGTCCCTTGTATGAGTTCTGAATGTCTCGCGCCTCCATTGGGAGATAGTGGTTGTTGAACGTCGGATTGCTGGGTACGGTCTGACGCGGATCGGTGGTCATCGGACGACCGCTGGAGATGTTGCCGGAAGGGGATTTAGTACCAGTACCTTGACCTTTGGTTCGGGAACGGGTAGGTGTTTGAGTGTTGGGGTCGTGCTTGTGCCCTCGCAGAGGCGGGAGGACAACCCGAGGGGTTTTAGGGCTCACGTTACTGCCTGGCATCGTCTCAAGGTTGTGAGAAGGGGACGTGTGAGAACCATAAGGCATCTGAGAGGCATGGTTTAAGTCTCCCTTGAGTGTTAAGCCCGGACCCATGGGCGCTAGAGGCGCCATAGGTCTCTGGGGCGCGAAGCCTGAAGGTGGTGCTAAATGATACTTGTTAGTCAAGATTGATGGAAACGACCCTTAAATGGTTAACCCACCGGTACCTCGCTGACCAGCCTGTGAAGCGGTAGGCCCTTTCAGAGGACCAGGAGGTTGATTCGCCGATACGTATCCCGTAGGTAGATCCATAGGCTTGAAGCTCTGGCCTGGTCTAATTTGGTAAGGCGGGTAGTTGTTGGTACCATATTGAGGAGCATAGTAGGGGAAAGATGGAAGGGGGCCCGGAGGTGTAGTCGGTGGCTTCCCATCGCCGGTTTTGTTGGCATTATAAGACATCTCGGCCTGTGATCGATGGAGATATTACCGAGATGATCTAGACAAGATAGATGAACCGGCAAGGTCAGTGAAACCCAACCAATTGAGGTGGCTTGGGGATAGGGAAAAGAGTGTTGATTAAGGTTAGGAAAGTGAAAAAGATTTGGTAAGGAATTAAGTATTGTCTGATGTGGGAAGTTTCTATATTGCCTAGGTTAGGCGGTAAGTACAATATTGGAAAGAGCGATTGCCAACCTGGAAAGAAGGGGATGGTCAGGAATCAATGATTCATGTATTAGGGAAGAGGTAAAATATTATCGCATCGCTCTTACCTGAAAATCAGGCACTGAAATGTGCCTCTAACTAGCGCGTGTTATGTACTGCGTCCCTGTCATGGAAGCGACGAAGCAACGTCTGGGGTCGTGCTTGCTAATGGTCTTGTTAACAATAAACTTAGGGCAGGTACGAATGCACAAAAGTACAATAGCCTGATGTTTTTTAAGAGATAGTTGAGATGGCATTTAAATTATTAGGTAGGTACCTACCTATCTATGTGTGGTGGTAACTTGGGTATTAAGTAATTGGATCTTACAATATAAAATAACGTCCAGTTGAATTGTATTTTGTTGACATAGAAGTTGTCACTACATACATTTGACAGGACAACCACCTTGTTTTGCCATGAGCTTTCAATCCAGATTAAGTACGTACCTAAGTACTTAGGAGCAATCATCAACGTGCACAAAAGCAACAACTCCTTTGTTGGGTACCTTATAATTTCTCCCATTGAAACAAACAGACAGGTTCAGGGGGAATGCTAAGTTACCTCTTTAGGTGGACGTAATATTTTATTAACACCACACAACTATGCCCATCTGACGATTGCATTGACGCCTGCTGTATCCTTGCTATCCTTCGCTTCTATTCTTTTTATCTTTTTTGTTTCTTTTGCGGAAGCACTACCTCTCGATACACGTTTATTGCTTTGGTGCTCCGTACCAGCCATCTTGTATTTCTCCATAGAGGATATCAAATACTTAGCCACCATAGGGATGACACGCCCTCTTAGGCCAGATTCGCAATTGTACCAACCGCATTAACGACAGTTCTATCCTCGACCAGGTACTACAGGAGGTGGTGCAATCCTAGTGTCGAAGACCCTCCGGTCAACAGACTTAAAATCAAATATCTTCTCGAGCTCTGCCTTCACAACCAAGAGCTCTCCATTTGCTTTCTTCACCTTTTCCGGCTGGCTATCATCAATGACATTAAGTTTTACATTTAACACCCATTTCTGTGCTGGATCAACTGGCCGAAGATCGGCCCAGGGAGGGAGAGCAGCCAGTGGCCGCCCTTGAGATTCTGGAAGGTGATAGTATCTGCTGAAAACGAATTCGACGTTCTCCCTGACGAAGGAGTAGCTCTCCTGAATGATTTCATTCTTGTACCTAACAACAATTTATTAGTACTAGTCCTATCATTTACTTAACTAGCCAATGCAAAAATAAGACATACTGGAAGCCGTTGTCAGTGAGAGCCGTCGGGAGACTGTTTTGCTCTGGAATCTCAATCTTCTTTCTTTGCGTCACTGGTGTATCTCGAAGAGGGTCTGGTAAATCTGTCCACCGCAAAGTGCCAGGTAAAGCATTAAACTCCATATTAGTTTCTTTGCCGAAATCCCTCTCTGGTACAAGTTCGTAGGCTAGCTGTACAACATATGATGACCTATTTAATTGGCTGCTCAGATCTTTCCAGAGCTGCAAAAAGCGTGATTGCTGGAAAGCACGCGTGACTTTGAGGGGCTGCGGTTGTGGCTGGCCGTGGAAAAATAAAATACGATGGACAGTGTGACGAGCGTTCATCCATGTCAAGCCTTGCAAGACTGCGCAGGCCATTGCGAAGTCCGAATCCTTGACGGACGCTGTGAGGAAAAGCTCCCGCATATTGTCTAGCGCCAGCAACGGCTGAACCGTCCAGGTTCTGCTTAAAAGTAAAGGGTGTGCGCTTCAAATTTTGGTTAGAAATATTGAAAATAGAAGGCTAAAACCTCAGGCAAACAAAGGATACTTATTTAAATAAGTGAAGTGGCTTTTGTAATGGATGTTTGTAGTATGAGCGAATAGGGTTTGAGAGCTGTCGATGTTCACGTTGAAGTTGAAGCCTTAGGTAATGTAGCTCGGCCCTAGGGACACCTGTAATGTGTCAATGACGGCCCGACAAGGACGGCTGGACCACAAGACTTTTGACCCAGGCCTATCTGATCTACATAGGTACGTGTCCCACTTATATCCAGTGTTGCACAAGCATGAGCCTTCAAGCTGCCATCTACTTCATTGTTCATCTATGATTAATAGTGTCTAAAGCAATGCCGTAGTAAAAAGGTAGGAATGGGAATTTGTGCCCTCGAAGAATCACATCGTTGTTAGTGGCCCCAGAATGTTGAGGATTTTGTATGAAATGATGAAATTTGTAGTCACAATTGTATGGCTGTGCATACCTAGGTAGGTACCTGTTAGAGAACTTTTTCTTCATTGAACATTAATCATTTGAAATGAGCGTGATTCAGTGAACCAGCAGGTATCCTATCTCTATATCGCTGCATCATCTTACACGTCGAACTCGTCCGCTTGTTCTCAACACACCAAAACCTATGCCATTACCAGAATCCCTTCGCTAAACCACGTACCATGCCCCTTTTATTTTACTGCTAGCAAAGCAAATGCTCCAAGCCTCATGTACATATTTTAAACTACACGACCCTTGACCTGCTTGAAGTCCTTGACCTTGATATCCCGCCAGAAGGCGACAGCAACCAGGCCTATCACAGTAATGGCGGTAGCAGCGACGAACATCCACCGTAGGCCATCACCGTAGGCTAGAACAATAGCATCCCTAGTCGGCGAACCAACAGGGTACGAGAGTTGAATTGGAAGTTGGCTGTATATATCCGTAAGATTTGCCTGGGACTCCGCAGGCAAATATTTGGCCAGTGCCTTGGGGAAAACGCCTGTCCATATGGCAGCGGCAACAGTGCCTCCAATAGCACCACCGACGCTACTAAACATACCCTCCATAGCAAGGACAACGGCGACGTGTTGGTGAGCAGCTGCGGCCATAACGGCCATCTGCTCGCCAATAACGCAGGCACCGCCGGCGAAGGCATATAGGATCTCGCACATGATAATCCAACCAAGATGGGTACCAGGCTGTCGGAAGTGAATAAGTAGCCCAATACTGAGAATTGTGACCGGTACACCGAAGTACAGAGTGATCCACTTGAAACGACCAGTCCAGCGGATCAAAATACCTACTATGAAGGAAAAGAAGCACGATCCAAGACTGTAGATATTGCTGACGTAACCAGTTTGGGTTACGTCGAGGTTGAGAACAACCTGGAGGAAGGAGCCGAAGTAGGCAGTCCAGATGTAATATTCAACGAAAAGGACAGCGGAAAGAACGCAAGCTCCAAGAACAGTCCGATCTTTGAGGAGCTCCCAAGGCATAAACTTGACTGGTGCGAAGAATCTTTCCCAGATCACAGCTCCGATGAGAAGTAGTCCACCGAATACGATCAAGCAAATGACCAAGGGGTCCTTCCAGCCATAGTACTGGTAAGAGTAGATATTAAAGGGAAGCAGGAAGAGCGCAAAGCCACCCGTAAGAAGAATAAGGCAGATGACGTCAAACTGCCAGAAGTAATATTTAATCGATTCCCATGTTGTACGGCCGCTCGGGGTGTGGTTAACAAATCCAGCCTTCTTTGCCTTTTGGTAGTTCCAGGTGAACAAGAAGAACAGAGGAAGGCACATGATCGGAATAACAATGGAGAAAATCCCGAATCCCCATCTCCAGCCGATACCAGATAGGATGCTGTCGGTCATGGGAGCAGAAATCCATACGGTTATGATATAAGGAGACGAGACGAAGGCCAACATTAGGGCTCGGTTCTTCAGGTGCGAGGTATCGGCGATGAAAACAGAGAGGGAGTAACTGACTCCATTGTATCTTTACAGAGTTAGTATATGGGTTACTGAATGATTTTTGGAGAAGTTAGTACTTACCCAATCCAATAGAAGACCTGCGCAGCTGCATAAGTCTCAACATTGTTGCATGCTGCCATCATGACAAGCCCAATGGTCATTAGAATAACTACGACCAAGAAACCCTGAGGTCGACCCCAAATATCCAATATTTTCGCTAGAGTGAGTTTCGAGACACCGCCAAAGATGCCGGACATAACGCCTGTTGTGGCAGTCAACGAATGGAAGGCAAACGAGCTAGTAACATAAGGAGTCAAAAGAGACCCCATGCTCGATTGCATAGAGTCGACAAAATAGATAATCCAGATGCTACAGACATTATTAGTTTACCTATAAGACGTGGAAATAGAGACAGGCGGCCTAGTAGTGACTTACAAGACATAAGCTAATATGAGATTAGACGTGGTCCAGACCTTGGTTATGGCCTCGATTTTCTGGACACCGGCCTGGGCACGGTTATCGATGGCGTCGATATCGGTATCGGTTTCACTATTCCGGGGTTGGTTATCGACGACGCCGACTTCCTTGTCGTTCGCCGGGTGAGATTTCTCCTCTACCGGCACCTCAGTAGGGTGGGCGAACCGAGCGAGCGGACCTCTCATTGCGACTGTTGATTTCGAGCAAACCTAGGTAATCAATCAAGTGGTGGTCCTGGCTTGATATAAGCACGGCGTGATGGCTTCCGTGCACTAACTGGTATTGATAATAGACCAGTCGTGTGGTAACGTAGGCGGTAATCAACAACCTAAGTAATTATGATAATTATAATGCACGCCAAGCGATGAGCTATTATCTTCTCTTATATATACGTAAGGATATATATAGAGAGAGAGATTCTCGGCCGAGAAGTGCAATAATGCTGGTTGGAGTAATGAAAAAAAGAGATCTTGGGTTGTTAGCCTATCCTTTTATTTATCTGATGGTCCTTTTGACTAGGTAGGTAGGCTAGGCGCTCCTACCGTACCGGAGATTGATAAGTGGGAAGTTACGCTAGCTAACCTTGATCTCTGGGTCTGCCCATGCCACCATGAGGATAACAAGGTAACTAAAGGAGTGGGGTATGCTATCACAAGAGGTACCATACGTACATGGTTTGCGATTCGAAAATAATGTTACTGTACTTCGAAGCTAAGAAGATGCCGTAACTAGGAACTACATAGTTATCAAATAAATCTCTTAGTTTCACTGTGTTTTGCTCTAATTCGCTCTAGGTAATTTGAAGGATTAAGGTAAATTACGTAAAATCATCCCATAAATCGTCCGTACTTATGCTTAAGCTAAGAAGGGAACCCTGAACAAAGTGAAGCTGCGGCTTATGGCTAGGTAGTCAAGAAAAAATTCAACTCCGAAGAGGGAAGGTTCCTCGGGCATTCCAGGTCGGCTAGCGACCCACCAACGTTCCAGGGACCTGGCTGGACCAGTACAGGAAAGACGGGGCACGCTAGCAAAAATTATCTTATCAATCAGTACCCATCAACCGAGGATCAAAGCATGACCTACGCGAACTAACAAAGACTAAGCTTGACGCCGAAGGATATCATATTCTCGATCTCGTTGGCGCATTCCAATAGCTCGGCTAGCATTACGTCGAGACCCTGGCGGGTGGAGACGTGGGAACAGTTTTTGACGTTGAAAGATCTTCTTCAGCTTTGCGCGACTTTCCTATGACCATAAGGCGGGTTTGACTAGAGGCGAGACACGGCGGCCAACTAGAGCATGAGATCCATCGAGAAGGCGAATCAGCTCATGACATCAAGAAACCACAAGTAGAAGTTGATAACAAGTTGATGTCCGGTGATCACTAGTCATTATAGGTATAGGGCATCTAATATAGACAGCACCTATGGTGCAAACTCGCAGTAGACAGTCCGCTAGACTGTTTAACTGACGACAAGCTTCTTAAACTCGGCTTAGCATTTAGATCGATTCCTGAATCTCTCAGAATCTGGTAATGAATCATTCGATCTGTTCGAGATCCTCAAAAGACCTAGATGATGTATAGTAGTTCGATACCGTTTGCTTGTGAGACCCAACAACGACAAATTCCCCCCAAAATAGAAGGGAGTTGCCGATATCGCGGCCAGAATTCGGAGTAATCGACGTCGTGTAAGTAAGCCCTCGACGAGGTTACCTCCCTGTCTTTGATGTGCGCTATCACAAAAAATCCACCACGGGGAGGATTACGTGTACCTCGTCGTACGCCAATCATACCAAATGTGCGAACAGCATGTTCAAGGAACGGGTATGCAATGCACATGCAGATATCTGACCCCTGTCTGGTCTCCAATTGTAGGGATTAAAGTAAATAATCATCATGTTTGATCTACTATGTATGCTGATAGCTCTTTTTGATCGTTTGGTGGGTTTAGGTTGGAACCTTATTCGAGCAAGTCGCTAAAGAAAAAAAAAAAAAAAAAAAGTACGGATCAGTATTGGGTATGTGACACGGCTGGATGGAAGGCAAGGATAAAGGTTCCTGACCCACAGGAGCCTCCTTTCCTTGGCCTGTGCACTAAAAAAAAACCATTCCACGTGATCACTCTTTTTTCTTGCTAAATCTAGCTTAGCATTTTTTCTTACGAAAAGCTTCATTTCGGCCCACGCGGTTTTTAATTGACGGCAAGTATCAACGACCGGATAGGAAATACCAGATCCGGCCCGCGTTCAATCTTTCAAGATGTCGGCGTCACAAAAGCCAATCCGTCTTCCTCCGTTAAAGGTCCTCCGAGTTCGCAACCCGAATGGTCAGAGGGAACGTCCGTGCATGGCTCTCATGTCATCCGTTTTAGGTATGCGCAAATACCTCCTTCTTTCCAGATTCCCAGATCCCCTCTAAATACGGAAATATGATATCAATGACGTCCTACTATATCATACTTGAGCTAATCCAATATGTTCCGTAGCATGCTGGGCATCTGCAGGATATAGTACTGTTGGATGTGTGCAGGTTGAGCAGGCCTTGCGGAATTGCATGGATGGACCGCAACCTTCGAAGCCCAAGAGCAGCGAGATCAACTACCATCTTTCACGATTTAAGGATAAACTCACCTACGCGGAAAGGAAGAAGAGATAATAGATCTACAGAAGGAGAATATGACAACTGCCGGCCGTGATCAAAAAAAGCTACTACGTCCTATTAGATCTTGACACCCTAAACGAAGATATGATATTGAGACTTTCACTCTTCTGTACGATATGGTGGAATATTGCGGAATGAAGCAACTCCTAGTGTTGAAAGCATAGGCCGGCGTTCTAGGTTGGTTTGAACGGAGACCCGAATAGGACGATTACCGACCAATTGATACTAGGAACGTACAATTAGGTTGAGATGCCATTCTAGAAGGAATAGACATCCGCAGTCAGACGTGAGTTGAGCGCAGGATTGCACATAGCACCCATCAGCAGGCTTATAGCTTTGGAGGCCACTACATATTAAACCAAGCGTACCTATATACAACCAAAAGAATACTGGCCAAACGAAAGCCATTGACATACCCAGACTTTATTTACAATTCGTTTGGCTAGCTTGCGAATATCGCCAACCCTGCTGGAAAGCCGAACAAGTTTTTCCGCCCCCCTAATCCGTAGCCTACCTAGATTTTACAGCCTTCCTCCCTCGCCCAGCTCCTTAATACTTGTTTTAACATAGGCAGGGCAGATGCAGGCTCTGATAATTACTGCAAGTCCTGCCTGCGGGCGTTTCGCTTCCCATCTGCAAGTATACTTGCCAGTAGTCGCCGGTCAGCTTGCAAACTAGGAAGTTCAGCTGGCGACCGTAGTTGCTTCCCTGGCTCGTGATGATCGTGTCTCCCTATTTGTTGGCAATATGGTTAGAAACTGGTGCATAGCTACCTATGTTAAATATACTTGGAAATTTGAAATAATACCTCCAGTCCCCAGGCGTCAGTAACGGTCGCCTCCGCGAATGTCAACGTTTTGTACGAGGTCTGGTCGTTTCCGATGTTCAAGAACAGCGACGTGTTCGTGCTCTGGATCCAACCCCCGATGTTGAAGTATTCGCTGCTAGCCTCGGGGCCCATCACCGGTATCTCAGCTATCCGAAGAATGGCGGTTAGTTTCACATGCTGTGCTTTGAGCTTGAGGGTGGAGGAAAGGGGGAACATGAGGAATATAGAGACTGAGGAGTGAACATACGGTCCTCTGGGTACGCCTGTAGATAATAATGGAAGATGGGCGACTGTACGGCGCGAATTTGCTCCGGCTTCGCCAGAGCTGCTGGGATCGCCACGGCAGCGATTAAAAGGAGGCTGCGAGTAAGGGATGAAAGCATCTTGTCTGTCCTCTTGCCTAGGTAGAGATTCTGGATCTGATAAGGAAGAATCAGTTATTAATAAATATTTACTAAGCTGAAGCAGTAGTAAGAGTATAACAAGCTGGTTACATAAAACTATAAAGTCAAAACTACGAGTCCAGGAGGAGGATGATGAGTGATCTTTAGACCGGTTTTATAGGTGGACAATATATATATCTACGACGCCACCTGTTAATTTACACGGCTCAACTGTGTTCGAAGTAATGGAACGCTGCATAGCTATAAATAAGTCGAGCAGGGTATAAGGAGGAGAGCCGTATACTAATTTGGCTGAGAAGGGAGGAATAATACAGAGCCAATCGGACGAAATAGGTAAAATGCGGAAGACTATGTCCGTTGACACTCAACCTCCCACGATGGGCCAAGCAAATCTTTCGTAGGGCTAGTTCGAGACCAAGATAAATCACATGTTAGAACCCTGAGTTTACTACTCAAACGAGTATTCTAACCTAGGTAGATCAAGAAAGCTCCGAATATGCATATAATATAGATTTAGAACGGCTTGGAAATCTTAGCATCAATCCACCTATATATAAGTAGCTGGCTGTCAAACTCTTACTCCTTTAGACACTCTAAGCGGAACCCCGCTAGTGCTACTCGCCATGCTTCAAAGCATCATGGCCATCAACTACGTCATACCGGATCTGCATTACAACTTCAGTTTGAAGCCCTAGCTTTACTCCCGACAATGCTATAACAATCCTCTTGCTCTCTCATGTTTGCAAAGTGAGACGTGCGAAACAGCAGAACCGCCATCCATTCTTAACTAGCGCCGACCCGTGCAAGGTTATCAAAAATGGTCAAAGTCCGAAATACCTGATTATCCTTCTTATGGCTCCCTCTATGGGCCAGTAGCTTCGCTACCCAACCCAATAAAAGCCCTCGAATCTCGTTGAATGCTTGTGCCGCTTCATACGGTAATGATAGTCGGATGTGTTATAAAATATGAGATTCGGATCGAACCAAAAATGATGGCACACTAAGCCGCAAAAAGGCTCTGTAACAGAAGCTTATCCATAACGATCGACAGTTCTCTTGTAAACGAATGTAAAGCTCCTTTTCATCTGGCAAGGACCCAAAGCCAACCCATGTGTGACCAAAAAAAGGTCTGGTATCTAAAATATGTGCAAGAATCATAAAGTCATAAAATGAACGTCTGGCAGATCTGAAGGGTAAGAAGTGGTATCGAGATTGAATCGTCTGTTATGAGCGTGCTGGCACTGCAGCAATATCAATGCAACTGGTGTCGGGATTACGCCTCGGCTGTCTGTGAATAAATTATCGCCGTATTAGTGAAGATTTCGTGTCGACAGTCCCTTTTCGGATCCTATCGCCAAACCCCCTAGGAAAGGCTTAACTCGTTTCTCCGACGCAGAAAAGCTCTATTTCTCCAACGCCACCAGAATAATTGCGTGCACCTTCACCCCATTCCGAGAATGCAATCTGGATGTCGTCGTCGCTTTCAATTGTTACAGAATCTCCATCTTCGTCACGATATCGCAGCTTGAGGGTGCCCTTAGCAATCGAACTAGTTGTGAATCGTGCAAGCTTAACATCAATGCGATCGCTAAGAGACTGATACGCGATATTAAATGGAACAACAAGCGTGAAATAGTTCCCACTATCGCAGTTCACTTTGACTTTCAATTGTGCGGGAATGGACGAATCCGGACTCGAGAGCGGGTTGCCCTGCGTAGCAGTACCTAGCGGCGGTGACACGGGCTGTCGGTTATCTATATTCACTGTCGGAGGTGCTGTCCCTCCGGTTGTCGTCCCCGAGGCTGGAGTTGTTTGTCGAGGATAAACAGGTTGGGCCGGGAATTGAGACATGGTCGCTCCATCACGCTGTACACCTGGGCTCTGTGTGTTGGTACGGACGGGGATGTCCTGTCTGGGGGAACCAGTTTGAGACCGCGGGATGCTTGGGTCATGTGCAGGGTGAAGATGAGATGGAATTCCAGGCACAGCGGGGACCGGGGTACTGTTGTTGGTCCTACGTCCGTTTTGTTGCCCGTTGATGTCTGGAGTGCTATAAGACCGGCTACGTTGCTGCTGAAACGACGCTGTCCTGGCAGAATTCCTTCCATTCATCGGTGATGGGCCGTCTCTCGAGGGAGCTCGTGGCAAAGCTGGGGCAGTGTACCGATTGTTATCTTCCCAGCCGCTTTGAGGTGTTCCAGTCCTTGGGAACGGGTACTGCTGTCCACTTGTGGATGCAAACAAGGTACTTGCCGTGCTTGTCCGTGATGATGCAGGGGACTCTGCTGTGGGAGAAAAATACGACTCCATAACGCGGGCACTAGGCGACTGCGTACCACCTTGCGTCTGAAGACTCAACTGCCCTGGAGGTGCTGGGAGAGGGAAGCGCGGCGGCGGTGCTCGAGCGATACCTGCTAAGGAGAGGTTACTCTCTCCAGTAGCAGATCGTTGCCTAAGACTTGTACTCGAGGCATTACGATTCATAGCTCCACCATTCGGGACGAAGCCTTCGCTCGGTTGCGTAACTTGCACTGACACCGCTTCTTCCTCTTCCTCATCCTCATCGTCGTCCTGCTGGGCGTAGGGATTCTCGAGACCGCCCTGGTTTCGCATCCATGCAAAATCCGGTGTAGATTGCTCGGGGCTTATAGCTGTGGTCGGTGCGTGTTCTTTCTTCTGCGAAACCAGCCCCGTCTCCCACTTCTTCATCGTTTCCTCGTTGGAAAACTTAATGATGAAGTTTTCCACGCCAGGATCGCCCCTCCACCATATCTGCACTGTATATGAACCTGAATAAGTTAGGTTGAATTCTGCAGTTGAGCTTTTGCGTTGCGTACCTGGTTTTGCGAACGAGAGAACTTCGGTCACGTTTGTCATAAATATTCGCCCCTTAAGCTGTAGTTTATTATTTTTGTTCGGGACCTTTGGCGTAGATTTATTCTTGTCCTTCTTTTCCTTGGTTTTGTTTGGCTGTACCTCTTTGCAGCAGAGGAGAATACACTCAAACAGGTAAATCTCATACTGGACCATTATCAGTGCCGATTTATACCTTGTAGAAATCGCATTTGCAAGACTTACATCCTTTTCTTGCTCGCTACGTCCAGTAATGACGGTATACACGCCATGTAACAACAACCGTCCGAAAGACTTGACGTTATGGCTCTTCCAGTCGTCTACTCTATTTGTGAGTTCTTCCAAAGCTTCATCTAGAAGGTCACGATTGACTGCCTCGTTTGCCTTCGTAAGAACTCGTTCTGCGGCCTTGATACCTGCAGCTAAGTCGGCCTTGACTTCTTCATCTTCGCACTTTTTCAAGAGTGACTAAATAGATTAGCATCAGTAGATCGAAAGTATGAAGGATGGTTACCAACTCCTAGTAGCAAAGGATATTTGACCAATCTCTGCATTGGCTTCAGGAGAAAACTGTCCAATGTGTTAAAATCAAACGACACAGGATGCTCAGCCAACTGAATTTTGTCAAAGACTTTGTTCGCTATCTGGCCTGCTTTCCGCTGATTTGCAATGAAGGGTTGGTAAATATCGAAGGCATCTTCGTATGTAACAAACGGCGCACCCCATCGTTGCATATCCTGCGACATCGAGTTTGTAGTTTCGACGCGAATCAAGAATCGCCTTTGAAAATCCAATATCGAATTTATGTTCAAGAATATCTGGTGGATAATATCACCGGTAATAACACCCTTCTGCTCTAAAGTCTTCTTGAGATCATGCAGATTCTCCAGGTCCTGGACGTATTTTCGCTCGGTATCGACAAGTTCTTGGATGATATGGTCGCGATATGTCATTCGAGACCCGGGTGCCGTCGGTCCACTCTCCTCCTGATACGTCTGAACCTGCAGAAGTAGACCTCGCTGCTCGGCAAGGTCCAAAACATGATTCACAATTTGGGTAACCTAATTGAGCAGTTAGCTTGCCTATTCGTAATGCATGATTGATATTCGAGCCGGATTTCTGTGTAGATAAGTGAGCAACACGGACGCGCCATACCTTGACGAAACCTGTAGTATCATTTCCCATCAGATCGCTGATCATGAAGGACTCGGAGGGGATCTCGGGACGTTTCATGATAGCCTGGAGGAATCTGAATACGGCTAATTTGGGTCGCTTAGTTTCGATAGCCGTAGGATCGATCTCTAATGGGCTTTCTAGCTGCAAGCAGTTATATATAGTCAAGAGAGGCACTCCAGTTCGTAGTAGATTCCATAAGGATTCCACCGGGCCATCTTCATTGTGGGTTGGTGGTAGGGCATCGAGGTGAACCTCGAAACCAGGGACGCGAGTTAGTCGCTGCTTCAGCGCGATACAGATTTGATAAAGCGACCTGGAGGCATCGGCCCTCTGGTTGATAATATTTGTGGTAGGCACCACATTGCCGTTGCTCGGTAGAGGAACAATGGTAGATGTCGACATAGATGAAAGCGAAGAATTCGACGAGTTGATGGCTGTCGAGCCGGACAACTGGCTTGTGCGGAGGCTGCTCATAGTAGACGCCGACATAGATCCGTAATTGTTGTTGGCTGGGAAGACGGGGGCCGTGTTCGTCCGTAAAAGTGCCGGAGCATGTGCCATACTATTCAGCCCATACGACTTTCGCCGCAGTTAGACACGCTTTGGTTGGTAACCGTACCTAAACGTCCAGGCGGGACGGGTGGTATCGACTCGAGAGACTTGGTTGGCTGGAAGTACTCAGAATTTTGGGGTTGAAAGGGGTCGAGATTGATGCGGTGGAGAGGCCAGACAGGTTGCGGTGAGATCGCCACGAGATGCTGGTGATGTGGGACGGTTATCCTTGGGTTTTATCTCAAGTGGATGGTGAATTCAGATAAGTATCCTAATTTATGCCTTCTCTTGTTTCTTCTCCCCTGAAATGGTCACCGTCATGCGAAGTATCTCAAATGACTCTGCGCTTTCCTCTTCTGCAATGCAATACGAGTTAGACGAATTAACAGTTGGGTATCTTTAAGACTTGGTATATCGAATATCGAATTGAATCGCAAATGCGGCTTTAGGGTGATAGGGAGGTTTGAAACATCGACAGTCGAGACGACCGCACTTGGCGGTTACGGAGACAAGTGTTGGAGGAAGCAGGCGGATTGGTACCTTTTTTCTTCCTTGTACTGATCCGAGGGTATGTCAGGTGGGCGGCTACAGTGCCTGTACCTACATAGGGCTACATAAAATGAAGCAGTTGACTGGTCGGTGGTCGTGCGTTGTGGATTTGTCGATATGTCGATTTGTCGATTTGTCGTCGGTGTGGATTGCAGATGGATAGCGGGTTGGTGGATTGTGGACTGCGACGGACTGTGAGGTGGAATGGAGTTTGGTTGGGTTTGGGTTGGCTTGTAAAGTTACTTGTAAGTCGAGTGTCAGCAACAAGTTCAATGACCAATTATCCTAAATGGGTTAGTTCTTGTTACAATGTGGCGGCTGGCCCTTCTTTGACTAGTCTGATGTACTGTCCTAACTTGGGGTCTTATTGCTAATACTATGAGTACTTAGCATTGATAGCACTGTAGCTGACTCATGGATGTACTTTCTCACATGTACTACCAGATCACCAATTAATAAGATACATGTGCAATATCGCCTAATTTATAGGTGCTCAGGTACCTCCTAGATAACTGCAACACCCCTAAAAACAAGCATGCAGCGCTAAACTTTCTACTACAGAAATACGCCGTTGCTCAACTTGTCTACAAATTTTCAACAAACTCTCTTCGTGGCACATCATATCTACCTAAGGTTAGTTAAGTCTTAGAATTACCTTTGCTTATCGCTTAGAGTCAGACTGACCATTGGGGGCGACGAATATATATATGTATGTATGTAGTATCTACGTACCTTAGGTAGGTACTCATATAATTCAACAGATATGTACCTAGATGTTGAATCGCTAAAAGCTTCTATGTACCTAGGTACCTAGGTAGGTAACCCCTAGGATTTGAAATACATGCCACAGTGCCTTTTGCACCTTCCTACAAAGTACCTTCCATCTTCCATCTTAGGTGCCTCTTAACCGCCTGCCTTTGTAAGAAAGTATTCAATGACCACAGCTTAAAGTTCCAACAGCTATTAAGATGGATACCCGTCAAGATAATCAACCACCTAAGTAATCCTACCATTGAACATTGATGAAAATATTGCGTATTTTTGGCATCTCGCACCCAATAGTTTCCTCGCCTGAACCTAAGCGATTCATAGGAGGACCCTTACGACAAAGCTTCTCGTTTCTAATATTTCTTGTGTTTATGTGCATTTATCACATTAGAAAGCTCTAATTAAGCTCTTAGCAAGAGCCAACAATAGGTATTTATTAGTTTAATTAGATATCAGCGATATTCACAATTGCAATTGTCTACAGGGGAAACATTATGTGTATATACTTGGTTGAGGATAGTCAGAGAATAATGCCGTCCGTGATGAAAGCTATGACTTCTGCATGGCCAGGAGGGCTATATAGATATTCCGAGGTAAAAGGGGACTTGGTCTATTAGATAGACTAGAGCGGCGCCGTCCCAAGCGCTTTGTAACCTTGCTTGTGTTCCGTATCCTTCCCACGTCCCTTCCACTCTCCTATTATATGCGCTAGCGTAAGAGAAAAGGGGCCATGTTTATCTAGTTAGGTAGGTAGGTAGGCATATAAGCCATTCCATTAATATGTTTATCGATCGAAGAAGGGCGGAATTCTCGTACCTCTAGCCTTTCGATAAAGTCAACATCCTTTGGAAACCCGTTAGTTAAACGGTTCTAACGCAGCACATGAAAACACTTCTTTAATAGGCCTCTACCAAATTCGCGGACCATAATTGCTTCGTTAACTGCCTAGGTACTTAACTTTCTCTATAGCGGCTATACTCTAACCCTATTAGCAAAGTAATTCTACAAGACTAGATGTATTAGTCGCAGAAGTCCACAAAGTCTGTTAGGGGCCTTAAGCTAGCAGGAATGAAATCCTCCATTACTATCTACTTGTATGTCGGAACCCAACGTTAGTGTGGAGGTTATCTTCATTGTCAACAGCTCGCTAATGGGTCATTTCCAAGCGGACATCAACCCTTTATTATTAGTTTTTCTTTTCTCGATCTTGTCATATCAAATAATGCCTAGTTTACCCGTGTTGACTTCGCCTACTTAGATTGTGATTCACTGCTGTCATAGTTAATCTGCCGTTTTCTGCAGCTAGGGAAGATAACAGTTCTGACCTTTCAACTTCGAGCTAAAATGGTAAAGCATATTTGCACCCGGGGTCGTCTGTACGGGTTTTGTTAGTTGCTGGCTTCTACTAGTTCGCTAATACGACGTTGGGATACGTTGTCTATCTGCTTTGTCGGTTCGTCCGTAACTACTGGCTGGCGAATGCCCCTTCGAGTTAAGCGAATTATCTTTGTTTGGTAACGAGACGACTTCAGGGGTTACATTCAACATGTATCCCGAACGAAATTTCCAACTGCTAAAAGACGCTTTTTACCACCCTGCGAGAGATTTATAGCCGCGGCGTTGGCACTTCTAGCTACGCCCTTTAGAATGTTGCTATTCATGGTAGAAGGTGCTGATAATGAAAAGATGGGCTCTTAAGCAGATCGTTTGGCGCCATATACCACACCGTAAAGGCTCATAGATAACTACTTCAACGATACAAACAAAGCAGTTAAATACCTGGAGTAAATATATGGGTTATCCCTCTTTCCTTAGATTTACATGTACATTAAGTACATCTAGGTAGTTGATAGGCCAAGCCTTGTATGCCAAAATAGCAGTGCCACGTTAAGATGTATTACCAAAGCAGTTTAACTTCGTTGCTCCTTTTAAGCATAACACAATTGTTAATGTAAATCAATATCACGATTTAAATAGTACAAAGCTTTAAAGCCATTAACTACCTATTTAATAAGCTTTCGTAAGCTTCTCTTTGGGATTTTCCTTCCTTTTTTATAATTATAGGTTTTTTCTTAGTTATTATTGCAGTGGTTGTGGAATACCTATCTACCTACATGTAGTACTTGGGTAGGTAGGTAGGTAGGTAGGTAGGTAGGTATGTTTGAGATACTTTGCACAGTACTTCTCGCACCTCCCCACCAAGTAATCTCCATCTGCGGGCTCCCGCACTTGGCTATGAATTGTGATGGAGTCTTTATCTCTAGCTGTTTCAAATTAGCGAATCCCCGTGTCTATTCCTAAAGGGGCTAAATCCCGTTGCACTAGAGAGGATGGCCTTTTTTAACTGAGCATGATCGACAGACCTCTGCCGCTTTTGCCTACCAACCCTATCTAGGCCATAGCATCTTTCTCTACGTACTAAGTAGGTTAGGTAGGTAGGTAGTCTTGAAGGATAGACTGATTACGGTAATATCATTAGTCCGGTACTGCCTAAGGTAATAAAAAGGTTACTTTATACGGGTTAAATAGTAAGCTGAATGAAAACTACTAGCAGGCTGGAAACTTAAGTACCTAGTGCATGTATGAAGCCTCGCTGCAAGCAATTCTTAAAATATCCCCAGATTACATCAACTTGCCTAAATACGACACCGGGCTAATGCTATCTACCCCGTTCCAGCTGACCTTCACACTTAACACTTTCTTGGCTGCTGCTGCCTGCGCGAAGCAATCAGCCACTGCACTATACTTTACGGATCGGTCCCCTTTTATAAACTAACCTAGAAACTTTTATCAAGAAGTGAGATTCGAATAGTACCAACACTATGATGTACTTATTCCCTGACATAGTAGATGAAACTTAACATCAAACAACTAACCCTAAATATCAAGCTACTTACCAGCACGAAAAGGGGGTAGAGATCCTGACATGAACCTACTATGACCGCCAAGCGGGGTTACTCGAATCCTGCAGGTGTATACATACCGGATGATGGGTACACGACGGTATCATCTATACTATGTACATATGTGTGACAGCCACAGGAAAGGGAACCGATGCAGGGATTAGATATTAGTGTTCGATAATGCTTCTATGCAGACTTCTTTCAATATCTCCCCTATCTTACGGTATATGTCAGCTTATTAAATATTACATGCTAGTTACTATATCGCTTTCCGGTCAAGACCCTTCTCTAAAATCTAATACATTTTTACCCGTTAATCTGGCCAATGGACCTGTCAACTTTTCTTTCTAATCCTAGACATAGAACCAATAGTCTACTCATTACAGACAATAAGTAAAATACCTACATAACCCCTGCACGTACCTATGGAAGTTCGCGACTATATAGTAGTAGCTCATAGAGGAGGGGTATATAGGTAGGTACTTAATAAAACCTACGTTAATAAATTAGCCCTGTCCAATTCTTAACCGGTAGATGACAATATTTGCCTAGGGTGAACTTGGGAGTTCATCGACCCGAACGCATAAAGTGGGATCAAATATTTATTATCAGTATACCTATCTGTTTAGTGCATACGTATTCGGTGTTAACAAGATGGCATAATTATTGAGATCTCATTAAGCAAACCGAGAATATTCCTTAAGAGTTTACAAATCTAGCCCACGATCGATTTTTAACGAAAATTCACCATGTAGACATGGAAAGACTACAGACAGCCGGTCAGTTGTAGAATGGTTTCATACGTGGCCTCATTCTTCCCACCTTCGCTGTGACAAGGCCGCTTCTTGGGTGGTAGAGGTGGCATCAATAAGCTTTTTTTTTTCTATCGATGCACCTATTCTACAGGACCAACGCAGCAGGGCGATAGAACCTTACATGAATCCTAAAACCCAAGCGTATAGATACCTAATGTTATCTATAACTATAAGGAAAATTACTATAGGAGAAACGATCGGGAAAAGGTTACGTATCTCATGTAAATTGGTGCAAGGGTGAAGTCAAATTTGGGTACCGGTATGTAAGAGAAAATAAACAGGTAGTTAATGGAACTTTTCAGGTGCTAGCATCTGATGGCTAACACTGAATAAATGTTAGGCTCTGCAGCCCCTCCCCCTCATCAGGTACTTACATAATAAATACCTAACTAGGTACTTGGTGGCTCATGCTCTAATTCTGATTCGGTGAGATATCAGATAGAGTAACTTGTAACCCGGTAGTCACTGTCCATTGAAGGTTCTATGTATTGTAAGTTTGCTGGCAAGCCTCAGACTAGTGGCTTAAAAAAACATGCCTTTTCCGATAAACCCACTACAACTGTCGCATCAACTCTCCAGTACAACGTTGATCTAATTCCATAAGGCGGATCATCTCACTTTCACAACCGCGAACCTCCATTCCCTCTGCTATCGTGGGTGACATTTCTATCACTGCCCCATTGTCGCATTAACATACTTACATACATGGCTATTTCAGCCCGGAACGCATCTTGCACGCGTCCGTTGCCTCTTTCACGATCCACGTGGTGATACATCATAACAACGATCATTAACCAATACCGGTCCAAGTTTGGTGCTGCCTTACTAAGTTTCTGCCCATCACTTGTTTTCCTATCTCCGCGCCTCATAACATCCTTTCGAATTTTTGTATAAGGAATTGTTCAAGCCTACAAGATACACAAGATAAAGATACACAAGATCCTATCAGACCGATTATCAATAAGCACGAGGCTACCAGAGAGCCACCCGATGGATCCTTTCTCTCCGACCCAAGAACCCGACGAGGGTTATTCCGAGCATCCCCTTAATCCCTCCGATTCAGGTAGTCTTACCAGTAATGCGTCGCTGACGGCGAAACGACCAGCTGCCGACATACCGGCATGGCTGTCGGCTCAATTACCCACATTGTCGATACACCAGAAGACTCGTAAGTCTACGAATTCGATTACCAACCCGATATTCCCCATAATTGACTTAATGTCACTATTCTCAATTCAGTTCTCCCCTAGCTATATTGTATAATTTGTTATGCTGACATGACCTTTTGGGTTTTTAGGACTAGCAATGTTAATACTAAACGAATTACCTACCACCGTGATCGCCGACATCGTCATGAACGGACTAAACCCTCGCCTTTATATCAACTTCGTGGAACGCCTACCACCGGAGATATGCCTTAAAATCCTGGGTTATCTAGACCCTGTGTCGCTGATCCATGTTGCAATGTGCTGCCGGGGCTGGTACGATTTGGCTTTGGACCGCAAACTATGGGAGCGACTATTCTATTTAGAAGGGTGGAAGGCCATACCATCCGAAATCTTAGCCGCAGAACAGAGGATGAATGAAACCCAAGTTCCATCTCAAAAGGTAGAGTCTTTCGAAGACGGCCACGCGAATAAGAAACGAGCTGTATCGGAACCAGCAGCACAGGATAACGAAGACTGTGATATGGTCGACGCTGATACAGCTGTAATGCAAGGGTCTATAGCTGACCAATACAATGTGAGTTTATTCTACCCCCGGAGGTTAGACTCGAGAGATGCGTTTATTAGACAAGAATCGTGTCTAACCCGTATGATAAGAGCACTTTCCACACTCGCCAGCCTGGGGAGAGTGGTTCGTCTGTTCAGAGTAACATTAGTGTTATCCAGCATATGGGCAGCCTAATAATGAAGTCGCCCAGCCCCATACAGGATCAAAGAGGGCAACCTGCTCCCCGAGCATCGAAAGGTAAAGGCAAAGCGACTATCGAATCACTTATTGAGACTACTTCTAGCTTATCCAACCTACTGAAGTCTGCGCTTTGGATTTACGATTCGATTGATCGCAGATACAAAATTAATTGGAAGTACCTATATACGATGAGACGAAGGCTGGAACGCAATTGGGATCGTGGCCGGTACAAAAACTTCCAATTGCCTCATCCGGATCACCTAGATGAAGGACATAACGAGTGCATCTACAGCCTCCAATACAACCCGGAGTATCTTGTCAGTGGCAGCCGAGACCGTACGCTACGAATATGGAACCTACGTACCCGGCGTCTTATACGACCACCTCTTATAGGCCATCAAGGATCAGTTCTCTGTTTACAGTTCGACTCGGATCCTGAGGAGGACCTAATTGTCTCCGGAAGTAGCGACTCGGATGTAATTTTATGGAAATTTTCCACAGGCGAAATCATCCAGCGACTAAAGAAGGCGCATAGGGAATCAGTTCTCAATGTCAAGTTTGACAAACGGATCCTCGTAACATGCTCCAAAGACAAGACAATCAAGATTTTCAATCGTGTCCCATTACGACCCGGTGATTTGGGATATGGCGGGACCCAAGGTGTCAGCCCTGTACCAATAAACCTTAGAAATTTCGGTTTCGACGACTCGCCTATTAACCAAGCCGCTATTAAACCACCTTACACGATGATCGGATGTCTTGAGGGGCATGGCGCCGCCGTGAACGCTGTCCAGATTTGTGATCGCGAAATCGTCTCAGCGAGTGGCGATAGACATATCAAAGTGTGGGATTGGCCAAATCAAACATGCCAGAGGACTTTTCTTGGGCATAATAAGGGTATTGCCTGCGTCCAGTATGACGGTCGGCGTATTGTGAGTGGAAGTAGCGATAATGAAGTCAAGGTCTTCGATCGAGAAACAGGTCTCGAAGTTGCGAGTTTGCGGGCGCATGGCAACCTTGTCCGTACTGTACAGGCCGGGTTCGGCGATCTTCCTTATAGTATCGAGCAAGATCGGCTGGAGGCAAAGGCTGTCGACCAGGCATATTTTAAGGCTTTAAATGCTGGAAACCTCGAACAGGAGGTCCAGTCGTTGAGGCGTCGACCACATAACGCGGGTAGTCGCCGGCCTGAGGATATTACTGCATACGGGGCCACGCTTCCTCCTGGCGGCGGTGGCGGTCCTTACGGGCGAATAGTTTCCGGTTCTTACGACCAAAGCATTATAATCTGGCGGCGGGATAGGGAGGGTGTCTGGAAGAGCGCACATACGCTTCGCCAGGAAGAAGGCGCGGCAGCAGCCCTCAGACAGACGCCTTCTCGTTCTACATCTAGAGTACCTCCTACATCGTCAGTCCCACCTTCTACTCATGACCTACCAGCGCCTCCCGCAAGCGCTCCACCAGCGCAAGCACATCCGAATTTCACTCATGTCGAGCACCCTATCCTCGCCACCATCACCCCTCAAACGACTTCATCATACACACAAATGATCGATACTTGTGTGCCGCAGGGGCCAGCAGCCCTCCAACAAGCGTTAACCTCCTATCCGACCATGTTAACCTACCAGTTTCACATACAATCGGCCATCAGTCGCGAACCTAACCCCATCGTCCGCTCACAGCTAAGACAAGTTGTCAGCAGTGCCGTGAACAGAGCACAGCTTGCCCAAAGTCGCATCAGAGAATCCGTGCAACAAGCTCTTTCAGCAACTACAACCGCCGGAGAGACGTCGGCTCAGCTAGCCAGCCAGCATAACCCATCCAACATTTCTACAACGGGGCACGCTGGAACAAGCAACGGTGGTGGCCCTCCCCCTAGTCTCACTAATATGGTCACACCGCACACCCAACATCAGGCTCAACAAGCACAGCCCCAACCACAGACTACAACGTCTCAAGTACAGGGCCAGCAACAGCAGCACCCTCATATTCTACAAGCGGACACAAGCCCCGCCAGAATTTTCAAGTTACAGTTCGACGCACGACGGATAATTTGCTGTAGTCAGACAAGCACCATCGTGGGCTGGGACTTTTGTAATGGAGACCCAGAGCTCGAAGAGGCATCCACTTTTTTCGGGACTGTAGAGTAGAAAGCTTTCAAGGGCTGTATTGTTTACGGGATATATGTGTACATGGCGGTATGAGTATCGATGACTCGAGTCGAAGTAGTATCGATATAGCGATGTTGAACTAAATAGAGTATAATGGTAAAAACAGAGACCTTCCAAAACCCCTTTGTGGCGTAAACTCCAATAACTCCCTTCTCCATCTACCTGGAAAGTAAGCTCGCTCGCTAGTCTCGTAATATCACCTCGCTGCCTCTTGCATCTTGCTGTTAGCCTCCGGGGGTTCGTCAATGAATTCGGGTACTTCGTCCCTCATGAAATCAGGCACGCCACCGGCCTCCATGCCCGCGCCCTCCATCTCCATCTCGGCACCCAGCAGCTCCAGCTCCGCATCCAGCTCCGCTTCATCTACATCATCGGGGACCTCATACCCGCGGCTCAGGGTCTCGTTGATCTCGTTGCCCACGTCCATGAGATCGGCCATCTCGTCCTGCATGCGCTCGATCTTGTCGAGGTCGACCTTGCCGTACTGCTTCTTGAGCTCCTTCTGGGTGGTCTTCATGGCGTCGACGGTGGTCATGACGCCGGCCAGGTTGTCCTGCATGGTCTGGGCCTGCTCCATGTTCCACACCTGCGACTGCAGCTGGTCCCGCTGCGACTCGTATTGCTTGCGCCGCTGGAGCACCTTCAGCGCCTTGGCTTTCAGCGCCGACTTCCCCGGCCCCTCGCGCATCTTGCCCATCTTGCTCTGGTACGTCCCGAGCTCGGCGTTCAGGGACGCGATCTTCACGTCGAAGGACGAGATGCGCCCGTCGAGGTTCGATATCGCGGTGTTGAGGGTGGGCTTGGGCGCCTTGGGGGCGCTGCCGAAGAGGCGGTTCATGGTGGTGGTGGGGTTGGAGATCGTGTGATCGGCTTGTTGGCTTTTTGGTTATTTGGGGGTTTGGGGGTTTAGCTTGTTTTTTGAGGAGGGGGGTTTTTGCAATGGGTTGGAGGTATTCTGGCTCGGGAATGCGAATTTGTTAGGTTACCGTACTCGATATAGGGTTTATAGGTAGTGTTTTGCGGCCCCTCTCTACCAGGTAGAATGCGAAGTTGTATCAGTTGCATGCAGCTGGATAACGGCAAGCGGAATACTTACTTCAAAGGTTGCTTAGGCGACAACGTGAGCTTGGTGGGGCCGAGAGTGCAATGACGTCCCGAGCGCGTGTCAGCTGTCAGTTAGGTGGCACTCCTTTCCCAGCTGGTGACTCAGCTGGTACGTATAGGTATCTGACTTTGTGTAACCTACCTTACCTAAGGTTACCTCTCTGTGACATAAATTATAACTTAAATTTATGTATGGCTCTCATGATTCTATCTAATCTCCATGACTTATACATTCTGATACTTGCGTCGATTTAAACATTAAAATCTAAGGGATATCCCAAAGAGGCAGATGCAAAATAGACTTGTTTGCTAGGCACATTGTCGAATAGCACGATCCAATTGTACACTCTGGTAATCCTATTTCTTCGTTAAAATGGGTTGCTTAGACAAGCTACATTGTACATGCTCATTGCTCTGAATACACTCCCCAACACGGCCAATTCGAATGAATTACCCGATATTGTCTCATATTTGGAGCTGATTTGGAGTACCAAGACCTGGAAGGGACATATGGTTATTGGAAAGACTAACAACTATAGCCACTCTGATAAGTGGCGGCTAGTAAATGTCTTAGGGTTATGTATGAGGTTTCTTATAAGCTGGTTAGGTAGGTAGGTACTCCAAAGGAAACGCGAGGCGAACACCATGGGATGACCGTTACTACTAATCATAGTCAAGCCATTTCGCCCGAATACCTGCAGCGAGCATCGGAGATTCTGGACAGTTCCGTTCGGACTGTGTCAATACCTATCACATCCGCACACCCATGGCAAGCTGTAGATTTGAATGGCGTTAGGCACTTCGATTGTACACATTAGAATTGTGTCAGATTCGCGGAACCGACCCGCTAGATTTATTGATTAATCAATTTTTACGATGCTATATAGTTGCATGTCTTGGCTTGATGTTGTGATTCCCGTTGAAAATTGCAACATCGTCACCCATGACGAGAGAGGAAGAGAGCGTTGGTGAGATAATATGCGTAAGGTATTATCGATTATTACTTCCTTGGAGTTTACAGATCAACGTCCTACTTGGTTAAATATGTCTCAGTTTAAACATTTCTTTCGGAGAAATGTCTTGGTCTAGACTGATCTCGTTGTATGAAGAACTTGGCAATGTGGCGTTCGTGTTGTAATTTGCTTTTTTATGACATACCTATGTTGAGGCCACGCTTATTAAGTCCTACCGGCCATGCATTTTCAGCCCGTCGGTAGGGTGCAGGTCCAACTAATCATCTTCCAATAACTTATAGTTCCGCGCCCTCGTGTTGTAACGATGTGGCTGGCGAGTATGTTCGAGGATCGGAAAGGAATGGTTACGAATGGCCACCATGCCGACCAAATAACGTGTCCATGTAAGGTCCCGATAGTAATGTCACCTAGATCTGCACGTTTCCTGTGAGTGTATTGCTGATGTCCTTTGACTAGAAAACTATATTTGTATTAGGATTGGCTCTTTACGTTTTGCCTCGGCCAAGCTTCGTCTCCTATATAATACTGTCAACCTTGGCATTTTCTAAGGCTGTTTTTGAGAGGTGGACTAAAATCTGGATGCTTTTCAGTAACACACTTTCAAGACGGTGTGAAAGCGTGTGATGTATCGCAAGCGGCCTTTACGAGCTAATAGCTCGTGCCAACAGGGAAGGCCATTTTCCCTATGCGGCCAAAGAAATCCTTTCCCTCGAGCACTTGCTAGTTGGAAGTTGATAACGCCACGCTCACGAGTTCCTCAAATTGGGGTCGTTCCGTGGTATGAGAAGCCAACTAGCCAACTAGCCAATTTAGTTCAATTCTAGGTTGAAGCAAGCGGAGGCAGGTCCTAGTCCTCGATCCCATGCACGAGTCACTTATGATCAGCCAGCCTTGGGCGTAGATTTACTGTCTTTGAACAGTAGGGTGAGTGAATTACGTGGTGGAGACATAGTACTATAACTTAGTTAAGAGAATCGATGTACCTAGTATACAGGGGGCTAATTGGAGTTCGTACCTGTTGGTTACTTAGGTATCTAGTAAAAGAATCTGCTGTTAAATCAAATCTAAAATGTCGACAAACCCTTCTAATGTTCACCGGCCGTCAGTTTCCCAGTATGGGTCCATGCAATCTATAACAGTCCAGGTGTGAAGAAGTCATGTCCTAGACCGTTCTTCTGCTACTTAATACCACGATAAAATAGGTTAGAATGGAACTAAAAGTTTGAAGGCGCGGAGAAGTGACAAACCGCTAAAACTTGAGAGGTTATCAAAGTTGACAAGCCCTCCTCATGAGGCTTACATGGATTCGACAGCTGCTTACATTCGCTACCAATCACGGGAGATGGAAAAGAAGGCTAAATGCTTACTTTGTTGGTGCCTCATGCACCAAGGGCAAGTCCCGGGAAGTATAATCATGACGCTGCCATAATATATGGTGCAACCACACGGTGACCAACTCATACAACTGTCCATCCCTATTTCGTGCAGGCCAACTCCGCCACCTAGTGTTTGAAATTAAGAGCTGTGATAGCAGAAGCAGCTTGGCCGTTATAAATAATGTCTTGTGGAAAGTAAGTATAGAAATTCTTCATTTAATTAACAGATTAATTATAATGTTTTTTTCGTGAAAGGGCGGATCACTGCCCACTATAATCAAGTCTGAGGTCCCAAACGGGTCTTCCCGTCCAAGATCACATCTGCAGCCTAGAATCTAGAGCACCTCGCGTGAGGACTCTGACTGGGGTGTTGAAGCTAGAGCTCCCAAAATGCGTGGCTGAAATCTAGAGCCAGGTTATACTGTAAAGGCTGAAGAATGAATTGTGCTGATTGGATAGGCTAGAGTTGCTCTCTTGCGCTACAGTGGCTTGCATGCATTATAGAATCCTGGATTCACCCTTTGGCTAAACATACGATTTACGGTCACACGGTGAAATGAAGAGGTCTCGTCAAGGGGTCGTGGCCGCTAGTCAGACGCCCACGCAGAGCATTCCCGACTGAACTTTCATCAAGATCGAATAGATCGGAGAGGAATCTCGTCCATGCCGGAACGCCATCCTGAAAAAGAAGAAATTAGGGCGCAGTATCGGGGATAAAGCAAGCGCCATCATGGAGCATTACGCTTGACTACGCAAGGGCCCGAGGCCATGGAAATACCTAACCAATGGCGATAAACGAGCATCGAGAATGTGTATATAAGCCGTCCAGATTCCCTCGAAATTCAAAGTTATAACCATCATCGCAGACCATCAAACCTCAGTCTTCAGTTTCTACATCTCTCGTCAACTCACTACAGACACTCTCCTATCTCTTCAAGTCTAACACCCTTACGACATCCAAAATGCAGTTCAGCACTATCACCATCTTCGCTTTGGCTGCTGTTGCCACTGCTGCCCCTGCTGAGGTCGTCGAGGTCCGCACCACTCCGGTCGGGAGCTGCACCAACAGCCAGCCGAACCAAGTCTGCTGCTCTAACGGCCTTTTGGGTTGTCTAATCCCAATTTTGGGCCAGACCTGTGGTGGCCAGGCCTACTGCTGCAGCGACAGTGCCATCAACAACGTAAGTGAAATCTACAGAGCTACAGCTACTCCTTTATAAAAAGTTGTGGTTGCTAACCGCTTTTACGTTCATAGGGAGTCGTCACCATTAGCGCCCTGAACTGCTTCCAGCTCTTCTAAGTGTAATACGGCAGGTGAATTGAGGGCTTGTGGGGGATAAAGGGAACTACATAACTCAGAATCAGGAGGATGATGAGAAAGGCTCATTAATGAGCACTGTATTTTGATTTAACTTGTCATGGCCTGACCACATTCGTTTAGCTTCGGAATTCTACAATTGTATGACACAGCATAAGCTTTTCCTCTATCCGTGAACAGTCTGATTCATGATATAAACTTCATATTGACACCTGAATATACAAAAGATATACAAGGCAAATTAACTACATCACTCTTGAAAATATCGCTGTGCACGGGGAGTAATAGACCCCTGGGCCAGCCCTAATGTTTTAAAGGGGTTCAAATACCTACTACTAAGACGATCACCATTTCTTTTCTAACAAATGGTAAGAAATTGAAGACCGGCCAGAATTTTAGACGTGAACTTCTTCAATAGCTATAAGTAGATATAATGCGTTGAATAAAAAGGCCTTATACTTCTTGAATCGCCTTAGTGAGCTATTTAATCAAAAGCCCAATCTCATGCTAGAGTCTGCAAAGTTGGTGAAATGGGTTAGTTAATTAGAGAAGTAACTCTGGTTTAGTGTTAGGTAAAACGTCTTAATGCAATGCTATGTGTTCTTGCGTATGTTAAAATATATATGCTTAATAATGAGTTTCGAGAGTTTGGTTTGTCCATAAGTTATCACTTTGTCCAGGATTAACAAAGCTGACGATTTACTAAACCGTACACCTAGCTGAGGAGTATCTAGGGGACTTCAAACTGCAACTATGTTATACAAGACAAAGTATGGAGAATGGCCGTCGAATACAGCTAGGAACTGGATCGCCACACAAACCCTGTCCTAAGGATGTGCTCTTTCCCCAGAAGCGACCACAATAAGCAAACTCATAGGACGGCTAAGAATTCAAATAATTGCCAGTACAAATCATTAGTTTGCATAGGACAGTTGGTACCCCTATTAATTCTCCATTTCGAGCTCATACCCCTTATACCTTACCCACTTATCCCCTGACACGTCCACCTTGTAGGTACTACTATACTCCCAGAGGAATTGCTTATCCGACAGCAAGTAAATAAGGGTAGTTTAGATGGAACCCTCGTCTCATCCATTATTGGAGGATTAATCTCATGTGAGGTGTAAGTATTGATAGCCTGACGCTTGGATGGCTTAGGTCTTTTTGACTTTGCAAATATTATGGCATTAATTAAAAGATCTTACCTAGGTAGGCTAGGTAAGTACTCTTATTAAATTCTTCCACGACGACATACTGTCAATTCCTAATCCGAACAGGACTTACCTGTCGGTTTTGGCAATAGCTGGGCCTAATTCGAAATTGCTGTTCTCGGATACGCCCCTCTTAGGTTTGCTCACAAATAATATCAGTGTTATTCGGCAGTATAGAACTTGGTTATGGTAAAAGCTTATGCTCCGCTGGAACTAGGGTAAGCTCAAATAGAAGACTTTATACGGCTAGTTAACTAACTATTATCAACTAGTTTCACTGCAATCATACTTATTGTTGTCTGGATCAGAATGGACGCATTGCCAACAGAAAGGTTTATTTTCCTGGCTATGGTTCTAAGGAACTATTATATATAACTCTTATAAAGACTCGGATATTGCCTTATGAAGATGCCTAGCTACGAATTTAGGGCGTTGATAGGGTCCCATGCGCCACTAGTGGAATAAAAGGGAAAAGGAAAACTACGTAAGCCACTTATAATTATAATCTAGTTCTTTATACAGACGATAAAGACTAAATATTTCCGAGTTCATATTCCCTGGTTCTGGGAAGCTATGCCTGAGCTTCTTAGATAATTATCTAGGTTGATTCTATATGCCACATCTCTAATAAACTGTACCGCTCATAACAAGGCCATACCTATGTCTATTCAAAGGGGTGCATATCCGATCCCGCGGTAAATATATAGTAGGCTCGCTTCAACAGAGCGAATCGTTATCGATTTAATCTGTGAAAATCCTCAAGTATGGTCCGGTGCGGCTAACTCTAAAGCCCTATGACCTCTATATCGATAGAGGTCTTGGGTACTGAGAAGGACCTTTCCTGGAGTAAGCGTGTACCTATTGACACAATGCTGTCCCTGCAGCCTCCCGACTAACCCCGACTGATTTATATCAGCTGAAAGATTGCCCCCGTCTAGTTGAGACGAGTGATAGAATCTGCCGCTGGTTTCTAATCCTATGTATGGTAAGGCGGGCCGGAGCTAGCGTTGCGTACTGCATTGTATGAGTAGCCCACAACGTCTAACCTTTAAGCCTCTATCCTATTGTATACCGTATAGATGTACAGATGAAGACAGATAGACTATATCCCCACTATGTTAATCAATTGATGGGACTCTCGCGCATATTGACGAATAGTCGGCGCGGCGATTTTAGTTTCGGAGTATTCGACCGATCGATAATTCATTCAGGAATATTCTTTCCGTTGCCAACCTCTTGGCACTAGGGGAAGTTCCGGCTGTGACTGGTCTTGGTATTCCTCCTCTAGTGTTGGAGAAAGCCACTCTTCCCTCCTGCGGGCTTTAGTGAACATTCGCGGTCCACATTGTGCTAGGAGGCAGACGATGGTTAAAAGGACAACAGTCGAAACGGCTGCCACTGCGACGGCGATGATAAAGTCCTTCAGGAAGTTGTCGTTAACGGTCGTCGAACCCACTTCGCCAGACATGTTGCTATATATTCGGGATCGCCGGGGGTTTATAGGCGAGGGTGAAGAAGAGTCGGGACTACTAATAGTGATGCGAGGTCGAAAAGGATATGGATAAAGTTAGGTGATAAATAGATAATAAGTTAAATACGACTAACTATATCTAAGTGCAATGTGAGGTGTCAGCAAGGCCACCTTATCTAGGCAGCGACGTGGATGCCTGTTGGACGCTCTTTGTATGTATAATAGAAGCAGCCCGCAGGTATAAAGCGAGCAGCGTAGGGTGTCTTCAAAGAATTCAGTTTCGAACAAAGGTGAGATTGATTATTACAAGTAGCCAACTGGCTATGGGTGGTAGTCTACCTATGTATAAGCCAAATTCTACTTTAATGACAGCCGTCTTGCACCCTGGATGCACATGTCTCGTATATAGGTAGACAACTACATTGGTAAAGTCCTACATGTATCCGAGACAGCCGATTTGACAGCGAGCATGTCCCTAGAACAGGAATGGTAGGACGGTAGCAGTGTCGTCTATATAGCGCTAGGCGAAACGCGCGTTTAGATATTTATGATTGGCTGTTATTGATTCTGCTGTGAGACATAACCCAATGTTCAATTGGTACACAGCGTAGGGCTATGTTTTGCGGAGGATTAGCTGGTCCTATAAATAGACGCCTGGGAAGCGCCGTTGAATTAGGAAGACAAAAACCGGGATGCATTATAATTTCGTGGATGGAACATTATAAAATGCGTAGTTCACCTAGATACCGATTCGTTTACTTAATAGTATAATTATTTGGGGGGATTTGCCTTATAAACTTACACTTGCACTAGAGATTGAAACCCTATAAGTTACATGTAGGGTACATAAGGTGGACAGAACTAATGAAGCCAAGCGACATGTGGATTTAGGACTGTCACTCGTTTGATCAGTGGCCTCTTTCCGACTTGCCTTATTGGGTAAACAAAGTGGCGCAGGTAGTTTCACAGCATACTTTTGTCGTCAACCAACAGTATCTTAGACCTAAGTTATATGAAACAAATGTTGGTAAGGGAGTTGAGCCGAGCAAGGTCATACTGGACAAGGAGGAAGATTAAATTGTTGTGGCGTTGGGCTTAGACAGTTGTAGAAGGAAACCCGCTGTAAATCTGGAAATGGCCTTGGCCTTGATTTATGGCTTATGTACCTGCATCAAGGACTGGTTAAGAGATAAGGCCCGGTGACGTCATGAGCGAAACAAGTACGAAATAGCGGACAAGCACCTTTGCGACGTCAAACATTCTATGGAGCATTTAGTCCGCCAGCTTTCTAGAGCTACGCAAAAAGAAGAAAAGACAAGTAACCCCATCTGTATAAAGTAATTAGAACCAAAGAAAAAAAAGATATCATATATATATAATAATAATTTTCTTTAATTATTAAGAATAGATCGCGATGAGCTATGCGTTTAGAGCGTACTCGCAGTTGACAGCCTCGAGCATACGACACTTCACTGGTCGCCGTCTTGGCAATATTTATACTTCAACTTTAATACCGCCGGCGAACGCAAATCGATGTTTTACAACTACACCATACCTGAGGAACCAGAAGCTTGACGACGAGACGGCAAGAGAAACAAACAAGAGAGACCAAGCAGCACATGAGCAAGACGTAAAGGCCGGAATTGAAGATGCAACAAAGCAGCAGATCAAACGTCCTTGGCACAGGGAGGGCGCCGACGAGCCTCCCATCAGCGAGTCGAGGAGGACTATGAATAAGACCATGACCAAGGGTATTATTGCACATGTTCCGTTCCATTGGCCTTCAAACAACCCAATGGACTGATAATCAACCAGGCAAACTACTGACCACCCCAACCCGACTCCTGAAACTGATCCTGCCTCTCCCCGTCGACGCGACTCACGACGAGCGCGGCAACAAAGGGGAATTCCGATCCCTCGCCCAAAACGAAGACATCCAACCCCTAGCCCTGCTCGTCCACCCCCAGCAACCCCTATCGTACCTCGAGCGCCTAATCCAAGCCGAGCTCCCGCCCATCCGCGACAGCGACGGCCGGGAGAAGATGCCCAGCGTGTATTTCCTAGCCGAGAGCTCCGAGAGAGACGAGGCCGGGCGGGAAATCGGGATAGGCAAGAAGAAAGCCAACATCGCGTCGTACTCGGGGCTGGGCCGCGAGGGCGCCGACACGCCCGCCGAACACAAGGACTGGGTGCGCTGGAGCAGTTCCACCGAGATCGGCGACTTCATCCGCGACGCCGCGCGGGGCCGCGAGTTCGCCATCGAGATCTCGGGCCACGACGCCGAGATGCGCGTCGGCGTGCCGAGCTTCAACGACCGCACCCACTACATGCGCGTCCGGCTGCGGCGCATGTCCCAGAAGATCGAGGAGCTGTCCAAGATCAAGCATGAGTGCGACATGCTTGCCCATCGCGGCGTCCATCGGATCGCGAAAGCCGGATTCGTCGTTCTGACGGGGTGGTGGGGTGCCGTCTACTTCCTAACCTTCCACACTGATCTCGGTTGGGACTTGATGGAGCCCGTAACATACCTCGCCGGGTTGAGGCACGTCATCCTGCTCCTCCGCTTGGGACTACCTGAATCACTAACCCTCGAATAGTACCATGATGGGCGGTTATCTGTGGTTCCTGTTCATCAGCCGGGACTTGAGCTACCAGGCCGCGCTCAAGATCACAGTTTCGCGGAGGCAAAACATCCTGTACCAGGAACGCGGGTTTGACCCGCAGAAGTGGGAGAATCTACTACACGACGTGAATACGCTGAGACGGGAGATTAGGACCGTGGCGGAGGAGTATGATGTCGATTGGGACGAGATGACGGATCTCGGCGGGGCGGATGTTAAGGAAGTACTTGAGCACGAGGAGAAGAAGGGCGAAGGCGATCACGAGCACGAGGATAGGGATCGCAAGGAGAACGCGAGACATAAACCGGATAAGAGTCATGAGTCATGAGTCACGATACCCGCGCAAATACACATGCATAGAGAATATACCTGTAGAACAGTAGAATAGCTTGTAGTTTGTTCTAATCGAGATGACCTGGAGTTTGGGAATCTCGTGCTATGCAATCTAATGCGTGTGAAAGGCAAGAATTTGGATGATAAGGCCAATTTTTGTCTATACCTCCTATTACTTTCACCCCTTGTTTTGATTATCCATCATAAGAATCATCTCGGAGAAAAACACAGGATTTTGACCCTTGCCATTCCGGGCTCACCAAAGAGAAACCGCTCGACTGGTAGAAATTACACAGTATTAAGCATTAAGAATTTGTCTCAGAACCTTGATCTGTTCTAGAACACACTCCTTGCTAGTACCGCCCTTGGCAGATCGCATCTCGACGCTGCGCTCGTAGTCGAAATAATCGGCGATATCCTTCTCAAAACGAGCGTCGATCGATGTGAGTTGGTCGTATGTGAGCTCGTTCATGGGAGTATCGGTTTGTTCGGATAGGGCGACTACGCGACCCGAGATGTGGTGCGTCTCGCGGAATGGTACGCCCTTGCGGACGAGGTAGTCGGCAATGTCGGTAGCGAGCATGAAGGGGTCGAGAGCGGCTCGCATCTTCTCGGGCTTGATGGCGAGCGTGGCTAGCACACCGGTCGCGATCTGCACGCTGTCGCTAACCGTCTTGACCGTGTCCAGCATGGCCTCCCAGCTCTCCTGCAGGTCCTTGTTGTACGTGCTAGGCAAACCCTTCAGGGTCATCATAAACCCAGCCATCTGACCGAACACACGGCCACTTTTACCCCGCAATAGCTCCAAGCTGTCCGGATTCTTCTTCTGCGGCATCAGCGAGCTGCCGGTCGAGTACGCGTCGGCTAGCCGCACGAAGCCGAACTCGGCGGTTGAGTAAATAATCAAGTCCTCAGCCCATCGCGACACGTGCTGCATGAGCATCGATGCCCACTGCAGGGCCTCTGCTACGAAGTCTCTATCCGCCACTCCACCCATCGAGTTCCACAGCAGCCCCTCGAAGCCCAGCTCCGCGGCCATCATGTCACGGTCGATGTTGAACGGGTTGCCGGCAAGGGCGCCACATCCTAGGGGGCTCTTGTTGACGCGCTTGACGACCTCACGCAGTCTCTCTAGGTCGCTGGCGAAGGCCAAACTGTACGACATGACCCAGTGGCTCCAACGGATGGGCTGGGCGCGCTGCAGGTGCGTGTAGCCAGGCATGACGTGGTCAACCTCGCTTTCGGCGCGGTCGGCAGCGACTTGGAGGAAGGTCACGATGTAGCCCTCGATCTTGCGCAGCTCGTCCCGCAGCCACATACGCATATCGCATGCGACCTGCTCGTTGCGGCTACGCCCAGTGTGGAGCTTGCCGGCCACGTCTTTGCCAATGATCTCGCCTAGGCGACGCTCGTTGGCAGTGTGTATGTCCTTTTTCATAAGCAATCAGTTGCTTTCCCTTTTCTAGGCTAGATTTGAGGTTCTAAGCTGAAGAAGCACAGGCACACACCTCATCTACGCCAGGTACAATGACAAACGAGTCATTGTCCCACTCTTTCATAACAGCCTGAAGGCCCTTCTCAATCTTGTTGAATTCATCTTCTGTTATGATGCCACCCTTCTTGTTGGCCCTGGCAAAGGCGATGCTACCCAGGATGTCTTGTTTGTAGAGCTTCTTATCAAAGTGGATACTCTCGTTGTAAGCCACCATAAGGGGGTCAAGGCCGCCTGGGACGAAGGGTTAGCATACCAAGTCGAAAATGCCAAGTTGGAAGTGAGCGTTTCTCCTTAACACAACATTTGCAAATGAACATATTACTACGTACCGGTGAAGCGGCCTCCCCATAGCATGTTCTCTCCGGGCTTGGTATCCGATGCCATAATTGATGTTGGTCGCTCAGAGAAGAAGTTAAATCTGGGTGACTCATAAGAAGAAGGTGCTTCGATGTCGGGGTTCTCTTATCAAAACGAGAGACATGAAAATTGATTTCACCCCTCACATATCAATTGTTGCATATATCACCTCCCCTCATTTACATACCCACATACAAGCTTGTAGTGGGGTTATGCATAGAGATGATATCAAAATAGGGCTGTTAGGCTGAAAAGTTACATCCCGGTTCTTTCCTCATCTTATTTTTCAAGCAAACATTAAAAACAGCCGTAGCGATTATTTTACGGATTATCCCGCCGGTGTCCAATTCGCGCACTCTACATCCTGGTTGGAGGTAGTGTCGGTTGTAGGGGGTTGCCTTCTATTGTGTATAGACATTTGCTAACTTACCCGATTACTTATGTAGGTGGTAGGTATGTACGGATGTCCCTTTCAAAAGTCTTTTCCATGGGGCACCCCTGTCAGAATCTGGCCAGCCGTCAGATGGTCATGGCGCACCTGGCGAATATATTTACAAAGTATCTCTTTAAGCCTATTATCTTGAAATATTAATAACTCCTAACTTTAAAGTTCTAATAATGTAGAAAAAGTATAATGAATTTATTAAAGGCCAAATATTATTAAAATCAATTTTACATAATTTTAAACTTTTACTTTAAAAGATATAGCCCTTTTGAAATATTGGAATATTATAAGATACATGGCCCAAAATGTCAACCAGGTGCTGTTGGGCATGGCCAAAGCGTTTTAGGACCGACAAGGATCTCCCTATGGAAAAGACTTTTGAAAGGGACATCCGTACACTTCGATGAGAAAAGACCCTATGGTCCTCACTATAGCCCGAGGGTTCAAAATGACCCGTTGCGAAAAGATGGTAGATGCCTACAGGTAGGTACCTAGGTATGCTTGCTTCCACGGCAATACATGCTTAACAATAATTATTTTCTTATTGGATACCTGCAACTTGGTATGACACACGCCACCGTTTCTCTTATCTCTTAGGGCTGTAGATACCGAGGTACATTACGTATAAGTCATGACGATGGATGCATGCGGCTGTCAGGATTGTGTTAGGATTGTCAGGGTCGGGTCGGGAGGGAAGAATCTGGGGAAAGGGGAAATCCTAGATCAAGATGACCCCGAATAGCCCTAAAACGAACACCACTAACACCACTAACACCACTATCCCCTGATTTCCCCCCCTCATGACAAGACAGGTTTTTCTTTAACGAGGAGACTCCGTAGCCGCGAACCCCGCTAACTACCAAACATATCAGAGGCGCTGTTGTTTTTTCCACGCGCCAAGTCGAGTGGTATGACGTTTCCTTAAAGCCAACGAAACGGAGTCGCCGTTTGTAATCTGTTGGTATTATGTAGACGTCGTCCCACATTGACTATCAATGACATAGGTTAGGTTAGGTTATGTGTTCCTAGCAGGTAACTAACGAGGTTAACCACCTTACCTACTTATTTTTATCTTTTTCTTTCGGCTTCCACAGCCTCTTACGCTCTCACGATGAAATCTTATTGACTGCTCTCGGACTCATCCGTCACATGAGCACAACGTCTGTTGTTGAACTACCTACCTATTTTAGTACTTAAGCGTTATCAGCGAATCTATTGTACCGAAATGAGTGGTAACCCCCGCCTCATATAGATTTCACTCTCTACATAATTCCAACAGAGTATTCACCTCACCTCATCTCACCTCAACATAAGTTTCACACCCCATCCTATCTCAAAGCAAATGGCCCCGTCTATTGTCCATCTGCCAGACGGCCAGAGTTTCACGGTTCAGCCTGTATTCTCTGGCTTATTCTTCAAGTCTAACGAGCTCAATCACCACCACGGGCCATTCCCTGTTGGCTGGACCGTCGTCATACACAGTGAAGATCATCCTGAAGATCACCTTCAGGGTCTCACCCTTAAAGATCCCGCAAATGAGCCCCGCTCTAGGCGCAGCCATATTCACAAGTACAGCAAACCGACCTTGCAAAATGATACTATTTTTATATCATCCATCTCGAATCCCCCGAGTAGCGAATATAAGCCTCACGCCAGCCAGTCCCGACAGATAGCCATGTTTCTGTGGGTGACGCTGTACTGGTATTTCCAACAGTCTGAACCATCACCATACGTTTTAACAGAGCAGTCCAAGTATGCTCCCCCGGAAGCAAGACCTAGGGGCGAGTGGCGCATCAGAATTAAACGGGAGGGTGTCCTACGCACGCGGAACATGATTCCGAAATTAGAGAGGATGGGCCTGATATCAAGCCTGGACTCTGCTGTCGGAGAGAGTACCAGCGAGAGTAATCATGGATGGGACAAAATGTTCGTTACTCGACGAGCATTCTGGCAAATCCACAGCGGCCTATTTCTTTTTACTCTGCAGCCCTTGAAGCAGAGCTCGTCGTATCCTGGATCGCCTAGTAGTAGCCGGCCTACTTCCCCGGTTAGAAGCGATGCAGGCCAGCTAGCAACGTTATCCAACCAGCTAGCTGGTGAGGCGCCATCTTCCCCCATCGGACCATATCGCTCATCCTCTCACCTCCCAACATTCTATCCTCCCGCACCGTTGCAGTACATATTGACCAACAATGTCCGGCATCCGCTGCGACAGAAGCCGCCGCACATGGGAGAGATCTTTTATACTCGCTTCGTACCTAGTGTGGGGAAGTACCTATCATTTCGCGTAGCATCTCTCTCACCGAAGCCCATTCCTTGCCTTGGACCTATGGGACCTGCCGAACGAGAGAATACGCACCTAAATACCTTATCCGACACCTCACTTCTCCAGATGTGGCTTTCTAGCCCCAGAGTCCAGGCCTTCTGGGGCGGGTACCAACCCAACTTTCTCTCGAATGCTCTCCAGTCGCGCCATTCATTCCCGGCCATCGGGATGTGGGACGGCGTGCCCTTTGGATATTTCGAAATCTATTGGGTTAAGGAGGACAATCTAGGACGTTATATGGGCAACGACGCGCAGGACTTCGATAGAGGCATCCATGTGTTGATTGGCGAGGAGTGGGCGAGAGGAAAGGTTCAGCACTGGCTCTCGAGCATAGTTCACTGGTGCTTACAGGCAGACTACCGTACGATGAATATCTGCCTCGAACCAAGGGTTGACAATACGAAGTGAGTCTTACCACCACGCGCGGATGTCCGCCGGTTTATTAATACGTGCATTAGATTTATCCAGCACCTCCAGAACGGAGGCTTTGCGAAAGAAAGGGAAATATCTTTCCCGCATAAGCGAGCATGGCTCTGCCGACTTAGGAGAGACGGGTGGGATGGACCGTCCATGTGAGGATATTTGCAGAAGGATGATTAATGATACCAATTTCATTACTCTTGCATCCAGTGGCGCATCGATAACGACCTTAGACTCGGAGCGGGCGCTGCATGCATCTATTACGAGAGGCTGGCACTGATGCATATGCATGGCGGAGAAGGCGAAAGGCTTAGATTTGGGCTTTTATCTTCTAACCGGATTTTGACTTTACGAAGTACCACACGATATTCCACGAGAGAGGTCTGGTATCATTACCTAGGTACCTATCTACCCAGGTAAACATCATACACACAGCTGTTTTCTCGCAAGGCATAGGTACTAGATGGAAGTTGTCGATACGTACCTATTCAAAGCAACCCTTGGACGTGTTCGAGTTGTGGCTTGTAAACCTGTATGCTTGCTTTGATTCGTTTACCGGAATCCATCAAACGTACCATATGTAAGTTCCCGATTCACCCTGCTTTTAAGCTCGGGACCGAAATGGAAAATCAAGCTAAATTGGTGGCACGGTTGGTTCTGGGTCGTTGACCTCATCGATAGGTTTGCATTATCCCCTTGTTCCACGCTGCGCCCCCATAAGATATCACATATAGCTGAAGACCTGCTCGGGCCAGCTTTGTCCGGCCGGTATCACCTGTGCCCGGTTGCAATATGAGCTCGCGGATTGTATTTACAACTAGAAACCATACACGGCAGATGCGTGTCAATAGAATCTTAAACATTGTATTGGTGGCTTGGGTTAGTTCTAGGGGTATCCGGAACGAGCCAAAACTTTATTAATATCCGTTTCCACAGGCCGTTTGCAGTTCCGGAAACATCTTACCCTCTTAGCCAACTTCAGTTGCCCTTCTATCCTTAGGTAGTATACTCTTCTCTGCAATAGCAGCAATAGCAGCCGCCATGTCTACCGCCCCATGCACCATCCTCGTCGTCGGTGCGACAGGCCAGCAAGGGGGATCAGTGCTCGCCGAGCTCTCTCGACAGCTCTCGACCACACCCGAGGCCAAGGTCAAAGTCCTCGCACTAACTCGGACAGCTTCAACTCCCAGAGCACAGGCCCTACCAGCCAAGTACCCTTCCCTGAACCTCAGCGTCGTAGAGGGCGACGCTCAACATCCAGAGCCCATATTCAAGGCGCACCCGGATATCGATGCCGTGTTCAGCTACACGACGCCACCGGACGAGGAAGCACAGGCCACACATCTCATCGATGCCGCATGCGCACACGCCTCGCCTGAGAAACCGACGCACTTCGTCTTTTCGAGCGTAGATCGTGGCGGCGAGCCAAAGTCTTGGGATACTCCTACCGACGTCCCACATTTTGCGCAGAAGCACAATGTTGAGCTGCACCTCCGCACCGTCGCCGATGGCTCGGATGGTAGACTAACTTACACGATCCTAAGACCTGTCGCTTTCATGGATAATTGTAAGTACCTACCTACCTACCTGTTATTTCCTTTAGAAATGAAATGCAAACGCTTGGCCCCAGCCCGTTCCTTAGGTGCCCCCTCGAGTAACTCACAAGGGGGTTACCGTACCGATGCACAGCTCTTAACCACCCCCACCCCCACCCCCTTCCCCTTCCCCTTCCCCTTTATCCACCTACCCCTCGTAATAAACCTCCCCCACCGCTCAAGCCACCACCTTTCTAACCACCACCCCGCCCCCTCCCCGCAGTGAACCCAGGCGGCGCATTCGGCATGGTATTCGCCAGCCTCTGGAGCACCATGTCGGCGTCGCGCAAGCTGCAGCTCGTCAGCGTGCGAGACATCGGGCTCTTCGCCAGCAAAGCCCTCATCGACCGCGGCGACCCCGGCTTCCGCAACCGCGCCGTCGGGCTCGCAGGCGACGAGGTGACGCTCGCGGAGGCGCGCGCCGCGTACGCGCGGGTGGCTGGGGGTGCGTCGCTGCCGCAGGCGTGGACCGTGGTTGGGTGGGCGGTGCGCGGGCTGGTGGCCCGCGACGTGGGGTCTATGTTTCGCTGGTTCGAGACGGATGGGTACGGCGTCGATGTAGACGCGCTGAGGGCTGAGGAGCCGAGGGTGCAGGGTTTGGAGGCGTGGTTGAGGGAGAGTAGTAAGTTTGGGTTTGCGGGTGGGGAGGAAAGGGATGGATGAAGTTGTGGTTGGGTTGTGAGAAGAGAGTGTTAGGCACCTAGGTACCTCAGGGAATATGGAAGATTGCTTTGCCTGGTGCAGAGGCTAATCGACGGATAATCCCTAGAACCAATCCTGTTTGCGTCAGTATGGATTAACAAATAGATTTCATTGTGTATTTGCTACTGAGCATCGCGTACGTGCTACAGTCAAATATAAAGTCCCAGGACTGATGAAATATTCCCGTTGGAAGACCACGTAATGATCACAACCTCGACGTTGTATAAGTCAATCTAGAGCGTGTAGTGTTATATTAATTACAGCTCACAGAGATGCAAGAAGCATGCCTTATTCACGCTCTCGGATGACATTCCTCTCTATCGCTCTCCTCCATACTTGATAGAGAAAAGAGATGACGCGGTCTTACTATTTTTTTTATCTCACACTATGCCTACTTCAGGACTTATTTTCGAGTATGTTGACAGCCTTGCTCTGAAATGTTATCTTCTAATTAGAATCTAGGAATTATTAGGACAGGATGCATTATGTACACTTCAGGTATTTCGGAAGTAGGGAGTAAGACCCTCCTTTGGTCTTATATTGATACAAGCTTAATACGGCTTATAATCCAAAACATACCTATCTACCTATACAAATGATTCCTAGTACTCGCTATCGTGATAGCGACCCCTACAGGTATGATGGAAATTGTTCGATAATTAGGTAGCTCGATAAAATATCTCCATACATCAAGAGAAGACGCGTGTCGCTTACAGCGGCAATGCTACTCCAGTATGCTTTGTAGCACGAGTAGAGCAACGGTATTGGATGGGACATGCGAAGCCTCATAATAATAGTAGGTAGGTAGTTAATATTCAACAACGTTAGGTGCCTAAGCCAATGATCGGGCGGTATTAACGTATATATATATATATATATATAGGTACCTATATATGCTACAGCCATATTAGAGTACCATCTACTAGCATCCGCAACTCTTTTAGCACGACTAGCCAAAGTATCCAGCACCCTATTAATGATATTGGTTATTACCAGTAACCCACGAACCCTCGTCCCAGGGTACATCAGACCATACGAGTCCAACTCTAGGTAAGTATCGTGCTACCGCGTGCTTGAGAATCTGGAAACCAGACGCTCCAAGTTTAGTAGGAACGCGGGCGGGGTGGAGAGATACATAGGGAGCCGAGGCGTCACTACGCGCGAATTGCTTCTTATGTGAAAACTGTAAAAGACTACGAGCTCCTCCGTCCATATGGCTCGAACGGGAAGACAGCACTGATAATTGCCATGGCAAGAAAGAGAGCTGCACATATATAAATCGGCACGACAGTGCCAGTGTCAGCAGTACTAGCGACGACTGCAGAGATGATACCCATTATACGATTACAGCCAACTGCAATGCCGTTTCCTGTTGCGCGATGGGCACTCGGCAGTACCTCAGGGGTATACTAAGCCATCAAGTTAGTAGTTGCGCATTAAAAGACAACAGAGTTCCATCTTCAAATGACGACTTTCACTCTAGAAACATAGGTGGTTTTCTTCTCTTGCACCTTACAAACGAAGGGGTTCACGTACTGCGTATAATGTCCCATAGTAGATGTTCAGGCAAAATGCAATAGCACAGCTAAACCCAACATTTTGCGCCGGAGTCGACACCGCTGTGTAGGCGAAGAAGAACACCATAGTTACCAACGCGCCTACCACCATGGTGTACCTTCGGCCGAGGACTCTAAGGTTGCACATATATGCTGCCAAGATTGGCCCAAAGATGCCTGATATATTTGTAAGTGTATAATTACGCCATGTGTCGAAAGTACCGACGCCTTCTAAAGCCCCACGGCTGGCAAGATACGTGCTAATATCGAGTTAGGCAAGAATGTTACGTAGTAGGTGCTTGAACATACTTTAGGAAGACGTAGAAAAGAGGATAACTAGAAATCAATGGTCAGCTTTTCAATCGGAGATATAGGCTTCCCCAATTTGAACCTACGCAAGTCCAATTAGAGTCCACGATAGCCAAATGAGCACGGTCGAAATGCCGATTTTCGTCGTCACGAACAGTCCAGAAAGATGAACAAAACTTTCCTGAAGCGAATAGCGGCTCTCGCTATGCGCAGTCTTTACTGTCCCGCAAGCTTCCAATTTTTCCAAGGTCAGCGTACAGGGTCGATTATATCTCCTAGCGATCGAATGCAGCGTCTCAACCAGTTCGGCATCTTCTCCGGTTCCCAAGCGGTATTTTGGAGTCTCTTGTAGACGAACAACGGTGACACGCGCAATAGACATGGCGAAAACGAGAGCACCGGAAGTGTACAGGACGTATCGCCACCCTTGGTTGGATTCTCTTGGACAATTGTCGGCAGATTCACAATTCCACTGAGGTGGAACTGTATTCCATATGAGAACCTCAACAACTCATGACTTTAGATCAAACTCACCTAAGAAACCCCAGCAGATGAAGCCCGTAACAGCTTGACCAATACCCCACCAGCAGGCTAAAAATGTTAGCGCCCACTGCTTATTGCTAGGGAGGTACTCGAGGAAGACAGTGGTGTCTAATATCAAATTGCCACCAGCTCCAAATCCGACCATGGAGGTAAAGAAGCCTAGGGAGACCCAATTCGGAGCCGCACCCGAGACAATGGTTGCTACGGCAGATATGAAGAGGGATATGTTGAATGCCCAACGACGCCCTATAATATCGGCACCCATACCCCAAAAGAGCGCCCCAACTAGCATTCCAACATATGTAGCAATCGTCTGGGCATTGTCGTACCCGACCTGGCCAAACTCCTTGAAGGCTGGGATCGCTATGTTACTTTGGAGTAAGAGTACTAAAGAATCGACAGCATAGCTATAAGGTTGCGTGAGTATTCAGTAGCCTTTTTGGTTCCAAGCAACGATAATATCTTACCCAAACCCGTTTAGAACGAACAATTTCCAATGATAATTGGTCCAACCAATCTCATCAATGGCCTGAAGTGCGTTAGTGATCTAGTCGTCAGCTATCGACGACACTCGTGGAACTGGTCTCACGTTATTGACAAGGTGCATCTTCGCGTTAAGAGCAGGGTCCAAGTCTTGTAGTGCTAGGACCTCTACGGCGTCGCCTATGCTTGAATCCTCGATATTTCCAACATCTCTTTCGAATAGCCCAGGATCTTCTAGCCCTCCGTCGATTCTCTTTTCTTCTGTTGCCATATTTGAATCGAGCACCTCCACGTGCTAGTTCGATCTAAATTGGAATATTCTGCGCGAGGGGGACATAGGTGGACAAAGCAACTCGGACGAACACAAGCTTATGCGTGGGATATATACATATACCTAGGTATATATCCGTGTTACTCGAGTATGATAGGAAGAGAAGATATACTAAGGATGGCAATGGATAGTGTGTAGGTAAATCAACACGAAATAATAGAAATGTTAAAAACAGCAAACCGAGAGTTTTCACAATAAGTTTCCAGATCGAAATTGACAGTCCCGCTAATAAGCGATTGACCAACTACGTAATAGCCATATCCGTCGTATATAGCGCACGAGAGCTCGGTGCTTCTTACCAGGAGATAAGACGAGGGATTCCTAACTAGGTAGGTAGGTAAAGCAAAGATTTGCTACGGCGGATAGGGTCTAGGGTAATAGCTTGTAAAGACAAAGTAGCATGAGCGCATGAGGCGTTCTCACCATACAGAGCTAAGCTGTTGCTAGCATATGTACCTATTCAAGGTAGTGAACCCTCGTGCTAATCCTCGTGCTACCCAAATCTGACGTTGATAGGTTCATTCGTGGGGGAGAAGCTCACTGTACCCCACGCTACACGGTAGCGTCCGCTGGAGATATCATGATCCATAGGTACATATGTAGGTAGGTAGGTACCTGGGCTATAGTAGCTAGGCAGGTAGCTATAGCAGATGTAAATCAGGTGTAAATCAGGGGCCATTTCTATCCCATCCTGCATCTTAACCGATTCTTTTATCTTCCTTTCCGATATTATTGACTGTAACAGTCCGGAGTAATTCCAGACTGTGCTCAGAGCTGAAGCAACCCAACACATGATAATTGTCTAGGTTAGGTTACTTGATCCCAAGCTCGATTCGCAGGGAAGATCGCTGAACATCCTTTCAACGCTAAGGACCGGGGTGGGAAGGGTACCTAGGTAGACAACATAAGTAAAGTCAATAATATAATGGCCTATAAGATCTCGAAGAGGTGAAGAAAAGTAAAAGCAATCTAAAAGTTTATTTACCGTTCTATTAGGTAGTACATAGGTACCTAGCGTTAGTTCATAGCACAAACTAAATCTGGACTGTGAGGTAGCTACCTACCTACCTACGTAATAACGCACCTAGGTGAGTTTAACGCACTGTACGGAAGGAATAGTTACAGGTATTGTATTGTATCTAGGTACCTGTGTATGTACAGCATACATGTACCTAAGGCGGGGAAAGGTAAGGGGTAAGGAGAAAGTGCCAAGGTTAAGTAAACTTTCACTTATCTATTGGTAATAACATGTAACCTAGGCAATTTAGGTAGTTGCTATGTACATAATCCTTATCATATAACTTCCTTATCTTAAAAAAGCATGTGTGACATATCTCGTGCCTTCTTGCCCAAGTGATTGAAATATCATAGCAATAGCTACATACCTCTCCTAAAGAGACTAGACGGACTAATTGTTTAGGGACATACATGCAGTACCTACCCAAGTCCTCGGGACTACCCTTATGGTCCATTAGGTAATAGGTAATCTATCCGAGTGCCAAATGGAAGTCTTCCAATCTTCCACGCATGCAGCCAATGGATGACTTAATCCGGCTTGGGTCTGGCAACACATGTATAACGGCCCAATGAGAATAGAGAAATTCCCCACGTTGTGAGGCTCTCCCGCAAGCCGACTTCTTACCATGGTACCTGCCTCTCATGCTCCAATTGATAGAAGTTGAGCTTATTGGAGCTCTATCCAATCATGTTTCGCTGATTACTCTCAGCTCTTCCTTTCTTCCTTTCTCCCTTCTTTCGTGTCCAATCTGCAAGTAATGTCGGTATATTTTACAAGTGATGTCAGCTTGCCGATGCGTAAATCTAATACATACCTAGGTACCTTGGGTCAATATGATGGACAGTAGTTTTTAAAGGAGGCATTTCCCCATCCCATCCAGGCGAACTGCAAAGAACACGGCCAGATATCGCTATTCATCATGGTTTATAGTATTCGTTATCTCTTCCTCGTTGGTGCCGCTTCGGCTACTTTCACCGGCAATCTGAACTACTTTTCTCCCTCGAGGCATCATCCATCACTAGGCGTATCGATCAGTAAGGTAGCTAAACGGACCGCGGCGAATCCACATTGGGATCCGAGCCAGTTGAAATTTACTCACGGCATTGCTTCTGGCGACCCATACGACGATAGCGTCATTCTCTGGACTAGGGCCACACCCTCTAGCGATAATGACAAGAGCAATATAACTGTATCGGGCTATGTCTCTCTTTACGATCACTCGACCGAGCAATTCGTGGCAAAGAGCAACATGCCGGTCTGCGTGGATTGGAAAATAAGCAGTATTTCGTCGCTAGAAGACATCGTAGACTCTGGGAGGGCATATACCAGTTCCGATGTCGACTATACAGTCAAGGTAGGATCGTATCTAAGCGCACCTTTAGTAATAAGCTCATAGCTGTTATAGGTTGAAGCAAAGAAATTGAAGCCTTCCACAACCTATTGTAAGTAGCGACATAGCTAAATCAAGCAGGCGAGAGCATTGGCTTGGAACTTCGTTGACTTTGCTGGCCTTAGACTATCAATTCAATGTGTGCAACTCAGAGAATACCTCTCCTGTTGGTCGCACCAAGACAATCCCCTCTGCGAATGACGAGGTACTCGAGCCAGTGAGACTTGCCGTATACTCGTGCAGCAACTATCGTGGGTTTCAATTTAGTTGCTTCCTATCGTTACTCTAGTGATTAATGCTGTTGTGCAGCATTTGGCTTCTTCAACGCTTACGGCAATACGGTCAGAAAAGATTCCGTCGACTATATAATCCATCTCGGTGATTATATATACGAATATGCAAATGGAGAGTATGGCTGGGGCGATGCCTATGATCGAATCCCGCTTCCCAATAGGGAGATATTCACGTATGTAGCACTGACAGGGCTCTGCCTTGTGACTAGTCTGACGTACGTATAGCCTTTACGATTACCGAAAACGTATCGCCACCTACAGAACTGATCTTGACCTACTTGAAAACCACCAGAACTTCCCTTGGATACCTGTCTGGGACGACCATGGTACGTTCGCCATATTAGGTGGTGCAATCTTCAGGGCTAACCGGAACTACCAATAGAGGTAGCTGATAACAGTTGGAAAAGTGGTTCCGCCCATTTGAATAATACTGAGGAATCCTTCGTAATGGACGGTGGCGTATCAGTTGATCAACGAAAGATGAATGCCGTTCGTGCCTATTTTGAGTGGAGTGAGTCTGTAAAGGTCGCCTGATGGGTGTCTAACGCTAACTATATCGTCCTAAAGTGCCTATTCGACAAGTTGACATGGATGATAATTTACGAATCTGGCGCAATTTCAAGTTCGGGAACTTATTCGACCTTGTCATGCTTGACACTCGACAGTACGATCGAACCATTACTGATTTGTATTGGAATACCGAATATCTCGGCGACATATATAATGATGCTAGCCGATCCCTTATGGGTTCTCGACAAGAAGCGTGGTTTTATCGTACTCTACGTGAAAGTTCTACTCGAGGTGCTACGTGGCGTATCATTGGTAACCAGATCGTTTTCAGCCGAATGAACGAAAGCTTAGCTACTAGTGAGGAGTTACCTTTCAACTATGACCAATGGGATGGTTATCAAGCGAACCGCAATCGTACATTCAAAACTCTATATGAGAACGGTATAGAAAACAATGTGTTCCTAGCCGGAGATTCGCACGCCTCCTGGGTTTCTGATCTCGTTTGGCTCGACGAACACCCGTACGACCCGGTTACTGGATCTGGATCTGTAGGGGTCGAGTTTGCTGGTTCAGCTGTCAGCTCTCCGTCCCCGATAGGGCAGAACGTGACATTAGATGCCGCCATTGCTTTTTCGGGGTGGCTCACAACTGCAAACGAAGAGCTACAATGGCAGGATCTATACTACCGTGGGTACTACGAGCTATCTATCAGTCACGAGAAAGTAGACGCCGCCTTCTTCGGTGTCCCAACAACTACTCTCCGTAACGGATATGAGATTCCTCTAGCAAATTTTACAGTTCTTGCCGGTGAGAACCGGCTACATCGAACTAACGGATCTCCTGCCGTTGGGAGTGTAGAAGCTGGTAGCTTAAAGAGCGGCACAGTCAAAAGATCAAACTTGGCACACGACACAGAAACCGGCAAATGGTTCAGATATACTGGTCCCTAATACTTTTGCAGAGATGAGGAACTAAAATAGTGTTAATAAGGAGTAGAACTTAGCGCTTTCCCAACCACGTAATTATATAAAATACACATTATTATTATTAGATCGATGCACCATGTACTACAGTGTGATGATTGTAGTATGTTTAAACACGGCTCCTAAGATACCCTCTACCACCAAAAGCTGATACAGAAGTAAGTGATCTGAGAAGGAAATTTAGATACATCGTATTTTTACTGACTGTCCATACCTAATAAGAAAGCCTGACCTTTTACCTTTCAAAGTTTTGACACAGCGCTCGTCCCCGTAACAGTCATATTTTACTTTCGTTCCGAGGCTTCTATAATCAACAAAACGTGCGGTCTTCCTTTATACTTAATCTGTTCCCCTTATATAGGCAGTCAGTGCTGCTGCCGGTTAGTTGCCATCCCGTCATTGCGTAAGAGTATAATGTCCATAATCCCATGTGTACGTGCGCTGTTAGACTCCTGGGCTCGGGGCTAGGGGTTTGTATAAAGGCGGCTAGAATTAGTTTGACATCCCCCAACCCAGCACACTTCTTCCACCTCGTATCTTTCAACAACTGGCAACACTTATTTTCATATAGGTGCAGCAATAACTGCTTCGCTATGTTTTCGCGTATGTCGACAGCTCCTCAACCAAGGACGCCATGGGAGGTCAATACTTTTCGGTTTTCACCTGCCTCGTTACTGAGCGGAGTAGCCCTAGCCAGAACCCTAGATGCGGTTGACGGACACTTCTTATTCATACGCCAGCAGGCCTTTCAAATACACAGACCAACTACATTGCACCCCGACGATTGGCGTTATATCCTACATAACGGCGAACTGAAGTACTGCAAGCGGCTATATTATGAGCTACGCTCTCGAGTATCGCCTGAAATTGAGGTGCTCTTCGATCCTCAATCCAGTCACCCAAACAAGGAACGAGTCTGGAATGAAATCTACCATAGAATTGGTTTCGAGGTTACCAACCCTTACCGGTTCAGACACATCAACCCACACCGACATTTTTACCTAAATAGGGCTGTTAGGGATATCGCAAGACTAGAAATGCCCCAGTTCTACCCAAACATCCAGGCAGCCCACACCCATGAGGCTCCTTGGGAAGATGGGGGGTTCACCAGCTTCAAAATACGTGACTTGTGGAGGGTCCAGCCTGGCGGCGATACAGGAAATGCCGACAATAATACCTCGCCGACAATTAGTGATTCCAAAGCGCGCTTCTATGACCCAGTTCGTGGATGGGTTTCTTGCCCCAATCCGGCCCGCAATGACAATCGTCCACGGCCTCGGCCTCGGCCCCGTTACCTACGTAGGTTCAATATCAGTCCAGATACCCCTACCAAAGACCGAGCGAATAGAGTCGACGAAAGCGACCCCTCCGCCGATGGGTTCCAGCCTAATCCGGAAGATGATGTCTTCAGTCCCCCGCCGCGAACATGCGCAGTGTGCGATATCATATTTAAGGCCAATACCTTCATTTCCGAGGTGCATCTCAATGTAAAGCGTGGCGTGTGGCGCGAAGGCTTGCTCCGGGACTATCCACAGATTGTACACAACAAAATACGCCAAGAATGGGCTTCGAAAAACCCCGAATTTGTAGCTGAGCAAAGACGAGGCTACCATCCCAATCGATATCAGCAATACGGGAGACCCATGGTCGACCTTGAAGAAACTAGGAGCGAGGTTATTGCTATAGCCATCCTAGATTTTATAGGCGATCGTGTAAGAGATGCTGGGCTAGACTAGAGCCAGCGGTAACAGATGCCACAACGTATACGCAGCTGGAGATCATGTTGTCTAATAATGCCACAATTTATACCTGAGATAGACGACAGTGATACAGATGACAGTATGCGGGTTGCCGGTGAAACAAAAGATACCCGGGGAAGTGCATCGCCATGATAAGCATCATATATAGGTAGGTAAATACCTATATATATGAGTGGCTGCGAAGCAAACTCCGAGGGGTTTCGGAAAAGGGGTAATGGGGGGTTTAATTCTTTATATCTTGTATCCGTTGAGATTGGATAAGTTAGGTGCCTAGGTAGAATATTATATTAATTCTGGAACACGACGTATCTACCTTACCTTCATAAGAAGTGTTGCTATCTCATTCTCATTGATCGAATTTCCATTGGGGAAAAAGGCTGAGTTGTGTGGTTTCACGAAGTAAAATTGGTGTTCTGATGCTAAAGTCGCTGAGTACCTAACCTAGGTACTTACAGAGGTACTGTAGGTGTCTAATTGTTGAGACCCGGCGTGGTTTCACTGATTGCGTTAGGCTTATCTTAGCATTGTGGAGAAGCCCCCTTCCCCCCCTGGCGATCCATCAACCCCTCTAGTGTACCCTCACTCTTTCTCTATCCCTTCCCACCTCCACCCTCCACTCTCCACTCTCCACTCCCCACCATCCACTTTCTACCTATATAAAAAAGGAAAAACAAAAACATACTTCCTGACCGTCTCTTTCCTATCACTTAGCCGAACCCTATGCAAAATCTATAGCAATGGCAGACACAATCTACAAAGCTAGCACCACTGCCCCGGTGAATATTGCCGTAGTAAAATACTGGGGAAAGCGGGATCCTAAATTGAACCTCCCTACTAATTCGTCCCTGTCTGTTACCCTGTCACAAGCAGATCTACGAACCCTCACAACCGCTACATGCTCCGCTACCTACCAAGGCCAGGAAGATTCACTTATCCTGAATGGCGAACCATCCGACATCAAGGGGGCCCGCACGCAGGCTTGTCTGCGAGAGCTGCGTGCCCGAAGAGCTGCCCTCGAAGCTAAGAATCCATCTCTGCCCAAGCTGTCCACGATGCCCCTCCGTATAGTCTCCGAGAATAACTTCCCGACGGCCGCCGGTCTAGCTTCCTCTGCTGCTGGCTTCGCTGCCCTAGTTCGCGCCATTGCGGATCTATACGAATTACCAAGCTCTCCGACCGAGCTCTCCCTAATTGCCCGTCAAGGCAGCGGTTCAGCTTGTCGCAGTCTGTTCGGTGGATACGTTGCTTGGAGGGCCGGTGAGCAAGACGATGGTTTAGATTCGAAGGCGGTGGAGGTCGCACCTGCATCGCACTGGCCCAGCATGAGGGCCCTCGTCCTAGTCGTTTCCGCCGCTAAGAAGGGTGTTAGCTCAACATCAGGTATGCAACAGACTGTTGCTACATCCGATCTATTCAAAGGGCGTATTGCAAACGTGGTCCCAGCTCATATGGATGCCATGGAGGCCGCTATTAGGGACAGGGATTTTGCTAAGTTTGCAGAGGTGACTATGAAGGATTCCAACTCTTTCCATGCTTGTTGTGCGGATACCTACCCACCTATCTACTACATGAACGACGTGTCTAGGGCTGCAGTCAGAGCCGTGCAAGCAATCAACTCTGCTGCGGGCAAGACCGTGGCCGCCTATACATTCGACGCCGGCCCAAATGCCGTGGTGTACTATCTAGAAGAGGATAGCGCCCCTGTGGTAGGAACATTCTACAACCTGCTGCAAGGTATGGATGGCTGGAAGGGTGATGCTGGATCGTACAGCTCGGCGGCTACGCAGCTGGACGAGACTACATCAAGTCTGCTTAAAGAAGGCGTAAGCAGGATCATAATGACCGGCGTGGGCGAAGGACCGATAAAGACGGACCAACATTTAGTATAAATCACTAATACCACATCAACAATACCCCTGAATACGAAATACCCAAGTTCCAAGCTTAATTCCTCGGGATTCGTAGTGAGCATTTATCATTAGCTTTGAGTAGCAGCACGGATTGGCTACATGTCTAAACATATAGAGCGGTTGCAGCAGATACAAGACGACGGAAGCGATCTGGGATTCGAGCCATAGAACTCTAATACTAGTGGAAAATATATTGGCAACTTAAATGTCTAATATACACATGTGATATGTCAATTTAGACGACCCGACCCTGAATCTCTTAACCCGGCTTTCCATCGGCAGATTCCGATTTGACAGGTGAAAGTCTCCACATAAAAAGTTTCAATGCAACCGCAATTCAAGAATTTCTTACTCGAGACTCGAGCTAACATAACAACCTTCACTAAAGAACCTCACTAGGTTAACTACTGTAATAAAGTAGAAACACTTGAACTATGCTGCCTGACTTCCTGGTTTCTTTAGCTTGATTTCCTCGTAATTATACGAATACTATACACGGATATACTACACTATACTATACAATGTCGGACCAATCGCAATCCGCATGTCCCGTCGACCATAAAAGTAGAGAGGCGTGGCTTCAACAAGCCCGAACTGCCGGCGTCGCGGAGGGAGGGCCATCCATACCGTCGCAATCCTTACCGCCAGACCATCCCTCTATTCCGAATTCCGCTTCGAAAGATAACATAGAAAGCTGTCCCGTAGATCACAAGGCACGCGACGCATGGCTGCAACAAGCTGCCCGAGCAGCTCCCCCACCTCCTCCGCCCTCTCAACAACAACAACAACAACAACAACAACCAGCCTCGATCCCGACTTCGTCCTCATGGACATCCTACCTCCCACACATACCATTCCTCTCCTCTTCTTCTTCCTCCTCCTCCTTGTCCACACACCCCCAACAAGCCATATTGCCACCAAACCACCCCTCCCTAGCCACATCCCGAGAAATCTCCACGATACCCCGGTCCTCGAAACCCCTCGAGGCCGAGACCGCGCGCCCCGCCAACACAGAGCAGGAGACCGGCGCAGACGCCATGTCGGGGAACTGGGTGTATCCCTCGGAGCGCATGTTCTTCGAGGCCATGAAGCGCAAGGGCCACGATCCCCACGCCGCCGACATGCGTGCCGTAGTCCCCATTCACAATGCCGTCAACGAGCGCGCGTGGGCCGAGATCAAGGCTTGGGAGGAGCCGTATGTGAGGGGCTCTACGTACGTTGTTGTGCCTTACATCCCTACCTACCTCCCTACCTATATATATATATCTATCTAGTATCCCTAACTTGAGGATTATACTGATTTGTTCACATGGAATATAGCTGCGGTGGCCCTCGGTTGCACTCCTTCTCCGGTCTAAGCACCCAGATGTCCCCTCGTGCCCGCATAAACACCCTCCTGGGCTACCAGGCGCCTTTCGACCGACACGACTGGGTAGTAGATAGATGTGGCAAGGAGGTCGAGTACATAATCGATTTCTACGCTGGACGAAACAGCAAAACTAGCGATGGGAGACTGTCCTTCTATCTAGACGTGCGGCCCAAACTAAACTCTTGGGAAGGCGTCAAGATGCGGGCTATGCGAGCTGCTGGCCTAACATAGAGAGAAAAGTTATGAGTGTCACTTGTACAAATACGAATGATGTATTATAAGACAACAGTGAAGAATTACCGTATAGGTATGATAAATAGCATAGCGTCCAGGTTGGTTATAGAAAGGATCCCCATTCATATACGAGATTCACATGCACTATACCATATTGATCGAAGGCTCTATTTGTATGTAGGTACCTATGCTTCCTACTTGTAATAAGTACTCAGGCCTGAAAAACAATGCATATTGGGGGGTATCATCCGGTTTCCATCTGATTGTCCTTAAACTTCCGAAATCACCATTATCAAAGAAATTTGATACGCAATCCTCATTCCATAACATCTCGACTAAGCCGATTTATTCTCATCGCCCATAACGATCCGGACAGAAGGACCCGTCTCCATGGCATTCGTCTGGAGGTCCCAGCCAGCAGCCTTGAGGCTCTTCCAGAATGCGCTGTCTGCCAGCCAGTGTGATCCCGTATGAGCCTCGACCCATGCTTGCAAAGCAGCCATTGTGGGAGTGCCCTGTTTCAGAAAAATCTTTTGGCCTCTGGGTTGTTGAACAACGACATAGCCGCGATGTCGGTATTTCTGATTCTTGAAGTGGCTGATCTCGCGAAGCCGGGGGAATGTAGTGGCGAATGTGATAGGCGGACTGACCCAAGTAAGAATTCGCTCTTTTGCCGCTACCTGATCAGGGCGGAGAATGACACCACGAGGGCTGGATGCCTCCTCCAGTAAGATCGTAAGTCGCTGTCTGTTCAGGGTACGCATCTGTACAGAGCGAACAGCTTGGTAGTTGGTCCAAAGGTGGACACCAACAAGAACGATCATTGAAACCGCCACGGCTATCTTTCCGTGCACAATTTGAACAAATAAGCTGCCGACTAGCATACCTAGGAGTGATATCACAGTCTCTTGACTTCCATCCTTAGCATTCAGCTCAGCAAGATTCCCATTCTTGGCAAAGTGAGCGCTAAGAGAAGCTTTAGCAGCGCCACCCGAGATTCCGCAGAGTGCGCGAAGGACACCGCCCCCACAGAGTGCAAGAATCTTGAGATATGTGGGGAGAGCCGGAGAGAGTATATCAAGAAACAAAGCCGAATCATTGACGATATCAGCTAGGAAGCGGTAGTATTTGCACTCTGGCTCTATGGCTCGGCCATGACGGTGTGCGAATAGGATTGTAGCAAGTCTACCAGTTGACTCCTGCAGCACAGTAAGAAGTACTGCTGCAGTTGCTGAGGAAGCAGAATCTCCGACACCGAAACCCTGAAGCACGGCCCGGGATGAGAGGAGGCCGGCAATTGTGCTAGAAAAAGCTTGAAGGGAGTCCTGCAGCAAATATTAGTAAAAGGTAGACATGCAAGTGGAGACACGCATGAATTACGCAATCAGAGAGCAAGAAAACATACGTAAATCTGGTAAGGAGTGTAGTCGGGAGTCACAGTATGGGGGTACCCGGCTGGAAGAAAGACGTCCAACACATCCTTACCGATGCCTCTCAAGGTCTTCTTGGGAATAATAGGGTTGCTAGCCCCATCATAGGTGCAGATGACCCCAGACTCATTCAAAGCTTTAATAATCTTAGGGGGCGCCATCGTGTGAGAGTTGCGGCGCGTCGCAACGTGTTGCAGCAGAAGAAAGCGGCGATTTGTGCAAGAAGAAGTTGTTTGAGTTTGGAAAAAAGACATTAACAGGTTGTTAAGTGCAAGCACTGACGGAGATAACCCATACACCCCGCAAAATCACCCCGCGATTGCCCTGCACGTCCAGTTATAAAACACCAGCTGGGAAAGCGGTAGTTACCAGGGAAGGAGTTTGCTTCTGTACCTGCGTTAGGTACCTTCTTAAGGTTCCATGTTAGTGGGGATTGAGCCTCAGTATCATAGCGCTGACCATAGGGCTAAGTACCCAAGTACCTAAACAATCCACACAGGTACAGGTAGGTTAGGTAGGTACCTAGGTACCATAAATCATTCATCGAAATAAGTTTACTAAAAACATACTTGTACATATCATGTTAGCAACTGCTATGCTACCTTAGGTATGAAACTTCCTATGATGGAAGCGATGCTTTTCTAGGTCACATACAAAAAATATTGGAATAATCCTCTTGAAAATAAACCTTAGGTATTCCTTCTTCAGATGCTAGTCATTTATATAAATCATATCATATAAAAGTACAAAGCTGTTGTATGTCTTGAAAGGAAACAATTTCACAGCATCTATAAAACAAAACCACTGTTCCCAAATAGAAGCTCAACTAATAAAGAGTCAAGGAACAGACCAGTTACCTTCTATAAATAGGCAGTCTTCCTGGAACTTTAACAAGTTTATCTAGCCAAGCAAACAACCCAGTAAGCCTTATCATTAATTACTCATTCGAAATGGCAGACTTCAACAATCAGGATTCTATACTACTCAAGCTACCTGCTGAGATCAAGCAAATGATTTACAGATTAGTGCTCCAGAAAGATAGACCTATTATGTTATGTGGCAGCCGGAGAAGATTCGGAATTCATCCTGATGTGAATAGTGAACTATTACATTTCCCAGAGGAAGATTGCTATTATCGCAGCAAGAAAATTGAACGCAAGCTAGCCAAAAAGATCATGAAAATAAAAGTCCCAAACTCAGCAACCAAGATCTTACATACTTCTCTACTAGAAGTGTGCAAGGAAATCAATGAGGAAGCAACCCCGTTGCTTTATTCCTGCAACATGATAGTTGTTAGTCGTAAATGTCTACGCAATGGCCCCCATTGGCCACAGGGTTTTCCTAATACCCATTATCTAAAACGGATAACCGTTTGGGTTAAGCCAGAGCTCATAGGCGAAACCAATCTATGGTCACATGCAAGAGAAGTTTGTTCTGCTCCAAGACGTCCTGTTAGCAAAATTACCGTGCTCATCCAAGCAGATGCATATGACATAGAAGAAAAGAGATATGCAAGAGGCCTTGATAACATCGTAACAAATCTTTCGTGGGTGGACAGTAGTGCAAAGAATTCAATAGATATCGGCTTCTATCCGTCATTGCAGGATGCATTCCATGCCCTCTCAGGTACTTACAGATAGAAGGGTCTAGTAATATATCCATTCTTCAGAACAAGAATAGGTCAATATGACCTGGATAGGGCAAAGTATTTTTATGTCCACTTTTGCGCATTAAGACTTAAGAGAAAAAACCAGAAAATCATAAAAGAAGGAGAGAAGAGAACAAGAGGATTAAAAAATATCAAAATGAGATATGTAGAACAAAAGACATGTTCAGCTCCCGTAGTTAGGTTAGAGCTCCTTGCAGAATAACAAAGCTATTTCCATAATATTTACTTTGTGACCTTGCGCAGATTATATCTATTAAAGCTTAGGTACACATAGCTGGCGTTATTATCACATACAATGACATAAAATCCCCCTAGGTCAAAGGGGAAAAGGGGCTTTGTAGGTTAAGGCAAACGTCTATTTTCTAGATAACTATATGTACCTAGGTAGTTGGAAAGTTGGAGGATTGCCAGTACCAATATAGAAGACATCAGTGTCGAGCTTAACCACCGGTAAGACCGAGACTAGGCCACATAGTAGTCGTAGTATTTTAACATTCACATCAAACCACAAAGCGTGATCCAGCACAGACAATCCCTGGGATTTAATCTGGTGGAGGTTAATATTGGGTTTAGCCCGGACTAGAAGCACCAGTGTCCGCATTAGCATTAGATAGCTCGGTGGCTGTTTCTAGACTGGCCTTCTCCAACCAGAAAGTATGGCTTTACACCAAACAGCTCCACTCCTTTCGCTTAAATACTTAGCAATCCCTTCCAACAGCTTTTGCACTTTTAGTTTTCAGTCAGGGAGACGGAGATCCGATCTTAGTCTATACTATTAACATCACCTGTCAGCACGATGTCTAGCACGGAGAACTGGAAAGACTTGGCCAACTGGAGGACCCGGGACCCAGTCACGTCGACAGCCAAAAGCTCGTCCCAGCCTCGTGATTCTCGCCAGGACCTACGAGGAGCATCATCCTGGAGAACTAGAGATGCCACTAGCAATGCAGGGCCCCAGAGCCCACAGCAAGAGCCGCGCAAGACCTGGACTCCGAAAAGCCGTCCGTTTGACCGCGAACGGACAATAGGCAAACGACAAGTCGACGAGGAAAGCGCCGCAAAAGCCATCGCTGAAGGCCGGCGCATCTACATCGGAAACCTGCGTTACCAGGCAAAGCCTCATGACATCGAGGATCTACTCAAAGCAAATGACCTAGGAAGCTTTGTTTCGATCAACATCTCTATCGACCCCTTCACGGAGCGCAATCCGAGCTACTGCTTCGTTGAGTTCCCGGACCGTGAGTCAGCTAACCTGGCCATGTCTACGTTAGAGGGCAAGCTGCTGCTTGGCAGGGAGGTCAAGTGCCGTCCATGCATACCAAAGGGCGGCGCATCTGGCGGGAGACAGGGCGAGGGCTCCAAGCGCTGGGGCCACTGGACAGGAGAGAAGACTATTGGGGATGAAGGAGGCGAAGCATCCTTAGGCCAGGATATTCAACAAGGGGACTGGGAAGGCTTATCACCTTCCTTTACTAATCATAAGGATAATGCCAGCAGCCAGCGGTTGTACGTCGGTGGTCTACCACGGATGCACGATCAAGCAACCAACTCTACAGAGATCAGAGAGCTATTCAAAGACTTCCAGGTGTAAGTCTAGCATTCCATAACTCAGATTTTCATTACTAAAGCGCAACCGTATTAAACTATCTGAGTTACAGAGAAGCAATAAGCAAAAGGGTTACTGCCCATGAGTCAGTCCGTGCCAGGCCTGGCCATCACGATTTCTGCTTCGTTGATTTTGTGACGCCAGAGCAGGCTCAAGCGGCAAAGGATACCACCAACGGTAGGCTTTTTCGTGATGGTCGGTTGAAAGTATCCTTTGCTAGCGGCCGCTCTCGCAAGTGGCAAGAGAGGGGGAACATCGACGTCAATGGATAACGAGCGAGCTAGCCAAGTAAATAACCGAAATGCCAATGCCAACACCGAAAAATGGCCCTGTAAAAGAAAAAAAAGGAAAACAAAAAGCCGGTAGCTTTTTAACTGCGTCAAATAACCACCCCTTCATCACTTTTTTTTTTTTCAATGTTTCTTTTTTTCATCTTTTTTTTCATTCTTTTCTTTTTTCCATCCTTTCCCTACCACCACACCCCCTTCGCACTGCCTCTCCTAATTTTGTGTGTTCTTCCTTACTGCCTCTCCTAATTTTTGTGTATTCTTCCTTACTTCCTCTGTTGAAAAGGTAGGTGTTCTTCATTACTTCCTCTGTTGAAGAGGTAGATACTTGATTGCTCCGATCATTATGGGGATTGAGTTGTTGCTATGATTGCCAATGCTGTAGTTACTAGACTTGATAGATTCTAGTTGCTGTCCTTCGCGTGACGTGCTCCAAGAGACCAATGGCCGACCATACAGCCTCTTAGTCGGTATTCGTGGTTCACTTCGCCGTTTTCTTTATGGCTACCTTTTTCGCCTTCTGGTTGCCCCTTTTGGCCTTCTTCAAGTCCATTTCCGCTGCCTTTGCTGCACTAGCAGCTTCTTTCTTCTTCTTGTTAAGCTCATTTTCTAGCCTAGCTGTGTACCGATCCCACCGCTGGGCCCAGTGAGCCCACGAGCGGGTTCTCCTTCGTATGAGTGTGTGGATTATCTTTCCATTTTGCCTATACGTCGTGTCTTTGCCAATATACTGATCAAACCCACCAGCAAGGTTGGCAATCTCTAAAGGAGAAGGAATGGAACGTATGCGTCGAAGATGGGCTTCCAGATCCTTATATCCCCAGGACATAGTTGTCTGGAAGAAAGAGAGGATGCGATACTCACCCAGGCCGTCCCTTGGGATGGCGAAAAAAGATTCCCAAGAAGATATGGGACCCTTTCCGGGATGGGCCCAGGATATATGAAGTTCCGCGTCTCCGGAATCGTTCCAACGGATCCCTAGGACCTCGTCGTATTCCCATGTGAACTGTCCGTCTGTAGTATACTTGGCTACCTCGCGATGTATAACTCCAACTGGGTCCACAAACTTGTCCTTGCTTCTGGTGCGAGACGAAACACTGTCCGACACGAGATGCAAATCCTGTGCGACGCGGTTTCCACCCGTGAAGTCTACCGGCGCAGCTACAAGAGCTGCGTTGATCGAAGTTTCATTGGCTAAATCTTCCATCCACTTCACCTCTTTCAGCCACTTAGGATGATTGCCTCCCTCTTCCTCGCTTTTGTCTTTCTCTTCACCCCTCTTGCGTCTCTCTTCATCCCTTTTGGATTTCTGTGCAGAAGCTTCTTCACGCTTCTGTGCAAGAGCTTTTTTACGCTTCTCCACTGCAGCATATAAAGGTTAGAAAATCCATTCGATTTAGAGTAAATAAGAGAAGGACATCTGGGATGAATGGAAAATGTAGAATTAACTTACAACCATGACTGACGGCAGAAAGTAAAGGTGCGCTCATATCATCCTGGTGAAACCCTGGATGACGAAGGGCCTCTTTCAACTGGAGCTCTTCTCCATCGGGGTAAATGCGCATTTTGACATTGAAGAAGGGCAGGTTGATAAAGGCAGGTGCTTCATGAGAACCACTTGCTACCTCATCCCATCCAAGGATAACCCCATACATGTCGCCATAGTGGTCTTGCAGAAGAATTAAAGATACTTCTTTGAGATCTTTGCATCGAGTCAACAGTGCTAGGATATGGCCATAGCTGGGAACCTGTCGGCGATTGTCTTGCGCCTTGTACATTACAGGATGGGTTCCGTCCCAGGTATCTCTGCAAGACCCATTCAAACCCCAAGGCAGAAGGCGAATAGAACTGATCATTGCCAGGCGTTTAGGTCTAATGGCCGCTAAGAATGCGTGTAAATCTGGAGAGAAGCAGAACTCAAACTTGTTGACGCGATAAAAGACAGGGTTGTCTTCTAGCTCTCGGTATATAGACCGACACGCTTGACTAAGGGAAACAACTACTAGAGGTTCATCCTTCATTCCCGAGCCATTACCGGCAGGGAGGTTTCCGTATCTGATAGAACCATCCCATATAAACTTGTTCGAGCGAGGAGCCACCTGTCTGGGTTGAACAGGCTCGTCCACGGCTACGGCAAATTCGTAGATCATGAGACGAATCTTAGAAAATGATGTTAGTTCAGCAGTACTAGCATATATTGGACTCGAAAAGAATATACATACCTCCAGAGGGATGTTCTTGAAGAGGATAGAACCATGGTTCTGTTGGGTGATGTGGGCGAAAGGATGATTGGGATCACCAATATTGATGTAGCTGCTGCTTGACGCAGCCATGGTGTCTGACATCGCGTCGACAAGTGATGTAAAGCGATACCACCAAAGTACCTAACGTAACTAGAAGTAGAAATACTCTTGTCGCATGCGTTCAGAGGCAAGAACCGACAGGCAACGCAGGAAATATCAAGTGCTAGTTGGCTGAGTGGGAGTCGGCGACGCCGACACGAAATAGTGAAAGGGTTGTTGGTTCAGGGATTGACTGGGAACAAACTAGAAAATTGTACGTCGCCAGTAACTTAACGTGGTGAATCCCGATGTGAAAGGAAGAGGTTTAGGATTGATGAGTAGGTAGTGATGAGAGTGGTAGATATTGAAGGAATAAAATCGGTGGGAGGAAATCGGTGGGAGGAAAATAGCGAGGCACCAGGCAACAAACCGACAAACCGACAAACACACCGGGCGACGAACGGGGCAACCGCCAAATTCAAGACGGAAGGAAGTCGCGACGCCTGCAAATACCTTAGGTACCTAACCTTAGGTACCTAGGTAGGTATGTTCCTTGAGTAGCACCTTCCCTCGCAAGCGCCGATAAGGTACGAGACAAGATTAAGACGTAAGCGCCGGCGGAAAGTGCAGCTGCAAAGCCCGGTGCAGGTTATGTTTTATACCGGTGCCTAACTAACTTATTCACATTAAAGGTGCAAGAGCACATTGAAGAGGCAAGAGCGCTCAGATAGGTTCGTCACGCTCTGGTTAAGGGGAACACGATATCTCCTACTGGGGTATCTCTTACTGGGGACATAGAAAGAGACCTGCATTAGACCCCCTTATCAGACTCATAAAATAAAGAGGCAAATCTAACTAAGAGTACCTAGGTAGTCAAAATATGAAAGTAATCATATTCTGGGTTAGATCCCTATTACATGGTCACATAGATGTATTATAAATTGACAATAATACTAGCTGTATTTGTTTACTATTTGCTGTAGGGCTGTCCCATTTCTACTTCATCATGGCCTTCCAAATACAAGGCCTCTCATAATCCATCTCTTACATACCCCCCGTGGCTGTCTTGGCTTCCTTGTCGACTTACTGGTAGCCCCTTTCTTCGGGGGTTTGTCTCTGCGAGGTCGTCTGGCGCCCCTCAACTTACCTATGCGAATCATCCGTCGTTCCCATACCCATTCGCACAAGCATTCGGTACACATTCCCTTACGACGGGTTTTCTCCTCGGTATCGCTACATCTGACACGGTAGTGATTACGACAGGTATGCCCACACTCGTAGGCTTGGGCCACGCCCTGGCCTTTTTTATCTTTGGCAGCACCTACAACCCTTTTCGCCTTCAACGTTGCACAATTTTCAGCTGAGAGATGTGTACAACTGAGCTGGTGACGGGATTCGCATATAAAGCATTGCTGTGCCGATCCTGCTGCTATCTGTTCGTCGTTTAGTTCAAAGTAGAGAAGCTCTCTTGGGCTCCGCTCACCACCATCTAAGGCCATGGTGTCAAGTTTTGTAGCAATAGGTCTAGGTATTCCAACGTTTCACATGTCAAAGGGCTTCAACCTGGTAGTATATAATATATCAAGGGCATTGTTCATTGTTACTTATGTGTTTTATAAACAAGTCAACAATTTGTATTCAACAATGTTGGTACATCTCTGGTCAGCTATGTTTATTTATATCTTTCTTCCTCAAGGGCCATTGTGATACGACAAAGTGGACAGCAAAAAAAGGACAATGGATCTAGATTAACGTTGGGTTTGGTGTTGTATGCAGTCAGTATCAAATTAGTACTGTTTCCAAAAATCACGAGACCCTGTCTATATCAGTGATATCGTTCACCAATAGCTTATCTCTACCCCAATGCTACATACCCAGGGAGGCAGTAGATCATACCTGCCGATCCTATCTATATGCTCAGCTACCCCTGACTTTCCATAATGGGACTCGCCTTAACGCACTTCTCCGCTTCGCTAACCTGCTACTAGGTAGGTATCTAAGTTCCCTTCCCATAAAGAGCAATATCTCAGCACCGACACCGACAAAAAGGTAGAAACAGATACTAGAGGTGGAATCAGAATGACCCGGCGTGCAGTTCAACCTCAACCCGAGGCCCTACCAAAACGCGTCTTCTCTACAGGATTCGGCATCGCTATACGGACCAGAAGTGAAGATGACAATACATCCGTGTCTAACGACACCAAAGGACGGGCCTTCACCATCATTACCGCAGACCTTCTAATCCCCGGCGATGGACAACCCATCAAAGACGCGGCCCTAGTAATTGAAAACAAGCTCATCGCATGGGTCGGCTTGCAATCAGACCTACCACCAGAATTCACCAAAGTGGCGCCCAAATTGTACTCGGTGCCGTACCTAATGCCCGGCCTCTGGGACTGCCACGCGCACTTCGGCGGGGAGAGTGAGGAGGAGCAAAACGATTACCTGCCCATCATCAGCGAGCATCCGGCCGCAGCCGGCGCGCGCCTTGCGAAAGGGTGCTGGGAGGCGTTGCAGCGGGGGTACACCTCGCTGCGCGACCTAGCGGGGTACGGATGCGAAGTCGCGCGCGCCATCGAGGACGGGACGATCGTGGGGCCGAACGTGTACAGCGCGGGCGCGTGTCTGAGCCAGACGGCTGGGCACGGGGACGTGTTTGCGCTGCCGGCAGGGGACGTGCTCCTGAACCTTGGCGTGTCGAGCGTGTCTGCGGGACAGTTCGGGGCCGGCACGTCGATCATAGCGGATGGCGTGGATGAGTGCCGGAGGGCTGTGCGTCTGCAGATTCGGCGTGGGGCCCGGGTTATCAAGGTGATGGCGTCGGGGGGTGTGATGTCACGAGATGATGATCCGTTGTGCGCGCAGTTCAGTCATGAGGAGCTGCGGACTATTGTCGAGGAGGCGGCGCGGCAGAACCGTGTTGTGGCCGCCCATGTGCACGGGAAGCCGGGTATCTTGGCGGCCGTCAATTCGGGTGTTGCATCTGTAGAACATGTGTCGTTTGCCGATGAAGAGTGCATTGGCCTGATTAAGGAGAAAGGCATCGTATATGTTGCCACACGTACCATTGTTGAACTGTTGCTGCAATCGGGTGGAAAGGGTTTATCACGGCAGCAGTGGGAGAAAGCACAGCTATGTGGCAAAAATAGCTTTGTTGCCTACAAGCTGGCCGTTAAGGCGGGTGTACCAATTGCTTTAGGGACTGATACAGCACCGGGGTTCAATATGGCCATTGAATTGGACTATGCTGTACAAGCCGGCTTGAGCAATTTAGAGGCGATCAAGGCCGCGACGGCCAACGGTCCATTGACCGTGAAAGGACAGGCTCCTAAGACAGGCCAACTAAAGGTTGGGTATGAGGCCGATATTCTTGGCCTAGTGAAAAATCCAGTCGACGATGTGAAGGTATTGCAAGAGAAAGCAACCGTTGGGTGGGTATGGAAGGGTGGAACTATTTATAAAGGCCCAGGCGTAGGCCCTTGGGGAGAAGAATCATAGCCTTTATCTTGGCTGCTGATCGTAAGTTCATTGTCTACCGTCTATGGCACCGTCACCTATCTCCTATACAAGTACATAGATATTTCAGCCCTGATAAAAAACAAGCTCATACATCAATAATCAGCTTCTCTTCTCCTCTAGATTCTCTCCACCTGTTGGTTGATTCAATCAGAGTATGACATCCTTTCAGCAGAAACGACCACTTTGTCGCAAAGCCTTCAGTAACTTCCCAGCCGCTTTCTGACCATGGCTCCCCCCATACTATCAACCCCCTAGCTTCCACCTCGTCAAACCCTTCGTACAGTCCACCAGCCATGTCTACGCAGAGGTCTTCTTCATCATACCTGCCGTGGTTCAGTATCAGATTATCTCGCATGCCACACCACGGAACAATATCTATCCAAAAATCATGCGCCACACGCTTCTGGACCTGAGTCGATTCAAAGTTAGGGGGGACGGTCCCAGGAGGAGGAAGTAGGTTTTTTATATTGAGAGCTGCGCCGCATTCGAGGGGCATTCGGTCGAGGATTGATAAGATAGACATATTGGTAATAAACGCCCGAAGAACGTTGTATTGGATTAAGACAAGAAGCCGGTGGTCCGCCGAGATAGGAAAGGCAAAATCTGGGATGGTGATTCTCGCCCGGCTATGGCTATCGAGGTATGGGATCATGGGAGGGATCGCTTGCCGCTTAGGGCTCGGTAGACTGTACCTCGCATCACGCGCGAGGTCTTGTCGTTGGCTGATATTATAGCATGGGCGATCTGGTATCCCGTACACTTCATTCATAGCATTGAGCTGCGCATGAAACTCCTCCCAATAAGTGAAGGGCTTGAGCCGTGTATAGAGATGGGACAGTACGCGTGGATCGGCTTTTAGGAGATCCAGGATCTCTTGTGCCAGAGGACTATCTACATCTGGCTTAGATGAGTTCGCTTGTCCGTGGGACTCATGTTCATGGGACTCATGCTGGTCGCCAGCGGTTCGCTGAGCTGCCCTCTTTCGGCCTAAGCATGGCAACTATAAGCGATTTGGAATTAATATGGAGTGTATAGCGACCTACGCCAAGCTCTTTGATGCAGTCGGTTCTGTCGCTTCCTTCTTTCGGCTGCATCAGCCAATCCGGTCCAGTTATCATCTTCTACTCGCGCCTAGAAACCTATCAGCTTCACATTTCCCATCTACATTTACGAATATTAGAATGGCCTTCATCCTTGAAAGCAAGGGGACCCTAACCTCGCGTAGCTGTACCATCGATGACACATTAAAAGCCATTTCGCGGTATTTGATATTGTCGTGTCGTAAATTCTGCGAATTTAGTCGAAAGGTTGGAATCCCCAATTGCGGTTAAGTCCCAGGTTGGGACCTTTAATGCACTCTGCTTATGAGGGACCGGCGGATGGTTGAATGATGTGCCCCGGAAACTTAAAAGAACGGCCTCGGCACCAAGGGACCGTCCGAGTGGGAAACGGTTGGCCCTCTTCTTTCTATTTTGGGCGTCTTAGCCCCGGGAACGTTGCTTTAGCGCTGCAGGGCCGCAATCTTGGTAATAGGCTAGTTTGGTTTAGGAATAGCGCATATGCCATCTGCTTATCCTGCATATACCCCTGCTCAGTTCATACAGATGGAGATATTGACAATTTTAGACCTTCATCTATTAGCCAAATCGTATAGGCGGTTATAGAGACGCACATTATTTTTAGTAGCGCCATATCAATTTTCCTTCTTTAGGCACTCTGGCCAATATGGTGTTGATAGCATATAAAAGCACAGCCTTCGCAAACGGAGGTCCTCAGTTCTATTTATCTATCTATCAGGCGCTTCACTATTAGCTTAATAAGTTTAATACAGTATACCGACGTGGGAGTAAACAATTATTCCAAGGCTTCTACGGCTATATATATTTTTATTTTGGATTTTTTTTCACGAGACGGGATTCTCAGCACCATTAATCAACATGCCCGCCATATCTGGGTTCGAGAACTTCAACCCGGACAAGGATATCCCGTCCCTTCAGGGTAGAGTAATCTTCGTCACAGGCGGTATGTTATTACCGTCCTTAGCCCTACATATAAAATCTGTGTCAGCTAACTATTCAAAGGTACTGCTGGTCTGGGGCGGGCTTCAGTTAAAGCTCTTGCAAAACATGACCCTGCCCATATTTACTTCACCGGCCGCAACGCACAAGCCGGCGAAGCGCTCATTGAGGAGATAAGGGGGACGAATCCGTCCGTAGGGATGTCATTCTTGAAGATGGATATGACCTCGCTGTCCTCGGTCAAGAAAGCGTGTGCTCAATTTACTCACGATCGCCTCGATATTCTTATGTTAGCTACATTTTCCATACCTTTTTCAGATATCGTACAGCAAAGGGGAATCCATTTTGTACTAATGATAAATAGGTGCAATGCTGGCATTATGGATAAACCACCAGCCCTGAGCGAGGACGGCTTCGAGATACACTTCGCGGTCAACCATCTAGCACATAGCATGATCATTCAACAAGTCCTGCCTGTCTTACAGAGGACCGCAGATTTGCCTGGCTCCGACGTGCGAGTTGTCAGTCTTACCTCTGCTGGCTGGCGAGCACATCCAAAGAATGGAGTAGATTTTGCTACCATTCGTACTAAGCAGGAAGACTTGACTTTGCTAGGATTCAATCTTCGCTACGGGTACGTCGCCCCTTTCCAATGATTAGCGACCGAACACGAGATGTATTTTGTCCGAATAAAGTGGAAGCATTTTTGGCTATCAGGCTACAAGTACTAATTGGAGTGCATTTTACAGACAAAGCAAGATCGCAAATATAATCTACGCAGCTGAGATCGCGCGACGGTATCCCAAGATCAAGGCTGTATCCATCCACCCGGGTGTCGTCACCACAGATCTAGTAAATAACCTGCCACCGATGAGAAAGGCGTTTGTGTATGGTGCAAACTGGATACTAGGAAGTGGCGTAGTGGACGAGAGTATAGGTCGCCTAAACCAGCTCTGGGCGGCAGCAGGCGCGAAGAGAGATGAGTTGGTGAATGGAGCATACTATAAGCCCGTTGGTGTACAAGGCAAATTGGATAAGACAGCAATGAGTGAGGAGTTAGGCCGGGAGCTATGGTCATGGACGGATGAAGTGTTGGCGAAGGTAGCGTAAGTCATAATTGATTATAATCTAATATTCCACTCTATAATCTTATCACAAACTAGCACAAGTGGTTCTTCGCTTCGGTTAATATATCCAACGATTTGACTATGGAATATTTCGACGCTTTTTATTCAGATTAGCTGCAGACTGTGTCACAAGTTACGGATAAACCAGCTATGAATTGCCAGGAGAAAATCAAGTCTTCAAGTCGTTAAGATACCTTTCGTATAAGCGATCCAGCGAGTAAAATATTACGACCTAGGAACAATACCAAGGCATAAGATGTCTCAGAAATACGTGTATAGATAATTCCCGTATTTGAGGAATCCGTCCACCAGCGAAGATTTTGCTAGATCTTTTTACTCACCCCTACGCTGACGAGTTTATGCGTAAAGCAACGAGTATTACAGGCCTACTAAGTCCTGCATCGGACCCTGCTTGCGGTGTCAAGGAATTCGAAGTCAAGCCAAGAAAATAAGATATTTGACGCGTCACGACTGATTCATGCAACATTTGAAGGCGACTACTTTCTTGATATCTACCTAGCGTAAAGTTGAGCCGGCTCCCTCGGCTTCCGTAAACCTCCCGAAGATGCCACCATACCTATTAGAAGCGCCTATTAAGAATTTTTTATTATAACTATTGTTCTCGGGATATGTATCATGCTTCGTTTAAGCCCCGTACTCGTCTAACTCGGAGCATTTCTATCGAAGCGAAAACAAATTTCTAGCATTACCGAGGCAGTGCAGTCGCTCGGTTAGAAAGTCTAGAAAAATTCAGGGGATACCGCTGAGTTCGATGTACGCAATCATCGTGGCTTCGATCATAAATCCGCGTAGAAAGTTTGTCTAACTCTCCCAAAGTTCTAAACAATAAGGCTTTTTTTTTATTTGGTTTGGTTTGTATGTCGTTGCGAGCTGAAAGGCATTGAGCAATTAAAGATGTTGAAACAATATTAACGAGTCAACGCAAACACTATGAATAGGAGAATAGGAGTTTACCCCTTGCTCAAATTTACTAAAGAGGCACTTACCCAATTCTGTCGAAATATGGTAACATCGGGCATGCCGCATGCATAGTTAGTCCCGACACCATGAACCGGACTTCGAATATTTACGTCATTCCTGAAGGTAGAAGAAAAGAAGGATCTCTTGCTGGTAGCAATACCACATGTAAGTAGGCTATTGTTTCACGCAACAGACTTGGTGAGAATTGTGAATATTGCGACTACGCAGGATCAATCACATTCTCAATTAAAGAGTACTAGGGATATGCAATTGCACCACTCTCGTCACAACCGAGCAGCTTATTACATACCTAACTTAGGTACCTAGGTATGTATGCATAGTGCCTTGTGGGTGATGTATCCATTAAAGTCGAGAGTTATCGCAAACGAAACCAATAGCGGCAATGAAGTCGGTGAGTACATAGTATGTAGGTGAATGAAATGGCATCAGCATGAATTGAAGTAGTATCAAGATCGCCAACGACAAACCTGCCCAGCGTCTCCGCGCCGCCTCCGCGATGCCTCAGTATCAACACCGTGCCGGCCAATATAATCCTCTCGACATTGCAGGGCTACCAGGCTATCTTGATACCCCCCCGGTTTACCTTTCAGGAACCAGTTGTGATCGGCTCACTAGGTCGTTTGATAGTCAACACTATAAGTTCTTTTCTCTACTCGGGTCAAAATAGCTAGAGTGGACTGGAGTGGACATATCATTTAACTACATACTATGTATGTAATTTGAGTTTGCATTGCAAGATGATGCTGTGGTATGGCCTCATTTTGACCAGATTGCAATATGCCGGGGGTCTTTAAAGCTTAAACACTACCGAATAGTTAGCGCAACTAGTTCGTGACGAGGTGAACAGACGAATTGCGTTTTTGATATCGCGTACTCCGTTGTCGTAAATGATTAAGGATGGCCAGCAAACGGAGTACTCGGCATGGGGGAAGGATAGGTAACATTGTGATCGTCTCTTCAACCACGCCAACCAGTGATATTGGTCTATGCGGGGGTAATATAACCCCTTAGGTTAGTATCCGCCCCGTTGGACCGCAACGCACGGTTGATAGATCCACTTCTCATTGAAATGGCAAACAATTCGACCGTAGTTCGACAACAAGCTTCGTCGTGGAAAACAAGTGGAAAACACCGCAAATCCTAGCTAAATCCATCTCGCTGGTATCCGTCCTACCATGTGCTAACCATGTTCGCCAAGATTTAGCCCAGAAAGTTCCTGGCTAGCAAAATGAGAAGAGAGGAAATGTTCATCGCTATTCCAGTCCCTGACTGGTGACGACATCACAAGGGATGTTAGACTCTACCAGAGTGGATGATAGTATGTAGAATCAACATGGCCGAGATGAATGCAAAACTCAGGGGCGATAGGTTAGCGAGTCGGCAGCCTCGGGGAGTATATATCTACCATCGTCTGTCAGCATCATCAGATACTTTCTCTTACTTCCTCATCCCATCAAAGATCAGCTTTCAGGTTCTCTCACCCAGTCGCTCTCTACTTTCCAACTTAGTCACTCTTTGATATCTCAAGCCATTCAGCTTTTCCCTGCTTTAATATATCCTTCCCGTCGATACCACATCGCCAGTCAAAATGCGTTTCTCCAACTTCGCTCTCGCTGCCTTCTCCTTTGGCTCTGCCATCGCTGCCCCGGCTGCTCACCAGAACAATGCTCGTGCCCTCGAGATTCTTGCCACTGCCACTGCTACCGTTGGCACTGTCCAGAAGACCGTTGACGGCCAGCTCCTGTCTATCAGTATGTTTTAGTCTGAGCAATTATCGTAATCGGACCTAGTCTCTAACAGTTACAGACAAATTGTTGGATGTTAACATCAGCCTCAACACTTCCGCTCTGATTCCCGAGCTTGAGCATGCTCTCCTCAACATTGCCGGCGAGGTCACCAAGATCCTTGGTGATGTAACACCCCTTGTTACTGAGGATATCCCTAAGTTGCTCGACGATGAGCTCAAGGCCGTCCCTGAGCTTCTAAACGGCGTGCTCTCCATCGCTGCTGGTGTTAAGGCTACGGTTGACCAGATCACCAAGACTGTCCCCGCTGGTATGTTTTGTACCTTATTCCGTACTTTTTTTTTTTTTATTTTTTATTAATAGCATATTGACTAACCGATTTATAGATGTCCTCAAGGCTGTTAAGCCCGAGCTCCAGCTTGTCCTCTCTACCGTCGAGCCCGTTGCCAAGCCCATTCTCAGCTTCGCCCTCAAGGTTGTTGGTGGTGTTGTCGGTCCTCTTGCTGATGAGATCAACGGTCTTGTTGGTCAGCTCCAGGGTGTTGTTGGTGGCCTCCTTAAGCTCGTTGGTGGCATCCTCGGAGGCCTCCTATAAGTGCATCGTGTTACAGCGTAGTGGTAGTTGATACGTGTGTTGAAGGAGTAATTGGAAAAGCATATAGGGACAGGATGTTGCATGCTCATGATTAGATGCTTGGATACCTTTTGGCATTTATAAAATTTAGCGCGCAAGCCGATAATCTTCAATTGATAGCTTAGAGTTATCCATCCCTATTTGAGTTTGTCTCCGGTGACATCTAGTTATGTTTTCGAATTACTTCGATGTAGTCTTCAGGATTTCGTCTTCTATCGGGAGTGTTTATGTTTTGTTGACTGCATAGGTCGTTGGTGTAACTAGGTACCTACGTAAGCAGGAGTACCTACCCAGCTGTGGACAAGGAAGGTGGCCCCTCGTCGTCACCTAACTAATCCGGTTCCTGTGCCTTGGCTGCAATGGAAGTAACCTAAAAAAAGCGTATGTAGGTGCTTAGGTACGCATATTTACTTAGGTCGGTAACTAACTCGGTATATATTCCTACCTACCTAGGTTAGGTACCTAGGTAAGTAATCATCTCCTTTACCCGTTTTCAGTCAGCCATTCATCTGTCAAAAATAGTAACTCATCATGGCGTCCTTATTTGGCCTCGCACGACGCAATTGGTTGGCGTTTAATCCTTCCGAATCGCCCAAGTCGGCTAATCCACTTCGGTTCGGAATCCTCGGTGCTGCTGATATTGCACCAATGTCTCTTATCCTGCCGGCAAAGACTCATCCGGATGTTGTGGTTCAGACCGTAGCCGCTCGAGACCCGAAGAAGGCAAAAGCCTATGCTCAGAAGCACGGAATAAAAGAGGCGTCTTCGAACTATCAAGGTAACGGCGTAATTTTCCATGTTGTATAATATTATGTTGCACTGCGCTGAGAACAACGACTAACCATTACTATGCATCTTCTTCATTTAAAGACTTACTCGATAACCCTACCATTGACTGTGTCTATATACCTTTGCCTAATGGATTGCACTTCGAGTGGGCACTTCGGGCCTTGAAAGCTGGGAAGCACGTTCTATTAGAGAAACCGTCAGTGGACAATATAACTGAAGCTGAGGCTCTCTTCATGAATCCGATTCTTAACAGTCCTAAAGCGCCGGTTCTACTCGAGGCTGCGCATTATGCTTTCCATCCTGCTTGGACCACGTTTATGTCGTACGTTTCACCTGCCGATGTTTCCAGTGCGAGAGCAGTGCTATGGGTTCCGAAGTGGAAGTTCGCCACCGACGACATCAGATACCAGTATGATCTAGGAGGAGGCGCACTCATGGATCTTGGAGCATACACTGCGAGCGCTCTTACCCGCGTGTTTGGCGCTGTGGCAGAGGAATGTGAAGAATGCCTTACTCAAAGAGCCTCCTACGATTCGAGATGCGACCAGCTTTTCAAGGCTCGGTATAAATTTCCAAGCGGCGGGAGAGGCGAGATGGAGGGCGATCTAAAAGCGCCACTTGATCGCATGTCACCTGATATTTACGTGGAACATAATCCTATAGTGGTATCCAATGCGGATGTAGAAGTCCAAGTACCCAAGGATCAGGAAGTGGTGCGCATACGGAAGATCAAGTTCTCGAATTATGTAATGCCCACGATTTTCCATTCCATCCAAATGGATGACGAGTTCCTAACGAGAAAGATTGGGGACAAGTCTGGGACCGCCCTCAAGAAGTGGACAGAGAGTAAGACAATTAAGGCCTATACGTTCAAAGAAGTTAACATGGACCAACCGGGTGAGGCTTCCTGGACGACTTACCGCTACCAGCTGGAGGAATTCGTTAATAAAGTCCGTGGGCGTGAAGCACGACAGTGGGTAAGCGGTGTTGATTCGATCAATACCACTAAGATGATCGATATGGCTTATATAGCCGCGAAATTGCCATTGCGACCTACGAGTAAGCTGGTCGGTAGTGGTATATAGAGACTCGGGGAGGATAACTGTTTCTAGGATGCGACATGTATATGCCAAGGGAGGGAAATATTTCTTTCGTGGTGATCAATGGTACTGTCTACCTACCTACCTATGTTACATGGGTATCCTCATACAAATAGTGATATATGCACAATGGAGTAATATGCATTAAAGAGTACTATAGTGGGTCACCGAAATTTCCCAGTTTTAATCTGTAAGTTCTGATCCGTGAGAAAAGACTTAGAAAAAGATAGCTTAACAAGAACCCCTATTCGACCACATTTTTCGAGATGGCAAACGAGGCTCTGCCGCAAAGCCTTGCATTTCTTACTGATGCCGCTCATCTTCTCGTGAAGACGGCGCCTGAGACCTCGGCGTATCTTATGACGCGGCGGGACTCGTTAATATTCCACAATGATTTAGAGCAGTCGGTTTTGCAAAGACAACGCGTGTGCGGTGCTTGTGGACATATAATGATCCCCGGCCAAGGGAGCGAGCTAAATATAGAGACGAAAATGAAGGCCCAGCGGAAAAAAATGAAAAAGAAGAACGACGGCTTGAAGAATACACTAACAGCTGAGCTTCGAAAGAAGTTTACTTGTGGGATGTGTGGTCGGTACACCGATATCGTACTTCCTCCAGTAGCACCTATATCTAGGCGTCGTCCACTAAAGCCAGCAAAGCCCCTGAGCTTAGGTGCAGCTCACCGCAACACGCCTACACCCACTGAGCCAGCTAGAGTCTCAGCAAGTGCTAGCAGCAAGAAGAGGGCGAAGAGTAGAAAACAAGGCCTTCAAGCTTTGCTTCAGCAGGCTCAATCTTCTGCATCGAAGCCTCAGAGCGGTCTTGGCTTGAGCTTGAGCGACTTCATGTCAAAATGATCTATTTACCTACGGTATCTACATACATGTACCATACATGTACCTATATTGAGGTACTGAATTCCATTACCTATACGAAATCGCGTATTGCGAAGTATCTATTTAGGTATTAGGTACCTACCTAGGTACTTACCTAACATATATTGAGGTGCTTACGAATGTTGCTATGTATTGATGGCAGGAGAGTTCTCGACCCTTCCAACAGGAGCTAGCAATCACTAGCTCTCGGGCGATTGTGGTGCTGTGTGCCACTGATAAGGTTCGGGCTGCAGGATATGTCATATGTAACCCCGCGCTACATGTACCGCGACAAATGCCCCTCCAAATTTTTATTTTGAGTCAAACAGAATAAAAGTTGTCGATCAACATATTCATATTTTATCGACGAGCCAAGAACTAAACCAATTTGTTATCGAAAAGAGTTGAAACCAGCCATACGATCCAAAATGCCTGCAGCCGACGAACCCGGTCACTCAACCACTGTCTCCCCGCCCGACTTCTTCGAGTCCATCGGCCAGAAAGCTGGACATCTCGCCCCCACTACTAATGGAACAAATGGAACAGATGGAACAGATGGAGTCGCGCATACGGATGGCGACGACGAGAAAGTTGTCGAGGAAATCGAGTCGCTGTGCATGAACTGCCATGAAAATGTATGTATGACTAAATGTACCTAGTTATTCGATTTTAACTATCACCTATACTGACATTATCCAGGGCACAACACGCATGCTTCTCACTTCGATCCCCTATTTCCGCGAAGTCATACTCATGTCTTTCTCTTGCGACAAATGTGGCTTCTCAAATTCCGAGATACAGTCCGCCGGTACCATTCAGCCCAAAGGATCGAGCTACATACTGCGATTAACCGAGATGGCCGACTTCGAGAGAACGGTGATCAAGTCCGACACTTCTATCGTCAAGTTCATTGAACTCGACCTAGAAGTTCCCCCGGGCCGCGGACAGCTCACCAATGTAGAAGGTCTCCTAACAACGATCGTGGACGACCTCGAGCTTGGACAAGAGGCGCGAAAGGAGCAAACACCAGAAGTGTATGCTAAAATCGACGAGATCATCAAGAAGGGTCGAGCAATGCTAGCGGGTGAATCCTTTCCGTTCCGACTTTCTGTTGACGACCCAGCCGGAAATTCCTGGATTACTCCTAACATGCGCGATGGTGTTGGTAAATGGGAAAAACGTGAATATGTGCGCACCCCGGAACAGAATGAAGCATTGGGACTCGCCCCCGCAAACCCGACCACCGGCGCAGGTCAATCTGCCGAGGATGACGATATAATTCCGGACCAGGTGTACGAATTCCCGGCTACTTGCCCTGGATGCATGCACCCTTGCACGACTAATATGAAGATGGTTGATATTCCGCATTTTAAGTCCGTTGTCTTGATGTCAACTGTCTGCGCCGACTGTGGATATCGGTCCAATGATGTTAAGACTGGAGGAGAGATCCCAAAGCTAGGCAAGAAGATCACATTAAGAGTTGAGACCGCAGAAGACCTCGCTCGAGATATCCTCAAGAGCGAGAGCTGTGCGCTTGAATGCCCCGAGCTCAACCTCCAAGTGAACCCTGGAACGCTAGGTGGCCGGTTCACAACCGTCGAGGGTCTACTGACACAAGTACGCAACGACCTACACAGCCAGATCTTCGAGACTGGAACCTCGGAAGGAGGCGACTCTCTGAGCGACAACGATAAGTCGCAATGGACGCGATTCTTTGAGGGCATCGACGCCGCCATCAAGGGCGACAAGAAATTCACTGTCATCCTCACCGACCCGCTGGCTAGCAGTTACGTCCAGAAAGCCGTCGACCCAGACGAGGTCGACCCCCAGATCACGACGGAGGACTACGAGCGTACGGAGGAGGAAGAGGAAGATCTTGGCCTTCGCGATATGAAGACCGAAGGGTACGAAGCGGACGCTACTGATACCAATGGAGACGCGCAGACTAATGGCGCTTGATGGGAGGTTGTGTAAATAGGTTGAATATTTGCCATTTTAGCATCAAGATACCTGCTTAGAGCCTGGGGAATGGGTTTAGGAGCCGCATTTATTATCGGGAATATAAAAGTGTTTCATTATTACTAACTACATCTTGAGACTCGCTATGGTTTTAATCAAGGGTGTGTACCTAGGTATCTTTTGGAGTTTTCTCCTATTTGAAGGTTGGGAGCCTCATATCTACCTAGGTTAGGTACCTATGAATTGGGCTGAGTAAATGAATACAGGCTATACTTCCGTGCTTTTTAGCCGCCATGTGAAAGGTATCTCTTGTCATTGATAATCCTTATCGTTTTGTTTTGCTTTTGCTTACAACTATCGCCAACTTAAGACACATTGTTTTGATTTGCTACTGTCTAACGCTGCAGTTAAGAGATACTGCTCTACATAAAAACCATCGCTGACAAAACGCTATACCCCAGAACTTCGTCAACTTAATCTTTGGAGCGCAACCGTTCATCTAGGCATCCGCTTCCTCGAAATTTAACTTATCCCATATCGAGACTGCAAGATCCTCAACAGATAGGTCCAGCCACTCCTTACCCGCGTCGACCCACTCGCTGTCGTCGATTATGCGCGTCTCGAGCTCTGTCCAGTCCACCGGGCTAGGAGGCGCCTGTCCGATTTTCAGCACATCCAGATCGGGATCGGGCCGTTTAGGCTTCGTTCCCGACATAGCAGCCGCTTCAACGAGGGGAGAGCGAGCTACTATTGAAGCTGGCAGCGTTGCAAAGGTCGAGCGCAGGATATTGCAGAGGTTCCGGTACTCCATCGTCTTTATGTAATATAGTATGCCATATTTTGGGTCAGTCAAGCGCGGCACGAGTCCGTACTTGGTAGGGCCGTTCAAGAACTGGAACATGATACCACCTGAGAATATACGTCTTATGCCCGGGTTTGTGTATATGGTGCGAGTCTCAAGGAACGGACGCGGCTGCGGAAAATTATTGCCATATAGGAACGATACTGGCACATGCGTATTAGAGAACACCTCGAGGGATTCAGATGTTTGCATCTCCATTCCAGTATCCCATGTGATGCCCTCAAACTAGATTGCGCAAGGCAGAGCGAGTCAGCAATGAGAGCTATAATCTTTATATTTAGCTACTATGAAAAGGATGGGTACTTGCGACAAAGAAATCGGCTGTTTCGTTATCATCTCCAGAAAAATGGTACTCGAATTGATCTCTTAGCGGGAGGCTCTTGTCCAACGAGATTATGCCGACCGGAACGATCCTTTGATGCTTCTTGACGGCGAGAAGCTTGAGATACCGTCTAGTATCACGCACTATGGCGCGGATGACGGGCACAGTAACTGCTGGTGCTAAATCTTTGATCGGGTTGTTGGGGACGACAAAACCAAGTAGATTTGGGTAGCTCGCTAGATTTTCAATGGCTTCGAAGGAGCGTTGCATGGAGCTTGATGTGTACGACATCATAGACGCATTATGATTAACGATGTGGCAAACTGATCCGAGAGACTATCGCCATCCATCCTCCTTATGTAAGTATGGCAGACATCTAATTATGAGAGGCGTAACTAATAACTATCTTGATTCTTGGGTACCTAGGTAGGCACGTGTAGTTTTATTAAACGAAGGTAAATAGGGGGAGTTAACTCACAACCAGAACATATATACCGTGCTCAGCTAATAGGCTCATGCAAGCTCTATGGCTTTTGGTTTCATCGATATGACCTGGCTACCGCTGTGAGCCACCACCTCGCCTTGTTCCTAGGGCTGGAACGAGGGATAGGGAAACAAAATGCTCTTGTGATCAACTCACTAGTGAATAATGTGTTAATCATAAGGTCTGTTAATAGTGGGATAGCCTTTTCGAGGTCCTCTATGCGGTCATCGACCAGCATATCCGCGCATGGCGTAGAGCTATTGTATACGATGCCGTTCATAATGAACTAAGTATTTATTTTATACTTAGCCTATACTCTCGGTATATTCTGAACAGTCATATAGACTTACCCGCAGGTTGCCTTGCCAGAAGTATCGCCCTTGAATGGTAACTGGTGTTACCGAATGCGCCATGGTTGCCTGTGTTCCCCTTTCCTCTTGAGTACCTAACCTAACGTAGGTAGCACTAATATGGTTGGCTGAAATTTAATAGTAAATAACCGGTCACGTCCATGTAACGCCAGGTGCGAATATTCGTGGATTCTGTAGATACGTGTATGTATGTAGTATGTAGTATGTAGTATGTAATAAGGATTGTAATAAGGAAGAGTATTGTAATGTGGAGAAGGATGAGGATGAGGATGAGGATGAGGTAGATCAGGTTCCACGATCCATGATAAAGTTCAGTATCAGTTTGGTGCTTTCTCAAGTTAGTTACCTAACGTCATAAAAGTAAAGGCGCCTCGCTGCCTAATGGCCTATGAGAAGATGCGCGACAGATGTACCTGCCTGTAGTTAGGTACAGGTCGAGGCCGAGGCTACCTTGTAGGTATTATTACGTAAGTAAGAGCCTAGTGTTGCATTAGGGCATTCAGAGATTCCTTACGGATTAGTACATCATTTTATGCACTTAGGTAATCTGCACTAGCGGCTATCCATTTTCTCCACATGAGCTCAAGCTTCCGTCCTATCTGAGATAGACCTTTTTTTTTTTTTTTCTTTTTTTGCTGTCCCGTTTCCAGCGCTTCAATGGATGTGAGTTGGAAATAGGTAACAACCAGAAAACCTAGTGGCTCTCTATGTTCATTATATTAAGCAAGTATTCTCCATGGCGCTCGGGAGCAATTCCGTTGTTAGTGTCGATTGGCGCTAAACCGCAGCGTCGTTTTGCACCTCTTATCGCCATAGGAAACCAACTTCGATATATGTCCCACTCAAAGACATTAAAGCATTCAGGTACCCATAAATGGCAAGGTATGGAGAGTAATATGCAAGAACAAGACGGTGTTCGAATTGCTTTCGAGGGCTGTGTAAGTTTATTCCCAAAATTCTAAGATATACACATCTAATTTTCTAATCATGTAGGGCCATGGCACACTCGACGCCATCTATTCCTCTGTGTCTACTTCTTCCAAAGAAAGAGGATGGGATGGCGTAGATCTTCTCATCATTGGAGGTGATTTCCAGGTACCGTGCCGTCTTATACTAAATGCTGTATAATATAAATATAGGCCGGTAAAGACTAACAAGAGGTATAGGCTGCTCGCAATGTAGCGGATCTCTCGGTCATGGCGGTGCCGCCTAAGTATCGTCAGCTCGGGGACTTCAAATCATACTACAACGGTAAAAAAAAGGCGCCATACTTGACCATCTTCATCGCTGGAAACCACGAAGCCAGCTCATACCTGTGGGAATTGTATTATGGTGGATGGGTTGCGCCAAATATCTATTATATGGGAGCTGCTAACGTGCTACGCTTTGGCCCGCTACGCATTGCTGCGATGAGCGGTATCTGGAAGGGTTATGATTATCGCAAGCCGCATCACGAGCGCCTACCCTTTAACGAGGACGATATTAAGAGCTTTTATCACGTGCGTGAGTTCGACGTACGCAAGCTCTTGCTGCTCCGAGAGCAGGCCGATGTTGGGCTGAGTCATGATTGGCCAAGGGACATAGAGAAACATGGCGATTCCTCGGCGTTATGGAGGATGAAACCTGATTTCAAGCAGGATAGCATTAACGGCTATCTAGGGAATCCAGCAGCTACATACGTCATGGATAGACTGAGGCCGGCGTACTGGTTCTCTGCGCATTTGCACTGCAAATTTGCTGCTGTTAAAACGTATGACCCTCCAAACGGCGCCGAGGCATCTCCCAATGAACCAGCACCAAAGCAGGAAGAAGCTATACCGACCGCCTCGGAAGAGACTGCTGCAAACCCTGATGAGATTAACCTAGATATGGAGGATGATAAAAACACTCATCCTCCAACCAAGTCTACCAATATGGTTAACTCTGCACAACCTATACATTTAAGCACAGCTGCAGTAGGCCGTGTATCTGATGAACTTCGCGCACAGCTCCCAGCATCATTTACCAAGTCGTCACCGATCCAACCCAAGGCCATTCCGGGACAACCTGTCCCACCCACGATAACCAATACTACTACTCGCTTCCTTGCCTTAGACAAATGTCTCCCAGGACGGAAGTTTGTTCAACTTTGCCCCATAACGCCCGTTGACCCCTCAAACCTAACTAAATTTCCACCATCGACCAATCCAAGAAAACGCTACCATCTACAATATGATCCGGAGTGGCTTGCCATAACGCGTGTCTTTGCGCCACATCTAACCATAGGTGACCCTACGGCCCAGATCCCCCCTGACTTGGGTGAAGCGGCATATCGGCCAATGATAGATAACGAGCGCGTCTGGGTAGAGGAAAATATAGTCCGCACCGGTAAGCTAGACGTACCTGAAAATTTCACTCTCACCGCTCCGCCACACCGGCCAGGAACCGGCCCTAAGACGGTCAGTTACCAGCCGGATGAATACACAAACCCTCAGACCACAGCCTTTTGCGAGTTGGTCGGTGTGCCAAATCTCTGGGACGCGAGCCCTATGGAAAGAGCGGCGCGCAAGAGGAATGGGCCGTCGCCTGTACAACCAAGGTTTAGCGAGGGCGGTGGGGGATCTAGAGGAGCAAGAGATGCCAGCCAAAGAATTGATTACAATAAAAGACCACGGGGTAGGACTGGAAATGGTGGTCGAGGTGGTCGAGGTGGTCGAGGCGGTGGTCGAGGTAGTGGTCGGGGTGGTGGTCGGGGTGGTGGTCGAGGGGGATCCCGGGGTGAGTAGAAGAAACGATGCTAGCCTACGCAAATATCTGGTCGTAAAAATAGCATAATTATTACGGATGAGGATATTTATAAGACCATACATCTTGGTCATGATTTAGTTTACATGGAAGGATCGTATTTTCGAGGAAGACTTGTTTGTAACCCTCTAATCGTGAAGTGTCCTAAGAGGCGATAGTCGTATTACGGTACATGGAAAAAAAAGAAGTTACATAGACACGTATAAACAATAGAATAGATTGACACGAATGAATTTGATGGGAAAACACAGTTATACTATATAATGTCTAGTAGATCTAATAGAGATGTGTCCCCTCCTAAAAAGCATGGTCTCTACAGAGAAACCCGAGCCACGCAGAGTGCGGGGGATGATATTGATCTCCCATCCGATATAGACATTCAACCCACGGAAGAGTTAAGAGTTGAACGCATATGCTTAGATGGGTTATGTTGGTTGAGAGGCTTTGCTCTCTCTACTTTGAACTTACCATCGCATTTATCTTAGCGAAGAATGAGTTTAGAAATGAATATCCAATTCCATTCAGTCTTCGTCAATCATTACCTCTATCTGGGTTTAGAAATAAACATTATCGTAATAGTCGCATGGTGTATCATAACGCCAGTAAACGCCGGTTCCGTTCCATACCCAGTAACCTAACCCTACTGCCTAGCCTCAGTGCAGTCGACTCTCTTCAAGTCGTTGGACAACCTAGGTCGGCTCTGCGGGTGGGGGAAACATGAGTGGTGAGCTTTTAGTTGTGACGGATGGAGCAGCTGGTGTCCTTACTGTCGAGTCCCAAGTAGTCCGCAGCCATCAAAAGCTCGAGACAGAGTTCTACAGGGATTTCCATATCTGGGACGTCTTCTCTCTGTCGGTTCTTGTACCAGTAGTGGAAGTACTCGACTACCTTCTCGAGCACCATTCCGCTATGAGGCCAGGTCAGTCCCGGGGTTTGAAAATGGCATGATGAGAGATGACAGTTGAGGATAGTTGTAGGAACAAGTGTCTCAGATCAAGTGTAGTTGGCTGTCATTCAGACCATATTGACGGTCTGTCAGTAAGAACACAGCGAAATTTTGTGATTCATCACTGACGATGCATAATAACGCGAATAAGGGTGGACGAGATATCAACCGGAATTCCTCAACTTACTTTATCTCTTCGAAGACACATCGACCACTTTGTGCCTCGGAGAATTGGCCTAACACTTGTAAGTCCTTTTCCTAGGGATAGATATTTGCACCGAGAGGGGTTTGGCTATACTCTTCGGATCCAGCATGCTCTTTATCGCAGGGCTGACCAGGGCTGCCTCCCGAAGCACTACAAACTCGAAGCCATCACTAGAGACCAGAGTTACGAACTTGTGCGGACTGAAACTGCTGGTGGCCATCTTGGGAGAGATTCTGAGAGATATTCCGCAAATTGTTCTTGGGGGGGGATGCTTGCAGCTGCTTGGCAATGCAAGAAGATGAGTTGAATGAAAGGAAGAATAAGAGGCGGCTGGTAAAAGAAAATTTCGAAGACAAAATAACCTTAGCGTAGAGCTACAAACGCCTCAAAACCTGGTGGGACAGGTGGGGGCTGCGGTGGCAGAAGTGGCTGGTCTTAATAAAGCGGAGCCTTAAATGCACAATCTTCCAAGGAAGCGGGATAAGCAGGGATAAGTCCATGCCACTAGGCATATTAGCGCGTCTAATTGGCTTATTTACCTTGATTGGAAGGTGGGGCTGGACTTATGCAAGCTGAAACGGTGAAACTATGAGTGGAGTTAAATCGTTGCCCTGTCGACGTTCTAATTGACCTTTCTATTGACGTCTGACGAAATGCATGAGCCCGATCAACCAACCATTGCGACCAACTCAGCCTCAGACATCCACAATCTGCCCCCCAAACCAACCTGCTCGTAGCTCTGCATGACTATCCCGTTCCTGCCCTTTTTCAACAAACAAGTCCTCGAATCCAGACTTCGATCACACAAAAAAATAAAAAGTCTCACCTCCATTCCATCCCATCCCATCTATCAATCCTCTCCCATTGTTCCGCCCGCCGAAACACCTCTACATTGTATTCGCCTAATCAACGGGGTTCAAAGAGGGTTACGTGAGTTAATAAGACAAATTAGCCAGCATATACATCCGGGCCAAAAGAAAAGAAAAGAAGAAAAAGAAAAAAAGTACTTTACGCGGAATTACTTGCCACGGCGCACCGGCATGGCTAACTACCAATACCGCAATTCCCAGCACGGCAGCCAACCTGCGAGCGAGAAGTACGATAATGGTGTTCAGAGACGGCCGACGGGCAAAGAAGGGCGTAACACGCGGTCCAGCGAAGGCACAGTCAGCACAGTCATGAGCGCGTCGACGGGTAGAGAATCGTCGGGGACGCACGTCACGGACGCACCCGCATACTCCAAGAAGATTGTGGTAGTCGGCGACGGCGGCTGCGGAAAGACGTGTCTCCTAATCAGCTACAGTCAAGGATATTTCCCCGAGGTAAGATCTATGATGTGATGTGATGTGATGGATAGATAGGGATAGATAACCTCAGTTCCCCTCCCCACGGGGGGAAGGGATGAGAAGGGAAGGGAAGGGAAGGGGATTAATCATACTTCCTCGGAAGCTAACGTTGGTCTAGAAATATGTCCCGACAGTCTTCGAAAATTACATCACATACCCGACTCACCAACCGAGTGGTAAGACCGTCGAGCTTGCGCTGTGGGATACCGCGGGCCAGGAAGAATACGATAGGCTGCGGCCGCTGTCGTACCCGGAGACAGACTTAATATTTGTTTGCTTCGCTATCGACTGTCCCAACTCCTTAGACAATGTCCTCGACAAGGTTAGTCTCTAAACGTCCCCATCGCCCCCCCCCTTTCCCCCTTCCCCCCTTAACGATAGATGCTAACATATGATACCTATATAGTGGTACCCCGAGGTTCTCCACTTCTGTCCTTACACACCTCTCATACTCGTCGGGCTGAAATCCGACCTACGGAACAAAAAGACATGTATCGAGATGCTCAAGACGCAAGGCCTTACGCCTGTCACCACCGAGCAGGGCATGGCGGTCGCCAAGAAGATGGGCGCCCAGTACATGGAGTGCAGCAGCAAGGAGATGACGGGTGTAGACGAGATCTTCGATAAGGCGATCCAGACCGTAGTGGCCAACGACCGGCGTAACCTCGAGGTGGCGATGGCTGCGGCCCCTTCGTCCATCGGCGGCGGTAGTAGCGCCTCGGGCGGGGGACGAGACAGCGGCGGGATCCCCGGGATCCGCACTTTTAAGAAGAAGAAGCGGAACTGCAACTTCTTGTGAAGGGCGACGAGGTAGCAATTCTTACTTACGAACGCTGAGCGGGCATCTGGATGGATACGACGACGGAAAGACAAAAAGTCCGGTTAATGATCAACTTTTGCATGACATCATATTGTTTATTTTTATTTTGTTCACTTTCTCAACGACGCTTCTTGTTACGATAGCGGGAAGGATAGGTCAGGATCGCCGTTTTTATCTCTTTTTTATTTTTTATTTTCGTCATCTTCTTCTTTTCGTCTTCATTTCCTTAGACGAGAGAGAGAGAGAGAAAGAGAGTTCTTGCATACAAGATTCTTCGACCACGGCGTTCCTGCGAAAGTGTTCCCTTTAAGTATAGGGTCTAATGACTAGGGTTAAGGAGGGCAATGGTGTTTTTCTCGACGTCGTCGTCTCGGCCCGGCTGGCTGGCTGGCTAGCTGGTCGGCTTGGTCATTTCTGCGAATAAGCTGATGCGGCCGGCGCATTATATTTTCTTTGAAATGTGAAGGAAGAAAGGGAAGGAAAGGAAGAGAAGAAGAAGACAAGCCCCCCCCAGTTTCGCTAGTTGTTCGCCGAGGAGGGAGGGAGGAAGGGAGCCAGGCAGGAAGGATTGGACCTGAAAACGAGTGTATCACCATTCATGTTATACCGAGGGATCTTTTCCTTTTGTTGCGCGAGTTCTTCTTGACTTGACATGGCATGGGATAGGAAATAAAAAAATTCATAATAACTCTTTGACATGTGTCTGCCTTGTGATTATGTGATTCGTGATTTGTGATATGTTCCTGTAGGTAGTGTGCCGTGGCTAGGTATAGCCATGGCGGGTATCGTCATGGTAAAGCATCACCCACCGCCCCTTAATCTTATATATCGTCATTATCCCCTCATCTTCGTGATTGGTACTCAGTAATAAGCTCTAATATTTCATTCCTTAGCTTTTTCTGGCCGCCGCTGATTCACCACTCTCGCCGTCGTTCCGCTCCTGTTGCCCTTGTCCTTGCCCTCCCTCGCCCTCAGATACACCCTCCTCAGGATCCTTCGCCATGACGCCTTCGAACTGCGACCACAGCGCCTCGACGGACGAGAACTCGTTGCCAACGGCGACTACGGCCTCGAGGGATCGGTTTAGCTTGTTGATGTTGGCGAGGACGTGCTCGAAGCTCTGCGAAAGGAGGTGGTTGGTTGGTTAGCTAGCTAACCTAGTGGGGAGGCAGGGTACGGATTGGCAAGAGAGGAAAACAAGGAATATAGGTAAGATAGGTACGCACCATAGCTATCTCGCCGATCAGCGCCTCCCGCTGCTGCTCAAAGTAGGTCTTCTCGCGGGTACCAGCCGGTGTTGTCGAGCGCTGAAGTGATTGCTGGTTGGATGCCATTGTTTGCTTTCCTTCTTTGGTCCAACTAGTTGTGTGAACTCTTCGTTGTTCTAGCTGCTACCTACATAGGTCAGGAGGTAGGCATGTGGTAATGTACCTAATTAATTAATTATTTATTTATTTCCTTGGAAATGGAGGTAGACGCGCTGCGGCGCGTAGATGGAAATTGAGGGGTTAGATTGGATATTGGAGATTGGAGATAGGAGATAGGTTGGTTGAGACTTGACCTCAGTATCTAAATTGGGGTACCTTAGTACCTATCTAGCCTAGAACCCCTCACTACCTACAGGTCAGCAGGATGTCCAACACTATTTGGTGGAGATGTTACTTAAAAGAGCGAAGTATCAAGGCACTCGAAATATTATGGCAAAATACATATCTCGTGTTTTCGGAATATTTTTTTTATTCAAAATTGCCTGTTCAAGTAAAGACTTAGCTAGAATCTTCGAATGGGCCTCGTACTTCGCCATACAAATATAGGCAATACGATACTTATTAACTGCTTCAAGTAACATCTCCACTAAATAGTGTTGAACATCCTGCTGACCTGTAGGTACCATATTGCAACTATCCAAATTAGGTCTTTATCTACTATATACATAGGTACCTTATACATACAAGTTGGGTTAGATAGGTAGTGGAAGGTATTTAAGCAGTCCAGATATCATTTCAAATTCAAGAACTAAGCCAATAACTCATATGGTTAAATCCATTCGGTATCTCGGGAATTAAGTTATAGCAGCATCGAGTACAGACAAACAACTCCATAAAGCAAAGTTTACATCGTGTTAACTTAAGGTGCATAGGCCACCCTTAACTCTCTTCGCCCGCTACGTAACGGACAGTGATTCCAAAGTCCTACTATACAGATCATAACGCTACCGTGAAATACGGTGCTACATTTCCATGGTCGACCCCCTATCCATCCTTACCATCATACATGCCCGGGCCGTGTTGTCTATACCCTTTGGTCCCCGTTCATCAGTCCTTCATGCTGTATGAAACGACGTGAAAAATCCCCTCCCCATAACGCCTTTGTGGTGGTATCAAAAACTTCAAAATTCTGCGAAGGGTTTTGTAACTCATGTATAAGTGCATCCTCATAAGAAGTAATCAGATGGCCCGCGTCGTCCCGCAGGAACATGCCTCATATCATCAGGCACAGCTGAGAATATGCTAAACTTCGGGTCCAGGTTCTTGTCAACTGACATGATAGAAGCCACATTTCCACAACGATAGCAGTAGTTTGGCGCTGACCAGACCGTAACAACCGAGTTTTGTGGGAAGTGATACTATTTTCATTTGTTAGTACCTTAGGTACATATTCGAAACCATCAATGTGTAGACAGAATAGCCTTACCTTGTAACCTTCGTTAACAAGCTGGTGGGCACGGGCAATCAATTTCAATCCATTAACATGGTTGAATTCCGTCGCTACCTTGTCACCGAAAAGCCATCCTGCGCCTCGCGGGCTAATAGCCCACGTCTCGACTTCTTCAGGATCGCTCCAGACAAGATCACAAAACGCACCCTCGTGCGGGATCTCCTGTGCTCGGGCCACCACCCGGATCTGGTCAATGGTGCGGATTTCGGGACTAAGACCTCCATGAACACAGAGTATTTCACCATCCACAATGGCTGCTAGAACCAGGAAATCAAATACTTGGCAGCAAGACTTCCAAACAGACGCGTTTCCATATTTTTGTTGGCATTCTTCGTAAAACCCGTACACCTGAGTGATCTGACGAGACTCATGGTTTCCGCGGACAAGGACAATCCGATCCGGATACCTAATATGTATTAGAATAAAGGCAATGTAGCGTATACTCTGTAGAAACTTTTCTTACTTGGCCTTCAGACACATGAGTAGTGTAAATGTCTCGAGACTAAAGTATCCTCGGTCTACAAAATCGCCCAAGAACACAAAACGGGTATCGGCATTTACAACTGGTGACGCAGCGTCTGAGGAATTGCGCTGGCCAGAATCGTTGCCGTCTTCTTCCTCCTCTTCTACATTGGTAGATTCGTCACTAGGCAGTCCCGGAACGTCTCCAGTTATAGTTTTCGGCTTCTTTATCTTTTTCTTCAGCTTCGGGTTTGTGATCTCCGTCGGAGGTTCGATGTCGGCTGATGTGATGACAGAGGTGGAGGATGCGGGGGGTTCCGTGGCAGGTTGGCCTGGCATGCCGCCACTGACGCGAAAAAGCTCGAGTAAATCGTAAAATTGTCCATGGATATCACCACAGATGGTAACCGGAGTGATTACGGGTTGAATGTTTGATTCTAAAGTCAACAGAGGTTAGATCTGCCATCTGCTGTCAGGATATGAAAACAAAATGAGCATACCTTCCATCAAGACTTCCTTAACCATTTCGCAAAGCTCCTTCATGACTGGCTCGGGTAGATAGCGACATTGTTTAGCTTGCTCGAGCCATTCGTCCAAGCCCGCACCAGGCGTCAGCTTTGCCGGTCCCGGTTTAGGGACCGCAACACGTGGAGAACCCATCGCCTTGTCGTGGATATATACGCCTTTGGCACCTTGACCTATAGATAGGATCGGCCTACTGCAAGCAATTTGGATACCTGTGGCTACAGGACCAATGACACCGAGCGCAATGAGAACGATATACTATAAAAAGGCGCCCCGAAAGGATTCCGTAAAAGGATTCCGTAATATTAAAACTTATCGAATCGCTTTCAACGCTGGAGATCCGATTTCGAGAATCAGATTGGAGGTTAATAATTCCAGGAAGACTTAGTCGTAAGAATCTCAATTGAACAATTGTAATGTAAAATGGTATAATATTCGCGTCTATTGTAAGAAAAGTGGAAGACGAGTGAAGGACCAGGTTTCCAATAGACAGAGTCAAGTTTGGGTCTGCGTCTGCGTCTGGGCGGACCGTCGGACTGTAGACTTGATACCGAGGTACCTGGGGAATCTTTTGTTCCAGGTAAAATGCCGTATGGGAAAACAAGAAACTAAGGTAATGTTATGTCTTCGAGTACACTTGCGCAATTGGGGATTTGGTCGAGATGGGGTCTTTCGCAGGGATCGGGCGCCGTCAACGTCCGAATCTCGAGGTTGAGCACCTTCCACCTCCATTACATGAACCCTCGGTTGGGGTCGGCGTTACTGTTATCCCGGGCTTATCAGTAAGTCAGATTAAGTCACGTGTGTAACTATATTACCCCTTTTCTGTTTATACCCTTTTTCTACCTTTTTTTCTACGTGAATACAACAACCATGAATAAAGCCATGTTATTCCCCGCCAGCCTATTCAATATCAATATCTAATCAGGCAATGCTCTTCAAATTGTAATTACCTGAGATGATGAGGAGAGCGTATCAGTACCTTTACTGTGTGCAAAACTGAAAACTTCAACTAATTTGACAATATTATTGAGAATATTAAGAAAAGTCTAACTGTCCATATTATCCCATACCCTCTCTATCTACCTAGGTACCTAGATAGGTATATCTACGTGCCAGAGCCTATCAATCACCCTCATTAACGTGCTTATTCGCACGACCAGCATTCTGCAGTAGAACCCGAACCTGCACAGGCCTTCTCAAAAGCTGCCTTTTTGGGATACGGACATATGATCTCATCCCTCGTCGTGTTGCCTGGCTGTTGTATTTTGACGGGGCTTGCCTCGGGGGCCGTTCCATTCTCTACCCACAGTCGCAGCTGGTCGAACAAACTCTCAGGCTGGCCTCCGGCGCCTCCCGAGCAATGCGCGAGCCCGGGGATACGATAGTAACGGAAGAAATCGGAAGTTCCGTTGTCTAATTCCATTACTTGCTTGTAGTAGTTTAGCGTGCTGGCCGGTGTGATGGCTTCATCAGCCTGTTCTTCAGATCAGCATTTGTCAAGATTGAAGTATGCCTACCTAGGTAGGTATATCAATATAGAAAGGGGTGCCTACCAGACCATGGTATGTGATCATCTTACCGCCCGCACTTTTGAAGTCTTCAAGATTGGGATCGGTTGCAGCCATCGTTGAACTAAATATTCGCTGCAATGTACGGAACATATAATCGAACTCCTCGTGCGTGACTTCCGTAATATTGGAAGACAGGTCCTTTAGAACAAAGCCTTGATATATTCCATGGAGCTGTCCTCTGGTATCAGGGGCACATTGTCCATTCTCATCGCAGGTCGTTGCGGCAATTTTCGCCAGGTCGGATCCAACTTCGTATCCATACCACATGAAATCACCATCGGAGAAGCTGGGGCCATCCCACACCGCATTAGCAACGGCTACTGCAGCAGGGCTGATCTTCATGTTCGCTCCGGTGGCCGAGCAGTTGAAGACAGTTCCGATGTAGTCAGATGGAGTAAATTTTTGGCGACATTCCTCTGGTTCTGCGATAAGGCCGTCTTTCACGCCATCCAGTTCGTCACACACAGATATTGCGATGGATGTCAACTTTGTCAGTTCGCATGCATGCGGATATTGCTTTGTGGAGTCCATATAGAATGCTGGCCAAACCGAGACTGTCATTAACTCTGCCCAGAATAGTCCGGGCGCCGCGGCGATGATTCCGTCATAAGCCGTAGGATATTGTTGAGCGAGAATGCTAGCTTGTCTACCACCCTGAGAACACCCGTTCCAGTAAGAATACGATGGGGCTTGACTATAGTAACTCCGTATTAAGTCTTTGGCAATGATAGCCTATGCATGGCATTAGCATCAGCGGGATTTATACTAAGAGTCTGCCCAATATGTCTCATCCACTTACAGCGTCGTTCAGAGTAACATGTCCGAGATCATCGAACGCAACCAGGTTTAGGTTTCCAGGGCTGAGAAGGGCCCATTCTGGAGACACGGCACTCCCGAGACCAGAGTCTGTCGTTACAGCGGCATACCCTTCCTGGACGGCGGCAGCCATGGGTCCGTATTGAAGTATAAAGCGACCAGCTATCCAGCCTCCACCTCCTGGCGCGTATAGCCTCTCATTCCAGCCGTTCACGGGCAACCAAGTCTCGACATTGATGGTGTCGTTCAGCCCTGGATGCGTATAGGTAACCGTAACATTGCAGAACGTAGCGTTTTGTACATTGGCAGCAGGTTGAGTATACCGCCAACCTGATGGGACGTCCAAGCTGTAATTGTTGACGAGATTGGCTTCCACGGAGAGGGTTTGAGCACCGAAGAGTATCGGTGTCGAGAAAGTAGACGCCGTACAACTGTGGTTAGCTAACGGGTAAGTCATCTTCACGGTAGTATGAGCACATGCACCCGTACACTAAGGAATGCTATATAGAATCGTCTTAGAAAGGTTGCGTTGCTACTCTAGGTACTCTTATAAATATAGGTAACCAACGATACCCGAAGGCAGAGACTAAACTTATATTTAACTAATTCTAGTGAACTACATCATTGACGTAGCATTTCGACTTCTAGGCCGTCAATGCGGATAATTATCTGTTCTTCTCCACTGTTACACTTGGCAATAGTTTCTACATATCACCTTACGCGTTTCCCGTGGTGAAGCGAAATTTCGTGAAGGACAACTGCGAAAAGGAACGAATAGGGAGATTTACGTATATAATACGGAGATACGCAGAAAATGGACCAGTCGCGAACGGTCTCGAACTAGACTAATTTAGTTTCCGGCGAGATACCCCATAGGCTTGACCTGCCCAATAGAAAGATAACCCCGACATTAACTAGAGGAAAAAGGGGGCCATGAAAGGGGGCTATGAAGGAATTTATCAGTACTTCTGATTTGTATATGAAATATCATCATGGGAACTAGTGGTTCTATGCTTCGGTATTTTGTATGATATTTTCTCTTTCATCTTCCTATTACGTTAAGTAGTTAGCTACCAGCATTATTTTATAGGTTATTTTAATTTTCATGGTATGCCGCGTCTCGCTACCACAGTATCATGGGGATAACCGCGTGATGCCACACCAGTCCCTTTCCGCGTATATCGTTTCCGCGTATAAGGCTTTGCATACGAATATTGTACGAAGAGAAAAAAAACAAAAATCAGTTACCAATCCCACAGGCCACCAATTCGCCGTCTTCCATGTCCACCATGAGCCATCATCCCCGAGCGAGGAGGCCCCATAAGAAATCCCGCGCAGGGTGTCGTAATTGTAAACAGAGAAGGGTAAAGGTGGGCGGTCCCCTTAATTAAAATTCGCTAGATCTCTGACTTGCATAGTCAACTTGACGTGCCGCAGATGCTGACTATGTAGAGACAACCGATATAGTGCGATGAGCTTAAACCAACTTGTGGGAACTGCTTGCGATTCGCCATCCCCTGCGACTTCTCGCCCAATCCAGCAGGGGGCGAGCAGAGCGCGGATGTATTAAGCGATATCCCAACTCGGCGGAAGCGAGGTAGGCCACGTAAAGATTGGTCGGCTATTACAGGGGATTTCAGACCTTACGAAGGGAGTCTCGATTTGATATCAATAAAGGGGTCAACTTCCTCCCCCCATTCGACTGTCGATGAGCTTGAACTGTTGCATCATTATCTAACCGACAGGCGATTCAGTCAAGGGGACAAGCTGCTATGGCAGATCAAAGTGCCCCGTTTAGCTTTCACTCACCACTGCGCCCTCCATTTGATACTAGCCATATCGGCCTTCCATCTGATGAGGCTAGAACCAGATCGTTTAGAACACTTTAGGAGACTTGCGGATGTCCATCATTCGATTGGGACCCGCCAAGCAACCCATCTAGTAAAGAGGCATACCAGGTCGAGTTCGTACCATGGGAAGAGCCTCTGCAGAAGCTGTCGACACTTATTTCAACCGCACCCGCATCGACTCGAGGGATTTACCATAGTACCCTTGGATGCTTATCGTGGTGTTTCCACGAAACCTATGGGACGTCTGCCGCCCCCAAAATCGAAATAATTGGGCAATTTCAGGTTATCATAGCTTGGATATATAGATTAGACGAGTGCTTTGTCGGCTTTTTGCGTGAGAAACACCCCCCGGCCCTGATAATTCTAGCTCACTTCGCTATACTACTCAGCTCACTCGAGTACTGTTGGTTTTTAGAAGGATGGGCAAATCATGTTTCCAAAGGCATCGCGGACTCTCTGGATTCGTCATATGAACAATGGCTGCAGTGGCCAAGTGAACAACAGATCGATAGATCTATTAAATCGAGAAGGAATCCAGAGGAATGGGTTGAATATTAATTCATAAAATATTATTGGAATTACTAAGTCATATTTAACTTATACCTGAATATTAGATCGGCGGTTTTACGAGTAGACGAAGAAGATGAATCAACTTTGTACACATTTAAATCATGTTATGTTAGGGGGTAAGTCAGGTAGAGAATGCATTTAACAAATGTCATCGTTGAATTGCCTAATTCATAAGTTAAAACGTGAATACAACGCACCCGCATAAGGCGAGGCGAAAGCAAATGGGTAATAGGTATACTAACATAGTACTGCTACTGGTCTGGTTACCTTAAACTGATTTGATTGTAAGAGTGACATCCGCGATGACTTTCAGGGCGCTCTAACCTCTAACAATTATTGGAGTGTTCTCCTCATCGCTATTATACAGTCCCCGGCTCCTCTCGGAATTACTCTTCGCTGATACACCCCATACTGTGTACCTAAGTGTAAACTACTAATGACTACCCCCACAAGGTCATGTTCTTCATTGACTATGGCCAATCCTTCAACAAAAACGTAGATTCCTAGGGCGATATTATGGAAACGCTGAATGAGCTAACCTCCGCAATTGTCTAAAAACGGATCATCGGGCGAATGGAAACTACCGTAACGTAAAATGATGGCATTAGATTTAAGATATATCTTCAATCGGCAGAGGCTGTGGTGCTTGGCCCAGTAGGCGGAGGAGGAGGTGTTGCCAAAGGCCCAACGGCATCGTTTGTTGGGTTTGCACTACCCGCATTAGCTGCCCCTCCTCGACGACCTCTCCCGCGACCACCTCGCTTAGGGCGATCCGGTGGTGTTTCAATACTTGTCTTGTCACTCGCTGGCTGTGTTGGCGTTTGTGTTGACTTTTTGATCTCCTTTCTTTCCAGTACTTGAACAGTGCCTTGTGCAACAGAAATAGGGCTTGCAGAGACAGCCTTGACCAATCCATCATGATCCCCAAAGTCAACATATGCAAAGCCTTTCCGCTTGTCAATTTCGACAAATGTAACTGGTCCAAATGTTTCCATCGCCTGTTTAAGCAGCGGCTCAGTGACACCTTGTGAAGGGTTTGCGTGTTTCACAAAAGCACGCATTGCCCCAGCAGTCACTAATGGCTGACTAGAGGCTTTCTTCTGCGAGGGTCCGGATTTATTAGACGACGCGGCCTTACCAGCGCCTTTAGGGCCCGTTGGGGGAGTTGAAGTTGAGGAGGCCTGGGTAGCAGGCGCTGCTGGGACCAAGCTACTCGGAGGGGCATCATCTTTCCTCTTGAGGATGACTGGCGTGGTGATAGGGGTGGATTTTGCTGTGCTACTTGTGTTATCGGTCCCCTTACCCTTAGGTGTATCACTAGGCGCGTTTTGCTTAGTAGACTTTGGACCTCGAGATCGACGTGAGCCTTCAGCTGTTTGAGCTTTTGGAGCTGTCGGGGCGGATGGGGGTGCCGACGAGGAGGGCTGACTTGGCACGGCTGAAGCGGTAGATGCAGAATCCTTAGTATCCTTCTCCTTACTAGTATCTACCTTGGCGGCAGCTTCCGCCTTAGCAGCATCCTGACGAGCTCTTCTGTGGGCGCTTCCTGGGCTGAGACCAAGATCGCGCTGCAGAATTTTAGCAGCAGCGGCAATATTAGCCCGCCGACTCTTAGGTGCCGCCTCTTCCGCTGTCTTGCTCGTACTAGCCTGAGTGGAGGTTGATTTAGTTGCCTCGGCTGAGTCCATAATGGTCGACTTCTTGGTGAGGAGTTTTATGGGCTCCTTAGCTTTCTTCTCCTCCTTATCAGCAGCCTTTTCAGCTTTCTCGGCCTTGGAATCCTTTCCTTTTTTCTTGGACTCTTCCGGCCCCCCTTTCGGTTTTCCTCCCTGAGATTCATGCCGACTGTGTTTGCCGCTCTTGGCATTACTGGTGTCTTTTCCCTTGTTGGCTTTCTTCTCTTTCAGATATTCAACCAGAGGCGTGGTAGTTACTTTGGTATCTGCCTTGCCTAGATCGTCGGCTTGTTCGGCATCAACTTCCCTCACGTTAGAATCCTGAGTGAGGCTGTCGAGGAAAGCCATAAAATCAGGATCTTGGTCGATTGTACCTTGCTTAGAATCTGTACGTCTCTTCGTGGTAGGCACCTTCTGGTAGATAGAAAACTCGAGATATGGGGGCCCTACAAGGGCTGGGTCGTTGAAAGTTCGTTTCTCATCTTCCCAAGTTGACCTTTGAACGGCCTCAGCTAATGCAGGTATGCCTTCGGATCGAACCTGTAGATAGCATCGCGCTGGCGTGGATGGGTTTGATGGACTAAATATGCAAGAATAAGTTGATGCTTCTTCTTTACTATAGTTTCTTCTATATGATCCGTAGGACTCACTCCTGGGAGATCTGGCCCTCTTGAAATTGAGTCCACTCTGCTTTCCCATTTCCACTCTTCCACTCCTCCCCCAAGATAGTCCAGAATTCCCCCTCTGCTATGCCTGGCGGGAGCCGGCGGATTAAAACTTTCTTGCCTCGAAGAGAATCCTTACCCTTGCTGGCTTTCGGAGTCTCATTTGCTGTCGGAGTGGAAGAGATTGGCAAAACGCCATTAGACTTTCGCGCGGTTGAAACACCCGTCATTGTGTATGCGATTCTTGTCGCACTAAAACTGAAGAAATTATTATCTTGGATTCGTCCGAAATTCCTTCTTTTGTCATAATTATAGTCGCGAGATGTTGATATTGTTTGTCATATGGAATTGCAATTGGGATGAAGGCGGATAATAATAAGATGGATGGAGGGATGTGTAACCTCATAATTTGTAGGCGAATTATAAGCTCAATGGTGTAATGGGAAAGTGGAATGCAACTTGAAAGGTAAGGCTGAATTCCACCCTATTGACCCCACCATCTGCGGATGATAGAGCCTGCAGGGGGGATATCCATAGGGACCTATATACATGTAGTTTAGTGGGTCAACGATAAGATCAAACAATCACCGTGAATCCGAATCCTAATCTTTTGCGACAATCTTGGCAACGTACATCATCGAGAACCTAGCAACATAACATTTCAATCATCAACGAATAACGATACAAGAAGAATTTGACTTAAATAATCAAATTGTATTTGAATTTTTGACCAATGAGAGATCCCATTATAAGTGATGACGACCGTTCAATTACTTATATATTTAAGTATTTAACTAATATTACATTATAAAATTAAAAAAAGTTATTAATATTATATTAGTAAAAGTGTTAATAAAATTACATAATTACAAGCTTTTAAAACTATATTAACAGCTTAACATTTTTACTATAATAATTAACGTATTAATTTTATTATAAATATATATAATTTAATATAAATAAATAATATTTTAAATAAATATAATATTTAAAATATTTATTATCTCGTAATTATTATTAACTTTATTAATAATATTTAAATATATTATTATATTAAATATATATTATTATATTAAATATATATTATAATATTAATATTAATAATATATTAATTTAATTTTAATATTAATTTAATAATAATATTAATTTTAAATATATTAAAAATATATAAATTATTTATAAAAGTTTAAAAAAAATATATATATTATTTATTTTAAATTATTTTAAACTATAGTTTTAAAAAAAAATTTAAATTTATAAAGTTATACCTTTTTTAATTATATTATTTTTTAGTTAATTATAATATTATATTAAATTAGTGTTATATTGTAAAGATATTATAAGGTAGTATTATATAATTTTGTTTTATATATTTTTTTTAATTAATTTATTAAGAAATATTTAATAATATCTTTTTTTAATTATATAATTAAATTTTAATCTTAATTATTATTATTTTTAAATAAATTATTATTATTTATAATTTTTTATTTTAATTATATTATTTAAGATTTTTATTTTTTAATTAATTTATTATAAATTTTATAAAAAGTATAATATTATTATTAATTATTTTAAGTTTATTTATAAATTTAAGTAATTAAAATAGTAAGTTATATTTTTTAGGAGATATAATTTTTATTTAATGGTAATTATTATAAGATTTAAATTTGTAATTTTAGTTTTAGGAGGACTGTTAAAAGTTAATTAATAAAGATAAAAATAAATTTTTAAACTTAATTTTGAATATTTTATAAATAATTTAAAAGAAAATAAAAGGATTAAAAAAACTTTAAATTTGAAAATTTTAATGATAATTTATTATTGGAATTTATTATAATATATTATATAATTTAATATAATTTAATTAAAATAATATTATTTTAAATAAAAAAGGATAGTATTTTATTAAAAAGATAGTTAATAAAAGATTTATGTAAATAAAGATTAAAAGATAAAATAATTAATTAAAAAGAAATTAATAAAAAGAAAATTTATAAATATAAATATAAAGATATAAGGATAAAAAGGATAATATATTTATTATAATAAAAAATGTAAATATGTTAATATAATATTTTTTTAAAAAAATAGCAAAAATATAAATAAATATTAAAATAAAGTAATTATTAATTAAATTATTTTATATTTATATAAAATTAATTAATAATGTTATAAATATATAAAATAAAATTTATTAAATTAAAATTTATTATAGTAAAATTATAGTAATATTGTAAAATATTTTAATTAAATTATTAAATTAAAAAAGATAAAATATTATTAAGGTTATTATAATAACTTTATTATTAGATATTTTATTATATTTTTAAAGGTTATAAATAAAAATTAAAATATTAATTATTTATTTATAAATTAAGTTTTTAATTAAAAAATAAAATCTTTATAATAAATAAATAGCTAATTAAATTTCAATAAATAAAAATAAATACTATTTTTATTTAATTATTAATAATAAGGGGTTAAAATATTATAGAAATTTATTAATAAATTAAATATTTTTTATATTTTTAAAATAAAAAAATATTAATTAAATTTTTAAGTTTAATTTTAAACATTTATAAATTAATAATAATAGTATATATTAAATAATTTATTAAGAAATTATTTTTTAATTTAAAAAATAATTTAAATTATTATTTATAAAAATAATTTTATTAATATTTATTCCTTTATTTTATATATATTTAACTATTAAATTAATTTTTATTAATTAATTAAAATTTAATAAATATTAAGATATTATAAATATTCTATTTAATAATAAAATTAATTACAAAAACCTATTTTTTAAGTAATTTTTTAACCTAAAATAAATTAAATTTATATAATTAATTAATTATTTATAATAAATTTAAATATTTAACGTTAAAAATATAATATTTATAATTTTGATAATAAATTTAATAATTTAGTTAATGTTGATAATATAATTATTAACCTTTAATTTAAAATTATTTATATATTTTTATTAAATTATATTTTTTAATTTTTAAAATTATAAAGATAAATTATTTAATAATATTAATATTACTTAATAATTAAAAAATATTAATAAAATTTTATATAAATATAAAGTTTTTAATTAAGATAAAATTAAAAAAATTTTATTATAAATAATTAATAAAAATATGCGTAAGAAAATTAAAATAATTATTAATGATATTTAATTATAGGTAAAAATTTAAATTATTTTTAAATAAAAATTTATTATTTAAAATTTAATTTAATTTAAATCTTATAAATTAAAGTTATAAAATTTCGGTAATAAATATATTATTAAAAATTTTATTAAAATAACGGATTTAATTAAAAACTATTTAATGTTATTTTAAGAAATTAAAATTTTATTAATTTAAATTATTAATTTAAATAATTATATTGAAACAATTTTAAAATATATATATAATAATATATTTAAAGATATTATTTATTATATAAAAATATTATTAATTACCTTTTAAATAATTTTATTTAATAAAATTAAAGATATAATATATAATTGGGTTAATTAAGAAATTAAATTAATAAATTAATATTATAATTAAAAGAAAATTAAAATTAATAATTTAAAAGAAAATAATAATAATAATTAATTTTAATTAACGCCGGAAAAATAACGTAAGAATAATCTTAATAATTAATTATAACCTAAAATCTTTTCGAAAGATAAAAAAGTTAATATATTTATAATTATTAATAGTTTAATAAAACGTTTTAATATTATATAAATTAATATATAAAAGGTTATTAATAAATAAATTAAGTAAAAATTAGTAATTATTAAAGAAATATTAAAACCATTTCTTTATATAATATTTTATAATAATTAAAATTATTATTTAAATTTATTTATAAAAATTAATTAAATTTAATTTTATAATTTATTATAATTATTTAATTTTATTATTAATAAAATAAATTTAATTAAATAGTTACCTTTTTATATAGCCAATTATCTGTTAAATATTTATTGGTTTTATAATTTTTAAAGAAATGGATTTAAATAATATATAATATTTAATTACTTTATAATATATAATATAAAGATTAAAAACTTCTTAACCTACAATCGATTACGTAATATATATATTTTTAATAGTTAAAACGGGAGTAATAAAATCTAATAAATAAATATTTCAAATTAAGTTTAATAAAATATTAAGTAAGAAAAGAAATTTATTAAATTAATAATTTATTATTTTATATAAAATTAAAATATTGGCAATTTATAAATAAAATAAATAATTAATTATTATATTACTAAAATCAAAAAAGAATACTTAAATATATTTATTAAAAATTAATTATAATTAATGTTATATTACTAAATTAATTAAATTTAATAAAATTATAAATTATAAATATTAATATAATAAAATTCGAAAATATTAATAATATATTTAATTAAAGATTTTTAATAAAATATAAATAATTTAAAAAAATAATAAATAATAATAATATTATTTATATTAAAAGTATTATTTAAAAAAAATTAAATAATTAAATAAAAAATTTTTAAATTAATATTAATATTATTAAATAACAAAAAAAACCTAACAATAAAATTATTAAAATTAAATAATTAAATAAAACGAAGTTAAAATAAAATAAAGTAATTAATTAATTTAAATTAAAAAAACTTACACTAATAAAAGTTTTAAATATATATAATAAAAAGGTTATTAAATTTTAAAAAAAGAAATTTATTAAAAACGTTAAAAAATAATTTAATATTAATTAAAATAAAATAATTAAATTTATATTAAAATTTAATAAATTTATTTGTTAAAAATTTATTAAAAAATCTAAAAATTAAAACGTTATATTAAGTTTAATTATTAAAATTATAAAAAATTAAACTTAAAAAAAAGTAAATATAAATGTTAATTTAATTAAAAAAATTAACCTGTAATTAAGGTTATATCTTTTTATGTTTAAAAATAATAATTAATTTACCATTAATTAATAAGTTAAGAAGTTAAATTTATTATTATTAAATAATCTAAGCGTTTATTTTAGATTTTATTTAAAATTAATTATTAAGATTAAATTATAAAAAAATAAAAGTTTAATTATAAGAATAATTAATATAAAAATTAAATTATTAATTATAATATAATTTTATATAAAATAGCATAATTTATTTTCATAACGTAATAAAATAGTTTAAAAAGGTTTTGGTTAATTAATTATTATATTAATATTAGGATATATTAAAAAATTTATATGATTAATTAGTAAAAAATTACTTTTATTTATTTATATTATTAAAAATAAATATTATACTAATAAATTTATATTAAGATTAAACTTTATATTCCAATTATATATAAATATAATAGTTAAGAATAATAAAATATTTATAAAAATTATAATATTTAATTTAATATTAATCGAAATATTTTTATTTTTAAAAAATATATTTAATTAAATTTTTAAAGATTTTATTAAACCGTATTATATATAAGAAAATTAATAACTATTAATAATATAAACCTAATTAACAATATAATAAAGTTTAATTTTATAAATATAAATTAATAAATTAAAAATATAACGTATAAAATTTTTGTTAAAATTAATATAATTATTTAAAATATAACGGAAAAAATATTATCCTTTTAATTTAAATTAAAATTTAATAAAATAATATAAAATATTTTAAATTTTATTAATTAATTAAAGATTTTATATAATATAATATTTAAATTAATAAAGTAAATATTTTTTAATTAAAATTTTTAAAATAAATATCTATTTAAATTAAAAAAAAATAAAAAAGTTAAAACGGTATTATCCAACGATTAATTTCTTAAATTTATATCAATTATTTCAAAAGACGTTTTTTAGAAATTTAAAAAAAATTAAAAATAAATTTAAAAATATATTATTAATTAAATAATTTACGTTAATATAATATATAAAAATAAGTTTTAAAAAGTATAATTAGTAAATAATGTTCTTTCAAACAGCTTAATACCACCTAAATTATTAAATTAAAAAAAAACTTTTTTAAAAAAACCCTAAAAAATATTAAAAATTCAAATTTTTTAAAATAAATAACTTGTATTAAAATATTACACCAAAATTTACCAAAAAATTATATAATATACGTTTAATTCCTAAACAATTAAAGGTATTAAAAATTAAATTATAAAATATAAAACTTATTAATTAAAAAAAAGAAATATTTATTAAAATACTATTCCGTTAAAAAAAAACTTTTACTTAAGATTTTAATAAACTCAAAAAGATTAAAAATAAAATTGCATTTTTATATATCATAAAGATAATTTAACATAAAATATAACAAATACAAAATATTCCCATTCCTATACCTTTAAAAAAGAGAGTAATTAAAATCTTATAAAATAAGATAAAAGTAAAAATTCTAAAAAAAAATTATAATCTTTATCGCAATATTTAATTTATTATTAAAAAGAAAAACGGTAAATTATACCTAATTAATTTAATTATTAAATTTAACATTTAAACGATTAAAAATACGTTTTTTCTTAAAAATTATAACACATTTATTAAAAAATTTACTACATACACAATATTATTATACATAAATTTATTCTTAAAATATAATTATTTAAAACTATTTATATATAATTAAAATATAACAATTTTTACCACATTTATTAAATTTCTTAAATTTATAATAATTTTAATAAAAACCACCAATTTAATTGCTCACTTTTTAAAAATTATAAATTAAATGTTTTATAACCTAATCTTTAATATTTATAAACCGTTTTTTAATAATATTAATATAAAAGAACTTAATATTAAATATAACAATTAAAAACTTTATTTAAAAATATAACGTTTTATATTTAAACATATTAAAAACGTAACAAAAATATTATTAAACTTTAAACTAACTAGAATTATTATAAATCTTAAAAAAACTAAATTTTATAAACCAACAATTAAAATAATAGATTATATTTATAAATTAAATAAACGTTTATTTAAGAAAATAAAAATTATAAAAATCCTTAAATAAAACTTATATAAAAATATTAATAAAATTTAATCGTTTTTAAACCTAATAATATACTTTTGTATTTAAATTAAGAATTATATTATTAAAACATTTTTATTAATAAAATTATTAAAAAAAAAATAGCTTTTTATTTAAGAATCCCTACAAATATAATATATAATTAAATTAAAAAAAACTTTAATAAATTTATTTTATTTAATTATAATCAATTATTCCTTAAATTAAATGATAATATTAAAGATAAATATATTCGGTTTAAAATAAAGTATAATATTAAAATAACTTAATAATTAAAGAAATTTTAAACCTTTTTAATATAAATTTAAATTATAAAAAAACCCAAAATTAAAATATAATGTTATAAAATAAAAATGTTTTATAATTATAAAAATATTTTATTGTTTTAAAAATTATCTTTATAGAATTAAATTTTTATTTAAAATTAACGTTAAAATTTTAATTTTTTAATTAAATAATAATTTTATTAATCTATTAAATATTATATTATTAAAATAAATTACATATATTAAAATATTTAATTTTAAAATTAAATATATTATAAGAAAACGTAATATAATAATTAATATTTTATTAAAAAAATTTAATAGTTTATTTAATTTAAAAAATAAAAAATAAAAAAGAAATTTTAACAATTTTATAAATATTTAATTTAATATAATTACATTATATTTTATTAATTTGAAAATTTAAAATTATAAAAACGCTAATTTATAAAACAAATTATAACCTATAATATTTTATTTAATAAATAATTAAAACCTTAAATTTTAAAAGATTGTTTAATATTTAATAATATTAAAATTATTTAAATAATTATGGATAAATTAAGGGGAAAAAGATCAAAAAATTTATATTAATTTTAAAATTAAAACTTTAAAATATATCGTATTAAAAAGTATTTTTTAAAAAAAAGCCGATAAAAATTATTTAAATTGTTATGTTATTAATTATAAAATAATTAAAAAAAAATTTATTATAAATTTTTATATTTAATATAGATATAAAGGTTATAATTTAATATATTATTATATTTTAATTATATATCATTAGAAAAGAATGTATAAGTATATTATTAACATGATTAAAATATATATTTAATATTAAAAAGTAAATTTAAATAAATTAATAAATGAAATAAGATATTTAAATTTAAATATTATTTTAATATATTAAATTTTTAACGTATAATATATGTTTAATAATTATGGATATAAAGTAATTATGGAAGTTTAAAAATAATTATTAAATTATTTAGAAGTTTTAATGTTAAAAGTAATAATGTTAATAAATGTGGTTAAATTTTTAAAAGAAAAAATTATTTTATAATATAGATAATTTTTTAAAATTAAGGTAAATAAAGGTTTTAAATTTAAAAATTAAATTATAAAAGCTTATTTAAAACTTAATATTAAAAGGATAATAAAACTATTTTATTTTTTTTAAATATAAAGCTAAATTAAAATTAAATATAAACCGATTAAATTTAAATTAATAAAAATAATTAATAAAATTGGTAAAAATTAAATTTAATATTTAAACGTTATAATATAAGTTAATAAAACAACAATTAAATTTAATGGTTTTTTATTTTAAATAACCTTAAATTAAACATTAGGAATTTTTTCTTTAAGAGGGGTTGTACTTTTTTAACTACACTATTTTTTAACCAATTAAACCCCGGCATAACCCTTTTAAAAAATTCTTAATGTTTAATTTAAAATAGTTCGAAACATTTTTTAATTACGTGGTTTATAGTAATATTAATCAAAATCAATCAAATCAATTAAAATTAATTAAAATCAATTAAAATCAATTAAAATCAATTAGTAAGTAATTTTTATATATTAAACAATTGCTAATATCATTATTAAAGTAGTTCATACGTTTTAAATTAAAAATAGCTATTAAATCAATTGAAATACGGTCGCAACGCGTAAACACCGGTCGTAACGCGTTAATTGTAACAAATATTATAATAAACGTTATACAACAACGCAATATTATATAAGATTAGAAAAAGGGTTAGGAAGATTAAGCTATTAAATAGTTAGCCCGGAATTAAAAAATATCTTATATTTTCTACGTGGTTATTAATGCAAGTACGTGGATATAAACGCGTCGTACATTATTTGTTAAAGCTATTATTTACTTAAATATTTTCAAACGTTAAAGCTTGCGATATAATAACGCAACGCTATTTAAAAATATAAAAAAAACAAGAAAGTAAAAAAGCTATATTATTATTTTTAAATTATTTAAAAAGAAGAAATTTTTAACGTTATTATTGGTGTAAACACGTAAGTATAAACGCGTATAATATATTATTAAAATTATTTCGTATTTTTAAACGTTAAAACTTATAACATTATAACGTAATACCGTATAAATATAAAAAAAAGATTAAAAAAATTAAGCAATTAAATAACTAGTTTTAAATTATATTTTTTACTTTATTATTAACGTAAATACGTGGATATAAACGCGTATAAACGCGTAGGTATAAATATTAAATATTATTTTAAAATTATTTCGTATTTTTTAACGTTAAAGTTTATAATACCATAATGCAATCTTTTATAAATATGTAAAAAAGTTGAGAAAATAAAGAAAGCATAATATTAACTTTAAATCATTAAAAAAAAAAACTATTTTTAACGTTATTATTATCGTTTAAATAATTGTTAATATAATATTTAAAATTTAATTAAAAATGTACCATTTAACTCGATTTTATTCGTTAAAAGCTTAAATTAAAATTCGTGGAACGTTTCGTTAAAAACCTATAAATACAAACGTATAAATTAAGCGTTAAATGGCGCTTATAGCGTTAACGGAAACAGGGGAAATAACGGGCGTAACCCGTTATTTATAAATTTTAATTTAAGCATTAAAATAAATGGTTTTAATTTTTACGAAATTATTTATAGCCAAAATTTAATCTTCTTTATTAAAATAATTATTTTATTATAAAAAATTTTAAACTAAAAAAAAATTAAAATATTTAAAAATTTAATTATTATAAAAATTTAAATAATTAAATAATAATTAATAAATATTAAATTTATCTTAAAGATTATTAGCAAAAAATAATAAAAAATAGTTTAAAAAAATAATTAATAAAATATTTACAAAATATAAAAAAAACCTTTAAAAATCGACAATTTAATACTTTTATACAATATACCTTAACATATAAATATATTCCATAAACAATAATTATAATATAATTAATAAAAATTTTATATAATTAATAAAATTTTAAGAATAAATAAATATGTAATAAAAGTTTTAAAAAAAAACGAAGTATAAAGAAATATAATTAGAAATAAATTAAAACTATTTATATAAAATTATTAAAAATATTAAAAATTAATTAAAATTAATAAAAACAAATAAATTATTAAATTAACAATAGAAAGTATTAATTAAAAAATTTTATTAGTTTTTAAATTTATTATATTTAAACCTAAAAAAAATAATTACAAGAAAATTAAATAACTTAATATTAAGGTTAAAATTAATATATCAATTGAAAAAAAAAAAAGATATAAAAATTATATTAACGTTAAATTTAAAAATATTTTGTTTAAATTTTAAAGAAAAGAAATATATTATTATTTAATATAAACGAAAAAATTAAATACTTAACTCAATTAAATTTCATTATTTTATAAGCTAATTATATAATAATAAATTAATATAAAATAAAACTTAATTAAAATATTATATTTATTTTTTACCATTTTTTATTAATAATTATTATTTTATATTATTTTTTAAAACCCTTTTATAATAAAGAATATTTAATATACGTCCTTTTATACAATAAATTATTTAGGATAAAATCTTTAATGATTGGAAGAATATAATTATTGCAAACGCAAAAATAATAAAAACAGCTATTTTAAAAAAAATATTATTTAATCGCAAATAAATAATTACTATAATTATTATTAAATTAACCTAATATTAATTAATATTCGAAAAATGGTTATATACCAGTATAAATTAAAGATTTAAAAGATTTAAAATGTTTTTCGTACATACGATAAAGAATTTCATTTGGATAACTAAACGTTTAAATAATAAACCCCTTAACGCGTTAAAAATCTTATAATTAAATTATAATTTAACCGATTAAATTACTTTAACAAATATCTATATATAATAGAAAAAGCCTATTAATATCTTAATTTTTTAGAAAAGAGATATAAAGATTAACTATTTTTAATAATACCTAAAATTATGTCACGGTCAGGAGTCACGAAGTTGTCTGGCTCCGCCAGACACCTACGTGACTCACTCATGAGTCAGGCCTCAGTCTTGTTTACTTATATAAAGGCCTTGCAACTTGTTGCAAGGCTTTTGATGTTCTGGGTTCCCCAGAACATCATCATCTTCCTTTATGACCTTTTGGTCTCGTGATAAATTACTTATTAATAATTAATTAACAAAAATATCAACTATTTGTTATATTATTAAAGAATTTAATATTTAAGCGTTTAAATAATTATTCAATATTAATTATTAGTTTTAAATTATAATTATAGTTAAAGAATATTTATAAATTTATAAATAAAAAGTTATAAATCTTTTATATAATTAAATATTTACTAATATTTTATTATTTAATATTTATTAAAATTTTGATTAAATTGTATTAAGATTTTAGTATTGAAGAAAAGATTAAGTATAAATATATTATTATTGTTATTAAAATTACTATCAATATTATTATTAACGCCATTAAATAAATTAAATGTTAAATTATAAAATAAAGAAAAAGCTTTAAAAAACAATATAAAGATTTTAAATATATTATTATTAATTGGAATAAATTAAAATATTATAAAAATATTTATATAATAAAAAATATTAATAATAATATTATGTTACCAAATAATAACTAATTAAATAAGATATTATTAATCTAATAACGTAACGTTAAAAAATAAAATTAGATTAATTAAAAATCTAAAAAATAAAATCAAAATAAATAAAAAATTTAAGAAATTTATATAAAATAAAAAAAGAATATAAAAGCTATTTAAAAAGGAAAAAAAAAGGAGAAAAAGAAGTAATTTATACAATTTATAAATTTTATAAAAGAAATTTTTACTAAAAAGTTATAAACAAATATACGTATATATACACCTTTAAATTTATTATTTAATTAATTAAGACCTTTTAATTAATAAAATAACAAATTCTAACAAATAATTATAAAAAAATTATCGTATATTAAAATTCCTAATATTAATTTTTTCTTTTTATAATAATATTTAATTATATTTTATCTTTTTAATTATTTTAATACCTATCATTATATATATTTAAATATTTTATATCTCTTTTAATCGCCACTATTAATTACTTTTATAACATTTATATAATATTTTTTCCTTTTTATTTATTACTATAACTATATTATTTTCGTTAAAGATTAAAATAAATAAATAATAATAATAAACATATAATAACATATATAAATTTAAAAGAATTATCTATAAATAAGAAATATTTAACTATAAGGATTATATTAATATAAGTTTTTAACATACAATTACAATTAATAAGATTATATCCTTAAATAATTAATATAATAATTTATTTAATACTTAAACACTACCTTTAAAGATTAACAAAATTAAATAAAATAACGAAATATTTTTAAAATTAATCTATATTTTCCAATTGTATAAAAAGAAAAAATAATTATTTGTTAAATAAGTTTTAATCTTATAGAAATTAATAATATTAAATATACTTAATTGGATAGTTAATTATAAACTATTGTTAATTTAAACGTTTAAATATAATACTATAAACAACTTTAATTTTAAAATAAAAATAATTTTAAAAATATCAATAAAAACCATAACTTTTTTAACATATATAAATTTATTTAATCCGAAAAGAAAAAAAGATGTAACAAATAAAACATATTATTTTTTATTCGTTATTTATATTTTTAAACAAAAATATATCTACATATTCGACACAATTAATAACAAATTTCAATAACAAACTAATCAAACAATTTAATAACTAATTAATATATTCAAAAAATAAAACGTTAATTAAAAGTTTAAAAAAAAATTAATTTTATTTAATTTAATAAATTAACTAAATAAATAGTTTTATAAATATTAGTATAACTTAACGTTATATTTAATTATAAAAAAACCAAAAACGTTACTTAATATAATTAAATATAAAAAAAATCTATATATTATATTTAAAAAATATATAAATATTATTTTAATATATATTAATATTAAAGTAATTAATAAACCAATTAATATAATAAAATTATTAATAATATTATTAATAAGAAAATTTAAACATATATTTTATTTTAAAACTTTATTTATTAAAATTATAACCTTGTTATTAAAAAAGATACTAATAAAATTTCCGAAAATACTTAATATTTTAAAGTATACAAAAGAATTATTAAATAATAATAATAATATTTTTATAAAAAATTTTCGAACCTTAATAAATTTAAATAATTGTTATTTATATAACCCCAACCTTTATAAAGTTAATTAATATAAATACGACTAAATTATACTATACCAATAACTTATTAATACTTTTAAAAATACTATTAAACGTCCTTAACCGAATTTTTCGAAAAATTAATCCAATTAAAATAAATATAACCAAATCATTAAACGTATAATATTTAAATCCAAAAGAATTATTAATTAAATAATAAATCGTATTTAACGTATAAAAATTAAGGTTAAAAAATGTATTAAAGCCGTTAAATTTAAAAAATTAAATAAAAAATCGGATATAAATTTAAATAATATATAAATAAAGATAATAAAAAGATATTTTAATTAATTATTATTACGTTAATTTATAGTTTTTTTTATTAAAATTGCTTTATTATTATTAATATTGTTAATTTTAAGAAACATTAAATTAATACCATATTACAAAAATATTATAAAATAATATTATATAACCTTTTTTAATACAAATCTTTATAAAATCCTATTTTATACATTCTTTTTAATTAACTTATTAAAAAATATCTAATAATATTTTTTTTAACCATATAATTAAATTTCAATCTTAATTATTACCGTTTTTAAATAAATCACTATTATTTATAATTTTTTATTTTAATCGTATTATTTAAAATCTTTATTTTTTAATTAATCCATTATAAATTTTATAAAAAATATAATACCATTATTAACTATTTTAAGTTTATTTATAAATCTAAGTAATTAAAGTAATGAGCTATATTCTTTAGAAAACATAACTCTTGTTTAATATAACCTTTTTAAATCTTTTTTAAATTGTGGTTTAAAGTAATTATAAAATGTTTTTTAATAAAAAATTTTTTATTAACAAAAATAATTATTAAAAATATTATTAATAATAACATTATTAATAATATTAAAAATAACAATATTATAAGTAATTAATTAATTATATAATAGTTATTAATTTTATTATTAAATTTATTAATTAAATATATTTTTAAGATAAATTAAAACGCGTTATAATACACGTCGTAACATGCGTTATAATATGCGTTATAATATACGTTATAATAAACGATATAATACGATAAATAAAGTTTAATATAAACGCGTAACGTTATACAAATATATAAAAAGTTAAAAAAGTTTAAATAATAATTTTATTATTAAATTAAATATAAAATAAAAGATATTTTTATACGTTATTAATTAATTATATTAATTAATTGTAATATTAATGTTAATTATAACATTAATTATAATTTTAAATATTTTTATTAATAAGTATTTTTAACGTTTTAATTTAAAATATAAAAATGTAAAACCGTATAAATATATAAAAAAATTAAAAAGATAAATTAAGCAAATTATTAACTTTAAATCATTTTAATTAAAATTATTTCGTACGTTATTATAATATATTAATTAATTTTAAATTTAATATTTAATTTAAAATTATATAAATTTAACACGTAAAGCTTTTTTAACGTAATGATGTTTTAAATTAAATCTTAGAAAATCTTTTAATAAAACTTTACAAATATAAACATATAAACCAAACGTTAAATGGCGTTTATAACGTTAACGGAAATAAGGAAAATAATAAACGTAACCCGCTATTTTTCAAGCATTAATTTAAGCTTATTAAAATAATATATTATAATAAAATAAACTTTAATATATAATTATAAAACTTTATAATGTAATAATAAAATACGTAATTTATAATTTAATAATTTCGTAATTTTATAATTTAACGTAATTTTTTTAATTGATTTTTACATGTGTTTATATTATATATATATTATATATATATATTTTAAAAATTTAATATTTAATTTAAATAATTTATAAAGCTTTTTATTTTCTTTTTATTTTTTTTATTAAAAACTTTATTAATATCGTTTCGTATATAATATACGTCGAATTAATAATCGTAATTACCGTTAATAATAATGTTTATTTAATAATTATTTTTTAAATTATTAATTTTTTTAAAGTAATATAATTATAACAACGTATAATAATATCTATTTAATTCCTATTTTTAAAACAGTTATTATCATGCATGCAATGCAACCACCCCGCGGGGTGATAATATTGTTGGAATTAGCCAATTAACGAGTACATTGATTTTTAAGCGACGCATTACGAACATTATGTCCACCCCTGGTCACCAATGCTGACACCATGTTAACAAACCCCCCCAGCCCCATAATGTACTTCCATACTATCAATATTGGCTGGTTGGTACGAGATATGTTTGTAATGATTGAAACCTCAAGCTCGCTAAAAGGGGCAGCTATGATCCTCGATGGAACCATCATAACTTTGTATAGCTACCTAGGTAGGTAGGTAAGGTAGCTGGTTTCTGGGTTTAACGCTAAAGTCCGGTCTCCTACTCAAAGTTGGGTACCTAAATACGCCTTGAGCATCCAATCTTAAGCAGTATACCTGCCTACCTGTATGATTATTGTTCTACACTCGCCTATATTGGGCACACAATTCCATCCGTTTCATACTTATAAACACAGGAACTTATGAACGTTATGGCCCGCATCTTTATCACCGGATCATCAGACAGCCTTGGCCTCGGCATACGCTCAGCACAAGCTCTAGTTAAGCGCGGACACGATGTCTATCTACATGCCCGAAATAGCCAAAGAGCGCAGGATGCTCGCACGGTCTGTCCCGGAGCCAAAAATGTCTTCGTAGCGGACTTAGCGTCTACGGAAGATATCAAATCGTTGGCGAAACAGCTTAACCAGACCGGTCCCTGGGACGCCATCGTCCACAACGCCGCGCTTGCCAGGCCTATGCACGGCGTCGCTAATCCCAGAAACGAGGAGGAAATGCCTGTGCTCTTCGTCGTCAACACACTAGCGCCATACGTTTTGGCCTCTTTGGTAAACCCGCCACCAAAGCGCTACGTCTTCGTTTCTAGCGGCATGCACAAGGGTGGTGATCCCTCCTTACGCAATATCCAGCAGTGTAGTTATAGCGATAGCAAACTGCACAATGTCTTATTGTCGTTCTGGTTCGCACGCCATCTTGCCAACAAGGGCGTTCTGAGCAATGCTATGAGCCCGGGATGGGTTGCTACCAAGATGGGCGGCTCGTCAGCACCGGACAATATCGACGCGGCCGTCGATACCTACGTCTTACTAGCCGAGGGGTCAGGAGTTGCTCAAGGCCAGACGGGGAAATATTGGTATCAGGCTCAAGCCCGGAGTTCTAGTAGCTCGGGTCATGAAACAAGCTACCTAAAAGCACTCGATGATGAAGCCTTGCAGGATCGGTTGGTCCAGACCCTTGAGAAGATTTCGGGTGTTAAGCCACCTGAGTAAGGTTTTATTTATCAATCAGTCTCAATTTTGATCCTACTAAGGCCGCCATGTCACCGACTTACCCCTGGATCGAAATATGAGAATTTGCGTAAGATAGGTACTAGCTAAGAACTAAATGCTGGATTATACTTGCTGTGAAGTCTTATTTACAATTCGTATTGACAGCTTCCCTCTAACGACATGACTACTCCCTGGGCTTAGTATCTTAATACTAAGGAGCTTAGAGATCCAGCTACAACCATAAGCTCTAACTAGTCGTTTCTTGTAAACATTAAGAATACATCGACCACTTTGATTTCTTGCTTGTTTTAATTCTCTTCATTCTTAGCGATATGGGTCCTTGCGTAGATACTTAGATGTAGCATATTTCCTTTGTCAGGTGATTGAATATAAAAGTACCTCCTATGCAGAGACCTCTAGGCAGATAGCCCTAACATGTCCACTAAACCCAATTGAATTCTTCTTCATTGTCGTCATCGGATGTGGTATAGTTGACCTGTATGAATCTTAGACCAGGGTGCTTGAATTACAAGAGGTCGTGCTTCTAGGCCTATTGTCGCAGATCGATGGTTAGTAGGCGATTCATCGGTCCCAAGAAGGGGGAAATGACCGATTATAATATATCCCTATGCACCATTGTCCATCAACACTAAACGTAGAGTCAATTGAAAACCACATGAATGCAATATAAGCGCTAGGCTTGGCATGCCAGCGACAAGACGCACTTAGGACGTAGGGGGCTCTTGCTTTAATATCTAGGTAGTCTGGAGAATGTTCTTGTGTCGGGATCATAGACATTCCCCCAAAATTAAGGGCCGCAGGTGTTCCACGTCCAAATAGTTGCAGTTTACAGATACGGACTAAGACTGCGTCGATAGTAGCCAAAAGAGCAAGTAAGGCCATCCACGTCGACAACTCTCTTGAGCTTGATTTTCCTATGCAAGTCTGTCAAGGCCTCACGGAATGACATGGCCGTGCGAGCATAAAGAATATGGTTGCTTGCGAGACCAGCCTTCTTGAGATACTCGACGTATGGAACGAAGCCGAACTCATCTCTTGAAAGACCCGTTAGTACTTTAGAAGTAGGGGTAGTAATAGGGACAAGAACGTCGGCCTGAGGGGCTAGCACGACGAATAATTCCTCGAGCTCCGTCATAGATTCAAGTACTTCGCGGATGGGATCGGTCGGACCGAACGGAATGGCCCTATCAAATTCGCTCTGTGGTACGAGTACGGCCAATTTCCTCACACTATCTCGCCAGGGAACGGAGCGCATTGACCAGAACGCTTGCTCAGCATTCGAGACACAAAGGTAAATCATATCGCGGTCCCAGTCAACATAGACGGGCTGCGCTTGCGACTGCGTGTCGTCACACTCGTCAGGTACATTGGAAGCGAGTGTTAGAGCGAATTGGAGAGGCACGCGAGCTCGACCTGAGGTAACCGAATCTGCAAGATCCTTGCCGAAAATAACAGGCGTCCAGATACGCTTGCATGAGAGGGCTATATCATAGGCCTCACGGTTGATCAATGGAGACGGAGGTCGCTCATCTAGAATGACGAGATTGGTAGCCGAGTCTAGAACGGTGCAGCAGAATAGAAGAACCTCCCTCTTTGGATTTCGCAGTCGACTTTCAGGAGAGGGATGGATCACGTGAATACGAGCACTTTCAAAGTGGTACTCCCAGATGAGAATACGGAGTTCTTTTGGGAGGTCATTGAAACACTCGAATGTATTGCGTGGAGTCATATTGAGAGTACAGCTGCGGTATTTGCAGCGAGGGTTGGGAAAATAAAGATGTCGTCGTTAAAGAATTCTAGATTACTAGAGTGGAGTACCGTGTTTGTCTAGGTTACCTGCTATAGATTATGCGATAGGTAACAAAGATAGTGCCATGTTTTGATAATAATGTTACCTATTGCACATCTGGTCCCACCAGAGAACAAGGAAATTTATAGGTTAGTGATTAGGTACGTAAAATAGTAGATAGGTTGGTAGGTAAATTTCAAAAAGCCTTTTAAAAGTAAACTTTATATCTTAAGTATTGTCTGGTCGCGCATACTCCCAGGGCTTTGAATTCTATACCAGAGCGCTTGTTACTAGGTAACGGAACTAGGCGTGGGGTGTTTTATAAAAGGTAGGTACCTACATAACCAGGTAGACACGCTAGTGTACAGATACCTACATTATATATCACATGAAAAGGCTTACCTAAGAGGTATGTAAAGATTCCAATTACATAAGCCGAGCACCACCTGGGGGGGGAAAGAGAGAACTTGAAGAGAAGAAAAAGCAATGGAATTATTTAACAGTGTTTCATTACAACTAAATGATTGATGGGACTTTCTAATTAACTCCACGTGAATGTAGCTGTTCCAAGTTCAACACAAAACGAGACTCATGGGAACATTATCAATATAGGTATCTCGATTCAGGGGTAAATCCGCATCAACGATTTTGTCATCCATGTTACCTGCCCTATGATCTTGCATCATTCCTCCTTTATTGTCGCCATGGCCATGACGACAATCAACTCTATGAATACCTACCTAGGTACCTAGGTAGGTAGGTAACCTTCTGTGTTGGGGCTTCCAATGAGTTTATTTACGTCCTGAACTGCCGAGAAGACTATTCCTGGGACCCCTAGCAATAGCTTAAAGTCGCATATTGGATATCGGATGATTGCATGAATATAATGTGTGACTTTGTCTTGACAAGTGGGCATGAGTCTATTCCCTTTACTCTAAAATCATCTAAGCGGGTTAGATACGTCGTCCCATCTAGAGATGTCCATGTAGGCTCTTGTACCGTTTTCATCGTACCAAATCTGTTGCAACTCAGCGGTCAACAACCATGCTGAAAGATACGATATATGAACTGTATATTGTATATTAGCTTAGTCTATTAGCTGTATAAGTGAGGAGGGACGTCCTTCTTATACATGCGTTCCATGCTAAGATACCATGTACAGTACCCGATAGTAGCCCCTTGACCACCCATTTCAATAGACTGAAGCCTCAAGGCCGGCCCACCTTCGCCGGGCCTATATCATTAGTAAAAAGTAGGCATCAAACCCTAATAAAATGCCTCAGGATAGCATTTTTCAGCATTGAGCACAAGTCATTGCTGTCATAGGCGGACTTGGCAGGAGATAATAAATCAAGTAGTGAATCTAGGAGAAAATAATCCAGTTTAAGACAACAAGGTCTAGGACGCTCCTCTAAAACCGCAAGGTAGTTTCTATTGGCTTCAGGATGAGTCTAATAGGCTTATGGTATATCCGAACCATAGAATTCTATAACGCTACACCGTTGGCATAAGTAGGGGAGTAGCAGCAGCGTAGTAGCAGTTTTGAAGGGTGTTATCAATGGAGTCGAGGGTTAGGTAACTAGTAAGCCTAATGCTTCATGATACGTCGCATGCGGGTCACAAAGTTACCTTAGGCACCTATCATCAAACCATAATAGGGGGGGATAGGATCTCGAGATCGCCTCTGCTTATATATTTAATAAGGAGCCAACTGTTTTATATAGTACCAAGTTACTCTACTAGTCAACACCATCCATGGTAAACCATACCTACCTACCTGGGTAGGTAGGTACATATATTAGAGCTGTCCACCGGTACTTAAGTACAGTTAAGCAAATGACAATAGCCTACTGTAGGAATGCTACATATATATCAATAGATATCTAGGTACCTATGTGGGTATCAATATCCTTTAACCCTAACATACAAAACAATTCTAACATAATTAAGTCCCTTACACATTCCCAAGTCCGAGCAAAACGCCAACGGAATAAACATGTTACAGACAACAAATTAGATACAGGCGCTTGCGGCGGGTAAGAAGCTCGGCGATGTTCTCTCCTATCACCCTCTTCGTGAGCAATAACCATAGGCATGCCTTTGCATTGCCGGGAAACAACTGTCCACCAATATCACGGCAATGGAGATCGCGATCCCGATAGGCTATTATAGTTGCATATATACACTTTGCATCGGTACTGCTATGCCGTGTGATTGCTCTTGAAGTTGAAGAACCGGAGTCATGAGGCATCCCTCGAAGCCCACGACACCAATGTTTCGTGTCTGGATGGCGAAGACCGCCCCTTCTCGTCTGTATCCATGGATATGATGGTACGTCATACCCGCGATTACCTGGCATCTGGATACTCGGGTCGGTGATAGAGCTGGTGATATTTATACCCTTTGAAAAATCATACTCGAGGCGCGAATTAACTCGGAGATAAACAGTGCCGTTGCACAACTTTGATAGGACCAGGCGTATGATTCGAGGATCGGTTCCGAAAGAGGGCATAACCGTGGCCCAGGCATTCTCGTATACTCAAGACAGTCTCGCACATTAAGATCGTACGACTCGAATACCCGCACTAGCTTGTGTTGATTATGATAGATATTTTCCGTGTGGCATTTAGGTGATACGTTGACGTGTTGGTCATGCATTGGTGCCGAAGCCATAAAGAACGCTGATTGCGACAAAGCCCCACATCCAGGAGACTTCCCGCCGGTGACGTGCAGGCTACTTTGATTCGGCAGGGAGACTTGAGATGAAAGGTGATACAGATCGGGTAATACAAAGCAATATTGAGCAGACTATGCATGGCGGAATGAGATCCAAACAATGCTCGTTTGGAAGGGCAGGGCATATGCGACATTAGCGTAGCAACGGAAACGGCTTCGACTTGGGTGAAAAGTGTAACCGTAGTGCTGTCAACATGCCTAGGCGATACCAACGAAGATTTGGTATTACAAGATAATGTTTCATGCCATTGAAAGATCCTACCAGGTTGTGTCGTGGCCATGGATCATGGGTTCGGCATAGGAGGAAAGGGACGTTGATATCCGTGCTGGGAAGGATACTTGCATATGCCCACGCCTGGCTACGCCGGTATCACATTTGCTTGCGCATTAATCGTACACTTGATATGTAGTAGTGACTTCAACCCCTTCGACGACCGCGTTGATCGTTTAAGGGGTATGGTATGTAGTTTCCTGTCTGCGGAATACCCTGATACGACGAAGGCGTAGCTGGCTGAGAAGTTCGAGGGATGCTAGAGTATAATGCAGGGTCGGCAGAACCAGGTGGAATGGTCATTGTGCCAGTAGTATAATTGCTCTGATGCCTTTCAGACGGGCTTGGAGGTCCAGGCATCCTTTCGATATATGGCTTCTTGCTGCTAGAGCGACCACCTGGCCTTACGCTGATACTTGAACTCCGAACATGATGGCGCGATGAATTAGGCTTTTCTTCCTTATGCTCCGTATTTTTCCTGATGGAACCTATCGCATCTCTGTGTTTGCTTCCTGACCGTCTTAGTGTAGGCGGCGAGGGTTCACCGGAGCCGCCTCGCATGGTACTGTCTATGACGGGATCCGCTAGGGTGAGATATCTCTGCCGATAATCATCGCGTTGATCTCTCATATCATTGTAATCGGCTTTAAGCTCCATAACCTGTTCTGACAACAGCACTCTCTCCTCTTCGAGGTTATTGTTAAGCCGTTCTAGTCTCGTAGTACGCTCGCATTCCTCACGATATCGCTTTTCTGCGTCCCGGGTGAGTCTGTGGGATTTGGTTAACTCGGTATCTTGGTCGTTACACTTCTTTTGAAGTTGCTCGACTTTCTGGTTCGCTTGACCCAGTGCTTCTTGAAGAGCACCGACATTGTAGAGTTGGTCTTCGTAATCCTCAGCTGTGAATCTACGATCAGGTCTTCCACCTAAACTAGCCTGTTCACTAGATGACGAACCCACGCCCGAGTCATCGCGACTGCGGTGGCTTTTAGATGACCCCTTTGATGAGGTCGAAAACTTGACACGTCGGTCTGACATTTTGTCGTACAGGCTGCCGCTAAGAGCTGCAAGCTCGTTATAGGTGCCTACGTGACGGTTCACACAAAAGCGACGGCGTGAGGAGGTATCCAACGAATGAGAATAGTCGATAGATCAAAAGCAAGCGGGGTGGTAGAAGGGGGGGTTGTTGAATCACCGGGATGATAGCGAAGGTCTTGATAAGTACCTAATATAAATATGCGAATATTGCTCTGGTATAAGAGGAACTAGGTAATAATAAGATTGCTTTACGGAAAAGAAGCAAAAAGAGTTTAACAGAGGAAAGGGCAATTGTTATAAAAGGCAACCTAGAAACTATGATTTGCGAATGGCCGGTTCTGCCTTGAGTCTTGACAGAATCTTCATAAGGTACGTATATAACACTTACACCACGGGACTGACAGCAACTCTGAGCACGGCAGATATGGGCAGGTATCTGTACTAAATGGCATGTAGCTGACCGGTTGCCTCTCACATGGAGTCATGGCTCTAGGTTAGGCAACACGGAGCCCCAGTCTATATCATCCTTCCCGACGGATGAGCCTCACAATAACTCAAGGGTCGTCTTACCCGAGAAATCCAAGGGTAGCCGAAGGTGGAAGTGCGCCACGGCGGAAACACTCGTTTTCCCACACTCACCGTTAATTGGGAAAAGAAGCCTTGCTGACTACCCGTTCCCCCCCACAGCGCGCCACGCAACGCGCAACGCGCAATGAGATGGGAACGGGGGAGCGCAGACGAAAAGAAACAAAGAGAGAGATCCGGAAGGGTCTAGCACTGTTAGACGGCATCTCGTACTTCCCTCCCTAGGATGAGTTGGAAATGAGACCTGCCAACTTTACACCGAAAATCGAGCAAGCTGCCGTATCCGCCTAATTGTCCAGCCCCCAAAACGGTTCGCCAGAAGCATGATCTAGGTCGCAACCGATATGTAGGCGAGTTAAGATAGCGCAAGGGTTGGGAAGGTCCTCCATCATCTACGATCTTGATTTTCTTTTGGTGGTGGTTCTGCGCAACTGCGTAAAGTAAGATTGTCCTCGCGTGGGCGTGCAGAATGCCCACAGAAATGCCTAGCCAGTCATATTGGTCGAATCAGTCGAAACTGACGACATTTCCTGCAGGCTGGCAAGGTCTCTCGAATGACATATGAAAGCGAGACAAGAACGGCATAAAGATCCATTGGGAGCAAAAGAGCAGACAGCATGATGACTCACATACAGGCTGCATTGAATGCTACAAGGGGAAGCTTGATGGATTCGATACATGACATCTAGGTAGATTCTAGGTTAACGATATCTTAACTATTGTTGATCTTCTGTTCGTCATTGATGGGCATTGGTTTGTCCCCTGTCTGGCTGAGAACATTAATGGAGATGGGAGAAATACACTACGTAGGAACCTATGTAGGTAGGTACCTAGCTGTTGCCCAGCAGGGCTGAAAGGAAGGGGACCCTCGACCCTTGACCTTCACTCTTGTTAGTGCTTGAAGAGGTACATGTATCACAGTACAATAGAAGCTTGAGATAATAAGGAAAGTTTAATATTTGCCAAGGTTGAATTTAATTCGTCAGAGACAAAGATGTGGAAAAACTGCGGGGTTGCTTTACATTGATGTGTACACTAATGTGTAATGCACACTTAAACCTAAAGCGGTAGGTATGTGTCGGTACGTACTATGCTTAGATGCTTAGTCACCACGCCGAACTTTAGTAATCCCTACCTCATGACAAACACCGCCACTGCGGCTGTCTTTTATTGGCGAGTTACTATCAAGGTAAACATTCCTTAAAGGGCCAGATTCAGCCAACAAATTCATCCACAATCGGCTTTTGATATCGGACCCCCGATGGCCTCCCCCCGCGATTCATGATATTTTGAGGATTCTTCTACACACCCTCAGTATGTCTAAGTAAGCGGTGAACCCTGTTGCATCCCCTCATCTGGGCTTGCGGCTATGAGCTGGCACCTCAACTATGCATAGCCGATGTTCATTATCAAACTAGGCAACCCCGGGGATAATACGAAAATTACCGGGTTTACGCCTTCGAAGTGAAATCTTCCAGTTTGCCGAGTGTTGCGGAGGGCAAGGGGAAACAAAAGTGCACTTTTTTAAGGGCAACCGAATAACCAAACAATCAAACATGAACAAATCCGGTGACACCGATTGCTGAGCTGTCAATCATCGATGGTATTAGTATTACGTACACGCCACTCGGGTCCTACGGCTTGCAGGCAATGAGCCTGAATGGAAGTTGGTGATAAGAACTCAGTTGTATACATACATGTTCGGGCCTCAGCGGGATGTAGCTCGGTCGAGTGCCAAAAATATCTCTGGCTGTCTACTCTTTGGAGTGAGTTGTGTGGTCCGCGGCTGAGAAACTCGTGTTAGGCCATCGTAAAGTAGGCAACCAACATGCTCTCCAACAAGTTCTCGCTATCCCATCAACTTATCTACGTTAACACCCCACGTTAGGTTAGACTATATGGCATCTACAGCTGCGCTGATAGCTAATCTTGAACGCTGCCACATGGCTAAGTCAAATAATAATCAATTAATAACAAAACGGGACAATATTGGCTAGAGTCAGCATAATTATAACATACTGTAAGTCGTTGTTATTTCAAGTAGTCCAATATATCACTCTCCTAAGCATTCAATATACACATTGCTAAGCTTCTGAGGTAAGCACACATTTCCAAAAGGCAGCATACGCGCGTATGATACTTCGGCACGAAGCTACATTCCTTGTGTTGGGTTCTGTAGCATGCAATCTTGTGGTTCAGGGGTTAGGGGCTAATATTTATCTCTCACAAGACAACCTCGCCAAGCAGTAATATCACCAATTCCTCATTATGATTACGAGATATTTGACCATAGACACGCCCACCTAGAATGTCGAGTCTAGGCTGTGGACTTGATGTTGGGCTGCAGATGATGATTGCTAGGGACACGGGTATCGGTGGGTTTTCCTGGTCGTGCGTGCACGACAGGTAAGACGAAATAGAATGTATTCCCACCCACGATGAAGCATATGCGTGCGATAGTGATGGAGTTTAGTTGACTATCTTATTCACGAATCATGCCTCGGTCAACTAGCGTGGCTCCCACAACAGTGTTCACATGACAACTGGTTCAGATCAAAGTCTCACGAGATGAGGGAGCACCCGACCGGTCAATCTAGAAGTATGCCTGAAGGCTCATTCACTGGCTTCTCGGGAGACAAGACTATCATTTTTCCTATTATTTCCCTACAGTGTAAGTTCTAGCGTGGGTGCCTATCTATTGGCCTGTGACAAACTGCCCAAGTCCCCCCCCGAGCCGTATCGCTCATAGAACTACAAGCTAGCATATGCTTCATGACAAAAGAAACGAAGCAAAATGAGGGTATCCTAATCCGCAAAAAGAGATGTCCGTAAACCCAAACCCAAACGCTAACCATCTATCCGCAACTGAGAAGCAAATGTGACATTGATATAACTCGCCCTCCCTACCCCTATCTCTTCTCTTGTGTAACAGTACGAATGCCATTCCAAAATATAACTAACTAGTAATGCAAGACGATAGAAACTAGATTACATGAGTGTGCTAGAAATCAGCGTTGCGAAAAAACAGAGCTTATAAGACGTCGAGTTATCTTTTCCCTGTTACTGTCGGGTCGATCAACAGAAACCGAAACCCCCCTTTATCGTAATTCCCAATAGCGTCACCCCTCGGCCGCTGAAGGAGCGAAGTAGTCGAAGTGGCATAGCTATATGACCCTTACACGAAACTGTACCGGCGACGAGATGGGATCGTAGTTTCGTACCTGCGCAGTATACGGTATTGCTCTTCGAACTGGGCATTTCTTTCGTCAAGATCCTTACGACGGGCTTCAAGGATACGCTTCGTCTTTTCAAGCCGGCTATTGACATCGTCTAGAGTTGTTTGGTAATCATCCTGTCTCTTCTTGTAGGTCATAATCCTCTGGTTTTGGTCCGATATGGTTCCCGTCATAACACAAACTCGCTTAGACAAGGTGTCGTTTTCCCTCCTGAGGCCTTGAATGTCCTTATCCTTTTGGTCAACTTCTAACTTGATAGCTTGCACTCGTCGACGAAATCTCTCCGCTGTTTCGCTGTCGAGGGAGCGTGTTCGCCTCAACTCTTCAATCTCGTCGATCATCTGTCGGTTGCAAGTGAGAAGGCGGCTGTTCTCCTGGGTAGAGGCTTGAAGGTCATATTTCAAGGTCTGATTTTCGCGAGTGAGAACATCATTCCTCTCATTCAGGCCTTTCTTCTGCTCGCGTAGGCTGTTCCATTTCTCGATGGAAATCCCAGCGCAGTCATCGGAGCACCGGGTTCGGTAGTGGTAACGATGATGATCATGATGGTGCGAGAAGGAATGGGAACGTGTAAACTGCTGCCGACCTGGCGAACACGACCTGATGCAGTATTCGAGCATATGGAAAAGCGACGAAGCGCCTCTCTACTCAAGGACAAACGCGATATGGTAGAAGCTAACGATCGACAGGGCAAATGTGAGTTCTAACTGGACAAAGTACAAATTTGCGTTTATGGATTGGAAATGCAGCAGCGGGAGCTAGTAGGTAGGAAGACTAATAAGGAGAGATACATAGGCCAAGGTTGCCTCGAACGATATGCAGTAGGCTTCATTATAAGTGAACTATACCAGGCATCAATGATAGGACTCCCCACGAGGCTATGGTGGGGATAAGGACATAGCATATGAATCCAAGCTCTGTAATGTTTGATATCACGAGGCTTTGCAGGTCAGCCTCATGGCACACTCATTGTTGACAAAACTGTAGAGGGGGGTGAGGGTGAGATGTGCACTTTACGGTCTGGTTCATGTGTGTCTTTCGGGGCCAAGTACACGCGGTGCAAGGTAACGCCTAAGCTAAGCTATGTCTTTCACCTTAGCCTCAAGTGGGCTGTATAACAATAGAACTTTGACTAAAACGTCATTAGGCATGAAGCATCTGAAGGTTGGGAGACCTCAGTTGACTTTGATTTGACTACTATGTCTCAGCGGGATGCAGGTCACTCGGCGGAATAGCTGAGAATGTCGAACCTCGAAAATCGGAAAGCGGAAATCGGAAATCGAAAAACATCCATGGCCTAAAGCTAGAATAGTAGGCATAATAACGGTATGAATTTATGTAAGTCAACCGAAAATGGTTACATCCTTCAGCTAGGTAGGTAGGTAGGTAGGTAGGTAGTTAAGGGCGCCACCGAAAGCGTTCCAGAGATAGGAACATTGAATATTGAACATTGAAGAGGCGCGATCGTGCATATGTACCTAGTATGCATTAGGAAGTATCCGCGGGGTTTACCCACCATACAATACCCGTTAGCCATGTGGCGCGTCTATCATTATGACATAGGTATTTCGGGTATTCCCCGGATGGTATTCAGGTATCCAAGTACCTCTCTTGATGAAGAGCCAATTACATGAGAACCTTAGAATTTGAACCATTTAATGGATAGATTGGCACGTACCTGCTTTTATCATGCGCACAGACCCTCAGCTGATGCATCCTTGACATCCTTGACATCCTTAACATCCTTTAAACGTCTTGGAAGCGATTAACCTGTGATGAACATACAAGACTCCCGACCTCAGCTCAGCCCCATCCCTAGTCCAGGTTGGTTTATTTCAAAGGTCACTAGCCGTAATCACTCATGATGTGACTCTAGGTCTTGAATCCTCCTACAAAAAAATGGCGGATGGTTAACAGAGAATCTCCCATAAGAGGCCTCACTTCCCCTCAGCTTTGAGGCGCTCGATTTCAGCCCTTTTATTTGCACTTCTTACTTTGCAGTCTCTTTCATGCTTCTCAAGCTCAATCGTAGTCAGCTTGCAATATATCTACGTTTATCTGACTAATGTGAAGATGAAATTCCCTAAGAAGGCCATAAACACCGACAAGAGGAGGAGGATTAAGACGACGGCGCTATCATTCTCACCATATGGCCCCCTCGTCAGCCGAGCTATGTTTTCAGGTGGCGACCTTGTGACTTAACTTACTGGCACCCATCTCCCAACAAAATAGGATCTAGTCCGTCTTGAAATAAATTTAGATACTAAATAGACTAAAACACCTGCCTAAGGTACTTATTTAGGTAAGTGTTCAAAAAGGGGATTTTTACAATCCGAACATTATCACTCGTAATCATCGCGCACTACCTACTCCCTAATTTTCATCAGCTCAACTCATGCAGTCTATTAATACAACCAGCATTTACATTAAAGCACCCTTGTATATATCAGAAATCCTACATGCTATCACTGACGCTACAAGAACAATAATCATCGGCTACCATTATAATGACAGGGTATAGCAGCACACCAACCCAGCCTCCACCAAAAGCCCCTTCAACAGTCATCGGCCTAGCCGCTGGTCGTAAGCAAGGCTGGGAATATCAAAGTAGTTGGATATATGTAAAAACCTGGACGAAATAGTAGAAAGAGGCGAGAAACTGACCACCTGCCTGTTAAATAGAAAGATAGTAAGAGGAGTCTACGGTATGATCTACCATGTAAACATAGTAAAGGATAATATTGCTCGCTAGATATTTATTTTAGTACAATCAGAGTATTACTCCCCCTGGATAATAAACGATGGAAAGCTGAATACAATCCGTGGTCAGCCACTAAGTATTTACTGTACAAGCAATAGCTACATCATGTACCCCAGGCGACAGGATATGACAGTATACGAGTAAAAAGTGCATCTCGACGGACGTAAATCCTCCCCCGTTGGGGTTCCTTGAAATCGGCTATGCTTACAACGTAATAGGGAAAAGGCAACTGATAAAATAGGAGCGTCTAGGGTACCTAAGAGAATAGCTGGTAGGGAGGGAGCCAAAGGCATCTGTGTCGGGAAAGATAGGAGGTATTAATAGGAACATAATATGTCCTTTATGGACGCTAGTCAGCAACGGAAAATGACTTCACACCTAAAATGCTTCAGGTAAGACTCACTATCTAAAATAGTAGCAGCTAAATAGCTGATAGCTACCTAACAGATGTACATTTGCTTACAATTAAGTAATGACGAGGTAGTTTCATTGTGAGAGCTTGGGGTGTATAGTGGTTAGTTACATGCAGACTGTAGTACATATCAAAAAGCTCCAAGGGATATTGTTATAATATGGGTATAACTCCTATTAGCTCGTACAATATCTTGGTTAATTACAACGGCAGCTAATACGTGATAAAACAACGTCTATAAATACCTTAAACAATAGAAACATATATTTACTATTAATATTATACTCTATTAAGTGGGAGACTATTACACGTTGAATAGCCTTTGTAAGTTGTAATCTTGCCATAATAGCCTCACTTAATAATCCGACGGGATATCACGGTACTAAATTAACCGTATGGCATATTCGCGCCTATAGATATAATCCAACCTAGGGAGTTCGGTCGAGCATCAATAACCGCATGCATTAGTCGAGTGTATTGTATGATATCCTCAACGGATCTTACAAACAGTCACAGCCAATGTCAATGATGTTAAGCTTGTATTCATTCAGTTGACTTTCATTCACATTGCACCGATGGACATACGCCATGGTAAGTTAGCTAGCTAATATACCTAGCTAATATTGATACACACAAGGACCAGTCCTCCCACGACCTTATTTCAATCATGTTCTTAAAGCCGACGGGTGTTTAGCTACACATGATAAAGAATGGTTATTGGGTAATACAGAAAGCACGCTTTGATATTTAATTTGGCAATTGGATTTCGACACCCGCTTAGTACATCGCGCCACCCAGCCTGATGGACACTGATTTGTTTTGCGTGTAGTTGGCGAGCGCTGCCTCGCCCAATTCGCGGCCGATACCGCTTTCTTTGTAACCACCACTATAATACATATTAGCATTTGTTTAAAGATGACTCGAGAACAAAAGAGTTCTTACAATGGTAATTGATGGTGAATGAGGTTGTAGCCTATGTAGAAGTAACGCTTTGTTAGCACATATACTTGCATCAACAAAATGAGAAAAGGGGAATGCATACTGTTAACCCAGATAGTACCAGCACGTAACTCATTGCTGACTCGGATAGCGGTGTTGAGGTTGCTGGTGTGTACGGCAGCCGCCAGTCCGTAAGTGCTGTCGTTGCCTAGATGTACAACTTCCTCTTCGGTCTTGAACTTGGCTACTGCGACAACAGGGCCGAAGATCTCCTCTTGCATGATCTTCATATCCTGAGTGACATTGGTGAATATTGTTGGCTTGATGAAGTAGCCCTTGTCTCCATGACGCTCACCACCTGTCTCAATGGTGGCACCACCCTTCTTGCCCTCCTCAATATATCCCATGATGCGGTCATATTGAAGTTTGCTAACCTGCGGGCCTTGGAATGTGCCCTCATCAAAGGGGTCACCAACAGCATTCTCCTCTGCCCGCTTCTTGAACGCAGCGATAAACTTATCGTAGATTCCTTCTTGTACGTAAACTCGGGAACCAGCACAGCAGCATTGACCATGGTTGTAGTAGATACCAAAGTTGACCCAGGAAATTGCTTGCTCAATGTCCGCATCGTCGAAAACGATATTGGGTGACTTGCCACCGAGTTCCAAGGTGACCTTCTTGAGGTTGGAAGCTGCGGCGGCCTTCATGATGGCACGACCGACGGGGGTGGAGCCGGTGAATGCGACCTTGTCAATGTCCATGTGGGAAGCGATGGAAGCACCAGCTATCTTTCCAAATCCGGAGATAATGTTGAGAACACCAGGAGGGAAACCTGCCTCCTTGACGAACCTGGCAAAAACGAGACCAGAGAGTGGTGTTTGCTCGGCAGTCTTGAGAACAACAGTGTTTCCTGTGCAAAGAGCGGGTCCGATCTTCCAGGCCAACATCAAAAGAGGGAAATTCCAGGGGATAATTTGACCACACACTCCAATCTAGAGATCGTTAGCGCTCATTTTCTTCTAGAAACGAATCCTCTTTGCGCTTTTACGTACCGGTTCTTGTCTGGTGTAGTGGAAAGATTCATGGTTGATGTCAATGGTTTTACCCTCGATCTTGTCCGCCCAGCCACCATAGTATCTGATGCAGCCAACAACGGCACTTACATCACCCCTGGCCATAGAAATAGACTTGCCATTGTCAAGAGATTCAACCGCAGCTAATAATTCCGCATTCTTCTCTAGAATATCCGCGAGTTTTATCAAGTAGATACTTCGCTGTTGAGGAGTAGTTTTACGCCACGAGCCGTTGAATGCTTTTCGGGCTGCGGCTACTGCTATGTCGACATCCTTCTCTGTGGCTTCGCTCACGGAGCAGATGATCTCCTCGGTGGAGGGGTTGATAACTTCGAAGGTCTTCTTGTCAACACCCTCAACCCACTCGTTGTTGATAAACCTAAACAAGAACGGTTAGTTTATGGACAAATACGGAAGTTGAGAAGCTGTAGAGCTATCCTCGGTTGGCAGAGTGGTATCTTGGGTTAGTGCTGGTTACTAGGTATCTAGTGCTGACTTACAAGCCGGTTGGCTGGGTATACTCGCCGGTGATTGGGGTCTTCAGCTGCACAGATAAAGGCATGGTGGTATTAAAGACGTTTGTTCTATGCAAGGGGTGAAAGAAGATGTAAGCTGCGCCGACCTGTGAGATTGTACGTATTATACACTGCGAGGTAAGGGAAGTTTGCTATAATTCTATGGCAGGCTGCGCGGTGTTATATGTAAGTCGAGAGGGAGAAGAGGGGGAGGTTCAAGTTACGGGTCTTTTGTATGGAATATACTTCCAAAAGGTACATGCAGGTATGGAGGCGGGGTAATACTCGACGGTGTCATTGCGTGTGGCGAGGGGTAGTTATCGGCTACCCCAATTATATCTAGTATCTCAGACATGCAATACCACACTATGGATAAAATATGTCCACTCTCTCGGACGCATGGGGCTCTTTCCGGGGTGACCAAGGAGGTATTGTTTTTGGTTTATGGGGAAGGAGTTGTAGGAGTTAATGCCATTGGTCAACTAAGCACCGAGATCTGTCACGCTTGCCGTAGGTGGCTCCTACTAAAGCAATACCTACATGTATGTAAGTGTTACATACTTTTAGGGTCTATAGCACGTCTGTTAGGAGGTAGGTACCTGAATTAGCATCTACCTCTCTTTACCCCGCACTTAGGAGATAAGTTCCTACTACTACTACTAGTTATCATTAGTTAGAGATAGTTAGATGCCAATAATTCAACGTCGTAACTCCTCGACCGTTACACGCTCTCTTAACGTCGTCATGAAGTCACCCGCATGCGCCTACCAAAACCTACTGCACAATGGAATATACAACCTCCGGTCTCCCATAACTTCATCGGATCGAAGAGGGGGCTTTTGCCACACTAGCTAACCAGCTTGCCAGCACCGAAGGCTGACTGCATTAGTTTCTTAACTTGGACCTAGTGTCCCCCGCATTGTGGAGGAATTGTATGATTTTTAGGTGCTTACCAGAGGACATGTCCCCGATCGTGCAGGCGAAGCAAGGGCACCGTGTAGACCACCGGTTCGGTACGGATTAATGGAAGTTTATTTAAAGGGAACAAAGAGGAGCCGCGTAGCTCGCGCTTACCTATAGGTGAGTTGATAGGTGAGCTGATAAGCTAGAAGGGCTTACGGCTGCCTTTTCGGTCCTAAGATAACCTCATCGCCGTGACGGAATGCTCTGTTGGCTTACACGCGTTAGCGCCAGCGTTACTTGTGATTGGTTCGCCACAGGTCATACGTTAGCCACCGTGATCGGAATCTCAACAGAACTGGGCGTGTTGGGTATGTATACGATCTAAAGGTCGAACGGACGGACGAGCGGTTCAGTAAGACGATCTCGTGTAACATTCTATGGCAAGTGGCTCCGCAAGCTCCGGATAGGGGGAAATCCTGCGACGCATTTTTGTTGTTCACCTGTCCATGTACCCAGCATACCCCGTTCTAGCTTTCCGGGGACCCCACGTATCTATCGTCGAGACGGAAAACTCCGGAATAGCACGAGTTATCCTAGACATGTGATATGTATGGGTTTAGGAATAGTAAATAAAAGAAATTACTAAAGTCTAGGTTGCTTTTTAAGCTTCATGTGACATTCGTACTCGCACTCATTTACTTCCCAATCGAATCGCGTCATAATACACCCCGTATATCTTATAAATATAGGTAACTATCTTAAAAAGAACAATTGTTCATGTTAAATATCATTTCGGGTTAATAGGTAGCGAGTCTAGCCGCCCACCTTGATGGACCCTTTAAACTCCCCGTGTTTTATTTATTTTCCTAGCTTAATAATTTGAAAAACTCGGTGCGGATGAAAGGACACCGGTGTTTGGCATTTAAGGATCAAGCTTGTCGACGTAGATAATTTGTTGCAGTGTATAATATCGTATAAGATAAAGTTAGTAGATCTATTATATATAAAACTATGGAATGATTATAATATTTCCCGAAAATCATGTCTATTTAGGTACCTAACCTAGGTAGTTTAAACAAATCGGGCGTATCGCAGCTTAAATTTTACCTACAAGGGAAATGCTTTTGGCCACATGGAAGAACCATGTTTAAACGACGACAAGAGTCATAAAATTTTAACCATCCCCAAGAGACTATGGGCAGGATGCCCGAGCGCAAGAGCATATTAACTACACGGATGTTACTTACACTATCTATAGTGCCTTTTCATAGTCTACTGGGACCGAAGAGTATATTGTAGGTCTATACGCTTGTAGCTCACAAGCTTTGTTTGGTGGCTAGCATGTGTTAGTATATCATTGGGTTGGATCAACTGACATTAGGTATCTGCATTCTAATATGAGCCTCATCCATTGCCATGGCATCTAGCGCTACCTAAGCGTTGTGCTCAGCTTAGACCCCTACAGAATTAACGATTAGACAACCAATTATAATTGTCTTCGGTAGGTTAGTCAGATTTATGCTTATGACGATGTTACTGAGAGCGCCCATCTGCTCTTAAACAGATGTAAGGAAACAAGCTGTTGTACTTGTTAAGAATTCATAGTGATATGCGATGTGATGCTACTCGCCTTTAGTCTAATAGTATTTCGAGTAGTTACTTAAATTTCTTGAACACTCTGATAAATAGATAAAGAGATAACTGTCTGAATTTGGATATACTCACATCACAATCTATTTCTAAATTCTATAATTAGATTTGCAATTCTAGATTTCATCAAGATAGGTAGTTTCCGGTGCATTAGGTAAAAATAAAGGTTTCGTTATTGGAGAAATTAAAGTTTTTGGATTAGATTTTGTGTATCGCGTTGATCTAAAGCTCTTGGGGCAAGAAGTGAGGGCAATCTTCTAATCTTATCGGGCGCTTTGACCAAATTTTCGCCGGTATCATTATCTGCACTATCAGCGCTGGAAGAACATTGATAGGTACATCAAGACATCTAACTCATTTTACCTGTCGACGGCAGCAACTACCAATTGCTTTACCATTGAGCTCCAGTGTCAATGCACCCGCTGTCGCTTTTACTAAGTTAACCCATGGCTGATGTCGCTGAGGCTATTGCGGCGGCCATCGCTGCTGCCGCGCCACCGACTAGTAAGTAGTCAAACTTTGACTTCTTTGCACGTTCTTTATTGAATCTTGGATTTCTTAGGAGGACAAGTCTCCTAGAAGCAACCATATTTACTGACAGCGATGGAACAAGGCCCTCATATTAAAGCCGAGCCATTAGTTGGCGATGCTATGGTCTTAGATCATTCACCCCAACCGCCACAGTCACCTCTAAAGAGACCGCGAACCCCCGACCAAGATGGCGATCAAGCTAGAGACGAAAAGCGACCCAAGATAGAAAGCGAAGGGGTGAGCGAGATGGATGAGATTGCCCTCCTTGTCCAGCAAGCCCAGGCGGAAGCCATGCAGCACTTTCAGTCAGAGCCCGACCAGGTTGACGATGTTCCCTCTAATGATGCCGAACATTTCCACGATATATCCGATGATATAGCACACGATATAAACCATGGGATACATCACGATATATCGGGATTAGATGCGGAATTCGAGCCGCGGGGGCCTAGTCCTGTCGACAATCCGGAACCGCGCCCCGAGTCTCTGTGGAGTAACCCTAGAGATTTTACGCGGCGGAAGCATATCATACCTGCACTTGGAAGCCTAGTGAGTGTTTCCTAAGCCTGCCGTTCGTGTTGAAGCGACTAAGGATTTTTAGGCTGTCGATATCATTACTGCATGGTCTGAACAATCCTTGGAGGATACAATCGCCACTCTAAGTGGCGATTCAGATTCAGATATCGCGAAAGAATACGTCCTGTTAAAAAACGCCTTCGATGTTCAGCGAAAGCAACTTTCAGATACTTATCCATTATTATATCCAGAGCACTTGAACGTCGCCAATCAGACTCGAGAAGTGATCAGGATAGTAAATCTTGCAACGACATGCGCAAGTGTCTTCGGCACCAACGAGCTGGGTTTAGAAGAGGTCAACGATCATTTTTTACGTATATTCATTCCCGAGAACCACGAAGTACCTCGGGATGTAGCGGAATTATATATGGGCCTGAAGACTCAGATGTTCCTTGCTGTTTTAGAAAGCGAACAGGAAAAAGCCAGGGATCAGTTTCTAGACGACCTCTTTGTTACAAGACTGGAGAGTTCTTTGCAAGAACACCACCCAAGTCTTCCGTTGACGACTACTGAATATGAGTTTATTGCGAATGCAAAAGCGCGAAAAGCAATGCTCCTTAATGAATCTACCGACATGGATAGTATTCGTATGTTTGCCACGTCTAATTACGCTCGCAGACAATAATTCTAACCATACCCTAGAGGCGCTTAGCAAACAGTTTACATATGAGGCATTTCTCGATAGTCTAAGCACATTTCTCAATGATCACATAGAAAGTATTAGGACTCAAGGTACCGGAAGGGTGGAGACTACAACGTCAATGGAGGATATTGCGCAAGACGAACATGTCGACCAAACTTTAGACGAGACCTTTGATATTAACGCTATGATTGCTGAGGCCTCAAGAGCAGCACAAAGTGCTTTGGAGACGACTGGAGAAGAATCTCACGAATTAGATGATCTCTCGGCATTCCTCGCAGAAAATGTTTCTAAAGCGGTCGAACAGGCCAAAGAAAGTGCCACAAGTACAGAACTACCATCCGCTATTGCATCTGCGGCTGAGAGTGCCTCGAGGGCGACTATGTTGGCTTTACAAAGCATTCAGCAGAACCAGTATCACCCGACGACACTCCCCCAGGCTCCTGGTAGGTTCAGTAATATTGATGGTGAGAGAAATGTCTGCTCACCTGATGTAGCTCAAACACCCTCAGCTCAACCTCCGAATCACAATAACTATCAGGTTCAGCAAACGCAGCAGACACAGCAGACGCAGCAGACACAACAGACACAGCCACAGCCACAGCCACAACAGCAGTATTACCATTACCAGCAGCATCACGCAACTAATGGGATGCCTTCATATCAAACAGTCAACGATCACCTTCCTCCAAACCAGAGCGATTCGACCCCAGCGCTCTACGAGCGTGCCCGACAGGCGGCAGCAGCACGGTCTTCTACTCATGCGCGGCGGGAAGGTTCTCACTCTACTCGACGTCCTTGGAGTCCAGAGGAAGAAAAAGCACTTATGATGGGTCTTGATATGGTTAAAGGCCCTCATTGGTCGCAAATATTATCCCTCTTTGGACCGAATGGATCTATCAGCAATATCCTCGCAGACCGTACCCAAGTACAATTAAAGGATAAAGCTAGAAATTTGAAGTTATTCTTCCTCAAGACAAATTCAGAAATGCCATACTATCTTCAATGTGTTACCGGCGAGTTGAAGACGAGGGCCCCTACACAGGCTGCTAGGAAGGAGGCTGAGGAGAAGGCGAGACTCAACTCGGAAGAACAGCAAGCACATGTAAATGGCATCTTGACATTAGCAGGCGGGCTACAGAACAATGCTTCATCGAGACATAGCCCCTCGACAGGAGTGCCCAGAAGTGCAACACCCAGCCAGCCGTTATCTCACCCCGGATCGCAACCAGGAACACCAAGGATGCCACATCAGTCAACCCACCAGTCTGCACCAATCCCATCTTCTCTACCCCGTCCAGTAATACCCGCACCACAGCCAGTCAGCCTCCCCACCTTTACATCAACGTCTCATCACCACACTCAACCACATATTTCCCAGGCTGAGCGGCATACGACTTCCATGACTAATACTCCTACACCTCCAACAATGATTCCGATGACAACCCAAGCCACTGCTGTCGCATCCCCGCCCATCGTGGCGCCGGCAGCAACTACTGCCTTAGAAAGCAATGAACCAGAGAAAAATGAACTCAGTAGTGTAGACGCGGCGGTGCTTGGTTTGAGGGCCGCTCTTGAAAGAGAAAGAGAGAGAGAAAGGGAAAAGGAAAGGGAAAACAACGCGCTAGCTGCTGTTGCCGCTACAGCCTACTCTGATGAGGGAGCAATACCCTCTACTAATTCTGCTACACCGGCCGCCACATCGACTGAATAGTATTCGGGTCTAATGGGGGGACGCGGCGTACAATTTTTCTAGGTATAACTCACGAGACTCATGTCATGCATGATTGATACCCCTGGGCGATTTTAGTGATTCGGAGGCAGCGAGATAGTCAAGGCATAGCCGGACAAACATTACATAGTTGGTATAATTCGAATTAACAAGTCAGCCTTTCTTGTTGCACCGGGTTCCGGTTGTGGATTGTGTTATACAACAAGTTCGCCTGGGTCCGCCCCGCCGGCCGTAACCACTCAGCCCTGGGCACGGATACGTGCGAGTGACGATGCACTCTACCGATTACCAATATCATATTCTACGGAGACATACGTGAAAGTAGAGGTTTTATATCTGGGATTAACCTAGCCTTATACTTACCCAGTAGCTAGGTTAAATCGGACCAATCATTTCTCATCCATCTTTGGTAGACTTGAGCCGCAGCCTACTCCATATTCTTAACCTTGCCGGGCTTGTGACAAGATTATGGATGACAAACTACCTACTTAAGGTATGTTAGTTATGACCATCATGAAGCCGTTAGCTCTACGGGAGCCTACCGAATACAAAGAATATCGTGGCCGGGGCACAGTACCCATTTCGAGATGTTTGATCACTTCGATTAGTCGCCTGAAGCTTTGCCTACGCCCACCAAACAAGTCATGCCCGTGTTGGCTACGCCACGTTGATGTCTATCCGTCCCGCTGTTTGGGCTATGAGAAGCTCCGGGCCGTTATATTTGTCTTCGGGGCCCGTACTGAGTCAAAGATGTCGACTCATCACCAAGTCGAGTTAATATTCGACCTGCCAATACCCCTCAAAGAGTAGAGCAACCCTACACTATTTTTTACGACACACAATAAAATAGCCTAGGAATACCTAGTTTTGAAGTCGATTGAAACGGAAGACATGGCGTTGTCGCCTTGGCAGCTGTGCTTCCACGCAGACCTCAAGTGCCGCGTGAGGGCTTGCAGTAATAGGAGGGTTATGGGCAACACGGCGTCCTCTCTTTATTGTCAACATCACGCTTGTACCGCATGCCCCAGGTTTAAGACATGTTTAAAGCGCGGCCACGGAGAGGAGAAGATCTGTCATCACCGTGAGTTCTGCCCTGCTCTTTACCCCTGATCCCCTGTAGGATAGGTACAAAGAAAAAAAGGAGAGGAATATCAAACGGTAGGGGAAAATCTCAATAGGGTTATTCTCCCAGAAGACTCAAATAAGCATATCGCCGACACGGTTCACCTTCTACTCTTAGATCGTTGCTGCAAATATATCGAAGCAGGCCGGAGGTGCCACTGTCCAAGAAAGGGGCATGATCCAGGTTTTCCTTTTTGCGCCGAGAAACGTTGGTCTCTCCCTCACCATTTGATTTGTCTCCTCACTAAACACATTTATGAATCCCTCTTAAAAATACTGTCGTTTCGTGGCGGCGGTAAAAAGAAGAGATAGTAAGGCTAAGGATAGAAGGCATATTGAATAAATGGACTACTAGCTACCTGGTAGGTAGCTACGTTTTTTCCCCCTTGATATGTACTTCCTTTAACTGTCGCTCGACTTTAGAAGAATCCCTTACGATGTAGGTGCCTGTTATAATAAATGTGATACCCAGGTGCTTAAGTAGGTACAACATAGACTATATTACTAGGTAGTTAGATGATAATCAGCTCATATTCTTATTATAACCTATTTAGGCCCGAATTACTTCTAGAATTGTTAATCAGTAACTAATGAGTTGAAGAGATTATTTCGTAAACTCTCTAGTTATATTAAATTCAAATGAAAAGCCTACGAAGAAAACGGCCAAAAGAACGCAGTTGCTTAAGCAATTGGAACCACCCCGCGCATACTGGATGTGAATGAGGACATAATGTTATATTCCTTGCGTCAACTCGTCAGACAAGTGATCTGTAACCTGTTAATTTCCTTAATGATACAACCCTCATAGCTTATGGTTCCGACAAAGCCAAGTGTAACCCATAACCAATGAACACCATCCCTAGTAACCATGTAGTCCCATCGTGGTGTAAAGCAAGTGTGTGCAGCATGATGGCATCTCGTTACATTACAATACAGTCTTTTTCTTTGCCCCCTCCTGCTGAGGTGGTATTTACAGTAGAGACAGAGGGTGCGCTCTGGCGTCCCCTCCCTGGTGTACTAGGCCCAGCGCTGTTCTGTCCACCTAACGTAGATCTTCCTCTAGGGGTTGCGCTCGCGCTGCTTGGACTGCTCTCTGGATGACTCGGGTGCCCTGTGGGTGGTACGTATGGGGTCGACTTGGAAGCTTGTTCATAACTTGGTGGTGCATCGTCCACATGGTCATCTGCGGGCCGATTAGTTGTCGAAGCTGGCGGAATTAAGGACCTAACTTGCTGTACCGGCCTTCCTCGACTGGCCACCGTGCTTGTGGACTGGTTAGCCGAACTAACCCTAGCTGGCGGCAATGGGCCGCTGCTGCCCCTACCAATAGAGCCACGTTGGTTGTGGCCTCCGCGGGTTGGAGCACCTTGCCGGCCTTGCTGCTCGATAAATTGCTCAGACAGTTGGCTCTCACGACGGCGAGCAGCCTGTTCTGCGCGATGTCGTTCCTCCTCTTCTTCTTGCAACTGCAAAGCTAAAGCCAAATCTCGATCTTCCTGTTCATGTTTCGGCGAAATAGGCGTGCTAGGATCCGGTTCGCTAGCCCGGCTATTCCGCGATCGCCGATTATGGACTGTTTGCCATCCGTTCCCGCGAGAATTGCTACTTGAGCCACCCTCTTCATTCCGGGCACCTGGGACATTTCCAGATGATCGTTGATTCTGAGGCCCTCCGACTATACGGAAATCGCCAGAAAAAAACTCAGTCCGTTCGCCCCGAACATCCACTAGCGACTCCCAAACAACCTCATCATGTGTATAATAACCTGCATCTGTTACCAGAGTAAATAATTTTTGCGTCTGGGGATGCCGATATAGAGTAGAAAAGTGATCATTCCGAAACAGAATTGACACGGTCCCAGGTCGAATAGCTTTGGTGATTACCTCAAGACCCCATGGAGTGAGTTGTGTTGCTGACGTACTAAGAAAAGACTTTATAATGATGATGTCTTGGTATAGTTGCTGCTCTTCCTCAGTCAGGCCCATTTCGGAATTGCTAAGCTTATCTTCGAGTTCTTCCTCCCGGAACAATATGCTCTGCACGTCATCGTATGAGGACGCTTGTCTGGTGAAGGAATCGTATACCGGGTCATCCCTCGGGGGTAACCAGCCATGTATCAAGGGAATGGAAAAGGTAGCATAGAGCCTCATGTCTCGCGTATTCTCAAAGGTCCCCGGGGCAAGACTTTCGTGAGTTGATTTTTGGATATGCAAGGGAGAAGACTCAGAACTCGGGATAAATCGTGGATTGACGTTCATACCGGTGTGGAGACCTTTAAGAAATGCATATAGTTCGGTCATATCTGGCAAGGATACCTCCGGGTTGGTATGTCGGTGCGTCATAAGTTCATCAACGACAGCTTCAAGGAGGAAATTCAAACTGATTTGTTCGCGAGATCTTAGAGTCTCGATAAGATTTGAGTTCGCTTGACTAGCCGGCGTCGTCAAAGTAAGCGCATTGACGAGAGCAACCAGAGGACAAGGGCCATTAGCGTTTTGTACAAGTATAGGCGACCTCCGAGGGTTCTTAGCAGCCGTAGCATCAAGCCAATTAATATTTTTAATCTGGTATGTTTCCGATTTACTCGTTGCGCCCGGTGACTGGTTTCTGGGCGGCTGTGGTGGCAGTTCTTCGTTCAATGCCCGCCGCGGTGGTAAAACCGGTGGCACCTCTGTAGGAGCTATCGTTGTTGGATCTGTCGTCGCAGGAGCCGTTTCCTCCTTTGCTCTTTCGTCATCTGCATCCATGAAGTTTTCCCAAGTGCTTTGCTTAGATAGAGTCCCCGGTCCCGGTACTGGCCCGTGGTCAATTAGGTTCCAGCCGTCGACGGTCTCCGAGTGTACGTGGGAATCTTGTAAGTCTGGTTGTTTACCCTTGTTGGTGGGCCCAAGATCGTCCCATGCATGTTGGTCATCGAGCATTTCTTCCGCCTCTCGAGATCTCCCTGGCAGTGGCTGTAATGGAGGATTCAGAGACGCATCGTCCCATGGTTGAGAGTCCCCCTCAGTATGTAAAGGCAATAGGGAGGGAGAATTTAATATAGGTCCCGTAGAAGTCGCTCTTGATGCCAAACCTGAGTCCCAGACATTGCTCTTAGACTCCTGGCCGGACGGGGGAGACACTGATTGTAAAGTATTAGACGGCCTAGAGTCACCAAGGGCCGGCTGCCAGGGATTTGTATTCGTTTCGGGCTCGGAAATGTGTAGTTGAGATAATGCGCCAGTGGGCACAGAAGTAAGGGGAGGTGCCGAAGGAGGGTTTGCCGAAGGAGGATTCGCAGACGTTGCCGGTGGTTCTTGGCTATCTTGATTATCTTGAATGGTCGGGTTGGCCTGTACTGGCTTCCGTTTGAACGGATTCGTTTCGAATCGCGAACCTCCTGGCCAGAGCGCTTTCGGCATTTCATCTAACTTAACTTTAGGCTCTGTTACAGGATCGGCGCCGTTATTCTTATCGCGATCATCCCAGGGATTTACTTCGTCATGACGATAGGCAGCACCAGGTTGAAGAGCGTGGGGTATATGTTGTGATGTATTATGGCTCCCCGAAGCCGCAGGGGCCGTGTTACTGTGGTGGGATATTACGGGATCATCCCTCGCCCACACTCTGGCTGATTCTGATTCTGAATCGCTAGGAGGCCACAGCTCCTGTCTTACACCTTGTATGCTAACGGGTGGAGGTGTGTTGGTGTTCGTCGAGGAACTGTCAGGAAGCGGCTTTCGTGCGACCATGGTGTTATTTCGGCCAAGTTAATACGGCCGAGTTGGCTATCTCCTAAACAAATCTCGGGTCAAAGTTGATTGATAGACGGCTCAAGCAGGTAATCTCGCTAATATGGAATGGTTAACAATCATGGAGCTCGAGATTGCGTCATCACCGTGATGATGGATCGCACGGAATGATTGTGGCACTAGAAAAGGAATTTGAAAAAGCACTCGGAGTAAGACTTCAATGAGGGAATACAAGCTTGAGGGCTGCAAGTGTTTATATATCTTTTCTAGTTAATCTTTATAACTTAACAGGTGGATTAAGAGTGAAAAGCAGAAGAAAGATCGGTGGCTCGGTACCTTAGAAGTTTAGGTGATGGTTTCGAGTTAAAGTTAACTATGTACATAGAAACAAACGGATACTGTAACGTCACTAGGTTAGAGAAGAGCTAGTTAGTCCGTTAAGGTACGGATAGTGGCGGTGGCGCGTATGGAACTAGGTACCTAAGCTTCCTCGCAGCCTAAGGTCGTCAGCTATTAAGCCACAAAGATTACAACTCCGCCACACTTAGTACGGCGTAGGTAGGCTTGGGTTAGATTTAACCTATTTTAGCCCTCGGTAACAGTTCTCTCCATCCTTTCTCTCCATCTGATTTTCTTGACTCGTCTGTCCTCTACCAACGTAAGTGTGTACATTAGGTACCTAGGTAGGTACGCTCCCCGCGTTCCATCAGAGTGGAGTGTGGGGTTCAAGGGGGTTACTACATATGTAGACTTTATACATACCTAGGCTGATAGGTTAGTAGGTACCTATACACTATGTTATCTGATCCATTACATGCGTGGGTAGGTAGTGTAGTGTACCTACATATGTAGTGCTAACCTTAGGTGGGCAAGGCAAGGTATGGCAAGGTATGGCAAGGCAAGGCAACAGCAAGGCAATTCAGAATAGTGTCGGATATTCAATTTCGCCATCTTCCGATCAGGCCATCCTTATTCTAGTGTAAATACCATGTTCACGTTACATCGATGAAATCATTTAATGACAATAATATTCACTCCTCCAAAATCCTGTCTCCGATGTGTCCACAAGGCTAGCTTCGGAATCCCATACGTCCTTTAGGGGTTGTTTGTAAACTTAAGCAGGGAAAAGATTATGGGGGATAATCATAAGCTTCAGCAATGCGTTTGGAGGTATTGATTAACTTATCTCCACTATAATTTGGCTTGTGGAGTGCTTTAAAATACTTCCTCGTACATCCAATAGGCTTCAAGAAAGCCGCTGAAAATTTGCTGAAATTAAAAAGCCGCAACAAAGGCGCTTTTCGAATCGCTTATCGCTATTTATAGCGCAGTTGTCCACTAAAATGCCCTATAATTATAGCGCATTTAGTGAATAAAATATAGGGACTTATAGTGATGCTTTGAAAAAAAAAATCGTCTACTAATATAGCATTTATAACACTTACCTTATAGCTATTACGACGATAAGGTTGGGAATAGCTTCAATTTTATTACAAATAATCTTTCCAAAAAACATTTGAAAAAGCATAGACCACAAACAGCGAATGGCTTATTTGCTTCACCTTAGCGCTGATTGGTCTAAAATATTATGGGTAATCCCCCACAAGCCACTCATATTTCAGCCTGCTTATGAGCTAGGATGTCACGGGCCATAAGTAAAGTACGGCTTAAGTTTACAAACAACCCCTAAGTAACAAACAACTCATTTTGAATTTGGAAATATTCAAAACATTCCATCACAAAACTACCTCTCGCTATGGTCATTGTTCAAGATTGGCTCCCAGCCAGCCAAGAAAACTACGAGAAAGTCTTATTTTGGTGGAAACTCTACCCTCTGGTATGCTTGTATCGTCCAGCTCTTCCGTGTGACAGTACTAACCTTTCGCTCAGTTGGCATCTTTCCAATGGATTACTTCTTGGTATGGCATGGGGAAAACTTCGGTTCAGAGCAAATTCAATCTACCCGGGCGAATTGCCTGGGCGACGATGGAGGTCCCCGGCTTTACTACTCTTTTATATATCATGAGCACGCTCCCAGCTCAGCACGGCATTGAGGACCTACCATGGCAGAATAAAGTTCTTGCCGGCCTCTTCGTTATTCACTACACTTACCGTGCCGTTATCTTCCCCATCATCCAACCGTCCATGTCTCCCATCCACGTGCTTGTCTGGAGTAATGCCATCATCTTCCAACTATGCAACGCTACCTGCATAGGCAGCTGGCTAGCAGCATATGGCCCAACCACCCAGGAAGAATGGAAAGCTCAGAACTGGTCTGTTCTGCAATTCTCAATCGGTCTTGTCCTCTTCTACGTTGGACTCGCTGCAAACTATTTCTCCGACGAGGAATTGCGAGAGATACGCCGAGGTGAGCTTCGACGTCAAGCAAAATTGAAGCAGCAGGGTAAAACCGTCGAAAAACATTACGAAGTTCCACAGAATGGCCTATTCAAGTATATGCTTTATCCCCACTACTTCATGGAATGGGTCGAGTGGCTCGGATACTGGATCGCCGCCGGCATCTCCTGCACCCCTGCGAGGTCTTTCTTAATTAATGAATTTTTCGCCATGCTACCCCGTGCTGTGTCTGGTGGGAAGTGGTATAAAGAAAAGTTCGGCGATGATAAAATTAAGGGGAAATACGTCATTATTCCTGGGGTCTACTAATGATGACTTGCGTCATGCAATTCAAGACCTTTCATTCAGGACCTTCTCGGGACAGATAACTACCTCTATACATATCATATAACGCTTTACAAGCGTTGAGGGCAGTTCCAAGAATAACACGGTAATTCAATATTTAATGACCCTCTACATGTCTCCTAAATTTATACCCATATCATTTGCATGAGATGCACTTCCTCCTATGCCTTTGTAATTACTAACCTAATACATCACCTTGGACACTAATGACACAATGAGATTATTCCTTGACAACTATGCCTTTATATGGACAACTCTAACTATTATTGGTCAAGTATGGTACTCACTAAGAATACAGCTGAGTTGTTACTTAACAATAATAATGTGTGCAGGATCTAAGAAAACTATAAGAAGTAAAGGATATCACATCGAAGTTGAAAAATCAACATCGTATGAGTACCTACCTAGTATTACGAATATCAATCCCAAACTGCACCAACTCCCTTTACTCTTAGAACCGATCTATCCCAAAAACAAAGAGTTGAATTACCATTATGTCTGTAACAATTCATATAGTTCGCCACGCCCAAGGCCCTCATAATGTTTCACGCGAGGCTGTTCAGTTCCGCGACCCATATCTCACCGCAGAAGGGCTACAGCAATGTGCAGGCGTACAAAAAAGATTTCCTTTCAACATTGACCTTATCATTTCATCGCCGCAAAGACGAGCGATTCAAACTGCTTTAATTTGTTTTGGAAAGTTCGTTGCTGCCGGATTAAGAATTGAATTGCTTGCGGATCTACAAGAGGCTGGTGGTAACCTTCCGTGCAATGTTGGAGTAGATGTTGCAACACTTGAAAAAGAATTCGGACCTGTTATCATTACAGACAGTCTTGATGATAATTGGCACCAAACAGGATTGTCTTCGGACCCCGCGCATCTTAGAGAGCGCGCCCAGCGAGCGAGAGTGGATATTCGAGAAGTTGCCTTGGACATGTTCCAGAGCCCAGGGAGTCAATCTAGTAGCCAAGACATACACATCGCTGTTGTTACCCACTCGATATTTATACCATATTTAACTAGTGACTTCTCCGGTGGAATGAATTACTACAGGAATGCGGAATGGAGGTCGTACATGTTCGGGGATTTAAAAGGAACCGATAATATTGCTGCACTTGTAGAAACTGACCAAAGCCTCCAACGGCGTGGAGCTACGAGGCCGTCGGCGAGCCAGAATGTCACAGGCCAGGATAGCATATCAGCCTATGTACTCAATGAGGCTCAGCGCGCACCAGAACTGCTACCACCTACTCCCAAAACACTATAACTTCCTGAATATTAATATGACTGATGTCGCTGAGTTTTAACAGGAAACAGGTGGGATGGACCACATGTTGAAGAGTATCACTTAGCTAAGGAACCGTAGAAAATAAAAACGATTTATAAGCCTCCGGGGTACTGAATATTGGTGCAGCCCTAAATATCCTGATAATTTATCTAAGATGCCCAGCCCGATTTTCAGGGGCAGACTTTTATGTGAATCGTTAAAATTTATACCTCTATCCCAACAAGTAGCTATAATGATTATAGTAACTTTCAATTGCCTGTAACTCGTTTCTCTATCCACATTGCAAGAACTGCTATATTTCTTTAGTAGAAATTAATTCAATAATATTCTTCTCTGATATCAGCGCGTTTTATACGCTCATTCCATGTATCATATGTGGCGACCTATAGTAGGATCTCTCTACTATACCATATCAAATGCTTATACTACATTATTCTTACGTTATATGCCGGGGTTATCCTGCAGAATATTACCCTTCATAACGACGTAACTCTGCTGCTCCTCGTAGGCTACTTGAATTATATAACTAGCAATCGTCAAACGTCTGCTTGAACATTGTCAGAAAGTACCCTTGAGTGAGGCCATACGTAGAGCGAATGGTAGAAGCAGCAAAGCTGCTTTAAAGTAGCCGTATAGCAGTAGCAATCTATTAACGCTTATCCTTCTAACCTCTGGCGAGGGCACTGCACGCCCTGCTATGTATACATGCTGTGTCGATCTATCACTATTTCCGACTAGTTCCTTTTATCCCCTGACAAACATTCCGTAGATATTAACAGCGAATCCCAAATACAAGCTCCTCTTTGCAATCAGGTGTTCGACATTAAGTAACACGTGTGGGATATGGGCTTGTCTAGACAGTCTTCGGTGTGTGAATAAGCTATAGTATTTGGGCCTTGGCGAGTGGACGAATTATAGCTAATTGGGACTAAATCTACTATAATAACTTTCATCCCACAATTACTTACCATGAATTTGGTACGAGTATCGATAGCGCCATTGATAAGTCTAATTTCGTGACGTTTACAGCAACGAATATAGTTTCGAACCATTGACCGCCGTCACTATAGACGTTAGTCCTGTTTATGAGACTACTTTGTGTTACTGGCGGTGAGCCGGCTGACGCAGCACCCCATAAGGCGTCAGTTATGCCATGGAACCAATAGTTGAGAAATAGAACACCTTTATCTTTCACTATGATACCGGGTATGCCCATACTGTTCAGCTAGTGCTAGACATTTCGTGACAGACGACACACCGTCGTGTTGCGTTGTATAAGCTTACCTTAAGCCGTGCCAATGCTGCATTTGTATTGATCGGTGCTATTTCCCTGAAGCCCAAAGTATGGCTGATATACCAATTCCCTACTATAGTCATGTAAAGAGTCCTAAACGTACAATACTAGTACCATTGTATACCTAGGTGGGTAGTTAGGATATGAGTGAGAACACAAACTTTGCTTGATAATAAGGAACCATGAATCTATGGTGGGGATCTACAAGTGTAATAGTGGACTGATAATATGTATGTCTTGTTTCCATTAAGCTGGCTGAGAGGTACCTAGGTAAAATTAATAAACCTTGCAATATCTTAGACTAAAACTAGTTACGTTTAAAGTGCACTTCTCATATAAATATTCTGTTGCACACTTACAGCTTCTTGTCTCCCGCCGACTTCGCTACGAATAATTCTACGAAAACCCCATCTAGCTACCGCAATTCTTAATGGGACGGTAAACTCTCGCTTTCAGGCAGTCTAAGAGTCTATTTTAGAATTTCTGCCCAACTTGTCCATTGAGCCGTGGCTCTGCTATGTATACTACCTATATGTGGCCTGGTGACAGGGGTAATTGCGGTTACTACCCTCTTTTGATAAATGTTGTATTGATTAGGCCAATGGCAATGCTCTTCTCATCTAAGATCCGGCATCGGCAACATGTGATTGGCTCTTTTTAAATCGGATTCACGTTAAACCGATCCACCACAACGTTCTCTTTGATACAATGGGAACGATATCCGGCTACGGGAATAGCCCTGGAGATACCAACAAATGCATAAACGAGCCCATCATCACTTTGATCGATGGCTCATCGCCTTCCAAGCAGCCAATCACCATATTATCAAATATGCCCCGTTCCACTCGAGTTACCCCACACCCACACCGTCAAACTGTCTGCCGTCCATCGCGGCTCCAGAAACCTGGGAAGACGGCGTTGAGTGGGGATAGCTCTACATATGGCAAGTGGATATATTGAAATAATTCTGAAAATAGTGGTACACATTATTTTCACTTGGCTTTGCCCCTATCGGAGCCGTACAAGGGTCGCCACTAATACCTACCTACACATTCTCGAAGTGCTGCATACCCGACGAAGCTTGTAGTTAAATTCGGGATTCCGTGCATTATGCAGATACTTCGTTAAACTATTATGTATTGAGTAACTAACTAGCTGTTTCTTTTTGTTGGATACTCAGGGGTCTAGGTGACTTGCTTAAGGGCGTGGGCTTGTTCTCACCGCAATACTTGACATACATAGGATATGTGTTGTTACCAAGTTCGGTAAAATGATCGTCACGGTGCGCCTTTCGCGTCCGGCGTCGCCATGCGTCGGCATTATAAATCGCAGCCCATAAAAACTTCGGTCGACCCTTTCCGTGGCCGCAATCCCCGCCGGTGAAGTTTTTCTGTCTTTCTTTATATCGGATTCTTGTCCCAGTAGCTGCGCCGTTAGCCTCTACTCCCTGCTCCTAGAGTCTTTCAACCCTGACAACTTCACCAGAGGAACCTTCAGGCCATCCCGTCCCGGCTATGACAGATCCAAGCACAATACAGACCGGCCTTAGGCCGCAATTAGACCATGTAGCTACGAATGCCTCTTCGGGTTATAGGAGCATTCGCAGACTTGACAGTCGTCTAAGTCACTTCGCAGAACTCGTTCAAAGTATCAGCAATCAAGATATAGAAGCCAGGTACAAAGTAGAAGAGAAGGACAACAGAGTGCCGACGGACGATACGCCAGACCCAAGCCAATTCCAAGGTTCTGAAGGGAAAACGATCATATCATGGGAGGTCAACGACAAAGAAAACCCCTACAATTGGTCTCTGGTTAGCATACCCCCACCCCCCTTAAACTATGCTCTATTTTGGCGACGCTAACTCCATCCATAGGGGCGGAAAACCTTCGTTGTTATATCGTCAATGGCTACTGTTGCCAATAGCACCTTAGGTAGTTCTCTACCGAGTATGGCCATCCCTTATATGACAAAAGAATGGGGGGTTACTACTCAAGCACAATTTGTCCTTCCAATATCCACGTACCTCCTAGGTTATGTATTTGGGCCGATCTTCTGTAAGCGAACCTTGATTCTCCTCGATGCTCATCTATGAGGTATAAGTGAGGTACTTATCACTTAGAGTGTCACTATCAACACGAGGGGGTTACGTTAGCTAACTTTTCGTTCTCAGGGGGTCCGCTAAGTGAACATCTTGGACGTCGAAATATCTCTACAGGATGCTTCATGATGTACGTAATCTGGACTCTCGCCTGTGCCCTCGCTCCGAATTGGCCGGCGATGCTTATATTTCGGTTTTTCGTGGGAGCATGTGCCAGCGCGCCGATCGCAGTAGTCAGTGGAATTCTGGCGGACTTGTTTAATGATCCAGTCACACGTGGTCGAGCTATGGCATGTTTTATGGCCGTGAGTATCTAATCTGAATATGTATCTGTGCTGGTCTAGAGCTGACTCCCCTCTCAAGATGACTGCCTTGGGACCCTTATTAGCTCCAATCATATCCGGCTTCTGCTCAACAAGTATTGGTTGGCGATGGACCTTCTGGATCGGCCTCATTATTGCGGGAGCAACGTTAATAATGGCATTATTCCTCCCCGAGACTTATGCACCTGTTCTCCTCAGCCAAAGAGCAGCAAAAATCCGAAAGGCAGAGCCAAAAGCCCAGGTTTACTCCGCTTCAGAGCTTGAGCCGCATGACTTTAAACAGTTGTTCACCAGAGTCCTAACGCGGCCCATCCGTATGATTTTAACCGAACTTATTGTGACAGCGACGTGCCTCTATCTTTCATTAGTCTACACAATCTTCTACATGTCATTTCAAGCGTTCCCAATTATATTCCAGAACGTCTATGGTCTATCTCCCGGAGTCACCGGCCTATGTTACCTACCCGTTGGTGCCGGCGCACTTCTTGCCATTCCTATATTCTTCGGGTATGACCGTATAATTCTTAACGCAAAAGCCCGTGGTACTCCATGGTCGAAGGTGGAGGAGTACCGTCGGGTCCCCCTGGCGTGTCTAGGAGGACCCTTGTTTGCCATGTCCTTATTCTGGCTTGGGTGGTCATCACGATCAAACGTGTCGTTTGTTGTGCCAATGCTAGCTGGTATTCCTTTTGGCGGAGGTTATAGTATGTTCATTCCAAATTCTTATAAGCGTGCCACTGCCAATATTTTATCCCATTGGGCATGAAGGATAAGTGAATGAGACAGTATCCATGGCCTACAGTCAGATTTATGGTTCCGGTATATAGAGATTGCTAACTATCATCACAGTGTTAATATTCATGTCACTGTTGAACTACCTCACAGATGCCTATGAGATCTTCGCGGCGAGCGCCAATGCAGCTGCTAGCTCTTGTCGCTCTGTATTCGCAGTTATTCTTCCACTCGCGACAACACCTATGTTTGCACGATTAGGAGTTAGTGGGGCCTGCAGTTTACTCGGGGGGTTAAGTCTACTCATGTCCGTTATACCTTTCATCTTTATCTGGAAGGGTGAGGGCATTCGAGCAAGATCCAAATTCTGTATCGCATTGAAAGAACGAAAGCTTGAGATGGAGCGGAAGAATAAGGAGGAGAGGCAGAAGAAAGCTGGGGTGGTTGGTGATAACGGTGTTGTAGACGAGAAGGAGATTGAAGTTTAAGGATAGGTACCTAGGTAGGTACCTACCTTGTCAGGAATGTCTTCCAGTAGAATACGGCTGGCCTTTAGTAGATACCAAGGAAGCTTATTAGGTTAATAGTAATGACAGCTGTTGATTTGTATGAAAAAAGGAAACCCTGTGCGATATAATCCCAAACTAGAAAGACTGAATCCAACTATTTCTAACTACCTCTCTAATTAATCCAACCCCTAAGACTACTTCTACTAACTCGGTTAATAGTCATCAAGAGATTCTTTAGTATTATGAATATCCCCCCTTTTAGCCCACCAGCCCCTTTCTAACCCCTGGCCGTAATGTAAGCAGTGCTTCCAACTAAGAATCGATAGCGAGTCCGTCTGATTCTGGGGGTCCTCTATACACTATGGCGAGTATACCGCATTAGTATTATAATTATAGAAGGAGTATTGAAAAGTAGAATCGGGACGCTTACCTTTCCGAGCATATATGCCATACCATATTGCGCTAAGAACCATAAACCCAACGAAGACTACAATTGCGTAGTTCATATTGACCTCGGTTACCGGTAACACGGTAGGCATGGAAAACAATACTACTTCGAGAACAATCCAGGCTATCGCAAGCAAATTGACCACTAATCCTAAGTATTTTCCCATAGTCCACTTAGCGCTATTGACTTCCTTGCGATTGTGGAATAGTGATATAGCGATGGGTATCCCGTACGATACGGCAAGGGATATAACGCCGACTGACACAAAGGCAAGAAATGCCGATGAAGATCCCAGGTTGATTAGTCCAAGGAGCATCTCAACGAGTGTAGTGAGCACAAGCGCCCAGATCGGCGTGCCATGACGTTCGTCTATCTTCGACCAGAGGCGAGCAAGCGGAATGGCATCGTCCCTTGCGAAAGCCCATGTACATCTCGATGCCGCACAAGTAATGGAGATTGAGCAGAATAAGGTGATTATGAGGACGAGTAAAGTAAGAGCGAGACCACCTCCAGGTGATCCCATAACTCTTCCGAAGATATATGGCAATGCTTGGCCTACTGGTGCCGTGACTATATCTGCCAAGTCTGGCAATGTTGCGCATAGGGGAATTATCTGGCCATATAGATGTACTTAGTGAAAGTTTTAGACCTACATCGAAGATTTCTGATGGTCTTTTTATTCGTATAACATTTAAAAAATATTGAATCGAGGAGGTGAGTAACTAGGTGGTACTTACAAAGAATAGCCCAGCGATACCACCAACCGGTATGCAAAGAGATATTGCGTTTGGTAGCTTAACTGTGGGATCACCGCACTCCTCTGCCATTGATGAGATCATCCCAATAGCCGAGAACCTATATTACCATAAGTTCGCAATGTTCGCAGAAGTCGGAGGGGAAAGCTATCGTAACTCGAGAAAAATGACTGAACAAACTCACGTATAGGCTGAAGGCAGGATGCCAATCCAAAATGAAAAGCCATCCCAACCAGAGAGCGACGTATCGTAATGTCCCTAGAAACGGAGTTGTCAGTATACCTTCTTCCATAGTAATGAGCATATGTAGATTCCCTACCAAAGTGTATCTGGGAGAATGTCTGCCAACATCCGCTTTTACGGATAGGCAGATGCAAGTAACCACGATGCTAATAGCTGTAAATATCGCACATATCGTATCGACTAGTGGGAGAATGGCATTGCCAAAGGCGACTATAAAGAATGTAAGAATGCACACGGCATAGAAGATAAGCAAGAGCTGCCAGGCCTCTATAGTGAAGTCTGGCTTGAATAATGACACTGCCGCAGCCAGCATAGACGCGAACCCAAAGTTGACGGACAGAGTGATGGTCCAATTTCCGATAAGCCACGTCCAGCCGGAGATGAAAGAGAGAACTGTGCGATATTTCGGGCTAGCGAGCTGGAAGCTCCAATAGTAAGGGCCTGCTGACGTCGGATATCGAGAGGCCAGTTCGCCTAGTGATAGGGCGATGCATTCGCCGAGGATTAAAACCACGATCCATCCGAGAAACATGGGCAGTTGGCCTGATATCTAGGGGTTAATATGAGGACAGACGCGTAACGCGATGATCAGCCACTTACCACCCCCATAGATGGCGCTAATTAGAGGGCCACCGAAGCCATATGGTATCTGGGTGTATTCGGATATCAGCTATAGTTATGGTCAAGTCAGCATTCTAATGGTTGAAACTTACGGCGGCAATCGCTAGGGATTGGAATAGTAAAGTGAACATGGACCGGTTGCGTTGCAGCTCTGGCTTATAGCCAAGCATCGTGAGATTCTGTACGTCATGAAATGTCCCGAGTTGCGTATGTCCCTGTTCAAAATCCGTAGCAGTGGACGAGCCACGCTGCGTGATTTTCTCCTTGATAGAGCTCATTGTGGTATCCGATCAAGCCAAGTACCTGCCGGGCTATGAGAATTCGAAGTTGAGAAATGCAAGATCTATCACGAAATTACACCTAGGTACCTATTTAAGCTGTCCATTCCAGCTTATCTAGGCGCATGGCTTCAAGCCATCCGCGGAGGTTCGGAGTCTGCAGATAAGCATATTTCATAACATTATGCACCCCGGAGTATAGTATTCTTTAGTTAACGATATTCCAGATGAAGATCGCCAGTTTGTCTTGGGTATTTCTTTATATCTTGGCATCGCTCGCCCTTATCATTGCCATGGTAACTTTCTAGTTCGGCCTCTAACCTATAGCAGCTTATAGTAGCCTATAGTAACTATTCGATAGATAACGCCCGCACATGGTCTCCGATTGCATTGATAAGGACGTAGGAGCGTATTAGTTAGTAGGCAGCTTGGAGTATGTAATACATATGACATTCCCAAATATCTGATAAAGCTACTGTCGACATGCATCATAGCCATTCCGAGTTCTACGCATGTACTTGATTCTGGAGATGCTGTGATAAGTAGCTGCATACCGCTGTCATCGGACGCTTCCTCTATTCCTACATTCTTCATTGAGAAATCTGGTGAACATGGAAATTGCTACAGATTCTACGAATAAGTCTGTCATTAAATACCTACCTATTTATTTGCTCGCTTTGTTCAACTCTCTCCCTCGGTTGATACTGGATTTGATCAGGCATTGGAGCCACCCGAGATGAATTGTATCGAACAGATTACGGCAAGCGAAGCTGGCTATATCCAGTTGTCCAAATCTACCGATTATATCTTTTAAGTTGGGAATGAGCTAGACCTTTCCTTAAAGAACGGCCTTCAAATAAGTGAATAGAGAGGCCAGGTCTACACCCAACAGTGGCTAGAACGAACCTCCGCAATATATAAGCGGGTTATACAACCCAATAGTATCACGAGTAACTTCTTCGAGGACGCAGCTACTGCATCAACAATCAGGATAGACTTCTAGAAAGCCAACCCTATGAGCTACAGTATCTTTACAGATGCCAGCGGTTCCACAACTCAGTATCTGAGCAGTTAGCACTAGCATGATTACTATTATTGCATCGGCGTCTCAGGCTATTCTATGTCACTTAAACGACTCATGGAGTTGCGGAAAATAGAAGACTAATTCGAAGCTTAGGTTGAATAGGTCAAGCAGGCGCATAAGACTAACCTAGGTACTTGTATGCGTATGAATTATGAGAGATGGGGGTTATTGGTCCCATAAGGCTCGAAGGGGTGACTGATATTTTTTAGAACTATCCTCTAGGCCCTGAATTTCCTGCTATACGCTTCTAACCTTGGGGTTGCCTCAGTAGAACTACACATGATAGAAAACCCCGACGTAAGTGCATGGCTACCGATCCCTGCGTACGGGCAACAACCATACGTCTAACTAGTATACTACGGCATAGCGGCTTTCGACCAAATCATCGGCCACTTATACGCGGCACGAATCCCCAGTACTAGATTCCTCTATATCCTCTATCATACGATGGATCCCTGCAGGCGTACATCGTATATCAACAGGATCGACTAGCATCTATCGTGGTTGTTAACGGGGACATGGTCAAAAGTTCATAGGACTACAAGGACAACATTGCCGTGAATTTCCAGCTACCGCCTCCCACAGCAAGTCATATTGTTTACCTATCGTACCTAACAATCTCAACAGTAGACTTAACTAAGATTACAGCGTGGGACGGAATCAGCTTCGAGCAGAATGGATATAACACTCCCCTACAAGTCTTGGACGACGAGCATACGGTTCAAGTGGATGATAACGGCGTGGCTAACATTGTGATACGATACTCGGAGACTATAGCTGCGGGTACCGGCGGGAAATATCGGAAAGCGAGCGCGTCCAAAGCGGCCTCCTGCTTGATAGTGCCCGGCAAATCGCCAGGGATCGGGAGTCCGGCTAGACCCACACCTTCCGCCGGCACTAGAGAAAACGACGACTCTAAAAAGCCCGGGGCTGCGGAGCTTCGTGTACTAGCGAAACTTACAACCCTGGGTCTCATCCCGATAGGTTTTGTACTGATGGTGTTTTGATATTATAGATTAAGTTTATCTGCTATTAAGCGGATGGATCTAAGATCTGATACATAGGTACATATATGTAACGGTCAACTTGAACAGGGTTACTACACGTATATTTGCGATGTTGGTTGTGAGTCAATAAATCCTTTTACCGCTATAGACATACTTAATTCTGCCTATAATCTTGAATCTTGCTCGGGGAATCATTCCACGTACTATGATAGAGGTCCTTTGGAATTGCATAGGTAATAGGTAAGACTTGTATAGATAAACGCAGAAATACATGGGGAATTACGCCAGTCTATTGTATTTGGCTCGTGAAGAGGCATCCATAACTAGTAAAACTAGTATCGTCTAGAGCTTCACGCTCAACAATCAGCTCTATGCTAACTAGATCCGATCCTCTACCCTCAAGCGTACATAACCGTGACTGGGTAGGCACATATAAAACCATTCCATCATACCCATATCTGTACGTGTTTTACGCCGTAAATCAGGGAAACTGAGATTAATACACTCTGATATCGACGTTTAACCCTGGAACTCTTGCAGTTTGCTTTCTTCCCATCGCCCAGGGACGAGAGCAAGTGGCACAATACCAGAAACGTGGATCTCGGGGCCGAAGATCTTGGCGTTCAGGCCAAGCTCTTGTGTCGCAGCCTTCATGTTCTTAAGACCTTCCTGGTAGTTAGGGCCGGCACGACGGACCCAAATTTGGACGTTGTGCTCGTTCAATTGCTTGGAATATTCGCGAAGTGCCCGGATAACACCCTTGAAAGTGGATGCCACATTTGTGAAGTTGGCAATACCGCCACCAATGAACAGAACCTTGCCCTTGGGGTCCATAGGAGCACGCAGCATTAAATCTAGGACGGTACGAGCATAGTAGTAGGTCTGAGACTCGGTGGGGGCACCAGAGTATTCACCGTAGTTGGCTAAATCGTCGGCAAAGCCAGCAGACGCGATAGCATCAGCATAGACGACGGAAGCACCACCACCGGCAACCAGAGTCCAAATGCGGCCATTAGGGTTTAAGACAGTGAGCTTCAGAGAAGCACCGGTCTTAGCGTCCAGTTCAGCAATGTAGGCTTCCTCCTTGGTGAGTTCACGACCAAAAGGCGCCGGGAACTCCATAGGAGGACCAGCATCAACGCTGATCTTGTCACCAGCGCTAGAAACGGCAGTAATGCCCAAGTTTGCAGGTGACCGCGCGATAGCCCATTTCACGCCACACTCAAAGTCGGCGGTTTGATCTAACTTAGCAGCGAGATCGAGGAAATAGACTTCAGCTGAGGTGCCAGCGGCGTTGGGAATGACGACTAGGGGGTTAATCTCAAGGTAGGTGAACTGGCTGTCGACATATACTGCGTATAGACGGGTAATAAAGTCAACTAGGACATTGTGCACACCCTTGGGGACCTTCTTCAACAGTGTGTTGGCAATCTCATCGTTGGAGGGATATTGCGAAAGATCAACAGGAATGAGTAGCTTCTCGGCCTTAGCGTCAACATCACCAACGTCGACGCCACCTTCGTGGGTGAAGAGAATCCAATCTCCCTATTAATGAATTGGTCAGTATTTTTTGTACTTTTTGAAGTTGATTGGTGGACAGTATTTGATTTAGGGAAATAACACGTGTGAGCAAGGCTGGTATGTGTTGTTGGTACGGTGGGTGAAGGGAGAAAGTGGATGCAACAGGAGCGCATATGGTTTAGCCTTCCGTTCGCCCGTACACACCGGTTCACTCCTGGATTCCCAATCAAATAAGAGCACGGCAGTAGCCATTTCGGTGCACATAATAATTTCATAAGTGATAAGAACGCAACCTCTCCAGGACTTCCTGGATACGATTCGCATTTCTCCTCATTTTCCCTGTTTACTTCAACGTTCCTTATCTTCAGGTATCCCATATCTTCGCAGCTATGCACTGGCTGACTGCTATTGGAATAATTCGCCCGATGAAGAGCATCGGGCATAAAACAAAGCTCGATAAAAACAATGCAAATTGCTTAAATGGGGTACTGCACTTACATCTCGAACTGAGTTTATGTTAATGTAGTACTCAGTGCCATCCGGGTGAGGTACGAAGGGCTCCACGAGGAACTGGCGCAGAACACCCTCGGTGTGTTCGACCTTCTGTACCTTGCCGGCGCGCTGGGCAATCCATTCCTTAGCCTCAGGCCAGGGCTTGTTGAGGGCCAGCAGACCACTCTTGCCTCGCCTCTTGATCAGTTGATCGGGCTTTGCAACGAACTTGGCGCCGCTGTGAAGCAACCACGGGTACGTGATCTCGGCCTGGTTCAGCACCGCGTTGACGTCGGCATCCTCGGGGAAGTAGAGTGAGGCCAGCTTCGGCGGCGGGTTGTGCGTCGTGGGCTTGGGAAGGGGACTCGGCTTGATGACGGGAGCGCGAGTGAGGTGGTAGTTAAGAATGGCCTTGCCGTCGGCCTCGAAGATTGCCTTTGCGGACATTATGGCGAGAGAAACGAATTATACGAAAGAGGTATGTGCTCAATTATACTCTGTTCAATTGTCGATATCGTTTCTAGAAGGGAAAATCAGCAACTGCGTTTTCTCTATCCTCAAATGAAACCACAAGTGTGGAAGGAAAGAGATTGAATTTGGACTTGTAGAGTTCGAACTCTGGAGGATAAAGATACAAGAGGACTCGGTGCAGATAGACAGGCCCGCAGAATGAGGGGATTGGCAAGGCCGTCTTCCTTTTTCTCTTACCTTGCCACAGCTGAATATCTCTCAACCTAGTGATATGGAGGCTACGATACGACCAGGGGGATTATGATGAAGGTTGGGGGGAATTTTTGATTGCAAAGGCGACAATGGTTGACTGCAACAACAACAGCAAGAAATTGGAAGATTGAAGATTGGTCCTTCGAAAAGACTATGAAGGTGCGGTACGATGCGGTGCGGTGCGAAGCTCCCCGCCAACGCAGGTCCAGTTCCGTCCCTTTTTTTTCTCTTTGCCCAGAACCCTTGGAAAAGCTCATTCCACTTTTCGGCACAAGGCACTGCTGGCTGGTCTGTGCCCAACTAAACTCAGTGGATCCTGTTACTTGATGGGTGCGAGTGGATACCTAAATTGAGTTTTGGAGGGGCGCTAGACGATGTAGCCTACAGGGACGGACTACATCACGCCAAAACCATTGGGGCGATCCCGGTAGCCCTCGTCAGCAATCGGAGGGGGGTGCTTTTGTACCGGTACCCCAACACAAACAGCCACAGTCACCCGCAATCCCATAATCGATGCCACGGGTAGCGACGTATATTGATCTTATCTCTTACACGGCTGTATTTACGCATTTCGCATTTCGCATGAATCGCAGCAACATCCATCCATACACGTGCTGCTCTCGATTCGAATTATCTGGATAGGTACTTGGGTATCTAAGCATTGGGGCTAATATTGTCTTTCTTTTTTTAGGTGAGCTACGTTTGCTAAAGACAAGCAGGCCATAAGCTGTCTGCTATCGGCATCGTTTCTTCCAACATGATCTTTCCTATATCATCAATATCGAGAGCTTGCCGGGTCTTGTCTTATCATTGGCAGATCGGGCTTATCACTCGGGTTTCGAAGTCAGAAGGGATCGAGGATCAGTCAGCATTGGAAGTGACCAATCCTTCATATCCTAGATCCACTGACTGCCATGACAAAGCTGTCAGATAGCCTCAGCTGAGGGAAGATGGAGTAATTCGCAATGCGAGTATCACGTCGCTACCTATCTTCATCGGTCATGGAACGTCCCACAACGAAACGTCCGTAACGGACTTTACCCCGGAGTTGGATATTGGGGACTCCGGCAAAACACATGAAATTGAGTGAATTATAGTGTTGCCTACTATCATTCCCCATTCGGTGGGCACTTAGATGGATGCAATATGTAACATCTTTAAGTGAATGAATGATGCTTGTCTACCTCGCATTCGAAATTTCATCACATCTTAGGTTTGATAATTGACTCTTTTTTTTTTAGTAGTCATGAATGACTATATTTTTCTTTCTTCTCGTCTGCATTTATCACAAGTGTTTCTAATGCACACATACGCGTTGCTGATCCGGGCGGAGGAATCTCAGTCGGCTTGCTATCTGTCTAGGATGGTAAGATGAATAAGACTAGACGTAAGTTGGTGGAAGGTGAGAATGGATGTCGATGTTAAGATCTCGGTACCGGTACATAAAAACGGGGATCTCAAAGGGCGGGGTTTGGCAACTCCAGCTACGTACCGTTCAATGGTACCTCACTACTGAAGCTTTCGGTGGGGTGGTCTCATCAGATATGCCCAACCAGCAAATTTCAAGTCGCCAACATAAGCAGGCTTGAGCAGGATCAACAGGGTCGTTCAGTCCATCGGAAGCCAAAGATTCACCATAATTGGACCAACAAGGCATCACCGACATAGTAGCGTGCAGGCTATCGACTCTGGCGAAAAGGGGTCCAAATTCAACAACACACATAAAAATTTACCCCAACTGATCCGGGCAAGACCTTTTTTTTTTTTTACCGGACATTCTGTGGACTCTTTTACGTCGCGACAGCAACAACCCAGGTCTTTTGCATAGAAACGGAAGGAAACTGCGGTTGTGTCGCTTTCCTTTTCCTATTTTTATCATCATTCAACCGTTCAACGCTAAACGGTACGTATGTATCTTGTATATTCCAGGTCTTAGTCTTACCCGGCATATCCCAACCCCGTTTTCCCCGCTGTTGAGACTTCCACTTCCGTGGTGGCAGCATCAATCAACTTCGACTGAGAAAAATAATTCCTATCGCTGTCCATAGCCCATCAAATCAATCCTCCTCTTCTTCTTAATACACATTTCATTCCGAACACTCCCTTTCCCGTGATAGCCTCTCTCGCCATTAGCTTGGTGATTGCAACTTCGTCTAACACCTGTGCAGCTTCCGGGGCGACGACACGGTGAATTCCAACCTTAAGGTATGTTGAGTTTATAACACTTCCCCTTTTGATTCGTTGCCATTTTCCTTGCATCGTCCGTGTTTCATCGACTACTTTAGCTTAGCCTTTTGCCGGTCTGATTCAATTGGCCTCGCTCAGCTTTGGCGCTGACGGGTCCTACTGAATCCTTCCAGTGCAGAGACGGGTTGAATCGGCCGTCCTGGAAATCACCGAGAATCCCAAAGCTTGGTTTACTTCTGAATACTCCAAGTGATTTCCCCTCTGTTGGCGAACCTATATTCTATGAGCTGTATTCAAACCAAGCTGTGATACGTCTGTAGCTAACTTTGGTCACCAATTCTACAGATCAAGTTTTTGCGGATTTCATACGACGAAGATGTCTTCAACTGCGGCCAACGGTGTGAATGGCACCGCCAGTGGTGGTTTGTCTGCAAACGATAATATCGCTCGCTTCGCTGCTCCTAGCCGGCCTCTCAGCCCCCTCCCCGCACACGCCTTATTCAACGACAAGACAAGATGCTTTGTCTACGGTCTCCAGAACCGAGCTGTCCAGGGCATGCTTGATTTCGACTTCATCTGCAAGCGGCCCACACCGTCAGTTGCAGGTATCATCTACACTTTTGGTGGTCAATTCGTCAGCAAGATGTATTGGGGAACTAGCGAGACCCTTCTACCGGTTTATCAGGAGACCGCTAAGGCCGTGGCTAAACACCCTGACGTTGACGTTGTAGTCAACTTCGCCTCCTCGCGAAGTGTCTTCAGCTCAACGATGGAGTTGATGCAACACCCTCAAATCAAGACCATCGCTATTATCGCTGAAGGTGTACCCGAACGAGTAAGTAAACACTATAAATAGCTTTAGCTGATTAGCCGTTTATTAACTCACATAATAGCGAGCACGAGAAATCGCCCACGTCGCGCGGCAAAAGGGTGTGACTATCATTGGCCCTGCCACCGTCGGTGGTATTAAGCCGGGCAGCTTCAAGATTGGTAACACCGGTGGTATGATGGACAATATTGTTGCTTCCAAGCTTTACCGCAAGGGTTCTGTCGGCTATGTCTCCAAGTCTGGCGGTATGTCAAACGAGTTAAACAACATCATCTCACAAAACACCGATGGTGTCTATGAGGGTATTGCCATTGGTGGTGACAGATACCCGGGAACCACATTTATCGACCACATGCTGAGATACCAGCAAGATCCCGAGTGTAAGATTCTTCTGCTGCTCGGTGAAGTCGGCGGTGTCGAAGAATACAAAGTCATCGACGCAGTGAAGCAGGGTGTCATCACTAAGCCGATTGTCGCATGGGCTATCGGTACTTGCGCGAGCATGTTCAAGACAGAGGTTCAGTTCGGCCACGCTGGTTCCTTCGCCAACTCACAGCTCGAGACTGCGGCTATGAAGAACAAGCAGATGAAGGAGGCGGGATTCTACGTCCCTGAAACGTTCGAAGATCTCCCTCAGGTTCTCGCTTCTGTTTACAAGAAGCTTGTCGAAGAGAAGACCATTATCCCTCAGCCGGAGCCCGTTGTTCCCAAGATTCCCATCGACTACTCTTGGGCCCAGGAGCTTGGTCTTATCCGGAAGCCTGCCGCTTTTATCTCCACTATCTCTGATGACCGTGGACAGGAGCTTCTCTACGCCGGCATGCCTATTTCGGACGTCTTCAGGGAGGACATTGGTATCGGTGGTGTTATGTCTCTCCTCTGGTTCCGTCGTCGCTTGCCTGATTACGCCTCTAAGTTTTTGGAGATGGTTCTCATGCTTACTGCTGACCACGGCCCTGCGGTCTCTGGCGCCATGAACACCATCATCACCACCCGTGCCGGTAAGGATCTGATCAGCTCCTTGGTTTCCGGTCTCCTCACCATTGGTTCTCGCTTCGGCGGTGCGCTTGACGGTGCTGCAGAGGAGTTCACCAAGGCTGCCGACAACGGCCTCAGTCCCCGTGAATTTGTCGACTCTATGCGCAAGCAGAACAAGCTCATCCCGGGTATTGGTCACCGTATCAAGTCGCGGAACAACCCTGATCTCCGTGTAGAGTTGGTCAAGGAATACGTGTTGGCCAAATTCCCCAGCCACAAGTTGTTAGATTACGCATTGGCTGTCGAGACGGTAACCACCTCGAAGAAGGACAACCTCATTCTCAATGTTGATGGCTGTGTTGCCGTCTGCTTCGTGGACCTTATGAGGAGCTGTGGTGCCTTCAGCGCCGAAGAGGGCGAAGACTACATGAAGATGGGAGTCCTGAACGGTCTATTCGTCCTAGGTCGCAGCATTGGTCTGATTGCTCATTATCTTGACCAGAAGAGACTGCGTACCAGTCTATACAGGCATCCTTGGGATGACATCACTTACCTACTCCCGACCCTGTCGAATACCGGACCCGTCGGTGAAGGCAGAGTAGAGGTTTCCGTGAAATAGATAGACAAGTGTTATATTCCGTGGCGTATTTAGAGGTACCGTATTTCAATGCGTTTGTTTCTCCTGTTAAACGGGAAGAGTTTTGCTAGATAGTTAGGCAGAGGCAGAGATAACTACCTCAAAAGGTCAGGTCAAGGCTGATTATGAGCGGAGATTTACCATTTAGTTCAGCAGACGCATGGTCAGAGTATATCTGTAGCATAATACCAAGTCGTAAAACTCCTCGTCGGTGTTTTTATCAATACATGTCAAAGAATTATGATATTTAAACCAAAGTATTTCTATAGCATGAGGTTACGTCTTTATTGGTTTAATATGTCCAATATTTTCTCTTTTGAAAAAGCGTAATCGTATGTCATGTTCTGTTAAACCGATCCTAAGTTAGGTAGGTAGTAAAGAGTGCGCATAAACGTGAGCATGAAGTTGTCCCAACTTTATGCCCCAGCTTATGTAAAGCCCGCAGTTGGCAAAACCTCGGGTGGCCCACTTAAAAGCCGACATTTCAATGTTGAGCTTCGCAAAGAACAACTACGACTTGTCAATCCTTCCAAGACATCAACTAACAACCGCATCAGCCAAATCGGCCAATCTACGCCAGAGCAGGACGGACGGACGGACATACATCAATCCTTGGAAGTAAAATATCCGCCGCCGTACGATTTAAAAAGGCGATTTCATTTACTCCTCCCTACGACCTAACCGTCGACTCTCCCAATTCACACGCGCGAATAAGAAAGAGGAAGGAAAAGAAGAAGGAAAGATGTCGTACTTCCGCATAACACTCCACCGCTCTGCCATCGGCCTGCCGCAACGCACGCGCGGCGTGCTGGCTGCGCTCGGCCTGCGCAAGCGCTCGCAGACCGTGTTCCAGCAGGTGTCCTCGCAGTCGGCGGGTATGATCCTCAAGGTCAAGGAGCTGGTCAAGGTGTCCGAGGTCGACCGCGCGCTTACGCCCAAGGAGCTGCGCGAGGAGCGGAGACCGGAACCGGGGTTCTGGATCGAGAAGGCTGTGCCGCGGTGAGGAGGGGGATGCTGTTGGGTGCTGGAGAGGATAGTCGGTGCACTTGAAAGGGTGGGGATAGGTATGAGTGCCTTTCTGGTAACTTCAGCTGCAATCGTTACCGGTAGGAGGCAACGTTTCGAGGCGGACTGTTGAGAGATTCGTGAGCTTGCATTATCTACGCACTCCTAGCTATTACCGCTAGTCATCCGCGGTCGAGTGGAAAGGCTTATTATGATAGCATTCAGCTCAATACGGGAGGTCGTTTAGAACTAAGGCTATGTACATGATATGTACAATCAATACAGTAAAACATTCACATTCCACTCGCTTCTTCAAGGCCGTTAATCAGTGCCTTTGCTCCTATTGCCATTTATTAACTTTCACATAAACCTACGAGATGTCTACCACATCTACTATAAACCGAAGCCACCCTAACCGACTGAATGGAATGGTAAATTTATTTAAGCAATCTTACTGTATCTTCCAGTTCTCGATCAAAGCATCAGCCCTTAAGCTTCTACTCCAGTATTCTACCATTATTAGAGTACCGACCTTCCGTCACTATGATTTTACACCATCACCTTCGCATATAAACATCACCACGATTGTCTTAACACACTGTTATATTGTCCTAATCTAACTAGGCAACGTTGCTACCTTAGGTACCTAATTCAAGTTATGTTGCTTGACAGTCCTCGAAACTACGGTCTTGCCAAGTAACCAGCTTTGAGTGCAATAAATAAGGAGGTTTTAAAGAACGCTGTAGACTCGATACGCACTCGATATTCAACTACCTGACTCCTGGTTAAGAAATCATCGAAACGGCTGAGGCTTCAGGCCACTTCAACTAATCAATTGGAAGAAATTGGGAGTTACTACTAGAGTTCTCATGTTTTAGCGTCGGCGTCGTCGCTATTACCTATATCAATAATTGCATCAATACGGATATGGGAATAGTTAAGACCAATAGCTTCCTTCACGGCATGGGATTAATACTTCTAGTAGCACTAGCTATTTAGCAAGTAAGAAAATATTACAACAGTACCTACCTGCCTAAATCAAGTCAGACAGTCACTTAATGTGGTGCGGCAACCAAGAGTACCTAAGGTACCTATGTAAGGAAATGACAATGTATTATTATTAAAAGGAAACGAAACCATCGCAGAGCCAAATGCAACCTCAAAGTATGCGTCCACGTCAATACCGCAAATGTCCTTCCTGTATGCTACAAGTGCATAAATCTCGTCTCCTAGGGCACAGTTACATTAAGTACCTAAGTGCGTAGCCTAGGAAAATGCCTTAACGGCAAGCTTTTCGCGTCGACCAGTGGAAATTTGGTATGTGTACAAGGGGAATCGAAAATATCGTTCCAGAGCTAGAGGTGCCAAGGATGGTGGTACGGCAAATGGTCTTTCGGTCTTCATCCCTCGAGAAGACAGTGCTTGGCGGAATACGCCAGATGAAGAATCGGATCTAATAGGAACCACCCACAAAGTCCAATAAACGCTATCAAATTAATCCTTGGCCTTTTGGATGTAGTCCTGAGGAGGAGATTCGTAATGACTGACGAAGTACTCTGTTGTGTTCTTAGACAGCCAGGTACAAAACTTGACTAGCTCCTCGCGTAGGCGGTTGACCGATTGTTGGTCCATGTTTGTCTGAGCAACAAGCTCCGGCAAGGACACTGTGGACAGTTAGCTTTTAGTCATAGGCTGATGCGGAATAATGATTTACCAATCAGGCGCATCAAGTGCTCAGGACCATAGGTGTCGCTTGCAGTCTTGCCCTGGTACTCGGGGTCTTCGGACATCCACTTCTGGTACATCTCTGCGTATTGGGCACGCTCGAAACTGTCTATATTTAGAATCATGTCCCCAGTTGAGGGAAGCGCAACATACCGGTAGAGAAGAATGCGGCCAACGGACTTATCGAAGTACTCCTTCAGGCCCGCTAAGGTCTCTTCGAGGATATCCACATGAGAAGAGCCGGCAGGACGCTTCGGAGTCTCATAAGCAGCGTAGTCCTCGAGGATCTTCGCCACTGGATGGGGATGAGGGAGGGGAACGAGCTGGTTGTTCTTCGTGATGTTCTCCCAATCATCAACAAGCATTGCCTTCAGGATGTCGGGAACAAAAAGCTTGATAGAAGGTCTGGAGTGAAACGCGTCCTCCTAGAAAAAAAAGCAGAGTTAGCATCAGGACTTCTGGTAGTTTTAGGCAAGAAGTTCTAGATTTACGAAATCGTCATGGAGGGTAGTAAAAGGCTCGTCCAACGGTATTCCGGCCGTAGGTATGTTCACATTGCCTGGCATTCCCCGGTACCACTGTTCTTTCTCACGGGTCATTGTGCCATTTTTTCCTGCTTCCTTGATTTTAGGATGCTCGGGGGTAGGAGAAGAAGATTCGAATCGCCCATCTTGAATGAGTTGGCCTTTCTTGGTGACGTAGTTGAAATTGGGGGGTGGCAATCGAAGAAGGTGATCCGCCGCCTCTCCTCCGCGTGCAAGCCGCTGCTCTTTCTGCATGAAGGCTTTTTGGCGTTTCGCGACATCCTTATCCGCAACGGATAACTCAGATGAAGACATTGGGAGTACAGGTAGGGGGGTATTTAAAGAGGTACCAGTAGTAGACGGGAGCTTCTTTTTGGAGGTGGTCTTGGTTGGAGCCCGGTTCGATAACGTAGGGCAGTTTGCTTCTAGTGCAACAGACGAGTGTTTCAAAAGTGCCTTTTCCAATTCAACAGGCTTCTTGGGGGCAACTTTGAGAATGATCTTCGGTGGCTTCGTGCTATAAGATATAATGTTGTGTTTGGGAACCAATATGGCAGGAGACAGAGATGGTGTGACCATTTCAGTAGAGGCGAGAGCAGGATCCACAGAAACAGAGCCTTCGCCGGTTGCTGCCTTACTGTCGTGAGAGCCAGCGGGCTTTGGTAGTGGAATTGATGCCATCTGACTACGAGTCCGCTTGCGCGGGAGCTCGTAATCATTGATCGAAACTACGCGCTTCTTTTGACTCCCCATTTTTGATACCCCGGGGATGGTGTGCCAGAATGAAGCAAGAAGATCGTCAAAGACGAGCGGATTGCTGCGCAGAAATATACTCGGGTTCCGACAAGAAGAAATCCGACTGTTCCAAATTCACATAGGTAGTGCGGCAACAGTGCCCGTGCGGTGAATAGAAGAAAAACTTTTGTCAAGCGTGCCGGGCAACGCGTTCATGCGGGAAACCCTTCTCCTAGGATACAGGCAGCTCATTATGCCCCTCGAGCTTAAGAATGCTTTTTCCCTGCATAAAGTCGAGAAACGTTGCTAGCCACCACCAAACCGCCCCCGTGTTGACCGGCAACGTGGATAGAATGATTACTATCCGGCAGATGCTGCACGACGACTTCTAGTTCAACAGCTCCAACTCGTTCGTGGCGAAGATCTTGGTACGTATTCCATCAAACAGCCATGGGCATGTCTTCGTGGACCATGCCGCGCAACTACTGGCACCTATGTATTATAGTGGTATCCGAACTTATTGAGTTGCAAGCCGTAGTCACATTTTTCTTGGTCGTGACCACGAAATTATTTTAACAAATGGTATCGTGAGCAAGGTTGGGGTGGATTTGGTTAAAGGGTTGTTCTTGACGACGCATCTCACGTTTCTTGACGGAGTATTATATCGCCCCTATTTCCTGTAGGCAAGGTGTGTTGATCCGGGAATAGGAAAACTGATGCCAAACCGAAGGCATACAGGGGTTACATTCTCCAAGACCCAATACTTTATGACATAAAAGAGAAAATAATAATGAAGATGGTCAACTTACGTTTTCAAGTTCGTAATCCCTGCCCCGTCGGGGACCTCTACCGCCAAAGCTTGAGGATCCAGCAGCACGCTCTTCACTACCTCGAGCAGAGCTCATCTCGGAACCGTTAGCCCTAATACCCTTCTTTCCTCCCTTGGATCCGGAGCCTCGAATCCGGGCTTGAGCCTCCAGCTGACTAGCCAGTTGCTTGTTATCTTCGGTGAACTTGCGGATGCGGTCCTGCGAAACCCAGTCGTCCCAGCTCGCCTTCCATCCTTTATAGTGGATACGATATTGAGCATCCTCGGGCTTCTGACCTGGCTTCACAACCACCTCCATAATCTTGGCCTCATACATTAAATCACCGTGAAAACAGAGCACTCTCTCATCCTTGGCGTAAGGAGGGGCCTGGTTCTGTCTTGAGGGAGCCATCGCCGACCGATGTATTCACCCTGGAAGATGAATAGACGATGGATGATGGATGATGAATGATGAATGATGAAAGGGGCTCCTATGGCGAAGATGTCTGTCTACCTAACTCATAAAGAAAGGGCCGAAATGGTAGGTGTTATTAACTAACGTGAAGAAGAGTGATGAATAAAAAGAGTATTGTATTTGAAAAGAATAGTGCTGAAAGAGAAAGCTATGAAAGTTGCTTAGCGTGGATCTTATTACTATGAAGTTGAGGGAAGGTACCTACCTCTATCTAAAGATTGCCAGGTATTACCCTATCACCTATCGCTCCTGACGCCAAAAGCTCGGACGCGTTTTCCGACGCGCTTTGCTTTAAAGTGATTTTCCCTAATTCACGCCCCGGTGCGCAAACATTATTCCGACCATCCTTCCCAATTAATAGGTATTCCATGAAACCGGACGCCATCAATTCTACCGAAATCTTTTATCTACTGAAGCTAATCGGTTTCAACCATGGCAACGAATGAGGCCACAATTTTACGCAATTATCTACTGCTCCCAGCCCGCCTACCTACAATTATCTCCCTACAAGAATTCACCTCTCTATTCCCCAAATCACAACAATCCTCCCCACAGATTCGGTCGCTTTATAGAGATCTACAACAGCAGCGCAACGCAGTAGTAGATGGTGTATCCCAGAATATCGATGCTCAGGTCAAGCAAGGTAAAGCTTTACGCCGAGAGGTGATCAAGGCTCGAAGGGAAGCCGAGCTAGAGGAGCAAGATGACGAGATTGAAATTGAACGAATGGTATATCACCCCACTTAATACGAAGTTGAAACATCATCTCTAATTCAAGCTGCAGCTATTCGGACCTACCTCCAATACCATACAGCCGAAGCAACATACTCTAATGACTATTCTACCTGCAATGGACGATGCTATCGCTGATATGGAACATGAGATACAAGCAATGGAGCAGGAAGAAACTGCCCTTCTTGAGTCTACTAGACAAGCTGTCGGTAACATGAGCGACCTCCGGTACGGTCGTTTCGTCAATTCTAAATTAAAAGATGAGGTTCTAGATGGTCTTCGACGCATACAAGATGTGTGTGAGCACAAGACGTGAATCACGATGCATTCCGATTTATTAAATCACTATCTATGTGAACCCAACCCAATGATACACAGTGCTTATAACGAAGCTTGAGTTGCATCCCAACATGACTACAGCTAGTTTTATAGCGAGTGTCCAATTTATCACCCATATATTACCATTATCTTCGGGGGGCAGCTTGACCGGCAGCAGGAGGTTGTCGGCCGCCATCCATCTGTTGGTTCAGGCGGTTACTCCTGCATTATTATCAGTCATTCGTTCTATACCATAGGGTTTAAATAACTCACATCATGCTCCTGCTGAAAATAGAAACAAGGATCATAAACGCCCAGCTAGGGAGAAGGTTGAAAACCCAGAGAACCCACCCAACTGGAGCTGCAAGGCCATTCTTGGCCAGAGGGCCATTGAAAGGATGGAAGAAGCCATCATGCAAGTGAGCGACGGATTTGTAGCCCTCCTTCTGCAGTTCAGCAATGTCATCAGAGGTGACGGTTGTCATATTGAATCGCTTCGTCCAGATATTAACAGGCGCTGGTTCGGGGAGTATCTCGAAGATCCACAGCGCACCGACCGGGGCAGACCAGGAATTGCAAAGGACAGGTTGGTCCTCGCAGTTCAGGAGAGCGGTATGAGGAGAACCTGGTGTCAGAGCCCACTTCCCAGCAGTCTCGTTGAATGCGGCCTCGATCCTTCCACAGTGGCCTAGTTAATGTTAGGGATGATGTCTAAGTTTTGGATCTAAGTGACAATAGGGATCCTTACCAAAACAAGTCTTGTTTCCACCTGTGATGAGAACCCACCACTCCAGAGGAGTGGTGGTGTCTGGTTTTACGGGCCCATAGAGGGTTTCCTTCCAGTTGTTCAAAGACAGAACATCTATATTCAAGGCACCAGCCTTGGCTTCAGCAGCAGCGACAGGATCATACCTGTTAGGATGAGGAATCTTGGAGGCGTATTTTCCCAAGACGCTCTGGGCCTGGCCCAAGTAGTTATCGAACTGAGCTTGATAGTCGGGGGCATCTGCGGCTGCTAATAGCGGCAAGCCGAGAATGGCTGAGGCGGTAGAGAATCGCATTTTGCTTGCTATTAGTTTGTGAAATACAAAATATGGTAAAGTAGGGGTCAAGCTCTGAAGTTGCTAATGGATAGCTCAGAATCGGGTCAAGCCACAACGGGTCGGGAAAATGATGTAATTTTCTATAATTTTCTTCGGCACGACAGGGCCAAGTAAAAATCAATTGAAGGAAGTGAAAGAAGATACAGAACAATCCCGTGGAATAAAGATATATAGAAATGGGGCTGTATGCCGAAACTGCAACGGCCAGCTGTCTTGAACTAGCAACAGGGTTAAGCGTAGAATCTCTAGGGAATAGTCTATTCAGCTGGAGAAGTTACAGAAGAAAATAAAAATATGTCAAGTAACGGATTGTCTAGGGTCCTAGGACGCTGTTCGGTCTTTCCAACAGCTGCTTCCCCGGACAGCTAAGCTACCTGATAAGATGACCACATCCTTCCCTGCTTCCCTTCGTTTTCTTGCCAAGCTTACCGTATCCACCTCTAGCAGTGCATTATTTTGTTGACTGCAGCGCTAAATCCCACCCTAATCCCTGTTAGCGCTGAGCCCCGCATGCTCTGTGGCACAAGAGGTACCTAACCGTAACATTCAATACCACTGCAAAATACTTCCCTTACCTAAGTTAGGTACCTCCTAATGTATCAAGCCACCGTGTTGACGCGATAAGGAGAATACGTCAATCACGATAAGATAAGGAAGTACAGTCTATTATTAGTGAAGTAGAAGCAACAAGCAATATGAAGGTATTACCGACTTCAGTTCTTCTAATAAAGCAGTAGCGACTCGAAATCCAAGAATATGGTTAGTTCATATGTATTTTGCCTTTTTTTCTCTTTTTTTTTCTTTTAATTTCAAATTAACATAATAACGTCAAGGCACCCGAAACTGCGAATCAGAAACGCAAGCGAGGCCGTCCGACCAACGTGTCGCGCGACGACGGTGACGCGTCAGGATCCCAACTCGCCATTTCGAGACAAGGCCAGTTAACTACAAATCCCGGAAACATAAGAGATTCAGGAATGGAAGAACCATCCCGTCCCAGGAAACGCGGGCGTCCAGCCAACACCGAGATTCCGTCTCAAGCACAACCCGAACCTGAACCTGCTCAAACACAGAAAGCTAAGAGGAAGCGCGGGCCATCGCCGACATCACAACCCAATGATAATAGAGATGAAGGAGATAGAGACCAGGGGAAATTACCTACTACTCGAAAAACACGTGGTCGTCCTAGAGCTTCACTGACGAATGACGAGACTGAGGCCCAAGAACAAAGTGTAGCAAATATTGGAGATATAAATGCACCTCGAAGCAAGCGCGGTCGCCCACCGAAAGAGTTAGAGGCAACTAAGGGCAACGAAGTCGAAGATGATGAGGCCGATGATGAGAATGAAGGTAACTCGAGTCTTCTTCGACGGAGTGGACGCATTCGCCGATCTCCAGAGTCATCAAATAAAAGGGCCCAAGAGGTAGCAAAGCCAACCAACAACCAAAGGTCAGACGACCAAATAACTGATAAACGCCAAAGGAAAGGACGTCCTCCTACAGATGGACGACCTACAACTGGAGCAGAACAGGGCCCTACTCCCCCGCATAAGAAGAAGCGAGGCCGACCTTCTCTTAGCATTCAGCCCCCAGCAGAGGCCGACCCTGAACCCAAAGGTCGTCGTCTGAAGAAACGTGGTCCACAACTACCTCCTGACGGGGAGGCTTCATCGTCTACGAAAGGAAAAGGAAAGAGGCCCCAAGGCCAGCCAACACAAGGCCAGGACGTTTCTATAGAGGAAGAGAACCGCCCCAGAAAACGCAAACCCCGCCAGTCTAATAAGACATCACCAAAATTGGGGGGACGCAGACCATCTCCCGACGTACAAGACCGTTCATCATCACCCGATTCAGCTGCCTCTCCGCCCCGTTACCGACACCTCGCAACGCGCACACGCCGTGTTCCTCTCAACATCATCGAGTCTAAATGGACAGCCCTGGAGCAACCAGCTCTTTCGAGCGTAGCTTCACTCCTCCAGTCAGCATCGCGGCCTGTGCTTCTACGCCTCAGCAACCCCCAGCGGCACGGGCACGCCGCCGCGGCTCTCAATGCCGTAAGTAAACGGCTTTGCTCCAAGATCGCGCGTGGCCTACCGTTCCCACCGGCCACCACGTCGACCCGCCGTGAGGAAGAATTCGAGTTCGAGCGCACCGTCTCAGGTATCCAGGCTCTTGAGTCACAGCTCGATCCGCTACTTCACAGTGTTGAGCTGTTGCGCCGCGAGAAGGAACGCGCTGAGAAGGAGCTCGACCACGAGTATAAGGCGCTCGCCCGGCTCGGTTCCAATGCCCACGCCGAGGCTAGAGAGAGAAGGGATCAGATGCGGAAGATGCACGTACTAGTACCGGAAAAGCCACCGCCCGAGACAAGGGTTGACTCGATCGGAGAGGTTGTGTCCACAGAGAATAGCAGCGGTAAAGTGTTCGCTGATCTGGACGACGAGCTAGCTGGTCTAGCCGGCCAGATCGCAAACCATATGGAAAGCATGCGAGGGAACTTGCAGCAGATCGATGGAGTTGTACCCGCCATCACGAAGAGCCAGGGCCTATTAAGGGCTGCGCTACAGTCGCGGTTAGATCGCGAGCAGTTGGATAATATCATACTTGGCTAGCCATAGAAGTGTCTAGGTAGTAATGACCTAGTTAATGAAGAACGACGATTCTTATATTTTATTGACGTGAATAAACCCAACGCTCAAAGGAGGGATTCGCAATGATTTGATCCGCCGTGAATCTTTGCATCGACCTGTTAGGGTACATTGCCTCTAGCTACATCACTCGCCTCGATACAAGGACTGTTCTTTGTCGAGAGTTCAAAAGGGGCTAAGAATGTCATTCATATACACATTCTCTTTAACAGAGTTACAATCCCCTTATGGTAGAGTCAACAATCTAGACCCTTAATCTTATGTTGAAAGGGCATGTTGACGCCTCTCTAGTATGATAATAACTTGTTTTGAAACAAACGGGTTCCTAGGCTATTGACTACCAAGACGAAGTCCCTCGAGGAAAACTATAAGTAATAAGTAGCAGCCAGAGATGTATGAAATTATTATACATCGTCACAAACGCATTGATTCCTTCCTTCACTCACTTCAGCATACATACCTATATTTATAACTCCTAGTTCGTACCGAACAAACTCAGTAACGAAAATAACCGTATTACCAAGTCAATATATCATCATCATGGACCCCACCGCACTCTCACCGGAGCTCCGAGAGAAAATCCAATGGGCCGGGAACGGCGTGTTGACGTATCGTGATGCGCGTACGCACATGGCAAACCCACCACCCGCGCAACATGGATACGGAGCGCCGCCGGCGAATTACCATCAATACGGGAATGGCCCCTGGGCACGTAATCCCGGTAACTCGGATGTGAAATCCCAATATCCCCCCAGCGCCTCTTACTATCCTCCGTCCGAAGCGCCGTCGCAAGGCCCATGGGGAGCCTACCAAGAGAGCACCTATGAAGCTGAGTCCGAAGCCGAGCCGGAGCAGGACACGGTCCCGGATCTCTCCCAGGCTAATACTAGTAGGTCTCGATCGCATGTTGGAGGGAGCTCGAGTCGGGGACAGAGCCAGGGCCGAAACCGTCTGTCGGACCAAATATCTGCACTGACAGGACCAGGTGGACCGCCCAGCTATTCATCATGGAGGCCGCCTTTCGCATCCCAGTTCGGGAGCGATCAGGGTTCGGCCATCTCGAGCCGAGCAGCAACCCCCTCGCCTTTGACAAGAGCGAACTTAAGCGCCGTGTCCGATGCGTCTCAGCGCGTATACGTAACGCCATCGCGGCTGCACAACATGTCGCCGGCGCATTCCCCGAGTGCAGGCCCGCGCAGCGACGCGCGCCAATATCGTGACCAGGCAAGCTCGCCGGGCCCCAGGACGCAGAGCCATCGAGGAAGCACTGCTACTATGGACTTGGACAGCGTGGACGGTGGGGCTCCCCTCTGGTCTGCGAGGTCGAGGAGAAGCGGCGCTTAGATGATTCCTCGGATAGATGAGTACCTACCTACCTACCTACCTACCTATATATTCGTATATATAGGGGAGTGATAGACTTCCTAGAACGAGCGACTCTGAAAGGGGGCGCGCGTCTATGTAGTAGGTAACAAGTAGCAATAATAACAGTAAAGATAATAAGATACCAACAACAAATACCAGAGGCAAAGAAAAATAACGTCTGTCTAGATTAGTTTTGGAGAATAAGCCTCGTTGTGACTTACCATGTTTTAGACAGTGACAGAAACACAAAACGGGATTCTAAGTGCTTACCTTCGAGTTGTACCCGAGCGTCTCGACCCCTTTATAAAACAATCCCTAAGTAACATTGCTGAAGCAGCCCGTAGTAAGTCCAGAGACTGAAGCCGAAGTATCGGCCACGACGATTCTAAAAGCCGCCCCTATAAGGGATTCATCTCAACGTGTGTAAGTTTTAACATAGTCCCCTTGCTCTGCTGTATTGTTAGTTGTTAAATGCAAACCACTCCGGCACGAAGTACATACAGTGAGCTAAATGGTGATTATAAGTATTACTCTATTTCCATATGACTAGCTATAGAAATATAATAAGCATCTGGATATTATCTAAGAATGTAGGACGAAAAACATATTCAGAGGTGTGTATATATGTATGGCCATTGATTTAGCTTAGGCAGAGAGTCCCTTGTGGAACAGCAAAGTTATCTTCATCCGTTTCAAGTCTATCGTATATGACAATGGGATCGATTATAAAAAGATGCCAAGTTCGGTATGCCAATACGGCATGTGTTTGAAACAATCTTTAGAGCAGACATCCTATCGGTAGTGATGCAACGAAGTGTAAGAGAGTAGCATGACGGATCTAAGATAAACTAGACTGTAGATGTAGCGAGTGAAGTTATCGTGATATACATAGATAGCTATCCTTCTTGATTATACTACTAGAAGGTTTCTCCTTTTCGGGCAGATTGACGCTTATTCAAAGGAATAGAGAACAGAAACAGTATATTACTTGTCAAATCATAGACGGGCGTGGTGGCATCTTTCTTCTAATATAATATCGCATTTATTGAACATAGTGGAACTCAACGGGCTTAAGAGAGGTACCTAGGATTATACTATATCACAGCCGTATAAATTACATAAAATCAACAACAAAATCAAGCAAGACAAATTAAAGCTCCAAATATCTCCATTTACATGGTTTCATCTACACACTACACTAAATACACAAGAATATAATGAAGGCGGGCATATGGCCTCTCAACACGCGCACTGCCGGTCGTGCACGGCGAGCTCCTAGTAGATGGCCGAAGATACCAATCAGCCTTCTTCCCACGTTCCTAGCGACCAGACCGGAAACGGGGATTCAAGAATCAGCCAAGACCGCGTAATCCAAGACACTTTCTCGTAAAAACCGATCCGAAAAATAGGAAAATGCTTGCTCTATTTCTTCTACGCCTTCAAACGGCGCTTCAAAAACGTGTCGTGCAGTCGTCCCTCGTCATGTTATGCTACAGTTCGGGGTATTGTAATTACAGAGCAGAACGCGCATTGGTTTATCGGAGGATAACGGTGGGGATGGCAGTGCCGGTTGGGTAACTGGGGGCATTGTCGGTTGGGTAGCCGGGCGCGGAGGCGGGGCTAGAGACGGGGACGGAAGCTGAGCTAGAGACAGGGGCAGAGCCCGAAGCAGAGCTGGAAGCGGGAGCAGAGCTAGAGACAGGGGCAGTGTCGGTTGGGTAGCCAGGGGCAGGGCTAGAGACGGGAACTGAAGCAGAGCTGGAGGCGGGGGCAGAGCCCGAGGCGGAAGCAGAGCTGGAAACGGGAGCAGAGCTGGAAGCGGGAGCGGAGCTAGAGGCGGGAGCAGTGCCGGTTGGGTAGCCAGGAGCAGAGCTAGAGACAGGGACGGAAGCAGAGCCCGAGGCAGAGGCAGAGCTAGAGGCGGGGGCAGAAGCAGAGGCAGAGCCAGTGCCAATGGGGACACTAGGGGCAGTGCCAGTAGGGTAGCTAGGTGCAGTTCCGTTTCCGTTTCCGTTGCCGCTGCCGGTGGGGTAAGGGACAACAATTGCGGTGGCAGTAGCAGTAACAACGCCGGTCTCACTCTCCTCAGGGGGGCAGTCGTCACCCTCACCGCTGCCGGTGTTGCCGGTCGAAGGGGTGCTGGTAGTGGTAGCAGCAGCGGACTCAGAAGCAGAAACGGAGGCAGAAGCAGACGCGGAGGTAACGGCCTTAACACCAGTGGCCTCAGGAGCGGGGGCAGTGATGTAGACGGTGCTGGCGGGTTGGGTCTCAGTGACTGTTACGGTGGTGGCAACGCACTCACCAGCACCGTTGCCGTTGCCGTTGCCGTTACCGGAACCGTTACCAGAGCCAGTCTCCTCAGCCTTGACGCCAGTGGAGGTCTCGATAGGAGTAACGGTGACTGTGCGAGTACCAGTAGAAGTTCGGGTGGTAGTGGTAGTAGCCTCGCTGCTGACATCAGAGCTGGGGCCAGAGCCGTTACCGTTGCCGTTACCGTTGTTATTGCTGCCCGAGCTAGATTCGGGGATAGGAACAGCAGTAACGGTGACCATCTGGGTGAGAGTGGACTTTAAGGTAGTGACCATGACAGATCGAGAGCTCTCAGGGCCGACAGTGATACTGACAGTCTGGTCGATGGTGCTCAGAGTAGGGTAAACAGAAACACTGGCGCCATTGCTAGGCTGGGTAGCCTCAGGAGAGTTGCCGCTGGTGGAAGTGGTAGGGGCGGGAGTAAAAGTGACGGTACGAGTGGAGCCGGAGATGAGACCACTGCTGTGAGCACCAACTAGAGACTTGGAAACAGACTCGATAGCAGTCACGGGGCAGACAGTAGTAGTAAGGTCAATGACCTCGGTGACGACGGCAGGGCCGGTGCTGTTGCCGGTGGCAGCCGGGCAGTTCGTGACAGTAGGAGCACACGAGGTGATGGTGTGGACGGTAGTAATGGCGACGGTTAGGGTAGTTGAAGCCTCCACGGGGTACTGCCCGGGGGCGGTATCATTTCGTCGCCAGTGGAAGTGGCGGGGTTGGTGGTAAGAAGCCGAGGCCATGCCGGCGAAGAGGCCGAGTGCTACGGTTGTAGACTTCATCTTGATATTATTTGCGGTTTACGATTGTCTAGATGTGCTTGACAAAGGATGTTCTAGTCTGATCTCGCAGAGTATATACTTCGTTGCTGTCGAAAGAGTGGACGTATGCAATAAGCAATGCGGATATCAATGAGCGAAAGTCGATTTCGCGAAGAAAGGGACTAGGGGTGACCGACGACGTCGAAGAGAAAAGAGAGACTTGAGATAGACTCGAAACGAGAGAAACACGCTGATGGTGAGGAAAGAAAGGGAGAAACGAGAGACACTTGACGATAATGGAGGGTGGTGAGCCTTTTTACACTACTCGTACTCACTACTGTGTGTACAGGTCCTACAGGACCGACTCCTTACCTTGGCGGCTAGCGTAAAGAAGCCCGGGGGAGACAAGTCTCCAGCCAAGCATACCCAAGCATAACCCGATATACCCAGCATTACCCTAGCCCCGTCATGTTGTTGATGATGAGCGCGACCTATTAGGGAGGACCATCGGGACCCACAGTGCGATGATGGACCTGGTAAATGTGGTAAAATGTCGTTAGGGACCAGGGATGGGGGGGTGAGTGACAGGGTGAAAAGAGAAGGACAACAAGCTCGAGCAAGGGAGGGAAAATGGGAAAATGGGAAAATGTGTTGCTCTCCTGTGCCACTTGTGCCCCTGAGCCCCACGCACCATTATCGTGACCCCTGTCAGTCAAGAACGCAGGTACAACATGGTGAAACCGGCAAAGAAGCCAATAAGAATTGGAGAATCATAGCTAGCTGAAGCTTCAGTAGCCAGCCGTGAGCCAGCAAAGCCTTACGTACCTATGTAACGCAGCTCGTACAACAATGACGATGCAGAATGGCGCGCTATGTACATGATTCTTTTCTACCAAGGTTAGGTTGTTGTAGATGTCTTCAGGTACATCGTCTGATCGTGGTTTAGTAAAAGTTGGGACGAGATTAAGTAAGACGTTTGAATATTTTTGGTGATCGGCACATCTTCGATTAGCTTGATGATCTGCGATGTAAGCGCCGCGCGAGTAGCGCCATCAGATAATATAAAATCATCTTGATCTCTTCAGTAAAAAAAATAATAATAATAATAGGTAATAATAATAAGCAACTAGCTTGATGTTTCTTTGTTGTCTTTTTCTTTTCGCCAGCAAAGCACATATCAGTACCTGTTAACGATTCGGCTCATATGCGATGCTCTGCGGCTATCCTTGGAATACAGTTAGCAATCATAGATCATAAGCTTCACCATGCTGTAAGACCACGTTGTAGTGTTAGACGAGCCTGCACAGAGCCGCGAATAGTATATTCCAGAATACGGTCCCGCGAAACGATGCGCAAACCCATAAACACGTAACACACGGGTTGAGACTCCCGCATTTTCCTGGCGGACAACCGGACAAAGAGTCTCAAGACCAGTCGTGACACGCTCGGCGCATTCCAGCTCGGTTTCCAGCTCAGTACACTAGTGCATCAAGGGCGGCTCGCAAAATCGCATTCAGTCGCATTACCGTATTAATCTCGACCCGGGGGTATCGGGGGTATCAAGGGATGATTCGACTATGCGACGGTCTTTGACTTCTAGACCACGCTCATCAAAGAATCTCAAACAAGCCCCTTGGCGCCATGCCTGTCCTTGTAATATGTAAGAGCGGTAAGGCTCTTGTAGAATGTTCCTCGAACCTCGTTGCCATTTTTTATCTTTCTTTTCGAGAAGAAGAACCGCATACCGTATTATGTGTATTTTTCTCTCCTCGTCGCGATGTGGTGGTGTAAGTATGTGGGATCAGTTGCTGATGAAGTCCTGCAGTCAAGATCCCTTCCTTTCCATGTGGTAGCCGACGTCAATTAACCATGGACCTGCCCAATTCACTCTGTAATTACGGTCTTCCAGAGATCTAGCATTCGCTTAGGCTTCTGGTTGGTCCGTGCTAACAGGGTCTTTTGAGGGCGCAGGGTCCTAATCCTTCAATTAACGAAGGGTGCCGAAGGTTACCTCAATTGAGATTGGTGAAATTATCAACAGCTGAATTCAGAAATATGCGCGGGGACTAGGATAAGGCTGGCTTAAAATCAGGAAATTCGGGAAAAATAAAGGAAAAGGAGCCACTTGGGTGGATCTCTCATTATTCTTATTACTAAAACACCGCCGAACAATAGGAAGGAAAAGGGGCTGACTGACGGAATACCGTTTCACTAATTCGGCAACTGGATTATCATTCGTCAAGTTATCATAACACGTAGAAACCGTCATTTCGTCATCAAGCGCCATTAGGCAGAAAAGAAAAAGGAAAAGAAAAGATACCTAAAGAAAAGGAACAATTCCTTCAGAGTCGTCGGTAATTACACACATCTCTGCATACGAATGGCGCAACGCGTTAACGAGCCAATGAGACTCCAATTTCGAAATCCCCATACTGCTCGCCTCGGTCCGGTGCTATGTAGGTAGGTACCTACATTGTGAACTTTAATAGCACCGTTCACAAGTCCAATTAGCATACGCGGCTAAGTCGTAATTCACCTTCACTTCTAGCATAATTTGGACCGGAGAAATACTGTTTGAGGAAAGACTCAATTCTTCCCAAAAGCATCGCCCAGTTGAATTGGGATACTTGCTCATACATCTACATCTGATCGAAATAACGATCCTTTCTGCACGGAGCAGACTAAATGCAAGAACGCCACCTACTCCCCAGGCCCGGTTGATGGACCATGTGGTATAATTCTTTCCCGCCCTTTATATGCCTGCCTAATGTTGAATACTTCCGAATCCCGCCAATCTTTCCTGTAGAACTTTTCTGGTATAGGTCCCTTTGAGAACCCAGTCCTGTAAAACGCCGATGTTGAAATCGATTATGCAGTTCCCAATGGAAATTTTTAGCAGGCAACTCCCCACATCTTCATGCAATTATCATCAATTTTCGTAAAAATGAAACGCCGGCCTCCTCATGCGGGAGGCGATTATTTAGCATACTTGGCGCGGAAGAACTTGGCTGCGTTGACCAGGTTGACCAACGCCTCCTTAGTCTCCTTCCACTGACGGGTCTTGAGGCCACAGTCAGGGTTGATCCAGAGCTGCTCAGGCTTAAGGTACTGAAGCATCTCTTCGATGCGGTCCTTGATCTCCTGCTCGCTAGGAACACGCGGGGAGTGGATGTCGTAGACACCGGGACCAATGTGACGAGGGTAAGCCTCGTCGACAAAAACGCCCAAAAGCTTCGAGTCGGACTTGCTGTTTTCAATAGACAGCACGTCAGCGTCAAGGGCGGCGATAGCGTGGAAGAAGTCTTGGAACTCAGAGTAGCAGAAGTGCGAGTGGATCTGAGTCGAATCCTCGACACCGACGGTAGAGAGCCGGAAGGCCTTGACAGCCCAGTCAAGGTAAGCCTGGCGCTCCTTGCCGGATCGTAGAGGTAGACCCTCACGAAGAGCGGGCTCGTCAACCTGGATGACATCGATGCCAGCCTTCTCGAGGTCAACAACTTCGTCACGGAGGGCTAGAGCAAGCTGCTCAGCCTGCACGGACTGGTGAACGTCATCACGAGGGAAAGACCATCTCAAGCAAGTAACGGGTCCAGTCAACATGCCCTTCATGGGCTTCTTGGAGACGGACACGGCGTACTTGGACTCCTTGACAGTCATGGGGGCCGGGCGAGAGATATCACCGACGATAATAGGAGGTCTCACACATCGGGAACCGTAGCTCTGGACCCAAGCGTGCGTGGTGAAGGCATAGCCGTCCAAGCGCTCACCAAAGTACTGAACCATGTCATTTCGCTCAGGCTCGCCGTGGACGTAGACGTCTAGGTCAAGCTCGTCCTGGATCTTGACGTTGGAGTCAATTTCCTGCTCAATGAACTTGTCATACTGGGCTTCCGTGATCTCTCCTTTGGTGAACTTGTTTCGTTGTACTCTGATTTCCTTGGTCTGGGGGAAGGAACCGATGGTTGTAGTGGGGAAGAGAGGGAGGTTGAGCTTCTTCTGCTGCTGCGAAATTCGAGATGGGAACTCCGACTTTCGGTTGTAGTCCGAGGCGGCAATCTTAGATTGCCTCTCCTTGACTTGAGGGTTGTTTGTTCGCTTCGAGGTAGCACGAGCATTCAAAGACTTGGCATTAGCCTCAAGAGCCTCTCGAACAGAAGCAGGCCCCTCGGTAACGGCTTTAGCAATGATGGCAATCTCAACAGCCTTCTCAGAGGCAAAAGAGAACCAGTCGGCAATTTCAGGGTCCAGCTTCTTCTCGCTGGCGAGCGTGTGGGGAGTGTGGAGGAGAGAGCTGGAAGTGGCAACGATGACGCGGTCCTTGCCAAGCTTCTGGATAGCAGTCTCAGCAATTTCAATTGCACGCTTCAGGTTGGTCTTCCAGATGTTTCGGCCATCGACAACGCCGACAGAGAGAGCAGTCTTAGGTCCAAGAGCACCAAGGACAGTCTCAAGCTGCTCGGGGTTGCGGACAAGGTCGATGTGGACGGCGTAGACATCCTTGGGGAGGAGGTCAATGTTGTGGACGATGTCACCAAAGTAGGTGGTGAAGACCAGGTTGGGGATCTTAGCAGCTAGGCTAGCGAATTTCTCGTAAGCAGGCTTGAAAGCGGCCTTAGTCTTGGCAGGCAGGTCAAAGACGAGGACAGGCTCGTCAATCTGGACAGTCTCAGCACCAGCTTCCTTCAGCTTAGCGAGGAGCTCTTCATAAACAGGTAGAAGCTTGTCAAGAAGGTCAATGGGGTTGACACTCTGGCCACGGTCGGCCTTGCCCAGGTGGAGGAAGGACACGGGACCGAGCAGTACGGGGCGGGTGTTGATACCGGCTTCCTTAGCCTCAAGGAACTCAACAACAGCCTTGGGGTTGGCGGTGAGCTTGAAGGTCTGGTTGTCTTGCAGGGTAGGCTTGACGTAATGGTAGTTGGAGTCAAACCATTTGACCATTTCTAAGCTAGGAACATCGACACCACCCTTTTGGTGACCACGGCCCATGGCAAAGTATTCATCGACGCGGTCGAGGTTAGCGCTGGAGTATCGCTCAGGAACGGCCTGCGGAATCCCATATTAGCTAATGTGTAGTGGTCAAGAATTCTAGTTGGTGACTTACACCAAAGTCTTGGATGTGGGAGAGGACTTGGTCGTAGAGAGCGAAATCGTTGCTGGGGATGATGTCCACGCCGGCATCCTTCTGGATCTTCCAGTGGGCAAGACGAAGACGCTTAGCCTCAGTGAGGAGGTCAGCTTGGGAGAGGTTGCCAGCCCAGTCTTGGAGATGGTTAATAATGGAATCTTGAGCAGCATTGTCCACTACGGCTGGAAAGGCCGGCAGAGCAACTTACAAGCTTCAGTTGCCTTCTTCAGGTCACGGTTCACACCCATACGGGGGAAACCTAGAACTGCAGATTGAACCATCTTGAAGGTGATTCGAGATATCTGGGAGAAAGGAAGCTTTCTTTAACGATATTAGAGATGTTCTTTCTCCGGAGGACAGTGTAGAGAGAGTAGAGTAAGGTCTTGACTTACGAGAAGAACAGACTGCTACTTCCAACTCTCTATATGATAAGAGGGTTGGATCAATTGATGTGTGACAACAGTCTTTGGAGAGGAAGTAGAAGAATTTAAGGAAGAAAGGATGATAAGAGGAAGAAGAAGGATTCGTAAAGGCGTAAGCAGAAGTAAGCGGTGAAGGTGGGGTTCTTATGTGAGCTCAAAGATATAGAGACCAGTAGAACAGCTGGAGCGTTGGCTGGTTCAATGAGGGTGGTTGATGAGGGGTTAACAATTTTTTCTCTGTTGTCGTGCTATGAGTTGACCAAACAGAACCAAATAAGAGCCACTAAACATGCACTAGCTCTATCCAACAGGATGTGTTCAGGGTCCGAAAGCGGGGAGCAGATACTCCCATCAATAACCCCCCATTACTTCCTTAGCATCCGTTAGGTTTAACTTCCAATGGTTGGAAGGTTGAGGCTGGTAAACCCCCCTTGTCCACCTTCCCACTGTGCCCCTCATCGCTAAGTAAGCAGTAAGATAAGGTTTTATTTAGTTAGGTAACTAACGTCTACGTAGGTAGTGTACATACACCTACATGTTCCAAGGTTGTTTGCCATGTAAGGTTGTTAATACCTCATGTAGAGACAAGTTGTAGCACGCCTTCCGTTAAACAATCAGGTACAATAGAGGTACATCCTGCCTACATGTAGGTACCTAGGTACATATGACCTAACAGATCCATCTTGCTACATGTACCTGCCATCTGCGGACTCGGGGTTCCAATACCTCATGTATGTACCTACGTAGGTAGCAAATCAACTAGCAAGCCACTAAATCGATTCGCCGTCGAGTGGTGCAGAACAGAAATGTCTACAGAATCTTCTGAAGAATCTCCATAATTTCCAGTTTCTCCGGACGACACAACTCGGCTCCCGACCCGATACCTCACATATTCGAATTCAAGCCGGCCAAGTAATCCTTCGCGGCTGGAATATGTAGAATTTTTAGGTGTCAATGTCATCAATCTACTACCCTTGTTCTGCATCCATGATGTTACGCTACCCTAATCAATGCCGCTTCGGCCGAACCAGTCCCCTGGATGCATACAATAGCACCGCACCCGATCGGTCCCGGTTACATTCCTTCATCTCAGAGTCGTATTAGTTTACAGGCTACTACCGGACTAACTACTACCTAGGTAAGTATGTCTGCACCTTATCTAAGTAAACAGCAGCCGCATTGAAGCACTACGTCCTTAAGTGGATTCTAACAATTGCTAAAATCAACATCGACATGTCAATTTCGTCGCTCTATCGCGCAATAGACGATTGACGTCCGGCATATTCTTAGCGTATATATTATTTCACTTATGTACATCTAGTTTCCTTCAAAAGGTTTAAGTTGATCTAAGTTTACTAAACGCCAAACCCACATTTTGTATTATTCTCGTCAGATTTTAGTGTATGTGAGATAAGAGTCCAAGTAAAGTCGTTCAAGAGTGTTGTGAATTTTACGTCAATTCCTAGTAGAAATTACAGATCTTATATAATTGGCTTCCGACACCATTTCCAAATATAATAAAGCACCTCCTATATCGTAGATGTGTGAGTTGAGTATTACTATCAAACTGTGATTATCTAGCATGCCAATCCAGCGTATATACCTAGACTAGGTAGGTACCTAGGTATTGACCAAGACAGCGTAGATCCAACTGGAAGATGAATGTGCCATGCTGAGTATTCGAGAGAAAATAACAATTAGTTACCACCGAGTATGCGATAGGGGGACTATAAAATTGTAAGTATCTTTGAGCCGTATGCTATATGATATATGATCAGAGATTGCCACTGATCAAAATAATAGAATACCTTGTTATCTTGTTGCAATAAGGGGAAACCACATAGATGGACTCCCATAAGTCTACCACTTTCCTTGCATTCACTATCAGACAGTAACTTCTTCTCGGTGATAAATCCCATCCCAGAAAGAGCTACAAGCATAGACTTAGTTACTCGTATGTACCTATCTAACCTAGATGATCTGAGGTAGAGTTGAATGGTCCGACACCAATTGTATCGAAGCCATTTTCAATGTTACATGTAGGTACTGGCCCCCCTATCCAACTTTGGTTATATGGCTTCCGAGTGTTTCTTGGAAATCCATGACAGATATTAACCAAAATCCATTCGCTTTTAATTGGACACTATTGAGAATGTCCATTTTCTGTTGCTATCGTACTCAGCGGACGACAGGCCGAGAAACTGGCCAGGACATATTTGAACTTCCGATCCGCCCACCACGTGTGAAGTTATCCAGACCATCATTTCCTACATCCGGGTTTGAGCTACCACCACCAGAGATCGTAGCTAAGGAGACACCGTCGCTTGCACATAACCACATACCAGAGGCCACGGTAGACCTTACTATTATCGAAATCGAAGATTCGGATGATGATGAACTAGTACGGAGTACCAGAAACTCTAGCACGGGTACTCTAGGAGCTATTAGGACCAAGTTTATTAGACGCTTGTCTCAGAAGTCCGAATCTAAAAGACATTCGCAACAATCTCTTGGTACAAGCGATGAGGAGATTGCACGGCGCGCTGAACTGAAGCGACTAATGCGAAAGAGAATACAGGAAGAGTTGAAAAGTGAAAAAGAACAAGAAGAGGTCGAGACGAAAACGGGCGATACTAAAGAATCGAAGCCGTGCAATACCGCTAACGTCGGATTCCCTCGTGGTGGGCCGCGTGATAATATAGAATTTTGTGTCTTGGATGTGAGTGAAACTGGTTCGCGGGATAATATCTGTGGCTCTCCGGACGTTGTGCTCCTTGCTCTCCCAGCCAGCCATTCTCAGCCAGGAATTTCCCTTCGCCGGTGTAGCTATCCCGGCTCTGGTTCAGCTTCTCAGGCTCATGAGGATGCTAGTCTAGGGGGTCGTGGAGCCGTGAAGGCACGCTGTTCCTTGCCACGATTTCCCTCTTCCCCCCAGTTGACTCCTGTTCACATACCGAGCGCCAGAGGCTCCGAGTCCCTCTGTTCATGGAGACTTTCCTATAGTGCCGAGCAGCTCGCGAGGTACATTGGGGTACCCGAGGCGGTTACTTCTAACGAGACCTATGAACTCGCTGAAATCAATACTCGAAGCAGTATTATCGATGGAGAAGATGAACGTACCAGCCAAGCCGAAGGTGATTCACTACGTATCCAAGGGCCCGCGGCAAATGAAGAACCAATCGAGGATATAATTCACGATAAATCAACCGTAGGCGAAAGCCAGCAGCATATCCAAAGCGACACAGAGAATTCTGGAAGTCTATACAGTGGAGGTCCTGAAGACACAAGCTTTAACCAAGATTCGCCATTAGATATATGGTTATGGAGCCAAGAGTTACAATCAGCGTCAGCCACGCCAAGTAGAAAGACAAGCGATATAGCCCAGCGGACCGTTCCAGAGAGCTCTGATGTCAGTGACTCTCAGAACGCTTTAGATAAAGCATCCGGAATGCGGTACGGCCATCTGGAGGCACTGCCACGCAACTCAAGTGCAGATATAAGAGTCGAGCCCGTTGAAATACTAAGTAACTGGCCTAACAAGTTGCAGCAGTCTATGAGGAGACCTGACGATGCTTTTGATGGTCAAGGTTTGAAACCAACAGACCAGATTGAAGAAGCCTCTTCATCTTTTCATGCTACTTCACGGTATACCACCAAACCCAACAGTTGCCAGACTGCGGCAAAAGAGTCGCGTTCGAGCTTGATGGAGTTTTTGGGAGGCCGGAAGACGGGGGTACCATTCTTAGGATTTAATCGTGCGTTTTGCTGCTGTATGAGGTATCGCTATGGTGTCTAACATTAACACTTAGGGTTTGCATCGTCCAGTCGTACGACAGATGCTGAGAAGTCAGACGTCAGTTCATACAAGACTGCTCCTAACAACGCCTCCGCGTTAGACGTGACTATGCAAGGAACCCGGCACCTGCAACGTCCTACGACGGAGATAAACTCGGCAGCTGTCTCAGATACGGCAAGTTTTAGACAACGAGAGACTGAGCTTAAATCGATTGAAAAGCGATTTGGACGAACTCATCCCCGCGGCGATACCACCGCCCCGATGGCCAGCAAGTTCCGAGAAGAATTTAGTGAACCCAGAACCAGAACTTCGATAATTTCCAAGAATTCCTTACTAGCTAAGTTTCATTTACCAATCCCCAGAATAGCGAAATATCCAACTCAAGATGTACGACGGTATGGTGTACGCGACACCAAGTGTAGGAGTGAAACAAATCTAGACGCTGGAAGTGCTCGCCTGGGCCACCATAAAGCAAGTACAAGTGCCATTAATAGCGGAAAGCGAATGACTTCATCTCTAGGATAGGAATCTGAAGATGTTGCAAACTCTGTGGACCCACGGCAACAGACTGTTGCACTTAATGAATACATCCCAAAAAATCAACGGCAAGAGGGGGACTCTTCAGAGTCTCCAAGGTATCATAGAACCAGTCATATCGATCATATACTCCACCCGAAACCAAGAAAAGAGCAGGGTTCGACTCTTAAACCACCATCTCGCCACGAAAACAATCGTAGTCAACAATCAGATATATCTAGTACCGTCCTCAGAGAATGGGTGAACTTGATGAATGATCAAGATTTGAGGCCCCCGGACGAACCAAAGGCGGAGCCGCAGAGCCATGCTCTTTGGAGATTCCGGACGCCTCCTGCATCATGGGCAAAATGGCCCTCACATACACGCCAACAAAGAACGGGACCAGCAGGAGAAGAAGATAATGTGCTGCCGAGAGATTTCGCAGTTCGAGTAGAATCAAATGGTAGTGGTACGACGTGGTCTACAGATAAACTTAGCGAGTCATCGAAGAGACATGTCACCCCTACGCGAAGTTTATCCGCTCAGCTTGGTAGAGCTGTGAAAGGAAGTTTAAGCAGAGTTGTTCAAGGTACTATGAACAGGGCTTCCTCGGAAACATACCATACTCGACAGAAGCTGGACGGGCACCTAGAATACCCCGAGCTTGAAATTCTCCCGATACAGGGAGGCTATGAAGACCTACAGGCACTCGAACAACAAATAGATACAATGAAGCGCGGGTCTACGACTGCAGAAAGCCAATTAGCCAGCCTAGGTATGGATACTATGAGACCGCCTCTGAGCGCGCGCCTGGCTGAGGAGGTACATATGATACAGCATAAAGTCCCCAGAGAGTGTTTCCAGGATGGCGAGACCGCGGCACAAAATTCACTCATAGTTCCTGTTGCAACGCCTGTGCAAGTAAGACCAGCTCCACAACGTATTACCGTTGCGGTCAGTCGATCTAGGGCATCCGGATCCTACGACAGTGGCGAACTCCGTTCGCTTGGACAAATACCAGAAGATAATACCGTAACGGCCGAGGACACTCGTAACATACAAGCAGCTTGACATTGATTCGTATGATTAAGCTTATGGGATATGCTACCATGATGGTATAATTCCGTTAGGCACGACACGATACAATGAGGTTATAACCCAGGTTAGATAACTAGTTCCTGATATTCATAGAGAGGGTGGAGGGATCCATAGATTAGACCAAGTTAGCATGAGTTATAGCCGAAGGGAGACCAAACAGCATGTCCCGCGCTAGCATTTGCCGGTTGTCGAGAGGATATGCCCCGACAAGATATGCGGTATCTATCAATATCTGTACGTACGGGTGGAGTTCATCGGGCTCGATGTTTGTAGTAATATAGGGCCTTACTACCCATTACATCCCCCGACTCGATATCCAATTATCCTTGATCGAATGCTAGAAGCCGCGAAGAGCGGTGAGTTGGTTAGGTGAGTATATTGGACATCGCACATCTCGATAGCGTGGTTATAGGAGCGGAGCTCTTCGGGCTCTAGTCGCGTAGGCCACGTGTGATCGTTTCCGAGAAGCGGGGAGAAGCTGGGATTCTGGGTGCTAGTTGCTTTAGGTAGGTACTCGGCTGTTCTCCGCGTTGGCGCGGAATGCCCCTGTTCAGTCGGCGTTTCTTTCACGGCCAGATGGATAGATACCTTGCTCTTGTCGTGTTGTATCGAAGAAATTGGGGGTTCGGGGTCGTTTGTCTAGCCATGTATAGGTTATACGTGGGAGGCTAGAACGCTGAAGCCCCTAAATTAGTTTTTAGTAATACCCTTAAATTTTCGTTATCTTAGGCACTATTATGTTGTCCTCCGAAGCCGCTGTATTCCTAGACAACTTATTAGATGTGAAGCTGAGGGAAGAAGCTCCCCTATAACCATTGGTTTAGAAAGGCAAAGCTGGGCTTCATGGCCGTTAGGCTGTGTTATGAGGCAGAGCAAGAAGCAAGAAGACAACTTCGTTGTGTAGGTAGGTACCTACCGAAAGTCTCCTTTGTTCTAGATGCCTCATCTAGAATCCTGACAGGCTGCTCGACAAGAGTAAAGTACCAGCGCCTATAATACAAGATATCGATGTATAATTGGTACAACTCTGTAGATACCAACGTTGTAGTTTCTAATTGCTGCCTAGGGGACCACAGCAGTAATTCTGGAGAAGGGCGGCTCACCAATCCGATGCAATTCTGCACCCGTATGTTGGTGCTTTTAAAGTAGGCGGTCTGACCTAGCTAATGGACGATAATGGCTTTTGTATATGTGTTCTTATTACTTGCAGGTAACTCCCGCCGCTCCCCCAACTTAACATGCTTCTTTTTTTACAACCTTCTTACAATTACTAAAATAACCCCTACATTTAAGATTTTTTTTATAAAAACTCAATATTAACCCTTTTACATTTAAATTAATTAACTTATATTTCGTAATTAATTTAATATATATTATACATTACTATAAAGATGGTAAAACGCCTTAAAACGCCTATGCCGCGCCTATTGAACGGTAGCAAAACGAATAAAAATAATGGTAAACTTTTAAAAAAGCCTACTATTACAACACCTAAAACATATATTTCGCGCGCATTTTACATTATTCTTATTATTATATTTTCGATATAACAATTACATATTAATATAACTTTAAACTAATAAATTAAAATATTAAAACGTATTATTATAAACTTTATAAAAATATTATAGCCGAAGATTTTTAATAACATATAAAAAGGGCATAATATAAACATTTTAATAAACTTTATTATAATATAATTAAAAAAAGATAAAATTTAACGTATTGTTTAATATAATATAATTAAAAAAATTACTTTATTAATTAATTAAATTTTATTTATATATTAAATTAAACCTTATTAATAATAGGTAAAAAAGGCTTACATAATATTATAAATTTTTTTTAAAAATATAATATTAACAACGCTTATTTTTAACCCCATAACAATTAACAAATAAAATAATTAAAATAATATCAAATAAAAAAAAGAGAAAAAAATAACTTTAAAACCTTTAATTTAACCTAACCAATAAATCGTAACCTTTATTACGTTAATAAACGTAATATTAAGTAATAATAATATTTAAGGGTATTTAAACGCGTCCCCACCTTAAATATACACGTTAATTACTAAAAACGCCTTATTTATTAAATCTTAATAAATAAATATATATGCGTAATAGACTGTTAAAACATGTAATAAACGTAAAAAAAAGTAAAATAACAGATTTATTAACCTTATAACCATTATTACATTTATAATATAGCTTAATTATTTAATAAACGGTTAAAAAAGTAGTAATAATTAAATTTTTTTTTGCATTTCGGAAAATTACCTATAAAGAAACTGTATCGCGGTTAAAATTAAAATTAATATTTTTAAATATATAAACTTTCGTTTAAACAAAATTTGTAAAATTTAAATTATTTATTTAGGTTAAGTTATAAAATTTAAAAACGATAAAATTAAAATTAAACTTTTAAATTTATGGCTATTACTTGAAAAAAAAAGCATTAAAATTAAAAAATTTAATAAATAGTATATATACGTTATATCTAATATTCTAAAGATATTCTGCATTTATAATAGCAAAAAACGGATAAAAAATATTATTATTTAAGAAATTAAAGGTTAAATAAGTAAAAATTTAATTTATTATAAAATTTTAAAATATTTTAATAAAAAATCTTCAATAATAAAAAATTAAATTATATTTTTTACCATAACCGTTAAAATTAATTTTAAAATCTTTAAATTTAAACCGATTAAACACCTAAATTAAAAAACCTAAATTATATAATATTTCAAATATTAAAACTTTTATAACCTACAATTATATATTTAAAACTACAAATATATTAATTACAATACAAACTATGGAATAACCTTTAATAACAAATATAAGAAACCGATTAAATATATAAACTATAAAAAGTTATACCTTACAAATTTTCTAACATATTTAATTAAACCTATACAACAAAGAAAAAAACTCTCCCGCTTTACAAAAAACCAACTAGCCTTTATTAAACAACTTGGCAAATAAAACTATTAAATAGCTTATAAAAACCACATAATAAATTTTAAAAAATACCTCGTAAAATCCTTAAATAATATTTTTACTACTTTCGAATAAAAAAACGTAGAAATAAACTTATCCGATTTAAAATGAAAAAACAAAAGTTCCCTACCTTATTAAAAAACCCCCTTTAACTTTAAAACTTTTAAACTTAAACCCCTCGAAAAAAAAAAACCTCCCTATAAATTAAACAAAATCTATATAAATATAAATAATTTACCCTTAAAATATACTTCTTTCCTTAACAAAATTATAAACTAAATATTTAATACTTAATAATAAAATTTTATAATAACAGTTAACCTTCAACCCCTTATTAATATAAAATAATTTAATTAATAAAAAGAAATCTTACCGTTAAAAGCGGTATAAAGGTGGAAATTGCAATAGGTATAACGTAAAAAAGTTTATAATACTCTAAATAAACCTATATATTAGAGGCTTTAATTAAAACATAATATTGGAAAAAATATAAAAAATAAAAATAAATATAATACTCTTATAAAAAATTTTTATAAATATTAATAAAGAAACGGGAAAATACGTAACGAAATACCACCCCAAATATAATACCTTTATATTAATTAATAATTAAAACACTAAACAACCTTAAATTTTTATTTTTATTAAAAAAGGTTTAAAATATACCTAAATTAAACCTTTTATATATAATTTCTTATACGTGGTAAAAATAAATAATATAATTTTTTATAATATATATAAAAGCTTAAATAACAATAACAAAATTTTAAATTTTTTAAAAAGTTAAAACTTCCCCGAAAAAATCTTTATTGTAAAAGATTTTAACATAATATATTAAATATAGTAATTTATATATAAGCAATATAATAACTTAAACAAAAAGATAATAAAATAAATAAAAATGTGGAACCTTAAATTAATATATCGTAATTAAATAATATATAATAAAGGAAATATATTAAATTTAACGTTTATAAATATTCCCAAAATTATAAAAAGAATTAATTAACAAATTAATATCTTAATAAATTATTAAATAATTATATATTACGTATTAACAACATTAATAAAAGATATAGGGTATAATAAGTTAAAGGTAAATTTTAAAAATATTTCCAAATTTATATAATTAATTTATATTTATACTTATATTATTTTAAACGAAATTAAAATAAAAGAAAAAGTGGAAAAAATGGCAAATAAATTAGTAAGATTTTTTAATTAATGTTTGAAAAGTGTAAGAATAAAGAAAAAAAATATAAGTTTTAATATTTTATAATGGAATAATAAATATAAAGAAATTAATAAAAAAGTAAGCGTAATAAAAAATAACGGAGTAATAAATATAAACGTTTAATAAAAAGTTAATAAATAATTTAAAGTTATAATAAAAGTAATTAAAAAAATCTATTAAATAAATATAGTTTAAAACGTAAATATATTTAAAAACGCCTTTAAATTAATTAATTAACATAAAATAAATAATAAATTTAAAGTTCTTTTTATTAAAGGTTTAAATAGTTAAATAATAAATAATATAATAAAAAAAATTAAATATTTTAAAAATATAATTTTAACGTTTAATATTGTAGAAAATAATATTTTAGATTTATAGGAACCTTTTATAGCCAATAAAATAAAACCTATCCTGTAAGATTTTTTGGTAATATTTTATAAAATTAAAACCTTTTATATTTAAATTGCAAATACGTTTTTAAGTAAAGATGGAATATTAATATATTTATTTAAATATATATAACTTATCTTTAGAAAGAAAATCTACACCTTTTATAAGGTAAATATATAAATAGAATATTACTTAATTATCTTCTATATAACAAATATAGTTATATTATTAAAAATTAATAAAAAAAATTTTATATTAATAAAATCCTAACGCCCAATATCTTTTTTATTTTATTTAAGCAAAAAATTAAAAAAGATTATAACTCGCTACATGGTTATATTAACCATTATACTTAAACTATTTAATTTATAATATTTTAGGGTATTTTTTAAACAGTCTGCTATAGATTTAATAATATATATAATATATAATATAAAAAAAATCTTTATAAATAAATTTAAAACATTTTTATTAACCATAAACATTTTTGGCATATTTAATATAATGTTTAAAAAAAAACTAATTTTTTATTTTTATAAATAAGATTAACCTTTAGAAATAATTTACTAAATTAAATCTTTTATAATAAATAAATTAATTTTAATTTATTTAAAAGGTAAATCGACCTTTATAAAACTTTTTTTTTACAAAGTTCTTTAAAGTTTCCCAATTTTATCAATCTTATTTATATTATATATTAAACCCTTTTTAAACTAAAAGAACCATATAATATAATTTAACTATATAAATGATATAATTTTTTTCTAAATAAAATCCATTATTATTAAAATTATAGATTTATTAATTAAAAACGTGGTAAATATCTTTAAATAAAAAATCAAAAACGCCATTACATTTTTTTTAAAAAAATATAAATTTATATATTTTTATAAACGACGTAAATATATAAATCCGATAAAAATAAGCAATTTTCGAATATAATTAATTAACGGCGTAATAAAATAGTTGGGAATTTTTTTTAATTTTAAATTATTTTTTTTATTTTATATAAAGGTATAAATATTTAAAATATTAAAGGTGGCAAAATATTTGAAAGGGTTAAATAAAATATATTTAAACGCGCCATTAATTTTTATGGTAAGAGTAGCTATAATATGTATCTTTTTCTTAACCATATATAACGTAAAAATTTAATAATTAAACTTTTATAAGTTAATAATGAAATGTAGGGGAAATATAGTTAATATTTAAAAATAATATTATATAAACTTCCTTGATTTAATAATTAAAATAGTAATAAAGGTAATACTATTTATTTAAAAAATTACGAATATTAAAATTTTATATCGGGAATTAAACTTTCTATTAATAGAAATCTTTTTAAAATAAATTTAATTTAAATTATTAATATAATTATATAGATTAGATATCCTATACCTTTTAATTAAACGATTTAATTTAATATTTTAAAATAAAGGAAATAAATTAATAAATCGTTTAACGTTTTTAAAATATATATAATTATAATAAACGGTAGCAATAATATTATTTAACTTAAAATTAAAATTTATAAATTAAATATAAAAAAAGTAATTTTTATTAATTTTAAATAATAAAAAATTTGGTTAGAATATATATTATATTTAATTAAACAGCATTTTATTAAAGTATATAATAATATATTTAAACAAATTAAAAGATATAACGATAGGTTAAAAATAAATTATATATTTATAAATTTAAATTATGGGTAAATAATATAATATATTTAAATAAATGGAAATATTTGATATAAAGGTTAAAATTATGTAAAAAATGTTTAAATAGGTTTTTATAAAGTTATTTAATACTTTCTATTTTTATTTTAATAATATAATAGTTATTTTAAGATTTTTCGAATATTTTTTAAATAATATATAAAAGGTTAAATTAGATTTTTAAAAAATAATTAAAAAATTAAATAAATAGTTAATATAATAGTTTTTTAAATATATAAGAATATTAGGAAATAAAATAGCAAATAAAAAAGTAAAATATAAAGTTAAACTAGAATCGGAAAATTAAATATCGAATAAACTTTTTACCTTTATATATCTTAAAAAAATAAATAAAAAAAAACGTTAATATTTATATAAGAATTAATAAATCGAAAAAAGTTTAAAAAAATATAAAAAATTTAAATTATATATAATATATATATTATTTAAAAAATTAAAATTAATACGTTTTATATTTTATAAATTTATTATTAAATAAAATGGTTATAGAAATTTTATAATTTATTATATAAAATTTAAATATCTTAAACGTAATAAACTATATTAATGCGGTAAAAATATAAATAAAGGATATTTTACGAAATATAAAATGGTATAAAGAAAATTACTTAAATTAAAGCTATTAAAAAGATTTTTAAAGTATGTGTTTAAATTTATAAAACATTAGAATTTTAAGTAATTTTTTTAAAAAGTTAATTTTTACGTTAAAAATAACAATAATTAAACTTATTATAAAATAAAGCTTAAATAAGCTTTATTATTAGAAATAAGTAAAATTAAACCTTATTAACTACCGGTTATAAATAGCTTAATATTTTGTAAAATTGTATGAAGCGTTAAAAAAAAAGCTTTAAAAGTTTCGAACTTTAATTTTAAATAAAATATATTTTTTTATATTATTTTTTTATATTAAGCGATATTTTAGTTTTATTTTTATTAAAGAATATTTTAAACGTTTAAAAAACGTTAAAAATACGTTATTATACTTACCTAAATAAATATAACAAAACAATAAATGTAAACGTTTTTATTATTATTATTATAATATGCTTTTTAATAGGCTGATTTATAATAGGAAGGTCGATTAACTTGTAATTATTGTGATAGTAAGGGCGGTGATGGAAAGGGGGTTTAACGTGGCATACAAGATTGTGCTTGTCAACAGCTATGTGGAGGCATATCTATGACCACTGTCTGTTGCAACGCGCAAATGCCGACCTGGGAAGTCGACGCTGTAGACTTTTGTAGTTTTGTTCCGTTATCGATCGTTTCGCGATTTAAGAGCCTCCATAGGGAATGATATATTCAAAGATACAATATCTATGGTTTGCAACCACGACGCAAGTAGGGTAGTAGTCGTCCTCCACGGATCCAAGAATTCAAGCTATCACATCCCGCGGTGATGTAGCTTCCTCGTCAGTCGTCATCAGAACTGCAACATGGGGGCTGAGACGGCTGATCTGCAGGTCAGCCCTCGCAGCCAATTATTATTTAATCTCGTTTGCCTGGCATGATCATTGGCTGAGGGATCGCAAAGGATGTATAAGCGGGAAGATAGCGGTCTGCGTATTTGCCGTCTGGGCTCTTCTGGACCCGATAGTTTGGTTGTCGCTGGTTAGGGTGTGGTTAAGGTGTGGCATGTATTCAGGAGTCAACAACAGCATTTTGTGGGATGTACATATATACCTACGTAAGCGGCATGCATATCGTCTTCTTGAGTATTCCATATTTTAAGGAGTTTCTACTACCGAAACTCTTGCTTGAAAGAACTGGGTTCTACATATTAAGGCAAAGGGGGACGGACGAGCTGTTATGAACCTATAACTTACAAGCCTGTCAGCTTGCCTGGGTACACAGCTACGCTGCCTAGCTCAGCTATTAATAGCTATAGCTAACTAAGGTACTTAGACACGAGAGCATTATAATGAACCGTGCGCACTTCTAACATTACCGCGTTACAAACTATCAATTTGTTTCCATAGAAATGGGTCGATAAAACAAGTCCTTATTTTTTTTCGTTTTCTTTCTCTTATTTGCTTTGGTTTGGTTTGCATTGCTTTAAGAGCGACTTACACTAGATAGGGGAGGGTAGCATTAACGTACTGTAGGCTGATTATCAAATAAAAAAGGATTATACTGTCTACCTATCATAAAGCGCGTTAAAGCGCTCCCGCCGTTCCGGAACCTAAGTGCATGGTATCGTCCCAAGCAAGCGTTCCAATTCGGTCACGCCACACGGTGACACAGCATAAGGTCTTTACCATACGGACGGGTCCGCTGGGTCGGTACATGCTATGTAGGTAGGTACATACAAAAAAGTATAACGCCGATATTAGCTACCGATAATACCCTTAATCAAATCATTTTTCTAGCAGTCATATCATAGTCACGTCTTTTTATTTCTTAATGCTTAGTGCTTAATGCTCAATGGTTTATTATTGATTAATTGTTCATGCGCTTCGACGTAGTATGGATATCTATTTAAGGCAGGTCGGTAAGTATTGCCTCTTGTCTAAGTACCTGTTAACTAGTCTAAATGCTAAGTGGTGACTTGCCTAACCTTTTCCTCTAGTAGGTACCTCATATTGGGGCCCATAAGTCCACTAAAAAGTCTATCCGGGCAGCCGGGTATTCTAGGGAGGTACGTATCTCGTACACCAAAGCTGACCTGACCCAAGACGTATGAAACCAAGCCTTTCTTCCCTTCTTCTTTCCCATTGTACAGCATGTGTACCGTAGAACCGGGATTCATATGAAACGTAGCTCCAGTAAAGTTTGATATATCTCCCCATTATTATTCTTCACATCTCACGCGTCGAATCTATTTGACCTATCAACTTCCTTACTTCTATGGAAGCGTGGAAGCGTGGAAACATGGGAGCATGGGAAACATGGGAAACATGGAAGCATATGTACATATGTAGAAGCAAGGAAGTCATCCTAGGTTTTGTCCTTAGCCCTTTAGGGTACAAACCGAGGCCGGGTTTTGGTCTCTCACCGACAGAAAGGCGCCGCTTGCGCTCAGTTCCAAATTGCTGGGTCGCAATGGGTCATGCTTGGGTCGGCGCGTTCCTATTCTTGGGGCCCCAAGTTGTGTTCATCATCTCACTTTTGGTAAGGTCGGCTTGCATCTCATTGAAAGTCTCGACACCCTCCATCTGCAAGCAAGCGGGGATCCCTTCCATCCATAGCCAATAGTCCATCGTCTCGATATTGGTCGCCATCTTGGCGGGGCTTTTCTCCGTAGTGCTGGAACCAATCCGTCGCCATCATTGATCACCAAACCCTACCATAGATACTACTTCCCGCAGTCCCCCCGATCTACGTAGAAAGAAGGGAGAGAGCCTCTTGTTTAACGGTGCTCCTTTACGAAAATGCAACCTTGTCTTAAGCCCAACTAGACCAATCATAAAACCATCAACCGAACATAAATATCTTCCTAATGAGTTAACTATCGCCTACGATGAACAGAGACGAAGAACAGCCCCCAATCGACGCCGACTCGATGCTATCGGTGTCGACAGATGAAGATGTTTTCGATACTCTTTCACTTTCTGCCGACTCTATATCCATGTCTGACGAAGTTCGCGATTATGTCTATGAGAATTCACGGCGTTATCACAAATACCAAGAAGGCCGTTACCACTTCCCTAACGACGATGCTGAGCAAGAGCGCGAGGATATGCAACATGCAATGTTCATGCTTCTATGCGACAGCAAGTTACACTTTGCGCCTCTTAATAACCCACGCTCAGTACTCGATATTGGTACAGGGACGGGCATCTGGGCGATAGAGAGTAAGTGCGCACCTCAGCCAAAAGTGAATTACAAGTTACACGACCTAATTCAGTACTAACAAGCTCACTTTTGAATATGACTAGTGGGCGATGAGTATCCAGACGCAGAAATATTAGGGATAGATCTGAGCCCCATACAACCTTTATGGGTGCCCCGTAATGTCCAATTCCTCGTGGACAACGTAGAGGAAGAGTGGCTTCAGCCGGCAAATTCATTGGACTATATTCACGCTCGCCAAATGGCGTCGACGATTCGGGACTGGCCCGCACTTATGGCAGAGGTGTTCAAGTAAGATATTCACACAACGACACGTTTTTTTCCTGTTCACCGCAAGATCGTTGACCCACAGGGTACAGGGCATTGAAGCCGGGCGGCTGGTTCGAGTTACAAGATCTGAAATGCGGCGTCGAATGCGACGACGACACAATGCGCGAGGACGATCTTATCGCAGAATTCCTCAGCAAAATCGCAGGAGCGATGAGTATCCTTGGCGTCGACTGTATTACCGCCTTGGACAAGTACGAACAGTGGTTGAGGGACGCGGGCTTCGTCAATATCCAAAGGACGATGCTGAAAGCCCCGCTGGGAACGTGGCCTAAAGATCCACAGCAGTCAAAAATCGGCCTATATAGCCGGAACATGATGTACGACGGCCTGCATGGCTTTGCCATCAGGCCTTTTACCCACGGTTACGACTGGACACCAGAGGAGGTTGAAGTCTACTTAGTGAACGTACGAAAAGCGGTGTTGCGCTCTAGGGCGCACATTTACCTCCCATTCCATTGCGTTTACGCACAAAAACCCCCGGAGCCGGCCGCGGCACACTAAAGATGAGCTATTCCCTTTACGATATCGTGGTGGGTTGATACTAGCACGGACTGAGGGCTCTCCCGGCGCTAGCGGATCGGCGTATTTATGGGATCTATTCATGTTTGATACCAACGGCCACAGTCACGGTGATTCAGCACGCGGCTTTTAGAAGGGGGGCTTTCAGGACGAGCGGGTATAGATGGAGGCTGTCGTTTACTGGTTTACTAGGTGCTCCTGAGCATCCCGTATCCTTGTGCTTCACAAGTGTTGGCATGGGCAGGTAGTTCAAGGACCTTACGCATTGGCCGGGGCGGAATGGCGCTGCATTTACCTGGGAGGAGTCTGTTACAAACAAGGTGGTTTAAAAAAGAGGATCATAGGGGCTCAACCTGTGTTTATAATTATGAGCCTAGCTATATGGCTTGGTCACTTAAGTACATAACTGCACCACACATCTATAGCAATACTAATAGAATTTCGTAATCTGTTCGCTTTTATTTACACCGTCATGTGCTAAGTGACTAATATTAATTCATCGCCTACCTAGGTAACTTTATAGTTTGGGATCTGCGAAACGGAATGAAAGGGATAGCGAACCCGTTGCATAACTTAAGATAATATATTTAAACAGTTAAAGCACTTCAGCACCTAGGACGCGAAGCATATAATTATTCTAATGAAGTTTACCTACAGGTACACATATTTCCTCATCTATGAGTCCATTTCTATATGATGTTCATAAGAACCGCGATGTTATACGCCGCCAACAGGAAAGGAAAAATGCAGAAAGACGGTTTAAGGGTTATTGACGACCGCTGCCCAAGAAAAACTAACACTGCGCAAGTAGGAGCTTAGTACTTCGGCTATCCCGTTTTTACCCCTATAATAACGGTTATTTATCAATATTAATTTGCATCTAACTGCTCTCGCTAGTGGCCTAGTAGTTTAGCTTAATGCTCAAGGCTCACATGTGTTTACAAGGCAAATAGTTAGACTTTATTATAAAGGTCATGAGGCTCGGTCTAATTACTAATAGCAGTAAAGGAATACCATTGCGTTGCAGTAATATCTTGACTAACTCGGCCTGGGCAAGAGGCGAGTGTATCATACAATTCTTATCTATTTTTGAAATACAACTTGGGGGAATATAATTTTGGTTAATCCCAATTAAACTAGAGAAGAGTGATATCTTAAGATTTTCTTTGGACTTTTAAAAGCTATGTAAAAGTGATCAGTTCTAGTAGGAAAATAGACGAATGCCGCGTAAAAATGGTAGTCAGATAAGTGTAAGTCAGTAGTTAAATTGAGGACTATTCCAGCTGTTAGATTCTAGATGAAGTTTGATAATGCATGCTTCGCTAGAGGCGCTGTGCTTTTGAGATTTCTATGTTGGAGAACATCCCCTGGATTTCTCGGTTAGACTTTGAAGGTGATAACATTATCGAGGGGGTTGGCTCTGGGTATCCTTATTTGGAGGCGGGGTGCTCAGGAGAAGGAACCATTCGGATAGTGCCCTATAGATGACATGGAGTTTGACCTGTTATCTTTAACTATTCTAAGAAAATGGGTAACTTTATAGAGGGTAAGATATGGCTACCTGTTGTAAGCAACGCAAAGCATTGAGAAGGGCAGCCTTTACCAAAGAGAACTAGATGGATCAGGGAATTTGCCGGGAGTCAAGAAAAGAAATAACAAATATCACTAGCATATAAAACGCGGTGTATTCTACATACCTAAGTTGGTATTAGCATCAAAGGATAGCGCACTTGATCATCTTATACATGGATTCCATACGCTCCTATGCTCGCGCGTATCTATACTGTCTTTAAAGAACTTTTGAGTCTTCTTGATGCCAAGGGATAATAGCTAAATAGCTAAATAATAGTGGAATAATAAATAGTTAATAGGAATGTAGCATGGTCTATTCATTGCTTATCTTTAGTGTTAAGTTAATATGCTATTTTGGGATATGGGGACGGGATGGTACCTAGTTTGTAAATAGTATCATTGATTACCCATCTAGGCGTGCATTACTGCTTATACATACCTACCTACCCACCTACCATTGAGTAAATGTAATTTTAATCTATTGGATGCATTACCATGTACATAACTACGGAAACAAATGATTGCCCGAGTTCTATAGTTATTTTGGCTAATATGGAATAAGATTGAGTTGTAGTAGTCCGTGGTTAGGGTATAAGTGATGTAAAGGACCTATCACATTAAGTGTAATCAAAGAGAAGACCCACGTCTCCATTTACAAGGAACGGATGTATTTAATCAGATTGAGATGTCCGAAGGCCTTTTGATTGACAAGTCAACTTAAAGGTATTTAAGTCGACTTTTAATATACGTTTCGGTCAAGTATAAAACACTTCCATTTAACTTTTTATGCCCATGCCAATCAATTAAGTGGTAATCTCATACCGCTATTAATACAGTTAAAAATATTTCGAGTTATTATGACTATTAGAGCTAGTTATTCGTATTTTATAAGCTTTTAACAAACAGCTTTTGAACAACCCCATGAATGGAAAGTTCATGTATGTTTACCTGGTTAGGTAAACTATACTTTTGTGTCAATGACATAAACGATGTCACATATTTGACATTGCATCTATAACTTTAAATAAGCCTAGGTATACAACGGCGTTTTAAGGGAGGTAGGTATAAGTGCGTGTGTAACCAAGCGTAATACGTGTCCTTGCATTCGCCGAATAATATACGGTGTGACATGTTATGTACGTATATGTAAGAGGCAATCAAGACGTAAGCACTGCTTTGAGGTATCCTCCGCTTAGGCTGCTTATATAATACAATCTGATTCCTCGTGACCCCTAAGGCCCTAGACGCTCCGGCTAGGGTTGACAGCCACGTCCGCGCACCCCATCGCCTATCCAAACAAGTTTAGAATGTTACCGGTCTCGTGTTTTCTCGGATAGCTAAGCGAAAAAAACAGAGACGTTGGATGATAGACAGACGGGTCGACCAATTATAGGATAAAGTTATAGATTTAAAAGTACTTTAGTATAGATTTAATATAGAGAGCAGAAATGAAACGTGCCGGCAAGACTCGTTAATGGAGCTCGCCTAAACCTTCGGATCGTCGAAACAAGCAAGTAGGTTGACGAAGACGATGCGGGCACTAGGTGCTCCCATTGGCGTTCCCCATTGGCGATTAAAGGGAGAGGGCGGCTGAGTGTAGCACGAGGAAGTAACCTTGAATAATAAAGTAAAAGTACCTAACCTTAGGTAGGTAGGGTCGGTAACTACGGCCTACTACGGTACTGCCGGGGCGAGAGATTGGTGAGATTGGGGAGATTGGGTTGGCTGCGGGTTGGTTGCGGGTTGGTTACCCCACAAACCACCCAAACCACCCAAACCTTCCCCTCCTAAACGATCCCTGTCTTACTGCGGGAATCCCTGAAAAAGATGCACTAGAGCACTGCGAGATGCAGTGTGCACAGGTGCAATGGTGGGGAACAGGTAAACAAGAAGGTATAGAAGGCACTATCTGTCATGTACCTAGGTAATTGACTAACTACCTACAGCAGCCAAAATCAGGTGGCTCTTTCAGAAGGACCTTTGGGTGGCTCTCGTACTTGACCCCGTGGCCCTCTTTCCCCCGCCTTCTGTCTTCTCACCCCCGCCTCCCATTCTGGCTTTCCCCTTGGATAGACCTTGGATAGCCCTTGGAAGGAGAATATGGAGCCCCTTGTGAGCCTTTTGCCCCCACAATTTTGACGATGAAAGTTCTTGTCTTTCTCCAACTTTTGCATTCTTCGTCCTAACTTAATATCTCCATCCTCTTAGTTTCAATGGCTGAAAAACAGATGGATCAGTCCCAAGCTCGTCGACGACGACGAGATGGATCTTCAGGTGCACAACAGCGTTTGTGTACGCACTGCGGACGAAGCTTCAAGAGGTCTGAGCACTTGGAGCGCCACGTTAGAACCCGTTGGTTACCCCAACCCCAAATTCGACGTCCCTCGATCTGCACAACCTTGCTCCACCAAACCTCACACCTTTTTTCTCTGCCCCCTTATCGTGCCCTTTAAATCGTATCTATATGGTGTTCTAGAAATGTAGAAAGGAATGCTAATTTCCCACTTATAGACACAAAGGAAAAACCATATGTCTGTCATTGTGGGTCGGCCTATTCTCGTCGAGATCTCTTGACCCGCCATCAACGTATTACACATGAGACTTTGTCGCCAAGGTCGCCTGATGGCCCGCCGTCGGAAGACAATCATCAGTTGGCCGCGGCCGAAGAGGATCCTCCTTCCGAGGATACTATCTCCTCTGCCGCATCTATTCCGGATATGAACATGAACCACAATATTCAGCAGCAGCAGCACCACCACCAACAACAACAGTATTCGAATCCAAACCCCGGTTTAGCTATTCATAACCAAGCTATCGCCCAGCCCTACCAGTTAATCACCGGCCAAGAGTTCTACCCCAATGGTTAGTTGAAAATCTCCCGCTGTTCCACTCATCCATACAAGTTACTCAGCCGAATTGAGTAACACCAATTTTAATAGACTGCCCCCCGTGTAGAAGATCTTTTGTCGTGTTGCTAATTTTCTTCTAGGTCAGCACTATTCCGGGTTTGACCACTTCCAGGAGATACACAATTTCCCAGACCCTGTCAGTCTACCTCCGGAATGGAGTCCCTATCTTCATAGTCCGGGCCTAGAGCAAGATATGGTGGATCCTGCTTTACGAGGCTCGATGGTTGACGTATCTTCGCCTCTTTCAAATGATAATTTCTCGGTGCATGGCTACAATCCTTGGATGTCACCGACTGCTCAGAAATGGGGCAATTAGGTGAGATCCGTTTCGGAACAGCACGACGCACCCCGAGCCCCCATCGTTATTCCGAATGATAACGAATCCACCAATTTACCATCCCGCCCTTTTCGACACTTCGTGGCATCATGGCCGTCTTGGTCGTTTAGGGCACCTTATATATATATGAATGGGTGCTGTTGAAGCTACACTTGAAAACAGCGGACCCAACAAATGACAAGGCGCATCTTTCTGGAGGCAGATATATCAAATTGATGTGGGGAGGTGTTTTCTTGTCATGATGGTGGTTTCAATTGGCAACGAAGGGCAGCTGTGACAACCGCGGATCAGTTGCTCCTCAATTTGCCTACGTCACCTCAATTGGAAGATACGACAAGTATGGGGCGAGTTTTGTCCCCCATTCAATTTTCACACCTTACTTCATCCACATCTTACGAATATTGCCTACAAGGCTTGTACCCATATTGGAGCGAATTAGTCGCTCTTCAATACCGCTCGAATTTATGAGTGGTTGGTCACTCTACGTTCTTTGAAGAACGGGAATTATGATGAAGATTGACGATACCCGAGCATTATGCTCTTAAGCATATCACAATGAGAGCAATACCTTACCTAAGGGATTAGTAACTAGCTAATAGCTGTACAATTGAGGCACATACTGGCCATTTAACATTGCGTCTTCAAGTCCTAGACGTCTCCCTCGTTTTAAACCACATACCTGCAGCCTATTCGGCTGTCTTGCCCAGATGGCATATAATTCACGGAACTAGAGATATAATCAATAATATGTGGATGGCAATAAATGTCATCTGTAGAATTGTATACCTAGGTACCTACGTATACATGTTGGCTAGTTATAAGTTGTGATGGTTAGTGTTGCAGATATATCTAGCTCTGCCATAATTCCACCAGCTATAATCGTCATGTGCTATTTTACTCATGCACCCAATAATTGCAAATAATAATAAACGTAAGTACCTAGCTGTTCATTAGCGGATAGCCGTACCATAAGATCATCGTGGCTTATATTCCAGCCATCGTCCACTTTTTACTGCGTTTGACGCCTGGTTAAACTTTGCTTTTCATGTGCGCCAGGTGAATCCGGGCTTCGTCTTGAACAATCAGTCCATGTTCGTACGCCATACGGTACAATAACTAGATTATTGAATTGAAGTGGGTTATTCCTCAAAGGATGGCTGTAGTTAGTGGAATGATGAACCCTTCGTAGCCTGAGACATCGCCATTTCAGGTATTTCCATAGGAGCAGCTGAGCTTACGTTGAACGTCAAAGGCAGCCTTCGGTCGGCCAACTAAAGAGGCGAAACTCGTAATGTGTGCGCCATTAAACAAGCCATTCGGACTGAACCAGCGATCCAAAGCTGCAGTCGCGCACTCGGACAAGATCGGGTGGTCGGCTGCACGAGAGGACAGCTGCCTGCGTTGTTAGCTGCCTAGGTAGACATCAATGGGCAGAAGTTGAGGTGAATCCAAGTGCCGTCTCAATTTCGTGGGGTGCAGCGGTAATGAGATCCAGGACGACGATTCTGATTTCTGAAATTCGGTATTCGGGCTTGACAAATACGGCAGCAGTCCCAAGGTTCTGCAGAAAAGTGACCAAGGCGACCCAGAGAAGCACGACACCGAATCCTTTCGCAGGAAGCTCCTGCGCGGCACCGAGACCAATTGCTGCGGAATCTCCGGCGATCAGAGCTCAATGTACTCTCTGCTTTGCTGCGGTAGCGAGCTAGAGATGCCGGTGGGAGAAGATAGAAAACGACGCACAGTGGAAAGAAAGTTGTATGCCTCGTACGTCAGGAACGCGGCGCCAATGTGTTGTAGAGCCGCTACTATTGGGCCATGAGGTAAAAGGTCTTAAGGTCTTAGCAAGGAATCGTGACCTCCTTTTTTTCTTTTTTCTTTTCCTTTCACACCTGCATCTCGTCAGTGAAGTGCGAGGCCCTCCTCGCCCCCCGCACTCGTGCATATAACTTGCTCGGCTAACCCCTCTCTGATTCGTGGCGCGGTCGTTATCTTGTACGAGCTCGGGAGAATAAGAATGTCCTTTTTCACGGGCGGGCAGCTCGGTGAAAAAATGTCAACCGTCATTCCGTACCTAGGTAGATTGGTATGTAGATACCTAGGTTAGGTAGGTTAGGTAGGTAAGTAACCAGGGCTACGGCTACCAGGGGCCATATCGAGAGAAAAAGGGAAAGATTAGTCGAGAACTGAGAAGCGGGGGGGTGGTAAAAATACACTATTAAACATACATACAAACGAATCGAGCCCCGTCATCTCGCCTTCGGCAGCCAAGACTCCGCATTCCTTCCATCTGAAAGGGTGGGGAAAGAATGGGGTGGGGGGGGAGTGGTAACCTTTTCCTTCCCTTGGGAGGGAGGTAGGTACCTATGTTGGTGTTTGCAAGAACAGAAGAGAAGGAAAGTGCGGGGACCGAACGGGGAGCACCGGTTCACCCATCCGAATCGGCGCCGAAAATGAATCGGACCGGGCACGCCCATTTCTGGAAATCGACATCGACATCGAAAACGTACCTGCGGCCAACTCGAGAACTGGGAGGGACTAGTCCGGTTTCGTCATTTACTTCTACCCTGCTGCTGCTGCTGCTGCTGCTGCCGCCGAATCTTCTCAGCCGAATCATAAAGGTCCTAAAGCTATTTTCTTATCATCTCTACCCCCTGAAGGAAAAAAAAAAAAAACTAGTAAAAGAGGGAAAACCCGAGGTCGCACGAGATTTTGCATCTCCGGAAAGGTCTGTGCCCGCGCCACAAGAACCACTGCCTGCTTTGCTGCGTTGCGTTTCTTACATATGATATCTACCTACCTACCAGCTATGTAACTAATCAACGTTACATCTGGAACATACAGTACATGGCGAATAACGTAAATACCTACCTAGGTATATACCGCAATTGGCCAATCAAGCGAATGTACGTGCGTACATACATACATACATACATAGGTACATACGTAGGTAGGTACATAGGCGCACCGTTGGTATTTGAATTTGCTTTTTTTTCCTTTTTCTTTTACTACGGAAGTAGTTTCCGTGGTACATTTGTGGATCGGATGGACCTTAGGGGGTGGGAGGGAGGGGAGGCGGATTACGGAGCGTCGAGGATATATAATATATAACTAGGTACCTAAAATGTATGCACATCATGACACCGCGGCGCTCGCTACCAAAGCCACCGTACGTCCCGTGTAGCCACATGGGATAACAGCGTGTCATCCAAGGGACTCGGATGGAATGCCCTATTAAGCTGAGGCTCGGAAGCCCGCATGCATATTGAAGGTCTTGAATTGATTGCTGGGGTTGGTGTGGGATCTTCCTTGGGCTAAGCTCTGGCTGTTTGGATATGGCAATATTGCCACTTTCTTTCGGTGGCATGTTGTTATATGCCGAGGATGGAGCGCGTTCCGGTGCGAAGTTCTTATAGGTTACCTAGGTAGGTAGGTAGGCAGGCACTGCGATGCTTATGGTTTATGCTTCGTCATTATATCCTTTGTTATTGTTGTTCTTTTATACTGGTTGTGTATATTCTTTTTCAAATTAACCAAAACTTGGGATTTTCGAATTGACATGGAATAACTAGGCAAAAACAAAGATGGAGAAAATGAATATTTAAGTATACATGGCGATATCGGATGAAATTCGCGTTATTGATTGATAATAAACTATTGTTTTAATAATTAAATATTATAGGACTTGATGAAATGTGGTGTAAACTTTGGGCTTTTGTGTTACCGGGGGGGTGACCTTGCCGTGTTAAAAAAGTGTTAGTTGTTTGTAGTTAAATGCTCTTTAATAGGCGTAAAGCCCCCCTTATTGTTTTCTTGTCCAAGTGGAGGCTTAACTCTTCGTGGTTAAAGAAATCATCTTTGCTTAGCTGGACCGGTCATTCCACCTCCAAGCCAACGCTTAAGCCAATTTTCTAAAGCCACCAAACGTTCCTACCACCATATGTCTACCATTTAGCTGGTGCTTTTAGCCATCTCCATTCTTCCAAAATTTCCAGTAGTTATTGATAAAGTCTTGGCATGTTCCAACGGTTGCGTTAGACAAACTAGTAGCCGCGCCACAGTTGTAACTTTAGGTAGTATGTGAGGTTTATGAGATCCACGGAGGGCGAAGCAGGTCCAGTGTTAGCCCCGTTGTTAACCTTTTAAAGCCTGGTCGTTAAGAGGCTAAAAAATATTAAATTGCGGTTTAGTATTATTATTGTTGCTGTAATGGTTGATGAACTGATGACGACTTCGGGGATGGGAGAGAATAGGGTTGTTGTGATAGTAACCACGAAATTAGCGGTATTAGGTTAAAACTTATTTCAAAAGATATCTCCCCACGACCCGGGCACACGAGGTAGGTGATGCCCATCATATTTCTTTTCCGTGTGGGTGGCTACGTCTCTATAGGGCTATAAGATACAGTGTTAGTTCATTTATGACGCATGGTTAACAAATAAAAAGGGACATACTATGGATATACCGCTAAGTGATGTGTCCAGAATATAGACCGTTGCAAATTGCTTCCTAGAATTCCAATAACCAAATTTAAGGACACCAACCGGGTTGGGAGTTTATTTAGTTGTAGTTATTTTCATTATTAACTATAATAACTTGTTAGTATGGATTTTAGGGTAATAGGGTTATGTTGGTATTATGTGTGATAAAGTTAAAAGAGAAGCCATTGAAACAAAAGGAGAAAATGATACTATTGAAGAAGGGATATATTATGGTACTTACTAGGCTTTGAGGATAAATTGTGTTAAACAGTTATTAAGGTTACTTGTGTCAAGTGGGATATGGGGACTATTCCTGTAAATGTTAGCGCCTGGATTAATAACAAAGACAACCTAGAAAGTAAGTTGGGCGGGAGGAATGAATCATAATTAGGTAACAGTTGCCCTTGGAAACGATGGGTTGAAGCGAACAGAAAGTAAGGAAGCTTGGGCGAGTGCAGTGTAACAAAGGAGGTAGATCAGAAACACCAGGGTATAGAAATAAAATGAAATGTGATCCCCAATGACTGACAGTCCGAAAATGTTACAGGAAGTGCACGCGCTGGTATGATAGAAGCATCCGAAAGACTTACCAATAGTTTAGACGCGTCGGGATAATATTGAGTAGTTGTTTATGTGTGTATTGGTGGGACGCGAAGGGTCCAGTGTTGATAGTTAAAATAATATGTGACAGTCTTTGGGGGGGTTGGCAAATACACCCAAGCTCCCCAAGGGTTAACTAGACCTTGACTTGCTTTTTATGCTGTAGTAAATAAATATGTCGTAGAGGCTTAGGCTAATTATATTCCATTAGACAAATAGGGGTTGATGAGGTATTTGGGAGTTGAGAATGTTTGGGTTGTAAAAAAAGAAAGGATGAAGAAATAAGAAAGTGGGAAATCTAGGCGCCGTTAAATATCCAATCTTAGGTGGTGTGAATAAAATCCTAAGGCGGCAAAAGGAAATTCAGGCAGATGATTAGGTGACAGCTGCTTATACGACAGTAACGTGGACTAACTCTAGCAAGGCAACAACGAAGGGGCGTTTACCAATAGATTGTACCAGTGTACCAGGTCCGTGCCTACTTCATTACAGTGGTTGAATACCTACCTTAGGTAGGTAGATTTTAACATCAATAGTACCTAGCAACGGGGTTACTTCCCACATTAAGTGGTGCTCAAAGCAGTACCTACTTCATCAGTTTCAGGTACACATAATATGTAGCGCCCAAGCTCAGATATCTGGGAGGAAGGTGGTCTCTGTAGCTGCTTTCTCTTGGGTGCCTGCTTTCTCCAGGTAACATAGGGATGAAATTATTCTTAGCGCCTAAATATGCAAATATTCTCCTAGCAGGCCAATCTATTCACAAATACATCTAAGACCTAAGATGGTATTGGGTCATTGTGCCTTGGAACTTATCTTAGGAAGCTAAGTCAAGATCTAAGGACAACGTATATAAGCACTTCAATTTCACAAACCGTAGTAAAAGCAGGGCGGAAACGATAATATTCTACCCCCTTATCACAATGCTCAATGATAATGGATAGAAGAGATCAGTGTCTTTCTATCCTATTGCCATGGTGCAATAAAATATTCTTAATATATGTAACCACAAGCTCCTGTGATTTAGGTTAATTGCAGTTCCTTGCAGGTCAAGGAAGCTGACTCCATGCCTTCTGGGTCTGCCTCACGATCAAGTATAAATTTGTACTTTATTTGGTTATGTGGTTATGTGGTAATGTGGCTATGGAATACAGCTCTTGAAGAATAAGGTTGAGCAAGACTAGAACCCGGTCTTCGTATCTACCTACTCAATATTAATGTTTCCCGTGTACATCATACCCCAAGTCTTAATTCCTCCCGTAACTATCTCGCCCACCTCACGGAAGCCCAAGTGGGCGTAGATATTACGAGCTCGTTCATTGCCAGCCTCTAGCCACACAGGCATGGGGCCGCCTTCGTTTTGGTCTGAAGTGAACCGCTCCATAAAGGGGACCAGCACCGCCCGGACTAGGATAGAAAAGTTAGCGGTTTGCCCTGACAAAACAGAGCTCTAGAAGCAAAGCCAAAAGGAGAGATCTAGGATATGGGCTGGGAAGTACCAAGTAGCACCTAGTATCTAGCTACTTTCCATCTATGTTGCAATAAGAGGATTGTAAGGTATGGGTTAGGAAAAGCTTGCAGACATAGTTCTTGTGTACTACATTACAAAGCTAGCAGCATAGGTTTGACTCTGTATATTTTAGAGTCAGTATTTAGGTAGGTACCTAGGTAGGTAGGCATCGCAATTCCTGTACCAGTAACTATCGGAGTGAATGGCACCCAGGTAGTTTAGAAGTAATAGCCTCCAAACAAGGCTAAATAACAGCCCCAGTCCCTAGATCATATCATATCAACCGGAAAAGGGGTCAGGGGTTAAACAAAGAGGTTACTTACCCGCACCTGGTACATACTCCACCGCCGGATCCCTCGCCATGAGGCTCAACTTCCAATACCGACCAGCGCTTACACGCTGCGCAATAGGATACAAATGCACATGCATCAGCTCCGTGGCACCATCTACAAACGCCTTGAATAGCGGTCTCTGCCCTGACGCTGCCACCGTCGGCACATCTATGTGGTGCGTGTCGCCTACTCGCGCCGGTTCCCAGCATGCTACTGCCGCAAAGCCACCAGCTTCCACTACAAATGCGCCCGCAGCCAGCTTGGTGGCGAGCCGTGTGATAGCTGAATCGTACACTATGCGCTGCATGGTGGCGAGATCGACGTTCTTGGTTGTCTGGCCTGGAGGTAGTTTCTCCCCCTGGAACAGGACCGTCAGGGGGTCTGTGGCCGAGGCCTGCGATACGGCGCTTGCAAGACCTTGGATGTATCGCTCCGATGTGCCTATGGTGGCCTCTGGGAGAACCGCTGGCTCGCTCGGTTCTTGTACGGTGGCAGGTGGTGTGCTTGGCAACTCCACAGGAGACAGTGCCGTGTCTGTTGTTATAGGGGTGTCGGCCATTGCTATTGTTAGGGGACAATTAAAAGTTGCGGGAACTGAAAGAAAACCCGTAGCAATTATTTGACCTTGACTCTTTCTTGCATATAGAGATTGAGTAGTCCTTAAACTCTAGGGGCCCTGGTGATTCGTGTACAAGAAACAACCTAGTTATAAATCATCATAATCGGGCTTATTGCGATTCATGAGATATGCAAGCAAGCTTAAGGGGGGAATCGTGCCATGTTCGATGTGGATGAGAAGAGATGAGAGGAGATGCCCAAGAGATGTTCAGGGGTATTTGACTTGAGTCACACCCCGTACCGACTTCGGGAACAAGGTTCCTTCCATGTTTATAAGTATAGCAAGTAGGTCCCCTAGGTAGGTAGATATACTCGCTAGAGGTAGTATAATAAATACATTAGTAAAAAGTTAATACTAGGGCTAATTATTAAATACATTCTATTCAATATATCTTAATTGGTGTATTTTTGGTGTCGTTATATTAGCTATATCATAGCTAATATTACATTTGAAAATATATTCATATCTGAATTATCCTTTGTAGTACTGATTTCTCGACTGCGACTGAGGAATGTATTTAACTAGGCTAACTAATAGGTAGTAGGCTTGGATACCTTAGGTAGGTACCTACCTTATAGACTTGAAGTGCGTAGTGCGAAAAACATAGGTACACATCTCTGGTTACTGCAGTATGGGTTCAGCTCTTCGTCTAGATCTTCACTTGTTACATGATCTAGCTAGGTTTAGTTAAGCACACATATATCGCAATACCCTGTTGCATATACCAGGACCCTTTTCTTTTCCTTTCCCTAAACGCCGGCGAGGCAGATATCAAAGTCAAGTCCTTAGTGAAACATCTTATGCGCCTGTAGCTTCGCGGTAGAAAGTTAGGCTTCTATTTGCACCGGCCGTGCAAAACATCTCGTTTCGTCCTGTCTTGGGTAACCACTTGACAGCCCAGAGTGCCTTGTCTGTTTCGCTGTGAGTTGCGACACAGGTAACTTTGTCGATAGACCAAACCTTTACTTTGCCATCGAAAGCACCACTGAGTAAATACTCGCCCGTGTCATTCCAGTCGATAGAAGTGATCCAAGCCGTATGACCCTTTAGGTTACCTATATGCTCGCCATGCTTTGTATCATAAATGGCGATGACACCTGCGTCACCGGCAGCAGCTAGACGTGTGTTAGCTGGCGAGAAGGCCACTGTTCTGATTGGTTTGACCAGGCCTATCCACCAGTTAGTTAGCCCAGAAAAAAAGAGATGGAAATATGTGCACAGGGATGATTAAGAAAAACTTACCTGGAAGTGAGTATTGTAGTCGGCCCGTATCATTATTAAATACGTAGACAGCGCCGCTCTGGTGCCCGCTTGCTGTGTATTTCCCATCGCGACTCAGATCTACACAAAGCCCAAAAGAACCAGAGCCTGCATTCCCAGTTTCGTATTCACGTAATTTCTCAGACCTGTCTCCAAGAAGGTCCCATACATTGACTCGCCCATCATAGGTAGTAGAAGCCAGGTACTGGCCGTCTTCACTAAGCGCAATGGCCCATACCTCTCCGGCACTCTTTCCTGAGCCTTTCGTAGGATCTAGCTCTCCAAAGGGTTGCCATTCGGCTGTATCTGACTCGGCCAACTTCCATATTTTTACTTCCCCACCAAAACCAGCCGATGCTGCGACTTTGCCATTGCGGGAGACGGCAACATGGTGGCAGCCGAGCTTGTGCGCGCCGGCCAGAGACTGGGCAAGAGGGATGGAAGGTTGTGAAGTGGCATGTATGTGTATGGTTGAAGAACCGCTGGCGGAGAGGAGTGCTGTGGACGTGGCCGCAAGAGAGAAGATGTCGGTTATGTGTGCTATTAGATGTTAGCCTCAGCTTGGTTGAAGCTTAAGAGCTCGAAGCTTCGTGTCTGGGATTGGGCTGGGTTTATGTCAGAAAAGAGCAATTCTCACCATTATCGATAGTATGTGTCGTCAAGTATTGCTTCGACTATAAATGCATTAGCAAGGTGATATTGTGGTACAAGGCGTCATTTTCTATTTTCTATACCTACCATGATGTCGCTATCGAACCATATGGACTCGTTGCAAAGCGGGTGGGTAGAAAGCGTGGCGGGGTTGATGATAGGAATATTAATTGCTGCACGCAGACGGCATCTGCAAGCTGTCTTAGCTATGGTGGGGTTAGCTAAAAATTGGAGACTTGGGCAGACGCTTCTTCTTTCTAATAAGTAAACTACGTTTCACACCTTAAATATTATTACAGCACACATCCCTCCTTTGGTTGCTTCGTTCCTGTCTTGTCTACCTAGGTAGGTACCTATTCCATTAATCTTAGCACGGGCTAGGTACTACAGATATGTAACCTAGATGTACCTAACCTAGGCATCTTGTCCTAATACATGATTACCTATATAGACCAGAATTTATTTCGGCTTCACTTAATGCTTAGCCTCATAACTATAGCAAAGGTGAAGTTAGGTCCGGCAGCGCTACTGGTCATAGACATGTGTTTAATAGACAGGCAAGACGCAACTTTGTAGAATTATGGTTTCATTTGTACATCTCTTTCACCGTCAATATTTATGGTAGAATCCCTTACCCTTATACCAGAACGCCAGTGACATGCACGAATTCTAGTTTCATGTCCGGTCTGTATTATGTCTTTTGCTTGAAATCCCGTTCAAGCATACCGCCGAGACCTATCCATAGACTAATTAGTATATTATCAAAAGCGTAGAGAGATACAACTAACGGCCCATGCAGTCGGAGCATAAGGTATGCATCTTTTTTATTCCCCCGCAGGCCGGGCACTTGTTTAATGATGTGACATCCTTTAGAGCCTTTCCTGCCATCTGGCGATGTCTTTTCTTCATGTGTGATGTCTTTTTCTTGGGCACTGCTCGGAGTATGCCTTCCCATATATCACCCAGTAGAGACGGTATATTCGAGATAGCAGAGGGGATGGCGATGGCGAGCTCGGTCACTGACGGGAGTCGCGACTCTTGCGCATATTGTGTATATAGGGCGGTTGATCGGAAGGAGGACTGGAAGCTTGTCGATGCTATCCTCGGGAAGAGGGAGGGGAAGAATGAGGCTATTCGCAGCTGCTGGAGGGCGGCCATAGTGGATGACTTTGACAGGTAGATCAATCCTTACTTTTCGTAACGTCGTAATAATGAATGATCCTTTCTTTCTTAATTTCTGCGCAATAGAGTTGCCATGCGCAAAAAAAAAAAAAAAAAAAGAATGGCAATTATTGCGCACGCCTGTGAAAAGCAGCTATTGATAGAAAGAGCTTGCCGTCGTCTAAAAAGTTTCTAGCGTAAAAATGGAGATTGATTGGTCGAGAGTTCCGGACATCTGCCCATCAGCTGGCACTAAGCAACGCAGGCACGTACGACTTTCAACCCCAGCTCTAATCCACTAAAACCTCTACGCACGGATATTCATTGGCCTATCAGCACCTACCAGCCCCCTTCCCCCTTTCTTGTGGTCCCTAGCCCATGCCCCCATGCCCAACCTGCACCTTCTTAACGGAAATTATTGTTTGGCAAGGAAATCGCAGGGAGCAACCCAGAGAGGATCCATCCCCTTCACGTCGAAAAAATTCCCAAACGCCAACGAACCTCAACCTTCTTTTCCCCATCAACCATCAACTTCAACTCTGTCTCGTATCAGAGCCCACGTCACCACTCCTCGTCATTCGTTCGTTTCTCCAATTGCCACCAGGCTATTTCTTGGAATAGGAGTCGACATTTTATCCATTCATTGATTCATCAAGTCAGAAGCAATGGCATCGCAAACCATCCTCCCTAACAGCCATGTCGGTTTCGACAGCATTACCTCTCAGATTGAGCGCAAGCTCCTGAAGAGAGGTTTCCAGTTCAATGTCATTTGCGTTGGTAAGCTGCCTATATATTCCCTTTCAAGTTCCCAGCTATCTACTAGCTACCTACTATTTAACCCGCTGCGGTACGTTCCCCTAGTTCGTGTAACTGACGTGTCTCGTGTCATGTAATAGGCCAAACTGGCTTGGGAAAGTCGACCCTGATCAATACCATCTTTGCATCCCATCTTATCGACTCGAAAGGTAGAATGGTACCTGATGAGCAGATTCGCTCCACCACCGAGATCCACCCCGTATCGCACGTTATCGAGGAGAATGGCGTCCGCCTAAAGCTCAACATTGTCGACACCCCGGGCTATGGTGATCTGGTCAACAACGACCGCTGCTGGGACCCCATCGTCAAGTACATCAAGGATCAGCACTCCGCGTACCTACGAAAGGAGCTCACAGCACAGCGAGAGCGTTACATTCCGGATACCCGTATCCATTGCTGCTTGTTCTTCATTCAGCCCTCGGGACATTCTCTGAAGCCAATCGATATCGTAGTATTGAAGAAGCTTTCCGATGTTGTTAACGTCGTGCCGGTTATCGCCAAGGCTGACACTCTGACCCTAGAGGAGAGACTAGAGTTCAAAGAGCGAATCAAGGAGGAGTTTGCTTTCCACAACCTCAAGATGTACCCTTACGACAACGATGAGCTCGATGAGGAGGAGCGCACGATTAACACTCAGATCAAGGTATTTTGCACGTCATATGCACCCGGTCTTCCCTATACTAATGAATTATGCAGAGCCTTGTTCCCTTTGCTGTTGTCGGTTCGGAGAAGTCGATCATTGTCAACGGCAAGCAAGTTCGTGGACGTCAAAACCGATGGGGTGTGATCAATGTTGAAGATGAGAACCACTGCGAATTCGTCTACCTGAGGAACTTCCTACTCCGAACCCATTTACAGGATCTCATCGAAACTACTTCGCAGATTCACTACGAGACCTTCCGTGCTAAGCAATTGTTGGCGCTCAAGGAGAGCAGCGCACAAGGCCACGGCAGCAGACCGATCAGCCCTGCCGCAGATCGTGAAATGAGCAGGAGCTCTCAACGGATGACTATGAACGGTTACTAAGTCATCATCTGATTTTCTTTGTATGCTTTCTACGAGGCGTTCCTCGGATTTAGGCTTTCCCATCCTTGCGAAAGATCTTTAATTACCCTTTACGACTATTACAATGAGCGGCTCCGATAACTAGGATGCAACATGGGAGGGGGCGACTCATTCCAAGAATTACCCTGAGGGCCCCGAAAGTTTTCTTAGGATGGGATACCCAAAACTGCGTTCGCGTGGGAAAAACATTTGAGGTTACATGAGGAGGCGTATTTGAAGCTAAGGTCAGATATGGTTGACCTGTCTGGGTTGTTCGAGCTTGTTATGTGTTTGTCGGCCAAGCAAGCAGTATTTCCATCTACAGTCTGGCGACGCAACGTTCTTATTATTTCCTTTTTAGTATTCCCCCAAAGCTCTGTTCATCTTCTCTAAAGCTGCTAAGATTAATCCGTGGTAAGCCTCTACTGTACTCTAATAGAGCTCGCTCTGATACCTGATGGAATAAATACGAGACTTATGCCCCAAACACCTCTGTTTTGAATTTGTGACTTATCTTGGTTCCGTCCCGTCCTGTTGTTTGGTTTATATTCCCCGGGATTGTATTATCTACCCTCCGATTCTAATGTGCAACCGACATTATTCCTACCCTTTGAGGTTTATGCTAATGGCTTATAGATGAAGCCTTCTAGCTCCTTGAATGCCTTCTCAACGTCGTCATTAACAATGATAATGTCGTGAACACCAGGTGTATCGGCATATTCGAGCTCGAGCTTGGCCTGATTTAGCCTCTTGACGATGGAGTCTTCGTCCTCGGTACCTCGACCTCGCAGGCGCCTTTCGAGCTCCTCAAAGCTAGGCGGCTTAATGAAGACATAGCGCGCCTCTATCCCGCTCTTCTTAATCTGCTTGACACCCTGTTTTTTTTTTCTCTTTAGCGATATTCTTTTTGATCATGGTCTGTATATTCGAGGAACTTACCTCCATCTCGATATCAAGTACAACAACACGGCCCTTGGCGGTCTGGTCGGCGATGGTTTTCTTAGAGGTACCGTAGCGATTGGAGCCAAATTTGGCGTGCTCGACAAAGCCATTGGCTTGGACTAGGGCTTCGAATTCCTCGGCTGACACATAATAGTAATCGACACCGTGGGCCTCGCCTGCGCGCGGTTTGCGCGTTGTATGCGACACAGATAGAGCGAAACAGTCTTTGTGCGCGTCGAACAGGCGCTTGAAGAGTGTGCCCTTGCCCACGCCCGAGGGGCCGGAGATCACGACGGGACGGCGGTCTTGGGGTAGCACTGTTGCAGAGGCGAAAGGGATTTAGTTAGCGAGGCTTTTTTGCCTGGGTTCGGTTCGAAATCGATCAAGTGGGATCCCGGGACGACTGCGACCCCGACAAGCGAGGAGAGAAGTAGAAACACGTACTGGAAGTCATCTTATCTGCGCCGCGGGGATTGTGGATGACGAATTGGGCTGCCGGCGATGCGCAGTAACGAGAGGCGGGGGAAATGAAGATTGGATTGTTAAATGTACTAAATCTACGCAGAGATGACACAGTTCGACAGTACATGTGAAGCTACTCGGGTCAGCTAGCGAAGGTACCTAATGTTCGGTCAATTAATGATGGACCGCCACTCTTTTTTTTATTCCTTAGAGTCACACTGCAGAAATCGGCCGGCGCAGTCCGAAGGCAGAAGCAGTGAAACCGGCAGAATTTCAAGGGCTCAGGCTTAGGCTGTTACCTTAATTTTAGGGTCCAACCGAAAAAAAGATGTTGAGGCTGGTGTTGATGTATGTATATTTTTGTGGCTGGTGCATGCGGCTAGTGCATGCAGTTATTTCCCTACCTAGGTACCTAATGTATCCAGATTGCATTACCTAGATCCCATTCTGTCATTTGGCGCCGTCTTGAAGCTAAGCTCTATTCAACCTGATTGTTACACCACAGGAAAACGATAGCCAACCCCTGAGACAAGGGTACCCTTAAAAAGCACCACTACGCCCCGGAATTTTTCTATTATGTATCTTCTACATAGCAACATAAAATGGATCTTCAGGGGAATCTTAAATGTTCGAATTGCGATTTTCCCTAGTACCCACGCGCACAGAAAACGGTCCACGTTTCATCATTTCCTCAACCTTACACTTGTACAACAGTCGGTGACGTCGTCGTAGAACATTCCGAAACTCCAGGCATCGAGGAATCAATATGTACAGGAGACAGAAGAAGTAGAAATCGTTTAAAGAATAAGACACACGCTAGCCTTACTCTATCCCTCGAACCGACGCAGAAAGAAAGCTTGGCGTCTGCTAATAGAATACTTCACGAATCCAGGATGCTACCATAACCTGAAGGAAGCTCGTACATCTGACAAGACAGAACCTAAGCAAATAATAGCCTATGTAGCAAAAGACTTGCCCAATCCATCACGAAGCAACATCGTATTAGGTAGTCTCGTATTAAACTTCGATAGAGGGTACCCTAGAACACCAAGCCGCGAGAAAGGGTTCCCTGGGAAGCAACTAGTTCACAGACATAGTTGCCCTAGATTAAATCTGATAATAAAGGTATATTGAAGCAAACAACATTAACCATCGTTACAAAATGCCAGTGCTGATGGAATACATAATAAAACGGTTGACCCATGGGAGAAGGTCGGTGAAACTATTAAATTGGTAGAGGGTCGGGTCTTGAGCAGGCATACTTCGCTGCATCATACAGTACGGTCCGATGGTGTCATCATGCCAAACACGCTGACACGGTAGTTAAGCACTCTAGATACATAGTAAGTTGGTGAAAGATTACAGTGCGAGTGGGAAAATAATGCATACTCTAACTAGAGTGGGTAGGTAGAACTGAACTAGGAGATTGAACTAGAAACTTGAACTAGGGAACTGTCAGATGAACCAATCCTGGTCGGGCTATACTCCCGCTCCACTTTGTGGGGCTTTCCTTGTTTGGATGGATCTTTACCCACTCAGCCAGTCACAATCCCCGACCAGCTGTTGATTGTTGCAGTAGAGACGCCCAAGACGCCCTAGTCCAGCTAGTAAAACCCCTCGTAAAATCGAGACGACATACACAAGTCACTGATTGGCATCGTGTAAATGGATGTGTACAGTTAGGTACACTCATTATTGTGTGTGTTAGGTTAGGTTCGGTAGGTACCTATGTAACATTCGCTCATTCGCTCCTGGTTGTACCTGCAAACCTGAACCTGCCAATGCTGCAGACCTGCAGACATGCAATGTTGCTCCCTCCTGCTCCAATCATTATCTACCTATCTACCTTCTTCCTCCTTCGCACCCAACCTCTTTTGCCTCTTCGTAACTCTTTCCATCTTGTCACTTACTTCAACTAAACTTCTTTTTCTGCCATCTTCTTTCACTAATTCACTTAGACTTCCTCACACAATCGTTTTTTCTTGGCCATAGGCCTATTCTCGTCACTCTCTCAAGAACTCTATTTAACAAAGCTACATTGTGCTGATTATTCGCGCCTCTATAAAGGTTGTGAAATTGACATCCCGCAGATACTAATTAAAAGAAAACCCTTTCGAGATTCTATTACCTGGAGAAACGAACCTCGCATTAACTACACCCATTGGAAAATACCCTTGGACAAATAAAAATAATCATGTTACTCCAATCTGCGATCGTCGCCCTAGGCGGCGCAACCCTAGCGGCTGCTGTCACTCCTCTCGAGGTTCAGGGTCAGCAGTTTGTCAACTCCAAGAGTGGTAACGCTTTTCAGATTGTGGGGATGGCTTATCAAATCGGCGGAAGTTCTGGTTACGACCCAAAGCATGGGAAGGATCCTCTCTCTAACGGCGATATCTGCAAGCGAGACGCCGCTCTAATGCAGGCTCTGGGTGTCAACACGATTCGAGTGTACAATTTGGATCCCAATCTGAACCACGACGAATGCGCTAGCGTGTTCAACGCTGTAAGTTTCAGCAAACTAAGTGACATGCGACTCTAGACTGACTGTTGGCGATAGGCGGGTATGTACATGATCATTGATGTGAACTCGCCCTTAGCAGGCGAGTCCCTGAACAGCGGTGCGCCTTGGGAGTCGTACTATGCCGCGTACCTTAACAGGACCTTCGCCATAGTCGAGGCATTCAAGTCTTACCCTAACACCCTCGGGTTCTTCTCCGGCAACGAAGTCATTGATAACGTCAAGACTGGTTCCACTGTGCCCCCTTACGTCCGTGCCGTCACTCGTGACCTGAAAAACTACATCAAGAACCACGCCGACCGCGCAATTCCCGTTGGCTACTCAGCTGCCGATGTCCGTGATGTCCTTGAGGACACCTGGAACTACTTCCAGTGTGCTATCGATGGTGACGAGAACGACATGTCCCGAGCTGATATGTTCGCTCTGAACAGTTACTCATGGTGTGGCGAAAGCTCTTTCCAGAAGTCCGGATACGACACCCTCGTTTCTCTGTTCAAGGATTCTTCTGTTCCCGTCTTCTACTCCGAATTCGGTTGCAATACGCCTTCTCCCCGTGTTTTCACTGAGATTGGCACCATCTACGGCCCGCAGATGATAGATACTTTCGCCGGTGGTGTCGTCTACGAATGGGCCCAAGAGGACAACAACTACGGTCTAGCTGAATGCAATGACGACGGAACCGTTACACTCTTGGCTGACTACCACACTCTTCACGATCAGTACAGCAAGGTTGACTTTAAGAAGGTTCAGAGCATCAAGGCTACCAATAAGAAGGTGACGCCTCCTGAGTGCAAGGCCAGCTTGATCAAGGAGAAGGGATTCAACAACAACTTTACTATTCCCGCCCCTCCCCCTGGAGCTCAGAAGATCATTGATAACGGTGTTTCGCCCAAACCATCCGGCAAGATTGTTGATATCAGCGACTACTCCGTCAACCACAAGGTTACAGATGTCGATGGAAAGACTCTTTCAGGTCTCTCAGTCAAGCCACTTTCGGGTGACGAAATCAACACCCCCAGCGGCGGCTCCGGCTCAAGCTCTACCGGATCCGACTCGTCCGAATCCGGTAATGCCGCCCCTACTCTGGCACCTCAGGGCTCCCTCTCCGCTGCCACCATCGTCATCCCGGCGATGATTGCTCTGTCCTTCACAGCTGGGTTCACGCTGTTCTAGGCGATCAGTTGAATAGTCACTGGATAATGAATGTTTGGCGTTGCACCCAAAGTAGCCGTGGGTTATGACAGTGTTTTTGACGTTTTATTCCCCCTCTCGTAATTGCTGTTTTCAGTCGTAGGACATCAGGATCGAGGGCTTCGTTGTATTTTAGGTTACATGTGCGCTTTTGTGCAGTACATACATAGAGGTCAAATTTGGCATCATTTTTGGTTTAGTTGTGATTTGTTTAAGAATGACGGTGATCCCAACCCATGTATTATACATGCCTGTGAAGAATGTGTATATACCCATATACCCTATTACGAGGGGGGCGAGCTACACAACTTCTAACCTTTTAGCCTAGCAAGTTTATTCCTACGATCATTTCCAAGTCGACAACAGTAAATTCAGATGAAAAGACAAATAGACAAATATCTATGTCACGCCTATTGCATATAACAACCTCTAAATATTTTCGTCACTAGTCCCAACATCCATTATTAGGCCGTCAACTGCTACGGAATACGCAAAAGATCCTACCGTTATTATTCGTTTTGGGGTTGTTTATGACAACAGAACCGCCGCGAGTAGTCCTTCCGCCGAGTATTATTAGATGTAGTTACCCAGAGGTCATACATTTCCTTTTAGTGTTTCCCGGAGATGTGATATTGGAGACGGTGAAGCTGGAACTACAATGGAATGCGTTGCACAAGTCCAAGTTCACAATAATGTACCTACCTTTGTGCAACAGTAGCGCTTGGCCGGCCTCCACCAAAAAGGAAGGCTTCGTTCGCATTTTGTGGGATGGTGAAAACAGCAAGGGTACCTAGGTACCTATATAAATACTGCCGTCTCCCCCCTTAAATTTATATTCCTTTTCATAATATTAATAAGGTAGGTAGCTTTCTCGATCTCGTTTGAAAAACTTATCTTTTTAGAAAATGAAGTAGTATTCCTAAGATGCCGATCCCGAATAAAGATACTTCTAGTATATAGGTAGTGTCAGAGAACCCTTGATGTATGTCATACATAAAGTGAATGTTAGAAGTTGCTATGTAGTAGCTGTACAGTAGTACAAATCCATTAACTCTTGCCTTTGTATCCTTTTCCAAGGGGGCACCCCTTATATGGGTACCCTTACTACCTAGGTATCTATGTAAATCTATACCTGTTCCTGGCGGCTAGTCCCCCTTATACCCCGATAGGTAGCTATAAGCTATTGATAAAGCCGTTTTAATACATTCTTGTTCTATATCGCGACAAGAATTCTCTAATATTTTCGAGGTAGTCCATTATCATTACATGATATCGTGTCAAGTTGGTGCTGTTATGATCTTTGGTACTACCCCTAGCATAGTAGTTCACCGGTGCATGAAGCCTAGAAACCCTCCTTCTCTAGAAAAATAAATTAGGAATTGAGCACTATGTAATAGTAGTTCACGCAGTGCGTAAATTACAAAGGGCCATAAGGGTGAATAGAATTAGCACGATAAATATCCAAGTCATACATTTGATACCAACCGCCTCTAGTCAATGTAACAGCTGACAGGTAGGTAAATCACCTGCGATCTGGGGGCTTTAGGTGGGAGTCTGAGCAGTAGCCTAAACCCGTCTCCTTAGATTTAAGGGCTTATTATGTGGATGGCGGCGTGGATCTTTAGTTACTATGTGAATGTAGTAACCCGCCAGGCAGCGTGCAACAGGGCAACTGAAGTTTGTGATACCGTCCAACGTTGTTCAGAAGACGACGAATGCCCGCGTAGTCCATACACAGCAGCGAGCCACAACGATAGAGATTATGCACGAAATTCGCAGTTACGATACAGCCCTATATTAAGCTAAGAAGCTTGATATAATTTAACTGCCCTACAACAAATTATCTTAATACCTCGGGGTCCCTTAGTGATCATGTCGACTAGGCAACGGATCCGAGACATCATCAGCGCCGCCAGAGACCATATTTCAATATCAGGCAGATACTGCATCTCACCCGCTGATTTCGATCAGCTGTATCAGCTCTACCAAAAAGACACCTCAGCAAAGGGACTCTATGAATTTATTGTTGACCGTGTGTACTAGCTTGCATAGGAGAGTTAGATATATGATTTACTGACCTGGCTACCTAATCTAGATCCCATCACGCATGCCATAGCAGGAAGACTGAACAACCGGCCTATCGACGTGCTTGCAACCATGATTAATAAGACAGCAGAGGTGTGCCAAAAGGAACTCGACGCTGGTAAGTCAACATGGGTAGGGGAAGATAGCACGCATGACTGACTGAAGCATCCTCTTAGAGATCGAGATATACCAGGCAGCAGAAGTGATAGCCGCGGCGGCTCAAGCAAAGGCAATGTTCGAAGTTAGAAGTGTGAGCAAGCGTACCCTAAAGGGCGGTATGTCGTTACAAATTAGATTAGTAGATAGCAAAGTCGATATGTAAAAATAGGCCTTCAGAGATGAGAGAAGCGGAACGAAGTAATGGATGATGGCAGGTTTGAGGGCAATGTCACAACAGCACGAGAGATTCAGCTTACTGGAAAGACCAATACGTCGTACTAATAAGACAGTAATATGTGACTCGGAGAAGGAAGTCCTGTGTTAGATAATTCATGACTTGACGAATAGGCAGATACATTTACATAGTGACGTTTTCATAACGAGTTCAGGATTCATTAAACTACCTAGGCACTTGTATTTTCTATTCTAGTTCTATTTTTTTCTGATGTATTTAAAACAACAAAACCAAATCGACCACTGTTGGTCACCGTAGGATGCAAAGAGAAAGAAGATATTGTAATGGGTGGGTTCATGATGATGGGGTATTAAAGGCTATTCTAAGATCTTTGCATACTTGTAAACTGTCCAGTAAACCACTGAGAAGGTAATATGATTATTCTAAATATATCTAAAGTTATAGGCTCAATCTCTCACATAGAGTACTTGGGTGCAAAAGGGGGGCCTCAGGGGTCAAAGAAAGACGCTTAGAATGAATGGCCTTTGTGTCAACACTCTTATCCCTTAGTTTACTACTACATAGAAAGCAGTAGTAAGTTTAATATCGCCTTTATATTCGCCTTGAACTTAAACCTAAATTATGTATTTCCAACATTAGGTACCTTAACTTACGATCTTACTATAAATAAAGGGGAGCCTTTATGCATTTATCTTAGGTACCTGATTATGCAATATCGAATTACTGAGGAATGTTCAATGCTAACACGTGACATCGCTCGGATTTCGCGTTGCCCCGCCAATGATCAGATAGCAAAGGAAGCCGTTGTCTGAAAGTCCCCCACGTCATTCCACAATTGAGCCGATCTGAGATCCACAACGTCGCACAAACATCGAACATATCTCAATACATTTATTTGATCGTATATTCTATGATCATACATAGTTAAATCACCATTGTCAATTCTAGCCACCGTAGTAAAGTTACTGTATTAGTTCTCAATAATCATCCCCAAAATGACCAATACCAGACGTTCCAGCGGCGGCAACCGCACCACTGGCAAGCAGTCGACACTGTCCTTCAACCACCGAGTTACCAAGTCCGTGCCTAAATCCGCCAAGGACTTGATCTCCAAACCAGTAAAGCAGAGCCCGTTGGTGAAGCACATTTCCTCCGCTCAACCGGAGCCCAAGGAGGAAGAGGAGGATGAAGTGGTCAAGGACGAACCTGAAGACGAAGAGCCTCTGGTCAAACAACCCCATATCCAACCCGAGAAGTCGGAATCAGAGCTGCGTGCGTCCAAGGTCACCGATCGTCAAATCGACCAATATTGGCGACAGCTAGAGCGCGAGCGTATTGCTAAGAGAGTGCACCAGGAGGATCTAACGCTGGCGGAGAAGGTGCTGCGATATTGGGATGTCAGCTCCCAGTACGGGGTAAGAAGCTTCATTCCATCCTTTACGTTGCTTGGCAGTTTTTAATGATCTCTAATAGCCTTATGTCGGAATTACTCGCATGAGGCGCTGGCAGCGTGCTGACAAGCTGGGCTTAAATCCACCGCTGGAAGTCCTCGCTGTATTGCAGAAGGAGGAGTCTAAAGGCACCCCGGGCATCGAGAAGGCGCATATGGATGAGATTCTCAACTCAACCGCTGTCGGCGCCTTCTGAGCTACAGCCAAGGCGATAAGACTTTAGGTCCTAGAGATGGGTGTACGATGAACGGGCGACGAGGAGATCGGAGACGGAGTTATGATATTTACGATGGTTTATGCGATGGCGTTGGGGAATATTGATATTCGCTTGGCCAGAGTCGCCGGAAATAACCAATGCTTAGACTTGATATACTGCGAGATACTAATCATATTTTAGCTAGTAGCCAACCAGGACTACCTAGGCATTATAATTGCTTATATAGAGATTACCACAACCGCAATCCATTTATCCAAACTGCTTAGTACCAAATACTCCTCGTTCGATGATGTGGAATGGTCTCTTTGCCTTGCGCCTCCAATAGTTTCATGGTGTCGTACAGGAAAAAATCTATGAGGATAGCGTTGATCTTCGCGTCAGGGTGTTGACGTTTGATCTCGCGCCTGAGAAGTTCCACACACCAGATACTACATGCTAATTAACTCTTTTAGCAGTGTCCTGAAGCAGGAATGGGGTTAAGAACATTGATACTTACCCCTGAGCTGTACTTCGTAATCACTCCCGCTCTCTAGAATATCGCCCCTGGCTATCATTGCTTGCAGAGGCGGGCTGTATCCTATGCAACCCAACGTAGCCAGTATCTGCGGGACACGGTAATCTGCAAACATGGTGATCTTGTCAATGTCCCTAAACTCCCCGTAGCTCTCACCGTTGAAGCAGGCCCAAATATCTGCCACCAGGATCTGGGCGCGCTTGAGGAGCCGGACGGGTTTGCGCCGCCCTTCAAACCGAGATTCGTCTCTGAAACAGTTGAAGTCTTTCGCAAGCAGGTTAACCAACCCCGCGGCCGACTTATTGGCGGCTTCTATGCATTTCGTAAAGCTGCAGCTGTATTTCTACAAGAGGGCGAAGCGCGTTGGCGATGCGTTATCTTCATGCTGTAGTTCTGGTTGGGTTACCTACTTCATATAGAACTTGTCCTGCTTCTCTCAGGCAAGAAAGCCTAGCTTCTAGCAGAGGAATCTCTTCGTCGGTGCACGACCTGAAAACGTATCTGAGGGACTCAAGGTTGCACTCCTCTTCGTTTTGCCAGTAATGCGGGTCGGTTATGGGGATATCTTTATATTGATTAACTGGATATGCTCATCTTGGAAAACGCGCTATGCTGGCACCAAAGACAACTCTGAACACCGAAGCGGCTGAGTGCTTGATAATATATTAACCCACCTTCCTCTAGTGCTCTCTGCAACGAGGCTACGAGACTCCAGTATCCGGTCCAGGTCTTGTCTCGGTATGAGATGGCGAAACGTTCATCTTCCGGGTTGAGGGACCAGAAGGAGAAGTTAAGTAGGTCCATGGTGAAAATGAAGGCAACGGTGGATTCGTCTTTTGTCTTGGGGTGCAATTCATGTTCGGACCAGCTTGCGGTCGAGAACTCCTTTTGCTGCATCTGCTGGTAAATCAAAGCTGCAGCATTTTTGGACGCCCTCATGTTTAAAGCTACATCGATCGAGTTGTCGTAGACATATTCGGCGCCCTCTAAGACACCAGTCTCTGGTTCTTCATCTAAGTTTAGCTTTCCTTGGAAATGTTGCCTTAGAAGAGCGAGGAGCTCTGGATCCGCCTCGTCATCCGACATTGGATCAGTTCTGAACAGTTAGGTGTCTGATAAATTAGTAAATATGGTATGTAGGTAGGTATGTATGTAGTAGAAAAAGATGATCCAGTTGTTTGGTTCTTAAGCCAAAATCTTAGGGCTAGTGGAGAACTACAAACATGAAATAACAGATTGTGAAATTTGAACACGACCTGAAAAATATTTACCAAAATATTTACCCGGGACTTTATGCAAAGGAACCGTTTCAATGAAACTCCAAAACAGTTTAATGTAACTATCATTTTGATATCCTACTCAAATAAAAGAGCCATCTCTCTTTTTAAAAGCGTATCACCAGGCATTTTGTCTACCTACATGTAGGAGGTATGTACCTATGTAGCTTTCAGCTCAAGTAAATGTACATGCACTTACACTATTCTTTATCGGTACTTGTACTACCTAATCAAGCTTTAAATGGGTCTATGAAGGCCCGGGCCAACAGGTCTTGCACATGTCCCGATCCCTGGCACAGTTGTTTATATGTTATTTAACTTACTAATACTGTGTGAGCCACACGCTAAATTGAAGGTTGGATGGTGGCCCGTTATTACCTGGACATCTGCTATATTTACAGCAATATCAGCCACTGTTGCTAAAAGGTAAGACGCACGTGGTTTTGCTAAGCTTAGATGTGCAAGACTTTGGGCTCGGGCCTTCGTACCTGTATCTCTATATCAGCTACATGCACCTAATGTATACTTAAGGCTTGGCAATCTCAGGGAGGGTGCCCCACATTGAAAGTACATGTGTACAGGCTAGGTACCGAATGCCGTGCACCTTTCTAAACTGTACCTAGGTACCTATGTACATACATAGACGTACTTGTGGATTAGTGGATAATACCTTATAACATGCATATCGACCCAATAGCGTGAATTCCCGGTATCCCCACGGCTACCAGCAGATGCATGGTACATAGTACCTACCTGTACAGAACCTTAGCTTGCGACCTGCCTTGGCTGCTTCAATCTAAATGCTTGCCTGCATTCAACTGCATTCAACTGGGGGCGGCTAACCTTAAAAGCTTACTGCTAAGACATTACCTACACTAGTCCCCCGAGTTGCGAGGTCATACTAGCAAAGGTAGGAGCGTCACACCTATCTACTTCTGGCTCCAATTGAGCCACTACTGTTCGAGCATTCTCCAAGGCTGGCGGCGCCTTCTTTAATACTTGTTTTCCATCGTCTCATCATCTTTCACACCAAGCTTCTTTTTATCTTTTTGCTCCGTCTACTCTATTCTTTTGCTCTCCTCTCTCTCCCTCTTTCTCCCTCGCTCTCCCTCGCTCTCTTTCCTATCTATCTCTTACTTAATTCTCGGCCGTATTTCTTATTTCCTATTTAATACGCATATTACGCTCTACTACACAAATTACATCATCATATGCATCGACAGAGGGATCTCCCTAGATAGTGACGTGACGTGACTTGGGTAGCTTAGGTAGCCGTTCGAGATGGCAGTGGCACGAGATACCTTCAACCGCCGATCTCTTGGCCCGTCGCTGAACGCGCATGTCAAGGAGGTAAGTCGCCGAACCGCATCCTACACGGCATCGTCTTGTTTGCGCCCTGCACCTTTCCTATCGCTGTGCGCACCGTGAACGGTCGATCCCAGGTTAGATGGACTGTTTGCGATTTATCACCGCAGCCTCAACAACCTTACGCGACGACAGCTCGCCCACGTTTCCAACCTGTAATTTACACTAGCGCCTACTTTATTGTGTATTGAAATTTCTCAGACTGCAAGAATGGATTTACATTTGACTTTGGAGTCTAAATTCACGCTAACGCCAGATTCACAGGCCCGAGTTCTTATGGTTGGCGCAGGCGGAATCGGCTGTGAACTATTAAAAAATCTCGCCCTCACCGGCTTCGGCGAAATCCACATCGTCGACCTTGACACGATCGACTTGAGCAATCTAAACCGACAGTTCCTCTTCCGACACGAACATATCGGGAAACCCAAAGCTTTGGTACGAGCACACTATAGATCGGACAGGATAGTATGTATAATGACGTACTGACCGCAGAGTTAGGTAGCCAAGGAGGCGGCGGCAGTATTCAACCCGAACGTCAAGATTGTCGCGCACCACGCCAATATTAAGGACGTACAATTTCACGTCGAATGGTTTAAAGGCTTTAAAGTAGTGTTCAACGCGTTGGACAACCTCGAGGCGCGACGCCATGTGAACCGAATGTGTTTAGCGGCCGACATCCCTCTGATCGAGAGTGGAACAACAGGTTTTAATGGACAAGTACAAGTCATCAAAAAAGGTGCTACAGCTTGTTACGACTGCACCACAAAGGAGGCGCCTAAGACCTTCCCCGTTTGCACGATTCGAAGTACGCCGAGTCAACCTATCCACTGTATAGTTTGGGGTAAGAGTTACTTGCTCAATGAAATATACGGTACAAGCGAGGACCAGGCTTCCCTTGATCTCGGCGAGAACGAAGACAACGCATCGGAGATTGCAGAGCTCAAAAAGGAGGCGGAAGCATTAAGGAAGATAAGAGAATCAGTTGGCACGGAGCAGTTCTCGGAGATGTTATTCGACAAGGTTTTTAATGCAGACATTGTTCGCTTACGCTCCATGAAGGATATGTGGAAGTCGAGAGAACCACCCAAGCCTCTCGAATATAAGACGTTGATGAGCCAAGCAGCCGAGGCCCTTGCATCGAAAGACCGGATCCTCAAGGATGGCCAGCGCATATGGACTTTGGAGGAAAATTTAGTGGTCTTCAACGATAGCTTGGACCGTTTAAGCAAGCGAATGCTGGAACTACTGGAGATACGTAGTGAAGACTCGCCAAAGCCTATTATCACTTTTGATAAAGACGATGAGGACACACTCGACTTCGTTGCCGCTAGTGCGAATATTCGGTCGCATATTTTCGGAATAGAAGCCAAGTCGCGTTTCGATATCAAACAGATGGCTGGCAACATTATCCCGGCTATCGCGACCACAAATGCGATCGTTGCCGGCCTTTCTGTCCTCGAATCATTCAAAGTTCTTCGAGGGGAATATGACAAGGCGCGAGAGGTGAGTGGTGGAGCTCATCTGATTCATGCATATTACTGACATCCCAGGTATTCTTGACGCCTTTTGCGCCTCAGAGGTTATTAGGGACGGACCGTCCTCGACTACCAAACCCGGAATGTCCAGTTTGCGGCGCCTATAATGCTAATATTTATGTTGATCTATCGAAGGCGACGCTCAATGATCTAGTAGAGTTTGTTAAACAGCAACTAGGTTACGGTGAGAAGGAATTTGCCGTTAATAGTGATGCTGGTTTGCTATATGATCCTGACGAGACGGATAATCTTGATAAAACTCTTAACGAACTCGGTCGGTTCCAACACCCACATCTTTATTGACATATCTAATAGTCTATAGGCGTCAAGCAAAATAGCTTTGTCACCATCGTAGATGAAGACGATGACGATACCTTCATCAACGTTGTCATTAATATCCAGGAAGCGTATGTCGTAGCACACAATTCTCAGTATACTAATAGCTAACTTCCCTTCGTAGCAAGCTCGCGGATAAACCCATTAAAGGTCTCCAAATTGACCAAGAACCTAGCATCCCTCATCGCCCGAAGAAGGTGCTTACTATTCAAAGCAACGGGATCGGCCAAACTAATGGCAAGCGTGCTGCCGATGGGGAGCCCAAGGACCCCAAGAAGCGTTTAATAACGGAAGATGGAGCATCCCCAGCAGCTAAGAAGGTGAAGAATGACGACGATGTAGTCGTCATTGATGATGACGCTGGTACCGGCGCGATAGAAATTATTGATTGAGTATTCGTTGCCTTTGGGAAACGAGAACTCGACGAGATTCACGTTGCACTTAAGCCTCCGTCGATATTGAGGACGCAGTTGTGCGCGTAGGAGTTTTGGGCTAGGAATAATGCAGCACTTGCTACCTCTTCGACCAAACCGAGGCGTCCAAGAGGAATGAGAGCAGATAGCTCGCTTTTCCGATCCATGTCTGTCGAGCCTGTATATTAGTAATCGTGTACTATGTAAGAGGATCGGTCAGGGGAAGGGGTTTGAGTAGGGGAGGTGGGGGGAGAAGGCAGGAAAAAGAAACTTAGGAAGGATGAGATGTCACCTTTCGTCATATCGGTCTGGATATATCCGGGTAGGAGGACATTGGCACGAATGCCAAACCGGCCGACTTCCCAGGCCAGAGATCGCGTTAGACCTAGACAAACGGGTTTAGTTAGCTTACGGGATTGAAGAAATAACCGAGTGCGTACCAACGACGCCGGCTTTTGACGCGGCATAGACGCTTGCCCCCCGTCCCCCGTGAGTAGCTAGCAGACTAGCCACGTTAATGATACAACCTATGATCACAAGGTGTAAGTGTTAGTTGTAAGTTGAAAATACGTCGGTGTGTAATCAACTTACCCTTTCTTTGCTTCATCATCTTGGGTATGAAGTGTTTACAGCCCCATATAGTACCCGTGAGGTTGGTAGCAATGATTTCAGTTACGTCTAACCTGCTAGTGTTGAATAAGAAAGAGTTCTGCGAGACGCCAGCCGCGTTGACGAGAATATCACAGGTTTGCTACGGCATCATGTCGACATCAGTGTCGTGTACGGAAACATAGCGAGATAATACCTACCGATTTGGAATCAGATATTAGCTTTTCCCAGCCGATTTGTGTCGAAACGTCAAAGGCGGCCGTGTGATGCTGCTGTAAGGAGCCTTCCTGTCGATGTAGAGAATTGGCAGCATTAAGGAGAGTGTTTTCATCACGTCCGATAAGAGTGCACCCTGCTCCCTGGGCGGCGAAGAGCTTAGCGATGGCTAACCCGATACCCCGGCTCCCGCCCGAGATGAAGCAATGTTTTCCGGCTAGGGACTGCATATCTTCTATTCTGTTGCGCAGGAGAATACGGAACTTGCAGCCAGACTAGGTCGTATATAGGAAGCATTTACGTCATTTTTCTTTATTGGTATTTCATTCCGTATATGCATCTAAAAAGACTAGTCACGTGCGTGTAGTAAGCTTAAATGATCCCTGTACATGTACATACCTTGGGTACTGATTCGATTAAGTGACATCTGATTCGTACAAGATACGAAAATTCGGAAAAAGGTAACTTGGTATTGCCAAGCCCTGTCTTTCTGCAAGTTGCATGCAACTTTTCCCCTGAAAGATGACCACTCCCAATCGGTTTTCAGGGGTCCATAGACGAAGGACTGACGATACAAATATGGGGGGATTGTAGTTGGACCTATGTACGATTTTTAAAGTTGAGATGATGCCAACTCTGCAACTTTACCATCCTGCAATGACGGGGACGGGACGGGGGATAAGCCAAACAAACCAGAGGGAAGCCTTTAACAATCGCAGCCAAGATAAGAAAAAGGTAAAATCCACATAAACTTAACTCCTAACTATATGCAAAATATTGTGAAGAAACATAAAACTTATTTTACAGGTGAAATTATAAAAAGTTAAAGAATACAGAATACATGGGAGAAAAGAAGAAGGAGAAGGAGAAGGAGAAATACCTATGCGATGATCCTTGTGGCTTGGGCTTGGGATGGTTGATCAATTAAATCCTACTCACATCTTATTCTTGATTAATTTTACCTTATTGCCTTATTGCCTTATTACCTACCTATTACCTATTACCTACATCCCTATATTCCTTTTTCAGTCGCTTTCTCCTACTCTATAATATTACTGCCTAGATTAATATTCCTAACCTAGACAATTGAAGCCGAGATTGAGTCGATTTCGATGCGCAGCCGTCAACATTGCTCACAATTCACGACTTCAGGAATTGATCCGATCCCGACCCCAACCCCAACCCCGACCCCGATCGGGACGGGAGCATCGCCCGTTGCCTCCCGATCGTTCATGCTAGCATCCAGATTCAGGAGGACAGACCCTCGGATCCGATGATTATAACAAACCACGCCCACGCCAATGGCGCTGCTGGGCCCGTAAAGAGCGTAGAAGACGTCGAAGAGAGGCCTCCCGTGATCGATGCCGGGTTGCGGAACTTGGATCATTGTATGTGCTACATTACAGCCTCAAGAGAGCATACACGCTGATCTATCTTGTATTGCTACAGACAAGCGCGCTCTTCCGAAATGGCGATACGAATTGCGACAACGAGCTCTTCCTCTCGTCAGATGGGAAACACCATATTTAGCCTGGTTGCAGGCTACTCTGCGCTCGCCTGCGCTCGACAGTTACTTCGCTATCACTGCTAACCTCGGCACTCATACCTTTTTCATGATCGGCCTTCCTATAATGTTCTGGTGTGGGAATGCCTCCTTTGGGAAAGGGTACGGTTGTCTATCCCGATTACGAGGAATTGGATGATATAGGAATGCGAACAGCTACTAACCATAGACCATTAGAATCGTACACATCCTTGCGACGGGTGTCTTCTTCACCGGTTTTGTCAAAGACTTCTTCTCACTACCGCGACCACTCTCTCCGCCCCTCCACCGTATCACCATGTCTGGATCCGCAGCGCTCGAGTATGGCTTCCCCTCAACCCATTCCGCAAACGCAGTCTCTGTCGCCGTATACGCTATTCTATGCCTTCATGACCCTGATAATCCCTTCCAACCCGCCACACGCTCCGCCCTCGAGGGGCTCGCTTACTTCTACGCGATTAGCATTGTCTTCGGCCGCCTCTACTGCGGCATGCACGGCTTCGTCGACGTTATTATCGGCTCTCTCATGGGCGCTATCATATCTCTTGTCGAGTTCTATGGCGGCCCCGTCCTCGATCTTTATCTCGAGGAGAGCTGGACAAGCCTGTGCGGTCTATTGCTTCTTATTATCGTCTTAATTCGTGTACACCCCGAACCCGCGGATGACTGCCCTTGCTTCGACGACAGCGTGGCCTTTGCGGGTGTCATGATGGGACTTGAGATTGGTACGTGGCGTTTTGCGCGGTCGTCGTGGGCCGACATTCCGTTTGACGCCGTGGCGTTAGGGTGGGCAGCCGTTGCGTTGCGCATCTTGTTCGGCGTGCTGGTCATATTCGCATGGCGTGAGGTAGCTAAGCCGTCGCTACTAAAGGGCTTACCGCATCTGTTCCGACTTATCGAAATTTGGGGCCTCATCTTGCCCCGCCGCTTCTTCATGCCCGCCTCCGAGTACAAGAACATTCCTCTACGTCTCCGTGTCGACAACGTTATGCCTAACGTGAGCGATCTACCGAACTTATTTACAGCTGTACGACACCCCGGCCGCGGCCGTTCCGTTAGTGTTGGCCCCCAAAGTGCGGCCGACGCATACGAGACGCTGGCGTATCGCGAGCGCAGGCGTAGGGAAAGCGTTAGCGTGGGAGCCGGAAATGCAGAAAATATTGCCGCTACTAGTAGCGGTCCTAGTAACGGCGCGTTGCGTAATAGAGCCAGCGTACAGGATATCTCACAGCAAAAAGAAGCTGATAATGCGCGGAGCTCGGCCGTCGGCAATATCAACGGCACTCATAATAAGCCGAGCGACTACGAGAAACTGATGGGAGAGGGCATAGTGGTAATCTCGCCGGCCGAGACAGGAGGGGAGCCGGATCTAGTAGTGGGGCAACATGATGAGCTAGGTGAGAAGGAGGTCTTCTCTAAACTAGTAAAGCCGCGGGTGCGGTATGATGTCGAGGTTGTTACGAAGTTGGTTGTGTACTGTGGTAAGTATTCCCCTTTTCCTCAATATTTTATCTGTGCTGTGGTTGTTTGCCCCCCATCGAAATAATCTACATCCTATCATTATCCGAAACTAGACGGGGCATCTCTTTGGATATATATTAACTAAGAACTCTAGGAATCGGTTGGCTAGCCGTCGAAATCGTGCCCGTATTGTACGAGATTATTCCCGGCTTAGGCGCCAGCCACCTCCGAGTGGCGTAGCCCAGCCGGGACTAAGAGTGAGACGGGGGGTTACGACATAGCTGTACTTAATTCAGTACGTGACGCTTGCCATGAGATATGCCATGATACATACGTCCGCGATGCTGGCGGTTGCGTTCGCTGGCCCGCTCCTGTGATGATATGGAATGCCTATTCTTCTTTCATCTTCTTGTATATAATTCTTTCTGGCATTTAATAATATCATACTTCCCCCTATATTTTGATATACCGCAAGTCGACATCTGGTCTACGCTTTCATGGGACTTCTACTTGTCACATAGTTCATATGGGTCGGTCTGGCTTAACTTGATGATAATTCAAATGATTAGGTACTTAATTTCCTTAATAAAGTCCCTCGTTATATTATGTTTCCCCTTAGGAACACCTATAAGGTAAGCCCTTTCCTTTGGTACGTTTCCAAAGGCACCAAGACAATCTTTCCTTAAAGGATCCTCCAATCTCTAGTTGAATATGCAAAGCATTTCGAAGACGACTTCCATTTACACATACGCTGTAGGTGGCCGAGCAAGCCGGTAAACCCATTCTTATTGTAGTCCAAATCCTAAATTCCATATCCGTATATGCCATGACTACCTTCTTCAGGTAAATCATTGTCTATTTTGACAGTTCCGATTCTCGTAAGGTCTAAGTCATATGTCACATATTAGTTGGTGGGGTGGTCCCCCATCAGATGGAAATCGGTACTCACGTTCTTGACCACTGATCGGATTTGTTCGTAAGTATATCCCCCTAAACACGATCTGGGGGTAAATATGCCGGCGGGGGTGTTTCGGGCTGAGCGTCGACCGTCATGGGATCGATGCGAGTATCTCTGTGATGCTGGCCATACCGTGGTAGGGACGATCTATCAGAGGAAATCCTGGTGGTTCTTCTAGAGGTATTTCTGGAGGCACTGCTGGAGCTCAGATTGAAACCAAGGTCCCAAAGGTTGAGATATCGTAGTCGGCTACGGGACTGAGGCGAGGCTCCGATTATTCCTAGGGGGCGTTGGCTGTTTGTGGGAACGGGCTTATAGACCGCTGTGTAGATGACGCATGCGATGAGGATGGGTATGATGAAGACGAGGAAGAAGAGCGTGAACGAGACCCCGGCGAGGATGAAGGTTACTCGTGGCGACATGCACATGATATCCCTGTCCTTCCATCGCGAGTGGGCTATCTTGAATCCTATAGCTATGCAGAAGCAGCTATAGATTAAAATGCCGGTGTACATAAAGGCTATGGCCGGCGACGTCATGGCACCCACCGGAGAGAAATCCGTAGGGGCACTTGTGTTTATTATTAGGCATAGTCGAGAAGAGGACTATCTTGCTTGGAAGAAAACAACAACATACCTTATCAAAGATATTTTGCCAGACATCTTACCGTGTCGTGGGTTTCAAAGGGTGAATAAATGGTTAATTGTGAAGAGGAATACGGATCAAAATCGAGTTAACTCCCTTCCCTTCAAACATAGCTGGGGGGAGGCCGCTTATATAGCCCCTAGACCCCCCTAGATGACAGCATTTAGCATCGCAAAAAGTAGCCGTGCCACGCTCATCAAGATCCGGGCCATCTATGCGCCAACGTATGGCCATAGGCGCCGGGTCCATATAGTTCGGTGGCTTTGTCAAAGCGCTCCGATGCGCCGCCATGAGAGTCCGGCTCTTTGGCCGTTGGGTCAAATCTGTTGAATTATGTCTGTGTAGCGCCAGGGTTCGATGAGTCGAAAGTGTGGAAGTTAAAGATCCTCTATCGGTATACATACTTGGGCCCAAAGCGGAAAACACACAGATCTTTAGGAGGTTGGTGGTTGGTATGTAGAGTAGCATGGTATATAGGTATATTAGCTTTGTCGTGGTAAAGTTCGTACAAGTATGAATTTGTGTAACTAGGAGAGCTTAATCTAGAAGTATTGACTACCTACCTACCTACCTATCCTCTGACGTCTGGCTCTACCATTGGTATAAGATGAGTCGTTGGAGAGGATTTAAGAGCACATCAGTACTTAGACACCTAGGTATATAGGCCGAGGCAATAATTTAATCATAGATATTCTATAGCGTGCTCAACGCTACATCCTACCGGTAACTTTAAATATAGTTGTTCGTGAACTTCCTAAGATATATCTAACAGTCATACTAGAATGGATTTGATTGCTAAGTCGCGAGCTACCTGATAACTTGTTATCCATCTGCATTTATACATCTAGGAAGTTCTCGTTTCCTAAAAACTAAACGAGAGAGTTGATAATATACGCCCAACAGGTATATATTAGTGCCGAGGTATATTACCTGTTACCCAGACAGTTGGCCAGTGTACCACTGTAGACAGCTTGAGAATAGATTAGCCCTCTAAGCCCCATTTCATAGCGAGTGTTCCAAGTTATGGCTTTTTAATAACTACCAGCTTCCATAATTAGATTTCTATCATCACACATCACACCGTGCCCATATGATCATAGTAGGTGCGTCCTAAGTTGATATTAATAACAGGGTACATCACATTGGAATAAAACACGTACTTAAGTCATCGGGGTAATATATTCTACCCCTATGGGTATACCAAAGGGAAACTAAGTAATTTCCCGCTTTTAACCTTCGAAAAGGAAAGGGGTCGGAAGACTTGAATACCTGTTTCCCAGAACATGCACCTAACCACTACTCTTATTTGCTAAAGCTAAACTATTTCACGAGCTTGTTATTGTGATCTCAGATTGCAAACAGTATGAGGGCTTGTAAGTTACAAAAGCAGTGGCCCTATCTGCACCCGAAATTCTTTCCCTTTAGTACTATGATAGCCCAGAAAGGAAGCCCAGCTTCGCTAAAGGTATTCAGCCAGCCTTTGACATGGTAGGTAAGTAATCGCCCTGTGAACCAACGAAGTACTACTGGCTAATTTGAGTCGACCGTAGAGCGCCTAACGATACTCTATGGCTAGAATTTAAGCATCAGTGAGGTCTATGACTTCAGACGGAAGACGTCGGATCTTAACAGGGCGAGCTGATGTACCATCCTTGGCTAGATCGTAAACCTCATCAACCTCACGTTTTTCACGTTTCATAGATTTTGGTTCTTCTTTGACGAGCAGCTTTTTTGCCTGAATATAACAGTTAGTTATGTTACTTGATAAAAGAAATTAGCCAAAACCTACGTTTATATCATCAAGCCTCTCCTTCGCTAGTCGGTTTATTTCAGCCATAGAAAGCCCGTCTAGGCTTGGTGATCTAGGTGGACTCCGTGGGATTATCAACTCTTGCTGAAGAGCCCCTGATTCTGGTGGTAAGCAAGGGGAGCGAATGGTTCCTGCAAAGATAACTTACTTTTTGATCTGTACCGAAATTGGAAAATGGCAATAGGCCCATGATCACCCGGGAGACGTTGGGTTTTAACATGCCTGGGGCGTGGAATCTTTGTACCAGTGGATAAACTAGAGCGGGTAGGTAATTAGGATATTGTGTGGAGGGAATGGGGATTGTTGTCTCACATAGTTCCATGGGAGATCGATTTGCCCTTTAGGGATTTTTCGGCAAGCTCGAAAGAAGAAGAACCTCGATCAGTCACCTTGTAGTTGTTGCGATCCTTCCCAAGATAGATTTGGCGTTCTATTTTAATCTTGATTAGCCCGAGGCCTTTTGCTGCTTGTTGATCTCTCTCAATGCGTTCTTTCGTCACGTTCTCAACTTGAACCCTCAAAGTTAGTATCCAACATTTATCAATTATAATTTTAATCTATACGTCCCAACTTACGGGTTTTTACTGTAGAAAATTCAAGTGCATGATTGAACCAGGATTTGGTCCTATCGCAGAATATATCTTTGCCATTGAGTATCGCCTCACAATGTCCGTCTGTGAGTTGGGTTTTAAAAATAATGCTACTTTGAATCCAAGTTGAATCGACCCAGGCGGTGAAACAAAGACAGTTGCTCTTGTCACTCCAGTCGTAGTCCTCATTTATGCTTATGCAGATAGTGAACTTGGTGTTATCGAGTGACTCGATGTATTTTGACGATGTCGGATGACTGGACTGGTGCTCAGGGACGTTGGGATCGTCATATTCCATACAATTTATATTGTTGATGCGAATGGTAATCTCCACACCGGGAACGGCTTCAAGGATGGCCATGATAGAGGAGTTGAGGGCGTAAAAGAGTTGTTTGTAGCTTGGATGATAGTCGAGGCAAGAAGAAAACCTACCTAACTCACGGGTAAGATACGTTGACGCAATCCAGGAATTAAGCTTGGAAATTACTGGGAAGGTTGGCCTTGATGAATTGATCTGCGTGATACTGCCTGGTGGTGAGCGAGAAGTTGTGGAGTTTATATTGAAAGAGATAAGAAAATAAACCCCGAGGAAAATATTGTATCTAAGTATCTAGGAGGTAGTTGATCTCTAGGCAGGTGGAAGGTACACAGGTGGGAGATCGTGTGCCCAAGGAAGGTACATATGCGATCTCGAGTCTGTGAGGAACTGCAGGTACGTGCCTGCTAAGGTTGTTCTTGCGCTTTGTTGGATTAGGGGTTTAAGAGGAGTAGGTGCTTAGGTAGGCAGTTGCCTACTAAAGCTGCACAGAAGAAGCAAATGGTTACATACAGTAGTTGTAATGAACTAAGGTTCCCTTTATTTTATTTTTTATTTTATTTTTTGGTTTTTTACCCTATCTGCGATTCGAAAACACACAATTTGATAATCGCGTGTCTAGTAGTTACAGTTTGTATATAAGCCCAAGACGTACAAGCTTCGAATATATACTTGCTTGGGTAGATGGTCCTTGGCCGCGGATCTTTATGTGGTATCGTAGAGTAAGATTATGATATGATACTCACGCCGCCAACGGATTAGCGTGAATAGTTACCTTCTCGACTAACACCTTATCCTTTGGTCGATTCTTCTTGTCTACTTCGAGTGCTTCTAGTTTAGCTAAAGTAGCCAGACTATCGTCCCCAATAAGCTTTCCAAACACGGTATTTAAGCCATCTAGATGAGGCGCCTTATCGAAGATAATAAAAAACTGTGAGCCATTGGTCCCAGGCCCTTTATTTGCCATTGATACAACTCCACGGGCATTATGCTTAAGGGCTGGCCGTATCTCGTCCTCAAATGTCCCGCCCCATATTGACCTGCCGCCTTTTGGATTATCTGGTGTAGGGTTTGCTGGGCCACCTGTTTGAACCATGAACCCGGGAATCAGTCGGTGAATTGGCGACTGGTGATAGTAGTTTGATGCACATAATGCTAAGAAGTTCTATACGGATGTAAGCTGTCTGATGGTATTGAAGCGAAGGCTTAAGTCAGATAGGTATACGTACCTCGGCGGTCTTAGGGACGCTTTCACAGAAAACCTCAATTTTGAGATCACCCTGAGTGGTATGTAGGGTGACGGACATTGTGTCGAAGAATTCTTAATGCCGGTAGCATATCCGGGAAACTGGGACTACGCGGTCAGGGCCCTAAGACGTCTTAGCACAGCTCTATCCAATGCTACGGGCTCGTATGAAACAACGAATGACGAATGACGAATGACGTGAAGTCGGAAGTTCAAAAAAAGTTACGATTCAGTAATAAAAAGTTGTGGAGGTCGCGAAGTGGAGGAGGCTAAAACATCCAGATCCAGGGGGCCTATGCGGGGCTAATACGCCCTAAATTGATTGGACAGGCGCTACCCAGTTAGGGCTGTTAGGTAGTACATACGTAGTAAAAGACAGTGGACTTAGACATGCAGGTCACATTTGTAGTCTAACCTTCATCTTATCTCATCATCGTTTTACCTATAGCTTCTTCTATCTACCAAGGATTAAGAACTACCTAGTGTACCTGACGTATTAAGAACGCGGGGACACGTGGGAGCAATGCCTGCGAATCATCCCACGATTTCCCGGAAACATAGGGTCCCCGCCGTAAAATTGATGGCGCGCTGGGGGGTTACATTGCTGCTGGGCGGCAAAGGCGTCGTGCGTGCGAACCTCCTACATACGCGGCTTTACATATTGGTGTGGTACTGTGCATACATATGTAGGACTTTACATAGAACTGGCTGTAGGTTGTGGGTTGTGGGTTGTGGGTTGTAAGCGCTAAGCATAGCTTTGAGGGCTGAGGTTGAAGGGTTGAGCTCGGTTTACTATGACAAATACTAATTGATACATAGCTCTATTCTCTTCTATAAGCAAGCTGTTTAGATTAGAAGCCCAATATTATTACAACTTTGCTAGGTAGTGATTAATGCCTAACTTGATGGTCTAATACTAAGATATATGTACGTCGGTAGACAATAAGATAACTTGATGAGAACGAAAATAACACTTGTGTTGTGTACATAGCAGCCTAGACAGGGGGTAGCCTTCAGGGTCATCAGCCTCATCTAGTTGGCTACCTAGGTTCAGGCTCCTACATAGCCCCCAAGCTAAGAACCCTTCTGTACATACATAATACATAGGCTTTCGTGAAGGTACACGTCTGCGTTGGAATAGGCTTCTATGCAAATAGTAGTCTGTTTCACTCACCCGAAGTTACACTCCCACGTGTGGCCATGCACGTTATGGCACCAATTACCCGTCCATTTTTTCTGTATTACGAAGTGATAAGATATAGTTATTGGAGTCGAAATGTTCGATGTCGCGAAGAGGCGGGATGTTTAGGTACCTAAGAAGGTAACGTATTTCTAAGTGGAAAAGACAAGTAGGTTACTCATTTTGGTGCAATGATGAATCATCTTTACGGCAGTTTTATATCGTATCTGCGATATCAATGTGTTTGGCTAACATCAATGGTTGATGTAGCTTAGGTACTTTTGTCGTCAGTAGCAGCTCAATTAACTCAACTACAAGAATACAGTTGCGCAAGACATATGTAGAATTTATAAGTGCACTGCAGCCAATTGTATCAATATATAGAGGTAGGTAGGTACCTTAGGTACACGGTATGTAGAGAAATACCCGGCGAAGTTAGTACGTATGCACTTCCAATTACATATGTAGTTGTCGGTGGTCGGTGGGTATCATTGGTACGACACGGTGAGTTGCTGGTACCTGATATTTTATACTCGGGGCTCGTTTTCATAGGTACCTGATATATGTCAGATAGGTACTATCTCCACTACGCCTTAACCGCCCGAACCGGAACGGCCGTCTATTGGTTTTAATTCAAAGATGGTGGAAGTCTCTCCAAATCCTCGTGCTCCTACAGCTTGCCATTTTCCCCTTTCAGCTTCAAACTTTCGGGCAGGTAGTATCTGTCACATTTTCCCATCTTTCACTACCAGGCAGTACCATGCTAGCATGCTGCCTACAACGATACCATGCTAAACTCCCTAAAACATCCTTAAACGTCCTTAAACATCCCTAAACATTCAAGCCTTTTATCTTTTACCACACATTCTATTACCCATACAGGAAGAATCTCTGGCTTTCTTCCCACCCCATAGGACTTGTGGGGTTAAAGCACTTAATTCTAGCACACGGGTGCAATACAATCGGTTTACTCCAGGCATATTCCGGGGGAGGGAAAAAAAGAAAAGAAAAAGAAAAAAAAGGTCCAGGAAAGGTCTAATTCAATGTAAATTGGTCTTCTAGAACCTTATTCCCCTCCCTCTCCGCGGTGAGCCTTTTAGCTGCCCGTTATCTCGTCGTATACCGACTTCGTTACGTAGCATACTCGTAGCAATACAAGCCAAATCCTAACAGCCGAGCTACGGAGCTACGAACCTGCCAGCTTCAACATCTGGAAATCGAGAACAGTAACCTCCAAGGGATATCCCACTTCGCTCGTTTTTTTTATTTTTAAATATCATTTTACTGTCAATTCACCTCACCTATTTATTAATATTTTGTGGAAACCGGGCGGGCTGTGACTTTACACACCTACCCACCAGTCGATCACCGGTCAATAGTCCAGTCTACAGCCCGTCAATTTCGCGTCCCTATCTCAGCCACCCGTCTCCATCAGCTACCGAGCAACCAAGTAGGTAACCAAGCTATTTGTACCTATACGTATTTACCAATAATTACTGCGTCCCGCCTTTTTGCGACTCTCCGCCCTCAATTCCCTTGACAGGTAACACTAAGCGACACCACTCTCGACGATAATAACTTCGCTTACCGATCACACCCATACTCGGATCTCGACGACATTACTGCGACGACTAAGATTTGACATGTAATGCGCGTTTCCACGTCATATCCCGGACAGTGCAGAGATCGCATTTCGCAAGAGGGTGTCGGCTTACAGCCGTCTGCGAGGAATAGATGCGCCCGGCCGACGCTAAACATTTGCCTTTTCTTTCACTTACCGGACGCAGCGCGTAAGGAGGATGGCAGAACGAGTGCAAGCCTTGGTTCGGGTTTCCGGCCCTCCAAATAGCAGTTTTTTAGTTGGGTATCCTGGTATTTCAGCGACGTTGGTGAGTTTGCGCATCAATCCCATTCATCTCGTCCTTAGCTTTAGCTTCCGCTTCCGCTTCCTCGACGCGGGGTTCGCGGGTTGGATAACCCGAATTCAGATTGACTCGAAGCCTCTCCAACTACCTAACTCGACTAACGCATGTCTGTAGCCGCGCATTGAGGGCAAGGTCGAGATTAGGCCTGCATCAGGGTATTCCGCCCCCGTCGCTATCTCTCTGGTACGAATATGTCTACAAAGAAGAGAAACGATCCATCCGGCCGCCGAAAATGTAGCCAAGCGCCACCTCGGGACACCTCGACGCGATACCACCGACGTCGTTGGAAAGGAACTTTTACTATACCGATGCGCAACAGGCAGGGAAGCAGAGGATGTCATGACGATGGACCTTCCATTCGTCTTGTTTATCCCGTTTGGACGAGGCGGTGAAGAAACCAACAGAAGGATACCGCCGGCTTCGTTACAACTCCCAAGCAGGACCGCAGAAACATATTATGAACTAGTAGTTACCGTGCAGCAAGGACAGAGCATCCAGAACAAATATGCGTTTCCGATCCCCTTACAACGATACGATACGCTATCGACCTTTGGAATGTATAACCGGCCCGAACACAAAGTCGGGACCTCCGATAACATAGTCACGCTCGGCATTTCGCTTCCAAGGTGGAGTTACGGACCTATGGACCCGATTACAGTATATATCAAGTTGGCCCCTAACCCCGACTGGCTAGCCAAGGCGAGGAAGGTGACCATACAGAAGATCACGCTCGCGATAGAGGAAGAGATTACGTATAATCCCGAAGGAGACGAGCCGACTAAGAAAGTGAACAGGCTACAGAAACATACACATACGATAGGAGCCAGATTACCGGAAGAAGGTTACGTTACTAATATGGGCATCATCTTTCCGCATAAGGACCTCAGGGATGCGAATGGAATCATTCGAAGGGGGCAACCGGCTTTCCCAAACTATGAAGTCACATCTTTCACGACTACATCTACACTCTACAAGATTGAGTTCTTCCTTACTATTAAGGTATGTTGGATACGAGCGCGGTGAAGGTTGCGATGGGCCTTGTTTGTAGAGCAGTGCTAACGCTTGGTATAACATAGGCGCAATTGGCATCGGCCCGTGATATCATCCTTCGACAGCCTATCGTTATATGTCCACTGGATCATCAAGCATGCAAGGAAGAAATGGATGCCATCGAACAGGCGGCGAAAGATGCATCTGCAGTCGACCAAAATAATCCAATGCTGCCGGCGAGAACCATCGTTTTAGCCGACGACCCGAAGGCTCTAGCATCTCTAGGATATTGCTTAGTAGGAGGTCAAAAGAAACCATTGATCGAATGAGAATGGCGTCCTACGAATTTAATGAGGCCGGGGTGTCTATCGTCAATTTCGCGTAATACTATACCCGAGCATTATGGCTCACCGAGTTTAACAAACAGGCACGTATTTTCTACAGGCTTTAGACGTTCGAATATTTGTCTCACCTAAGAACTTCCGTGGATCCGGAAGGCCATTGGCTCTTCATCAGCGTACTGGCCCGAACTGGTATGGGAGAAGAGCACAACTACTGTCACAGTAGTAGAGTGCTAGTCCATTGCACAATGCAATGGAACTAGGTAGTTGCTCATATTACACATACCTGGTAAGAAGATTAAGAGGCTTGGAAGGCTCTTCTAGCCCTTCAGCCCTAGTTAGGGTTACAACAAATTATACCCTCAACCCCTTAGGCGGTCTATGCAGACGGGCAAATAAAGCACAGACTTGATTCATTCGCAATCATATTCGTCCAGGGAGATTTCGGAGTGGGATGCGAAAACAGGCTCGGAGTTTAGAGGATGCGTGCTTTGATTGTAACAGCTTTGCGTTTAACGGACACGCCTACTGTCGTGTCGGATTTTGCGGCGTTACGGTCATGAGATATTCCCAAAGGGCGGTGCAAGATCGGAGAATAGGATACCAACGCATCGAATTTCGGGCGTTCATGGGAAATACGGTTATTTGGATGACCTCAACTTTACTTTCTCCCTTCCTATAATTACAAGCACAGAAATATCATCATGTGTTATTCGTTGATAGGCCAACTAGCCTAAGGATACGACCGGATAAAAGGAGAAATGCATTATGGAACCTATTTCGTGTTGCTACCTAGGCGTCTGTCTAAGGAGTTGATATTGTAGAAGTTGGATTGTGGGGATTGCATCTAGTTACACATACATGCGCCGCAACTTCATAATATCCAGCTTGGACAAGAATGAGTACATCTTAGTATGGAAAGGAATTCCAACATGAAAAAGTTTGGCCTATATCCTTGGCGCTATTTTAAATATCGCATAGGTAACTTATTACGTATCAGGCCAATTTTTAAATAATTATTTATACTATTCATCTACATATGGAGCAAGGGATGTATTTGCTAAGAAGCCTTGATTTTCCGATTCACCTAGTTTATTTACCATCTACCATGTAACTAACAATAGGAGGGATTCCATAGATGACGACATGTATTTATGAAACTTGTGCCCCGCCCCATCCGAGCTACCTAAGTCAAAATGTCAAAATGTAAAAGGTATATATAAAAAACATGCTGTCGAGACCAACAAATAACATGTATCTTATGGGGAGGGAAAGGAAAAAAAAGTTACCCCAGCTTGATTAAAAAGTTGAACATTTGGCAAAAGATAATTGTTTTGAGAGCTGCAGGATTCGAACCTGCGCGGTTTCCCATCGCGGGTTATATGGTGTTCTTTTGGAAGACCTAAACACGACGCCTTAACCACTCGGCCAAACTCCCATTCGTTGTTGAAGAACTTGACTGGTACTTTAACATATAGCGCAAAGTGCACAACTATAAGAATTTTCAAAGTGGTTAAATAATAAAGCTCAAGCTGATTGGATAACCTGAGCTGTCTAGGCTGACTTGGGCTTAGTGGGTCCTAAGCTAGGAGGATAACCTTGAACTAATTTTGCGCAGGCATAAGGCAAACGTCCAACTTTAGGTACCTAAGTTACCTAAGGCAAAAGAATAATACAAGATTAATAACCTTCGGTTCTGATGCCATATTAAATAGGTACATTTGATTAGAGTCAGACAGCATTTACTCTTTTTTTTTTCTCACTGGAAACAGTTCTTTTCAAGTGAAGGGAGATTATTTAAGCAATACTATTTCAAGCTTTACATGTGATAATCTTCGTTAATTATACATACTATCACGCAGATTCTAACTCTACCGGGGTCCGAGTCACCACTCTCCCCAAATCCCAGGCATAATGGCCTTTGACGACGACGATCCTACTCTATCGTCTGCTTTAGCACCGGCTGACGGAGGCCAAGGAGCAGATGAGGCTCCGTCGCTTGAAGATGCGCTTGCGGATGAGATGCAAGACTTCCGGCTGTTCGCCTCGCTCTTCGATAAGAAGCAGGCGGGAGGTAAGACGCTACGTCGCGGGGAGAAGGATTTCGAGTCGCATGGCACGCGTGCGCAACAGAGCGCCTTAGATGCCAGCCGCGATGCTATGCACGAAGTCTTGAGCTACACCCGCTCTCACAAGCCTAAGGACCACACTCGCGCCTGGTACTTCCCGGATAAATGGGCTGATGTGCCTCCCGCTGAGGAGACGGAGGGCGAGAAGGGGGCGGGGTTATTTGCTAGGGAGCGTGTGGTGGTCGTAGAGAATGAGATAAAGGGTCCCCTTGGCCAGAACACTGGCCGAGTTGTCACTGGTCTCGAGGGGTACAGGCAGACTCCGGGGTGGCTTAAGACGTGGCTATTACCGGAGGAGGCTTTATACCTGGTCGAACGTGGTTCATTGGATCTTTGGTGGCCGGCACGGGGTATCGAAGATATCCTCCCGGTGAAGCAGGACGAAGCGAATGAGAAGGACGACGAACTTGACAGAAAATTCGAAGACTACGAGCTCGGAATTCCGCTTAGTTTCCAGGCAGCATACGCACTTCTTATCGGTCAGGACGGCGAGAGAGGCAAGGTTAGCCTCGAGAAGTACCAGGTCTACGCCAACCTCCGGAGAACCGGATATAAAATCATGAGAGCGACTTCAATACCGTTACCGCCGCCGGTCTCCGCTAAATCCTCGTCCCAGGCTCTATGGCAGTGGTTATTCTCTTTATTCCCCGCATCATCGCGAACGCACGTACCGTCATACGGACCGCTCGTCAGGCCAGGCCTTTACCGTTCCTATAACCCGATTTTCACACAGCTCGCCCTACTCCCGCGACACACACCTACCCCCAACCCCCAAGCTTCCACCCCACCGCCGGAAGAGCCGTTCCGGATCCACTTCCACGTGTGGAAGAGTAGCACCGCATTCCCCAAAACCAAGCCACCATCTCCCGACTTCCGAATCGCAGTCGCAGACGCGCGCCACTCGTTCGTACCAACTCTCGAGCAACTGACGGCGCTTCTGGAGCACTGCACACCGTGGGATCCGCCCGAGGTCAAAGACGGCAAAGATGGAGTAGGAGCGGGGGCTATGTATCGTCGTCTTAAGCACGCGTGGCGCAACGCGATTGTCGCGGTCGTGGATTGCGGGCTCATTAGCTACATCCGGTTTGGCGAGATGGCATTTGGAGAGGAGAAGTTGTACGAGAAAGTTGGTGGGGGCAGGGGGGCTAAGGGGAAGAGAGGTGGCAGAGGCGGGAGAGGAGGACGAGGCGGTGGGAGGGGTAGAGGACGAGGTAGATGAGCGATTGATGCCTGGGTTATAGAGGATTGAACTTTTTGAAGGCGTGATTACTGGCCGTCGAGAAGTGATGCTCTCACCGATACCTGCGGCATTGATATCATCCCGCTTGTTGAATTGACTGAGTGGGTAGGTAGGTACCTTGCCCAATTCGACCTATGAGCTCAACGGATACTCAATTGCAAGGTCTCGAAAACGCAAATTATTACTTGTGTCTATATGCATCGATTCTCTTGGCGTTTAACGAATAGTCACGTTGAATATAACTATGATGATATGTAATTTCCACTTCTCGTATCTGGACCTGTCGTGTATGTCGATGATCAACTAACGAAATATATCTACCTAGCCTAATATATATCACTATTACGCGCGGACATCCGTCTGTTATCCAAAAGATGCATGTAGATCAAACGCCTTGAAAATACTTATTTTCCAAAGAATGAACGTCTCCCACGTTCTTAGTGCGGCCCTGAATAGCATCCCTGTCTATCTCGATATGATGTTACCGAACCAACACTAAGTCTGTTGTACATGGGTTAGGTAGTCGTCAGTAGGTAGGTACTTAACTACCTCCTACCCGAAATGAACTTTGGATCCGTGTGATATTCTTACGGTGGGGGAAATGTGGTGCATCTATGTAAGAGGAAACGACCTCGGACTCTTATTGAAGCCTTTTGTCTTTCTAGTCGCACTGTAACACAGCTGCAATCGTATCACTAATATGTATTGATTGTGGGCACATGATGCGAAACTACTTGAAAGAAACTGGATAACTCAAGGTAACCAGGTAGTCAAACTTGTGGGTTGGCTTATGGTAATGTAATACGGTTGGTGTCGGCAGATATGTACCTACATATCTTGTTTTACCTCTTGGAACACGAGGAGACGAAAGTTCCACAATAGAGTCCTTGCGTTACGATGGTATCGACAGAATTAAGATTGAAAATTTTTCTTCTTTAGAAAGGGTTTTTTTTTTGTGTCACTCTTTTTCGTGGTTTATTTGTTCTGTCCGTAAATAGATTTTCTTGGTTATAACTAACTCTAGATAACTTGTCACTTTTGTCTTCGTCACTATTATCACAGGTATAATAAGATAGATAGATAAATAGATGCACGTGACATAACAGTTAAAAGAGTTGTTAGATTTATATGACTACCTACCTACCTACTTGCATATTTGTACCTATTATCACATGTTTGAGGAAATAAAATACATTAGGGTAGAGGAGAGGGTACGTAGGTACCTAGAGACAGACTTCCACTTACTTCCACCAATTGATCTTGTTGAGTTCACCCGGAACTTGCAGGCAGGGGTACTCGTATGTATGTAAAGAGATAGATACATAGATAGTCTTGACCCCTGCTTCTATTGAATTGCCTTTCCACACCCAATCAGCCCAGTCCAGTGCAACTTGTTCCATACCTACCTACCTACATAAGAAATGAGTTGAAGTCCATGACTCAACTTACAACCAAACCTAACACTTCGGTATCTGGATTATGTTTACGGTATTATTGTTGTCATCGCTGAGTTATTAGTGTGAAACTTGGGAGAGTCCGAGTCTGATGAGCGTTTAGGCAGTTTAAGAGGGGTATTGAGTTTTATTATCATCTGCTGGCGGCACTTTTGTGTCGCCCCTTCGGTCGGACCGACATAGAGTCATTTCTATTACGCTGCTCGATTGATTGACTTACCTTACCTCTTCACTCGAGCCCGAATCAATCGGTCTTTGTCGCACGGGGCACGTAATGTTTATCAGCTGAGGATTGAGTGATGACATGATGGCGTAAGATTTGTGCATCATCGTACCCTATCAGGCCCGTCGATTACTGAGAGATATATAATCTAGTTTAGACATGCAGCATTAATACCTTACCTACAGGCTACAGTAACTATGATACATAGCTGTGTCCACGTTGCATCCTGGCCTCCATGCGTATTGAGAGTATCATGCGCCGAATTTCAAACTTTCTGTGACATCCCCACCAGTGTTTAACTCGAGACTGGGAAATAGATGATCGGGTAGACGCGCAACCCGGCAATCGAAACTGTTATTTCTAACTATATGCTTGCTATGTAGGTAGGCACATGCCATGCGTAGCAGCATCGTGGGGTCAACTGCATACTATGTACATAGGTAGGTGCTCAGTATCAATTAACTAATACTAATAGTTCCGGTTGGGGCTAAATGGATAGCAACGCTATAATTATTAGAAACGTCTATTATTGCTTAAAGCTGGTTGGTGCTGACCCATGTTAGTTTATTCCTTTTTTCGCGCAGGCATGTCATGTTGGAAGATAAGCGCGGCATAACACCTTAACCTACCTACCTACCTACTAACCTACTCTTGTCTCCAATAATCAGTAATTGTATCCACAGGCTGGGCTATTTAGTATACGTACAAGACAAATGAGCTCTTTAGCCTGTAGCATTTGATCAAGTACCACTGTGAAAGACGACCCTTGAACGTGCAGTAGATAGCAAGTGTTGAAATCTTGTCTTTAGTAATAGCTGGAGTTCAATATCAATAAGGACCCCTGGCGCCACACTACGCTATTTAAAACGTTAACATTGCAACATAGGTAGCTGTTGAAGTTTTTATCTCACTTGTACTATAAAAGGCTTTGACTACCCCCTAATCTAATCCATCTTGATGGAAGGAAGACATGTTGTGGCTAGCTAAGAATAACGTCCTTCCCGTTTAGCGCTTTTTAGCTTGCGATTTAGACAAACAAACGCGAACTTCGCACTCCTACGTATGTAAAGTCCTTAGTAGGTAGTTATCGCCAAGCCTTGTCTAATACTCTTACCCAATTCTATCCCTACCTCATACCATCGGCTCGCTCACCCAAACCGAATAAGCAGCATGTTTACCTAGGTAGACAATCTCAAACGAGGATCAAATGGGAACTTGATAGTTTTACCAGTTTTCCTTGCTTATTCCCGATGCAATGGGTTTAAATTTGTCGGTGAAGGAACATTGAGTAGGATTGATATTCTACTCATAGAAATTGCACGTTACACAATGCGAAGCGACTCTAATCCAGCCAGCCACACGCTCCTTTGGTATACAACCATAGAAGCCTGCCTTTAGCTGACAACATATTTAACAGGATAGGCAAAGAGGAAAGAGGTTTGGTTACAATCTAGATAGGCGATGCATTCGTACGTAGCATTATGTAAATGCCTACGTCGCACAGCCTGAGTGATAGCAGACATGTATAGTGAATAGTAATAATAGCGTCAGCTCGTATATTCCTCCCCTTGGGGCTCTTGGGGCGTCGCAAGTAGGTGTTCGGTATTGGGTAGGTAGCCTTAGGTGAAAGGTACCTACCTGCCTACATAGATACCTGTTAGCTGATTAACCATGTAGGCTAGTATTTAATAAGAAAAAAATAAAAAATAAAAAACATTGTACGTGGCTCTGTACGAGCACGACATTTATTGGACTTCCAACTTTCTATCGATAGTGCACTACTAATTAGCTAAGGTTGGCAAGTGGGCTGTATTAGCACGTCACCAATCAGCTTAATCAAATCTCTGACTTGTTCTACCCCTAGTCGGGCCTTAGTTTAAGAGAGCCTGTATTGCACAATATTAACCCCCCCCTGCTCGGGTTTCCCTTGGGTCAGACAACTTTGATTTACAAACGCTTACTTTTGCCGGATACTTCTTACACGATATCCATTCCCACCTTTAACCTTTTTCCACCTTCAACTTTTTCCCTCTAACTAATTTTCCCTTGTACCGGAGAGACGAACCGATCTACGCAGGCTTGTTTATTATCTTCCCCCCGTCTCTTTGGGTTGGATAACTACCTACCCAGGTGCCTAATCTTCTTTTCCTCCCCGTATTGCCAACTCTCATTTCCGCAACTCGCCATATTCCAAAACCTTGTTTCGGTAAGTCCTGCAAAACTACTCGTTCTCTTTTCTCCGCCGCGTATGCCCTTTTCCGTCCATTGCAATTCGCGCGCCAATTGGACCGTACGGTCTCGGCAACTCGACAAGTGTCGTCGATTAATTTTATTTCAGATTTATTACTACGCGACAGTAAAAAAACAAAACAAAAAAACGGTTGTTAGGCTTCGACATATTTGTATTTTCTGCTCGAGTCCCGCATTAGTCTGTTGGTCGCACTTGGACCTTATCTAGAAACACACTACGCTGGTCTTTTTTATTTTTTTATTTTTTCATTTTACTAACTCTATGCCTAGGATTAGTCTAGTTTCTGCTACCTCCGCTCTTTGACTTTAAGGCTATCTTGTCCCGCACGGCTTATACACAAAGTACCTAGTTTAGCTACAATCTCCCCAAACTCGCCTGCCGGGTGAGGAATAGCCAGCAAATAGTTAACAAGTCTTGTTTCGTGTCTTGCTTCGAGCATAAGACTTTCTTGAGTCTTTTATTCTCCTCTTTTGGAGATACCTGCGCATACCTAGTGAGTCCCGCTTTTTCTTGTTTCCATCACTTGGAATAACACAGTGGGCCTTGATTATAAGCAATCAAGTACATTGTCATCGTCCAGTGGCTTCCTCCTTAATGAACAAGACTAGGACTGTGACCGGCTGCCAACTGAAGTCACGTACTGTGTCATGTCGTTCCTGTAAATTTTCTTCTCAAGCAATCTTCTCAAGCAATTAGTTCTTTTCTGTACCGTGCTTACAATTATACACACGACAATGACCGAGTCCCTCCCAGTTGAATTGTTTCATTAACAATATCCTAGATATTTATTTTCCAGTCGCCGGCATTTTCAGTTGCACAATTGCTACTTCTCACCATAGCACTTTTAGATTTGCACGATTTGCCAACCATGGAAGAAGAAAACAAGAAACCGGTATCCCCCACCCGTATCGAGGAGAATGAGAGAGAGACAGTAGAACCTACTGTTGACGAGAAGTAAGTATACAATTCCCTTCTTAACATTCTGCCTCGTGTCAATTTGTTTATTTATTTTTTCGTCTTCTTCTTTTACTTGACTTTAAGCCTCTATCATTACGACGCTTTACCTACCCCCTTAGTGTTCACATCCTTGCATTCCTCTTCGCAACTCGAGTCAATCTCTTCGAAAAGGTGGTACACTCTTTCCACAGTTCCAATGCCCATATTGGCATCATCGCCGCTTCCTTTCGCCGCAGCTTATCAGTCGTAGCTCAAGTTGAGCCGCATTCGAGTACTTTAACTCGTAACCCCTACTCCACCCCCACCTCATCCTCTCACAATATCAAGTTAGCAATTATACTTATTATTATTTCTTCGTGCGCTTCCTGGACAAGTATATGCTAATATATATCGAAGGCGCGCTGTTCCTGTCCACCCCAAGCAGTCTGCACCTTTGGAAGAAATTGCCTCTACCGCCGATGCAACTGAAGCTGCAGTTCACGACGCTGAACTAAGCTCGCCTCCTGAGAGCAGCTCTGTATCTAGCGTTAACCCCGATATGCTAGGCGACGAAATTGTTGTTGGTACCCGCGCTAACGGCAATAAATCCCCTCCGCGTCGGGTCGCTTCTGAGCGAGGAGACGTCGATATGCCTGACGTCGAGGAGGACGATGAGCCTGTCCCACATTACCCGAAGCGCAAACGCGCATCGCTTTACAACAACCTTGGCGACGAAGAGTTAGAAAATAGCCAGGTAAAGGATGCAGATGACGCCGACGAGGTTCTAGCTAAAGGGAAGCCACGCCAAAAATTTGACGAGGACAGCAAGCATGTTCCTGTTGGTTACTGGCGTACTTCTCCAGTCCCTCAAATGGAAGGAAAGCACATGGTGGTCGGATTTATCGACGTGCGCGATCGCCTACGAACACGAATCAGGCCTAAGGCGCTAAACGGTGATCTTATTAACCTTCGACTATTCCCTATCCCTTCTGGTCCTGGTGGTAGCTGGATTACCTTTCCGGGCACCGTATTCTTAGACCATCTTATTGGAAGAGACCACAACGTAATCAAGGAGTATGTTAAGGTTCGAGCTGAGACGCTCCACGACCGCTCCAAGGAAGCCGACCAAGCCGCAATAACAGAAGCCCTACGTCGTCTAGAACGTAATCCCCCGCCTGAGACCCCTCAACCTCCTTCTATAGCATGGGGCCTGGATGTGCCCGAGCAAACACAGACTTCTCGCCCTGAGGCAAAGCGCCGTCGTTATGGTAGTAGTGTTGGCACTATCGCCGAGCGCGCCGATCGTACCGAACAAGCTGAGCAGGCCGATAATGCAGAGCTTATTGAGCGCTCCGAACGTCTTCCTATTATCCCTCATAACCAACCGGATATTTCCCAATTGCCCCGAAAACCCACCCGAATCCTTGTTGGCTGCTGGGCCAAGTCTACTGCGCAGAAAGATGAGGATAAACTTGCGGTCTATGGTATCTTGGGCGCCAATGACATGTTCCGTGTGAAACTCGTCCGCGAGACAATGGATGGTCGTTATACTGATGATAATTTCCCAAGCGGAGCAGGTGCACTGTGGATCTCATATGATGAAGTGCTTTTTGTCAATCATCTAAAGCAACTTACCAGGCCGGAGGTCAAGGAATATGTCCGCATTCGCCAGGCTCAGATTGATGCCGGGGAAAAGAGAGAAGAGCAGGTTGCGAATGAGACTAAAGCAGTTCATGAGGCTCAGCTACGAGCAGCGGCGATTTCAGCAGCCAGTCCTATCCGAGCTCCCAACCAGGGGGGCCATGGAGGTCCTGGGCCTTCGTCCGGCCTCAGCCGTGAGGATGTCCGTGACGGTCACGAATCGAGACAGCCCCGACGTGAAGTTGCGTCCCGAAACATCGAGTCAGCCCAATCAATGCGACATTCTCACCCGGAAGTAGAGATTAGACAGGCTAGTCGTAACACAAGCAATGATCCTATCGAGCGCGTCCAGGGTTATGCTAACCGCGAAGTTGCGAGAATGGAAGCGGTGCAGATGCGTACCGATCGCCACCAGGCCAACCGCAACTCTGTGGCAAACCCTGGAACCTTGGTGAACGCGCATGACAACCGGCGCGACTTCGATGAGAACATCCTCAAGATGAACCAGGTTTGGGAGGCTCAAGAGAATATGAGAATGAGACCGGCTAGCCACCACGGTAACGGAGACGTCATGATGCACCAAGGCATTAAGTATGAACGAAAGCAGACCGGTCCATTCAAAGACAGACTTGTTAGTCAAGGAACTATTATCAACATCGACGGCGAAGATTACGTCGAATATCGCGTCCTTACGAAGCCTTCGTTTTTCTAGACTCATTTCTTGCGGCCTTTCCCGGCGTGGTTAGCCGATGCATAGATTCTGATCGGAACTCGTCACCTTCACCGAGTCCATCCTTCTATATGCGCATAGCATTCTACTTTCTGCTTCCGGAGTTATTTTTCACGTTTACGACACAGAGTCTTTCCGCATTGCTTAGAATCAACCCCGATACCAAACTTCTATTTCTAAGGAGCATTCATGATGCGAAGTCAAACTTGCCCGAGTGCATATGAAACAAACTTTTTTTTTCTAACGAGGATTATAAGTTTCGGCAATTCTTTTTATGAGGACGGCGTCACGGAGGGAAAATAAGCCTAATTAATTGATGATTCCAAGCTGACGCGCACGAGACGCGCGGCCACTCCCGTGTATAATATTAAGGTTCGCGGATGATAACCCTTTGATTGAGGAGGAGTTCAGGAGGAGTTCAGGAGGAGTTAAGGAAGGGAGGGGAAGAGGACGTGCGGCAGCACTCTTGATGCAGGCGTCCGGTGGCGCTCGCTTCAAACGTGGCTGTGTAATATTGCTTCATGAAGCCTGCGATGATTTCTAATACGAACCGTTTGCCTTATGTGCTTTACTTCTTCATGTGCTCATAGTCGCTGTTTCGTTACTTCTAACTACCTTAGGTACCTAAAGTGGTATTAATACAAGCCAAATGCCCTCGAGTACCTAATAGGAGTTTTTCTTAATCAGGGTGTTCCACTCATGCCTCAAGTGCAAATCATCGTAATCCTGCTCTGATCCGAGTTGGCCTTTTGAATGCTCTGATCTGACATCGAGGTATTATAGGTCTTAGATCTATTAGGATTAAAATTATTGAGACTCCTATGCGTTGCTATCTCATCCCCAAATCAAGTTATCCTTCCTCGTTTTGACTTACTAGAGTATCTTAAAATAGGAAAGGGTTGGATGGCTTTCTACAGCAACGTATAGAAAGAGGAGAAAGAAGAGTTGTTTACCTAGAAGGCACCCACGTTTCACTTACATGAGATGAATATTTCATTATCAAGCAAACTCGATGCATCGCCATTTGTAAAACTTCTTTCATCCAATCTGAGACCACATGGTATTAGTCAGGCTAGGTATTTTCGGTATCTTTGATGTGTTGATAATCTATATGTATCCCCTACATAATCTAATTAAGCAAATGCTGCCCACGGCGTGCCGAGTACCTTTCCCTTGTCGTCTAGTCTTATGCCCTCCCCACGGAGAAGCTTCCGCTTCTCATCGAGAGTGATGCCTTCGCCGTCCTTAGGCCACTTCCCCTTGAACCCACCCAAGGCACCTCCCGTCGCCACTATCCGGTGGCACGGCACTTCGGGGGCGAATGGGTTCCGCCGCAGCGCGTTCCCTACAGCCCGTGGGGACGACCCTATGTGCGCCGCGAGTAAGGCGTATGTTGACACATGACCACGGGGTATTTGACATAGAAGGCTCCACTGCATTGGAGGGTATAGATGTTAGCGAGCTTTCATATTTTATATCATATCTCAGCTCTTAACTAGGTAGTCTAAATGATATGGCGCGTGAAGAACAAAAGCGAGGAGAAGAGAAGACAAGACATTGGCTTAGGGTATCCCAAAGACTCACCACTTTCTTTTCGAAGGGCGTACGGTCTGATTCTGTAATGCGTCTTAATTGGGGCTCCATATCTTCGGGAACAGAAGTGGATTCTTTAAGGACGACGTCATTAGGGATAGGCTTCGCTATCTTTTGCGGTAGAAGTATAGTGGCGTCTATAGTGTCGCCAGTGCGCTTCCGCTTTACGCCCACGGCCATAATACTCTCTCGATCCGTCGATAATTTGAAGTTGGTAGATGTACTCGGGGATACTATTTAACGTGCAATACCCATTCCAGTCAAGGAACGATAAAATAGGATAGGTTGAGATTTGAGATGCTAAGGAATTTATTTGAAACGTCTAGGTTGTGACTCATTTACGCGATGCCAGTAAAAGGGCGCGTCTGCCCCTCGTCTGACATCACAAAGACGCGACGCCATGTCACATGATTAGCCCCTATCTTCCAAGTCTATAAGGTCCAGTGGCTGAGCGCCTGTAAAGGATATAGTCATCCGGGTGATCAGGAGGTTCTTCCCGAATTTCGCTTATCATCTGGACAAGACACGCGTGTGTATTCTTCGAATAATTAATATTTGGGTGATGGATTAAGAAATCAAGCGTGTCTGGCATATATCTACGCCGATGTGGTTTATTAGAATACTTCAATACGATGTGCTTGTAGCGACGAGCCCGCGTTCGCCCGATACTGTTATGTTCCAATAGGGATTTTAGGATTGGAAGACGATAATCTGTCCGTATCAGTTTACCAAAGTATAGATCAGCAATATGCAGCTTTTCCTCGGCCGAGAAATCCTTGGTTAGGAATATAGCATTAGATGGGCAATTAAACAGGATTGCAGTTCCAATAGGACAATAACCATAACCGTTGAAATCATTGATGCTATAACCGGTACTAAGCAATAACTGGAGGGTCTCTTCGTTGCCCTCGTTACTAACTGCAAAATGAAGGGGTGTATATCCCATGCCACGTAAGTAGACTTCACTGTTCAGAACTTTGTAGCCTCGAGCTTGCAGTATTTTAATGACCGATGGCATTTTGCACATAGCGGCCATCTTGAGCGATGAAAATACAGCTTCACCCAGAGCCTCCCGGGAATCCTCAAGTTCTTGCGTAAGATGAGCTAGGGCTTCAGCAACACGCACATGCCCATATAACATAGCGATATGGAGTGGAGTAGCTCTAAAACTTTCACACCGCAATTGTTCGAACGCTTGAAACTCTCTGCTGGGGCCCCAGGCAGTATTTACTGTGATCCGCGGATCAACCACCAGAGGAGAGGCCTTTATCAGCTCTTGGACCATCTCGTCCGCACCATGTCTGGCTGCTAATTGAAGCGGTGTCAATGTGTCCGTTTCCCCACAGTGAGTTTGAAGGTAGTCTGGCCAATGTAATAGCGCTGCATTGATGGACTTCCGAGCTACCATCATACCGACACTATCATTGGCTTCGATGGCCCAGTGAAGAGCTAACATAGATGAATCATATAACTTATACGGGCTATTTCCCATGGAAAGGTAATTGATGGGAGCACCGTCAAAGTGACTCTGCCCGTGACTATACCTACGACTCCTCTCAAGAACCCTTTGCTTCACCATAAGTACGTGGGTTCTATAGAGCACTGAGTCCAAAGTCCTACAGTAGAGGCGACATGTCTTTGATAAGCTAAGAATGACCCTTGTTTCGTACAGATTCCCCCTAGCTATACGGAAAATAATATCACTCGAAAGCGTAGGCGCTCTGGTTGTATGGCTGGAAGAAGATTCGGGGGACTCGGAGGACATCATAGCGCAGAATGAGTGATTAGATAAACTGTATGTTGGAGAATTAAAATATAGTCTTTTTGGACAACTGCCTTGAGAGACTAGATGAAAGCCGTGCCAGCTGAAAGTTGACGAATATTTTATATTAAGTATACTTGGTATTAAGTTACGGGATCATAATGGTTGTCAGGAACTGTTCAGGTACATACATGTGCTTTTAGAGCAAAAGAAAAAAACAGTCTAAACACATGGACTACTAAAGATAGAAGGGAAATACGCAACAAAGGAATAATTTATACCGAACAAGAAACAATAGCAAACAACCCGTTTTATGGCTTTTGAGAGGTACGTTTTGAACTTATTGCTGATCACCTTTGAAGGGGGGTCGAATATGGTTACTTACCAGCTTAACCCTAGGTTAGGTACTTACCTACTTAATATGGCAATTAGCTCAGCTATGCGGAATATACCAGGTAAGTAGAGATTCACTTTCTAAAAAGGTGCTTACTTACCAGGTAGGTACCTATACACCACTTCAATAACCATTGGGATTAAGCATGTATAATCTTATATCCATTTCTAAGGGATAGAGTTGGAACTCTTTGATTATCCATATCTTAATAAATATTATTATTTAGATCCTATTAGTTGTCCTTCTGGAGCCCGCTCTATTTAGCAAAAGAACGTACTAACTGTAGTTCTATTTCAAACCGAAATCTTATGAGCTACGAATATGAATTATGCTATTGCGTATGATCGTTCTTCAGGGTTACATATTTGACTATACTGGGCTTTGTCAGTTGGTTCGATTCCTTGAAGGCTTGAACTGAAATCTTGCGTAAGAGGCGCAGCATGAATAAAGACTTAATGGTTGGAGATAAGCATGTAGGTTTCTGTTGACTGTACATTAAGCTCGAGTACCCTATTGGCCTAGCTACGAGCTCACGCCATAAGAAGCAGGGCTAGAGTAACAATAAATATCGTGTTCGTCATTTTAGCTAGTACTCGTTGCTACATAGTTTGCGATATTAACCAACTGCAGCGACTGTTAAAGTTATGCCAGATTTGTATCTTGCTAGGAGGAAGGACTTAGCTGAAAGCTGAGAGGCTAGGGTGGTTGAAGTATTGACACCGCAGGCATATGGGCCGCCTTGGGGTTGAGCTGAGTCTATGGCCGTGTGGTTCTAATATTGGACCTCCTCACTTTAGATACTTACTCTGAAGGATATATACCTACCTAATCTTATGTTAATTTCCGTACGTGTATCGTCACTCGGCGTCTCTGACGTGTAAACGCATTTAAATAGCGCGCTTCGGGTGGTCCTTCAAGACAGTAGGGACGGTCGAACTGTAACAACTCATATTTGGCGGGCATAAAGGAGTCACGGACACAATATGAGGTGTCATTTGTGGCTCAGGTACAACACCCCCTCACGGATACATGCCACAAGATCTACATTGATGAGGCTCCAAAGTCAGTGGTAACTTGGTATTTTAAATAACCGCCTTTGCCGAAGGTTGGAAAAGGGACTGAATAGATTATAATGCTTGGGCTTAAAGGTTCTATGCACGCAGCGTAGTAATATTACTCATACGGTTGTTCATACTGTACTCGAGCTGCATTGCTTATAATAGTGCAATCGAGATGGTAGAAGACCTGTGAGCGGCAAATTAACGGCAAATTAACGGCAGCAGGATGGTGATAGGAGGGCCAGTACCGGTAACCTATGCAAAAGCACGCACATAATGCAGCTGTGATGCTACATTATAAACTAAATATCAACTCAGACTCCTCAGCTTTGTAAGAAGTAGCTGCTTAAGCACGTCAGCAAAAACTGCACTTTTCACCGCCATAGACCTGAGCATGGAGTACCCCAAGATGCAAGTAAATCTTCACCGAAAGTATCTAGATAGATAAGATAGCGATGAATCTCCAGGAAACTTGTTTCCGTAACTTCGTGGTTGGTTTCGAAAAGGGGCCTTCCTTGAAGGGGCTCAGAAATTATAAAGACAATAGGATATCATTTTTATATTCCAAGTTTGTTTGGTGAGCGCTAGTTGTGTTTCGACATGCTGGGATGCCGTACGAAGCCGGCGGGATGTAAACCGTCAGGGTGCCGTACTAAACAGGCTACTTCTAAATCGACGACCTGCAAGGCGATGCCTTGTTTTATACGATCGACAACTACGTGCCATACGAAAAAGCTATGTGATTCACCGTGTTGCAAGGCAGAGTTGGAGCGGAGGGACCAAGTCTCCTCCAAGCATTGCAAGAAACGTAAGTAGCCTTTATGTCATATTCGACGAAGGATATGCCAAGATGTTCCGTGACTTAAGATAGTTCAAGATACATGCGAGCACTTTTGGGAGCCGCTATTCGACGCAGACCGCTGCCAGAACTACAAGCAGCCAGAAGACTCGGTCTGCTCTCAACGTGAGTAAAAATGTGCTCTTCCATGGTAGAGACAGACTTATCTGACTAGTATACAGATATAGAATGTATAACCGTAGGTTGTATGAATGGGAGGATGCAGTACTACGACCGGGACCGAGCTGGGGCACCACAATACAAACGTCGGAAATACTGCTTCAACCGTAAGGCTCATTATAAGGATCATACAGGATTCGTCGATTGCTGATTATTAGCAGACAAGTGTACTGCAACAGAGTGTCCTAACCAGCGCGCTCCTATGCTGGCCCCAAACCAATACCGCCCTTTCTGTGATGACCGTGAGCCGTGACCTTCAACAAAAATTCACAATACGGGCTAACGAGCTTGAAGATAACTGTCGTGCGGCTGATTGCCCTAACCAGGCTCTGGAAGGCAGTACATGCTGCCGAGGGCGTAAGTGAGATATATGATGATATATCTACCTACCTAACTAAACGAATCTCAGCTCCTAACCTGCTAGATAGATAAGTGTCAGATCCGGGATTGCATGCATATAGCTGCCTCCCCGTTTCCATTTTGCCTAACACGTAGGTCTTATATATCCGTATGAGACTGAGGTTCTTGATTAACTCGACTGGCTACCTAGACAATAGATGTGAATGGGGGCCGCCAATCTGCAACCGCCCCAAAGAACGGAACAGGAAATATTGCAGGGAGCGTAAGCAATTTACCTCATCATGACTTCTTCCTTACCTGCGGCAATACTTACAGGGATTAGACCTTCAATGCCAGACTCCTGGATGCATGCTGCAGAAGATCGAGGGTTCATTTCACTGTATAGAACATGCATGTCGCGAAAGGGGGTGTAATATGTCGTCTGGAGAAAACGACTATTGCGATGATCGTAAGCACATATCTGTTTTGCTTCGTGGGGAAATGGGAGATTGACAGGAATTGTCACCTCTTAGATCGATGTGAATGGGAAGAGGGGTGTGAATATGCGAAGTCAGGAGAGTGCTATTGCCCGCTCCGTAAGTGTTCCCTCTATTCCTCGGAGTGAGTCTATGTACTACTATAACTAACCATCCGGCCAGATTCTTGCCGAAGTGAAGGCTGCTCAGAGTGCGTTAACTGTACCGGGATATTTTGCGACACTCGTAAGAACAACCCGTCTGCTGAACGTGACTGGATCACTGATCGCTATTTTTTTTTTTACTAGATGCTTGCTCACGGTGCGGCTGCAAAGTCGAAGCTAAGCCGTGCTTAGAGAACAAATGCTACGATCGTAAGCTACCTCTCTGAGATGTAGATGGTGATATTCTAACACGCCTATCTATAGATTGGAAAGAGGATGTTGAGATGTGTGTAAGGGCAGAATGGGGTGACGAGAAGAGGGGACTGACTCAGAGGCTTAGCGAAAAGGATCACTTTATCCAAGAGCAGGACAGGCGTCTCCGAGAGCAGCATGACCAGCTCTGGAGGTTTCAGAGCGGTCAGATGAATTAATACTCATGTTGTATATGCGAAATGGTTTCTGGGGAATCCTGCCTACATAATTTAAGGGAATTATTTCGATGCATGGGCAGACATTGACGGTCAAGTATATCGTGTAATCATCTGTTAAATATGGGAACCCTGCCGGACTTAAGAACTGTGATAGAATGGTTTGGAGATATACTGAATTCATTCTTGATCTTGGATTCTAATACTATAGAACGAAGTAGCAATGGATATAAGGCCCCATATTGTGCTGACCCTAGAAATTTGAATTGCCAGGTGTATATCAAGCTCTTATTGACACGGGCATATCTGTGCTTGCACTCGACAACCTATCATGGCCCATAACAGTGGGATGACTTTCTCCTCACCCCCTACTTAATCACCAGTGTCAACTTCCAGATCGAGCTGGACTCCGTTGCTAACTTCATAGTCGGCAAGCGTAAGCATGTCTTTGAAAGGCCGCTGTCCTTGTCTCTTGAGCAAGATCTCGTGAGGCTCTCGGCCGATGCGCGCTGCGACCATGATTTTGAATTCCTTAATGCGATCCGAAGCAAAGCATGGGATAGCTGCCTTGGTACCCAGCCGGTCGTTGACGTGGACGATAATCATCTCTTCGCCACCGCCGGAGGGAGCTGCGGGTGCTCGAACAGGGGGCTGGGAGGTGTCCCCCCCGGTAGATTTCGACTTGGATTTCTTAGTAGACGAAGATGCCCCCGAATCACGTTCGCGATCGCGGTCCCGATCTCGATCTCGGCGACGCGGGGAGGGTGAACGGTTTCGGTAACCTCTAAATGAGCCGCCACGTCGGTCATCGTCTCTGCCTTCAAATTCATCGCGACGCTTATCCTTGAACTTAAAGCCCCCAAAGCCCTTTTTTGGCCTGGGTCGGTCTCGATCTCTACCCCCGCCCTCACTCCTATCTGTATCTCTCCGGTCCGAGTCTCTCTCCCCGCGGTTGTCACGTCGTCTTTCCACATCTCGTCCTAACCGGTCGGGATCATCTTTGTTCTCATCATTTCGGTTCTTCCGAGACTCGTATCTTGTACCTCGATTCTTATCATCATCATCTCGCGGTCGATAATTGTCGCTTCTTCTGTGGCTATCTCTGTCTAATCTATCGCGGTGGTTACGTGGTGATTGGCTTCGATCGTCGCTTCTACTCCGCTTGCGAGGGGGAGGTGAATCATCTCGTAAGGCGCGAGGAGATGCGGGCTTGTCTGCCATTGAGGTTGGCAAACACCTGTGAGATTTTATGATGATGATTATTTTGTAGTCTTGGTTGCGTAGTTGGAAGGTTGAACGCGAAAAGAAAGATGAAGAAATGATAATCCAACGCGGGAGGCACCTAAGAAAGTACCTAGGTACCGACCTCTTATGAGTGTACCACTTAGTAACTGCATAATATGCATAGTAAAATCAATGTTTTATGCATCAAGCTATTGCCCCTTTTTTACATCACTCTGTATTATAACCAAAACTGTTCAAGCAGATCCTGGTCTATACACGCTCATTCGTTAGATTTTAATTCAGTAAAGATAGATCTAGATTGTCTCTATCACTATATTGACCACTATGTTACTATATTCTTTTTGTCATTCTGTCTTTATCAACCTAACCGGTCCTCGATCGCAACTGGTCTTTACCCGACAGAAAGGTTTATGACTGGGAACCTATCTCGGTGTTTTAACGCGCAAGCTTAATCCCAAACAGTCGCCTCGTCCCTCTGTTTTCCTGGGACCATATTCCTGTGCAATAGTCCACAACCCTTACCAGCTTTAGAGCCTCCAGCTTGGGGAAAAGCCGGTTCGGGGGAGATTCTTCTATTGCAAAGCCTAATTCATGAAGAATTTTTATATCGTGACTCAAATAGTACTTCTTCGCACCCAGGTCCATCCCTGGCTTCATACGGGCGCAGCAATCTGCTTGGCTGACATTGAATCTTAAGCAAGCTGTATTAGTGAACGTGCGGCCGAGGAAATACCAGATATCTTTCCAGTGTGTTTTGTATGTGCTACCATCGTGGATGTCTATTGTAATCTCAGTAGCTCTGCGTAGGCACTTATTTGATGTCTTTATAACCTTGCTCCACGGCCTCACATCACACATGTTTTCGTTGAATCTATAAACCCCATCGTAGTAGAGCCAGTGGTCATCGTTGTCCCAATCCTGCAAGTGGAGATTTGGGGAATAAGAAACACCGGAGGATGTCATTTCCTCGCCGGAGTAACCCAACCCTTCGCCGTGAATGACTATGGTGTCTAACTTCGGGCTGAAAGGGAAGCTATTTTCCTGAGGAGAACCATAGTACGAGATGGCTAAATTCCGGAACGCTCGACAAATCTGGAAAACATTTAATTCGGCCCAGGCCCGGGGTTTATAGAGGATTAGCTGTGTTGAGATGTTTTGACTACATTGGATGTTATAGGTGTGGCGACAGAGCCTAAGGAGATCCCCCCTTAACTCATAAGAGCCTACAGCATATTCGAAAATATACTCAAAAACTTCACACGGCAAGTCAAGAAGCCCCACTGCCCTCTTCCTTCGCTTTGTAGGGCTGCTAGGTGTTGCAGTAGCCTTGTGACTTTGTTTTGTGCAGATTACTCCAGTGGTTGGTCCGCATTCGTTGTATTCGTCTGTGAATAGTGGTTTCTTTTTAGGAGACTATAGGAATATCAGTATTTGTATTTGGGTTTATTGACATCGGATGCCTAAACTTACCTGAGATTCTAGGGTCTGTCTCCAGGAATAGCATGTTCGTCTAACATGGCTCATCGATACAGGTTTGAAGTTATCTCCCGCATAACCATGAATGCTAGCGCGATGTTTTGGATGATATTGAGAATTGGAATTGCACTCATGAATGCACTGGAAGAGTGGAATAATTCGCTTTAGAGTATCGCTCCAGGGTTCTTGAAGCTGAGTGCTGACAGGGACCTTAAATGCGCGGCCGTGGTCGTGGTGAAGCTCCATTGCAATTAATAGAGTGTGGTTGTTGCAAGGATACAAAGGGTGCGTAAAATAAAATTGCCAATGTATCTAAGATATCCCTTTTAAACCCGGGCGTTAATGTGCAATGGAAAAGTCGAATATTTCGCCGAAGAAATTTTCTTTAGGCAAGATATAGCCAAATACAAATTAACATGTACCTACAAGATAGGCTTGAACTGGTTGCAGCGTAGTTGCGATAATGAATCTGACGTCTTAATAGATTATGCCTCAGAATACACAGGGTGCTTAAGGTAGGTTGGAAAAACGTGAAGAGTAGTAAATAATAGGCGTAATTTCTCCCAGCTATTGGATTATTACGCAAGTATGATTTGTGTCGAAGTAGAAGATGCAATGTATCATGTTCGTTACTGGTGGATTAAAAGCCGTGATTTGGAATCCCTTCCATGACAACGACAGCTATGATAGCAACGTTATTTATATTGTGTGAGTCATGGATCTTTTTTGTGTGGAATTGTTATTTTAGATGATACCGACAGAAAAAAGCCATGACAGTGTGGGTTTTAAAGGCTTGTGTTAGGTACTTTTCACCAGGACAAGTCGATACACTCATTGTCAGCTGTTACTGTTTTGGGGGCATGACACTATAGAATGAAACCTTGAAATTTTTATGATTGGTCATATTAATCCGGGAAATCAATGAGATTGTATTTATATCCTTCTAAGGGTCATTGCTATCCAGCTATACAAACAATAGCAGAACAGAATAGGGCGTAGTGGTATCCCTATGTTGCAGAGGCTTGCGTTTAGTAATGACTCATGTCTTATGTTGATGCTGCAGAGACCGCCTCATATGATCGATCTATCTTAAATATAGCTAGTAATATGGAGTATTATCGAGGTAGTTGTAAATAAATTATAGTCCTACTACTTTACTATGCAACTATTTGTGTAACCATTGGATGGAGCAGATAGTTTAGTTATAGGAATGCAAAAGGGAGAAATCCTATACCGCGAGGAAAAATGAATACGGCTGGATCAAGGCATTTAACAGATATGTATTACGAGCGAGAAAGCTGAGTCTGACGTGACTCCTGCTTGATTTCAATTTCTGGATAGAAATTTGTCCAACTTATCTCTATTTCATACAACATTGGCAGTTTGTCACTTAGCATTGGCGGTGCAGCTTGTTACAACCTATAAGAGTAGATGAAAATACCGGTTCGATACCGTTACTAGGATCCTGCAACACCAGGCTATGGGATTTTGAAAGGATATCGGATGAATGCTGCTATTCAATACACTGAAACTATATTTGCGATGCCATCCCCACATAACCCTTAATTGTTCTTGTGACTACACATTGTGTTGCTGGGTGACATTCCCATCTTGCTTGAGGTATTTTCAATATATATTTAGACGCTCAATATTCACATTTCTTTACTTAGGGCATCTAGTAGAAGATCTAGGTATATAACTAATCCTTCTGCTCTCTTCGTTTGTTATACATTTATTCTCTCAAAGCCAACTAGAAAGGGGTTGAGATCAGATAATAACTCTCAATACCTAGGCAGCTTGAGTACATCTCGTCAAACAGCATCACCATTTCTAGTTTGCCCAATAATTTGGGTACTATTATGCTTGAAAGATCCTCCTATCAATCAAAGAGTTTAGTTTGTGTAAGCTATTTCCCTGAGCATCATCACACTTGCTAAAATGGCTACGCCGATCCCCACTGTACGTATACCTATTATATGGAACGCCTCATAGAAATTGTCCTAACAATGCTTTTGTAGTTAGAGCATCGATACTTCGAGCCGTCTGAGCAGTTGACAGGCGCTGCTAACGACGCTCGCAAGACAAATCGATTTAACGGGAACTACCGAGGAGACCGCAACTTGTCCACTAACAAAGGTATTGATGTTCCCGATGAAAAGAATACTTGCTTGTGGATAACTGGACTACCTGGGTTGATTACTGTCCCCAAGCTCCTTGCTGTAATCATCAAGACGGGCAGGGTGCGTTCGACTGTAATCAACGGCCCCAACGAAACCAGCAGTACTGCTGCGGCATCTATTAGCTTCTTCAAACGGGGAGATGCCGAGATGCTTTTCAATGCAATAAATCAAGGAAGAATTATAATTGAAGGCCGGTTTCCAAGAGTGCAATGGAACAGGAATAGGGTTGGAGAAGAAGGTGCTCCTAGCTATGCTAGCCGTGTGCTTCTGATCGCTGGCGATCCACAGGTCGTCAATCGAAACTATTTGGATGGGTTCTTTTCAAGTAAGTTCGTTTACGAGATCGATGATATAATTGATCACGGTACGGTTCCTGGGTTTGGGGGTCCTATCAGTCGACTCGAGTATCGTTTTGGATCGTGGCGTTCACAAGCTTCCTTTGCTCGGCTAGCACTCAATCTCGAACTCAGAGGATTTTTACTAGCAGAATACGGTGAAGACCCTTGTGCGGTCTAATAATATACTAGTTTAATAATCCTGTTCTAGTAATACTGCCTCTTGGACGTAATGCCTTCGCGTAGATTTTGAGGTCCTCATTTTACTACTTTAACTCCGACTGAAGGTTGGTCTCGCGCTCTACGATAGATAAAGTGTCTTTATTCACAATAACTAAGGTAAAACTTGCCTATATTTTCAGTAGTTCAGTATATTTATACTTGGGGATATAATTTCTTGAGCATTAATATACTCTCTTTTTATACTATTACTAGGCCGACTAGAACGGGGTAGGGTCTTAATCTCATGATGATGAAAACAACTACCGCCTTGAACATAAGTCTAATTGTTAAATTGACTGTATATGGACATCATTACTTGCGCTGCTTCTTTCTCTTCAAAGCTGATTTCCGGTATGCATGATCCTGGTAACTCATTAGAGGCCGAAAGATCCTCAATATTTTGAGAGACAGGAGTGCTTGTCATCTCCACTTCAATATGCGTTGAGATGCTATCTGTTGTAGACTCTTTTCTCCTGGTTTCTTCGTCCTTGGATTGTAACACCTTCGGATTTAACAAATGCTCTGATGCGTCCTCGCGCATCTCATTTTTGATACTTCGTCGGTTTCGTCCGATGGCTAAATGTTTATCGCAAACCACATGCGAGCCTACACTTGGATTTGAGCAGTGGACACAGATACTGGCAACTGTGCGGTTTTGATATCTCGCGCGACGAAGAGCCAGATGTTTTGCACATGTTTTACGCCCTTCCATAGCTGGTTTTGGGCACTCAAGACAAAGGCCTGCAGCTTTGCGACGAGCGTGCTTAGATTTCGACGCTGCGCGTGAACGACTGTTTGTAATAGCACGATGCTTATCACATTCTATTAGGCCTGCCTTGACTGGGTAGGGACATTTGAGACATTTGGATTTGTAATATTTCCACATTCTGTCCCTATCAATAGCCAGGTGCTTACTACAACTCGCTCGCCCTTCCATAGCTGGGTTCATACAACTAACACATATACCTGCAGCTTTGCGCTGATGATAAAATCGCCTTCTTTTCCCAGGAAGCCCAAGCCCGTGGTCTTCACACAAAATATCCCCGTCCATTGCTTGTCTCTGGCAAGTACGCATTGGGCATTTTGTCGGCTTCTCTTTAGGCTCGAGGGCTGTTGGTACGGTTGGGGTTGATTGTTGCGTCGTGTCTGCCATCTTGATTGTTGCTGTAAATGCTGTGACGAAACTACAAATACCTAGGTAGGTTACCAGGTTTACAGGAATAACTTTCTAGTAGGAATACCTCTATATATCCATATTATTAACATATGTATGATATGATTCTGAATCGAGTTGTATGATATGTTAAGAAACAATGAATCGGTTTTCGCAGTGAAGCAAAGAACTTGTGGATTATTACAGTAGTTGCCAGTTATTACGAATAACTTCATATTATATTGTTACAAGTAGGTACCTGTTATCCTAGAATTGAAGAGTTTGAGGTATGTAGTACACTATGTACGTGGAGTCCCGAGGGCGTGGAAGATCATGGGTATTATTTTCGTTGTTCTTGATAGTGTATGTTGATTGTTACAATTAATGGACAAAAAAACCGCACACTTTAATTTATATATATTTAACTTTATTTAAATATTACAACCTTAAATAAATATTAATTAATAAAGTATATATATAAAGTATATGTTATTTTTTATCTAGTTTTTAAATATAAACATAAATTTAAAATAACTTTAAAAATGAAAATATAAAAAATATAAAATTTAATACCTTTTATTTAAAATGTTTGAAAAATGGTTTAATACCTTAATAAAGGTTCAAACTTTTAAGATCAAATTCTAATATATTAATGTATCATTTATATATATATAAATACTATTTTCAAGTTTTTACGATTTATTTTCGTTAAGTTATAAGCTTTTGAAATGTATATATTTTAAAGAAATTTAGGAAAAACCTTTATTTTTTTATAAAAGTCATAACATTTAAAAATTCATAACTTTACCAAATCCAACTCGATTAATACGTAATATACAATTTTGAATATATAATTGATTAGAGATTATATATAAAATTATTCAAAAAAGATATACCTCATGTTTATGATTTAAAGAAATTATTATATATTATATAAATTCCATATTAAATTATCTATATTTTTCTTACGTTTAAGCTTGAAAATAAATAATAAAAAATTCCTATTATAATATTCTTTCTTTGATTAATCTTATAATAAGAGTTTGATATTTATTCCTATTTTATTTTAAAAGTTATATATATTTAAAGTTTAAAGGTATAAATATAAAGTGTGCGGTTTTTTTGTCCATTAATTGTACGTGAACGTGAGATGCTGTAGTGTACCTATCTAGGTAGGCAGGTACCTATGCAAGGTACCTAGCTCTACATCCAATTATACATGGATGGCGGATCTATTTTGCTTTTAGAATTATCTTATCACCTCCAATTAAATCTTATTCGCTCGATGCTTTCCCCTTTCCCTGCGGGCGCATCGCTAACGAAAAAGGGAAGGTCGTTAGGATGATCAAGCACGCGATGGTGCCGGCTTGCTGGAAGATTGCTTGAAGATTGCTTGAAGATTACTGGAAGATTGCTGGAAGATAAGCAGCAATGGGTAGGTGGATCATGTAGTCGGCCAGGGACGAGGTATTATAAAAAGTGAGTTACCTCCGCGGTCCTAGGAGAGAGAAGAGAGGAGAGATCTTTACGGCTCACCTCCCCTCCCCCCCGCAGGTGCCTGGAACCACATTCGTATTGCCAAGATGAAGTCTCTCGCGTGTGTAGTCCAGTTATTGCTGGCAGCTGGGGCCTCCGCCGGCTTTACGAAAAATAAAGCTGGTATGCAAATCGGTCCAATTGACGAATTCACCATCCTAGCAGCCGGCAATGGCACCGCTGGTTGGGGTACTTTCCCTCAGCTGCTTGACCATTCTAATCCTAATCTCGGCACTTTCGAGCAGAGATATTGGTATGGAACGAAGTACTGGAAAGGGCCTGGGTCGCCAATTATCTTCGTCAATCCTGGCGAGCAGGCAGCTGATAACTTCAATGTGTCCTATACTACAAGCCAACGTCTTACGGGACTTCTAGCGGAGAAGCTCGGCGGTGCGGTTGTCATTCTCGAGCACAGATACTGGGGCGAATCGTCCCCCTTCGAGAGCCTGACCACCGAGAATCTCCAATACCTTACACTTGAGAACTCCATTAAGGACAACACCTATTTCGCCAATAACTTCGACACACCTTTTGACAAGACGGGGAAAAGCAGTGCAAAGGATGCGCCTTGGGTCTTCACTGGTGGATCTTACCCTGGTGCATTGGCCGGATGGATTGCTGCTAAAGATCCTGGTACGTTCTGGGCGTATTACGGTACTAGTGGGGTGGTGGAAGCCATAGGCGATTTCTGGCAATATTTCGTCCCTATTCAAGAGGCGACGCCTAGGAACTGCAGCTCCGATTTAACTACTGTCATCGATTACGTCGACCTTGTTCTCCTGAGCGGTGGCCCAAGGGAGAAGGCTAAGCTAAAGAACAAATTCAAGCTGGGCAACCTGAAGGATGCTGATTTTGCTGCTGCCCTTGAGAATGGCCCGTGGACGTGGCAGTCAGGACAGTTTTACTCGACGACCACTTTGGGATACAACCCTTACTACCAATTCTGCGATTATATCGAGAATGTTTGGCCCAATTCTACCAATCCTGTGCCTGGTCCTAAGGGGGTTGGCCTGGCTAAGGCCCTAGACGGTTACGCAAAATGGTTCACAGAAGTCGAGTTACCGGGAACCTGCGAAGGCTACGGGTATTTCAAAGGCGAAAATAACACGGACTGTTTCCAGTCCTTAAATGCTTCCAACCCCGTCTACCACGACCTTTCACCACGCAACGCAGGGAACCGTCAATGGAACTGGATGCTATGCAACGAACCTTTCGAATATTGGCAAGATGGTGCCCCTATCGGTCGTCCTAGCATCGTATCACGCTTCGTTAACAAAGCTTACTGGCGCTCGCAATGCCCGCTTTGGTTCCCTGAACTAGAGTACGGTATTGCCAAGGGCAAGTCTGCGAAGGATGTGAATAAATACACCGGCGGTTGGTTCGAGAGCAACGTGACCCGCTTAATGATGACCAACGGTCAGTGGGATCCATGGCGTGATTCAACGCTCAGTTCCAAGTTCCGCCCTGGTGGTCCTAAGGAAAGCACCCCTGAATTTCCCATTAGAGTTGTAGAGCAGGGTACACATTGCTCCGACTTGTATGGCCAGAACTGGGCCGTCAATCCCGGTGCTAAAGCTATCGCCGATGAGCAGGTTGCCAACATGGGAGAGTGGGTGCAGGAATTCTATGACCAAAAGAAGTAGGTCAAAGTATACATATAATAGCCGTAATCAATAATGAGATAATGCAATATGGCTTAGATCAAAGGACGCTGCGCTTTATGTCTACAAAGGCTTCGTTAATACAATGCGAGTTTCTTTTTCTAGAACGGCTTTATGTTGTCTTTACCTACGTACCTACGCATCTTCCATGTCATTCGCCCGTTCTTCCTTAATAATTCTCCTCTGCATATTCTTTGCTTCAACACTAGCCTTCCGCGGGTTCTTCGCTTCGAAAATTGCATCCAATTCTTCGAGGGTCATTCCCTTGGTTTCAACAAAGAAGAAATACATAAATGCCATCTCGAATGTATCCCAGAATACGAAGAACACGTAAAACCAGTAGCCAATCGAGCTGAGGGCGATAGGACCGACAAACGTGTTCAGGAAGCCGGCCGCCCCAGCAGTTAGTTTAAATGTCCCCATTGCCTTGGCCCGCATCTTGTTCGAAACTACTTCAGCCGGGTAAATAGGCTGCATTGGCGTGTAACCTGCATAGATGTGAGCATTTTTTGTTATCGAGAAGAGCAGTAAAACCCACCAGTTGCGAAGATAGCTCCAAAGAGGAAGATGAATACAATTGACATCGTAGCGGCAGCACTGTTGTCATACTCGACTTTACCGGCGGCCCCGGCAGCTACGAGAGCAAGACAAATGGTCATTCCCAGAGTGCTACCTAGCAACATTTTTCGGCGTCCTACAATATCATGAAGACGAGCCCCGCAGACCGAGAACACCCATCCAATTACAGAATATACGATATTGAGGATCTATTTTGAGGTGTCAGTGTTTAAAATGGTATTCTAGAGTAAGAGTCTCGTTGAGGTAGGTACTCACTAATTTCGTATTAGTATCGGTGATACCAATGCCATCTAGCATGGTAGGAAGGTAATAGCTAATGATACTGAAGCCATAAGTCAGCACTAGGTTTTACTCTTTAGTTCTCCGGCGACGTACTTGTTCCCGCTGAATTGTCCAAACCAGGAGAATGCCACGTTCAGCATGAGCCTATACCTACTTGAACGTGTCTCAATGAGGACTCTAAGGTCAAGAAGATCTTTCCAGGTCGCTCTAGGCGCGCCCTGAACCGTCCCCAGCATTTCTTTCATCTGCAGAGCCACAAGGGGATGGTCGGGATCACCGTTAGTATGGTATCTAGTGATAATATCTCTGGCTTTTTCATGTTGATCATTTGCAATAAGGTACCGCGGTGATTCGGGGAAGAACTTGATGACAAGGCAAACTATTCCAGGGCACACCATCTGGAGCCATAGAGGGATGCGCCAGTCTAGGTCACTACCATCTGCGAGATGAAGATGGCACGCGTAGACGGAAGAGGTAGCCAGGATTGAGCCAACATTATAGAAAGTATTGTATGCTCCCGCAATAGTTCCTCGGTATGCAGCTGGAGAGATCTCAACGAGGTAAAGCGGAGCTGCCGTGTGCGCGCAGGTAGCGAAGAACGAAAGAAGAAAACGTCCCCCAATGAACATAGGCAGGTTGGTAGAGAGGGCCGTAATAATGGTACCGATACAGACACCAAAGCAGCCAAAGAAGATATGCCACGTTCGCCCGTACCAGTCTGTCATCCAGACAAAAAGAGCACCACACATTTGGCCAACCTAGGGTGGTTAGCTCCTAGCATGACAATCAATGCTTGAACCACTTACTTGGAATATAGCAAACACAATCCCAGTTGAAGCATTGCCTTTGACCGGAAGACCAAAGTATTTGGTATAGTTCGGAAGAGCCTGCAAGTAGTGTCAATGTAACCAACTCGAGATTACTTAGATATGGAACTCCGTGCATCGCTTATAATAAATAGCTTAGATAAGTAGACGGCGCTTACATTAATAGAGCTCATCAATGAACTGTCGAATCCTACGATAATTAATATCAATGCTGAAATACTTGGACAGAATATATAAAACATACTAACCATTCATAGTAGAGCAAAGAAAAATCATCCCAGCTAGAAGATAAAGCTGGATATAGCCAGGACCTCGAGGATTCGGCTTGTTTGTCGCCATGATAGCTGCATATGTTTCTGGACTGGGCTCGACCCCATCGACATCGTTGAGATTAACGTGCTGTCTTTTTTCATCCATTGAATCATGACTCAAACCAATCTTCAACGCTCTAGAAGCCTGTGCATCTCTAACCTGGTCCGCCATGGCTAAGGAGGTGACGGATAGGAAAGTTTGCTCTCTTGGCCAAAACGAGGACGATTCAGAGTTAAGACTTACACGAATCAGCACGAGGTCATCGTCTTATACGGGTTTGCACGAAGCGAGAAACCCGGAGAAAACTTATCAACCCCGGCTCTCACCCCCCCTGATACGCCAGCCCCAGGAACACGGGTACCCCATGGGGCCTGTAAAATTCCCACGCGATGTCTTTAGAAGGTGGGGAGCCAAGTGATACCATTCAATCTGGGGTTATGTTGCGACTCTGAATCAGATGTGATTGGCCCTCGGGACTTTGATTTTCCAGGCATCTAGATAGAGGCCTCTTTAGTGGGTGTAGCGTCTTAATTTAGGTACATACGAAGTACGGATTAGAATGCGGTGTTATATAAATCCCTCTTCCTAAAATAGAATGCGGTCGAACAAACCACCGACCGCCACCAAGCGGTAAGGCCCCTATCGTCAATAGAGTTGGTTGTAGTTTGAGGTATTGCGGGTCTTGAATAATTCGAGACTCATGACATTAACCCCTGAGAGCTATTCCTTGGAGAAAATAGCTCTTAGCAAAGGAATTCCAATTTGGATGTTTGCGTACGAAATAGTTACCTGTTAAATCATAGTAGTGTAAGTTAGGGGTCAATCGGTTGAGCGATCTTTATGTCGGCTCTGTAGAAGTACGGGTACCTATTAAATTACGGTGGTATTGACTTTACAATATTTCCATATCAGAGGATTAGTACTGATTTGACCTCTCTCCTGAGTTCCCAAAGCTGGGCGACTATGGGTCCAATATGGAAATTGGCAGAAGGTATGCAATGATCGATGCCGAAAGGTTATTTAGAGACTTGCTAATATTCCGCAGTGAATGGGCATAAAACTCAAGAGAGTTGTTGGATGGTCTTGCATGGAAAGGTATATGATGTAGGTTATCAGGGTGTAGAGTGTACGTTTCCCATGTGCGTTGAGCTAACTTGACATGATTAGATCACTTCATTCGTCCCAAAACACCCTGGAGGGAGAAGTATTCTGCTGAAGAATGCAGGACAAGACGCTTCGGCGGCCTTCGACTCGGTTCATCCACTCGAGATACTAGATGAGTATCTGACGCCAGACCAAGTGATAGGGATAGTCGAACCATGCGACGTTGTCGAGGACAAGAAGGCGTGGAAAGCTAAGCATGATTCGTATCTAGGATTGAAGGACACTCCGTCAATTACGTTGCCCCCTCTTGCATCGATGTTGAGTGTATCTGAGATTGAATCGCTCGCGATGAAACAACTATCACCCAAAGCGATATCATATTATGTCTCTGCCACTGACGACCAACTCACAAAAGAAGCGAACGGCCAAATATACCGCTCTATCCTCCTGCGGCCGCGGGTCTTTATAGACTGCACAGAGTGCTCGCTGGAGACATCGATATTGGGGAACAGGGTAGGCCTACCAATCTATGTCGCCCCAGCTGCCATGGCTCGTCTGGCCCATCCGAGCGGAGAAGCCGGAATAGCTGGCGCATGCTCAAAATTCAACGCGCTCCAGATCATCAGCAAGAATGCCTCGATGTCGCCATCGGCAATCGTGAGTGCTGGGCCGGATGCAGTTTTCGCGTGGCAACTGTATGTGCTCAAGGACCTCGCAGCAACCGAGAGGACTTTAGCCCAGATCCGCAAGATCCCGCAGATTAAGTTCATCGTCCTGACGCTGGACGCACCATTCCCTGGAAAACGCGAGGCAGACGAGCGCTTCAAAATGGCGGAGGCGGCAGGCGGGGCGTCGCCGCAGGCTTGGGGGACGGAGTCGGCGTTGACGTGGAGACAGACGTTGGAATGGCTGGGTAGGCATACGAGCTTACCGATAGTCCTCAAAGGAGTCCAGACGCATGAGGATGCATACGCCGCAACGCTGTTCCCTGCTGTTAAAGCTATTATCGTATCGAATCATGGCGGCAGGGCACTTGATACTGCACCTCCGCCAATCCAGGTGCTGTTAGAAATTCGAAAGTTCTGCCCGCAGGTATTCGACTGCATCGATGTGCTCGTTGATGGGGGTGTCAAGCGAGGTACGGATGTCGTGAAGGCTCTAGCGCTAGGCGCGAAGGGTGTTGGGATCGGCCGAGCCGCTCTCTACGGACTCTCAGTTGGAGGAGAAGAGGGTGTTGAGAGAGTGCTCAAGAGTAAGTGCCTAGACTCAAGTCAGGGGGTGCGTATATGATATCTATGGCTGACACAGTATAGTTTTAGCCGACGAGACCCAAACGGCGATGAGGCTACTTGGCGTGAAGGATGTGTCAGAGCTTAGCCTACGACACGTAAGTCATAGCGTACCTCTCTGTTCTGACTATTTTGATTAACCAATCAATAGATTAATACAAGTGCTTTAACATCAAGGTTGTTCGATGGGCCTTCAGGTCTCGAGGACATCGAAAGGAAACTCCAGTCTAAATTGTGATGTTACTGGGACTGATACAATGGGTTAATAAATACCTAGGAGGTATTCGTGTTATAAAATAGGACGTGGACTTAATAAAATCTTGAACCCCCTTAAATTGTCTTTTGATGTCCAGTAGGCCAATGAATCGCCTAATAGGTAACTATAGTATACATACTTATTCGCTTTTAAATCTCGCTTCATTGAGCTGCAAAGAAAGCTCCTTGAAGATCATCATCCATCAGAAACGAACCCCAGTCCAACTCAGCGGTAAGCTGCTCATCATACCAACCGAAGAAATTCGAATCTCCATCCTGGGATGGGGTTCGGCCAGCAACTTCTGCTTCACCGGTAATGGCTTCATATATCGCTGCGACTATATCAGGTCCCCTATCAGAAGCCCGCATCCACGGCTTCATTTCCGAGAAAGTTTCGAGGGCTTTAACCAAGCTTGCACGACCCGAGGCCAATGACTCGGCATTTGGATCGGGGTGCGATTGCTCAATCACGATGGAAAGCAGAGGAATCATACAGGCTTGAAAAAGGTACCAGGCCGAATTCCAGACGTGAATTCTGTTGGGTGTCCAGTAAAGTGCTATGGAGTCGATAGCTTCACCCGCGACGCTTCGGCAAGTATCAATAATCTGAAGTTCTTCGGCGCTAAGCTGCGCTTTTTGAATGCGGCTATGTGCAAGATACAATATTAGAGATCGCATTAGGATTAAACGTATATTAAGGTAGCGGTTCCGCACTATCCGAGTAGCAGTCAGTATATGGCTCTTTCAACGGTCTTGGTATTAGTGACAACTCCCTATCGACTCTATCATGTAGCCTTGTCTCTCGTTACGGAATAAAAAGGGGCCAAGGGAACTCCGAATGCTACATACTAAATTCGCGTGCAATGGTGAGACGTGATGGCGAGTTTGTCGGTGACCGAAGAACCAGAGGTATAGAGGCGTACCACGCTTGTAACTCTTCATCATAAGAGACTGCCTCGGTGATCGTCAGCCGACTGAACCGCGCAAAGCGATTCTGTATGCGGTTGCACGATAGGCAGAACTGGAGACTAGCAGATAACGACATTGCCATATGATCATTTTCAGTTAGAAGACTAGGAAATAAAGTGTCCATCGTGGTGCCCTCCCATCTACCGCAGGTTGGACGGCCTAGTGTCATACTTGCCCAAGTATCGAGGCAGAATAAACTCCACCAAGTCCTACGTTTGGTTTCGGCCCGGCTTAGCTTCGTATCCTCCTGATCTTTGCTAGCGGTAGTATTTCGGTGTCTAGACTCTCTATGTAAGCCCAGAGCAATAGCAACACGGTGTGCGGCACCAAGGACGGCATAGGCCATGTTCGGGGCATTTCGATAATGCAAGTAGAGGCCCCCAAGCAAACAGAGAGCTTGCAAGCTTTCTAGATTGCCGGCGCCGAAGCTATCGAGATCTAAAAAGTTACGAGCCTGTTCGTAGTATTGCTCATGAAGAGTGTCGCTCCCGGAGGCTATAGAGCCAAGGGTTATCACCATATTCAGCAGGCCGAGCCAACCGGGATCTCTGCGATGCCTCAAGGAGTAGGAATTCCGGAAGTCGTCTTCGTCTAGCATAGGAACGATTGGATGGATGTGCTCGAAGTAGAAGTCGATACATCGTTGCTCTTTGAGAAGATGGGTGCTCAAGTCCCCGCCCATAAATGGTACAGATTGAGGCTGAGGCTGGATGGGAGTCTCGGACCATTTCTTGGCTTGCTCAGCAACGCGATGCTTCGCCGAAGGACACAATCGGAAAATTGCTCGGAGAATGGCGCTGATTGAAGTCACTCCTAGATAAGAGCGGCGGTGTTTGTCGGTTGCGAGATTGATAGCGTTGATATCATCGGCGGCCTGCAGTACAGGCGGCTGGTGACTTGACTCGTCCCATTGCCGATCGGCCGCAGGCTCGCCATTTTCAGATACTTGAGCAGAATCATCAGCCGCTTCGGCATATTCAGCAGGCCGGCTAACTAAGTCCACCGATGGCCCTTTAGATACTGTGTTTACGTGAAGGATGTCCAGCAACTCATCGCGACTCTTGTCAATGAGCTCGTCCACGGATACCTCAGGGAATAGTCGCTCCAGGATCTCTGTTCGTGACCTTAATCGCTCTGATACCTCCTCAAGGGTACTAATGCAGTCGCGTAAGTTATATATATAGAATTCAGGGGGCCCGAAAACGAGGAACCCCCAGTTTAGAGTAGGCAGGTAGGCATTGAAATGGTTACCTTCTGCTGACAGCATTCCTCTTGTTTCGCTGCCGATAGTTACATAGGTGTGAGACCTTGTAATACGTGCAAGAGCTATGATATGTGTCAACATACAATCCGTGGGATATGCGATGAGGCTACTTGCCTACATGGATGGCCACCATCACACTTAACCTTCCGCCTAGGTAGTGTAGCCAGTCAAGCCTTAGCAACCGAGTCAAAAGGGGGATTCTTGGCGTCACGCACCTCGTACATTCCGAGCACGACTTATTAAGGCGAGCTGGTGCCGGTGGCGATGGGCTCGTTTTCTGATGGCTGCTGAAATTGTGGAACATCAACGCAATGGGACATAGTCACGTATCTGTGACCACTCATTCATCGAAGGGGGCTTCATTGAAGGGGGCTTGGTGTGATCAGGTGAGATTCCCCGGAGGAACTGGACAACAATGTGGAGTATCGTGAAAGCCCTGCATAAGACAAGCTTTTAATTTGATATGTTGGTTTAGATCAAGGCTCATCATGCAATAGTAGAGGTATTGCTACAAACAGATAATTTCCCCAGTTGCTCCCCGCACGAAGAATTAAATTTCCGTATGCCAGAAACAGCCTTCCAACTACCAACCTTCAACCTTCTACCTTCTACTTCTACCTAGGTATCTACCTACCTACCTTAGAGGTGCCTAGGTAGTTGCAAGCTATCGATCCGAACCTTGGTATGTCTCGGTCTCTGCATCCCGATGCGGGTTTTTGAATTGTCCGCTCAGAAGGGTCCTAATACCGTCTTGCAATATGACAGGGATGTCATATACGACAACCCTTATGGACCTCGTTTGTACCTATCCCGAACACTTGTACTCCGAATCCATCGGGTACCCGTACAACCTCATTCAAAGGGAGGACATTCTATAAATCTGGTATGGCCCATTCCAATTTGAAAACGGACTTTGACATTCTGGGTGTCATCTGGCCAATTCGATCATAGTTTTACCTGCCATGGCTTCCACCAAACACATTCTAGATCAGGGGTGGACTTTCCAGCAAAGCAACGGTTCCTCAGATGACTGGCTCCCGGTGCAAAAGGTCCCAAGTCAGGTTCATATAGACTTACTAGCCAACAGCAAGTAAGGATAATTGTCTTCCTTTTATAGTATCGTTGCTTTTATTTAGTATAAGAGAAAATGCTTACCCATCAGTAGGATCCCAGACCCGTTCAATGATCTCAACGAACTAGCAGTACAATGGATAGCTGAGAAGGACTGGACATACAAGGCCCAGTTCAAGAGACCCCCACATCCTGTAGTTGATGAGTCGCTAATCACGGATGTGGTCTTCGAGGGTCTCGATACCTTTGCGACAGTACTGTTGAATGGAAGTGAGATCTTAAAGTCAGATAATATGTTCTTGTCTCATCGAGTAGAGATCTCCAACCTTCTTAAGGATGACAATACTCTCGAAATCAAATTTGATTCGGCTTTGTTACGGGGCCGACAGCTGGTAGAAGAGCACAGTCATGAACACACATTCTACGTACGGCAAACAGAAGTCGGTCGCGTTCCCGTGAGAAAGGCCCAATATAATTGGGGTTGGGATTGGGGACCGATACTCATGACCGCTGGGCCCTGGCGGCCAATTTATCTGGAACAATATGTCTCAAGAATTGATGATGTTTGGACTCATTACGAAGTTAGTGAAGACTTGAAAAAATGTTCAGGCCGCATCTTCGCCAAAGTCGCCGGTGCAAGTCAAAAGTCAATCGTACTTTCAGTATCTTTACAAGGAACGACTGTTTGGGAAAAAGAAAGCACCATTGACTCCGATGGGCTTGCTGAAACGGAGTTCCAGATCGACAACCCAGAGTTATGGTACCCATTTGGTTACGGTCAGCAAGTCCGTTACGAGCTAAAGGCAACCATGATTACAGGCGATGAAAAGACCAAGCTAATTGGTTTCCGGCGAAGTGAATTGATTCAGGAAAAGGACGAGTTTGGCAAGTCCTTTTACTTTCGCATTAACGGAATTGATGTGTTCGGTGGTGGATCGTGTTGGATCCCCGCCGACAGTTTCCTTTCACAAATCCCGGCACAACGATACCACGACTGGATGAAGCTCATGGTAGAGGGGAACCAGCATATGCTTAGAATCTGGGGCGGTAAGAGATAAAATTGGAATATTCAATCTAGCATAAAGCCACTGACTAGTGGTTATAGGTGGAATCTATGAGGACGATACCCTTTTTGATGCTTGCGATGAGCTCGGAATCCTTGTATGGCACGACTTCCAATTCGCATGTGCCAGTTATCCAACATATCCCTCCTATTTAGAATCCGTTGAACAGGAAGCACGACAGAACCTTCGCCGACTGAGGTCTCATCCCTCTTTGGTGATATGGGCCGGAAATAATGAGGATTATCAGGTCCAGGAGCGTTATCATCTTGACTACGACTATGAAGGGGACAAAGATCCCCAGTCATGGCTGAAGTCCAGTTTTCCGGCCAGGTACACATACGAGTATCTACTACCAAAGATCATCAAAGAGGAGGATCCATTCATGATATATCACCCCAGTAGTCCATGGGGGGATGGTAAGCCTACTACTGACAAGACAGTAGGTGATATTCATCAATGGAATAGTAAGTCACGGATATCTAATTCATATCGTTCTCCTTTCGTGCTAACAATACGAAGTATGGCATGGCGCGATGAATAGATATCAGGAGACCCATCTACTTTCTGGTCGGTTTATCAGCGAGTTTGGAATGGAGGCTTACCCGCACCTCGAGACAATTCGTGACATGATAAAAGACCCACAGCAACAGTACCCGGGATCCATGATGATGGACTTTCGCAATAAAGCTATTGATCACGAACGCCGCATGGTAACATACGTTGCGGAGAATTTCTTGGTGAAATATGACCTTCCGTCATATACTCACCTCACGCAAATTGTTCAAGCGGAAACAATGCACTTCGCCTACAAGACATGGCGCCGAGAATGGGGCAAACCCGGGGCCCGTAAGTGTGGGGGCGTTTTGGTATGGCAGCTGAACGACTGCTGGCCAACAATGAGCTGGGCTGTGGTTGACTACTATCTCGTTAAGAAGCCAGCTTTTTATGCAATTGCGAACGCCTTGAAGCCATTGGCTGTGGGCGTGTCTCGAACGTATCACGAATGGACAACAGGTCACGCCGATCCTACTTCACCGTCTCGAGACACGAAATTCGATCTTTGGGTCGTAAGCAATCGACAAGAAACAGCCCAGCTCGAAATAACCCTACGATTCATCTCGGTTCGGACAGGCCAGGATGTTCAGTCCCCTTTACAACTTGGCACCGTATCGACGCAGCCAAACAGCACAACAGAAATCTTTCAAGATCATGCTGCCCCTGTGGTAGAATCTCAGTTAGCTGACACTACGCGCCCATTCGACCTAGTGAAATACGATCCCTATATAATCCATGCTATCGCCAAAGAAGATGGCAAGGTGATTGCGACAGATACCGCATGGCCGCAGCCACTCAAGTACTTGGACTTCTCCAACCGGAACATAAAATTCAAGGCTCTATCTACCAACAAAGTTGTCATACTCTCTACTCGCCCGGTAAAAGGGTTTGTTTTCGAAGAGACACGGGAGGTAAAACTAAGCGATAATGGGTTCGATCTCGTCCCAGGCGAAGAGAAGATTGTGGATATATTCGGGGCAGCTTTGGACTCTTTACGCTACACCTACATTGGAGCGCCAGAAGGGTCTTTGAAAGTATCGGTGTCTACGTCGGAAGGGAGCTGGACAACGTCGGTAGTCAGTCTCGTCTCGAAGATCACCTCTTGAGAAGCTATGAATAAGGAGAGTATTTAAAAGCAGCGAATATGCTGCATATGTATCTAGACGCTTGTTCTTTGGCAGGATGATCAAAGTGGCAGACTACATGTGCGACCGTGATGCCTGTACGGAATAGCTTGTATTGGACCACCGGCTAATCGGTTTGAGCTATTGATTTAAGAGATGCCCAGTCCGAACTCTTTTCATATGTAGAACTAAAGATAGCTGTAAAACCTGACTGAGATGCTTATATTATTATCTTGCTCAGGTTTATGGAGCGAATTTAGACACTGGAAATATTGAAATTAGAGCCAAGTCCCCCAGGCTTTGCGAATTTTAATCCCTACCTCACCAGGTATGAGATCGTCTCATTGTCACTGCATAGTAAAGCTAAATTCGCCTCATCTTCATGTACATTCCAAAGTTACTATAATTATTAGATCTTTGGGGTTGGATTCAGGTAAGACTATTTTATCATGTAAATATCTATTCAGTATAATATATACAATTGAAAACTCCATACTCCGTTATATTTACAATAAATATACTAAATGGACCCGCTGGTGTAAGGGCTCCGATGCTCTATATTGCGACAAAAGCTAGTATATGAAGGGCGCGTTATCCTGGATCGTCCTTAGGGCAATATCCAACTTTGATGATCACAATTTGTATCCATCCGCTCGATGTAGTCGTTAACTCTTTCCATTACCCACCCTGACATCACTCGTGGGGCGGCGTCTTTAGAGATCTGATGTCCTAGAATAAGAGCCGTTGACGTCTTGCAGGCCTGGTCTGTAAATGAGAATTGTACGCAATCAGATTGCTTCTCACAGGTGCTGTGACATTCATCGAAAGAAGTAGCCGAACCCTGGTCGACATCTGAAAGATTATCCCAGTCACTAAGGTTTGACGAGAGACGAGGCAAAATATAATGTTTAAATACGTCTCCGTGACGTAGACGAGATACGTTCTACCGGGAACTCTAATGTTAGCACGGGCCGATCTCATAATTAACTTAAGTTTAAGCTTACTTCCCGATTCCAAGTCTGTTCGAACTTGGCTAGTTTGTCATATTCCGCGGGTGGAAGATGATGATAACTTGCAGCGTGGTAGCACCAGGGTCTCTTGTTCGATCCACCAAACGTCGAGTTGAAGTTCATATCAGCGGGTTGGTCACCAGCTAGAGTCGGGAAGGACCAGAGCAATTTTACACCCGAATCGGCTAGGGCTTTGCCTAGGATACAATCACCAGCCCAGTGGGCGCCAGTGAGGTCATCATAGAACTTGAGGTTTTCTCTGCGGCGTTCCACCACCATATTCATCGCTGGGTTGGAAATGGCGAAACCTGCGCCACCATAAGCAAAGACGACGTCGCCAATTTGCATCTGCATGCCCAGATAGTGTGGCTTGGAAGGATCGAAATGGGCAAGCCATTCTAGTAGGGTTTGCCACAGCATATAAGTGTCGGACTCGATGAAGATATACCACTTCGCATCGGGTCGCTCGCGAAGGGCCTTTTCTGCTAGCGGGAGGAACTTCCACTTATCCAACCTCCAACCAGGACTATCCCGTCCGCCATTCGTGTTTTTAGCGGAACTCCATTGTTCTAATTCTTCGGATGAAAAAGCGTCTCTGCCCTTCTCCTGTAGACGGCGGTAATATTCGAAATCGGCATGCGTAGATATGATATCCGGATTGATCTCATCTAAGGCATTATAGATATGGTGTCCCTCAAAATCCTCTTCGAAATCGGAATAGATGGCGTAGTGAGGAACGCAACGTAGGGTGGTCGAAAAATGAACCGGGAGCTTTTTAGGGGCCTCAGAAGCCCCTGTCCTGAGAATTACGAAAAGATCATCGAGTGCTTCAAGCGAGTCGCATGTTGACGTAACTTCTTCTTGGTTAGGATATTTTGGGCTTACGGAAACCGGCTTGCGAAAAGAAAGATACTGCTGGAGTATTAGAAAAACCAAAATCGCCGCAAGCACTCGATAGCCGGAGCGTGTGAAGGATGACGGGAAAAGAGAAAACATCATACAAACTAAGATGTTGTATAGTTGAATGAAAGGCAATACCAAAAGGACTGAGTTAGAAGTGATAGAGCTGGCTCCATTCAACAACAACCCAAGGACACGCCAATAAACCACGTTTAGAATTTTCGACGGTTCTAAAATAAAAGGAAGTCTCCCTAAAACAAAGCAAGCGTACGTAGTAGTGTATGTATGTATGATGTATGTATGTATGTATGTATGTATCTCTGAAGAAAAGTAATGTACTCTGTAGATCATCAAGCAGTTCTGGCAGTGCGCTAAAACAGAAGAGCAAAAATAATCGAAAGACCAATCCTACTGTCCTACCAGTTTACGGATTAGGGAGCTAGACATCCATGTCTATTAAGTGGGATTGGTACGGATCCATAGACAACTTGTACCGTAACAACTTGGCCTTGGCGGTACTAGCCACCAACACTATCTGAGATTTAGTTGGCTTAGCCCGTGCTTCGCCTTGGAACTAATGCAAGGGAGTATAATAGCAGAGCGCTTACAAAGACACTTACATACCGTGTATTATTATACTATGTATGTGTATTACTGTGTATTATTATGTATTATACATGTAGGACTAGGTTAGGGTCCAATGCAAAATCATGATACCAGCCAAATTCCCGTGGTTGCGACACATACATTTGTGTACGTTATTCACTCGAATATCTTTAGTTGACTCTGCGGCTGAGTCCTTGGACTCCATAGGGCTGCTTGTTACAGGCCAGGATGAAATAAGCTAAACACTCTAATTTACGATCCTGGAAAGTAGAAGTACCAAAAAGGCCAAATGGTAAGCCTGGTAGTGCATGTCCTGGCTCTGACCACTGGATTATACGAGAGACCATAACTCCCTCACGCTTTTCTGGGGCTTTTCTCATTTTCCTTGCCATTGGAGTATTGTTTTATATCATCTAGTCATCGTTGGGTATTTCCGAAAGGCGGCCATGTGGTTTCGACCGCTTTCTGCGTTCATATCGCTCATATTCTTGAGCTCCGCCATTCTTGCACAGGATCTCCCCGGCCCAGGCGAGCCGGCGTTCGAGTACACTGATGGCGTGTTCGCAGAGCCGAGAGGATCCCAATCAACATACAGAGTGGGAGCAACGATGAACGTTAGTTGGGATACAACATACGAAACATCGAATCTTTGGCTGGTCGTTGGCTGGAGCTTTAACTCGCCTGTACAACTTGCGTGTAAGTCGCATGGCCCAACCATATCCCCCTTTTCAGCCCTATGAGATTAACTAAACAGCATATAGCCAACATAGGACAGAAATGGTACGAATGGAAAGTATCAACCGACTCAACGAATTCTTCGGAGATATACGCATTTCGCGTGGTCGATGCGTCGGGCACATCTGAAGATCAACAAGGAGGTGGATTCTTGAGCGCAGCTTTTTGGATCGATGGTCTACCAACTACCACTTTATCGTCAACTATATCCCATATATCGACATCCGCCTCTGCACCTGTTACGACACCTACCTGTTAGTTGCATTTTCCCCTCGTTTACTTCAGATTTGACTAACCAATACCGAAATATTAGCGACGAGTTCCTCGGTGACATCTCAGACCCCCGAGAGCACGGCCGAGAACCAGTCTTCTGGCCTGACAGACAGCGGTAAGATCGGTGTTGGTGTAGGAGTGGGAGTAGGAGGTGTGGGCATCATTGCCCTCGTTTTAGGAATAATATTCTTCAGACGGTCAAAGAACAATCGAACACAAGCGGCCGACAGCATGGAGCCGTATTCTCAATCCCCGCAAACATTCCCCCCGACACCACAGCCCTACCACGGTGCTTCCGACGCGCAATTTCATGGCTATTATAAGCCAACTGAGCCAAGTGAGATGGAAGGAGTAGGAAGAGGTGCTGAGCTAGATGGAGGACAAAAAGATATATCGGCTCCCGGCCCATATCCGGATAATGCCCCTAGACAGCAACCTGTTGAGCTTCAAGGATGAATGTTCAAAAGCCAGAGCGATTTACTTATAAGATACCCACGCTTTGATTTGAAAGCTTTATTTTTGGTCATCGGTAGATAGCCTGCGTGTTCATTATGAGTAATGCAAATTTTGAAAGCTGCAAGGGATGCGACAATCGTATCGCTTGAATATATTATTACGACCATCTCATTCTATCCCTTTTCTTATTTTTCTATAAACATATCATACCGAGGGAAATTATAGTACGAGCCCTGAGGCTTGCAATATGTTACAATTTCGTGGGAAGCAAACTGGAAAAAAATTCTTATAACATGAACGTTACTCGTGATTAGTTAGGAGGAAGAAACATTACATAGGTAATTACTGTGCTGATGCTATCTCCGTATACCCCTGCGATCCTATAAACCCCCAAATCCGTAGGTCTTAAGCGTCAAACGAAGGTTATAGGTTCGTAAAGGCAGTATCAATATTAACTCCAGATATCTCTGCTTCTCTAGGTTCTATTGAGTACGCCCGCAGTCGTGTTTTTGGGTGAAGGGGCATTTTGAACCGATTCATCAATCGGTCTACGTCGGCATATGTTAGGAGATCATCGCTTGATGAGTTTTTGAATAGCTCTGTTTACCATTAGTTAAAAAATACCGGAAGCTCAAAATTCCCCCCCACTTACGCAGCAAAATTTTGGGTAGCGTCCATATCTTCGAGAATTTCTCTAGGAATAATATGAGAGTATTCTCGGAATGATACAGACTGGATAACAACGGCGACCCTGCATCGGTAATACATCTGCGGTGCAAGTTTGTAACCCAGAGACCCTTGAATATAATGAGACATAGTGCGGGGTCGACACGAGACCAGAATTGGTTATTCCATTCATCAATAACTGAGACGATATCCTGGCAAGTTTCAAGGCTCCGTTGCCAGCAGTCTAACCACTGAGACTCGTTGATATAAAGGTTCGAGGGTAAGGAGGCAACAAGACGCGTCATGTGTAAATGCAATATATTAGTAACCCGAATGCAATGGTGGATATCAGATTCCGCCGCCAGTCCATTGCGCTTTGGATTAAGATACCCAGGGGGGAGTGCGAGAAGAACTGAAGTGATAGCATCCCCTAGAACAGCTGTCTTGGAGTCGACACATTTTCTCGTGGCCCTAAGCGTTAAGACGTTTCCAGCATTGCGCAACATTGCGGTGGTAAGAATGTGAATATTCAACTCCCTCCCACAATAATTCAACACAACATCTTGCAAAGTTCTCCAGAGTTGGTCTATGTCATCAGTTAGGAATAATTTTGGCGAATTTGAGACCACTTCATCAGATAATGACCGTCTAACGAGAGCGCTGTTGATACTTTCCGCGTCGACCATAAAAGGGGTACCCAAAGCAATGTTTGAATACGAATCGAGACGGTAGACACACCACCATACGTATCTCCAATCTTCAATTTCGTCCTCTGTTACTAACCCGTGATTAAAGGCTGAGCACAAGTCCGGATTCTCTATTTGATTGAGCCCCAAGATATAAGCCTTGCGCGTTAATCTACTTATCCTCATCCCGGCTGGTGGCCCGGGAAACCGATGAAAGTTGTAATAAGCGAGTAAGCATTCTTGCCGAAGGTGATCCAGACTAGTCCGAGAGCCTAACGAGTCGCTCTCATAGGCCGTCGTCTCAAGTAGTGAGTTTATACACGAGTCTACATCCTCAGAATGCCAAAACTCAACTGGTCCTAATAGTTTGGTCGTGATTGCGTTGATTATTACGATCAGATCATAACAAGCTGTGCCTTCATCGTACGACTTAAGAAACCTGCTTTTCTGGAACAGCGGGATAGCGGGATGTACATCGTCAAAAAACCGCAGTAAACTTCTCGATGTGTTAAAAAGGGTCTTTACATAAGCCGTATAGGGGCTTAAACCAACATGTCTTTTTCTTGCGAAGAGTCCAAGTAGTAGCCTGGGAAGCTAGGCAAGCCTAATGCAGGTACAGTCTTAGACGCACACGGTAAGAAGCTCGGACCGACGCGACCAATGCATGATGCAAAATGTACTGAAACATCATCGTTGAATATGGGCGTTTCAAGTTGATTAAACCGCTGTAAACACGTCACAGATGTCGATCCATCGTTATCTGCCTGGTAATTTAGTGGGTTGATGACCGCTGGATTTGATGCTGAACTATTGCGAGTCCTCGGCCGAAATCCCCGTGGAGGACCTGGCTTTCGCTTCCGTGTTGAATATGTACATGGATAGATAGCTTCTAAACAACGAGAGCAATGAGGACGTCGTAGATCACCTAGAATTAATAGTGTCAGCACATAAGCAAGAATTAAGTTATGAATTGTCCGCTTCACACTTGACTTTCTTCCTAAGATCATGTTAGTACCCCTTGTCCTTATCGCGATAATTAATTACAGTAGCAACATACTTGATGCATCGGTCGCAGACACGACTATGGTCGGGCATATTAAACGTATATTTGCGTCGAATTCAACCGTTGTCATGGGAGGCTCATGGATTCATAAGGGTACTTTTACATTTCTAAACTTATGGATAAGCTGATGTTTTTGTTGAGTATATCGAGCTCATCCGGGCCGTTGCGATTTCACCCCCCAGTTTCTGTGGCTGAGATATAAAGCAAGGTGGCTAATTAAATGTGGCTCACATTTATGTAGTCTCATGAAATTCCCCCCTATCCAATGACAGTCCCTAATCCTAACCATCTAGCATTGGACATGAAGCTCAACTATCCAACTCTAACGTAAACATGTAGAGTAAATCCGGCTGAAATAAAAAAAAAATATAGAAATTAATAGCTTCTTAAGTGACTTGATAGTTTAGTCGATACTTGTTTACTATACTTTTCGATATACGATAGACCAATATACGTATAGTATAGTCCATTTCAAGTCTTGGCCTTAAAACTGTTTGGATGTTAGGCTTTTGTAGGAGACGACCTATAAAGAAGAATGTTTTCATTCTGGTAAACGCCATTTAGTAGGACATTCATATTAAGCGAAAGTAAGCGAACTGTAGTAGATACCCAAAACTTCGAACTCGGATTCAATTTATTAAATCCATTCAGCCTCACGAGGACATCGGTTGACTTTTGAGGCATTGCTTAGCAGGGTATACCCCAATGTGAGCGGTGTGGTTTGGAGTTCCTCCGCGGAGGAACTCCAAACCTTGGGTCGGAGGAACTGAATTACAATTAATGGCTAGGTTATATAGTGTGACGTTCTAATGAAACTCCCTAATGAGGAGCCCTGGAGTAACGGATCTCGCATATTCTATTTGTATTTAGCGCCTGTAAGTCCAAGTACTAAACGACGTGTCACCTAGAATTCGCCGACCCAACAACAAAAGACATTTTGGCTATAAATGGCGCGAAACCCCTACTTTGGTTTTATCTTCATTCTCTATGAATCCTACGCTCGAATATGGAAGAAACAGGAGTCATCATCGTGGGTGCTGGCCCGTCCGGTCTAGCTTTAGCACTATCATTAGCTAAATTCAATGTTTATGTGAGTCCCAGTATCTCCTAACAGACAACAGAATGACCGTTATTGACAATCCTAATAGTCTGTAATTCTAGAGAAAGAATCCGAGATTACACAAGACCCAAGAGGCGTTTATCTCACTAATGATGCGGTTCGCATCTTGTGGAATCTTGGCCTCGGCGATAGCCTAGAGGAGATTGGACACGGTATATTCTCATGCCACAAGCTAACTAAAATCTCATGGCTGATCATATCGTCAAGAGTTATCTATCATCAACTTTCATCAGACTTCATTTGCGAATGACCCCTTCTACGTGATGGATATCGGTGGTGACGGGTTCTGGCAAGTACTTCCAAATGCCGTGCTTCATACTCAACCAAAATTAGGTAAGATTGCCAAGCCCCCTTTCACATAGAAGCGAGCCATCTAGTTAATATAATTAAAGAGAGTGCAATGCGGCGAAAGGTTGCCGAGTCGCCGTTTTGTAATCTACGATGTCAGTGTGAAGTAGTAGATATGAAACAAGAGGGCGACCGACCCGTTATTGAATATGAATATGAGAAAAGAATCCGCCGTAAGATTTCAGGCTCTTTCGTCGTTGGAGCTGACGGGAAGAAAGGCGTTGTGAGAAAAAACTTCCTCGAGGAGTTAGCCGGAATCAAGCAAGTCGAGGGCTCGTACCGTTATGATGGAACATGGATTGCGGCGAACCTAAAGCTCAAGGTGCCAACTCCGGAGACACATCCTGACTTCCCCCTTTGGAAACTTGGGTTTAGTCCTGAGGCAGTATACGACCTTTTCTGGCCGAAAGGCTGGCATTTCTGTAGCCCACCAGGAAGAGCGGCTGCCGCGGGGAGATTTGGCCCTCACACGGAGCGATTATGGCGCCATGAGCTCGAGCAGAACGACTGGGATGATTCTATGGATTCTGAGAAGCTCCTATGGGCGAACATCAAGCCTATGATCACACGTACGAAGGATGCCTCAAACAAGCTGTTTCCCTGTGGCAATGTCACGTACCCGCGCGATTGTATCAGCATCATCCGGTGCCGCCCATATCTATTTACGCACAAGGTCGTCAATAAATGGTATCACGACCGCATTGTTTTGATTGGCGATGCCGCACACGTGTTCCCGCCATTCGGGGGCCAGGGCATTGCAAGCGGTTTTCGCGATGCCCACCAGCTTGCTTGGCGTATCTCGCTACTCCAGCTTCTACCTAAGAGCGACAGATCGCTTCGTGATCATCTTCTGGATGGTTGGGCACGGGAACGCCGCTATGGTGTGGACGACGCCACGAAAATCACGAGCCTAAATGGCAGGTTATGCAATAAAGGCGATGATTTTTATTTCTGGCTGATACGCACGATAGTTTGGCTCTTGAGGAGCCTTTCCACTATCTTCAGCATGCCCGATCCTCTAGCTGCTTCTGAGACTAAAGGATACCAGCATGTTGACGATGGCTTCGTGTTGAAGAAATTCCATGGCGGGAAGCGTCTAGCCCAGATTTATGTGGAATCAAATCACCAGTCTCCCATGCTATCGGACGAGTTGATAAGGGGCACTAAGACGGTTATGACTTTATTGGTCATAGCAAGAGGCCAGTATGGAGATATAGTGGCGGAGGTCCGAGAAGTTCTCAGAGCAGTTGACCTGAACCCATCAGTTTTGTCAGAAATATCTCTCCGGGTTTTCTCTCCCGATACTCTGTCTAATACCGATGATATTGAGGTATATTTTCCTACACCCACTCGCCGCCTTGCCGATTTAGGCATCTCTGTTAAACAGGGATATAGCCCATCTAACTATCTCCGCCGGCTGGGCTCAGGTACAAAATTTGTCATCATCCGCCCTGATTTATACACATTCGCTCTCGCGAATAACACGGAAGAACTAGTAGAATGTCTTAGAACACTTCAGTCACACCTTCAATAAGAAAGTTGAGCTGCATAGGTAGTCAAGATTAGGCATTATGTGGATTACCTAGGTACCTAGGTTAGATACCTACCTGAATCCACAAGCTCGAACGTATAGGTGTAAGATTCGGGAATAGATGCCTACCTACCTACATATGCAGCTCCCTGCACACCGCCGGGTCCACAAATCCTTTGTTGAGTCCCTACTTTCGAATGCTTGGTCAGAATTTAGTATATGCCGTATCTTACGGTGGCAGAGGCGGTAGCGCGATTATCCACCCTTGGAGTATAAGAAGCTTGCACGGAATACCTTGGGTACATTTTCTAAACCTGACTCAATACTGCCACCATTTAGGCCTCTTTCATCTTACCTACACTACTTCCTCTTCTGTCACTATGCCAACAGGCAGTTGTCTATGCGGAGAAATCAAGATCGCCTACGAAGGTGATCCGATATATCGAGTGAGCCGTCTTGAAGGCATTGTCTATTTGATTTACTTGATTTATACTAACTAACAGGGAAAGGCAGTATGTTACTGTCACGATTGTCGCAAAATGGCAAGCATGCAAGTTTTCCAGGTGTTGAAAACGAGCTTCTCGGTAACTAAGGGTGAGCCAAAGACGTACACGAAGGTGTCAGATCACGGAAATGTGAGTATTATTAAACCATATACCTTCAGAGTTCATGGCCTAATCTTGTCGCTCGACATAGGATATTATAACCTATTTCTGCGCAACATGTGGTACAGCCTTATTTCGAAGCGGCGGGGCAGAGATGAATAAAGATAAAATAGGCGTTCGAGCTGGTGTGTTGGATGACCAAAGTATTCTGGATAACCCCCCTGGTCTTGAGGTATACGTTGAAAGGCGACCACCGTGGATAAAACAGGTTGAGGGTGCTGTCCAATTGAATTACAAATACGATGTTGTTCCCCAATAAGGGTGATGAGATATGCTTCTCGATTAATATGAACAATTGTATCTCGTATACCATTGCTTTCCTAGCAGCCGGGAGGTGTTTCCCCTTTCTGAATAATTTCTAGCTCTTGATTAAGGGAATATCTGAGCCATTAATAGAGGTTTGGCTGGACCGATGAGGTAAGCTTTTGCTCTTACACTACGAAATTGGCTTAGCAGCTTACAAAAAGGAGTAGATGATACAAAGTACCGGTATCATAAAGCGCAGTCAATAAGTACCTACCTAGGTACCTAGGTACCTAATCCAATATCGGTGTCACAATTATTAATCTACAAATGAAGGGAATTAAAAGCAGACTGCTAATAATGATAGGGGTACCGCTTCTCAAACCTTACCCTATAACCACAACAACTTGACATAAACATGGGAAAGTTAATTTAGTTTAGAAAACCTAAGCTGATATATTCAATTTGTTGGCTAAAGCCATTTAGATACGACAATCGTAAGATCATGCAGCATTTTAGTCATAAGGTTGTATGAAATGTCGCTCTATCCTAAACTCTTCGCTTTAGTCCAATATCTAATGCTAGTGGCTTCCTTAGAAACCCCTCACGAGTCTCCATCTCGCCTTGACAGAGAAATACGCTATATCGCCGCGCCCAGGTCGCTACGATCATCTTCATCTCCATCTCAGCGACGTTTCGGCCAACACACGCTCTGGGACCCGTGCTGAATGGTATAAATGCATTCTTCTGGCGCGTCGTCGTGTCTTCCCACCTCTCGGGGCGGAACTCATCTGCATCATCGCCCCATATCTCCCGCGAGTGGTGCATGGTATATGTTGGCACGCTGAGCACCGTGCCGGGAGGGAAGTAGTATCCACGGATATGTACGCCCTCAGAATCGAGCGGGATCTCTCGTGGTAGGCCGATCCCGGACGTGCAGTGGATGCGCAACGTTTCGTTGATGACCATCTGGAGGTACGGTAAATTTCTGATCGTGTCGTATGGGGGCACGGTGACGTCATTACTTGGGATTGCTGCGTCGAGCTCTTCCTGTAGTTTTTGTAAGACGCCAGGAGTCCGTGCGACGTGATAAAGAAGAGCACAAGACGAATTAGAGGTCGTGTCTGATCCGGCAATCAGCTGAGTTAGTGCTTCCGCTGTTAGTTCCTCAAAGCCTAATGGTTCGCCTTTCTCATCGCGCCCTTCTTGCAACAGGGCAAGAAGATCTCTGCGGTTGATATCTGGTGGGTTTTCGAGACGATCTTTTACGCGCGCAATAGCGATGCCGGCTAAGTTCTCTACAGCCGCAAGGCCCTTGCTGAAGAACGAATCGGGGAGCCATTTGGCGTATGGCTTGAGCTGTGGGAAGCAGCCGAGCGTAGCAGACACTTCACCGCGGCGGTTGAGTATTTCAACTGCTGGTGAATAGACGGGCGGTGAGTCGACAGCTGTGCGAACCTCGGCAATATCTGCTCCTGCTTCCAGCATACCGAATGGGGCGCCAAATGCTAGATCTCCAATAGTGTCGAAGGCAACGTAGTTGAACCATTTTAGGCAATCCACATAGGCTGTCTTATTCCCCTTGGGTGAGCTTTCGATTAGCTCGTCCCATTTCTTCACAAACGTCTCGAGATTCTGGTAAATGTATGGCTCGAACTGAGATATGGCCTTCGGAGCGAATGTGCTTGATACTAGCTTCCTCTTACGAGTATGCTCGGCGCGGTCCCGAGTATTGAATAGACCGCGCCGGATCGATACGAAGGCGTCGTAGAACTCGGACTTAAGGAACCCGTTCCCGTGGCCGTAGATGACCTGGATAGCCTCGTCGTCGGCAACGCTCACGTGGTTTGGCTGGATACGAACGACAGGACCCAATTTCTTATGGACCTTATCCACGACGAGATAACGCCTCCCCCGCCTACAGGCGTAGAGGAGCCATAGATTGGTGAATTGGGCTGGGAAAGGCGCAGGAATATCTCGAAGGTGACTGTTTGTCGTTAAGTATGAGCGGACGTAATATACCACAATAGCAAAGCATCCAAGGACTAATGCCCAAGGTAATGGGATCTGATCAATGATTGACATCTTGGCGGTTCATGGCACAAAGGCAGCTTGGTATTGAAAATGTGTCGAAAGCGTGAAGGTCAAATACCTCTCTTTTCAATTTATACCGATCCCCTCTTCATACTCCTTATAGGAATCCCAGCGGCTAGTTAGCACCAGCTTTGTAGCATATTTCTGAAGGTGTGATGCGGAGATCTAACCTTGCTGACACCCCTCAAATAATACCTATGAACATCATCGGTTGTCAGATTCGGGTCCTACAAAACCAGCGTTAGAGGACGGGTGTAGTCCGGATTATGTACGGTCACTACGAGCTGTGGATCGAAGGGGCACTAAAGAGGGCTGAGTTGTAAGTTGAACTGGCTGACTGGCTGATCCTAACACCTTCCGAAAATCAAACCCTGTACGGCAGACGGGTACGGCTAAGGCGCATGTAACGTCTAATCGCCGAAACTAACTAGCCTTAACTAACATAGTAGCATATGCAGATTTAAACTCTATTCGCCAATGACATGGAGCTTCACGATAGAAATCCTGGGAAGGAGCGCATTATGGGTAGGCTGGCAAGCTGGGTAGGGTACCTACACTACCTCCTATGTGAAAAAGGATTCGATTCACCTCAACTTTATAATAAGCTTCGCTTCGCTAACCCCGACCTTGACCCCTGGCTCGCAGCCGTATCAACAATTGGAACCAAGTGCCCAACAAGCAAATAAAACGGTTCTAGGTCATGTAGCGACTAGCAACGTACATGTATCATCATCTTACGAAAAATATCTTACGAAAAACATCTTACGAAAAACATCTACCTTAGTAACACTGCTAACGACTTTTCAACATACGGTCTGTATACTGCGACGGTGAAGCCGAATGCACTACTTTGGAGCACGGTGAAACCCCGCACTCGGCAGCGACATTAGGATGGTTGACACACTATTACAACGCTTGTAGCTAAAGGGTTTATGCATTGAATCGTGTATACGATAATGTGTTGCGGCATCGATACTCTTCCAAGGCCGACATCAAGACCTATATTCCCAAGATGTAAGTAGTATTGGAATATTTGGTAGCAAGATAAAAAATGTGCAACCTGTGACGAACGACTTAAGTTTGTTGTGAGTAGACATAGTCACCTAATATTCTCATTTCCTTCCCATTCTGATGTGTTTGATTGACGGAATTTTTCATCCGATCCCGATTCTTGGCTGTCGTCTGTGGACGATTCCGGGCCTCGGTTATCCGCGTCTAAAACATTGGGTATTCCACGTTACCAACGGCAAGGACACGCGGGATACAGGTACAGTCTATCAAATAATCAACGCTAACAAATTCACTGTACATCCACGTAGTGGTGATCGAATCAATCTATAAAAATGCGGTTAAAAAGTTCAAGACTGGTTATATCAAATTTTGACTATTTTAGAACCCTCTTCGTGGTAACCTCGTCTGTCAACGCCCCCATTTGATTAATTTATTTATAGCTTGCCGGCTGTGCGGAAATCCTCAAGTGCCTCGATAACACGGGCCTTCATCGTCTTTTCACCTTCCCTCACCCACACACGGGGGTCGTACTTCTTCTTGTTCGGCTTGTGGGGACCCTCGGGGTTGCCGACCTGTGTTCTTAGATAGTCGATATTGTTTAGGATGAAGTCTCGGTGGCCGATGAGGTAAGCCCACTGAAGATCGGTGTCGAGGTTGACCTTGACAACACCGTGGGAGATAGCCTCGAGGAACTCTGCCTTGCTGGAGCCAGAGCCGCCGTGGAAGACAAAGAAGACTGGCTTCGCCTGGCCGTCGCCGAGCTTCTGGGCAACATGGGCCTGGTGCTTGCCGAGAAGTTCGGGGTGGAGCTTTACGTTACCCGGCTGGTAGACACCGTGGACATTGCCGAAACCAGCAGCAATGCTGAAGAGGTTAGAGATGGGGCTAAGTGCCTCATATATGGCGAGAATATCCTCGGGCTGCGTGTAGAGGGAGTTGTTGTCGACATCTTCGTTGTTGACGCCATCCTCCTCACCACCCGTCAAACCGACTTCCATTTCCAACCATAGGCCCAACGGTTGAGATCGTTTCAAGTACTTGGCTGTTGTCTCAATGTTGTACTTGAGGTCTTCTTCTGATAGATCGATCATGTGGCTGCTGAAAAGAGGTGTGCCGTGCTCCTTGAACCATGCCTCATCGGCATCAATCATGCCATCTAGCCACGGCAGTAGCTTCTTGGCACAATGGTCACTGTGTAGGATAACGGGGACACCGTAAATCGGGGCAATTGCGCGGACAAAGTGGGCGGCAGCAATGGCACCCGCAACGGAAGCTTCTTGGTTTGTGTTCGGGATGGACTTGCCAGCGAAGAAAGCGGCACCTCCATTGGAGACCTGAATAACAACAGGCGATTTCGACTCCTTAGCGGCCTCAAGGACAGCAACGACAGTAGAGGACGAGGTCACATTGACGGCGGGGAGAGCGAACTCGTTCTCTTTGGCGTACTGGAACACCTAGTGGAAAGATAAGTTAGCCGCATAAGGTAGGTATAGAAAATTAGTATAGTTACCTTGTGGACATCCTGGCCGTAGATGACACCAGGCTTAAGATTCAACTTGTCAAGTAAACCCATTATGAATCTAAGGCGACGCAATAAGTGATAATCGAAAAAGAAGGTAATGAGGTATAGGTAGCAAGGTACACTGCCACGAGAGATAAAAGTGTTGATGAAGGTATTAGTACCTGATGCAAATTTGGTGAGAAGTCTGAGGGAATTAAAACAGTTACGACAAAAGGTTGAAGAAGGAAGAAGAGGGGGCTATAAGGGCTATGGAGGGGTCTTTTTTCGGTCAGACTTGATCCACGGTGACGCAGACGGCCGAGATTTATTATGGAGAGCAACTACCCGAGTTATTTCGTGAAGTAAAATTGTATCATGCCCTGAAACATTCTGGCTATCTGGCCAAAGCTTCCATTTTTTTGGGTGGCTCCTTTGGCTTTCTACTAGTGGCGCATTTGCCGTCCCAGGTACTTTGCGGAGCAATGGACGCCATCGACAGCTCTTTCTCAGCATACATCTACGTAATAAGCCGGGAAGCTTCGACCTTCTACCCCTCCAACCACCAGGAGCTGCCCGGGAAGTCAAGGTGGGGTAACCCGTCTGATTCTCGGCGCAACCAAGCAAATAATATTCAACACTTTACCAATAAATTATGACATATCTTCTCATTCTGAGAAATCCTAGGCGAATAAGGGATGTCCACATCCATATTTTCATGGTACCCCTGGAGCCATGTTGAAGTCAATTGCGGAGCATCTTTCATCATAGTACATTAATATCAGTCAACAAACAAAGAAAAAAAAGGGACCGCCAAGCCCGCCACCTATCCAGCTATCAAACCTCTTATCTTATCAATAAATATTGTAGTTAAGTAGGGGAGACCGAGTAACTATTGCATACTTCAATCTTTATATTTTCAACCATACGAGATAGTCAGTAGTCGCCTTTTAGTTACGTTATGGATTCGATATTAGTTAAGGCGGCACTGAGCTACTTAGGTTAGGTACCTCTTTAGTATGGATGAAGTTGAAATTGCCATTAATATCTCAAATCAACCCAGATTATTTCTGGCCAAGTCTTTTCTCTTTCGGCTGACTTGATCAAGTATCACTACGTGAAAATATTTCCTATAATGCAAGGCTGATGCTGGCATGATATGTCCATATAGAGCTGACATCGTTTGATTAATCCTACATATGTAATGATAGAAGCTCGCGATAAACAAGAAAATAGTATCATCCTCGCACTCTTGTATGTTGACAAGTGTGATGGAACTTAGCCATTGAATCCACTCCCCACGCTAGGTCACATAGTGCAATGAGAAAATTTCAGGAACATAACACAGTGTAACTGACGATACTATCACCAGCATTACCAGCATCAAATGGCGCAGTGGCGGAGTGGTCTAACGCGCAAGACTGTTAGTCCTCCTCCCCTTCGTGTAACCCGTCCAGTAATTTTCTAACCTTCTCCAGAGAAATCTTGTTCTTTCGGGAGCGTCTGTTCGAATCAGGCCTGCGTCGTTGCAGTGAGACTTTTTTAACTTGTTTAACTCATCTTGCTACTTTTGTTATTTTTGCTATCTTAAAATTCATGATTTTATTGTAAACATAGGCGAGAAGTTCTTGTTCTAGACGGACTTCCTAGCAAGACATAAATATATATTAATAGAAACAAGCGCATAGTACACAAATATACAAAGCATCTAAATGATTATATGTCACTTTGTGGTGATTAGATCTTATAAGAGGCAATTTGTTAACAGGTAGCTTACGCTAAATAAACAATTTCAACTACTTACCAGGGCTGCCAGGTAACAGAAGTTTACAAGGCCGCTGTGATTAGAAGTCAAATCAAAGACGTTGTCTCTTAATCGTTTCAAAGTGCGTATATATAAAAGCGAAAGCAAGGACGCCAGGTATAAAGAACACGAGATTCAGATCATTCCTATTGATTTTCGTTTTAATTATCAGATTTGACTCTTTTCTTTGCACTATTATTTAGTATCGTTCTCGGCGAACTGTCGTACCTAGCGGCCACTTCAAACTCGACAGCATGGATTTCGAATTAGAATCAGTCGAAGAATACATGATAGCGCATATGAATACACAGCGCTCACACCTGCAGTATCTTAGGATACTTAAATCAGGGGAGCCTACTTGGAAAGCCGAGCAACTCTTTAGCAAGTTTGAGAAGGATGTCGGTGTTAAACCGTCTACATTTGTAATGCGACTTTCACTCATGTTTATATTTACGTAGGTAAGTTCATAAATTGAACGCATCTAAGGCAATAATAACCCCAACATCGGTCTCGAAAAGGAGTCGTATCTATTCGGATAATTTAGCCATAGCAATATCCCAGACGATATCATTGCTAGACTGGCTGGCAGCGGCCTAACTTAACTAACTTAAAAAATGGAATAACCGTACATTATACAAACAATGAAAGTCATACAAGCTCCACCTATCGATGTGTTTGTTATTAAGCTTTATAAAGGGTTATCTAAATAATGGCATACTATATCTATTGTAATCATAAATCTAGATATAAGTCCCAGTGCCATATCACGTATTGTCCTCATCATTCCTAAAATATCTCCTAAAATATCTCCTAAACCCCAACTACCTGTGGCCATTTACATCTAATGTATTAACAATACATTTCTCACCCCTTCGTTGATAACTTTGACGAAAGAAGAAAAATCATATGAACAATGAACCCAGAATACATGTAATAAAATTAGAAATTATAATATCGACCTACCCTGAGGTATGAAATACTAAATTTAAGTATACAAGGCTGAACTCGAGGTTCTAATATTATACAAAGCTAGATATACTAGGGAAGATGAATGAATGTTCTGAGAACTATCCAAGCATAAGTGAGTAGAGGGTCAGCTACCTAGCAGAAGAGATTTCTATAACAGGGCCAAATTTTAATTAGGTAGTAATAACTTTGAAAGCAAAATGCATGAGTATTCCAAATAATGCGATTGAACGGAAGCCGGCCCCGCCGGCGGCCTCCGAGGATCCCGCATTTTGTCCATGACGGGAGACTATTTATTTGCTCGTATTATAATATATTAAAACGACGGAGACGCAGTTGTAACAAATCTAAGTTTATTTGGAACAAGACGTTTAAAGTTCAACTTAACTACCTCCTGACCTAATGCCCAATACTTTTGACAAGCCCACACACCCTAGGTATTCCTAGCTACCACGATGCCCTTAGATACAGCCGGGTCTTCTAAGATGGAATATATTACGGCGGATGTAGTCATTGTTGGAGCCGGCCTCAGTGGCCTCCAAGCAGCAGCGGATATCCAGGCAGCTGGTTTTACGTGCTTAGTCTTAGAGGCTACCGACAGGGTTGGTGGCAAGACACTAAGCATTAAATCTAGCTATAAAAAGGCCGGTATAAATGATGCTGGAGCTACGTGGGTGAACGATAGCAACCAATCCGAAATCTGGAAGCTATTCAAGAAGTATAATGTTGGCGCGGTTGTCCAAAGGGCTACCGGCACGAGCTTTCAGCAAGCCGAGGATGGCAGCACGATCTCACATCCTTATCATAAGGAAACATCGGTAAGTTGAATAGCCTACACAAGATGAAGTATTGGAGTAAAGATGGCAAAGCTAATGCTACATTTCTACGAAGGGTCAAGATACGGACAGAGCTAACGAATTGCGCCGCATATACGGTGCAATCCATGAAGCCGTTGAGACGTCGGATCTTGAGCATCCCGAAACTAGTGCCTGTGCTCAAAGGCTTGATACCATGACGTTCGCCGATTTCTGTCAAGAAGCTGGTCCCAATATAGGTAGTGGAATTGCTTCAGTAGCTACTACCGCTCTACTTGGCGTTGAGGCCTCCGACGTTAGCGCTTTATTTATGGTTAACTATATCAAGAGCGGATATGGTATACGGGTGATATCGTCGGATGAGAAAGACGGGGCGCAGTACATTCGAGCCCGACGCGGTAAGAAAATACATAGCCCTTTACTACCACTGCCACGAGTAAGAGCTGGTGTTGACGCTCGATTGCATTATAGGCATGCAAGCTATATCGGAAGGGCTCGCCAGTGAATTGTCCCGAGACTCCATTCACCTGAACACGGTGGTAAAGTTCATCGAGGAAAAAGACGACGGGCTTTACGATATTCATTCTACGCGCAAGGTTTTCAAAGCCAAGAATGTGGTAGTGTCTGTTCCAACCAGCTTATATCACACCATCCAATTCACGCCACCGCTGCCGGAGAGCAAGCAGAAGCTAGGAGAGAGCACCGCCCTCGGATACTTCAGCAAAGTTGCGTTAGTCTTCGAGGAACCATGGTGGCATACAGCAGGTCTATCAGGTGTGATGACCTCTTACAAAGGCCCCGTATCCTTCACCCGAGATACCAGCGTGCCGGAGGACGATCAATGGTCAATAACCTGCTTTATTGTAGGTAATATGGGGCGCGCCTGGAATAAACATTCGGAAGCAGAACGCCGAGAAGCAGTCCTTGAGCAGTTTAACTCTGTCTTTTCCACAGCCACGGCTGTCCCCAAGCCTATTGCCATCCACGAGCGGATCTGGTCTGAGGAGCCGTACTTTCTTGGTGCACCATCTCCTGTAATGGGCCCCGGAGTGTTAACATCACTTGGCTCGGACGTACTACGGGCGGCGGTCGGAAATATCCACTTCGTCGGCACGGAGACTTCCGTAGTATGGAAGGGATACATGGATGGTGCTGTTCGCTCAGGACAGAGAGGAGCGGAGGAAGTTATCTTAAGTCTGAGAGAATGAATATTGATTATGCGCTTATGCATAAATGATTCATCACATTTTCCCTAGACACTAACCTAGGCTTTAGTACATCGCGGGGTTGGATGCAGCCATGATACTTATATTGCGTTTGCGTCGTCCTTTGATAGACACAGGTTTCAATCTCACACGTTCATTTATTGAAAAACGACCCGTATTGGTAAATTGGAAAAGTCCGGTGTTATAATTTGCTAGGATAACTTCCATGGTATATCAGCACCTATGACCATTCAAGCTTGACACGTCAGAAACTTCAATCCTATGTACGACTGTTGCAAACAGGGGACATTCTTTTCGATCCGATCCTCACAGTGTAAGAAACCGAGCCAATAGTTTCAATCACTATACCGAAATACACAGACGCGGCTTACTGCAGGCTGTAATTGCTGTATGGCTGACCTCTCTTGGCCCCTCGCAACCTGGCCATCGCAGCTTGGAGATTAAACCCCGACTCTTCCACTTTATTCCAATAGTTATCTGGAATTCCCTCCACCAGAACCATCTCTAAGGAACCAACCACCTCTCGACAACTCACACAGAACTACGTATAAGAACGGACCTCTATCTCTATTTCGCAACTATATCAATTTCCCCACATATTGTTGTTACAAGCACCCAATCTTTACATTTAATCCGAGACTACAAACATCCACGCTAGAATCACGGTTCCGAGCGATAAACAGAGTACGCTTATATTGGACAGGATGGTCGATTCTGGGGAAGGGTATTGGAGTTGGATCCAACAGAACCCCAAGAAAACTGCTGTGTACGCAACCGCTGGCCTTGCGATCGCAGCACCGATGGTTATCGCCGCCCCGATTTTAGGTGCTTTTGGATTTGGAGCAAGCGGTATTGCAGCAGGTATATTTCTATAATACGTCTTTGCGCCTTTCTGTTTGACTTGAAGAGCCACTTAATTAACTTGTATTTTTCCTTAGGTTCTGTAGCGGCCGGTGCTCAAACCGCGAATGTAGCAGCGGGAAGTCTGTTTGCTATACTGCAGGTTAGTGCTTCGAGTTCCTTCTAACTCTAGGACCTGCCTGTAAGTCCCGGAGAAACCTATTTCAGAGATGGCTAAAATTTATTTGACATTTAGAGCGCTGGCATGGGTGGCTATGGAGCTGCCACTGTCGGCGGTGTTGTCCAAGCCTCCGGCTTCCTTGGTGGCATATATACCGCCTGGAGATCTAAGGCCCCTGATCGGCGAAGCCTTAACCCTATTGAGAATATTTGGGACTCGTCGAATGACAATGACAGTGACGATGGCGGCGACGACGACGCTAATGATGGTCGCTTAAATTCTAAACCTATGTCGAGGTACGACATCGTCAAAGCTGCGAACTGGTTCTGGGGTAACTTTCTAATTGAAGAATTGGTAACGATAATGAATATGATGCCCCAGCTAATCGAACGTCTCAAGGAAATGAAAGGTTCAATGTTGGGATACTAAATCCAGTATACACAAATCCGTCGCGCAAACAGCTACTAGGCCTTTAATTTGGATAAGTACCTCTAGTCTTACTTGGGGTCGAGAATGAAAATATTTTAATATAGAATTTATTGGTGAAAGATATGGTATAAGAATTATATATTATATTAATTTAAATTATTAACTATATAAATAAAGAAAGAAATCTTTTCTATATATACATTTTATACTAAAATACTATATATTATACCTAAAAATAATATTTTAACTATTTATTTTAATATTTCTATTTAAAATTTATTTAAAAATTAATATTAAATTTTAATTATTTATTATATATTTTAAACCTTAACGTCACTATTTAACTACTATTTTTTTAACTTCTTTATTAAACTTTATTTAACATATTTTATTTTTATAAATTAAATACTTAAATAATTTTACTTATTTTTCCTTTTTAATTTTATACTTTTATATTTTTTATATTTTTATTAATTTTACAACTTTAATATACTTCCGTTAATTACATTATCCTAATATTTATTAACCTTTTAAAACGTTTTATTAATATTTTATATTATTTAACTTTTCTATTTTATTATAATTTAAAATAAATTTTAACCGCTATTCTTTTTTTAAATATAATTTTTAAATATTAAAATAAATTTTAACACATTTTTAAACTTTTAAAATTTTTTTTAAAAAATAGCTTAATTAAACTATTAATTATTATTTTACCAATAAAAATATATTTTAATTATACTACTTTTTTTATTACCTTTTTTTTAATAAAATATTATTAAATATTAATATATTTAATTTTATTATAATTCTTTAAATTTTTTACCAACACAATAACATTTTAATTATTATAATAAATAATAATTATATAAAATTTAATTTTAATTATAACACTATCTTTATTTCCTTTAAAATTTATATTAAATTTTTTAAATAATCTTTAAAGTTATATTATTTTTTTTATAATTTATATTTAACTTATATATTTAATTTTATATAATAATAAAATTATATTAATTTATTATTTTAATAATTAATTAATAACCTTATTATCAAAATTAAATATATAATTAAAAATAAATTTTTAAATATTAATATTTTTAGTTTAATTTATATTAAAATATTTAATAAATAGTTTTAAATTATTATAATATATTAAATATAAATTTTTAATATTTTATAAATAATAAAAAATCTTTTTTATTATTTATTAATATTTTATTATAAAATTTATTAAATATTTATTAATATATAATATTATATAAATAATATTTAATTATATATTTATTATTAAATATATTAATAAATTTATAATAAATTAATATTATTATTTATTATTTTTTAAATAAATATTATTTTTTAATCAATTATAATTTTAAAATATTTATTAAAATATTAACTACTTTACAATTTTTTATATTATATAATATAAATATTTTATTAATATATTTTTATTAATTTAAATAAATAATTTAATTTTTTTTATACTTTTTAATTTTAATATTTAAATAATATTAATAAAACCTTAAATTTATTATTTAAAAACATTTATTAAATATTATTTTAACTTTATTTATAACTTATATATTTTTTTTTACCATTAACAAATTATTAACGTAAATTATTATATAAATACTAATTTTAATATTAATAAAAATATTATAATTAATATTAATAAATTAAAAATTAAAAATTTTTAAATAATTATTTAAAATTTGAAACTAAATTTTAAAAATTTATTTTAAATTATATAAAATTTTCTTTAATTTATATATTTTCTTAAATTTATTTTTAAATTTATTAAATTATTTAATATATATTTTTTGTTTTATTTTTCTATAAAAAAAAACTATTTTTACATTTATTTATTTAATTTTAAAATCTTTAACCGCAATTATAAAAAATAATATTTTATAACTTATAAATTTCACCATTAAAATAAACGTTTTAAAATAATTTATTCTTTTTATTTATTTACAACCTTTAATTATTTATTATACCTTATATTTAATAATTTTATTATTAAATTTATATTTTAACTTAAAAACTTATTTATCTTTAAAAACGTTTAAATTATTTATTATATTTACTAAAATTTAAATTTTATTTATTAATAAAAACTAATATTTAACTTTTATAATAAATTTTCATTTAAATTAAAAATAATTTTATTACATTTTAACTAATATTATTAATTTTTTATTATTTTTCGTTATCTTTACATTAATAATAAATATTAATAAAATATATAATATAAATATTTAATCTTTAAATTTAAATATTTTACTTTTTAATAAATACCGTAATTTTAAATAACCAATAATATTAATATTAAAATTTAAATTAAAAAAAATATTTAAAATATTTTCTATTAATTAAATATATAATAATCTTTATAATTAAACTATATTATTTTAATTAATATTAAAAATAAATTAACAATATCGTTTAATTAATAAAAACTTTATAAAACCATTTATTAATTTTTTATATTAAATATTAATTTATATATTTATAAATATTATTATAAAATTTACACTTTTTTTAATATTAAAATATACATTTTATAAAATTATTTTAATATTTAAAAAATATATCTTATTTTACTTTTTTATCTAACTTTTTACATTTTTTTAATAATAATAAATATTAAATTTTAATATTAATAATTTTAATATATATAATATTAAATTTTTAACCATAAACCATTTAAAATAATATTATATTTAACGCGTTATATAAATTTTTATTTTAAAAATAATTAATTATTTATAATATTTTTAACTAATATTTCTTTAAAACCTCCCCTTTTATCATCGTTAATAATAACTTATCTTTAATTATAATATTTAAATTTTTAATTATATCGTTATTTTAATATTATTTAATAAAAAACTATTAAAATTAAATATTATACTATAATATTTAATCTTTAAAATCTTTTAAAATAAATTTATTACCTTTATTAAAATAAATAATTATATATTTATATCTTTAAACTTTATATCTTTATAAAAATTTAATAAATTTATTAATATATTTCTAAACTTTTTAATAATTATTTATTAAATAAATATCGTTAACGTAAATATAATTATTAATTATTATAAATTAATATTTTTTCCTTTTATATTTTATAATATAAACAAATTTACACATATTTACAAAAATTACGTTTTTTATATATTTACCCTATAATAATTTACCTTTATAAAATCATTTTTACATTTTACCTTATATATAAATTTTACACATATTAAATAGGAGTTATGTCTTTTAAAAAATATGGTTTATTATTTTAGTTACTTAGATTTATAAATAAACTTAAAATAGTTAATAGTGGCATTATATTTTTTATAAGATTTGTAATAAATTAATCAAAGAATAAAGATTTTAAATAGTATAATTAAAATAAAAAATTGTAAATAATAATAATTTATTTAAAAATAGTAATAATTAAAATTAAAATTTAATTATATGGTTAAAAAAAGATATTATTAAATGTTTTTTAATAAGTTAATTAAAAGGAATATGTAAGATAAAATCTTATAAAAATCCGTATTAAAAAAGATTATATAATATTACCTTATAATACCTTTATAATATAATATTAATTTAATGTTTTCCAAAGTTAACAATATTAATAATAATGAAGCAATTTTAATAAAAAAAACCGTAAATTAACGTAATAATAACTAATTAAAATATCTTTTTATTATCCTTATTTATATATTATTTAAATTTGTATTTAATTTTTTATTTAATTTTTTAAATTTAACGGCTTTAACACGTTTTTTAACTTTAGTTTTTACATATTAAGTACGATTTATTGTTTAATTAACGACTTTCTTAAATTTAAGTGTTGTATATTTAATAATTTAATGATATTTATCTTAACCAAGTTAATCTTTTGGAAAATTTAGTTAAAAACGTTTAATAACATCTTTAAAAATATTAATAAACTATTGGTATAGTATAATTTAGCTATATTTATATTAATTAACTTTATAAAAGCCGGGGTTATACAAATGGCGATTATTTAAATTTATTAAAGTTTAAAAATCTTTTATAAAAATGTCGTTATTATTATTTAATAGCTTTTTTGTACGCTTCGAAATATTAAATATTCTTAAAGATTTTATCGATATCTTTTTTAATAATAAAGTTATAATTTTAATAAATGGGATTTTAAGATAAGATATATGTTTAAATCTTTTTATTAACAATGTTATTAATAACTTTATTATATTAATTAATTTGTTGATTATTTTAATGTTAATATACGTTAAAATAGTATTTATATATTTTTTAAATATAATATATAAATCTTTTTTATACTTAATTATATTAAGTAATGCTTTCGGTTTTTTTATAATTAAATATAACGTTAAGCTGTATTAATATTTACAAAACTATCCGTTTAATTAATTTATTAAATTAAATGAAATTAATTTTTTTTTAAACTTTTAATTAATATCCTATTTTTCGAATATATTAATTAACTATTAAATTATTCGATTAATTTGTTGTTAAAATCGATTATTAATTATGTTAAATATGTAAATATATTTTTACTTAAAAATATAAATAATAAATAAGAAATAATATATTTTACCTGTTACGTCCTTTTTTCTCTCTAAATTAAATAAATTTATATATGTTAAAAAAGCTATAATTTTTATCGATATTTCCAAAATTATTTTTGTTTTAAAATTAAAACTTCTTATAATATTATATTTAAACGTTTAAATTAACAATAACTCGTAATTAATTATTTAATTAAATATATTTAATATCGCTAATTTTTATAAAATTAAAATTTATTTAATAAATAATTATTTTTTTTTTTATATAATTAAAGAACGTAAATTAATTTTAAAAATATTTCGTTATTCCATTTGATTTTATTAATCTTTAAAAACAATATTTAAATACTAAGTAAATCATTATATTAATCACTCGGAAATATGATTTTATTAATTGTAATTATACGTTAAAAGCTTATATTAATATAATCTTTACAATTACATATTTTCTATCCGTAAATAACTCTTTTAAATCCGTGTATATCATTATACGCTTATTATTACTATCCGTTTATTTTAGTTTTTAACAAAGATAATATAATTATAGTAATAAATAAAAAGAAGAAAATGTTATATAAATGTTGTAAAAGTAATTAATAATAACGATTAAAAAAGATATAAAATATTTAAATGTATATAATAATAAGTATTAAAATAATTAAAAAGATAAGATATAATTAAATATTATTATAAAAAGGAAGAATTAATATTAAGAATTTTAATATGCGATGATTTTTTTATAATTATTTATTAAAACTTGTTATTTTATTAATCGAGAAGTTTTAATTAATTGGATAACAAATTTAAAAGTATATGTATACGTACACTTATTTATAATTTTTTAGTAAGAATTTTCCTTATAAAATTTATAAATCGTATAAATTATTTTTTCCTCCCTTTTTTTTTTCTTTTTTAAATAACTTTTACGCTTTTTCTTTATCTTATATAAATTTCTTAAATTTTTTATTTATTTTAATTTTATTCCTTAAACTTTTAATTAATTTAACCTTGTTTTTTAACATTACGTTATTAAATTAATAATACCTTGTTTAAATAATTATCGTTTAACAATATAATATTATTATTAATACTTTTCGTTATATAAATATTTTCATAATATCTTAATTTGTTTTAATTAATAATAATATATTCGAAATCTTTATATTGTTTTTTGAAAATCTTTTTTTATCTTATAATTTAATATTTAATTTATTTAATAACGTTAATAATAATATTAATAATAATTTTAATAATAATAATAATATATTTATATTTAATCTTTTCTTTAATATTAAAATTTTAATATAATTTGATTAAAATTTCGATAAATATTAAACGATAAAATATTAGTAAATATTTAATTATATAAAAGATTTGTAACTTCTTATTTATAAACTTATAAATATTCTTTAATTATAATTATAATTTAAAATTAATAATCGGTATTTAATAATTATTTAAACGCTTAAATATTAAGTTTTTTAATGGTGTAACAGGTGGTTAATATTTTCGTTAATTAATTATTAATAAATAATTTTAAATATTATTAAAAATAACTGGTTTTTATACCTTTTTTTTAAAAAATTAAAATATTAATAAACCTTTTTTATTATATATAAATATTCGTTAAAATAATCCAATCGGTTAAATTATAATTTAATTATAAAATCTTTAACGTATTAAAAAACTTGTTATTTAAACATTTGGTTATTTAAATAAAATTCTTTATTATATGTATAAAAAGTATTTTAAATCTTTTAAATCTTTAATTTATACTAATATATAGCCATTTTTTAAATATCGATTAATACCAAATTGATTTAACAACAATTATAGCAATTATTTATTTACGGTTAAATAATATTTTTTTTAGGATAGTTGTTTTTATCATTTTTGTATTTGTAATAATTGTATTTTTTTAATTATTAAAAATCTTACTTTAAACAATTTATTGTATAAAAAGATATATATTAAGTATGTTAAATTAATAAAAGGTTAATAATATATAACGTTATACTTGAAATACGGATTAAATGATGCTTAATTGAAATATTATTTACGATTTATGACTCGAGTAAAAAATGGCTAAAGTGTGGGTGGGGTGAAGCCCCACGCCGATCACATGACAACCTGTCATGTGATCCCACTCCCAACAAGGTATTTTTTATTATAAAAAGTTTTTAAAAAATAATATAAAATAATAATTATTAATAAAAAATAGTAAAAAATAAATGTAATATTTTAATCAAGCTTTATTTTATATTATTTTATTATTATATAATTAACTTATAAAATAATAAAATTTAATTAAGCCGGGTATTTAACTTTTTTATCCGTATTAAATAATAATATATTCCCTTTTTTTAAAACTTAAACGGGATATTTTTAAATTTAATATTAATATAATCTTTATATCTTTCTTTTTCTTCAATTAATATATTAACTTTAACCTTAATATTAAATTATTTAATTTTTTCGTAATTATTTTTTTCGAACTTAAATATAATAGGTTTAAAAATTAATAAAATTTCTTAATTAATATTTTCTATTGTTAATCTAATAATTTACTTGTTTTTATTAATTTTAATTGGTTTTTAATATTTTTAATAATTTTAAACGAATAGTTTTAACCTATTTCTTACTACGTTTCTTTATATTTCGTTTTTTTTTAAGGTTTTTATTACGTATTTATTTGTTTTTAAAATTTTACTAATTATATAAAATCTTTACCAACTATATTATAATTATCATTTACGGGATATATTTATATGTTAAGGTATATTGTATAAAAGTATTAAATTATTAATTTTTAAAAGTTTTTTTCGCATTTTGTAAACATTTTATTAATCATTCCTTTAAACCATTTTTTATTATTTTTCGTTAATAATCTTTAAAATAAGTTTAATATTTATTAATTGTTGTTTAATTATTCGAATTTTTATAATAATTAAATCTTTAAATATTTTAACTTTTTTCCAATTTAAAACTTTTTATAATAAAATGGTTATTTTAATAAAGAAGATTAAATTTTAATTATTAAATAGGAGTTATGTCTTTTAAAAAGTATGGCTTATTACTTCAATTACTTAAATCTATAAATAGATTTAAAATAGTTAATAGTGGCATTATATTTTTTATAAGATTTGTAATGGATTGATTAAAAAATAAAAATCTTAAATAGCACGATTAGAATAAAAGATTATAAATAATAATAATTTATTTAAAAACGGTAATGATTAAGATTAAAATTTAATTATATGGTTAAGAAAAGTTGTTATTAAATGTTTCTTAATAAATTGATTAAAAAGAATGTGTGAGATAGGATTTTATAAAGATTTATGTTAAAAAAGGTTATGTAATACTACTTTATAATACCTTTGTAATATAACATTAATTCATTATAAATAATCTTATAAAGATTAAAACTATTAAATTTAATTGTTATTTTATTAACTTATATTATAACGTTTAAATATTAAGTTTAATTTTTGTTAATTTTATTAATTATTTTTATTAATTTAAATTTAATTAGTTTATATTTAATTTTAATTTAACTTTACGTTTAAAAAAAATAAAATAGTTTTATTATCTTTTTAATACCAAATTTTAAATAAGCTTTTATAATTTAATCTTTAAATTTAAAACCTTTATTTACTTTAATTTTAAAAGGTTATTTATATTATAAAATAATTTTCTTTTTTAAAAATTTAACCACATTTATTAACGTTATTATTGTTAACGCTAAAATTTTTAAATAATTTAATAATTATTTTTAAGCTTTTATAATTACTTTATATTTATAATTATTAGGCATATATTATACGTTAAAAATCTAATACGTTAAAATGGCATTTAAATTTAAATGTTTTATTTTATTTGTTAATTTATTTAAATTTACTTTTTAATATTATATATATATTTTAATTACGTTAATAATATATTTATACATTCTTTTCCAATAATATATAATTAAAATATAACGGTATATTAAGTTACAACCTTTATATTTGTATTAAATATAAAAATTTGCAATAAATTTTCTTTTAATTATTTTGTAATTAATAATATAGTAATTTAAATAATTTTTATCGGCTTTTTTCTAAAGAATACTTTTTAATACAATATACCTTAAAATTTTAATTTTAAAGTTAATATAAACTTTTTAACTTTTTTCCCCTTAATTTATCTATAATTGTTTAAGTAATTTTAATATTATTAAATATTAAACAATCTTTTAAAATTTAAGATTTTAATTATTTATTAAATAAAATATAATAAGTTATAATTTATTTTATAAATTAACATTTTTATAATTTTAAACTTTTAAATTAACGGAATATAATGTGATTATATTAAGTTAAATATTTATAAAATTATTAAAATTTCTTTTCCATTTTTTATCTTTTAAATTAAACGGGTTATTAAACTTTTTTAATAAAATATTAATTATTATATTATATTTTTTTACAATATATTTGATCTTAAAATCGAATATTTTAATATATACAATCTATTTTAATAATATAACACCTAATAAATTAATAAAATTATTATTTAATTAAAAAATTAAAATTTTAACGTCGGTTTTAAATAAAAATTTAATTTTATAAAAATAATTTTTAAAACGGTAAAATATTTTTATAATTACAAAACATTTTTATTTTATAATATTATATTTTAATTTTAAGCCTTTTTATAATTTAAATTTATATTAAAAAGGTTTAAAATTCCCTTAATTATTAAACTATCTTAATATTATACCCTATTTTAAACCGAATGCGTTTATTTTTAACATTATTATTCGATTTAAAGAATAATCGATTATAATTAAATAAAATAGATTTATTAAAACTTCTTTTAACTTAATTATATATTATATCTATAAGAATTTTTAAATAAAAAGTTATCCTTTTTTTAATAATTTTATTAATGGAAACGTTTTAATAACGTAATTTTTGATTTAAATATAAAAATATATTATTAAGTTTAAAAATAATTAAATTTTATTAATATCTTTATACGTATTTTATTTAAAGATTTTTATAACTTTTGTTTTCTTAAATAAACATTTGTTTAATTTGCAAATATAACCTATTATTTTAATTATTAACTTATAAAATTTAATTTCTTTAAAATTTACAATAACTTTAACTAATTTAAAATTTAATAATATTTTCGTTATATTCTTAATATATTTAAATATAAAACGTTATATTTTTAAATAAAGTTTTTAATTATCGTATTTAATATTAAATCTTTTTACACTAACATTATTAAAAAACGATTTATAAACGTTAAGAATTAAATTATAAAATATTTAATTTATAACCTTTAAAAAATAAACAATTAAATTAGTAACTTTTATTAAAATTATTATAAATTTAAGAAGTTTAATAAATATAGTAAAAATTATTATATTTTAATTATATATAAATAGTTTTAAATAATTATATTTTAAGAATAAATTTATATATAATAATATTACGTAAATAGCAAATTTTTTAATAAATATATCGCAATCTTTAAAAAAAAACGTATCTTTAATCGTTTAAACGTTAAATTTAATAACTAAATTAATTAAACGTAATCTATCGTTTTTTTTTTAACAATAAATTAAATATTATAATAAAAACTATAATTTTTTTCTAAAATTCTTACCTTTATTTTATCCTATAAAATCTTAATTATTTTCTTTTTCAAAAATATAAAAATAAGAATATTTTATATTTACTATATTTTATATTAAACTATTTTTATAACGTATAAAAGTACGATCTTACTTTTAATTTTTCTAAACTTATTAAAATCTTAAATAAAAACCTTTTTTTAATAAAATAATATTTTAATTAATATTTTTTTCTTTTAATTAGTAAATTCTATATTTTATAGTTTAATTTTTAATACTTTAAATTGTTTAAAAATTAAATATATATTACGTGGTTTTTTAGCAAATTTTGGTGTAATATTTTAATATAAGTTATTTGTTTTAAAAAGTTTTAAACCTTTAATATTTTTTAAGGTTTTTTCGAAGATTTTTTTTTTCTAATTTAATAATTTAAGTAATATTAAGCCGTTTAAAAAAGCGTTATTTACTAATTATACTTTTTAAAATTTATTTTTATATATTATATTAACGTAAATTATTTAATTAATAGTACATCTTTAAACCTATCTTTAATTCCTTTTAAATTTTCGAAAAACGTCTTTTAAAATAGTTAATATAAATTTAAAAAATTAATTATTAAATAATACCGTTTTAACTTCTTTATTTTCTTTTAATTTAAATAAATATTCCTTTTAAAAACTTTAATTAAAAAATATTTATTCCATTAATTTAAATATTATATTATATAAAATCTTTAATTAATTAATGAAATTTAAAGTATCTTATATTATTCTATTAAATTTTAATTTAAATTAAAGAAATAATATCTTTTCCGCTATATTTTAAATAATTATATTAATTTTAACAAAAGTTTTATACGTTATATCTTTAATTTACTAATTTATATTCACAAAATTAAGCTTTATTATACTACTAATTAAGCTTATATCATTAACAGCTACTAATTTTCCTATATGTAATATAATTTGATAAAATTTTTAAAAACTTAATTAAATACATTTTTTAAAAATAAAGATATTTCGATTAATATTAAACCAAACGTTATAACTTCCATAAATATTTTATCGTTCTTAACCGTTATATTTATACATAATTAAAATATAAAATTTAATTTTAATATAAATTTATTAATGTAATATTTATTTTTAATAACGTAAATAAATAAAAATAACTTTTTATTAATTAATTATATAAGTTCTTTAATATATTTTAATATTAATATAATAATCGGTTAACTAAAACCTTTCCAAACCATTTTATTATATTATAAAAATAAATTATACTATCTTATATAAAATTATATTATAATTAACAATTTAGTTTCTATATTAATTATTCTTATAATTAAGCTTTTATTTCCTTATAATCTAATCTTAATAATTAATTTTAAATAAAATTTAAAATAAACATTTAAATTATTTAATAATAATAAATTCGGCTTTTTAACTTATTAATTAATAGCAAATTAATTATTATTTTTAAACGTAAAAAAATATAACCTTAACTATAAGTTAATTTCTTTAATTAAATTAATGTTTATATTTACTTTTTTCTAAACTTAATCTTTCGTAATCTTAATAATTAAACTTAATACAATACTTTAATCTTTAAATTTCTTAATAAATTTTTAATAAATAAACTTATTAAATCTTAACATAAATTTAATTATTTTATCTTAATTAATGTTAAATCGTTTTTTAGCGTTTTTAATAAATTTTCTTTCCTAAAATTTAATAATTTTTTTATTATATATATTTAAAACTTTTATTAACGTAAATTCTTTTAATTCAAATTAATTAATTATTTTGTTTTACTTTAGTTCCGTTTTATCCAGCTATTCGATTTTAATAATCTTACTATTAAATTTTTTTTATTATTTAATAATATTAATATTAATTTAAAAATTTTCCAATTAATTATTTAATTCTTTTTAAATAATATCCTTAATATAAATAACACTGTTATTACTTACTATTTCTTTAAACTATCCATATTTTATTAAAAGTTTTTAATTAAATATATCATTAATATTTTTAAATCTTACTACGTTAACATTTATAACTTATAATTTTATTAAATTTAATTAATTTGGTGGTATAACGCTAATTATAATTAACTTTTAATAAATATATCTAAATATTTCCTTTTTAATTTTAACAATATAATAATTAATTATTTATTTTATTTATAAACCGTTAATATTTTAATCTTATATAAAATAATAAATTATTAATTTAATAAATTTCCTTTTTTATTTTATATTTTATTAAACCTAATTTAAAATATTTGTTTATTAAATCTTATTACTCCCGTTTTAACTATTAAAAACATATATATTACATAATTAATTATAAATTAAAAAGCTTTTAATCCTTATATTATATATTATCGAATAATTAAATATTATATGTCGCTTAAATCCATTTCTTTAAAAATTATAAAACTACTAAATATTTAACAAATAATTAACTATATAAAAAGATAACTATTTAATTAAATCTATCTTACCAATAATAAAATTAAATAATTATAATAAATTATAAAATTAAATTTAATTAATCTTTATAAATAAATTTAAATAATAACTTCAATTATTATAAAATATTATATAAAAAAATAGTTTTAATATTTTTTTAATAACTATTAATTCTTATTTAATCTATTTATTAATAATCTTTTATATATTAATTTATATAATATTAAAGCGTTTTATTAAATTATTAATAGTTATAAATATATTAATTTTTTTATTTTTTAAAAAGATTTTAAATTATAATTAATTATTAGGATTATTCTTACGTTATTTTTCTAGCGTTAATTAAAGCTAATTATTATTATTATTTTTTTCTAAATTATTAATTTTAACTTTTTTTTAATTATAATATTAACCTATTAATTTAATTTCTTAATTAACCTAATTATATACTATATCTTTAATTTTATTAAAAGAAGCTATTTAAAAGATAATTAATAATATCTTTACATAATAAATAATATCCTTAAATGCATTATTATATATATATTTTAAAATTATTTTAATATAATTATTTAAATTAATAACCTAAATCAATAAAGTTCTAATCTCTTAAAATAATATTAAATAATTTTTAATCAAATCTATTATTTTAATAAGATTCTTAATAATATATCTATTACCGAAATTTTATAACTTTAATTTATAAAATCTAAATTAAATTAAATTTTAAATAATAAATTTTTATTTAAAAGTAGTTTAAACCTTTATTTATAATTAAACATTATTAATAATTATTTCGATTTTTTTGCATATATTTTTATTAATTATTTATAATAAAATTTTTTTAATTTTATTTTAATTAAAAACCTTATATTTATATAAAATTTTATTAATATCTTGTAATTATTAAATAATATTAATATTATTAAATAATTTATTTTTATAATTTTAAAGATTAAAAAATATAATTTAATAAAAATATATAAATAATCTTAAATTAAAGGTTAATGGTTATATTACCAGCGTTAATTAAATTATTAAATTTATTATCGGAATTATAAATACTATATTTTTAACACTAAATATTTAAATTTATTATAAATAATTAATTAATTATATAGATTTAATTTATTTTAAATTAAAAAGTTGTTTAAAAGGTAAACTTTTACAATTAGTTTTATTATTAAATAAAATATTTATAATATTTCGATATTTGCTAAATTTTAACTAATTAATAAAAATTAATTTAATAATTAAATATATATAAAATAAAAAAATAAATATTAATAAAATTATTTTTATAAATAATAGTTTAAATTATCTTTTAAATTAAAAAATAGCTTTTTAATAAATTATTTAATATATATTATTATTACTAATTTATAAATATTTAAAATTAAATTTAAAAGTTTAATTAATATTTTTTTACTTTAAAAATATAAAGAATATCTAATTTATTAATAAATTTCTATAATATCTTAACCTTTTATTATTAATAATTAGGTAAAAATAATATTTATTTTTATTTATTGAAATTTAATTAATTATTTATTTATTATAAAAATTCCGCTTTTTAATTAAAAACTTAATTTATAAATAAATAATTAATATCTCGGTTTTTATTTATAACCCTTAAAAATATATTAAAATAATTAATAGTAAAATTATTATAATAACCTTAATAATATTTTATCCTTTTTAATTTAATAATTTAATTAAAATATTTTATAATATTACTATAATTTTACCATAATAAGTTTTATCTTAATAAATTCTATTTTACATATTTATAACATCATTAATTAATTCTACATAAATATAAAACAATTTGGTTAACGATTGCTTTATTCCAATATTTATTTATATTTTTACCGTTTTTTTCGAAAAATATTATGCCGATATATTTACATTTTCCATTATAATAAATGCGTTATTTTTTTTATCCTTATATCCTTATATTTATATTTATAAGTTTTCTTTTTATTAATCTCTTTTTAACTAATTATTTTATCCTTTAATCTTTATTTATATAAATCTTTTTTCAACTATTTTTTTAATAAAATACTATCTTTTTTTATTTAAAATAATATCATTTTAATTAAGTTATATTAAATCGTATAATATATTATAATAAATTTTAATAATAAATTATTATTAAAATTTTCAAATTTAAAGTTTTCTTAATCCCTTTATTTTCTTTTAAATTATTTATAAAATATTTAAAATTAAGTTTAAAAATCTATTTCTATCCTTATTAATTAACCTTTAATAATCCTCCTAAAACTAAAGTTGCAAATTTAAATCCTGTAATAATCGCTATTAAACAAAAGTTATATTTCCTAAAAAATATAACTTACTATTTTAACTACTTAAATTTATAAATAAATTCAAAATAATTAATAATGGCATTATATTTTTTATAAAATTTGTAATAAATTAATTAAAGAATAAAGATCTTGGATAATATAATTAAAATAAAAGATTATAAATAATAATAATTTATTTAAAAACGGTAATAATTAAAATTAAAATTTAATTATATAGCTAAAAAAAGATATTATTAAATACTTCTTAATAAACTAATCAAAAAAAATGTGTGAAATAAAATCTTATAAAGATCCGTACTAAAAAAGATTACGTAATATTACCCTATAATACCCTTACAACACGGCATTAATTCAATATAATATTTTTATACATTAATCATTTTTTAAACAATATTTTTAAACTTTAATAATAATTATTTATTAAAATAACTTATTTTTTTATATTAAAATCTTATCTTAAAATTAATATTATATATTATTAATATAAATTATACATCCCTAAAAATTTTAAATATAAAACAATTGCTAAAATATTATATATATATTATAAATATAAAATTTTTTAAAAATATAATTTCGTTAAAATTTTATTATAATATTATTTATACCCCGCAATTAAATAATTAAATAATAAAAATTAAATTTACCTTAAAATTTAAAATATAAAATATATTAATAAAATTAACTTATATTAATCCTTTTTTAATATTATATTTTTTCTTAACAATATCTTTACTTAATATAAATATTTTAAAATTTCTAATACTATTAATAATATAATTATTTAAAAATAAAATAAAATTAAAATAAGAAAATTTTTAACAATTAAAAATAACATATTAACCGCATTTTAAATTAAATATCTAAACATTTATTAAAAAATAATTTTTTAAAACTATAATTTTAAATTATTTACTTATTTAAATCGTTTAATAATTTTCTTTTATATATTAAAAATATTGAACTAATGCTATATTATAAGGGTATTATAAAGTAATATTATATAACCTTTTTTAACATAAATCTTTATAAGATCTTATCTTATACATTCCTTTTAATTAAATTATTAAAAAACATTTAACAATATTTTTTCTTAACCATATAATTAAATTCCAATTTCAATCATTACCGTTTTTAAACAAATTATTATTATTTATAATCTTCTATTTTAATCGTACTATTTAAAATCTTTATTCTTTAATCAATTTATTACAAATTTTACAAAAAATATAATGCTATTATTAACTATTTTAAATTTATTTTTAAATTTAAGTAATTAAAGTAATAAGCCATATTCTTTAAAAAACATAACTCCTGTTCAATATTATAAAATTTTCTTTTTTTAAATTTAAACTTTTTTTAATAAATTTTCTATTTTTTTTTAATTTAAGGTATAAATTTCAATATTTTATATTTAAATAATATAATTATTTATAATAATTATACTTTTTAACTTTTTTAATTATTACTTTTTTTTTATATATTAAAGTTTTAATATTAATACGTTTTTTTTCGCGCCTTTTTTACATTTTAACTATTATAATTAATATTTTTTCTTTTAATTAATTAATTATTTTTTAACAATTTTCTTTAACATCCATTAATCGTATAACGTTTATAAAATTAAAAAATTTCAATATATATAAAATTTAAAAAATTTAAAACTAAATATAATATTAATTACTTAACCCTTACATAAAATAAATAATAAAATAATTAATAAACAATTTATATTTTAATCTTATTTTAACATATCCCTTTTAAATATTTAATATTTTTTTACTAAAAATTTAAACATTTTTAAAATTATTTAACTTAACGCTTTTTTAATATTTAACTAATTAAAATAATAATAAAATTTCTTTTTTATTAAATTCTTTTTTAATTTTTAAAAATATTTTAATTATTATAATTTTAAATTTCGCCATCTATTTTAATATATTAAAAAAAATATTTTTTAAAAATATAATAACCTTTCGTTAAATAATATTTTATTATAATTACAAAAATTTAAAAAAATTTTTAATAATATTAAATATTTATTCGTTTATATATTTATATTTATTACATATTTTTATAATTATTTCCATAATTTTACGTTATTTATAATAATCTTTTTATTTTATTAAATAAAAAAAATAATTAAATTTAACGCCATTTATTAATACGTTAAAAATAATTATTAAAAAATTATTATTTTCTTTAACGTTAATATTTCCGTTTTTATTATTATTTTTAACATTATTAAATAATATTTTTTAATTAACTATATTAAATATTATTAATTTATAATTAAAATAATATTATTATTATAATAGGTTAAAAAATATTAAATTTTATTAATAAATTAACATATTTATTTATAATTTACTATTTATAATTTATAATAAAATAATATTATTAATTTTAATTTATAAAATTTTAATAATAACTTTAAAAATATTTTATTTATTTAATATAAAAAAAATTGTTAATATTTTTTTAAATATAACGTCTTCTTTTTTAACTTTATTTAATATTAAAAATAATCTTCCATTATTAACGCTCTTTTTTTAAAAGTTACTTTATTTTTTATTTTATATTCTTTTTATAATATTTATTAAATTTGGATAATATTTAAAAATTAACGCTTATAATTCGGTAAATATTTAAATAAAATGTTTATAAATAATTTTTTCAAGGATATTATTTTAATCCATAATATTTATAATTAAATTAAATTAATTATAAAATATAAAGAATTTTTAATTTTTATTATATTTTTTTTTTTTTTATTTAAAATGTAATTTTTATTTTTTTTAAAAGGTATTATAATAAATTTAAAATTAAAATTATTAAAATTTTAATTAAAAATATAATTAAATATTAATATTAAACTAATGCCGTGTTGTAAGGGTATTATAGGGTAATATTACGTAACTTTTTTTAACACGGATTTTTATAAAATCTTATTTTATACATTCTTTTTAATTAAATTATTAAGAAATATTTAATAACATTTTTTTTTAACCACACAATTAAATTCCAATCTTAATTATTACCGTTTTTAAGTAAATTATTATTATTTATAATTTTTTATTTTAATCGTGTTATTTAAAATCTTTATTCTTTAATTAATTTATTACAAGTTTTATAAAAAGTATAATGCCATTATTAGCTATTTTAAGTTTATTTATAAATTTAAGTAATTAAAGTAATAAACTATACTTTTTAAAAGACATAATTTTTGTTTAATATAATTTCGGCTTAATATTTTTCTTAATTATTTTAAATTATATTTAATTAACTTATTTTAACTTATATATAAAATATTTATTAATTTAATAAAAAATATAATATAAAAACTATATATTATATTAACTTAAATTATTAATAAAAAAGGTTTTTCCTATATATATATTTTATGCCAAAATATTATATATTGTACCTAAAAGTAATACCTTAACCATTCATTTTAGCACTTATAACATTTCAGTAAATTAATTATTGGCACGGCATGTTCCTTTGCGTTCTATCTACCTGAATAAGTAGGTACCTACCTACCTATTCATCCAATCTTTTGAAAATAACAATTTGATTTAACTAGTTCATTATGAAATTTCATCTGGTTTTGAGCTTCATGAAACACTGTTGAGGTGATCGAAGCAATTGCTTAGTGACCTGGGAACTGTTAAACTCTGGAGGGACGGGTAGAAACTTGATGCTGATCATAAGCAAGACAATCACGATACATAGCTCGCTCCACCATGGCTAATCGTTTCCCTGTACGTATTCGGTCAATTAACCCTCACGGAATATAGGTACCTATGAGCATAGGTTTTTATCAAGGACTTACCTCTACTTTCTGTCCCCGTCTCGTCTCTCTTAAGCCATCGCTCGGGGCATCTACTGTTATAATACACAGAACATGACTTACGGTGCCCCCGCACCGAAGGCTTTCCTCGATCACTGCATCTACATACCTAGGTAGCTATGATACATTCTTGGCAAGGAGATCTGTGATGTAAGTCGCCTAGAAACCTTATTAACAAGGCTTCCGGAAGCTTCGTCTGCGCTTCTTCGTTGTTGGTTATGGGCTTTACAACCCGTTGTACTATGTCACTTACCCAACCTAGCTCTAGGTGACTCTGGTATCCAGGTAGTAGGAACTCTGAATAGTGTTCATTGATACCAATACTTCTTAATAACCGATCCAAGTTAATGAAAAGTATTATGGGGAAGACATGATAGAGATAAGAGAGTATGATTTTCTTTTAGAGCTTACGTGTTATACTTATGGTATCGTGACCCTGTATCTTCTTGTTAATCTGATGATAGATTATTCTTGTCGCGGAGTAGTGGGCTCACAGCATACATGAATAACAGGAGCTCATCCTTCATCTTGGCGTCTTTAGTTAGATCTAGGATGGGATTTCCAGCCTTTTGGGCGGCATATATACTTCTCTTAAGCCCAATATCTATAGCATAGAGTCGTGTTCCTCGCTATTACTCAAGCCATTATATGCCACATTGAAACGTGCAAGGGCGTCGAGAAGGACCCGGTCGAGTTCCGGGTCCTTAGTATGAATATACTAGCGATACCTGGAACTTCTCCGAATCTGCCATCGAGTTAATGCTACCCGAAACCTCAAATGCTGCACAAGACATATTTAACTATAGTAACAGAATATCGGATTTCTGGAACCGGATATATAACTCGAACCAAGGTTGGACTTGTAAGGCCAAAGCTATGAATGTGGTAGTAATAATTAACCTAGACTTCCGTAGGCATTTCATCAACGATACAGGTGGGAGACATGCTATATAAATTTAGCAAATACCTGTGATAGACTTGACAAGAGGGTCCTTTTAATCACCGAGGTAGGTTATTTATATTTCCTATTAACCTTCTATTGAGTTCGTAGTTGTTACTCCGTAACGAGGCGATGCCGTTCCCAAATTTGTCTCCTATATCTCTTTCAGTCGTCCCACTACATTGGATGGACATTCGAAGAAAATGACTAATGTATAATGGCTCTTCGAGCTACCCCATCAAATATGCAGGTAGCTAAGCGAGGTAGGGGCATCCGTAGATATAAATCTGGCCCCATGGGGTGAACTAGGGGTAGAATCCTGCCTTTAGCAGATTGTGGAGAGGCCAACAAATTTCTCCAAGTTCGTCTCCAAATTCGAGAAAGCGTCATTTCTCCCATAAAGCCGGTCCCTGTTCTAAATCCAATAGTGCTAGTCCCATGTCAGTTTTTATTCGTGGGGAAAGGCCTTCTTGATTCATTAGTTTCCGAGGATGAGAGTTCTCTCTGAAGAAATGGTAAAATTCGGGGGTATTTACCCCGGGATTTCATTTGGTTAAACAATGTACATTTGAATAAATCCAGATGGTGTGCCTAACATTAATGAACGACGCTGTAATACATTTGGCTTGTCTTCTGCTCTATGAAGAGTCATGGCCTTTTTGCTCCTTAGTCTCGTCTTACTGCCAGACCTGGCCTTTGGAAAGATCAATAGGTACGTATAGCTTGAGGAGAAGGGAGACATCATTTTAAATTTATTTGATCTAACTTTACTTCAAACGAAGGCAGGATATTGTTAGCAAGTACAATGTCAGGAGGGAGAGGCTAATCGATAATAATACCACCCCTTTACAAGTGGGAAATGGTAATTTCGCATTCAATGTTGACAACACGGGCATGCAGGTAACGAAACTCTCATATTAATCGCTAGGGATACAATGCTGAGAATAGTACCAAGACCATCCTACCTTTTAATACACTGTCTAGTTGGGCGTGGCATAATGATTCTCTACCGACAAGCAAGTATGTTACCTGCCTAACCCTTTCTCCATCATAGTTCTCTAATGCATTGACAGGGAAAGTATTAGCGACTACGATGGCGTATCAATGATCACGCACGGTAGGAATGTCTCTTATGATATTCCCGACTCCGATCTCCCAGAGGCTTCGCAGTGGCTCATTTCTAATCCCAATAGAATTAACTTAGGTCGCATTGGCCTCAGGTATCTAGGAGCTACTTTGGCAACTTCCCAGATTACGAACGAGGTTCAGGAGCTCGACCTATGGAACGGAGTTATAACATCTACGTTTGATGTTTCTGGAGAAAGCGTCAAAGTCATTACCCAAGGAGACTTCGAATCGGATGCGGTAGCTTTCCGTATTGAATCACAGCTTATAGCTTCGGGTGACTTAGAAATTGAGCTCGACTTCCCCTATCCGCCAATACACACTACGAAGTATAAGTATGAAGTTTTCGCTGGTGTATATGACTTTCCTCTTAATCATACTACTTCCATTGCCAAGAGCTGCGGAGTGAATGAGGCGCACATATATCATGAGCTACAAGAGACGAGTTATTTTGTTAATTTACGATGGCCCACCGGAAATCCACTCAACCTCTCCAGAGTCGAACCGCCTGGGTCAAACACTCTTGCTGCCCACCGCTATACTCTATCAGAAGCATCCAAGACTCACCATCGGTCGAATACTATAGACTTCACTGCGCATTTCTCTCCAGATAAACGGACAGCTACACTTCCGTCGAGTATCCAAAAAGGAAACCCTAGAGGGTGGAACCAGTACTGGAAGGAGGGCGGTTTCGTTGATCTGACATCTTCTTCGAATATCCAAGCGGACGAGCTCCAGCGACGTATCATCTTATCCCAATACCACGTTCGAGTTAACAGCGCAGCGAGTGGCCAGTCACCACAAGAAAGTGGATTGATGAATAATGGGTGGTATGGTATGTACCTGTACTTGATGCCCATTCTATCATACTTGTCCTAGGGCTAAATCTCCGTAGGAAAGTTTCATATGGAAATGGTTGTTTGGCATAATGCCCATTGGTCAACGTGGGGCCGACAAAAGTATTTTGATAATATATTCCCTGGATTGTACGAGACTCTGTTACCTTCGTCAATGACGAGAGCAAAGTCAATGGGGTGGGAAGGAGCTAGGTCATTACATTCCGAAAACCCTGGAATACATAAGGTCAACAACTAACAGGATGATAACTAGGTGGCCAAAGATGACCGAAGTTAACACCGGGGTTAGCTCGCCAGGTGGTATAAATGGTCTACTTTTATGGCAGCAGGTACGTTAAAGTTATTGTCTTAATACCATCTCATTGACACTGCCCTCCCTCGCAGCCTCATTCCATGTACATGGCAGAACTAGCGTACCAAGCTTCTCCCAAACGAGAGACTTTGAAAAGATGGGATGCCGTCGTAAGCGCCGCTGCCGATTATATGGCTTCGTATGCTTGGAAAAATGAGAGCTCGGGACGTTATGACCTTGGCCCGCCTAGTTACGGAGTAACTGAGAACACGCCTCCAGCCGAAACGCTGAACTTGGCTTATGAAGTAAGTGTCGCACATATGAGCTCTTATGGCATCGTACACAGTGTATCTTATATTTACTACCTAGATCGCATACTGGAGATATGGGCTAGATGTTGCACGCGAATGGAAAAGAAGATTAGGCCAACGCATTCCTGAAAAATGGACGACCGTCGCAGAAAATCTAGCTCACCCACCCCAAGCTGGTGGTCTGTACGCTGTCTATGAAGGCCTAAATAGTTCCTGGTGGGAAAATCCTAAACTTAACGGAGACCCCCGAAGCCTTATTATGCTTCAGGGTATTCTTCCCGACACGCCAGCAATCGACCCTAACGTTGCGCTTAAGACGGCGGATAAGATCTCGGAAGTATGGACCGATGACAAGATCCGCGGGTGGGGCCGGCCTGTACTAGCAATCAACTCAGCTAGAATTGGGAACCCAGAGCGTGCTATCTATCACATGACAGCATATGATTATTGGATATTTGATGACGCAGGATTTGCTGTGCGAGGAGGCGATGGTAAGCCTATCTACCATAAACAAGATACCATCCTGTCATTCTAACGGTAGCATATGTATAGGTGACACCCCTCCTCCATTTATACCCGGTAACGCAGGATTCCTTTATGCAGGTGAGTACCTCTCTACATAATCTCGTCGGAGTCGTTACGACTATTAACGAACAATGATTTAGTCGCGTACATGGCTGCCGGTTGGCATGGATCTACGGAGGATGCTCCGGGTTTTCCCCAGGATGGAACTTGGATTGTTAAACATGAAGGCTTACTAAAGGCGCTTTGAAGTTTGAATGTTAAGAAGAATATTTAGATGCAATAGTAGAAATCTGTGAACATAAAATGGGAAATAACGTTAAGTACCTCCTTGAGTTAGGGAGGTACTTTTGAAAGGCCGACCCGAGCGATGTCATCCCCGCTTCCCCAGCCCCACTTCGGGACAGCCCGAGAGTTATGACGTACAAGTACCTTATGTATGGATTTTCACCTAGTTACGTAGAGGCGCGTGACCTTTATCTCAAGATAGAAATCATAGTTTTAGTTTTAAATCCCATTCAACTCTTTCTAATAGGGCCTGGCGATTGTAAGCATTTATCTGTAGAACAGAAAGTGTTTATTCCATCTGCCCCATGAATGCAACATGGCAGGAGTTTGGTATCGCATATTCCGAGATTTCTTTTCCACTCGGCGTCTTTGGCTCTTCCCTCTTCTCGCTGGTTTATGTTGGTTTTTGACGCTCACTATTTTACTGGTGAGATGGCTGGTTATCGGTCGTCCCCAATATCCCGGACAGGTGAACCCATACCTCCCGTTTATTAGCGACATTGCTGCCCATCAGTTTAAGCCAGTGTTTATCGTAGGGTGTGCAGCTACCGGGGTTGCGTTTCTTGGGACCATGTTCTCTGTACACCATGTACGCTATTCGCCTAAGTTCTACGGACTGACAGACGATGCCCCGTGGCGGCAGACCATGAGCTTAATTGCGCAGATTGCTGGTATTACTGCTGCTGTTAGCTTAATAAACCTGAGCGTCTTTGATACAGACGATGCGCACGTGCAACATCGACACCTCCTTATGGGTACATTCGGAGGCATTTTTGCGAGTGCGGTAACTACTACTGCTGTGTGGTGGGATCAGATTTGGGGCGCCATGGTGTTTGTGGGCTTGAGGAAATGGTATGTCTTATCGGGAAAAAATATCTCGAATGTAAGAAAGTTGTGATGTTAATATGATCAAAGGTGCATCTTCAATACGGCTCTAGTAATTTGCCAATTTGGTTGCGGATTAGCATTCGTGATCCTTATGTACAGCGGTTATTTCAAGTCCTCGGGCATACTTGAATGGTGCCTGACCTATCTTGGTTCCTTTTGGCTTATATCGTTCGTGGGATACACAATGTGAGTTAATAAAGGAGGAAGTCACTAGCTTATTAGTTCTAACAGGATACCTACCTAGGTTTAGAGAAGGCGACCATCCTGTGGTTGAGAACGATGCTGAGCGGCAGCCGCTGTTAACATAGGCATCCCTATTCAGTACAGAAGAATAAATTTAGACGTGGTCGTTATAACATAATATAGACTCTGTGGTCTTGCTCTAGTCTCCATTCCGTGTTTAGTTTGGACGATTTACCTTATTTAGACACTCTAAACTAACTTAGAGTAGATCAGATGCATTCCATTACTATAAGAGCCATACCATCTACTACGAGTATCGCGAGTAATTCTGGGGGTATAAAATGAGGATGAAGCGGGCCATGACTTTGCCAACTCGGTGCTATTTCAGCTTATATACCTAGAAGGCAGGTACTTAATGATCTAAGGTTTCTATAGATGTAAATACCTCTATTAATTCATTGAGACCTGATAATACGTTATTTACCTGGCATAGTTACCTAGGTTAAGCTTATGTACCTAGTTTCCTCTTATCAACAAGATTATGATCATGTTCCGGAAAACAAAGGGGCTACACTAGGAAGTTTACCAGAGCAGAATATGGCAGATAAAAAATAAGGGTAGGTACCTAGGTACTTCCTTATCCAAGGGGCTAAAAAGTGCGGCGGCGCGGCGTTAATGGCGTAGGGTTTAACTTGCAGATAATCTCCACTCTTATTAGCGTCAAGCACTTGTCGCAAGCGTGCTTCTGGACCGTGCACTACTCAGAAACTCAAACAAAAATTCTCCTCCAGTAGCGCTACGCAGATTACACGCCACATCTAGCGGGTCGATAGGGAAAAAAAAGATAAAATGGCTTCATCATCCAAATCATACTTGCTTCAACTAGCCGAACGTATCCACAATGCCACTGGCAAGGATCAACTTGGTCGCATATGTTCTGCAGGCTTTATCTTAGAATCGTCATGGCATTCAGTCGTTGAGAGGAGATTTATGAACACGCCGCCCCAAGTCGTGAAGAAAGCTTTGCTTAGAGCAGGTATCTTTTGGACGGTGTTATATTTTGGTACCGGCGAAGCATTGAAATGGGCCGAGCGGAAAGTCAAGAAGGCCGAGGAAGGTCCGTCATAAAAACGTGTGGGCATCGGAAGGATGTCCTCTCTCTCGTATGGGAATTGTATAGGCTGACTGTTTTACATCGGTCATTTGATACCGATACGCTTTGTCGTCATGCATGAACCAAGATTGTAGGAGTACTCATACGCCAACAGATATGGGTAATATATCGCTTCCCGAAGGAGATATTAGGATACCTGCGAATGCCACAAGTTCTGTATCTACCTACCATCAGCTTCAAGTCAGCGGGATCTCTTTCCTTATGCATCTTTAATGTCTATCGAACTGGTTCTAGGGGGAAACAAAGCAACAATGATGGTAACAACTCGGAGACGGACTCTGTTTAACAGAATTAAGTAACCTTACATGTTGAATGACGCGAATAAGGATCGTTTAAGCGGAGGGGATCATTATTGGAGATGGCGAGATACTCCTAGATAAATTGATCACCATAATACACTGGTTCTCGGAGGAATCATGGTGGAACATCTACAGGCTATCATAATGCCAAGCTAGATGAAGATATCATCAAGTTGTGTGGAATTGCGGCATCAAACATTGGAGAACCACCAGTAATAAGATAATGATGCGATCAGCCCAACTAATCACGTCAACTCCAATGCCCTTCACTGGATCCACAAATCTCAATCCGTCCCAGTTTGGCCAGACAGCCTTACGCAATGGAAACCATCGTCGTACAATCACGACAGTCCAATGCTGCCCCAACTCTCGCATGTTGTATTTATATATGTTTATATATTGAGATTCGAGGCCCCTGATGGATTCCCAGGTGCTCAAACCCCCGTTCGTCTGGTACATACCATCTTACTCGACTCTGGTACTAGCTCTTGCTCTCTGATGTCGGAAACTATAAAATGCTAATCTAAGAAGCCGTGCATCCTGGCAGTCATGGTTGAGTCTCGAATCTATAACAACTATACTGAATTTTATGACAAGAGTAGCACGCATATTCAGTTTAGGTCGAAAAAGCTTACTCGAAGCGCCCAGCCTTTAGCCTGCCAACTACCTAGCCTCTAAACTAAATCAGCAAGACCCCAAGACGAGTAACTGCGGCAAATGTCAAACTACCAATCTTTCCCGCAGTTCCCTCGACTACCTACAGAGATCAGACGCCTTATTTGGGTTCATGCTCTGCCCAGAGGCCGCATCCAACTCTTTGCCAAGAATGTACCTTGGGAGAACTGGCGTCTTCTACCGCCTGTAGTTGCCCATGTTTGTCAAGAGTCCCGAGAGGTTGCTGTGAACCACTCAGTTGTGCGTGGCTTCCCAACTGCAGAAGATATTCACACAACCACTTGGTTCATCGGGTCCCGTGATATACTTGAGCTTCACAGCGGCTATCCTTACCCGCTATCGAACCCAGAGCCTTTCTTTTCTGCAGCAGAGAGATTGGCAATCAATGCTGGAGACTTTGAGGGCGAGATCAGAGTCGTCATCAAAGACCTCATCGAAGGTCGACGGTTTCATAGCGTCAAGATGATATATCTCATTGTCGAGCAGATTGAGACTGCGTATTGGCCCAAGTTTCGACCGGATATGACAGAACAAGATAAGGGCAAGGGAACGGTCCTTGACTTATACAGCGATGAAGACCAGAGGAAAATAGATGGCTATAAGACGTGGGCCCGTTTTCAAGAAATGTCACCGGTCTTTCCTCGACGTCAAGATGTTGAACTTATCCTTAGGTCGAACTTAGATAAGATCATACTAGAAGAAATCTGTCGGTACCACGAGCATCTATTGCAAGTTGGATACGCTGAGGAAGAAGCTATGGCATCATTTCCAACAACTGCTCCTATCACCCCAGACCATCCTTGGATCCTCCAACAATGGAGACGCTTACCGGAGTTCCGCCCGGCGTTGTTAATCCTAGGATGGAGATAAATAATGTCTATATGGGATGGGATGGAATGGATAATCCAAACTCGGTTTCCACTAAGAATATGCCCCTCCAAGTAGGGTTTCATATGTCATTTCCGATCATAACATCTAGGATAGAATAAATTTGGATTTTTCCCGAGGAAAGGCATCTTGGAATGGCCTCCGGGGATGTACCTAGTAGTCGACAGGGGGTTACTGTGGCTTCAGGTGTGGCTTTCTGCCTAAGCGGACCGAACACTTTAGATTACTTAATTCAATAGGTAGAATGATGTATGAGGTACAACCACTCTACCACTTTTTAGTCCGTGCAATATTTAGCGATATTTTACCGGTGCCGAGGTGCCATCTGTTCATCTTAAGCCACCTTGCCTTGAAGCTACCCAGGGTAGGTCAGCAGTAACTTAATACCATACAACGTGTTTAGTAGAAAGGGCTAGACTGATTTATTATCGCAATGGCATCGACACAGCGATTCTCGGGATATCCACTTGCTAAGGAAGGCCCCAAAACAGCATACGTGCCAACACAGGACAAGAATCCTCCCCTTAGAGGCTGGTCTTTGGTCATCGCAGCCAAACTGTAAGCAGTACTATCTGCCCCATCCATATACAGACCAATCACTAATATTAAAAATAGCGTCACATACTTTCCGTCCGTGGCTAAGGCTACCTGGGGAAATGCTAAGTTTGGCTGTGTCAAAGATATACCAGGTCTAAATGAGTACGACTGGCGTCTTCAAGTATGCAACCACCATGTTCTGATTCAGATGTCAAGTCATTGATAAGCTGAGCAGCCCATTGTTACACCTCTTATAGCCGATGGCGTCGTTCAGAGCAAGGCCGAAATCACGCCAGATCTTTATGAACGACAACCGGATGATCTAGCTGGCCGTTTCTATTCTGCTACTGATTATCATGAGCTCTTCAAATCTGGGGAATTGACACCACTCCAAGTGGCAAAAGCCATACTCCCGCTCATCACCAGAGGCCAGGACCCCCCAGCCAAGTATGAATCGGCCTGGTCTGTTACAAGAGAAGATAATGTACTCGCGGCAGCTAAGAAGTCGACGGAACGTTATGCTGCCGGTCAGCCTTTAAGCGTTCTCGATGGAGTACCGGTAGGAGTCAAAGATGACACGGATGTCGAAGGATATATATCCCATATGGGACGGCCCTTCGATCCATCTGATCCATTCTTTAGACCGGCAACTAGCACAATTTGGCCAGTCGCACAACTAGAAGCTGCCGGTGCTATCGTCATTGGTAAGCAGGTGATGCATGAGCTCGGCTCGGATGTTAGTGGGTGTAATCCACGATGGGGAACGCCCATAAATTGGAACAACCCATTGTACTACCCAGGTGGCTCGTCATCTGGCGGAGGGTCGGCCATCTCGTCCGGGTTGGTCCCCATCTCTATTGGCACCGATGCAGGAGGGAGTGTCCGCATACCGGCCTCATTTAACGGTGCATACGGATTGAAACCCACCTTACACCGCGCTTACACAATGAAGTCCTCTATCTGTGTTATAGGCCCCTTGGCAGCGACAGCAAATGATTTAGCTATCGCGTACCGTATTAGTAAGTATATATCCCCGCCCATTTCTCGGTTAGTGTACACTGCCCCCCTCTCCCTCTCCCCTCCATAGCAAATATCTATCACACTGGGAATCGAGATCTCAAAGCTTGATGAAACCTATTTACTGACTGTGAATATAATAGTGGCGGCGCCTAACCCTGATGATCCAATACAGGGCTCTTTCGCGTTATCAATTCCGCCAAGCCCTTCTGCAAAGAAAACAATTGGGATTTACCACGACTGGTTCAACCAAGCTTCTCCTGGGGTCCTTGAAGTAACCAGGAAAGCAATTGCCTATTTTACGGATAAGCTAGATTACGAGGTTGTTGATATTAGTATCCCCTATGTACAAGAGGCCCAGTATGCGCACAGCGCGTGGGCGCTCACTGAGGGCATTGACCACCACGTTTCACACGCTGTGGATCCAACGCGTCCGCTCACGGGTCTCAACAACTGCAACCAACTTCTAATGGCGGTCGGCTCGTGCACGTTAGGCACTGATATGATCAAATATGGACAATTGAGAGGATTGCTCATGGAGCATCTCGCATTCTTATGGAAGAAGTATCCGGGTATGTTGGTAGTGACGCCGACGGCACCTGAGGCTGGATGGATGATCCACCCCGGTGATCAGGCATATGGATTTAGCGATGGCAATGTAACAATCCGCAACATGATGTATATCTGGCTAGCAAATTCGACAGGCTGTCCCGCGGTCAGTGCACCCATTGGTTACGTTGACCCCGAGAAAGGTGAAGGTAAGCTACCGGTCGGTCTCATGGCGATGGGAGAGTGGGGCGCAGAAGAACAGCTTCTGGCTTGGGCAAAGGAGGCTGAGACGTATGTCAATGGTGCTTACGAAGGTGGCCGCTACAGACCACAGGAGTGGGCCGACGTTGTCAAAATTGCCAAGACAGGTACAGAATGATCTATTTAGATTTAGGTTATAGGAAACGAATTATGATATCGATACTATTTCTACCTTTTCGATTAATTATCGAATTCTTTACGCACAGTCATAAATACACTTAGAAATTAGTTCATCTTAACATGCTTTTAAGCTTCATGCTGTTGTAATTTGGCACGGCATAAAGGTACTCGAACGCTCAAAACTTTAGTATTGGTTCGCATCTTATCTAATTCCTGATTCACTCCATATGCTCCATAGTAAACCCCCCTTTTTAGAACTCGGCCGCCCATTATGCATTGGATACCGAAGGGTACGGCTTGTTATTGGCCCGGCCATTGTCTGTTAGACATATCTCGACGTCGAAGAGAAATACGTGATATCTTTGGAGCTACATTCCGATGTGTTAGCCATTATGTTCATGCAAGGCGGCTACAGAATGTGACAGACCGTATAGTGGATTAGGCTTGCGGACGCCGTCTTCCTCAATCGGGACAAGGGGTAAAGCTACGTGCTTCTCGACATCGGCATCCAAAAAAGGAAGGTGTTATAAAAGTTGCCTTTCGCCTCTGTACCCCAGTGTAAACAGGATACCATGGTGCAAATAAAATAGATATCGGGGTTTTCAACAAGGTATGATCTCAATTCAAGTTACCCTTCAGCTCTCATCATTAAAGTACTATGTGTTTTATATTTAGGGGTCATTGTATGTACCTAGGTAGGTACCTAGATATATAATCGGGTATGATTTGATATTAACCATTTATATTGCTAGGTAGTCCAATGATGATTTCCATCGAAATATACATAGCATGGACCATCACTTCACATCATAGTTATTATCCAAAAGGAGATCTATAAGGATTTGAGAACTTACTCTTTTATTATTGTGTCATTTGGACTATACTGAGTTGATAATGTGTGAATGAGGAGATCCACCGCAAGAACTATGTACCAAGCCCCCCGATGTGACACTGCGTAATAAATACTACCGTATGGAAATATGTACGAGTTTTTAAAAGTGTGTCTTGAAAGCTCAGAATAGGCGTATATAGTGCGATAAATACTTCTTTTATTTCTAGTTATTGGTATGATTATTATACATAGGGGTAATAATGCCTTACTACCGGAAATGGAAAGTGGTTCGTGGTTTGTCTTCAGACCTGTTATTCACATCATGCAGCATGTTGAAACCTATATGTAGGAAACTTACCTCTTATTATAGTTACATACATGCTACCTGCTTCGTACCTTTTTGGTAGGACCTTCAAGTAAGAGTGGCAACGCCAAGTAAAAATATACCAGACGCATGAGTTAACTAAGCAAAGGCTTGCGAAAACAGTAGGCTTTTGAAAGCTTAGTATGATAACTATCATTAGGTCTTTAAACTTTTAAATTCCATACAGCAACTAGTCTCGCCAACATTGCATTAAGAGTTGATTTAGCAATGCTATCTTCTCGCCTTACGGCCATATTCCGCGACCTTACTCATGCAAATGCCTCCGCGCGAATAAGAAGCCACGATGAATTGATCCAATTACTTCTAAGGTGTCCATTCAATCCGATCTTGCACGAGGCGGCTAATCCTTTCGGTGACCACTGTGACTGGTCGTGAAAACCTGGTCACCTACCCTGGTAGATGATTGGCTTTGATCAATGATACAAGTGTAACGATATTCTAAGCACAAACTCCAGCTGTAGTAAGCTATTACCGTACTACCATGGTCATTCTCTTGGTATAGTGATGACTTCAATTTTATCGTTGAACTTATAGATATACCTAGAGGAAGAATAGTTAAAGCTATTATCGCCTTCCTTCAAGATTAAGTTTTCAAACTCCTGTCCCAGTTCACGGCGTGGGGTTATGTTTCATCATCGTCAAGCTCTCGGTAGATGATCCCAATGCTACCGGCATAGAGCTTCGGTCATGTCATTGGTCATGCGAGGGCTTCCCTCCCAAAGCCTCCAATTCGTATTGATCTCTTTCGCTCCATGAGCTCTAACGGCCGGGATGGTTGTGGCACCCCCACGCGGATCTAGGGGGCAGGCAACTTAACATGGATTATCTCGGTAACATACCCGATAAGGGTTGTAACGGTGATGGTACCGGCGTCTTGGCGTCTAGAACCGGCGGCAGTACTGAGCCGTCACATTGATTTAATGAATGACAGACTAGAAAGTCTTAGGTAGGAAAGCTTGTTTTTCGTAGTTGTTTAGCGTTTTATTTCGTCGCCTCGAGCATTAAGTCTATTTCGACGACTCCAATGCCTCAACTACCATCTACCAACTCGACATGGTAGTCCAACTACTCCATGAGGTAGTTGGTACTGCTATCGGGGTCCTTTTATACTCCTTCCTGTGCTTGGCAGCTAGTTCTATCATGATATGGCTGGTATGGACACATCACGAGAGGGATAGCTGTACGTTGCGCGCGATCTAAAGTTATCCTTGGGACGAAGAAAAATTAACTGTTCTTGCGTGTAGATGTCGCACTACTTTCATATTTTACGCTCTTAGGAACTGTCGCCAGCCTTATTCAGCAGTTTCACACATTAATCTGGTGGAGGGATGTCAAAGTTGAACAGTACAAATATGCCGTTGCGCACCTCGGCAGCCCTGAAATTGCTATCGCGGGACCATCCGTTGGCCTGGATCTTGTCCTCTTCTATATACGTGAGTTTGAAAACCCCAGAGCAATAACTAGGGTATCACTAATTGCAGTTCAAGAATATTACACATATAATGCCGAAGCAATACTCACACTTTTCTGGGCCATTGCACTTACGAGGACCGTCTTCAAATTTACAAATCTGACGACCTTCAGACGTATCAAACATAGAACGAGCCAACTAGCGAAAGTTGTAGCAGTCATCCTTCCCGGAATACTGTTATGCCTCCTACGATTGAATAGTGTCCAGAGTTCGCATATAGGATTCTTAATACTTGCCAACTTCAATAGTATGCGCCCCTGCTGTGTTCGTCGTCGTTACTAGTAAACAACTAGCTAAGATAACGCGATATTAGTAATGATCAGCCTAACTATTGGCAGTATCCTGTTAATAGCAATCCTTATCAAATACATTTATACCCGACGTCGACTTGTTTCATGGAATGCCCAGTACTTATTTTCAAGACGGTCACAAGAGGCGGGCGGGGAAATTATTAACGTTTTAGACCGGGGAAATGGTCGTCAGAGCATATACGATCGCTGGCTAGTATTACGCTTCTCTATAGCGTTCGTAGTATTAGGGGTCTTTCAGTTGGTCACAGTTCTTTTAGAGGTGTCACAGTTATCAAACCATACAATGGAGAAGCTAGGCGAATCCGCAAATTTGTCAAAGGAGAGGGCTAAAAACGACTTTCTACTCTTTATGACAGGTGTATCAACAAGTCTACTTGTAGGTGAACCCCAAATCTTCATTTCATTTCCGGTCCTCTCCAGTATGCGCCCGTTATATGCCCTAGGACCAAACTCTAGCTTTTAGTTATCTTCTCTTAATAATTACATCCTAACTTCGAAAGCACTAGGTCTTCGTTGTCTTCGGGACCACACGAACATTTCGAAAAGCGATATACAAGACATTCGTCCCGAGGAAGTTTCAGAAGAAGCCAAACGAGGCAGCTCCCGTACCGACTACGATACCCGATGAAGAGATCCATATCAACGAAGAATATGGGGCAAGCTTCTATGATACAAAGGGACAGAGACCGGCTGACTTGGAGTCAGGGGTCATAAATGGGGCGTCGGCGACGGCCGGGATAGACCAGCCTCTAGGATCTACAAATTTGGTCGGTGGGTGTGAATTAAGATAGGGGACGTTCCTCGACGGTAAACTGTAGTTTTATACAGCTTGCCAAGGGTCACCATCGCGATTCCTAGTCATCTAATGTTTATTAAGATACTGTTAGGATTCTAGGTGAAAAATCTAGAACAAAGGACATATGCAGTATGGATAGGAGGCAGCCATAGGCTCTGTAGGTAGGCAGCTAGGTTAGAGTTCCTCGTAGGACAACAAAGTTGTTTCCATCCACCTCATGACAGGTACTAAGGGATTTTATCTAAGTGTCCTATCCTATATGCAAGTTTATACATCAGCCTAAAAGTCGTACCGGTGACAATTCGGCATATATCCTCTTAAACAGTATAAATACCTAGTAGGCAGCCATATTGTTTTACCATCTCCTGCTAACTACTGGGCACATTTGTGAACTTCGATCCCGGTACTATGTGGTCAAGCATCTTTTAACATAGCAAGATTAAAATCGCTCATATCACATCTTAGTCGAGCTATTGTCATTGTATTTAATGATTAACGTAATTGTATCGGGAACCTGAAAAATATTAACCGCTATTTGGTAAGATGGAAAGAAGCATTGTAACCCTCGTATGATATTAATACCGGAGTCGGCTTTGAACTAAGGCGCTAATTGGTTACTGATCTTAATTAATCTTATCAGATCCGCTGATTAGATCCTTAAACCCCACCGTCTCCGATTCTCTCCCTTTTAATTTGCATTGGAGAAAAATGTTGAGAGGACAAAAGGTTCCTTTGGTTTACTAGGTCTCGGGCGCTTGGCCATTAGTGGGATAAACAATTGGTACTTAGCGTACCATGGTCGTCATTCAAACCAACTCTGCTACGATGATCATTCCGAAGTCGTTCAAGATACCACGTTGACTTTGTTGCAGGGTTCCGCCTTCAGAACTTAGATATACATATTAAAATCTCGCCTTTTAAGAAAGTGCTGTCTGATAAATATATTAAATAGTGTGTGAATTTTAACATGAACCCGATTGTGCAAAAGGGATAATATTCTACCTAGCTACAAGACTTGTCAGGAAGTCAAGGCTGTTAGAAAACGATCCGTGCAATTGGAATCCTTGCCTAGCGCATAGTAGATGTGCCGGGACTTACGTACTCAGTGCATAGGTAGGTACCAATACTACCGTTGTAGCATGGATCCTGCCTGAGAGAGAGTTACCCACCTTGAAAATCGGGGTTGAAAACTATCATGAGATATGAATATATAAGATACCTCTTAACGTAGTCTTGTTTACCCTTAAACATTCGAAAAACTCTGCATGATCCTACGTTGGCCTCATTTGAGTAACAGAGCAGCCCAAAATGTCTCTTTCGCTCTCCGTTATATCTTTTTTGCTATACTCTCTCCAAGCGGTTCCAGTCTCTGCGCAGAATTATTCATGGCCATGGCAAACTTTTAGATCTAGTTCAGCAGAGCCGTAAGTAAATTCTGATCTTATTCACCTCTCAATATGCCATATTCCATCCGATGAATACATTTTTGCATATTTGCCGGAGTGGAGAGATCTTAGAAAATCATCCATGGCAACATTGACATATTAAATGGATACTTACTATATAATATCATGTAGTCCATTACTGAATATCACCAAGTCCGGTCCCACGTCTCCTGGATACCTGTTTTTCAATCAGAATGGAGAGTATGCGCACAACTACAGCCTTTTCATTATGTCCGATGACAACGAACTTATCTGGCAAAGCGGATATGGCGACTACAGCGCTTTCAGGACTCAAACATTTGAAGGCAAACCAGTATTAACTTTCTTCAATGGAGTCTCGCTGGCAGAGCCATATGGGTGGGGCCATGGAATCATTCAAATTCTTGACGACTCTTATACAAGCATCTACAATGTTTCACTGACAGTAGATGACGGGAACTTTTTAACGATATCGGACCTTGACCCTAACCAAATTACATCCTACCTCGATATGCACGAATCCCAGATTACAGCTCAAGATACCATCCTCGTAACATTATACAATGTTACCAAGTACGATCTCAGCTCTGTTGGTGGACCGCAAGATGGGTGGGTAGCTGATAGTTTGTTTTACGAGCTGGATATCAAGACCAACAAAATCCTTTTCAAGTGGAGTGCCCTAGATCACGCCGACCAGATTCCCATTTCCAATGTCCAGCAGTTTTATCCTGTTGCGGATTTTGGCAGAAACCAATCTATTCCATACGGTTACTTTCACATCAATTCGATAGACAAATTTGAAGACGGATCATACTTAATCTCCTCGAGATACTACTGCTCAATTTTCAAGATCTCCAAAAACGGCACCGTTGAATGGACACTACAGGTAATTTCGACCAAGTTTCCCAGGATGTTCCACTTGTACCTAGTAGCTAACATCGTGTAGGGCCAAACCGGCGGAGATTTTCAGCTTGATGGTCGACTTTCCTTCTGTTATCAACACGATGCTCGTGTTCGACAAGAGTTGGGAAGTACAGTCCAGATTAGTCTGTTTGATAACGCAAACTCTGAAGTTGTGTCTGGTATAAACCAAACTAAAGGCATATTCCTGACTCTAGATACGGAAACCATGAAGGCTACACTTAACCAGGAATATGTCGACCCACAGGACGCGATATATGCGTTTTCACAAGGAAATCTACAGCAGTTAGAAAATGGCAATGTCATCATGGGATATGGGTCGACAGCTAAGATAAGAGAGTTCAGCCCCGATGGCGCTACCTTGATGACTGCGCAGTTTGGCCCTGGAGATGGTCTCATCTTTTCTTATCGTGCCTATCGTCTCCCGTGGATTGGCCGCCCCAAGTCACCTCCGAGCGTCTTGGCTTGCAGGAATGAAGCTAGTAACAGTACGGCGGTATATATGAGCTGGCTTGGTGCCACAGAACACGAGTCTTGGGGGATCTTTGCAGGAGATAGCAATTCTAGCCTCACCCTAACATCAGAGGTGGAGAGGACCGGATTCGAAACAGTAGCAACTATACCAGGTCAAGTTTCCTTAATCCGTGTTGAAGCACGAGGCATGGATATTGCCGGTGGAGTTTCTCGCGTGGTATCGTCTCAACGAAGCTGCTGATTTTGAATGGCACAATGCGTTACCTGAGAACTTCTCAGAGTAGTCTTTTACGAAGCTACTCATTTGTAGCTCATGTGCAATACAGGGTTGTCAAAGACTTATAATATTACTTTCTGGTCGGGAATTCAAAACTCTTCGGCAAATAGTTACTCTAATGGATTAATGATTCAATTAACTATATCAACCTAAATTTCAGCTTGTGAACGTAAATAGTAATTAAGTTGGCCCGAGGCCACAACCTCTTAGCTTGGCACACGGGATGGGTGCAGAGTGCAGACAATGCGCTTGAGAAATACCTAACCTAATGAAGTAAACGGTGAACATCTTTACTACGATGCCGAATGAAAATGGAGACCTTTACTGGGCCGGCAATTACGCCGTTGTCCTTTCTGCTATCCTGAAGCCGTACATAGACGGACGGCCCTGTAGCCGGTGCACAGTGGCTTGTCTTGGATACCAAAGATAGAGCATCTTATATAATGATCGCGGCTTAGTTCAAGTGTCTCCTCGTATGTGAAATAGCAGGAGTTGCATGAGGCGCGCTATGATTATTTGTACATGCGTGATGAGTGATAATAAGAGTAAGGGATGCATCAATGCTTTAAGACGGTGGGCGATTTGCGGCATAATGATGATTCTACCTATCTTTTAACGCATATAAAAGCAAGATAACAATCAGCAAAAAGGATTACGCGATATACCAACAAACACAATAAGAATAATGAGCTATCATATTACAAGATGCACGTGGCGCACCACATTTTATGTACTTACCTCTTAAGGCATTATTAAACTCTACATCACAAGACAAGAACAGCTATCAATACACCCTTAACGATATATATATCCCTGAAATGAAGCTTTATATAATGGAGAGGTTTACGGCTCCTATATTACAGAAACTTCGCCATCGCTACATGATGTTACCTCAAGCCGACAACGCGGCCGATGAGCCGCAATCACCCGGGGAGGAAAACAGTAGCGATCAGCCTATTGGTGCTTTCAAGAACAGAACATGGTTCCGTCGTAATCATTATGTTGGAGCACTACTCTTCAACTTGGGTGCCTTCGTCCTCCCAGCTCTATACAGCACGCTATCCAAGTTATGGGTTGCGGAAATCGACTCGTCGCTTGTTGTCACGACGGATGTATACACCTACATCGGAGTGGTGGTTGAGGTTCTAAATGAGGGCCTCCCCCGCGCCTCCTGGGTCATCATTGCCGACAAAGACTCGCGCTCGTTAACACAGCGCCTCAGCCTAGCTTATACGCTCATTCTATTCCAGTCCATCCTCGGACTAATCATGAGCATTGCATTTATCGCCGGCGCTGCCACATTCGCAGAAGGGTTTGTCCCTATCGAGGTTCGCGCCGCGAGCTTGACTTACATCCGGATCAGCGCTTTCTCGGCCCTGAGCTCAGCGATTGAAACCGCAGTGGCAGCGGCGACAAGAGCTCTTGACAAGCCCGACATCCCGCTGGTTATCAGCTTGACCAAATTTGCCATAAATATTATCTTGGATATGCTGATCATCTCACGATTCCACGTCGGCAACATCGAACCGACAATTAATATTCAAGCTGGCATCCAGCTTGCCTGTAATATGACGGCTGCTTTCGTAGGACTCGCCTACTTTCTTTCCACAACGAACTCGCAGCATCGAAGCTATCAGCTGGAACTTTCTAACAGTGACAATGGAGGAGTTCCTCAGATGCGGACGGAAACTGGTACGAAAATACGGCTGAGTTCCCGTGCCTTGACCGTACTACTACGACCTGGAGTTCTAACTCTCGCTGAGTCGGCCATACGAAACGCCCTCTACCTCTGGCTAGTCAGCACTATCGTAGCACTAGGTTCAACGTATGCAACTGCCTGGACAATATTCACTACCATCCGCTGGGGATTGGTTATGGTTCCCGTCCAGTCGCTAGAGGCGACGAGCCTGGCGTTTATTGGTCACCACTGGGGATCTTGGCGCCGTTCGGTCGGTAAGACGACGCGTAGACCTGGTCGTGTCGCTTTCAAAACTATCATCCAAATTATGAGACCGGCTCTTGTCTCCTTCGCTATCGCTCTCTTAGTTGAAGTCCCTCTTGCCATATTTCTATCCATATGGGGTGCTAGATCGTTCGCTCGATACCTGGGTCAACCAGATGAAGTTGCAGACATTACGGCATACATGTGGCGGACTACTGATTGGTGCTATGTATTCTATGCTATGTCGACCCAGCTTGCTACGGTTCTTCTAGCCACACAGCCCAAATGGTACCTCTACCAGAGCTTAGTTAGCAACCTTTTCTACGTTTTGCCATGGGCCATAGTCTGCCAGGTAAAGGATCTTGACGTAAGTAATGCTTGGACTTATCATAGGCTAGTTTTCGGTGGAAGCTTAGTGTTTAGTTTCATCGACGTTCTGGTTGTGGATGCTGCGTGGGTATGGACGTTGATGACCGGAAGGGCGAGGCTTGAGACATTTCGAGAAAGCTGATATGAAATCGATGCGCATGCCATGTTCTATCAAAGCTTATTGGTATTATAGGGTCGCAACGCGGGGCTATAGAGAAATATAGAACCCATGATCCATAGTTTCTAAGCATACGAAAGCAGGAGTACATCTGTTGTGAAATTGAGGCCTCCTATATTCTCCAACCCTTCCAAGAGGTCTCACGTATAGCACATACACTTATGTTCTCTTCCAACAAGATTATCCAACCTAGTGTATGCATTCTAAGAGGGGACACCGTCGAGTACCCGTGTAAAAGTCCCCTCTCGCTATTTAGTATCACCAAGCCAAGAGTTACTACCCTTGACTTACTAAAACGAAGATTTCATATTCCATAAATACGTACCTACCTAAGGTTGGGCACTTGAGTGGCTGTGCCTAAGGGACGTGCCAGGAGGCAAGCGCGTCATATCAGGGCGAAGTATAGTGATATTTCCAAATACGACCCTATGGCTAGAGAGATTTTCCACAAAGTTCAAGATCGATTATTGTTACTACTGCATGCAGCCGTTGTAGCATCGATATACCATACATACCTACCTAGGTACATGAATCTTTATTCTTCGCCATTTGGATCATGCATGGAAGCTTCATGTTTGACCTTCCGTTTCCGTCAGTATATCCCGTTCCATGATGCAGTGAGGTAGGTATAGTTATCTTGGTCGCTAACTTACACATTTCATACGCTGGTCACATCAAGTGGCAAATAGATATATGAAGCGTTCCCGGAAATACTGACGTCCTCTTATGTACCTATCCCCCTAGGCCGTCTTAACATGCTTTTTTGGTATCGAGGGGAGTTTTCGATACGGAAGCTCGATGAAGAGATAGAATGTGCAATTTCGGTATATAAGTGCCAACTTCGGTGACGAGAGACTCTATAATCGTACAATCACCACTAATATGAAAACAAAGTAGTTATACCAACAGGTAAAGATTGAATTGGTGGATGGTTAGTCGCATGGTGGGATCTAAATCTAATCTAAGCTTTTGATACCTATTTGGTATCCCTATCCAACCTGAGAAGCAGCATTTCGCGAATGGAGGAATCTATTTACAGTGTCGTCGTGAAGTCCAACCATATCTTGCAGAGCGTAAAGGAGAAGTAGAGAAAAGAAGGAGTTAATGAATGTCGTTAATTGAAAAGTTACAAGAGCAGCTCTGCTCTCCGTTCAAATTCCAGGCGTAGCTTTCCGTCGACAATACTGCTCCTCGGGCTGAGATCCCACAATGGACTTCCGCTTTATGCTTCGCCAACTCCATCATCCTCTGCCTACCTCACCGACCCCAGCAAGCTTGTTGCCAGCTTTGCATGTATTAGCGATGTACAGGTGTGTCAATGCCGGTAAGTTATGCCCGTTGCTCATGAGTCGAAAATGGCACCATATGCGGGAATTCCACGCGTTGTCATGCCATATACAACCTTCTCCGTAACCTTGGGATTAGAAATGATGAAAACGGCTTCCGCATTCGACTCGTGCACGAGCTGATATACTTCTCGAACAATGTCTGGATATCCCCTCTCGTGGGTGTTCCAGATCACTGCGTTGGGGTCGGCTCGCTTGACTTCTGCCACAACTTGAGGGCCGTATGTCTCATAAGGGTTTCGGGTACTCCAGAATACACGGCGCGGTGTGATATCAGCAAATAGAAGCGACAAGCAAGGGCCAATTCCAGATCCAGTAGCAACCACGACGATCCGACTAAACAGCTTGGATGTGTAAAGAAGACCGTGAAGAGGCGCGCCACGAACCCAGAGCTTTCGCTCGTTCGGCTTGTTGATCTGCTTCTTGGTCCAGTCACCTGCGTTACTGACGACGACGCTGAAGCCATTAATCTTGCCAGACTCGGGGTCAATGTCGGGAATAGTAGCAAAAGCGTGCCACTCAGTTAAGGGCTTGTCGCTAATCTTCAAGCCATAGAATGGTGCCATACCCCTGTACTTGAAGTGTAGACGCGTAGCGTGGTTGCTCAGCTTCTCCGGGTAGACTGTTGGGTGGCGTAGACGAGTCCATGAAGCGAGGGTGCAAGAAGTCGAAATGCAAATGAACCAGAAGTTAGGCGAGCGGATGAGGGCGTTCCCAAGAGACGTATCCCATTGCCTGGCAGTGACTCTGGCTGAAAAGATGTTGTGGATCCAGAAAGTCGTCAAGGCTGTCCAACCAGCGAAACGGTGGAAAGCCTCGAAGTAGTCGTGGAACTTCCGTCGTAGGTCGGGGTGGGCTGACGTCAAGATAACGACGAACATCGAAACCAGAACCCAGCTTGTAATCATATTGACCAGCTCATCAGTCACTGGCTCGTCGATCCACTCCTTGGTAGCTAATATCGTATAGAGGATATACCATACAACCGCAGCGGTACCCGCACCACTGTGACAACCGCCGTAGTGGAAGACCTTCGCAAGGCGCTTTCGGATGTAGAGTGGCCACGAGTGAGGGACACATGTGAAGATCTCATACCAAAAATTGACAAATTCCTCCTGGCGGAAGAGAATGCTGACCATGAGGTTGGCGGATGCGGCACTGCCTACATCTCGGGAGTTGGGCTTGCCCCTCGCTGCTGCTATCAGGGCGACGAAGACAGCTAAGTTGATAGTGAAGATTGCTCCGAATACTTTTCTATACGAGGAGGCATATTTGTCTGGTATAAATATCAGCTCTATATTCATATATACCTAGGTAGGTACCTATATTATAAGACATTTGCACTTACAGCGGACCTGTTGACTCAACTCGGATCCGAGCTGGTCGGGGAGAATCGCACGCTCGGTGACTGTCTCGATTTGTTTCTCATCGTTGCCTTTGCCGGAGTGTACCGACGGAGTGGTTGTTCCCGTCGAGGGTCCCGCCGATGATAAGGGTTCAGCGATCGTAATCGGTGTCAGATCCCCTGAACGGAAGCCATCCGCTTGGACCTTTTCAGAGTTGTTGGCCGTCATGTTGAAAAGAGGCGATGTCTTTCTCTGAACTTTTAGCTGTTGGTCTTGCGGATTGGTTGGCACGGGGAATCCTACAATCTAACAGCAAGGGCAGGGCGACGGCAAGGGATATAAGTACTCGACGAGGACGAAAGATCGAGCCGTAAGGCTCCCCAGATAGGATAGGGTCCCTCGCGGAACAACGAAGTTGCTTCCATGCTGTTTGGTTCCGCCTCGTGACAGATAGTAGTCTGCCAAGGCCCGGTTTACTCATTCTTGAATACATCGAACGATGCTGATTCTTCGATATCGCAAGATCTTCGATAACCTAGTCTTACGTGGCAGGACCTCCGGGCCAGACGGACGCGGCGTGCATCCCCATAGTTCCAATGATGATGGGGTCAACCGAGTTAGCAAACTGTGGTATCTTTCTTGCTTGACGAACTACTAGATTTGGAAATTCCCCATGCCGATCTTGGTCTGTGTTGCCTCAAATCTGACCTAGGAATCCACAGTCGAAACATCATATGGCCGTTGGTACCATGTATTAGAGAGGATGTAGAGGTGGCTTGTCGTTACTATTGGTGTGGATCTGGAGATCCCTAGATTCAGGAACGTCAACCACCACAGAGAATATCTGTGGATATCTGCACGCCACATCGGCATATTGTTAAGATCCGGGTGTAAATCTTCACGGTGGTTTACTAGGACAAACAACACGCCCAGCCCTATTAGGGGTGTGTCACCTGACTCCCAGGACGAATCTAGGCATCACAACTCATTGGAACCACTGCAACTTACTACAACGATAAACCGTAGAGTTCACATTAGAAATACATAGCAGAAGTCCACTGCATATACATACTGCTGGATTCGCCTCTAGTGTAATAGGTGTCTCGTGCTAGGACAAAGATAACAATAACATATTAACCTAGAGAACAGGTCAAAATGAGCTGTAATGTAAAAATATAACCTCTTGAAGGTATGGGCAGGCTGATCCTTGTTTCCAGCCTATAGAGATACCGAGATGTTCGACTTATTTCGCTTAGTCGTCACCACGCGGTTATGTAAAGACGTTAAAGGCATGCGGCTATGCTCATAGGCTACATTGAAATTTGGCCAGTTCCAGATGGGCAAGGGGGCAAGGGGGCAAGGAGGCCAGGGGGGGTATTGGGTAACAGCAGGGTTGCTGCGCTAACACCTACCCAGGTTATCCAATACCGAAGCTGAGGGACAGCTTTGGCAGGTAGCATTTGGATTTCTGTCTCCGTTGTGTTACGAGCTTCGTTCTTATTGGCTTACACCAAAGGGGACACCCATGTCTTTGCATCGACTACTAACAGGTTGACCCTCTTCGAGCTCATTTACTTACTACATATTGCCATCACGAACACTGAGTCTTCAGCCGCGAACACTCGGCATGCATTATCTTATCCGTCCCCAAGACTGGGCGTAGCTTATTCGCCATCATGTCACGAATGCTCAAATCCACACCCTTTCGGATAGCGCCATAAAGGGAAATGCGATGAAAAGCAATGCTACTAGATACATGTCTGACACTTGATTCAAATGACGAAAAATTGTAGTTGTTACGCGATAGAAACCAACTCAGGAGGTATGAGATTAGTAGGCGCTGGAAGGGAAAAGGCTTGGCGTCGGCTCCAATGTTACCACTTGGGAGCTGGCGATAGTAAGTCACCACTTCTATAGCTTTTCGATTATAATGTAAAATGAGTAAAATTCTCTGGTTCCTACTAATTCGTCGGTAGTTTAGTACTGGTAACATCCCGAGCGCGGCAGGACATTCTTATCAATTCTAGATAGGCTATCCCTGAATCACATCCGAGTTATATACCTAGGTTAGGTAACTTCTCGAATAATTCTAGTTGATTTATCTCGGTGGGCTGCCTAGTGATAATATATGGAATCGGGCTAATCCTTCGGGACGATCTGTTCAGAATACTAGCCCCCTCCCTGCTTGTACCTATCATATAAGCGCAATCTTTTTTCTTAGATTCCTAAAAGGTTAGGAGGTACCAGGTATCTTAAGTGATATTAACACAAGTAACTAGTTGAATAAATATCTATTAGCTAATGTAATTAAATCAATAAATATCTTCAGCTTCGTAGCTTTACTCTTTTCTCACAATCAATTAAAATCCTATCCTCTCCGTACCTTAGGTACCTAGGTACCCAACTTACTTAAGGTATGGCAACCGGAAGGCGGCCGATCAGATTCGGATCTTGAACATCATCCGATACGGGAACATGATCGGTACCTCCAAACCTTTACCTCTAAAAGGTCCGTGCATTTGATTGGTCCTCCCGGGTAGCTCAGGGGGCCTGGTTCCCTGCGATGCGTTGACTCCGCAGCTTGTAACCCCAATCAACCTTATCTGGTTCAACAAGGATGCCCTTAATTCTTCTCTCTACGCATAGGTTGCGCCTAATGATATCATGTCACCCGCTGCAAAGTAATAAAAAAAAGTATAGATCTTAAGACCCTTGATGTTTCAATTCTGACCCTCCTTGCGACTTTCTAGGTTAGTACATTCACATGCCGAAGCGAGAACCCCAACGATCCGGTTTTCATTACCGGTCGGGCGGATCTTGATCACTATACTTTACTATGGTTCGTGGGTCTATCGCACACTTATACTACACTGCTTACACCTAAACACCTAACTAGTGCTGTCACTAAACACCACATCGTAGTAAGCGTCGTTGGTATAGGCTTACAAGCTTGCTATCTTTTAGGTTATCATACCCAGTTAAGATTCAGCTTCGGCTCTCTCCCAATCCACATGCGGAAGTTGGGCCTAACGAAAAGCTTCTTCTGAGGCTAGGTATCTCACTTCGAGAACCTTGCTGCCCCGGAGCTACCCTAGGAGGTAGCTACTCGACAATCTTATTCCGATGGCGCAAGACAAATTGGCCCCCCGATCTAGGTAAACCTGATAGGTTGGTAGTCCTCATCACGATTGAGGAGCATATCATGACGTTTAAGTTCTCAGAAAATTTCAATAGGCTCGAGTGAATTTCTTGAAAGCGCATCATATTTTGCCACATTAAAAGCGGCCTACCATCTTCGGTCTCGTCCGTTGTTGCTATTGTAGGTAGCATCTCGACTTGTTGCCGTCAAGCGGGTGCAAGCCAATCTGGGAAGCCACTACATCAGTAATATATGACCAAATCGTAAAACCTTGGCTAGTACTACGATTTCAGGTTTAACTATGAAAAGGAAGTTTTTACGACATAGAATGACATAATTTGACCTCGATTCCTGTCATAAGTCTACCAGGTAGCATTAGTATTCTCATAGGGATCGTGTTTTCCGCTTAGTCTTTTCAATCCGAGTAGATATTATACTTAACACGATGTCAACGCTTGGTGACAATTATCCATGGTAGTTCTACAGCATATACAGGAAGAACGCGGAGAGGGCATCTATAGACAGTCCTATGAGTTGACTTATGAAGCGATTTTATATATTAGGTTAGATTAGGTACCTCTCTAGCACTTATGTAACAGGCAAGAAGGAGGTTGAAAGAGGATCCTTGCGTTGAAGGCCTTTTTAAGCTACTAAAAATATTCAACACTACAATAAGCAAGTAGAATTATAGTGACATAATTAAGGCTGTCATTTGTTATCAATGCTCTACTAGAGAAAATATTTAGTTAAGTACCTGTTAAACCACCTCTTAACCTAGGCTTTGATGGAGTGAGAAACAGATTCTAAGTACACTTTAACTCCTTTTAACTTAGCAGAATTTCCTCAAGACTCTTAACTATACATATATTAACTACCAATTGCTAGTTCGGGAATTGGCCCCCTTTTCGACTGATGCTGCCAATATCTTCTTCCCTCACTAGGTATATTTCTGCATAGACGAAACTTTAGTTCGTAGTTTTCTTCAAATTATGAACATCTTCAAAATATGAAATATGCAATGTTTAAAAACGTATCATATAGCGAACGGAACCATTAGTTCCATAGACATAGGTTCCAAGTAGATATACTCAACAACAACTGTCTCTATACCCGACTCACCAAATGTCAGTCTTAGACTTAAATGTTACGACAAAGGATACTTAATTATTCTTTCCATTGAAAGTGACGGCGCGGTATCAAAAGCCCCGACGGTATTTACCCCTATACTTCTACAAACCATCACCAATGCCGATAATAAAATCACAATTTACCACAGGTACTTGGATCTCATCCCTAGCGCTTAAATAATTGTACTTATAAGTTAATTATGCCAAAATACAAAAATACGAGTAAAATAATGATAATATTAAAGTTAATCTCAAAATAATTAAACGGTAATAAGCCTTTTTATAAGATTATATAATGGGAAAATTAATACCAAATATTTTTAAATACCCTTATTTTATGCTAACTAACCTTCCAATTATAAAGTGATTATACGAAGTATATTTCAATGTTAAAAGGGGTGTAGTTATCAAAAAGGGGGCTAATACTATACAGTTAGCCCTTAAAGCGATTAATTTATTCTTATTCGAAAGCTATGCCTCATTGCTCTTTTACATGGCCATCTTCTCTGTTTGTCTTCCTAGGTAGATCCTGTTAAGCCATGCCCCCATTAGCGCGGAGTATCTGACCCGAAACCCAGGATGAGTGAGCCAGGAAGACGACAACTTCAGCAATCTCCTCAGGGGTGCCAATGCGGCCCTGGGGGCTGAAATTTGCGATCGTCTTAAGCAGCTCGTCGCTCTTACCGCGATAGAAGAGCTCTGTTCCCGTGGGACCGGGCGCAACAGCGTTGACGAGGATACCCTTGCGTCCGAGATCCTTGTTCATCACGCGAGTCATCTGCTCGATGGCACCTTTGGTGCTGTTGTACAGCAGGTAGCCCGGCATGACAGTAGACGCCGTGGTCAACGTGGTAGATAAGAAGATGATGTGCGAGCCGGGAGGCATGTGCGGCGCGGCAGCCTGTAAGGTGAATGGTCAGCAGCTGTGCCACACCTAGGTCACGGGCAGTTCGTGGATGATTATTCTACCGGTGAGAGGTATTCGGGATGCTTACCTGGGCGATAAAATAGGGGCCCTTGACATTGATAGCAAAGGCACGGTCGAAATCAGCCTCGGTGGTATGCTCGAGGTCTTTCATAGGCAGGACACCGGCGTTCGGTACAAGCACGTCGATCTTAGAATAGGCGTCGACGGTCTGCTTGACAAGTGACTGTACACCTTCTACTGAGCTAGCGTCAGCGCGCACAAGGCGCGCTTCACCTAGACCTAGCTTCTGCACCTCGGTGAGGGTGTCTTGCGCGGCTTGCTCGTCCGAAGAATAGTTGATTACCACTGTGGCGCCGAGACGCGCGAGTGCGATAGCTGAGGCCTTGCCGATACCTTTGGAAGCACCAGTGATAAGAGCAACCTTGCCGCGAAGGGAGGGGGAAGGTGAGGGATTGGATGTCATGGTGGGATGCGCTGACGTGAGGGTGAGAAACGAAAGCACGTGGGTGATCCTTGGATGGTGATAGTGATAGTGATAGTGATAATGATAATGATGGTGGCGGTAGTGGTGATACAGAAGTTGAATGTGATCCGTCTTGAACCGAGGAAATCACATCGTGCAATATTGAGCTTTTAATAACAAGAGATGCCTTCGAGAAAGACTGAGCGTCAAAAGACGCGATAAATCCGCGACCGTAAAAGCCGGTATTTCGTTAAGTGGTTCGGCTCTGAATCCGCCCGCTAGTTTCGGACGGCGCTCTCACAATTGATTTCTATCTCCGATGGAGACGGCATTACGGAGGCCCATTAGTATAACTGTGCCAAAATCAAGAAAATAAGTGTTACTAATCTTAGTTAAGAAAAGCATAATATAGCCACTAAAAATTATATATTTAACCATTTATAATAAATATTTTTAATTTTATATAATTTAAATAGAAATATTTATATTTCATTAAATATATTTTTAAATAAATTTTAAAATATTATATATATTAAAATAAAACGTATATAATTAAAATAAAAATAAAAATAAAAATATAAACTTTTTAAAATATAATTTAAAAGTAAAAAATTATAATAATTAATATATTAATTATAATATAAAATTTTATAAAAGTTTTTTTAAATTACGTATATTTAAATATATTTTTTAATAATTTTTAAAATATTATATATATTTAATTAAAATTTAATTTAATATTATAGTTAATATTATAAAATATACGTAAAAAAATATTTACTTATTTATTTATTTAATTAATAATTTATATTAATTATATATTATATTATAAATATTTTTAAAAATATTTTTTATATATAAAATTAATAATTATTTTAAGTGATTTTAAACTACACGTTTAAAAAATTTAAATTTAAAAAGTTATACCCTTTTTAACCACCCTACTTTCCAGCTAATTATAACATTATACAATCTTTTTAAATTTTTTTTAAACTATAATTTAAAGCAATTATAAAATATTTTTTAATAAAGATTTATTTATTAATAAAAATAATTATTAAAAATATTATTAATAATATCATTAAAAATAATAATATTAACACGTTTTATATATTATAATAAATAATTAATTAATTAATATAATAGTTATTAATTTTATATTAAAGGATAAAATTCTTTAAAACATATATAAAATTTAATAATAAAAAGTTATTTAATTATTTAAAATAAATATACGCAAAACGCACACCTTATATAATTAATTGATTACATAATAACTATAGCTAAAACTATAATTTCCCTTAATTATAATGGCGATATAACCGCCATAACAACTATAATTAATCCCGTACAACACACCCCCTAAATAAAAGTAATATATTATATTTTTAAACCTATTACCACATTAGCAATTAATATAATTATTTCGGAAAAGTTTATATACTTAAATATTATTTATATTCTAAGTCAATTATATAATAATTTTTTTATTTATGTAATAAATGAAAAATATTTAATAAATTTATTAAATTATATATTTTAAATTTATATTAATATCCCGGTAATATAATAAACCACCAACTTTTATATAAATATATTTTATATTTTTATAATAACAAAATTAAAACTATTTTTTTAGGAAGTTTATATAAACTTCTTCTTTTTCCGTCCTTATTTTTTTATAATTTCTCCACTTTTTATTTTTATTTTTAATATTATTTTTAAATTAAACTTCACTATTTAATCGTAATTTTATCCCTTATTTATTTTTTTTAATAATTTACTTTTTACAATATCTTATATTAATAAAATATAATAAGTTTAACTTAATAATATTACCTATACCTATTACATTTAACTTAATTAAATTTATTTAAATTCAAGTTTAAATATTTCAAATCTTTAAATGCCTATAAATAATTTACTTTTATAAGTAACTAATATATTAATTTATTAAAATTTCAATTTTAATTCCGATATATCGTTAATTTTAAGATTTATCTACTAAGGTAAAAAACGTTATATTAAAAGTAAATTTCGAAATATTTAAGCTAATAAACGTTATATTTTATTATTTTTAAAATTTAATATTCTAATTATTATAATTGGTTTTTTTAATAAGTTTTTATCCTTAATATCGACTATTATATAACTAACCCTATTTAAAATATTTACTAATTGTTTTAATAAATAATATAGTTAATTTAATTCCAATTATCTTATAATATTATATTAAATTAATATAAATAATTTTAAAAAATAATTATTATTTTCGTTATTTTTAAAATTTCCTATTCGCCCAACGGTTAAATTTCAACTATTTTAATCATTTTAACAACTTATTAAAATATTATATTTACGTATATAATAATCATTAATATTTATTAATATAAATTTCTTTATCTTATTTATATTTTTATTATTAATTAATCTTTTAAAATCTTTATATAATTAAATTTTAAATAAAAATTTATTTTAATATTTATTTTTATAATTACCTTCGAATAAATTTATTTAATCATACCAATTTGTTATATTAATTAATATTTTAAATAAAGTAAAATTAAAAAATTAAAACAAAAAATTAAATAAACATTAATAATAAATAAATTTTATAATATAAAATATAAAACATTAAAAAATTTAATAATTTAAAAAACCCTACGTTTTAATATAAATATTTTTAAAATAAATAAACCTTTAAAAATTTATAATTTTAATAAAGAAGAAAATTTTAAAAATAAATTAAATTATACATTTAATTTTATTAACCATATTTATAATAATAAAAAAAATATAAATAATAATAATAAATTTAATTATATAAAAGATATTATAAATAATATTAAAGATATCCCTAACATTAGAATAAATAAAACTTTTTTTAATATAAATAACCCTATAATTAATAATAAAGGTTTTAAAAATTTATTTAATAACAATTATAGTAATACTAATGAAAATTCGTTTAATAAACCCTATAAATATAATTTCTTATATTGGTTTTATGCCATATCCAACTTTTTTTACTATATTATATAACCGTAATTAAAATTTATTAATTACCTTATTTAAATTAACATAAATAATTAAATAGTTTTTTGGTAAATTTCCCTCATTTTTAAATAATTTATTTAACAAATATTACTTTTACCTTCTTTTCGTTTTAACTTATTTTATTAACTATATTATTATTATATTATAAATTTAACAATATTTTAAAATACTTAAACTACTATTTTAATAAATTTTTTATTAAACTATTAATTAATATTTAATTAATAAATAAATAAATTATATTAAATATACTTTTTACATATTTTTATTATAACCACATATTTTAAATATTCATATATTTTAACTTTATATTAATCCATTTTTTCTTTCCAATTATTAACTATATTATTTATTAATTATTATTAAAAACCTTTTATTATTTATTTATATTTAATTTAATATTTTTAAATAAACGTTAAAAAGTTATTATTTCTTTAATTACTTTTTCTATAACTATTAATTTAATTTTTATAATTAATATTAATATAATTATTTATTTTATTATTTTTTATATTATTAGTTTATTAAATAAAGAAATAATATAATTATAAAATAAATATTTTATTTTATTATTATTTATAAATAATATATTTCTTACTATAAATAGTATTTTAAATCCCAAATTTCCATCTTTATATTTAATATAAAATTTTTATTTTATATATAAATATTAAATAATTTAAATAACTATTTTTAAGTATTAAGATTTTAAATTTATAAAATAATAAAAAAGTTATAATATTACATAAATTATTTCCAAATATATTATTATAATTATGTAAAGAATTAAACTAATTTTCTTTTAAAACTCTTTAATAATTTTTTTATTAATTATTTTATTATATTTAAATAATTTTATTATTATTATTAATATTAAAAAGTTAAACGATAAGTTTATTATATTATATTTTTAAACCATTTTTTTAATATATATTTTATGATTTAAAGTAATTGTTTTTTATTTTTGATTACATATTACTTTAATACCTAAATATCAATCTATTAATCCTTATTCTTTTACCTTTCAAGTACTTTTCATAAAGTTAATTATTTTATTAACTATTTTCTAATATACCCTATAATATATTATTAATATATTGTTTATATATATTAATATATATACTAATTTATCAAAGAAATAAAATAAATATAACTCCTTATTAAAAGCTATTATTCCTATTATTTTAAACATCTTTAATATTTCTTTATACTATAAAAAAAAAGCGTCCTTTAATCTATATAACACTTTTTTTAACTATATATACTTATTTAATTATTTAAATTTATTTAATAAATATATATATATTAAATTACCATCATTATATATTATATAAATAAAAACGTTCTTCACGTCATATTAAATAATTTTTAAATTAAATTATACTACAATAACTATTATAATCTTAAATATTTTTACCGCTAAAATAACTATATATATATTACTAAAAATATCTACTTTTTATAAATTTCCTTTTACCATTACCCTAAATTTATATACTAATAAATAATTATTTACGTTAAATTTATAAATAAATACCCATTTTACTAATAATAATATTATTTTTATTTTATTTATATTAATAATTTTTTAAGTATTTTTATTAATTATAATTTTTATTTTATCACTTACGTTATTTTTAAATTATTTATTTAAAAGATAATTTTTTAAATCTTTCCACCTTTTAAATTTCAACTTTATTAACGTTAATTTATAAATAAAGTTTTAATTTTTTATATCCCATAATTTAAGAAAATATTTTATATTTAATATAACCGTAAATATAACATATATTATCTTATATTCACTATCCCCTTTATATATCATTTCTTATTAATCAAATAAAAATATTTTTATAAAATTACTAAACTTTTTATTTATAAATATAACTATTATATCTTAATTATACCCTATAATGATTAAAGTTATAATTAATAAACTTATATTTTTATTATTATCATTTTTCAATAAACTCTTACCTTTTACCTATTAACTATATTTTAAAACCTTTAACCATATTATTTTTTTATACTTCTAATAAATTTTCTTAATTAATATATTTGCTTTTTAATAACCAAATAAATCCAAAATAGCTTTTACAGATAATTAATCCGTAATAAATCTTAATTATTTACTTTTACTTTCTTTTAAAAGATCTTTAACGCTTTATAATATACTCCCTACACTTATAAACCGTTATTTTAACTTAAATATCTTTTTAAATATCACAATCCTATATTACCAATCTATTATACTTATATTTTTTAATTTAAATATACCTTTTATCTCAATTTAAATATAACGTAAATTATTATTTATAACTTTTTCCTTAAATTAACCTCCCTTCAAATCTAATTTTAACGTCAATTTATTACTCTTATCCAAAATTAAACTAAATATAAAATCGTAAATAATAAATTTATTATCCCATTAATTTAACTAATCTAATATTTTTTATAAATAAATATTTAACTTTTTTTAAATATTACCTACATAAATTAATTTTTATTTAATAATACAAAATAATTATAATTCCTACGCCAATTCATAAAACAAATCTTTATTAAACCAAACATCTTTTATTAAAATAATTTTCTTTTAATAAGAAATTTATATACAATATATATTAATAATTTTATAATTAATTAAATACCTTATATATATCTTTACTTAAACTTTTTTTCTTTACCTATCTTTTATATTAATTATATCTTTATTTAAGGAATATACTTTATATTTATACGTATATATATATTCCTAATATAACTTTAAATTGTTAATAAATATTCTTATTACTTTTAAATTATACTATTTAAAATATTAATAAAACTAACTCTTTAATATTTCTATTAAAAATTTATAACCATTCCTTTAATTAAAGTTCCAATTTATTAAATAAACTACCGCTTTTATATATTTAAACCATAATTCTTTTAACAAATTAACGCCTAATCACATTTTAATCAACCTAATTTAAAATTTTTATCCTAATTTTTTTATTTTACTTATTAATTTTTTTATTTCTAATAATAATAACTTCAAATCTAAACTTTTTTCATATACCCATTATCTATATTAAATTATACCTTAAATTCCAAATACAAAAATATCGTTATCATATCTTAACTTATATACTTTTAACCTAAACTAACAATTTATTTAACTATTTATTTAATTAATCCTTAACATAACATTTTTCTATATTTTATTAAAAATTATATAAACTATAACAAATCCTAAATATTCATTTAATATTATTAATAGTTATAATATTTTATTATATCTTCGGGAAAAATTAAATAAATTTTATAATATTTTCTAAAATAATCGCGGTAAATAACGCTTTAATCTCCTCCTAAAAATCACATATTTAACTAATACTTTAACACATATTTTGCATTTAATCGTAAATTTCCCTTTAATCTTTACTCCTTTAACATTATATATAAAAACTTTTAAAACATTTAATTTTAAATAACCTAATTTAAAATGTTATAATTTTCCTATATCTTTTTTTTCTAATGGTAATTTAAATAATCTTCTTATTATAATTAATATTAAATAAACTATAAAATTAACTATATTATTATAAAACATTAATATAATAATTACGTAAATAAATAATAAATAAATCTCAAAAAATTTATATTTAAAAAATAAAAAATTAAACTATTTAACTAACTATTTTAAAACTTTATTCTTATTACATAATCTATACTTAAATATATACCTTTTTTTATAATATCATACGCCTACTTTTTCTTTAAAAATAACTTTTAACACAATATTAATATAAAACCCCTTAACCATAATTATATTAATTAACGTAAAATCTAATATATCAAAACCTTTAAATTCGTTAATCAACCTTTTCATAACCCTTATTCTTTTACTAATAATAAATAAAACCAACGTTTCAACTTTTACCACTTCTTTATCTTTAACCTTTTTCCATAAATCTAATTTTAATAAAACTTTATTATTAATTAAATATAATCTGTTATAAATATTTAACATTATATTATTAATTAAAAAATATTTATTAAATTAAGCTAAAATATTATATACTTTATAAATAAATTAATATTATAACCCTATTTTATTAATAATAATTATAACAATTAAATTGCTTAAATAACCCCCTTTATTATTAAACTAACATCCCAACCCATTATTTTTACCTAATTAACGTTTATTAATATTAGGTATATCCCTTTACTTAATTTATTAATTATTTAATTTAATTTTAATTTAAAAACCTTTCCACTTAATAAATTAATAACATTTTTTAATTACCTTATACCTATCCTTTTTAAAAACGCTTTATAAATAACATTTAATATTTCCAATAATAATATATTAAAGAATCTTATATATATTAAATTTTTAAAAATAAATATTTATTAATTTATTTAAATAAAAGCAATTATATTTTTTTTTTAAATTAGTTAAATTATTAATTTATTCCGCATTAAATATTATATTTATAAAATATACTCCTACCTTAATTAATAAACTTTAAAATAACATATTATTTTTTAATATAATTAAAAATTATAAAAAAAATTTCTTTAATAATTTTAAAGTTTCTTTTATTTATTTTATAACCATAAATTTCTTAATTTAACGTATAGTTTAATTAATAACCTAATAAACTTTAATAACCTTTAAGAAATTTAAAATTATAATGTTTCCCTAAATTTTTAAGATTTTATAAATATATTTATTTTTATATAACATTTATTATTTAAAGAATTATTCGATCGGCCTTATTTTTTTAACATATATTTGTTATAAATACTTTTAATAATTTTTTTTTAATTTAATAATAATTAATAAATTGGTAAATTAAAAATATACTTTAATTTTATAAAAGATATTAATTATTAAAATAAAATCTTTATTAATATATTTAAGTATAATAAATATTAAAATTTTACTTTTAATTATTTTTTAAATATAATAAAACATTTAATTTATAGCCGATATTATAACTATTTAACTTATTTAAATAACGGCATAAATTTTTTAAATTTTATTAAAAATTTTATTAAACTTATCTTTTATTAATATTATAATATTATTATCTTTAACTTTGCATTAAAACAAGTTATTATTTCGATTTATTATTTTAATTATTTTATAAATAGCTATTTTTTTTTTCTTTTATTAATTTTAAAATTAAAATTTAAAATCTTATAAAAAAGTAAACAATTAGGATATAATATTTAAGATTAATTTAATTTTAAATATTAAACTAAAATATATTTCATTTTATTATTAAAATTTAATAAAAGTAATTATATCTAGTATTTAATAATATAATTAAAATTAATAAAATAGCTTTAAATAAGTTTTTGTTATAATTATCCATAATTTTAAAAAGAGGTAATTATTAAAATAATTAAAAATAAAAAAAAAAAATTAATAAATATTTTATATATTTATTTTATATAGTTATATTTTATATTTTAGCGTAAATCGGACTTATAATTATTAAAGGATAAGATTTTTTAAAGTATATATAAAATTTAATGATAAAAAATTATTTAATTATTTAAAATAGGTATGTGTAAAACGTATACTTTATATAACTAATTAATTACATAATAGTTGTGGTTAAAGCTATAGCTTTTTTTAGTTGTGGTGGCGGCGTAACCGTTATAACAGTTATAATTAATCCCGTGCGACATTTTATTATTAAATTTATTAATTAAATTTACGCGTTTTTAGTTTTGCGGCGTTAAACGAGGTTAGGATTAATTGTAATACGTATTGTAATAAACGATATAATAAATAAGGTTTAATATAATCGCGTAACGTTATACGGATGTATAAAAAGTTAAAAAAGTTTAAATAATAGTTTTATTATTAAGTTAACGATAAAATAAAAAATGTTTTTATATGTTATTAATTGATTATATTAATTAATTATGATGTTAATTATAATGTTAATTATAACGTTAGTTGTAATTTTAAATGTTTTTATTAATAAGTATTTTTAACGTTTTAATTTAAAATATAAAAATGTAAAGTTATATAAATATATAAAAAGGTTAAAAGGATAAATTAAGTAAATTGTTAATTTTAAGTTATTTTAATTAAGGTTATTTTATACGTTGTTATGGTATATTAATTGATTTTAAATTTAATGTTTAATTTAAAGTTATATAAATTTAATATGTAAAAGCTTTTTAGCGTAATAATGTTTTAAATTAAATCTCGAGAAAACTTTTAATACGTTTTATAAATATAAATATACGGATTAAGCGTTAGGTAACGTTTATAGCGTTAACGAAGGGAGGTGGCAAGCGTAGCCCGCGTTTCTCGAGGATTAATTTAAGTTAATTAAAATAAATTAATAAATTATTATTATTATTTTATTTTTAAAATATTAAAAATAAAATTAAAAATATTATTATATTAATATATTTTAAAAGTTTTTAATAAATAATAAATAAATATAAATTTATATTATAATATTAATTAATATTTTAATTATTTAATATTTTAATTATATATATATTATTAAATATTATATTTAAAATAATATTAATATTAATAAATAAATAAAATAATTTAAATTTTATTTTAATATTTAAAATAATATAGTTATATTTAACGTTATTATTTTTTAATATATTATTATAATTATTATTATAATTGTTATTATTATTATTAAAAATTAAAAAATAATTATTAAAAATATTATTATTATTAAATTTTGTTTTTTATTATTATTATTATTAAATTTATTATATTTATAATTATAATTATTATTAATATTAAATTTTAATGTTATTTAATTTTAATATTTATTATTATTTTTTTTAATATAATTATAAATTTATTTAATTATATTATAATAATATATTTAATTTATTTAAAATTAAAAAAAAATTAAATTAATAATTTAAGCTATTATTTGTTATATCTTTTTAAAATTAATGTATAAATTTAAAGAAAATTTAATTGTAAGTGTATGGCTAGTGTGTGGCTATGTTAATATTACCTTTTTTGGAAGATTCCCCTTTTATTTCTTGATTTTGGCACAGTTATACTAATGGGCCTCCGTAGGCATCAAAGTTACGGGACAAACCAGTCCCGAATCGGAATCCGTTGCGCGCTAATTCCACCGTTTGTGTGACTACCTAGGTTAGAAAGTTTCAATAAGAGGTATCTCACCCGAGTGGCTTAGCGGAATGCTTTGTCCTGAACCCTATGGGTTAGGTGATTCTTGTGACCTTCAAATTATGGCTGTTATTCTATTTCTGAACATTAATAGTGGGTTGAAACTGTATTGGGGATACCCTAACGGAATCCGATACCTTAAAACAACAGTTAATCCCGTAAGACATGTTTATTATCTCCAGATTCTAAACAACCAAGTTATAACCATTTGATAGCCATATAAATCAAATCAAATTTTCTGGTTTTCTCCTAACATAAGTTAAGATAATAAGTGCAATTAGCAATAGTAGTCTTACCTATCCGTACGTCCTATCTCCGGAACCCCCGCAAAAATCTAGGCCTTAAGAAAGCTTGCTTATGGTTGTTTTATATTTATTAGGTTAGTTTCTCAGCTCTCTAGCCATCGCTTATCAACCAGCGTCAGATTAACGTAGTCTAGATCTGGTCCTTTCTCGTCTTATTAAGATAGAAAGTATCTAATAATAATGGCGTATGTTAACTGCTCTAACCCAAGTTACCGTGAGCTGAAGAAATTTAGTGTACAACCATTGGTTGGAAAACATTATTGTCTAGTATAGTAAGCTTTAACCCATCGATCACTATTTACTGCACTCCCAACGGCAACTTCATAGGTACTAATATTTTTTTGTTGTAAACTTCTCGATAACTATCTCTATCTATCTACCTAGGTAGTTATACTAAATCATGGTGTTAAGTTTCTGCTCTATAGAGTTAAACTAACCAGTAAGATTAATCTTAGATTATTATTCCATAAGACCCGATTCTAATATGCTTTAAAGTGACCATGATTTCTAACCTTTATACTGTACCTTCTATGATAAAACCTAGATGTTGGGACGTAACGAGCCAAGAGTGCACCAAGAGACAGCTGACACACATGCTTTACAAAGGGGCTCTAGAGGAAAGATCACCACGGATTTGACCGTGTTGATAGCCCTGGTCTTGCTTACAGTAGATGACAATATCAGGTGACTCATACCCTCCACAGCCTTATGATATCCCTGAGCCACGTTTTCCGTCCAGTCGGGTCCTACCGAGCCTTTATCTCACCAAAGGCCTACCCGGACAGCCAGGAACATCATCCCATGGAATGCAGAGCCAATGAGCCTCAAGTATGCAAGCCTCACTTCATATACAATTGGCTGGTTTCTTATCAGCTCACTGCACGGCTGACCTTTGACTATTGCATCTGACTGGCCAACAAGCTGAGCCTCCTAGGCTTAGGTGGACGGCCTTTCATGATATCATCCCAAATACCACGGGGATGGATAGACAGGGCAGTACGTGCAAGACGTCGTGCCACAGCCCATAGTTCTAATCCGCTTCCAACGCCACGATGGCCCCCGAGCCGGTATCTTGCGCAAGAAACTGCCGATTTGACCGGCTAGAACCGAAGGCGTACTTTTGTGTAGCCCTTCCTATCCAGATGCCTCGGGGTAGAGCTCCTAACACTGGGTGTATAGGTACACATTTTTCCAATCGCCAGACCATTCCATATCGAGATACATCGTACCTACAAAAAGCAAAAGCATGATCGGAATAGTGTCAGCTGATGGTGCAAGGTACCGGCTCGGACGCTATCATGAGTCGTTACATGAATGGTATAGGGCCATGTCAGCAATTTGTTCCTCGTTGCTGAGAGGCACAGTTCGCGGAAAATGAAAAGGGTGGGAGAGGTAAGCGGCGAGATGGTGCGACGGCGACTCCCTCCAGCTGGTATATATAAGGGGAAGTAGGCGTGATTTAGAGGAATAGGATTCATCACGCTCGGCCGACCACCTCAACCCTTCAGAGCTAAAAAGTGTTAGATCGACCATCACAAATCCTTCCCCCTTCTCTTATGACCATAATGTATACCTCTCTCCGGCTCTCGGCCCTGGCAGCCACATTATTGCCCGGCCTTTCGGCGATAGCTGCTCCTACACCCCAGCCGGGGGACTCCTCAATCACCGGCGTCTTCGGCACTAGTTTTGGTATTCCTGGCCAGGACTATGAGTTTGATTATGTCGTGGTGGGCGGTGGCCAGGCTGGTCTCGCAGTGGCAGCCCGTCTCGCCGAAGACAGTTCCCTAACCATAGGTGTGATCGAAGCCGGCGGCTTTTATGAGCTTACCAACGGTAACCTCAGCGAAGTCCCCTCGGAAGCGAGCTGGTTTTCGGGAAAGGCCACTGATGACTGGCAGCCTAATATTGACTGGGGCTTCATCACGGAGCCACAACAAGCCCTCAATAACATCACCGTTCACTACCCTAGAGGTAGAACACTAGGTGGATGCTCTGCTCGCAACTTCATGGCTTATCATCTCGCCACGAAGGGATCCTACGACCAACTGGCTAAGGAGGCTGGCTCGCCGGCTTATTCATTTGAAAAGTTCTTCCCATACTTTACCAAGAGTCAAAAGTTCACGCCTCCCGTCGGTGGCACCTATGACCGCTTCGCCAACTCCACACCCCAGTATGATCCATCCAAGCTCGGCACTAAAGGGCCCGTGTCGGTCATCTACCCCAAGTACGCGCAGCCGTTCAGCACCTGGGCACGCAAGGGATTAGAAGCTATCGGCCTCAAGCCACAGCGCGGCTTCGAGAGCGGTAACCTTTCAGGCGGCTACTCCTATGCGCTCGCCGCGATCCGGCGCGAGGAGAACACACGCGAGTCTTCCGAGACAGCCTTTCTACGCCCCCATCTTGGCGGACATAACCCTAACCTCATCACGTTCATATCGACGCTGGCCAAGCGAGTGGTGTTCGACGGAAAGAAGCGTGCCACCGGCGTGTTAGTGGATACACTAGGTCTTCAATACACCATCCGTGCCCGTAAGGAAGTTATCGTCTCGGCGGGAGCCTTCCAGACCCCACAGCTACTAATGGTATCGGGTATCGGCCCCAAGGATACCCTGGAGAAACATGGTGTCGAGGTCCTTCAGGATAGCCCCGGAGTTGGACAGAACATGAGAGATCACGTTCTTATTGGCACTTCATACAGGGTAAACATCCGCACTGCCGCTGCCTTCGGGGACCCGGAGCAGGCAGCCCTGTTCGAGAAGCAGTATGCACACGGGAACGGCCCCATGACAAGCAACGGTGTTGATCTTCTCGGCTGGGAACGTCTCCCCCGTAAGCTCCTCACCAACGCCACCGCTTCGGCACTAGACTCCTCCTTTTCATCCGACTGGCCGGAGCTCGAGTATCTTCCCGACGGCGCCTTCTTCGGCAATTCGAGCAATCTTCAACTAGTCGCGCCTAACGATGGATTCCAGTACGCAACCGTAATTGCCGGCTTGGTGGCCACGCTATCGAGGGGTAACGTAACCATCCGGTCCAACGACACAGCTGACTTACCCATTATCAATCCCAACTGGCTCAGCCACCCGGCCGACAAAGAAGTAGCCATCGCCGGGTTCAAGCGTACGCGTCAGATATGGACGGCACCAGCCATGAGCCCCGTGCTAGTGGGAGAGGAATACTACCCTGGCAAGAATGTCACGACCGACGAGGAAATCTGGCACTACATCCAGGAGAACTTCTCCACGATCTTCCACGCCGCTTGCACCTGTAAGATGGGGCCAGCAAGCGATAAGATGTCCGTGCTCGACGCCAATGCCAGGGTCCGTGGTGTCACCGGCCTCCGTGTTGTAGATGCTTCAAGTTTACCAATCTTACCTCCAGGTCACCCCATGTCTACTATCTGTATGTATCCTTTCCGCTGTTAGCATCTCGATTCAACAGTGTTGCTGTACTATTGCTAACTGCTGATAAATAGATGCCCTCGCCGAGAAGGTTGTTGACGACATCCGCCACGGCAACTAAGCGTCACATATTGTGCTTAACTATCTAATTTTAGACATAGACAGACATAAACATAGATTTTGTTAGAATTAACGGGCCCAGGCCCCGAGATCTGGAATATCATAGCTGCCTTAGGAAGGCATAGGAAATTTAGGAAGGCATCATTTTAGATATTTCAGTTAGACTTCTCTACCCAAGCTTGATGAGTCTCACGATGTCACAGCTTCGGCCTACCTGTACTTTAGCATTCATCTATAAATCAACAAATTAGACTTTGATAAAGGGCCAGGAACACATAACTGACCAGATAACTTTGTTGGTGTAGTTATTAATAATTAAAATTTGACGTTTTAAGAGGATTTACGACTGAACGGCCCATCAAGGTAATAGTCTCCAATATGCTTAATTAGCATACAATAGAGCATACTTCGTAACTAGTATTTTGACATAACTATAGAATATTATATGTATATGCGCAAGCGTTTTAATAACGCCAAGGTTAAACTCTACTTTCATCCCATCCATCCAGAAACGCCTTAACAGTATATTCCATAAAGCCCAGAATCACCATCACCATCACCATTTATCACCCAAGACACAAGACTTCCTCTACTCTATACTAGGCACCTAAGTAAACCCCTATTCACACCATACTCTTTTCCCCTATCCTTCCCGATCAGCTTATGACTTATTCAAATCCTCACTTCCCGGCATCCAATCTTTCCCCCAGTTCCCCCCCTCACTCCCAGGGCTCTCCTTGATATCCCAGTCGCGCTCGAGGCGCCACTCATCTTTGCCCTCGATTCCCATGGCTAACAAGTCGCACCCACGATGTCCCCATTTGTCGGCGAAAACCCGACGTCCGGCATCAACGAGCGTTTCAAGCCCCGCCGCGAATCCTTCCGGGTCGCGATAAAAGGGATCTGCCTGCCCGCCCGCCTGCCGTGTCTGCCATGCGTTGCGCTGCACGCCTTCGTCTATCAACTTGAGAGCCTGCATGCGATTCGCCACCTCGACCAGGTGGGCGAAGGTTTCGCCCTCCTTGTCTACCCACGGCCACATATCCTGCTCGCGCTTCAACTGCGCTTCCCGGTGGGCTTTCTCGGATTCTGTGGTATCGTCGCCACCTGTTGCGTACACGGGGTCTTCCTTAAATGTAGCGTGCGCACCTGGGACACGGAATAAGGCCATGATATCGTCAAGCACCGTGGAAACGTCAAACACAAGACCTGCTTCGCTTTGCGGCTGCCAGTACCCCTCCCAGTGCAAGCGCAGGTACATATCGCAATCAGAGGCGTAGTAAGGGATGTGAGTATCCCAGCCACCGACCTCAAGGTACGCATCGCGATTCACCAAGGCGAGGTGGTCGTACTCGAAGAAATGGGTAGCCCACGGCGGCATATCCGGTCCGTTTAGGTATCGCAGTAATCCGATACAGCGCTCGTAAATAGTCGCGTACGGGTCGTGGTCCCAATCGTGATCGCGGTCGTTCTTCTTGACATCCTCGTCGCTGAATACCAGCACGTCCATATGACTCCACCAGAAAAAAGGCCAGTCACGCTCCAGCGCCGTGTGTAGGAAAAAGTTCTGCAACTGGGCAAAGCTAAGCAGAGTCGGCGTCTCTAAGACTTTCACGCCAAGAATGTCCAGTGCCGTGTAGTTGAGGAAGAAGGGGTTTTGTAACTCCAACTCATGTTGCCGATTCGCGTGGAATGTCCCTGTATTCTCAACCACATAGATATCCTCCGACGGCCATCCTGCCGCAATATAGCTACTCACACATTGTAACAATAACGGCCAGTTCCGCGTGAAGCCAATAAATAGTGGCGTCGCTTCCTCGACGTGCGGGTGGGGAGGGAGGTTATTTTCGAGGACCGGAGGCGGAGATTTCGAATGTGTGAGCCAAGGGAAATGGTCTCCAATAGGGGTGAATGGAATCGGTTCTGGTTTGTACTTCTTGACGTACTTTATAACATCCTCCCCCCCGTTTATTGGCCTCTCCACATTCTTTTCATGGATAACTTCAGCCGCACCGGCAGGGCCCTTGTTGGCTTCCTCGCCATTGGTGTCTTCTTTACTACCGATAACGGGAAAGCCGTCTTGGTCGCCCCCTAGCCCGGGAGTATAAGAATTAGCCTTCCCCGGAAATGATATATTGCTGAAAGCTATATTTAAAGGCTCGCGGATGATGTAGTAGACGAGGAAGGCGGCTAACAGGACGGAACCATAGCGGACAGCAAGCGGCAAAGCCCTATTCGATACCGTTCGCATCATCGTTAGCGTTACTATATCCGCGCTACGAAGACTCCGTTAAGCATATTGGTCGGGATATACTCAGGAGCTCTTCTACCGGAGCCCGCTGAATCGTCGCTCGTGGCCGCGTGTCTCGATGCCAATATGAAAAGTGAGACGCAAGCAATATATAAACCTGGAAGTCCGACCGGTAGATGAGCAGGTTTGTTTCAATTAAAGAAACGTAGGATAAAGCAATCAGGGGGGGGAATACCACACGAATAAACAAGAAGATGAGAGTGTAGAAGCAGAAGAGGCCAACGATACCCAACAATATCTGGTTGCCGGAAAGGACAGCTACGGCCATGTGTACCACATCCATCCATACATCCATCCATCCCCTTCAAAATATTCTTCCTATCTTCGGTAGTGCTGTTCAGCGAAGGATCATCGTCTCCAAACCCTGCCAAGCCGGGAGATGTTCAATTCGAAACCACCATTCGCCAGAGCGAGCTAGGATCAACTGCCTCGCTGCTCGTCCGAGCCCCTCTGATCACGTATCCCACCCCAGCTATAACGCGCCAATCGCATTATCTACTGAAGTAACCCCACCAAAAAGCCTGAATTACATAGGACGCTGGTCTCGAACCCATATCCTCTTTTGTACGAACTTGTTCGTTTCTTCTCAGCAACGAATCTTGGCCCGCGTGGGAATAAGGCTAATAATAGCCAAGGAATCGAGTTAACATCTGCAGGAACAAGAAGCTTATTTGGAACAAGGAGTCTCGAAGGGATACTTTGGATTAGGCACCTAGAAACTACCTACCTATGGTGATGCCGTGGCTTTGTGGACAGATTTCTATGAAGGAAGCCTCTCATGCATAATGTCATATGGCAGTATTAATCCCAATTTGCTAAGGTAAGACCGCCTCAACACGCGTATATGCAAGCTGATGCTCACTCCGGTGGAAGGACAAGGGTCACTGTCGATTCTCTGGTGCTGACTTTCGACACCACCTGACCGATCATCACTTCGCCGGGCGTTAGCAATATGATTGAATTATTTATCCAGTGCGCTTAGGCAATTTCGACGCCGTTTCTATAAAGATAGGCGTAGATCACCGACGATTCTCTCTTAATCGGTTGACATTTTAGGTCTCGTAGATCAAAATCAGAATTTGGTTTATTTAGGTCGTTAAGTTAAATAGGTAAGTTGAAGAGGCGAGCCAGCGTATCGCGATAGAGAGAAGTGCAGAATAAAGTGCCGAACGTTCTAAGCCTTTATGATTAGGTAGGCTAGGTACCTAGGTAGGTACCTAGGTAGGTAGTAGGTAGGTACTGTAGATGGTAGGTAGGTAAATCAGTCCCCCGTAATGGGTTGTAACATTGATTATCTATCGGCGGATACTCCTTGACTACAAAATCAAGGTCTCATTGCCAGAAATGTGTAACTCTACTAGTCCTCCATGGGTCGAGAAGAGACAGAATCTTCATCGATAACTGTTGTCAAGAAAAAAATAAAACAAAAAGAATTTCAAGGGAAACGACACCTAAGTAAACAATCCGCCAGTAGCGGATAAATGGCATTCGATACAGTAGTTGAGTTCCGGCGCCGCTTCGCCCCGTCAAGATGATAGTCCAGAACGCCAGGTTTGTTCCTCAAGCTTTTTCATTATCCTGCTCCATCAAATTTGGTATCCCTTCACGTACAGTACCTACTGTCATTGTGTATTTCCAGCATCACAAGCCAGCAACTTCGAATATGTCTAGTATTATTCTTCACTTACCCCACCCATGAAAAATCCATTGGGCTTGCTCGGTTTCTTTCCCAACTTCAACAGGCTCAGCCTTTTCTTGACTGAATTAAACCCTATCCCACCATCATTGGGTCTATCAAAGTCCCTCTCGAAGACATCTACTATCTCTTTGCTTTTGCGTGACCGGTCGACTGCCCAATCGGCTGTGGTCGCATCAACGACGATACCATTAGAGTAGGGCTGAGCATACGGATTCGAACTGAGATTGGTGTCGCTCGACTGGGTACGGAATATGCTCCTTCGATTTGAATTATCCTTTCCTCTGCTCACTTGACTGTTAGAATCGCTGTCGCCTTTGCTTTGCTTCAAGCTCGACGCGTCACCGTTAGACGGTTGAGACTGTTGAGACTGTTGGGGTTCCTTCTTTTTCCCGCCTAAGAAGCTGAGTCTTGTCCCACGCTGCTTCATAGAAATCGGCTGAGCAGCTGATGCTTCCTCTACTACACCAGCTGCGTTTACTGCCAATACGCCGGCTTTGGCTTCCGGAGACAAGTTCTCTGCAGTGGGAGATGACCGTTGCCAAGCTGGTGACGATACAGCCGAGGCGTTGTCGCGAGGCGGTTGAGCAGGTGCAAAAATCGCAATCTCCGGTGCGAATGTAGACAAGAAATCTAGGCCGTGTTAGTCAAATCAAACGAAATTTGCATCGATTGCTTACGCTTATAGGAGTCCTCATATCCCTTTAGGAGGACAGGGTTTGAACTACGAGCAAAACTGGCTAAGCATCTCTTAATCATGATTGCATGGTCTACGAGCGCCATCTTGATTGCGTTCTCCTGTTGGTCTAGCTCTGGTTCTTCATCATCCTCGGACTGTGGGGTAGGGAGAAGCTGGCGATAACAGGCAACACTACTATCCGACTCGGGATTTACCGAGATGCTGATGGCATCTACCATCAGTTGAGCAACTTCCTCATCTTCTTCTTCGGCTAGTTTCTTTTCGACGGCTGTCATTTCTTGCGTCTTCCGCACAATTCGTTCCAGGGCTGTCTCCTTTGCACCCAACCGTATAGTGTGGATGTCCACGACCTCACTACGCCGTAGGATAGTAGGAAAGGGCTCGGCCGTAGTATAAACTGTCTTTTCAGCATAGTGACTATCAACAGGTCCGTTAGTGCTGCGCTTGGACGAAATCGAGAACATCTGTGCATGAGCCGAAAGGAGATAATCGCGAATAGGCTGTGGGACTCTGGCGCGCTGAAACACTTGATGACTTAGGTCGCGATGGGGACTGAGAGCTGAAATGACCAAGTATTGCCCTTCAACTTCACTATCGACATCACTAGACGTAAGAATCTGGGCAGCTGGATATTGCTCTTGCATGCGGTCCGTAAAGGCCGATGCGCGCTCGGTCGGCGAGCCCTCGTACACAAACGCCTTGTCGCGCAAATTTAGGGGAAACCCGAGACCCTTATATATGACCTTGAAGTATTTTGGTACCAATTTATCACTCTTTGCCAGCTTTTCATAAATGGTCGCAATAGCTCTTTCGGTTCTAGCAAGTTTGGCGAAGTCGAAGACATTACTCTCGTATTGGGCCTGAAGTTCCTTATAGGCTGCGAGCGCACTACTCCATGCTTCTCCATCTTCAAAGTGTTTAATCATATCGAAGTAAATTCGCTCCTTTCGTTCAAAATGAGACTGTTCTGGAAGATCTGGGTCTTGCAAGCCAGGTGTTAACCTTGAAGGATCCCAGTCGTATAACTCAGCATGAAGGCGAAGGGCTAGTCCGGCTTCGGTATGATTTTTGGCATCGAATTGCAAAGTTGCTAGTTGATGGACATATCGGATGAATATCTCCTCCTTCTGCATGTCTCTGAGAAATTCCATGAGCTGAAGGCGATTGATTAAATGGGAAGCTTCGCTCGTAATATCTCCACTATGAACGGCGACAAGAAGGTCGAGAAACTCGGCAATCGTCTCGATCAAGTTTCTTAAAGCGGAGTATAGTGGATCGCCTCCAACCAGTGACAATGGCTCAAACCGGTCAAGAAGCTCGCTGATAAAGAGCTTTTGTAATATACTCTCAGTCATAGTCTTGTCTTTGAAAAATCCATCTAGACAATCGATCATCTCTGTCTGGATAACAGACAGGTCTTCACTCAGCGTCCATTCACTGACGATCATAGTTTGGAGAACTTCGACGGCCATTCTTCTCAGTCCTTCGTGGACGCTTAGACAAAGCTCAACTATAGGACCAACCAGTGTTGGGACGTATTGGACTTGGTAACCACCCATTTTCGTTAACCCATACCGGGATCTCTCGTCAGGACTTGTCTCCCAACCAATAGCTTCCCAAGTACGCCTTAACAACTCGGCACCGTGTTCCCTAACGTCACCGGCAATCTTCCAAACTGCTCTTCGCTTTTGTTCCGAGAAGGTTTCGAGTGCCAAGTGCCCGCTGCCGACGAGTTTTAGCAGTGTGGAAAAGAACATCCGCCACAACTCCGTATCGAAGTCTTCGGCCTCGTCGGGGTGAGGCAAAAAGGATTCTAGGAGAATGCTTGCAAGATATTGCAGTGTTCGCATGGTTGACTTGTGATGATAGATGTATACACTTAACCAGCTTGACGGGAAAGCTTCCCCCTGTAATATACTTGTATGCACGTGGAGTGTGTTTTTCAAGAGGCTAGTGAGATCTTCTGCAGCCAATTCAAGTTGCATTCCATTGGGCGAGTTCGAAAGAGCAGATAAAATTGCTGATAATTCAATCAAGGCCTCGTCGAATTGAACGGCATCGCCGGGTATTTGTTTACTCGGAAAGGGGTATGTTATTGGAAACAAAAGTGAAAACCGGGTTTTGGGTTTCAGCTCCGTAGCTTGAATAGATAAGTAGGAGCCGACAATCTTGGGTATGTAGTCAGGGATCTCAGAATTGAGATGATCAACCTGGCTAGCTAGGACGGAGCAACAAAGGCGAACTTGTTCCTTCCATTGCTCTGTGACATCGTCCGTCCGACCCCAATGTGGTGCAATCCACCTTACCGTGTTTGCACAGAGAGCTGATCGTTGCTCCGGCCCAGCAAATAGGTCCAACTTAGAGTAGTTTATGATCAGAACTAGCTTATATAGCACTAGTTTGCCCTTAACCAAGGCACATGAATCCATAAAGTCAATAGCTATATGAAGGATCTCCTCAGTAGTCAGTAATCCGGTAAGTTCAGGCAACCAGGTGTGAAAATGCTGCACAGCCAACGTCTGACTTCCGACCAAGACCGGCGCGGTGCTTCGCATCATTGAATCAAGAGCCTTGAATATACTTTGTAGGTGCCGAGTAAAGCCGGCCGTGCTGCCGGTAATACCAATACCAGCCTCTTTAACCTTCTGCTGGCCTCTCGCATGCGTGATGAATTTAAGGATTTGGCGTACAACTTTGAGGGTAGCCCTTAGCTTCCGAGCAGTCTCCGACTCGGTTGGCTTTGTAAGGAGTCTTGTGAAGGACCTGACAAGGCAGGGCGTGGCGAAGGGATAGTTGAACTTGGTCTCAGCATAGTGATCCACCAAAGGGCCCAGATTAAACCGACGGTCGTGGACTATGCCCAAAACTCGAACCAGGGCGGTGAATACAAGGTCCTCGTACTCGTCGTTGCCTTGATACTCAACTAAGATACCGAAAAGAGCATCCAGGACATCGCTTAGCAACTTGACAACCTCAATCTCAGGCACAAACACGAGTTGCTTCAACAGTGTTGGGATTTCGTCTCTGGGACCTTCTTTCCATTTCAACAACCCAAGGACTATTCGATCCTGCGAGAATCTAGTGCTACAGAGATACGTCTCAACTCGAAGAGTTGCAAGTGGGCCGGTAACCTCGCTCTGATCGATACGAGCGCTCCAGGGAAGAGATAGATATCCGCCCCTACCTGTCGGTCCAGCTTGTGCAGTTTGCGTGTACTCGTCCAGCTTATAGAGGAGTAGAGAATGCGGGCCGTCACCCAGAAACGCCTGCTGATCCCATAGGGGCATATACGCAATTGCAAAAGGTGTATTGGGTAGATCGGAAACAGTGAACACGACATTGGCTGTACTAACGTCAGCGGGCAAAAGCGAGAGTCGAAGAGTTTGATCCCAGTGTTCGCCACGCTCTACAGCAAATGAGCGCCATGTAGTCACTGGCTCCGAATTTGAAGATGCGTAAATACAATCTTCAATTCGCTCTCCTGATTGCCGCCGGACTTCTAAGGAAACTATAAGATTGCCGCCGTGCACGTTGCTGGACATATTCGTCGCACCAGCTCCAAAGCGCGAGATTAGGTTCTGACGAGCGAGAAGAGCTTCCGTGACTGTCACATAAATGTCAGACCGAGGCTTTGTTGGGGCGCCAGAGAACCCCATCTTGCTAGTTTTACTAATGCCAGCAAGCAAAGTAGGAGTCGCTTTGATAAGAGCATCTGCATCGGGGCTGTTGAAAGACTTCAGGTGAATTTGTAATCGCTCTGCCCTCCTAGACTTCTCGTAGTGGCCTGATTTGCTTTCCAAGAGGTCACGAACCAGTCCGTCCCATCCGTCAGCGCTATCATACTTTTCAGTAGTAAACCTCGCGGATGGTGACCAAACCGTAACCACATGCTCCGACTCTTCATCCTGTTTCATGATCGGGTTCAGGCTCAGTACACCCATGCCCACCATTCTCTCCGCTAGCATTTGCGTCGGCTGTGGCCCGTCAAAGGATGGGCGTCCTGCCCTTGAACCAGCAGTACTCGGAGGCATCGTGCCGTCTCTGCTCTCGAGATTATCCGTCCGAGGCCGGTCCTCCGGCTGCTCAGACAAGGCATCGAGCTTTGTTCCACCTCTAGAGAACGCAGATCTCGTAGTTCCCCACATCAAGCTCCTCCTAGAAGGCTTACCACCGGAGGAGGACGGTTTGTTGTTCAAGAATGGCGTATTAGGTTGGCCAAACGAACCTGACCTCGACACAGGCTTATTTGATACTACCTGGTGTGGGGAGCGTACCTTGACAATCAGGTATAGTTCCGAGTCGGCGGATGGTCCATCGCCAATATCAGCGGAAGTCAAATCAGTGAATAAGGTACGCATCTGCGGGTTTCGGGTCAAATAACCCATCGTACCACCCGATGGTACTTCAATTATGTAGCTTTCCGAGAGCCTCGTCAGGGTTCCTCCGATCGATTTACTAACGAGGTACAGTACCAACGTTGTGGGCTCGTTGGAGGAACCAGCAAAGCTCCTGATATCGACCATTAAATGGTGTAATATGGACAATTCGGCTTGCGGCTGCGGTGGTTCGTCTAATAAGCTCATAACCGACTGCAACTTGGTGATTTCTACAACCGAATCGTCACCAGTCAAAACTCTTCCTCTTTCATTCGGATCCCGCACAATGACCTCTCCACCACACAATTTATTGCCCCTAACCAGATCCCAGACAGTCCTCTCTCGCAATGCATCATATTCACGAGTTGTGAGGAGGTTATGCAGAAATTGTCTCCTCGATAAGTCCAGGGCTTGTATTAGTTGAGATACTTTGTCAAGCTTAGTATATTGCCTTGTGAGCAGTAGCTCGTGAAAATTAGTCGAGTGCCATTCGCGTAGGCATGACGCGATCTCGTCTACTAGAGGTTCCATAGTAGAGGTAGGTGTTTCGTCCCCCAACCTGAGCATTGGTACTGGCGCGGCTGGCCTAGGTGCACCAGGTTCGCGTATTCTTAACTCAGAAGCACGGGTGATTGCACCACCTAACATAGTACCATTCGGTCTATGCAGCCTACTCCCATTCTCTAGGTCTCTGAAGTAGGACTTCCTCATGCTCGGGACCACTCCACTCTTACCAGAGTCGCTCCCAAGAGGCGGCGCATCATCATCTCCCTGGTAATTACTACTATTTTCTGAATTCTCGTCTCCGTTATCTAACACCTCGCGTATCTCAACGCATGTGCGTGGGAAAATGCCAGAAAAAACACGGGCTTCAAGAGGCTGACCCTTGACGGAAGTCAGGCCAGCCAGGAGCGAGGGAGGCGCCAACAGGTACCCCCGCAGCCATTGGCCGTCCGAGGTCTCTTCGATAATATATAGGTCATCGCCAATCTCTAGGGGAAGTTCGTTCTCGTTCTTGGTCTCGAAAGGATAGGTCGCGACGGCGAAGGCGATACGAGGCAAAGGTTGCCAGGGCATTGAGGCGGTTGGTCGCACCGTAGCTGCGGATCGGTCAACCGCATGAAGCGGCAGCGAAGGATGTAGGATCCGATCTTAGCTTCTTACGCGGGTACGTACGGGCGGTAGCGAGTGGAACAAGGGAAATTCATTCACTTGCGAAACAGCGGGCGACAGATGGCCAAGTGAACAAATGATAGCCTGTCGCAGATAGACTTAGAAACGAAGGAGTGACGACGATAGTTGGATAGTTCGTTTCATGAGACAACTGCTATACTGTTATTTTGAATTTGGATTTGGATCGGTCGTCGCAAATCGTGAAGTGGCCGATTGTATGGGCTTAGTACTAGGGGCCCGGGAGAAGTTCAAGTTAGGGAAACATTAGAAGATTGTAACAGATCAAAAAGATGATAGAAGAGGATGGGGGTATCAAAGATCAAACAAATGAAATTGCCGTTGACGAAGGAGAGTAGTCGTTCGGATAGTCGAAGCTTGCAGTTAAGACGAAGGCCAGCAGAAGGTTAAAAAAAGAGGGTATTCACACAATAGGGTACCGGGGTTTACCTCTCGTATAGGCAGCAAAGAACTTTGATACTGAATTGAAGAACAAAGTTTTGACAAGGGGGGGAGCCTTCGAGTCAAGTTGCAGGCTTACAAGCCTTCACCATCTCGTCAACATAGTATACATTTGATGGTACCTGCAAAATTGCGATAGGACGGGCCAACGAGAGGTTGCGATTGGGAAGGGAAGGACAGGGTTGTTAAAGAGAAAATAAAAATTTAGTGTACATAAGTCCGTTCAACCCCTGACTCTGTACGTACTTACATTAGGTACCTAGGTACCTACCTTATGTTAGGTAAAGAGACAAACGGAAAAGAAGAAGAAAAAGACATGGCTTGCAGTCGCGCTGCAGGAGAATCGAGCCATTGAGGAAGCAGCTCTGAGACTTGGAAACCCATCCAATTGGGCAATTGAGCAACTAGATCCTGCCTAGAGAATTGGGCAGAGTGCTACTCAAACTGCTTGTACCTAAGTAGATTAGCTCAGCTTCGACGTTACGCCGTCGTACGGAACTAACGACATAGAGCTTGGCGTGTCGCAATTGAATTTACAATACCTACACTAACCTAGGTGATAGGATATGCAACTACCTGCATTCACTACTTTTAATGCCCTGTTTCCCCTTTTGAATTTACATACAGCAATTTAGAGCGGGTCAATGTCCACATGGCACATTAAACTGACGGCGCCGCGGGAGGGGGATCGTCGCCCATCAACTCTCCAACTAATAACAACTTCCAAGGTTGTTATTAAGTTATTAACAACTAAAAATCACAAGGCCACCTCGATATGTACCGGACGCCTGCAGTACCACTCCTACACGCGAGCTTCATTTAGAGCTACATATTTTGAGACTTGGCAACCATATGGAGAATTACCAACGGCGTATTCAAATTTCCTACCCGACTCTTGTCATCTTATCGTATTTTCATCTAATACACCATACATTATTTCTCGTTATTTCGCCCCTTTCTGACGCGTCTTAACTTTTTGCATAATAATGACAACACTGCCGAAGCATAACGTTCCATACCTATTAGACGTGTTAAACATATGAAGCAAAGCCGGTTTTATGCCCACTTACATATGTGGTATCAGTCTTTTAACTTTGGGTCCGACACCTTCCACAGAACATTTCGCCGTCCACCAGGATACCCAAACAGACCCCATCCGTGGATTTCATCTCGGCCATATCATCCCGAGATATCTTAGCTCAAGGTTTTATTTGGTTCGGAATGTCTTAAAGCATTCCAGTCTCGTAACAAAAGTTGAACATGATTCATATATTTCACTCTTTCTTCCCATAACAATACTATCATACACGTACTAATTACTCCCCTTACTCCGTTGTTATACTATAATTGCCCAAGAGCCGAAGGGCCGAATCCCCTTTGCACGTATTACCTCAATTCTTGCCATGTCATAAATCATAGTCAACCCTCCCCATGAACAGTATTCTGTCGCACAGCTCGATTCGAGCTGTCTCCCAGAGCGGTGCAGCCTGTGTAGTATTACCTAAATACAAGCCTTAGCTCCCGTGTTCTAGCATGTCAACATGAATTCTTAGTACCTAAGGTAAGGAATACTATAGCCTTGACATCATTATATTCCCTTTACCTCGCGGAAGAAATTATCCTTTAGTACCATATCATCTCATGTTGGACAGGATCTACCTGAAAGCTTAAAGCCGCCATACCAGCTACGCCTCAAGCAGCAGGGTTGGGAGAATCGAATGGCTTCTAGTTCCCACAACGCACCCCTTTCACAAGTATAGATAAAATACCTATCCCGGAGTAATTAACATTTAGATGTGACCGATAAGCTTTACCAGGATTCATGCATACCGACAGATGCATAGGCACCTAACGTTAAGGTATGTTATACGTAAGGCTTACTGCATATAGCCCCATGTTGTCTTACATCAGTGTTATCAATTATGAAAAACTTGTCGCTTTTATCCCACCTTACTATATATCCAATTATCAACAAGATACTCTTACATTGAGGATGACGGGTTATTCTTGGCATATCATACCTATCTACCTATGTAGGTACCTAGGTAGATAGAGTTTAACTTAATCCTACAGCTCTAAGTTCTTGTTCCTCAAATATTTACTTTTGCTATAACTATTATTTCTACGCCAAAGCCCCAGTACCCATCCACAACTAAAGCTTAGCAAGCAGATTAGTTCGCGGAATCACGACGTCAGATGAATTATGTTAATACAAGGCGAATTCGTACTGGAATAGATAGGTACCTAAGGTAATGGACACTTCGGTCCTTATATTTTGAGTAATCAATCTCCCAATACTTGCGACCACAACGTAAAATACATAAGAAATAGTTGTTAAGGAGTGTAAAAGTGCGCTTTGGCAAATCATACATGAACAGCTAGGTATCCATTTCCCAAAACCCTTAAATATCCGTCTCGACAGTACCGTCCCTCCCAGTACTAGTGGAAGCATAACCGGAGTCCGAGTACTTGTCGAAAAGGTGGCAGTCGTTAGGATTGCCAAAGTCAAACTGGTTGATGTCAAATTCATCGAATGTAGGGTCTAGAAAATACGACATGTCCAACAAAGCGTCCTTGTCTTCCTCACTCGTCAGAACGGGCTGTTCCCTTGCGACAGGGGAGCTAGGCGTACGAGCCCTTGGAGTTGCAGCAGGAGTTGCCGATGCCGATAAATCATTATGTGGGAGGTCCTTGAAGAACTCGAATAGACCATCACGAATGATGTCAGGGAGGCCAACCAGCATATCAGCCTGAACTTTCTCGAATGACCTCTCGACCTTCTTCTGTACAAACTTAGGCAACTCTTTTCTGAGTCGCTTCTCTACCTTCTTCCATTCCGCACGTTTAGAGAATCCCAGGGAATCGTTGCCGTCATAGTCTATCAGATGGTTAACACTTTAACACTGCTAAATCTTGGATGAACCTACATGGAGTTGGCATAGCATTAAAGTTAGCACTCGGGAATAGGATCTTGTAAATCTCTCCCCATCTCTGCTCGTCAGTCATCCCGGGACAGTTCTTCTTTCGCACTTTTAACTTTGCTTCGGTGTCTTCATCAATGCCTTGCAGCAGTGGAACCACATCTAACTTCTCACAAGGCACGTCAGCCCGGAGATGTTCAGCTAGATCCTTGGTATCATCGAAAGGATCATTGCATCTAGGACAGATATGTTTCGGCAACCGGTGAGCACGATAAAGATGCTCCCTTACACGAATCGTCAGTATGGTAATATACACATCATTGCTTTAAGAGACTTACTTCAAGCGATGTAGGGAAGTCCAGCCTGGACCGGCACAGCTTCGGTGTTTGTTGTGCGCTTTTGGGTCGTTTTTGTAGAAAGGGCAAGCGAACTTTCGCTCCGATTCCGTATCTTTCTTCGCACGCTTACTACCGCCTCTATCCGGATCACCATCCTCGCCACCGGCTGAAGAGTTATCCTGGTCATCTCTACCTAATCGACGTTTTGTTCGAGTCGGACGGCCTGATTGGCCTTGCTCAGAATTACCACTTCCAGATTCTGCACCTTTAGAGCTACTCGAGGCTTCAGATGCCTCACATGCGTCTTATTGATGTTAATAATATATCCAAATTCAGAACGTTACCTTTCTAGGAAAGAGTATCGACGAGAAAAGAAATGCGCTGTGACATACTATACACGACGGTCAGCCCCTATCCAATATAGCGCAGAGATGAAACCAAATTGTTACAGAGAGCCTTTTTATACTAACCAGGAAATTATTGCAAGTCTCTTGTCAAGCCATCGGTTGAACTTAGCCATTACAAATTCGACACCCTCTTGTCTCTTGATGGCCACGTACTGATCGGGTGTCAGTCCTCTCTCACTTCCGTGGTTGAGTTGGCAATGGCTGAGATCTCGAGCAGCGCGTGTCTGCTTTTCGCCCTCCATAAGACCGGCTACTCTCGATTGCTTCTGTGATGATTCCCCAGGGTTATGTCCTTCGTGCTGTATACTGAATTCTTTCCTGTATACACTAAACTCGCCCAGACATTTCTCGGGGTCCAGATTGACAAATCTAGTATTGTCAACGATGAGCGAGTCCCCAGCTAGAATATAGTCGGGACAAGCTATCCTACTCTGCTAAAGTTACGGTAAGAACAGTTTCATTTCGACTCTTATGGGAGCCTTACCGAGTCACCGGCGCTTGTCGGTTCTGGTATCTGCGGCTTAGTAAAGTCACTCCTGGATAAGGCCGACTTCTTGACTATGCTTCGCTTGAGGCGATATTCACGACGGGAGTTGATCCGCTCCCACTGGGCCACGAGCTTTGTCTTAGTCGTATTCCAAGAGTTCTCAAAGGAATTAAAATGGTTGGGTTGGGGGTGATGGTTCGGTTTTACCCGCCCGATAGCCAAGTTGTAAGTATGAAGAGATTCGTGCAACTGACGGTGGCGATATTGATTAAGGTAACAATGAGGAACAGAGCTCGCTGGGTGATGGTCGGCAGTCAGTATATCACGGGGTCTTTGAAGCATCTCTCCTAAATATAATATGGAGTCATCACGCAGGTGACGATATCAGAGTCGCTTATAGGCAGCATTTATTGACAGGTAAAGGACCAAATTAAAAGAAGTAGTAATAATAGCAGAATGAATTTCTTCGTGTCCCTGATACTCGTATATATTAATTTCTCTGGAATTGGGAAGTGTTAAGATATACGAAGTAAAATCGCTGTATTTCATCAATCTCCCTGACCAAAATACCCAATACTTATACTCTGCCGGTTTTGCGCAACGGCGCAAAACTAGGTGGAGATATGCGCAAGCTGACAATCTACCAATCACACATGCTGACGTGCTCGATGCTGATTGCGTAGAATACCCTTAGGAACGCAGCGCGATAGGACTTTCCGGCATTGTGTGCAATACGCCTTCGCGTACCTGATACCTAAGGTCCCGACATCGCGAAGTCCTAAACCGTGCATTACCCAGAGGACGGGCAAGTTGCGCGGAACGTAACTAAGCCAGTATCCTACCTTGGGACGTTTTATAGCTCGGAAGCGATGTAGGTAGTCTGAGCAGAATCTTAACATCGTTATCGCGCTTCAGCGCTCGGTATAGTGGTCGTCTATAAAATGACGGCGGAGGCCAGGCCAGTATAATGAGTCCCCGTAGACAAACTCAAACTAGAATCAAACCATTAGAGGTATCAAGACTTGAAGCGCCTCTTCGTAGAGTTTTTTGCTTTGGCCGGCCATACAGAGAACCGAAGTTACACTGTTACCTTGGTCCTTCTCACAGGAAACCCCTTTCGCATCCTGCCAAGCTTTTCCCCAAGACAGCAGATAAGTCCAGGGTTCACCATGTCTCAAGCCACAATCTCGTCAAACCAACTTTCCAGCGGCCAGTAAGTAGCAGGTTGCCTTGACAGCGGAATCCCTTAGCTGACATGACGGCGTACTAGAACCCGGCAAGCATCTTCCGAGATGATGAAATATTACCTCGCTAGTTACCCCAGCACAACGACGGATAGACTTGCTCAAGGGAACATCATGTCAGATAGAGATCTCATAAGCAGTCTTGAGGAAAAGGAAACCCAACTGGATGTGTTAGTAAGACAAGCTAAGGGGGAGCGTCCCAACCCGACGTAGGGAAGCAGATGATATTGAAAAATATATAGGAACGAAAAGAGGAATTTACAAGAGAAGGAAGTCATGGGAAAGATAAAGGGCGAGAGCATAAGACAGGTAGACGTTAATATAATGTTTTTGATTCCCCAGGTTTATTCTTAGGGTCCAAGCGTGCAGTCTTCCACACCGCCCCCCTTTTCCCACCATACATGCATTTAAATCCTTTCTTTTCACAATTCTAGCTTCAATGGAACACTGCTCTATTCGCTGTTCCTAGAATGGGGCGCTTAATAGAAAGAACCGGAGACGTGTCAAGTGGGTTAGGTTAGGTACCTACCTGTTATTACATGTATCCCAACCTCCCAGCCAATGAGCCCCCGTGCCCCACGATGAGCCGCGCGAACATTGGAGGAACCAAAATTTAAACGCTTTATTGACGATCAATAAGAATTGAGGGATGGCCTCCGATGATACACTTCCACTTATCATCGCGAATGTTTTGTCCTCGATGAGCCTATTGATGCAGCGCCACTTGGACCAATGGCAATGTTAGGCTATATACCTACCTAGGTACCTTATATGCTATCTCTTTTATTTATTAGATATTGGGATTTCCTTTGATGTCATAATGCCCATTATCTCCATAGTAGTAGGTCTAGGTATTTCCCAAGAGCTCTATCTCCATACCGTAGTGTATGAGGAGGTCAAATCCAGCCTATCAAGGTGACAATGCTTGGTGTTACTAAATGTATTGTGCAAATGATCTAACCTAGGTTATAGTGTTAGCTAGATATTTGAATGGTAGTTTCTACTAGTCTTGTATCTAGTAATTGCCTGCTTCGAGTAGAACTATAAGGTATCTAGGGAATAGCGCAAAACCCCTGCCCTTAGCTTTTCAATTAGAGGATAAGACTTTATGTACTATGTGTTGAATATTAGGTAAATAGGGTTTGGATAGGATAGTCCTAATGCTCAGTATTTAGACCTGATACGGTAAGCAACTTGGAATTTCCTTCGGCCGAGACACCAAAAAGGCAAACGATAGAAATTTTGGTGGTCATTCATAATTTTATAATCAGTTTGCTGCTCTTTTGAATACACGCCCACCCTTTAGACCTTCTCGCTCTATCTGGTATCGCAATTAAATGACAATTGTACCCTACGAACCACCAGGTCCACCAAGCAGAGCAAATCTCCGTACGATTCCCGGTCCGTATTCTTGATACTGCGTCGAGTTAGTTATCGGCAACCCGTTAGGTTAAACTAGAGGAGACTCACCTCGGCTTTAGTGTGGCAATATGATCGGAACTCAGGGGTCTGTCCTAACAAGCTACCACCAAACCATGGACCGTGCCGTTGTCGCCTATGGGTGATGACTTGCACCTCCAAGCCGCCGCTCTTCGCTCCTCCGCTACGGACCTCGCTAGCCCGAATTCGGGCATCAACTAAATGCTTGATATCGCGTTGTAATCTTCGCCCAAAGTCCTTATATAACGTGCTGCCTCCTGATAACACGATGTTCTTGTACAATCCTCGTCGAACATCGATTGGACTAGATTGAATGACACCATCGACAACAACAGGGAGTGGCGTGAGGAAGTCGGAAGAGTAGATTTCTGGGTTGAAGAATATTTCGGGGGCAAGGAATCGCTCATATCCTACGTCGACAGTGACTTGGCGACCACCTGGTTGAGAGACTACGTGCTTGGCAAACCGACTACGATCTCGGTCGAATTTCGAAAACTCCTTGACAATATCGGGACATACGTAACAGTACTCTTCCTTAATCTCCTGGGCCGTCTTCAAAGAACTGTCGGGCTCTCCTCGATCACGTAGGAGGGATTGGACAAAGTAGGTGATGTCTCGACCGGCAATCGGAATGGACTTAATCGAGGACCCAATCACGTAACCTTCAGCAACGGGGATGACGTGCGTAACACCGTCACCCGAGTCGATGACAGTACCCGTGAGAGAACGGTCAGATACTTTTGCCGATGTCCAAGATGCAGCAAGGGCGAGGACAGCTTGGACAGCAATATAGAGACCGGCACAGTTGAAGGATTCGAAGAAGATTTCGGCTGTGTTCTCTCGGTTTTCGGGAGGGTTCAAAGGCTGTAATACGTTAGCGGGCATTCGCGGTGGTAGAACTAACGGTGGCTTCGCACGGGTTCGGTTAAGAGGAAATAGTGATCTTCAGGTTCGACACGGAGATATTTGAAGATAGAGTTGGACCAGAATCGTTCCATGTGGTCCTAACATGACATGTCAGTATTGGAATCGATGATAATGGGTCCGGGACTTATACCCAGTTCTCTATTTGACCGTGTCGGATCGGGTAGTGTAGTCCGTAGCCTATCCCAATATCAATATCTCAATCACATAAGATTTCTACCGATCAGACTGACCTGGCCCGTTCGCAGCAGCGATTGCCTCATCGCCGATGAAGAAATCCAAGTCTTCAGTGCCCCGTTTTGTCGATAGATGGCCCCCAGGACCAGCACCCCCTGTGAGGAAAGATGGCTTGTTTGCCACGGCCGGCCGGCCAGACCCTGTCCCGCCGCTACCTCCTGCTCCTCCCTTGGTAGCTATCGCGGTTGGGAAAACGAACGAGGGAGAATCGTTACCGGCGAAACCTATTATCGTAAAGAAGCGGTGGGTTAGAGGATTGCAGTTGATAGGGTCATATGGAGGTGTATTGGGCCAACGTGAGAAGCCGGCTTACCAAGTTTCGAGAATCCCGTGCCGCTATGTTCGAAAATCAAGTTAGCATTACTTTCTCCCGTATTCTGAGATGTTTAGGGGGTATCAAATGAGCTATTGATTGCGGGGTCATGAATACATACTTGTCCATGACAACGGCAGGGGTTTGGTTCGCCATTTTGGGGAGGATAGGAGTTACGCAAGCTACAGAGAGATTCAATTCAAACCTCAGCGTCGAGGGGAAGAAGCGTCGTTGTGGTGGTGAGACAACCCGCGGGGCAGCTGTTGAAGTTGGTTGGCGATGATGTAGGCTGGAAAGTTGAAATTACGTGCCTATCGTGAGGTTAGGTTGCTAGGTATAGTGTGGCTGTGCGTCGACACAGCTGGAGAGTGGGGACCTAGATAATATGTAGGTACCTACGTACCCAGCTATGAATGCGGCTGAGTTAGGTACCTTAGGTGGTACCTTAGGTAGTACCTTAGGTACATAGCTGAGAACCCTATTCTAGGCGGAGAAAACGCAGCTGTCTGTCACTTGCACTAAGCCCAACTCTAATATCTAACCTAGGTTAGTGTATTCTCATAGTAAGTACATTGAATTGATCTGGTCCATATAACTTCGAGGACAATAAATACCTGGTAGGTATTCTATCCACTTCTATTTCTATTCGTATTTAATGATATGCTATGAAGTACTATTCTTTACATTATAACTGCTCATCGATAAAAATAAAATAAAGTCAAAGCCTTAAATTCAACTAGAATTTAGAACAGTGCATCAAAGTTAAGGCAATGGTATAAATTGAAGCAAGCACAACCCTTCCATTAGCACTCATCTTTTCAACTTCAGAGGTAAGAGCGCTTTAAACATACCCACCTACGTACATGCCTCATACATACTCGCATGTACCTATTTCTCACTACCTGAATCTGTATAGTTCAAGGAGTTGCTCTTAATTCTCTAGCTCAACTTTACAAACAGGTGCATATTATTGAAGGTTCCAGCTTCCAACATCAAATAACTATTTCGATATTGCCAAACATCTCCTTCGCTACTTAAGTAGTAAATTATTATAAAGGAATCTACTCCTAAGTTTTATCATCTTTCATCTAGTCCTCACCCCATCCCTTTAAACCTCCCTACTTATCTTACTTTCATCGCTCTATCGACGCTGTATCTCCTCCATACGATATATGTGGCTCGTCCATTGCTTGTTGGCACTGATTACCCGGTACTGGTTGTTCAGCTTCGCCCGCCTTAACGATTGGAATGATACCTCACCATACAACTTTTTGACCACCTACCTCTATCACTTGTAGCCTAGCTTATAGCTTTGCTCTCGTCAATATTGCCTCGCGCAGGAGACATCGTCCTAAATAGCTGCATAGCTATATCGGTATCCTGAGTATTTACATACCCCCCCATTTTACTTCGTTTCGCAAGCTAGGAAGTTCCGGCAGCTCCCTATACCTCCCTAATAACGAATGAATTTGGTGGAATTCTGGCTCTAGAAGAGTTGTCCCTAAATTGGTCGTAATTTGATCCCACAATCGTCTTAGTCGAAGAAACAGACAGAATATATCCGTTGGGATTCTTAGTCCAAATCCAAAAATAACAGTACATTGAATTTGCCCATTTTGGTATAGGACAGAGTCAGAAGACGGAAATTTAGTCTTCCAACCGAATCCCTATACGCATACCTTATACTGAGTATGGATTCTGGCGATCCTCAAGACAATGCTGTTCCGACCTGGCATAAGGATGAAATCGAACAGGACGACAGCATTGACGGCCTGCCCTGGGCCACCGAACACCTGAGACCTCCCTCCCCATTAGAAGAAGGTAACATCATCTCTATGGATGGAGCCATAGATCGCTGGGGAAAACGTAAAAAATACCCAGTAGCAGCCATATTTATTCATGCCGGGGCCGGGTACCACAGCGTTGCCAATGAGGGCCTGCACCTGGAAGCCTGTAACGAGTAAGCATCCTGGCATTTTATTCTACTTCCAATGTTTTGGTGAATCGGTTTAACGTCAAAAAGAGCTGCGCGTCTGAGCATAAAACTCCTGCGGTCAGGCCATTCGGCTATTGATGCTGTTGAGGCTGCTATCAAATCCCTCGAGGACAAGGAGATCACCAATGCTGGCTACGGAAGTAACTTGGCAATTGATGGGACGGTAGAATGTGATGCCACCTTGGTCGATCATTTTGGTCGCAGCGGAGCCTGTGGTGCAGTTCCTAGTAAGTTGGTCAGCAGTACTTCGGAACACGATTTGTACTTGCTTACAGGTCTGGTTTACAGATGTCAAGAATCCGATCTCATTGGCCAAGATTATTCTCCTGTCTAGTAACAAGCCCCTTTCTTTACGACGGGTTCCTCCTAATCTGCTCATTGGAGAGGGCGCCAAGGGATTTGCACGAGAATCAGGGATGATATTGGTTCCCAATCAATTCCTCGTGTCAAGGAATGCTAGAGACCGTTACGTTAGATGGCAGGAAGATATGAGGCGGGCAGAAGGCAAAACATCTCTATCTCTAGCACCTAACATATATGACCGAGCTCTTGGTAATCATGGCAATGGAATTCGCCAGAATGCACACCCGGACCACGCGACTGCTCTACTGGCTGGAACATGGAATGAAGATCAGCCAGACTCTCCAGCTTTACCTTCTTCGCCATGGGATAACGGACCATCCATTCTACTACAATTTAGTTCTACTCAAATTTCACCCAAGACTCAAGTCGAGCGCAGCCCGCTTAGCTTCTTGGGACCACCTCCAGGTTCAAAAACTGCGGCTGGAGAAATGTCGTCCTCCACTTCGAAGCGTCCACGATTTAGCTTAGGCCCAAGCAATGAATCTCTAAAGTCAAATTCTAGTACGTCGATATCTAAGGGTGTAACTACGGCAGCTCTTCATGATGGGGTTTGTTCAAACGTCACTGTAGAGCCTCCCGTATCTAAAGTTGGACAGGCTCTCACTACTATAGCTATGCCATATATTGACAAGTCGCCACTATTCGATGCCGTCGACCGTCATAAGGAGGATAAGAAAGACGTCGATAAAATCACTGATACAGTGGGTGCAATAGCAATCGACATGTCTGGAAAAATTGCTGCTGGGTCATCTTCAGGTGGTATTGGCATGAAGCATCGAGGACGAATTGGTCCGGCGGCCTTAGTCGGGGTCGGGACAGCCGTCGTTCCAATCGACGAAAAGGACCAAGACGGCATCGCCGTTGCCGCTGTAACAAGTGGCACCGGCGAACATATGGCTACTACAATGGCATCGCAAAAATGCGCTGAGCGGATATATCAAGGGACGCGTCGTGGACCAGGCGGAAAGGATATAGCCGAGGACGATGAGAGCGCAATTCTCCAAGGCTTCATTGCTAATGACTTCCAGGAACATCCGGGCGTCAAATATTCTCCCTCAGCTGGTGCCATTGGCGTCATGGCGGTAAAGAAAGGACCATTGGGGTACTATCTATATTTCGCGCATAACACCGACTCTTTTGCTGTGGCCTCGATGGGTTCTAATGACGCCCATCCAGCTTGTGTCATGTCACGCGTCAAGGAAGGAAGCTCTGGTCCCGCTCATATTGCTCAAGGAGGCCGTAAAATTCGCATATGAGCTGGTTGTATCGCACATTGATATTCGATCTATAAGACTCGTTATACCAGACCAGAACTTTTGGCAAGGCTTACCGGTTTCCTCTTCACTTCGTACCCACCCGCTCACCTATACTCAGCTTTCATATACTTCTAACCTTCACGCCTATCCTTATTACTTACACACCTAAGCTCGAGATGAATTGTAGTGCGCTAAAATCGGCGTTTTCAAAATACCCCTGAATGGCTACGTTCATATTAACCGCAATTGCTTTGGTCTCGGTCTCGGAGGGATTCTTGTATTCAAAAGATAGTAATCCTCAAATTGCAGCTGAACCAAGACTAGAAAAACTAAGTGTAAACCCTTGGATCGAAAGAATTACATGGGTAATAGTGGCAGTAGGATCATTTGGTTAGTATAGGTAGACCGTATAAGGTATGAAATTTAAAGCACGCCTAAGTTGACTGTTTTATCACTATGCCTAAACTGTTGATTTGTGATATTTTATCCCATGCCAAATGCAACTCCGCGTATGCAAACTCAAACCCATTGTGATACACCCAGGCCGCTTCCGTGTAATATAATTTGAATATTAGTACAATAAAGAAGAGTCATACGCTTGTCCCTCAACTACGTAGGGGCGGGCGTCCCAGCAGCACTACCTGTGTCCTCCCTAGCCCCAACGCCATTAGCGCGTACTTTCTTCTTCTTCTTTTTACGAGGAGCGACAGCGGGTTTGGCGCCATAACTGCCGAGGGCTAGTTTAGTGCCGCAGGTCAGACATTCAGCATTGTCGGGCACAGAGCAAAATATACTAAGGCAAATGCTGCAGACAAAGCCCGTGTCAACAACATTGCGGTGGCAGAAACAGGCCGCACGAAAGTCTACTGAGTCTTGGGTGGGAGTTACGAGAGACCGTCGTGCTTCGGCGTCCGCGAGGAAACCGAACATTAAATACGAGAGCAGGCCGCGTGGGTTCGAGGCTGCAGAAAGAAAGGTGCCTCCTGTTATGAAGGCTGCTTGTTGTAGGAATGTCGGCGTGCCATATAGAGATAAGGTGTCTACTGGAATGCGTGCGTGAGAGGCTGCGAAGACAGCATTCATTGTAGGAATGTACTGCGCAGGCTCCGAGTCCGAGACAGACAAGACTAAAATGCGCGAGTGTAGCGTCGAGGCGGTAGACTCAGTGGGCGAGGAGCTAGTCGCCGTTGACGTTGGGTTCGCGGGGTCCGAGGACGTCTTGGCCGGCTCTAGGGCGTGAGACATCTTGTGGATGTAGGATAGTGCTAGCGTGAGGGCTCCTGATACTAGGGTCGTAGGGTTAAGGTCTGAGGGGGTGGTGCTGTCGATGAGGGAGCGCAAGGAGGTCAAGATAGAGGACTCGATCTGGGCGAATAAGGGGAACTTGTTGGCAGAGCCGCCTAGTTCTGTTGCTGTTGCGGCGCCATCCTGTCGCCCGTCGACGTCGGTCATCTCGACATCACCGTTAGAGCGCGAAGACGCGACCCGGAAATCGGGATTGGGGGACTTGGGATAGAGCCAGACGGCGCGGTTGGGGTGTGCGGCGAGTATGGCGACATGGCTATCGTTGCCGAAAGAGAGATGGGCGTTAACGAAGACGAGCAGGTTGGCTAGGGCCTTGGAGATGGGGAGGAGGTCAGCGAGGGCGGCCCAAGCGCGCGGGTTGGTATCGACCACGATGGTAAGGAGCGAGGGTATTTGGCTAGCGCTTGAGACGGGTTCCGTGTAGTGATCTGAGGCGTCGATGCGGTTCATCGTGCCGTCTTTTCTGTTTCAACTTGTTGGGGAGTTTTTATAGCATGAGAAATGGAGAAAGGGCTCAGAGGCCACCTCCTTTGTAGAATTAGTTTTTCTCTCAGTCAAGATTTTGCGATCTTTAGTTTAATAGTAGGAGTAGAAGGAGAATTCGCGGGTGATGCTGTTGCTCAATACTCCGAATTGGCAATGGTATGGAGAAGGTACCTTGATAATTACCTATCGACAACGGGATAAGCATTGAATTTCCGGACTGGTATTGAAGAATTGATAACGAACTGATAAGAGCTGACTGCGGAATAGGTACATGAGTGCAGGCATGACATGTACCGAGATGACCCGCTAAAAGCTGTATGTACATATCTCAGCACGCGCCTGCGTTTCGATGCCGTGCCAAGCCGGGGAAGAGCACTGATCACCTACTAACAAAGACGCCAACTCATATGACTACATGTAGGTATCTAGGTACATTAACAGCTACTTAGGTACATGCAATGGCTAGACGTCATTGTTGAGCAGATCTTACGGAAACCCCTGCAGCCACTTTATCAAGCGTAAGAGGGTCTGGATAACCTTATTGGCGTCTACAAACCTTAGCGGGGTATTTCAGCGAATGTTCCTTTCGAACGGATGGACGAGCATATTGAAGCCTACCTAACTTACCTAAGGATTTCAGAATCTCAGTTCCGTCCCATCCCATCCCATCCCATATATATACTTTTTCCCCACCAGAATATCGTCGTCCTCCAACGTTAGTTAACTAACCGTTTAGGGCGAAGTTGTGTCCTCTGTGTGTTCACTCTGAGACATCGTATCTATCTGATACTCGATTCGCATATGCCGAACAACCTTGCGTCCTGTGAAGCATTGACGACACCAACAAATAATCAGATGTAAGCTGTTTACGCCCCAATTTCTTTCCTCTAAGAAATCTATGAATATGTCAATATGCTCCTTGCCTTGCGGGGTCTTGCGGCATCCTACCTACTCCAAACGGACCAGTCCAGCCTGTTCGCTTCCTCCCCATCGGTTTCTACCCTTCGCCTTATGTATATATATGCTACCTAGGTTTATATTAGGTTGCAGCGACTGACACCCCAATCGATTTAGCTCATGTGAGTAAATTTCACCAACAAATCGTCCGCTTCGAACCTTGAAACAGCTCCCGGTAGCTTCAAGCTCTTCTAGTCTAGAATTTCAAGCTAAGCCAAGAATTCTTTGCGGCTATACTTGCAACGAATCGGGGCCAAGACTTGACCAGCCTGATCACAAGCTTACATAGGTGAGAAGAGGTGTGTGCAATCTGTGCTTTCTTTGTATCCTAGCCGTTTTCATATCCGTCACGAGTCCAACACCAGACTCATTACTCGTATTTGTCACCGAGCCCATGATCAAGCGTTCATAGCGGACGAGAAAGTTATAACCTTACCCATTCGCACTTCTCTCAATCTTATATCAAAGCTCTCGTACCAAAGCTCGGTCAGCCCTTCAGCGTTAGGTTACCACCCAAGCATACCACCCCAGAACCTAGCCATTCTACTATTAACGAGGTATAAGCCCCCCAACACGCCACCATATTTCATTTTAACTCCGTTATTCCGTCAAAGACGCAAAAGACGCACCTGTATATAAAGGTCCTCGAATCCTCGAACCCTCGAATCCTCAAGACTTCTCATTCTACCTATAACATCTACTCCTAACACTCTCCACCAAGAAGCTTTAGCGACACCCAATATCTACTCGTGAAATACAATGGACGAATTACCAATCAACCTCACTTCTAACCGTGAGGCGATGGATAAGCTGAGCAACGTAGAGCAGACGCAGCTCATCTTAGCCCGATTGATGGAAGGTGGTCAGGAAGACGACGATACTTGTCGTGAACTTGATCGCCTTACCAAGATGCTAAACGACGATACTAAAGATAAAGACAAAAACCAATCCATCTGCGATGTCATCGATGATGTATGTGTCGACACCATACTTGGTTATCTCGATATGAGACAAGCCGATTCAGTCCGCGGTCACGCGGTCATGAGCGCTTCGGCGTATCTTAAAGCGGCCGGGGACAAAGGGAACGACGCTCTTCGCAAATTCTTTTTCGATCGAATCCAAAGAGGGACTTACGACGACTATATCGTCGCCTTTTGTGTCGCCGCGGCTATATTCCCTATTGCCTCAGACGTAACGACTGACATATTCCTCAGCGAAGGCTTTTTACCCACCCTGGATCCCTTGATGCGGCGAAAATGGAAAAGCAGAAAGGTCGAGACGGCATGCCTAGAAATGCTCAACGTTGCTTCCATGAATTCGTCGTGTCGCGAAGCTATTAATAAGTATTGCGCTGACTGGCTAGAAGAGGTTGTCGACCAAGACCCGGATGAAATAGCAAGGGCCACCTACACGGCAGACCCTCAGATTCAGGTCTCAGAAGGTTCGATCGCCATGAGGAGACACTCTGTAGCGGTTCAAAACCTGGCCGCGGTTATCTTGGCGAAATTGAGGGTAGGCACCCTAAAGCTTCCAGTCACGTTACCGCGTGCATACGAGCATCTTCAGTGGCGGTGATCGACGCGGTGAGGAACAGAGTTGGGCTGACCTGGGGGCTTCAGGCGGTGCCATCGTCGGCGCAACAGACGGCGGAAGGATCCGATAGTAGAATACAACAAGCGAACACCAGTATTGAGGACCTATCTAAGATGTTCAGTACGATGATACTGAAGGACCCGGAGAGCGACAAACGACATCCGGTGGAGGGCTTAGCCTATGCAACAATCCAACCTGGAATTAAGGAAGAGGTCGCACACAATGCGGAGCTTTTGAAGGCTTTGGTCAAGATTTTGGGCGATGCTCCTGCAAAATCGCCGCTTACTTACGGAGCTTTAAGCATATTTGTGAATCTAACTCGCTATCAACCAGTACAATCCGAGGAAGAGAAGAAAATGACCCAGCTGAAGGCCTACGCCAATGCTGCTGGAAAGCTGGGAGCACCAAACCCACTGAACGATGATGACCACGTCACGCAGCGATGTATACGGGTTTTCGAGGCCGGTATCGTACCCGTTCTAGTAACCCATAGTAGGCATGGCTCGGTTGCCTCACTTAACCTTATCGTGTCGATTATATCTGCGTTGTCAGTTACGACCAGCCTACGGGGCCAACTATCGCAACAAGGAGCTGTTAACCTTCTTGTTGCCGCCGCCTCGGCTCTACCAGATTCCGAATCGCAAGCCAAACGAACAGCAGCCCAAGCGCTCGCTCGTATACTAATCAGCACAAACCCCGCTCTCGTATTCGGCGGCACGCGCGCTCGTCCACAGAACTCGGCAATCCGACCACTCATCTATATACTCACTCCTGACCCTACAACCGAAACCCGAGATCTTCTACCGACGTTCGAGGCGTTAATGGCGCTTACTAATTTAGCGTCTACGGACGATGATACACGAGTGACAATTATCCGTAACGCATGGTCAGAGATCGAGGAGTTGATGTTATCATCCAACAACCGAGTATCTAAAGCTGCTGTGGAATTGATATGCAACTTAGTACAGTCCGTCGAGGGCATTGCTCAGTATGCGGACGATAATCTACAAGCTGCCAACCGGTTGCACATCCTACTCGCACTTGCAGATGCGGAAGATGAAGGGATAAGGAGCGCCGCTGGTGGAGCGTTGGCATCTCTCACGGCCTATGACGCTGTTGTGACCGGTATCCTCAAAAGGACGCGCGGGGTTGAAGTAGTCCTGGGTTTATGCAGTGAGAAGAGCGAAGATCTGCGGCATCGAGGAGCATTTGTTGTGTACAACATGGTTGCGTGCGAAGGAGAAGCAGGTAAGGCGGCACGGAAGGAGATCAGGGAGAAGAACGGAATCGAGGTTTTAAAGGAGTGCACGAAGAGTAGTCGGAGGGCTGAAGTTATCGAGGTCACGGTTCAGGCTCTAAAAGTTTTACTTGAGCAACAGGATTGAGAGTAGCAGAAAGAGGGAGTCTCGCAAATTGTCGTGTGCTGCAAGATGTGTGTGCGTATGTGTATGAAAGAAATGTTGAATATAATTGTTCAGGGACAGAACATTCAGTTCGGAATTTTTGGTCAGGTTGCCAGGTTGTCAGGCATCTAATACTTGGAACGTCCCAGTTTTTGGCAGCTTCTTATCTAATATTGTCGAATAAGTATTCCTCTTTTCAATCTTAAGCCGCGTAAACGTCCTTTATAAATAAAGTCCTTCTATGATACAGTAGTTCCCTAACCTAACATGAGTAGTTGAACCTCATAATTCCCCATCCGATACGTCCTCAGTGAATAGGAGGCAGATAGCCACCTAATATTAGGATACCTAGCCATCCACCCGATTCAAAATAGCAACGCCCTCAACATGTCCCGTCTGCGGGAAGAAGTCGAAGCCGCGCACGCTTTCAATTGCGTATCTCGTCCCTCTCCCCTTGCCCTCTCCAAAGTCAGTCTCCATCTCCGTCCCCGTCCCCGTCTCCGTCTCCGCGCCACCCACACCCTCAAGCCCACGGACCAGGATACCGATATCGCGTGCTTGCGTATGCACGTTGCAGCTCACGTAAACGACCCGTCGGGGCGCGAAGCGCAACAACTGGTTTAGGAAATCCTGGTCGCAGCCCTTACGCGGGGGGTCGAGCACGACGGCAGTTTGGTCGCCGGGGTACGCCTTACGCACGGCGGGCGTAAACAAGTCCTTGGCATCGGCGGCGATGAATTTAGCACGCGAAGGGGGGAGGTTGTTTGCCGCGGCGTTTTGGGACGCATATTTGATCGAGGCGTCGCTGATGTCGATGCCGACGCTACCGCCGCTGAATAGGGAGGACAGGGTTATGGTGAAGAGCCCGGAGCCGGAGTAGGCGTCGATGAGGAATTTGATCTCGGGGGAAAGGGGGGAGGAAGGGGGGAGAATGTGCTCCCGGATGTAGTCTGTGAAGACGGGGAGGATGGAGTTGTTGTTCTGGAAGAAGGAGCCGGCTGGGTTGTGGAAGACGTAGGGCCCGACGTACTCGGTTGATGTGCCGTTGTTGTCTGTCACGCAGGTCTTTAGGTCTGTGTATGAGTCTGTCTCGACTCTAATAACAGAATCTTCGGGAGGGGGGGGCGATGATGATTTTGCCATCGTTCCTTTCGGTGAAGATGTCCCCTCGGCTTCGCTCTGCTTCTTCGGAATACGTTTGGTGCTTTCGCGTAGGAGAAGTGTAGCGCCCCGTACATATTTCCCGTACTCGACGGCCATACGTGCACGTTCGTGCTTCATACCAAGACGTATAGCGTCGGTGCCAATAGGGCAGTCCTCAATATCCAAAGGGCTACGCTTGCCCTTAGGCATAAAGCCAATGGGCGGACAGCTCGTAAAGGGCACCCTATTTCTCTTCCAGCCCTTGGGGCCATCAAAGTGTGGCGTCAGCTTAGTTCGGTAGCCGTATTGAAGCGGGCTGCCGATGGTGTCTTGGATAGCGGGGATAAGCTCTGGGGGTAGTTGGGAGAAGTGGCGGAAGGCCTTCTCGACGATGTTCTTCTTGTGTTTCAACTGCTCGGCGTAATCTAGCATCTGAAATTGGCATCCCGAACAAGTGGCAAAATATTTGCACTGGATTCGACTGTCGTCGCGGGAGGCTGACGGCGTCACAACTGAGATATAGTCCACCACGGTGTAGCCCTCTTCTTCTAGGTGGCGGTACACCCTCACCTTGACGGTGTCGCCTGGTACTGAGAATGGCACGACGTATACGCGCTTCGAGCCTTTATGCAAAGCTAGGCCCTCTCCTGTTGAGGAAAGCTCGACAACTTCGACTTCGATCTCGGAGCCTTCCTCCGGCAAGTTTTCAGTTTCTAGCTCTGACGTGTTATTCCCTCCTCCTATCTCTCCACCATTCTCTTGTTTGAGAGACTCGATGAGATTCTGCACGTCAATAGCTAGGACTTCCTCTGCAGAGCCAGTATTCGTGCCTTTTTCGCTCTTCTGGGTCTTTTTCCGCTTCTTCTTGTTTTCCCCTTTCATCCACGGCTTAGAATTTTCATTATGGAAAGACCTTTTCCCGCGACTGGGCCTTGACTCTTGTTCATCACCCATTTCCACCTGTTTGTCCGATGAAGTGAATTTTGGCGAACCTGGTGACCCAATCATACGTATCACTTCAGCAGCGGTCAGAATCTCTTTAGGCATATATTTGCTGCTTTGGCTCTTAGAAGATTTGTGTTTAAGACGTATGCCTCTTCCAACTTCAGATAAGTGAGTGTGACAATTGGTGAAGGCAAGAGACCGAAGTGAAAATTGCGACGAGCCCAAGACGGGATAAGATACGAGTTTAGTTATTAGGAATAACCGCGGCGTTGTTGCCATATAGAGTCGCATTGATTCAACAGTTTCTTCAGCGAAATCCTCTCACTTGGAGAAAAAATACTTGAAATTGTAAATTGACGATTTTTTACTGGATGGAAGATTGTATCATGCACCAAGTAGCGCTAGGTATGCACTACGGTAGCTTATCGCGATTAGATACACCAGACTGAGAGATGACCCCGCCATGTCTTTTTAGGGGTTTGCAAGCCACATTTACTCAAGTAATTACAGTCTAAACCACCTTCAAAGCCATTTTATTTATATGATTGGAACTTAATCAATTTTCCTATATATTTCATACATCTCTGCTTGAACACTACACATCAACCCAAGTCCTAATATAAACCCAATTTATAGCATGCCTTGGACCACCGGGTTCATTTGTGCCTGCTGCCCTACTAACATCGCATCGTGATTCCCTTCGTCATGTGTGGGATGCGTATTGTGGTGTCCGCCATGACTTCCGCCATGAACATCCCCAGCCCTTCCATGAGCGGTTCCGTGCGGTGGGTGGGCTTGATCATGCCTGGCAGGCCTTGCGGGCTCTTCTCTTGGATGGCTTTTGCTCGACTGCTCAATGGAAATCTTGTTAGTCATGACCTCACCTTGGGTATATGGATGTGATGCTAGGTACTCACTCCGAAACACATGATGTTTATTAAATTGCGTTTCTCGAAAGATAAGGCTTTTTTTATATGGCTAAGTTAAATTTGGCTACCGCCCCGAAGAGATGACATATTTATATATATCGAATTCTAGGCCGGCTGTGTCACAACAAGGCATTCTATCCGTCCCGACGTCACGCCACAGCGATGACGTACCTAATCGACACTCAACCTTGCGATACTTATGTATGTCTCAGTCCATTGTTGAGGCGTTACAACGCTTATACGTGCGCCGCCTACGTGTGAACTATAACCCAAACGACCGTGAATGACCACGGGGTTCGTCTCACAGCCCCAACATGGTAGTGCTAGTTCCCTGAAACTTGGCGAGAAGTTAAATTGAACAATACGACGAATATTTACGATTGCTGTATACAGATTTATGGAAGAAGTCATCCTAATGAAGTTAAGAAAGATATAGGATAATTTCGGTAGTATCGTAACTGGTTACATATTAAAGCATCAATTAGGTAGATAAGGTAGGTATTTAGATATGAAGCTAGCATAGGACTTCACCCTTAGGAGATACTTGTATGCTATTTAACTTAATATTCATACGGGTCTGAACAAGCCAACCTTATGATAAGACCATGCGGTATGATACTTACACTTTACCATACGTTATCTTTTCTTATAACAGCCTGGTCTTCGGCAGATGACTTGATTTGTGGCCACCAGTGAAAAGAGCAGTAGCGTAGGTACCTATATATGTGTACATAGTAAAGTATCTCTCAACATCTTATCAGTTACGGGTTTGAATGAACTATAGGCATGGTTCTCTACTACGAAGTAACACTGCCAAGTACAATCTTCGTAGATGTTTGAATAAAGCACATTGGTGAATATTAACTAGGTTCCCTGATATAACTAATTCAAGATATAGTTTTAATTATTTATAACGCTAAATCTCAAGGAAATACAAGCCGACGTAACTTCTAATGGTTAACTTAAAGATGACCTGATAGCTTTATACGTGTTGAAAACCTGAATATATAGAAATTATATGTGATAACTATTGTGGCTTTTAGATATGCGCTGCCCGCATTGGTACAATATTATAGTCTTACGAGAACTTTATAAGTCTTAGATCTTGTATGAATCCATTCTCGCCTTGGTGTATTAGACATTGAGACTAGGAAAGTGCCCAGACGTAATTAAAGGTGCGCGTCTCGGTGACTTCGGATGGTTTCCTGCGTAAGAATTACAAATCTAGAGCGCGATAGCCAGGGGATGAGCCCCTAAAAACCCATGGCTGTAATTCTTAGCTCCTGTTAGCTTGTTTGCCGTAAGTTGCGCTCTACCGCTTATTTCCTTACGTGTCGCAGTTCGGAAATGTAACAAAGAGGTAACGGCTTAACTCAACTTAGTACCTAACCTAGGTAGGTACCTGCCTATATTAACTAACGCAGTTGAACGTAAATTACTTATAGACAAAGATGTTTAGTAACTAAACAAATATTAAGTAGAAATGCTAATAGATTACGACATTTGTGTAAGTCTGAGTTACGAGCCTGTTACGTAGTAGTGTGGTGGGGCTTTAAAGTGACTACCTGTTACTATGTATTAGTGTTAAGCCTGTCGAGTTGCTTATCTCGCTTTATAGTCCGGCTTCGCAACCTTCCAAGTACCAAAGATAACTACTAATCCGAGATTACCTCAAGATACCCAACGGATACCCTAACATCGTCGAAGTGTCGTTCTCTAATCATCGTCATCTATATTTATTTCGTTCTCATTCTTTACATCCTCATTTTTATTCTATTATATACTAATTCGCCATCGTTGATAGAGGTGGTTATAACCACAGGGTACCGGTGTCTCTACCTAAGAGTACGCAAGCTTGCCGTATGATATGCTGTCCCCTGAGAGTACCCAGTGTTAGATAGAGAGAGCACAGACGACGGATTGGGACGATTGCAACATACCGAGTTCCGATCACAACATTTGTAAAGACTTTGCGCGATGGGTGAGTAGACGTTTTGAGTTACATTCACTTAATTTCTTCCCATCCAGTCACTAACATAGACCCCAAGTAATCCCTACAATAACCTCGCGGAGTTTTCTGCTGTTACTTATAGCTATTGCCCCTTCGGCTGCGGTCCCTTCGCAATGGCAGCCAGCTGGACAAGCAGTGTTGCACCAGCATACCGTTTCTGGGAAGCGAGGCGCTGTCGCTTCTGAGAGTAAAATCTGTAGTCAAATTGGCATTGACCTCCTCGATCAAGGTGTGAGTGGTATTGATAGCTAGAAGTTTCGTTATTAGACTGCTCATGGTTCTAATAGGGAAATGCCATCGATGCTTTTGTTGGTACTCAGCTATGCGTCGGTGTTATCGGCATGTATCATTCGGGAATCGGAGGTGGTGGATTCGGTCTCGTCCGGGACAGCAACGGCAACTACACTGTCATCGATTACCGCGAATCCGCACCCAGTTCGGCTTTCGAGGATATGTACCAAGGTAATGTAATGGGCAGTGTGCACGGTGGGCTTTCCGTGGGTGTACCGGGCGAGCTGCGAGGTCTCGAATATGCGCATAAGACGTTCGGCTTACTGCCTTGGAAATCTGTCGTGCAACCAGCTGCCTCCGTTGCGCGACGCGGATTCCCGGTTTCCGAGGATCTAGTACGTTATATGGAGTTTGGCCTCGAAATGGCCGGCTGGAATTTCCTGGTCGAAGATCCCTCGTGGGCCCAAGACTTCGCCCCGAATGGTGAGAGCTATCGGCTTATATGTTTTTCAGTAACCAGTAGCGTTGATGGCTAATTATATTGATAGGAGCTCTGGTGAAGTTAGGTGATACCATGGCCAGAAAACGCTATGCAAAGTAAGATGATTATTAACCATGAAGATAACTGAACATTCTCGATATTTACTATTTTCCAATTTAGGACTCTAGACCAGATAGCTGAGCATGGCGCCAACGTATTCTATACTGGCCCAATGGGTTCGTAGAATTTCCCCCCTCCCTCGATAAAAAGTATTCTAACCTTCTCTAAGCCGAAGCAACGATCAAGTACATCCAAAAGTACAATGGCACCATGACGCTAGAAGACATGTCTAGCTATAAGGCTATCATCCGCGAGCCCATTAACATCTCGTACCGCGGCTTCAAGCTTTTCTCGTCAGGCGTACCTAGCAGCGGCGCCGTCTGCCTAAGTACACTAAAGACGATGGAGGGATACGATGCTTCAGATGTAGCCGCCGACCCCAATCTCACCCTCCACCGCTTCGACGAATCGATGCGTTTCGCGTACGGCGCGCACCAGGCTCTCGGCGACCCGGCCTTTGTACCCGGCATGCCGCGGCTCGAAGAAGCGATGCTGGACGATGCGCATGCCGAGTCGATACGCCGGCGCATCCGCGACGATAAAACACAGCCTATCGAAAACTACAACCCGCCGCGTATCTACGTCCCCGAAAGCCACGGCACCTCGCACGTCTCGACGGCTGATGCCTCGGGTGCCGCTGTTTCGTCTACCACCACTGTTAACCTGCTTTTTGGTAGCTTGCTTATGGTCCCTGAGACAGGCGTCGTGCTCAACGACGAGATGAACGACTTTTCTATCCCTGGCGTACGTAACGAGTTTGGCTACGCGCCCAGTCCAGCCAACTACATCCGTCCGGGGAAGCGTCCACTCTCCTCCATCACCCCCGTCATCGCCGAGTGGCTCGACGCTTCCACCTCGACCGCCATCCCGCTCCTTGCAGCCGTTGTTGGCGCTGCTGGCGGATCCCGCATTATCAGCTCGACGACGCAAGTTTTATGGCACATGTTAGAGCGCGGGCTCTCAGTAAATCACGCCGTAGCCGTACCGCGGTTCCACGACCAGTTGATGCCGAACCAAGTTGCCTTTGAATATACCTTCGACAACACGACCGTGGCCAGCATGTTAGAGAAGGGACATAACGTGACGTGGGTGCGCGAAGGGTATAGCGCCGTCCAAGCCATTAGTGTCGATGAAGATGGCGTATTTGAGGCTGCAGGCGAGACAAGGCAGAGGAATAGTGCCGGGTTAACTTTGTAGACACATGCCTACTACTTACCTATCTACCTAGGTATATATGTTACCGTGTGTTTCGGATAGAGTTGCGTTATGTATATATTTATAATTTGCATTGTTAGAGAAGGCTTGATCCAAGTCTCGAAAATCATCAGCTACAAGACTCATAAAGTTAAGGCTCGAATGAATTACGTGAGTAAGGATGTATTCCATAGTTACCTACCCATATAGGCTTGTTTTTGCTCAACATCATTTATGGTATCCTCTCCATTTCCGCATACACCTTCAATTCAACGCGATGAAACTAGATAATACAACGCACCGCAATATAAAACAAGGCAATGCAAACTCCGAGCCCGCCTTCCACCGTGATAATCCTGGGGGTATCGGATGTGAGTCTATATCTATCTAGGTAGTAGGAATGTTGGCAGTGATAGTAGTACCATTTTTGAGAGGGGAATCAGCCGGGACAGTAGTAATGAGTAAAACGAATGCCGTTCACAGCTTCATGGCGACGAGCTTCTCTAGCTCCGCCAACCATTTCCTAGCGAACTCTTCCTCAGTAAAGCGCTTGGATGATAAGCGCGCTCTGCGTCTGATGGAGAGGGGGTCGGGGTGCGAGAGCGCTTTCTCGAAACCCTCGGCGAACTCTGACGTGGTCGAGGCGTGGAAACCTAAGTGAACTTATTAGCTAAAAGACACGATGCAAGAAATACTGCAATTAACATACCCGTAGGTTGGCCATCAACATCAGTGACAATGTCTAACTTAGGGCCACCGCTGTTATGCACGACTGATATTAGACCCGCCGCGAGGTACTCTACTACGCCGATGCCGAAGTGCTCGTTCCACATGCCATTTACACCTACGAATGCCTTGCCAAGCCATTGGAGAATCTCGGACCATGGAGCATCGAGCTGGAATATCACCTGATCCTTGATTTGCAATTCATTGACCAGCAGACGAAGCTTGTACACACGCCTTGAGTCGTCGTCACCCCTAACACTACCCAGGAGGACCAATTTGGCCTCTTTTGCCGAGGGAGTACCGGTCTTGACAAATTCCGCAAAAGATTGCAGGATGAGTTGGTGGTTCTTTTCCGGTCGGAACTGGGCGATGTATACCAAGTACTTCTGCCGTTTCTTCTCGCTCTCTTCAGAGATTTCAACGGCTCGCTCTATCTCATTGACGGCGCACGGAGGATACACAACAGCAATAGAGTTCTCCCTGCCTCTCTGCTTTCGGCGCGGCCCCCATAGAGACTTAATATGGTCCTGCGTCCAAGAGGAATTTGTCATGACAACGTCGACGGAAGCGCCCATCCATGAATAAATAGCGGCGAAGATCTTCCAGTAGTGTTTTTTCAGTGTACCTTTAACACCAACCCCCTTCCCGGCATTGACACCCTGACCTCCAACTGGCGTTTTAGGGTCAAGGGAGTCAAGCATGTCCGTGGAAATGGTTGGATAGTGTACATATGCAGCAGTTGGCATATCAGGGAAGATGATCTTGCTCAGACCAAGTACGAAAGCGTAACCCATCGTATCCACAAAGATGTCAGGTACCAGGAGAGAGAAAGCATCGATTCCCAAAAGTACGGAGCCAACCGATTGCCCTAGTAAAGTCATATGCGGCCATGTGGAAGACAAAACCCAGTGTCGAGTTGTTAGGTAGATGAAATGGATCGTAGGCGGGTGGATGTCGATACTGAAAGTGTTCTACGGTGCAATTAGCAATCTTGATTGCAAGTCTATTATATAACAGAAATCACAAACCTTGACACGAGAGAGCATACTCTCTTTTGAAACATCGTGGTCGCCCGTATATATAACGATCTTGGCGTTAGGCCATCTTTTCTGAGTCGCTCGAACCGCGGCCCAAAGGACTCGTTCGCCACCTCCTCCAGCATTGCAGAAGGGATGGAAGAAGCCGACTATGCCATCCCACTCTCGGCCGCCTTTCTCCCCGTTGCCGGACGTTCCAGCCGTAGACCCATCGATATTCTCCCAGCTCTCGTCATCGCCGCTACCAGCACTGCTATCCTTTCCTTGAGCTTTGGCCTCCTTGAATCTGGCTTCGCTTTCGGCTGTAGTACGGATAAGTAAAGAGCGGCGACCTTCGGAACCCTTCCTCAAACCCCAACCGAAGGCCGACCCGGCCGTTAGGGCGAATATACGAAATAGAACTGGAAGGATAAAGTTCCAGAATATTAAGGCGGCGAAGGGAGTACAGGCGATGGCAATCGCCGTAAAGGCTAGAGTCTTGGGCTCCATGCCGAAGGAATAGGATGCGTCTTTAGATGGGACGGAACAGCTTGAGCTGGAGGTGAAATCCGACATTTGCCTAAAGACTGACGAAGAAATACTGTTAAAGGTATATTGGTTTATAAGCCTAGGCACACGTGCCAGGAAGACAATACCGGTCTGGTCTCTTCAGACTGGGCCAGAAACAGTCCAGTTGACCCATTGATATGACCTAGGTTAGTAAAGTATTGTGGTGTTGCAAACTGCGCTCGTGGATCTATTAGTTAAGGTAGTTAGGTACCTATATGTGCCCTTTGTTTGTGGTAATTGAAATGCCCTGTAGCACTACAAGTAGTAGTGCTACATGTAAAGTTTTGACGGCGAAACTCTCCAATTAAATACGTTGAAAACCAAAACCGATGGCTTCGCTTTTAGATTTCAGGTACGAAGTACAACAATGCTGCTTGCTGCGCTTGATAGGAAGGGACTGCTGTAAGCCCTAACCAATGAAATTCGTTTCGGATACGGAATATATATATATGCCGATAGAATGCTTAGGTACCTAACCACATACCTAAGGTACCTACATACTTTAGGTACGTGACCATTAATTATTCTCAACTAAAATGTAAGCATCAATAACATCGTACCTATCCGTAAAAGAAAAGTCGTTTTATCATGGCGAACTTTACTACTATTCAGGCGGTGACGCTACCAACGGGTACACGGCGTGAAACCCTTTTAAAATAGGTCGAAATATTCCACCCGCACTACCCAGAAATCCCCATGCTACGCCTACACGCTTCCGACGAAGTGGCGTCCATTACAACATAGTATACTATGCTGGATGTATCATAGCCGGAAACTGCTGGGAATTAGACGAAGGGAGAGAAGGCAAGAAAGAAAGGCACCCTTTTGTATCAACGTCTGCGGATCCAGATGAACCTGCCATCAACATCCCAAACGACGACATTTTAAAAGAATCGAAATACTATTTCCATGCTCCTCAATATGAAAACAGCAAGTTTTGTCTGTGCCGTAAAAACACATGCTAATTTATCTTATTATATAGGCCATTATCCTGTCACGCTAAACTTTATGAACTGGGTATTTCCTAAGAAGGATATACCAAAGCCCTGGAAATCCCACGAACACGTCGCCTACGCTTCAGATCCCGTCGATAGTGAAACAGCGAACGCCCATATCGAGCCTTGCATTATCTCGGGAAACGGGAACGCTGTCGACTGTGCTCATGTCATCCCCAGGATCTGCAAGCGATGGTATATCGAGAATAATATGCATAGATATATAACAGGCGCTAAAGGAAGCAAGCCGTTTGACAGCTACCACAACACGTTTCCGCTACGTCCAGATATCCATCGGCAATTTGATTACAGTCATTTAACTCTGGTGCCTAAACGCGACGAAAGCAACTCGTACAAATTGGCGATCCACGTGCTTATGCCTCCAGGAAGGTCTAATAACTTTGACTTGCAGGTCATTGAGCAATATCACAATCACGTATGCCGTGCGATTAAAGGTGTCCCTCCAGAATACCTCTTTGTTAGGTTCGCCTGGTCTCTATTCAACAGCATGGTCCTTGTACTCTTCTTACGAGACAACGGAATTATATTTAACGTCGGCCTCGTCGAAACGAATAGAATAACCGGTAGCCGCGAATCCGTCGCACAAATGATGGATAAAGATATTCCCCAGCCGCGGACAGGATCTTCCCTAACCGAACCTCGACCTACCGAGTCCCGAGGTACAAAGCGCGGTCGAAACGAGCTCGAAAAGCAAGACGACAACAATGATACGCACTCTTTTAGCTCTTTCGATCCTGATGCATACGACGCAGCTTTAGATGTTCACAGCAATGGTACCTGGGTTGGCACAGGTATTAACGATACCGACGATATAGATAGTTGTAGCTCTAGCGGAATCGAATGCGGACACCCGCAAAAGCGGCCGCGATTTGTCAGCCGCGAAAAGGCTACAAAAGTGCAAGATAGCAATAAAAACGATACGCACGAGTGGGTTAAGGATCAAAAGGGGTAAGAGATTTGTTTTAGCAGTACTAACAACATATCCGGATCAGAATCTCCGACCATACAAGGTCTCGTAAGTAAAGAAAGCATGGGTAGTGTAAGTGAACGTAATATCAAGCATGCGAAGGCCTCAAACAACCTTGGGTTATATGTAGACTTCGATACAGACAGCGAGTAATGGATTTAGCTAGGTACCTAACATCGCAAAGAAACATTAAAAAGTACCATGAAGCTTGTATCCACGTCGAATATGTCCGCCAAAAGTCTTTATTCGCCTCCTCACAGGCCTCGATAAGCACTTCAATGTCGGCTATTTGATGTAACTTGTTACCTCAGGTGACATCAAACTAACATTTGAAATTTATTCGAGAGGTTGTTACCTCAATGACCTTAGACTAGAATTCGTGACGGCGGGCTACGCCCGCTTACGCCACGGAACACTTAATTTGTATGTGTCACATAGCCGATACTTATCTTGTTGAGGCTATCTTGATGAAATTCCCAATAATTCAATTTGATTGATTGCCCTGAGTTTTACGAAGATTATTGCGTCGCACTTTTTGTCTATAAGAACGGTTTCCTAATTTGGACAGATTATTGGCCCGAATGGGATTCTAGAATAAAGTACCTAACCTAGATTTTGGTTGAAATTTCGACGAGAGTTAATTACGTAATCCTCAAGTCTTACCAAAGCAATTAGTTACAGCTATAGCCACGGCTACATCATATAACCTATTATAACTACGTGGTTAGTTATAGCTATGGGGCGTTTGCCAACGGTATAATGTGTATAAATAAATAAAAAATAAAAAATAAAAAGGAAGGAATATAAGGTCGAGGAACTAGATGGGAGATGTGATTGGACGGGGTGTGCAGGTAGCTAGGGGAGATGTAGTGTATGTAATTTTCATCTAGTTATCGTCATTCCATTTAGGTACTGACCTAAAATATGTGTACAAGGCACTTAGTACCTCCTAACTCTTCACACCCAAACCACCTAGGTTAAAGAGTATTGCGGACAGCACATTGATTCTTTCTGAATTTCTGAATCTACCCACCTACCTAGGTAGGTACCTGTTTCGAGAAGCTATTTAGAGTATGGTATTGTATTACACGCGTGTATGAAAGGCTTAATGGCTTCTAAATCATTTTTCATATGATATTCATTCGCTCATAAGCTCTCTTCTTACTATTCCATTCATCACCCAATAAGACTTATGGTGATCTACAATGAGCTCGATTTCTTGGACTCATACTATACGGGGACCTAGGCCCTTTGGCCTAGTACCAAGGACCAGGTCTCAGCTACATCCTGATCAAGTTTCGCCCTATCACTTTAGACACCAACCTAGTGTCAGATCGTTCCATTTTGCACCAACTGCCGCCACTGTTATACAAACGGCCCAGGATACCTTACTAGCTATCCATAGTTTTACGCACACGCCATGGTTCCTGACGATTCCTCTCGCTGCAGTTGGAGTCAGCCTCGCCTTTCGGCTACCCTTCAATGTCTATATACATAGGATCAACCAACGTCGTACTAAATTCACCCCGGTCCTTATGGGATGGGTTGCGCGTATCGCATGGGATGTTAAACAGGAAGGTATTCCATCGTCGCGACAGCCGAAGGAGTTATTTGCGAGGCATAAGAAGGTAGCATCGAGGATATACCGTACCGTCGGGTTACAAGACTGGAAACTATATTCTAGCGTCTTAGGTCTACCCTTCTGGCTCATCGGCATCGAGAGTGTCAGACGGATTTGTGGTGGTCCGAGGGGAATTATCGGGCAGCTGTTCTTGGGTAGAGCTGAAGAAGATGCTGCGGCTTCAAATACTCAAGAGATCATAGAAACTACGGTTGATCCAAGCGTGACTGCTGCTACGGCTGAGCATATCAAAAATCTGCCAGATCTAAGCATCACATTAGAAGGCTGCTTGTGGTTCCCCGACCTGTCCGCTCCCGACCCTTACCACATTCTCCCCTTTGCACTATCCGCTTTGCTAGTCTGGAATATGCTCCCTAAATCCAAAGCTGGATTGCGACAGCTAGCTGGGCTCGGCTCTGGGGATAAGCTTGCAGTCGAAACCCCGGCGATAACAAGACAATTTAGACTCCGCCGAGCACTCATCGTCTTGAGTGCTGCCATAGGACCTATGACTGCAGACCTTCCGGCAGCGCTTCACCTCTACTGGTTGGCGACGAGCGCCACACACACAGTTACGAGCAAGGCATTGTCTAAGCTCATGCCGATTCACACAAATACTGTTCAAAGATGTGTAGGTTATGAGGCCGATTTTATACGACCAAACCGAATCGAGAAAGCGGTAAAACCTACAAATTAGGCAAACAGAGCTTGAAGCCACGGGTTCGAATTGGGACTTGTGTCAAATGCAGAGCAATTCATTGGAAAAGTCACCAGTTCATAAAACTTGCTCTTCGTCAATGCATTTGTAATTACCTACTTACAAATATGTAATGAGTCTCGTTGTTTGGTAGTCTAAATGTAACTGGTTATAAATACCAAAGTCATCTGTATAGGGGTACGGTTATTTGCTACCCATAAACTGCAAAGGAGGGAACAGATATCTTCTAGTTACCTCAAGGGGCGGCCGATTCTTATTAACCATCGCCAACACAATCCTGATACACCTAACGAGAAATTTGGACTTGCCCACGCTAACTCCGGAACGCCTAAGATGCCGCCTCATACACCATCCAATTTCCGGGGGGCTTGATTCATCCCAAGAATACAGCCAAGAGAACGATAGCCATAATCACGGCTAGGATCAATAGCAAGCAACATGCCTTGCTCCGAGCATTCTTCTGATACCTTGCAGCACTTCTCAACTCGTAGTCGGCACCGCGGGTATCGTCACGAATGTTGACAGCATTGCTCTCAATCGTCTCTAGCACCTCACCCTGCTCGCTGACGATTTGCGCCACTTGCTGGAAGAGCACATTGAGATCACCAACACCTTCCTCTATCTGGCGGATTTCCTCCTCTCGCTCAGTAATTAGAGCCTCTTGAAAATCAACTTCGTCCTGGGGGGCTAGGTGGACTTGTTCCTGCTGCTGAAGCTGTAGTTGCTCGCCGGTGGCCCCAGACGGGACGCCCTCGCTAGATGGATCGTGATCGAGTGCCGCCTTAGCTGCGCTAACTGAAGCCCGTTGTTTCTCGAGGGCGGTGCGTTGAAGGGTTTGGAATTCGCTAAGGGCGGCTTTGAATTCACGCGACAGCTTCTGTTGCGAATACTTCTGGGTGGGCTACAAGGCAAACAAGAGTTAGACGTGTCGCAGGAGATAGATATAGTTAATCGCATCATTCAATCTACTTACAGTAGGCTCTTCCCATATCTGAATCTTCTTGATACCTTCGCCAACCTCCTTAAACTGCTCCGTAGACTCCTCGATTACAACGTGAACCCGCTCGCGCAACCTAGGATTGTCCCGTCGAGTGCCGAGGAGACCAATATCTGACTTAAGCTTTGAAATATTACCCTGTAGATGAAATAGTTTGTTCATAAGGCCTTGCGATAATCGAGAGAACTCCGGGTCATCCGCGTAGGCGCCATTATTCTGGCGACGACCAGCCCCGCTGCCGGATTCTATCGACGATAACTGATCGAAAGACATGGCTGGACGATTCTGGATCAGAGAGAACGACGAGATTCAATAAAGGAAATTTTGATGGAGTAAAGAGAGATTGATCCTTAAAGAATCGAGTATTTAGATAGTACCTACTAGGGCACGGATAAAATGAGAAGGGTTGATGTCAGTTAGGATCACCTGCGACGGATTGCGCAGGTACAAGCGCAGGTCACGACAAGGCAACCGAATTGGGGATTCAAGATTGGAGTTACATATGCGTCTGCTTACGTCAGTCAGCACTATTAGCGCTGGTAAGTTACATACATACAAATCGCGGCAGGTACCCGATTCATGGACTGTACCTAGGTACTGTGGCTGGTGCATCAAGCTAATGCAATAGGTAGGGCGGATGACGCTTCAATAGGACCTAAAGCAATACCTGACCTAGGTTCTAGTGGATTTCGAGAAGCTCTGTAAGTTTTTATTTTTTTTTATTTACATTCACCCGTTCGATAGGTAACGACCTTCCCCAGAGCAACGGTGCTCAGAGCCAACATTCCTTTCTACCGAGCCCAGATTCACACGAGAACATCTGCATACAGATTACAATTACTTCTCATACCCGAACCATGCGCTGATCTAAATATTTCTTTTCTTTACAGTTGCGAAGATGCCTCCCGCAATTGCGCGCCGAGCGCCTTATAAGGACTTCCTCCAACCTGCCCTCCAGAGACGATTCGCCTCAACCACCGGAGTTCTATTGGGGCTAGCCTATATTGAGAACTTCTTCCTAGCTAACTGGAATAATCGTACGTGACGTACATTGCCATCCTCTAATTGTCGTATCCCGTAGATACCTAACATATCGTCAGTGCTGTGGCCATGGTTTCCAGTTGGGCCTGCGAGTATTCGCACCCTAGCTATATTCGGCTGTATCCTCCCCATTATAATATTGCGAATTGCCCATTCCCATATCGGCATTCGAACGGCTCATTCGCCCTTCGACACTTTCCGCCGTTATGCCCTATCTTTCGCGACGATAGAGACAATAATCACATTCGCTATCTCCGCATGGTTATTCAGCCAAACATACATGTTATCGACTCCAGCTAGTGCAAACCTCGGTTGGATCACCTACTACAGCGGAGATCGCGCGCGGCTAAACGAGAGGGCACTATTCTATACCGTGAATATTATCATTTTAGGGATTGTCCAGGGCGTTTTACATGTGTCCGCGGATTACGACCGAATGCTTCTAGGGACAGTGAAGCCGAAGCGCGAAGGAGAAGCGAATACTCAAGCAACAAGCAGCTGGGTACGGCTAACCGAATGGGTACCTGTAATCGTCGTTCGCGCCGGGATGCTCTCGATAGCTGTTTCTTTAGCTAACTACGCTATACTCTACCATTTCCTCCGACGTTCTGCCTGGAGCTGGGCCTTGTTCTTTTTCCGGCTATTCTATAATCTTCCAAAGTCTAATATCCCACCTTCTCAGGCGCCATGGAGTATCTGGATGCTGGTACGATCAATGTGGGCAGGGTTCCTATTGTGCCTTTTGTGGTATTTTGGCGATATGGTCTTTAAGTTACAGCTTGGAAGAGCGCCTCTGAAAAACGGCCAGCCACTCAGTGCCGAGTCGAAAGACCCCAATGGAAGTCTATTAAATGGGTTACAGAGCAAGAAGCCACGTATATCAGTATGTGGTTCCGTTTGCATTTTTACTGGAGCATAGCGCTAACAATGTAGGCATTTGCTATGTGGGAATTGGCCCTAATCACGAGGGATTTCGATATCAGAAGGAGAAGCATATTCGAAGACATCGATCGTAAGGATGGCCCAATGTGGTCGCAGATCTATGCTACATGCCTAAGCACGATTAAGTCACTAGAGCAAAGAATCGACGAGTACGGAAAACCACCGGCTCCGCCTCCCGCACAGCCCAACCTCGCACCTCCTCAACCACAAGCCCGAGTTGTCCAACCTCCGAAGACAGCTGATGTTTGGGCACCAGCACCGAGTTCGAAAGGTTTCCGCGACTCGCTAGGCAAGTTCGTTACTAGCGTTGCCACGTCGCCCGGAAAGACACCTGCCGAGGTATACTTGCCAGAGGCAAAGAAGAAAGCGCTAGAGGCTACCGATCACTTACTCACAAAAGAGCAAAAGGAGGCACTCTCACCCGAAGGTATTAACTCCCTTGCCCAAATTATAGCATTGCGAATTTTGGGTCTACCTGCATTCGGCATATTATTCCAGCAACTGTTTAGTCGCCGATTAGCAACTGCTGTGCTTGGCCGACCGTATGGCGAGCTTAGCATATACATCAATGCTGCCTACGCTCTATCAAGGCTAGCAGTATCCAGTTTGACAGAGGACCAGTATGGTAACGTCCAAAGAGATGTACCGGCCATCATACGGACGTTTACGGCAGTGATAAAAAAGCTGGAGAGGTTCAGGGATGGGTTACCGATGCACTGGACAGATCTTAGAAAGAATAGAGTGTGTCCTGAAGTGGACGAACTACTGGAAGCTTTGAAGGACGGGTTAAATGAGCTCATCACGGCGTTTGGGCAGTACAGCAGCGATTTAAGGCTCACCCGAGCAGACATGAGATTAGCGAGAGAAGCAGCGGAGAAAAGGCAGGTGGAAGCAGTGGCTGAAGTGCCGAGACGGGCTGCAGCCGTCGTTACGGCAGAGGCCCAACCGCAGATGCAGCAAGTACGCTAGTGGCGGCAGCTGCTTTTATCGAGTCTCCAGGGCAAATTGACCGGGTTACATTGAGTGTAATAGTAGCTATGGGTACAACTTCATGATAAAATTGGTTAACGAGAACGAAAAAAGAAATCTTGTGTTTGTTGAATTTATTTGGGTATGGAATTGGTACTCACCTTAAAGACATCTCCCTTCCACCCAGGTTTTAGTAAGGATCCTATGGGTAAGTTGTATTTGTAGTGTGGCGATGCCGCAGGGATCTTACATGCATATAGTCTAGGTTAGGTTAGTATATCTAGACAGTAATTGTCTTAGGTTGGGTACCCCCCCGGTCTCTCATGCAAGAGCGATATTGCAAGTTTTCCGCAACTACGAACGTGGCTTTGCTAGCTTCTCAGACCGAGAGGAAGAGAAAGATTTAGAAATATTGCTAGGGGTGTACAATAGAATTGGCATAGTTGCTATGGGCTTTGGTCTAGTAAATACCTAGGTACCTATATAGCAACTATGTCCTTAAGTGCGAGGAAGACACGGTTGAGTACCTACCTACCTTATACTCGGATATGTTAGATCAGAATTATTAAGTCAGTTTCCTTTTCGATAACTAACTATTGTCTTCTAACTAAATAATGTATGAGACGGGAATAGTATGAGGCTGATGCAACTAAATATGTACGTACCTACGTACCTAGAGCTGAAACGGAGAATACACGAGGCGTCCAATCAGACGTCATTCAAATTGAAGTGGAGAAACTAAACCCCCGGCAGCATAAACCCCTGCAAACAGCATCATACAATCTAATCTCCTGGTGAATTGCGGATTACAAACACGATTATCTCAACTTCACCCTTACTTCTTTCTTCCTTTTCTATCCCCGTCCATCTAGGATGTCTTCCCGCAGCCCTCAATGGATCTTATAATCGACAAGTCTTAATCCTATCGCACGGCCTAAGGAATCGCCATGAATACTCGTCTCTTAATATGAACTTCGATCACACTCCTTCAACTTGGTCGCTCGTCGCCTAATAGCCGCCCTGTGCCGCGCGACACAAGAATGTTATATTACTCGATCCTAATACCTGGCGCGTCATAATGAAGAGCGCCGCTAACCTTGTCTCTCGCATAGTCTACAATTCCATCTATCTTCTATTATGTCTTCTTCTTGCCGCTTTATTTCTTGTCGTTCCCGGCGATTTTATCCGCCAGGATCTATTTCCCTCCGGTCAATACATCAACTTAATCGTCCTCGCGATCGTCTTTGTCCTTACTGTATTAATTGTTCTGTTCATTTACATCTTGCGACTTTATGTTACCCGGACGGTACTGGCTTCGATACCCAAGACCTGGATACCCATTGAGAAGGGAGATGTCCCTAAGGAAGTCCGCAAAGTGATCGCCACCGATCTTGGTCGCAGTGCTGCCATCGCGTTGGGGGCGCATCCAAAGGTCATAGCGCCGATAATCCGAGCGACATCATTGGAAGATGTCGCAGAGGAGGGATTGGTGACCGATGGCAATATAAAGAAGCCAAGAAGGTCTCTTCAGTTATTCAAGCTGAAATCGCCTGCAACAGTAGAGGAGCAGCTGGGTATCTCTTTCCCTCCCTTGCGCCCTGTTTGGGGTGAGATTGAGCACGACGGCTGGGGTTCACCAGGCTCACCAGATTTACCCAATCTTCAATATAGCACAGTCCTCCCCGAGTTACCGAACCTGATTGAAGCTAAAGCGGTCTCTCAGGCACCAATGAATTCGACCTCTGCTATGAACCAGCCAATGTTTGATGCCGACTCTGTTTCTCTCCTTCAGCGCCGTTTTAACATGACGATGAGGGACTACGTCATGCACCTCATTAATGTTGGTGTGCTGTTGAGCTCCCAAGAAACACTTGAGTTCCTTGATAGCTATGAGCGTGCCCGCTTCTCTACTCGCCCCATGTCTAATGCACACTTCCGGCAGTTGATGCATCTTTTCGCCGAGCTTCTACGTGCAATGCAACCTCTGGATACGGCCTCTTTATACGAACCTCGCAGTCCTAATGACGCTTACTCTGAAAGTGACGGGCATATCGACGATGACGCCCCTCGGGATACTAACCCGACTACACCTGCGCGGAGCGGATCAAGTTCCCTTAGCCTCAGCGGGAGCAGCACGCGCTCGCGTACCCGTAGGCCGACCTTGCCGGACCGCAACTCTTCAACCCATACCTGGCACCAGTATCGTACCGCGCCGACGACACCAAGGAGTAAGTTCGGTGGTAGGAGGACATCGCAGTCTACTAGCTCAAGTAACGGGGGGAGTTTCGCGCAAACGAGGCGACCATACCCCGCCAGTCGAAAATCGAGCGCAAGTTTTAGGTCCGCTTCCCAGTCTTCTGTTATCCGGCTTGCGACAAGGGAGGACCGCGGTGACTTACCATATGTACTAAGAATCGGGGGTTCGTTCTAAGCCCTAGCGCTTGTGCTATAATACGACAGAAAGCATTGAAAATGGATAGTTGCATAGTGCCGGCGTTACGCTAGGATCACGGTTTGCATACGAACTTTTGATATCTAATTTACTGTTTCCATTCTCAGGTGATATCCCTAAGCCAACGCTGCGGTGCATACGTACATTCTCTTCGATGAGGTGTAGCTTACTATCATTCCAACCCTTGGTATCCCGCGCTAAACGCCTCGCTTCCATTATCATAAACACGTACCGAGCTGTATGGCATCTCACCCTACCACTCAGCAAACCCAATAAGCTTACCTATGATTGCATTAGCATGTTCTCTAGTTATGGGAGGATATATGAAAATTTCCAAATGAAATGGAGATCGAATTTGGCCTCAATGGTTGATAAGCCATACCTGGGTTATTATTTCCAGAGACGACAGAAGGTCTCAATACAAACTGCTCGAATTTGATCAATCACTAAATTCTTTGGGTTGGCTCATACCTATTACGCAACGGTTTTGTTACTTATTGAGCCAATCAGGTTCGAGGAGTTTGTATTGCGGTCTCATGCCACCCTGAGGAATAGGACAGGGAAACGGGTAAACAGTGCACGGCCATACGGTTCATCGGCATATTTGGGTATCGATGACATGCGAAATGCGACACATCGCGCGTAGAAGTATAGGGCAAAGACGAAATGAAACATACTGATTCGGCCTCTGGGCGAGCTTTGCCAAGGCATCCTCGACTTCACGATTGACCTTAACATTTCGAGGAGTTATGTTCAACTCGGTGTCCCTCAGACCGATGAGAGAGTTGACGGGGGCATCACCATTCAATACACCAGTCGTGTATTTGTGGATGCTCAGGGTAGAGTGTTGGTCTTGAGTGCGTTGGAAATTGAAACTATCTTCCCCTGATTTGGCAGAGCTAAATCAAGAGAGTATCAGTCAAAATTCGCGTCGGCTTAGACTAGAGGTAGGCTGAGAGCAAGAGGGAAAGGGGTGAAGGCTTTTATACTATAATGCGGCGTCGTCGATCCATAGAAAGGACGATAGATAATATGACAGTCATAGTCACTAACTTGACCATAAGGTTTTCGATTAGGAAGAGGGAGCGGGTTATGTATGGCCATTGGGGAGGCTTACCCATTGATGGCTGTGTAGGATGACTTGTCCATAGTCGCTTAGACTCGGGAGACAAGATGGGAGTACGGGAAAATAGTATGTGAGCTGTAAGAATATCACTACAAGATGTTAGGAAGGCTGATTACTTCTCGTTCACGAGTGTCTTGTTTATCCGTCATGTTTTCAGAAAGAGTAGTGGTAGAGAAGACATCATCTTTTATATAAAAAGAAGACCGATACGGTTACAGTTCAAGTTCGCGTGTGAAATGCTCGAGATTTCTATGCCCATATAACTATAAATCTAGCCTCCTATTCGTACAGCATGATCTATGCAGCGAAATTTGATTGCCTAGTCTTGGCTCTTTTTTTTTTTTTTTTTTTTTAAATCTATTATCTTCGATTTATTTAATTTAAAAATTAGCAAAAATTGTTAACGTTTAAAATAAATAAATCGAATTAATAGACGATATTTTTCTATTTTCTTTACTTATTTGACTAATTTTGCCAATTTTTTAAATTGAAAATAATACGTAGTGTTGAAGTTAGAAAAGAATGCCAAGATTAGGCAATCAATTTTCACTGCATACAGCCCGTCCCGCTACTTTTGCTTGCATTATATATAAATACCTACATTAGGTATGCAAAGGTAAGGCTCCCAGAGGAAACCAAACCGACCGAAGGACCAATTGCCACATATTGTCCGCGCACCATAACCGAAGATTATCCTAGTTAGGTAGGTAAGTACCTATTCAACCATTACGGAATTGAAAGAAACCGGTCGTAAAATTTCTGGTATCAAGCTTTTAATGTGTAATTAATGGAGCTACTTCGATTTCTTAATGTAGAATAATTATATAAAAATTTCAAATCTTTGTTTAAAACATTTAACCTTTGATAAATCGGACTTACCCTTCCAGGTACGTGGTATAATCCGGTACTTGATGACATGATATGTAAAGGGTGCGGTTCTCAATACATAGATGTAACATGCTACTTATGTTTAAGTATCCAAGTGGTACTGATATGATGAAAGCTCCGAGGTTACTGGCTGGCAGCCTCTAGAAATTACCCTTTCTATCAGAGGCACATAATAGCTACATGTGTGGTAAGTTAAGGGTTTCTACAGCATCCTATCTGAGAGTTATGTATCTCTTGGTCAAAATCCTACCACACCGCCCCGACCTCTACATTTATCACAGAGGCGACGAGAAGGCAACTATTCACAACTTTCCGACTGGAGGGTCTGTGCTGGCTTTTCCGTGCTCGCACACAACCAATAAAGGCCCTTCTCGGCCGTCTTCAGTTACGGTCCTCATCTCCCCTCTAAGAGCACATAATTTACGACCGACATGCAGGATGTCGCATCTGATGTCGACCACAGTGCCAACAGGAACTGGTCGTAGGTACGTCACATTAAGCGTGCGGCTGACGCCCGTATACTGCCAAAAGCCGGGCTTCGAAATAAGATGCAGCGGCAGCGTCGTGCACGCATCAAAAATAGTGGATGCGCATCCGCCGTGTAGATTACCGAGACCGTTGCTATGAACAGGCTGTACAGCAAATCGGAAAGTGATGCTAGGGTGTGGCAGTGAGGACGAGTGCGAAACAATAGACAAGTAAGGCGTTATGGCTGTCATCCATTCCTAAAGTAGGTTCAATAAGTATATGGTTTGCAAGTGGGCTTGGACGTTCGATATAAATCATTAACTCCTTGGATTCTGACAAGTGTATCGATATTGATGGTATAAAGCATGATAGAGCAGGTATGAGCAACCTCACTACATACAGATCGATGCAAAGAACGAGAACTGCGGGGGATGAGCTTACATGATTCTTCGGGTCTTGGGATTTTGAGGCCAATTTCAAGTACGCCTCAACCTTCTCGATACCGACAAACGGCTTTAAGGACTCTAAGATGGCCAACCCCGTGGGCGCATCTTTGCCGCTTGGAGACCTAGACATTATTTAGAATGGAAAAGAAGGTGGACTTTGAGATGAGTTGTTTGCCAAAGGATCTTAACTTAGGTAGGTATGCGTTAATAAGCTAAAAGTGCCTCGGTAAATAAGACTGGCACTACCCAAAATAAATAAATGAGCTACGGTTAGGAGTCTACCTACCTAACTGAGACATCTCGAACGTATAATTAAGTAAAGTGCATCGCAATTGAGGAGCAAACCAAGTGTATAAAGCATCTAGCTCCCTATATGGTAATAACTTATTTTAAAATTATCTCTTAATACTAGTTATCCAGCTAGGTTAGGTGTTTTATTGGAATTGTAGTTATATAAGTTCCATATTTATCACTTGATAGGTTAGGAGGTAGGTAGTTATCTCCTCAAGTGCGAGTAAAGCACAAGTACATTGCTTAATTAAATGTGATTGGTTAAAACCATTGCACTAGACTTAATATGGTATATCCTAAGCTTTTTAAAAGTTTTGATTTGTAAATATTAATGGAGTATATACTTGAGCCTTACTATTTTCAGCTCACCTACAAGATCTTTCGTGATTAATGAAACGTCAACACGGAATTTACTTAAATTTTTATATAACCCTATAGTAAATCAATTGCTATAATTTCTGAATATTTCTGTGCTGCCATCCGTTAGATCACAATAAAGCATTGCCAACATAGTTCTCGCTACCCTGCTTATATATCCAAATAGTAGCAATATTCAAAGGATGCGACAATTAATCACTTCTTGCCTGACCTACCCGCCCGTATTTTCAAAATAGGTTCGATGCCCTTCCCTCTATTCTCCTCACCACGTGATAATTATGTAGCTAAGTATGCCTACTTTCTAGGGATATATCGCCCTGCATAGCAAGCGTGGCGGGAAATAATGGTTATGAGCTAAACGTAGGTTGGATCGCATATGCGAAGATCTTAAGTCGTTAGAAAACGAGAGGCCTCAAAAGGTGCACTTCGAGTGGCAAGAAAAGAAGCGGTGTATGGTATTAGTCCCATATCCCACCTGCTAGCAATCTGATAGAGAAAGCCTTGCTCGAGCTACCGGCCGAAATGCCAGAGCGCTTACAACTTAGGCAAGGCTATGGACGCCGTATGGTCATATGAGCGAGAGAATGTAATACTAATGTGACACTGACATCCGGGGTGTAATTAGGAGCGGTATTACATAGTATACTGTTAACAATGGAGTGGGGTCATAGGGGGAGAATGAGAGAAAAGTAAGAGAAACGTATCGGGCTGCTTGAGGTGAAATGCAGGATGGTCGATGGTGATGCAGCTATGTATTCGCATTTGGTTGTCGACATCGGAGATCGCGGCGGCTTACATAATATCCCATTCTGCAAGGACCTCAAACCAAACTTAGCAGGCTTAGCAGGCTTAGGTGCTACAGTGGTCCGAGCTTAGATATCACAGATAAACACAGTTGATAACACAAGCTTTCAGGGGAAGTTTTGACTTCGCCTTGCGTGGCAGTTACTTGATTGGCCGAGCTAGGAGTGGTTCGGGGCGGCAATGACCTAATCTGGCACAAGTTTTGGGGAATACATGTACGTACCAAGAATATGTACAGATATGTACGCCAGAACCTTAGTACCTACCTACGTACTGTCCTCTTCGCAGGGCCACCAAGCCGACCTGGACCTGACAGCTTTCCAAATCCATCACGTCTCGGAATTCTTGACTTCTACCATCTAGACTGACGATAACATAACGTCGGGATATTCCCATCACGCGTTACGGCACGAAACGAAATCGCACCGCCGAGTGGCTCGCTATATTGCACTGCGACGCATTTATTTCGGGTCAAACAATTTCTATTATCTCGATTCTCTTCGCTCATTACTGACCTTGTTTAATTCTTTTTTTTTCTTCCTCTTCTAATCCCCCACGAACGAGAGCTCCTTTCTTATTTCTGCAACCACGACTTTATTCGAATATTCACTATTCCGCGAACGAGAAACGTACCTACCTATCACGTTAACGATCTGTTCTATTCTATTCATGAGACGTTGGGCCAATTGATTTCCCCACTGTCGCATCTTCTCCCTCTCCGACGTAAAGTCGTATTTCGTGGAGGGCACTTGCAACGCAAATGCGCATGTTGAGAAGTCGGCCTCAAACTAAACGGTGAAGACGGTCGTGAGGGCTGAACACCGTCAATCTGGTAAGCCGGAAACTCGACTTTCCATGAGTTGGCAACAAGTCTCCGCTATGGGAAACGGTGGGAATGGGTCCGGTATGCCGGGCGCCGGTGGTCTCGGCGGCGGCCAGGAGCTATCTGGCGGAGGATTCCCCGGCAATCAGTCAAATCAGCCGCATGCTACCGAGTACACATTACAAGGTATATTTGACTCATATCTAGTCTATATCTTGGATTCCTCTCGGCTAACTCACATGCGCTCGATGAATAGGTGTTATGCGCTTCCTTCAAACCGAGTGGCATCGACACGAGCGAGATAGAAACGCCTGGGAGATCGAGCGTCAGGAGATGAAGGGTAGAATAGCCGCCCTCGAAGGTTCTGCTAGGAGAGCGGACGCTACACAAAAGGCATTAAAAAGATATGTCACTATCCTGGAGAAGAAGGTTAAAGACCAGGCTGCAAAGCTGAAGGTTTCTTCTGCTGCTTCCGCCACGGACCACTCCGTGAAGCAACCCCAGAAGATCGATAGGGCTGCCTTGATACAGGAGAAGCTCAAATGTACGTATTGAGATAAAAAGCTATATGGGTGTATAGTATTGACTTCATTTCTAGCATCAGACGAGAGACCGAAAGAGTTGGTGCCCGGCTTGGAAGGTCTTGTTGGCGAGCGTGTACAGGAGGACGAGGAACGCGACAACCTTAGGGTCTTTCTGGACCAGTGCCAAGCCGAATTCACCTATCTAATGGTCTCACCCGCTAATCCTATGCCTCCTCGAGAATCTCCGCCCTTGCCTATGATGGACGACTTGAGAGAAGGAGACTTTGGACTACCTATCTCTCAACAACCGCTCGATACAGCTTTCCAGGCATTGAGACTGAGTCAAAACCATGCGAGGGACCCGGCGCCCCGCCAGGGTGCTGTAAACATGAATAATCATCATGGCCAGAGAATGCCGCATAGCGTTAACTTGCCAACGTCAGAGAATCCGAACTTACAATCCGCCCCTATGATTCGATCAGGGGAGGGTGCCGCCCCGATGTACTCGCACCCCGGTGAGTGGCCGGCCTCTAATCAACCGGGTGCTCGTATGCAAGAAGATCCAAATGCAAAACCAAATCATTTCAATGAGCCTCTGCGCTCTGAGTTTAGTGAAAGTCCGCTAGAGAAGCGAGCGCCAGTCGAAGGGGATGGTTGGGATTTTGGCGAAGGAACCTTCCCCGATACAGCTGCGGGGCAGCAATTACAACCTCTTACACACCGTCCGGACACGGACGTGTTTCCCAACGCTGAAAGCGTCCCCCAGTCTCCCAATCGTGGCCCCAATTCTCACAGGCGGAAGACGTCTATGTCTCGCAGGAAAAGCGCGGAGCAGGAGCTCTCTCTGAATGGTGCTGTGCAGAAATCAGAGAGTGGGAGTTTTAAGTTGCGATATGGACTGCGTGGCCATCTTAATACCGTCCGAACCGTAATATTTTCCGGAGGTGGAAGTCCCGGAGAGCCAGAAATCTGCACAGCAGGTGACGACGGACTGATCAAGCGTTTCCACATTCCACGTGAGAATCCAAGCCATATTGGGGCCGTGTCATCTGATCTCGATGTGCCAGCTGACTTCACTCACCGTGGACATACTGGCGCCGTGTTATCATTGACATCTTGGTCTCCTTCTCCTAATTTCTCGACCGGCGGCCGTGCCCAAGGCGATGGATGGATATTCTCCGGTGGGCAAGATGCGACCATTAGAGTATGGGAACGGGGTAGGGTAGATCCGAAGGCGACGCTTGACGGTCATAGCGACGCTGTTTGGGCTATATGCGTACTTCCTGCCACTCTCGGCGCTATCTTTGGCCAATCAAACCCTTACGGCACCCCGGATCGCATCCTAGTCGCCTCTGGAGCAGCTGACGGTGCTGTGAAGATCTGGGGCGTTAGTGCACCGCCACAACTCACCTCACCTCAACCGGGACCGCCGAGACGGAGCACCGGAAGCGGTCGAGTCAGAGGCAACTCTATGAGCTCTGGATCCCAGTTCCCAAACTCGCCTCAACCAAACATGGCTTCGAGTTCGCCGTTTTACTATACACTAATACATGACATCCGCCGCTCTAACGGATCCCGGGCGTCACCGACATGCATTACCCCGTTATCAGCTAGTGGGGAGGCATTTGTGGTCAGTTATTCGGACGCTGCTATTATTGTGTTCGATACGAAAACCGGTGAGGAGATCGGCTCCATGGCTAGCCTTGAGACGTACGACAACACGATTGGCACGAGCGTTAATGCTGTCGTCGCAACCACAGCGGGCCTTGATCAAAGTTCTGGACCAGGCCTGGGTGATGAAGATGCTAGTGGTCCAACTGGTGGTACGGGAACAGCTGGTAGCGGGGTCGAGGGCGTTATTATATCAGGGCATGAAGACCGCTTTATTAGGTTCTTTGATGCCAATAGCGGTGAGTTTCCAGAGGAGATACCGTAAGTATGCATATCGCTAATTCTTTGAAGGTCAATGCACATATAACATGCTCGCCCACCCGGCATCAATATCGTCCCTGTCTCTGAGCCCCGATGGCCGCGAGCTCGTATCTGCTGGCCACGATGCAAGCCTTCGATTCTGGTCTCTAGAAAAACGAAACTGTACCCAAGAGATTACTAGCCACCGAATCATGAGAGGAGAGGGCGTATGCGCCGTCGTATGGAGCCATGACGGTCGATGGGTTGTTAGTGGCGGGGGAGACGGAGTCGTCAAGGTCTTCGCGCGGTAATGCGTACTACTTAAAGGTGTTCACAGGGAATATGCAAGGGGAATTTTAGTAATAACATGCCACTCGGTTAGGGAGTTGGTGGAGCTATTCTTCGGCAGAACGAGCATCTCAGGCTAGACGGACGAATTCATGGCGATGCTCTCGACTATTGCACAAGACGCATCTATATCATTGGAGAAGCTGGTTAATGCATGCATGGCAAGGGGGTACATCTGAGTCTGATTAGGGAGACTCGTGTATAAAAAAGGTCACAAAACTTCAGAATAATGGGGCGCGGCGTTTGTGCCTAGCAAACATAGGATTGTTCCAGACCTATTCCTCTTAGCGCTATGCTTAGGATAGATAGTAAGTAGTCTGGTTGAGATGTGATTGATGAGTTGAGCAGAGCGGAGCTTAGGATTGACACAGAGAGCGGTGGGAGAAAGAGGTCGCGAAGTTCTTAATGAGTTTTTAACGTGTAGATATTGAGCATCGCTTGCTATTGCCACTACTATTCGCGGAGCGCGGCACTTTGTAAAAAAGAAGAAAAAAAAGCCATCAAGAGAATCGAGTTGCATTCTAGCCGTGGAGACGTGGCGCATGAGAATTCACCCCTATTTCCACTTCGTATTTAGGTAGTTACATCTTATGTGAAGTTGTTGATGGTTCTTTTGGGGTTGACACTACTAAGGGGTATTATGTTGGTAGGTACCTATGTACCTACGTTTGACTTACACCGATAGACACTTACACTGATAGAATTCCTGTAATTAACATCTAATTGTAGAAAAAGCATTCTCCAATAAGTAAAACGCAAAATTATCTGTCATTCGTACCTAGGTAGGTAGGTAGGTACCTAGGTACCTTATATAGTAAAATCTGCGTTGCATGTGTCGCAGATAAGGCGCTAAGTATGCACCTACCCGCGGCATATACATAGAGAAAAATAGCATGTTGGGTTTTCATCCATCCAATGGTAGTTGAAATCCGAATTGGTGTAGTGGCCAACATTTGACGCTCTCAAAAAGGTTCTTTGAATCTGAAGTACCGTCAAGCCCGGGGTTCGATTCCCCGATTCGGAGTTTATTTTTTCTTGTTCTTTAAATTTTTTTTATTCATTTTTTATTTATTTAAATTTTTATTTTTGCAGATATTTCATTTTGTTCCTGTGCTTTGACACATAATCTCGGCTGGATGGTACCTAACCTAGGTATTTATAGACTTTATTTTCGTGGCATCTTGGGACTTACGTTGGACTCTTCAGCTAACTACTAGATATACATATTAATTTATGTATCTTACGTGTACGCGGCCTTAGGGAATCATGGAAAACGCAAATATTCCGAGAGAGATTGGGCTAACGGTAAGTATGAACTGTCCTTGAATTCCGGCTCCGTATTGATAGCGCCGTCGTTCTGTCGCACTCGGATACAAATAATCCTCTTCACCTGCAGGCGCCTCGTCGCCTTCTTCTGCCTTATATAGCTTCGCCACATGACAGCAGGAATAGTATGCAAGGCATCTCATCCCGTGCACTTAATACTATCTCCTATCTGCCCGCCCTCGCTGTACTCAGGCCTCTCATCCATCCCCCTTTCTGCATGCGGCTGAATAACATCTATCAGCTATGTCCGGCTGCTCCATCCTTCCGACTAAACTGTTTATGACAGGAATAGGAAAGAAAAAATAAATAGAACTTTGCGACCGAGAGGGGGTATCATGGCATGCAAGCATGGTCCAATCTCTAAAACGGGGAGAACGGCAAAAGAAAAGAAAAAAAGAAAAAGCAAACTCCCGTGTGCGATATCAATGCAAGAAGCCGCCAGCAATTTAGAGTAACAGTGCTCGTATGTCCACCAGCCGACCAGTTACCTACTGCCACTTATTCTGCGCCGGGAAAAACACTTCTTTGGCCTTATTCTTTTACGGGTTTGTACTCATACTTTCTCAATCGTATTCCGGTATCACCATTCCCGTCGCCCTTTACCCTAGCCCAAACGATGTTTCCTCCTCTGCCGGGGTCCGTGCTGGTCTGGTACCTTCTTCCTCCGCCTCTTCCCCGACCGCATCCAAGATGTTCAACCCAGTCACGCCACTGCTCTCGTTCTCGGCCTGCACGGCAAGATTCGGGGCTGCAGAAGCACCAGACTCGGTGGTGGGCGCAGGCACTGACGTGCTCTTTTGCGAATTCTGCTCGGCGCGACGTTTCACGTTTCGCTCCTCACGCTCCTGTGCCATCTGCTTATCGGCCTCGATAGCCTTATTCCGGCGTTCCTCCACGTCCTCGCGGCGAACGACGCGACGCAAGCCCTCGGAGGCCTGGATCAGGCCGTCGATGCTGATGGCGTGGTTGGTCATCTGGTGGTTGATGTACGTGTAGACTGCGGCAGGCGTATCACACTGCAGTAGTTGGCGCTCATTTAGTTTTAATAACGCCAATGCGACTTGGAACAGAAACGTGCTACCATCGTTGATACATAGTACTACATCCCATACGCGGAACAATGCCTCGGCTGATAGGCAGTCCGTGAAGACACTTAGGAACCATTGGAATGTCAAAGCCTCCAGCTCGATGCTTAGCTTATCGAGGTGCTGAGACAGCTTTGGCAAGACTTGGCTTACATACTGGCGTAGCACGTGCTGGTCCGCGCGCGAAGCCATTAAGCTGTGGTCATAATATCCCTGCGGTAAGATACGTTCAATAATCGATACGAACACCCAGAAGGCATCTTCGGCAGATGGCATGATTAGCAGCAAGTTCGCAGCGATTAGGTTCATGCCTTGGCAATATCCTACTTCGGGGTTGTGCCTAGCATATGCCCGAAGAACTTCATTGAGCTTGGCGACACCGGGCCCCTTACGGAAGAATATGTTGTCGGTAAGCGTACGGTTGATGTCCATTTCGATTTGCGAGATGACGACAGCATCATCAAGTTCACTAGGCCGCGAGATAAGATCACTGTAGTAGCCGGGGGTTCGTTTAGAGAGGGCACCAGAGCATTCTGCCCAGATCTTAGGGCGGTTCGCCACGGGGATACCGCCGAGCACCAGGTTCCTGAACTCATTCCATTTAGCGCGCCCAACTTTTCCCTTCACCCCAAGGTCTGCGATACCAATAGTCTCGCCATCAGTGAGTTTGGCTTCGGGAATCATAACTGGAGCTGTCTGGAAACGAGCTTCGGCTGCGGCGGCGGCAGTAGCAGCCGCAGCCTCGCCCTCACGTCGGCGCTCAGCGCGTACCTTTCTCAAAAACTCATTCCAACGCACAGACTTTTCTCTCTGTAGCGTGTCGTGAACGTCACTTAACTGCTTTAATAAAAGTTTAACTGGTTCAACATCCTCGTGAACTAGCGTAGCCGTAGCTGTAGTTGATTCTTCCTCTGATTTTGCTGGGCTCGTTTCCCTATCCAGAGCCGCAGTGGCGGTGGTCGCAGTCGGGACAAATCCGCGGTCGTCTGTATTAATTAGTCCTGGGGATTTGGATCCATTTCCTTCAAGCACCTCTATGTTTGGAGCTGTTATAGATGGAGTATGTGATAAAAGTTCCGTAGGGAAGGTAGCAATCTTAAGATAATCTTGCCATCGCTTCGCCTTGCCTTGTTCAACAAGGCCCTCAATAGAGGTCGGGCTCTCCGGACGATCATCACTCCTAGCATCCCCGCTAGAACTTGCGTCGTCATCAAGTAGGTTAGGCGAGAGGTTAGATCTCCCGCTAGAAAGCATCTCATGTCCATTCTTCATCCGTGAAGCGACCTTGGCGGCTTCACGCTGTCTTTTTTTTCGACGTTGGTCATAAATAAAGCCGAAGCGATCGATCAAGTACTCGCCGCCATTGTAGTTATTATAGAGTTGCGACAAAGCCGGCGGTTGACCTTCAGGGGAAAATATAGTATCCAGCTCGACCGGGCCATAATTATCTGACCTCGTTGCAGACGGACTTTCCGGGTTTGCGCCTATGCTTTCCCACCTTTCACGTGGTTTGGAAAACTGCAGATTTCCAGGTTTAGGAGTTGATCGTCGCATGGACATGAGTGCTTTAGGGCCCCCTTGCGTAGATGCGGCCCTGTTAGAGGCACCCGTCTTGGTGCTAGCATTTGATGATGACCTTACGGAACCGCCCTGACCGGCCGAATTTGATCTCCCTCTAGTAGATTCAGAATCGCGGATCGAGGAGCCTTTTCCAGCCACTAGCTGTAAAGCCATGCTAGCAAAAGACGATGAGGGTTTTCTATTCGTATGTGCAGAGTAGATGCTGGAAGCGCGGCTTGAGCTCTGCACAGACTCGGCATCCGGCGGGGTAAAGAGGTCTTCCTGGATAGGAGGGCGGCGGTCTCCTGGTGTCGATGCACGGATGGCGGTCTTTGTGCCCTCTTCGTTAATACTAGCTGCTCTGCTAGCCTTTCTACTTCCGCCGCCCCATAGATATTCCTTCCATGCTTTCATCGTGCCTTTACTAACCGTGTTGCTGTCCCTCGGAGCAGATAGACTGTTGGCCCTAACCGTACTATCGTCTATATCTGTCATCCCCAGTGCTTTGTAAGACATTGAATCGTGCATTGCATCGTTCATCATGCCAGAAACATCCCCATTTATAGCATACTTAATCTTGTCCTGCGCCTGAAGCTCTGTTTCCACCGACCGGAGCTTTGTCTCGAGATCTAAGCTTGACAATCCACACCCACGTATTATTTTCCTTAGCGCTCTTTCTCTCTCATCGGCTCTCCTTCTAAGTCGGGAAATTTCCATATCGCGGTGTGCAAGGTCCTCGGCGACTTGGCGTACGAGATTAGTAGCCCCGTGCTTCGCGATAAGATGTTGTATATGGTCATCGCTGGCATGATGAAGAGCACCGGGTATCTTATATGCTGTTATGGGAGCATCATCGAATAGCGCATCGCGCGCTGTCTTCTGAGCCTCGGCTGAAGTCAAACTTTCAACCATGGATGTCCTAATCGGAGCCACGGGAGGTTTCCTATCGACATTTACAGTAGACGTATTCGACTCGAGGGTGGTGAAGGATGGCTCGTCGCGCGGGGATTGGGGAGAAAATGAGGGGAAGGAGGTAAGAGACTTGTCAGAGGCGGCGATGGACGATGCTGAACTAGAAGGCTGTGAGATCAACTTCCTTGGCTTCGACTTTGCGCGTGTCGAGTGGCTTCGGGACATCTTTGCCGAGGTTGAGGCTGCAGAGAGCTGTGACGTCGATCGCTCCAGGGGCGCATTTGACTCGGGATCCATGTTGACTTCCTCGGAATCATGGTCGGGCTCGATGACTTGTCTGTCGGCCTTATCTTTCTAGCTTGGGCTCCTTGTTTTCTTTTGCTTGTTAGTTTGCTTATTAGCGCTTAAACTTGTGAGGCCAAGATGGGGGCCCAAGTTAAGTGTCAGACATGGAATCGTGAGTTGAGAAGGTTAGGTGGAAATTTGAAAAAGCGAGGGCGTTGATGTATTCATGATAGTTGATACGAAATATGGGTTTATGGGTTGTGGCTTATGCAGCATTGGTCCAAGAATGCCCGTCACCATGTGATATGGAGACTTTATGTATGGAGATAATGCAGATGGCATGTCTGCATCAATGATGTCTGGCATTTGATGTCCTAATATTGATTAGGTACCTTCTAATGAGGTAGGTAGGTACTATCATTCCACTTGCTCGTCTCCATATTTTCTCATTATTACTTGTATGATGTAAATATTGCATCCCTTATCCTTTATCCTTATCAGCCTTCATCCCTCCTCTCCTTCCCTTCCCTTCTCAATTCCGATGATTAGCCGGGACTGCTCCGTCTGCAACAATTACCCATTAGACGCATAACTATAAAAAGGGGGAAAGGGGGTAATTCCCCGTCTTGCATCTTGAAAAAGACTTATATCATTGATACGCTAATATACTTGCACCCGCTATAGTCCAACTTTCTAACCTAGCAACTCTCCGAACGATGAGTCCTTCTCCCTCTTACTGGGCTAGGCCGCAGACGAGGCAACTGACCCCCGATGTTTTGCACCCGTCGACTGATAACACTCAACTCCCAAGCCATGTCTTCAATTTCATCCTGTGTTAACCCTGGATTACGCCTATCCCGCCTATCCCGCCTGTCTCGTCTGCCTCGTCTACCATATTCTTGGTTTGTATTCTGAGAGTTTGAAAGGCTAGCTCGAGTACGAGAACATTCGGCAGCGCACCTGCAAGTCCATCCGCGTGTGGCCATGCCACTATTTTCCTGACTATCGGCCGAGGAATCTAGGCTAGCATAATCCCTCTGCCGGCCGCCGTGCCTAGGCTGGTTTTCCTGTGTCCATCTGTTCGCTCGCCTGTTCTCGTGCCAATTCGGTTGCTCGTACGGTCGCTTATTAGTCTGTCCGTTTGTCTGCCCCTTGGTCTGTTCCTGTGCTCTCGTGATTGTGCAAGAATGGCTCGCCGTTGGCTGTGATTCCGATCTGGAACCGATAGATAATTGCGCTTTATTACTCCAAAGTCCGCAACCCGCCAGATCTGGGGATTGGGATTGGGACCGTTCGTCTCCCGACGTGGTGTAATATGAAGATGGTGGCAACGGCTGCTGTGTCTGCCCTGCTGGGTAGCGTTGGCTATACTCGTTAGTCATGTTCTGTTGGCTGTACTCGATAATTGGTGGTGGCTGTGAGCTCAATTGTCCCGCCCTTCTCGATAGTGATTCTGATGGGACATATCCCCTATGATATAAACCCGTTCCATCCCCGTTATAGCCCTGTTGAGTTGATGATAATTGAGGCCATTGCGGCATGGGCGCAAAAGTTTTAACTGGCGGGCCAAACTAGGCGTTCCCGCCGTTTCTATTCATTTGCATAGGTCCATAATAGTACTCGGGCAGTGGAGGTTGAGGATACTGTGCTTCGAAATATTGTCGTTGAGTATTAGCCTGGAATGGTTGGTTAGTTGTGGCACCTGGTGGTGCTTGCTTCACTTCTCCTTCGGAAATTGTTCCTCTGAGGAGGTTTAGTAAAGCTGAAGACGTCTGAGGCGCCTCCGGTGGTTGAGAGTCGGATTTTTGCTGATGCTTGAGTTGGTTGTGTGCATCGTTAGGTAGACTCTTGGCATCGTCCACATCCGTTCTAGATTTTGGATGTCTCTCAATAATCACCTCCGCTGTTTCTTCTTCTTGATGCCCTGGCTTGCTCTTGTTTGTAACGTAAGGAGTAGTCGATGTAGGCTCAACATTCCCTTCTCGGTCTGGTAGTTTGGCCTCGTGGTTGACTTTATGGGCAGAAGACAAGTTGATTTCGCCGTCACCCAGGTAGCTCTCTAGAGGCTTATTCTCTTGCCGCTTCTTAACCTTTGGTAGACATTGCCTAGTATCTCCAGGTTTCTCATCTTTCCCTCCAACTTGAGTCTCACTATGGCTAGTCTCACCACGACTAACCTGTCCTTGTTCTCTTTGGGTTACAGGATAATGCTTTCCTTTAACTCGGCTCTCTTGAGTCTTATCACCTCCTGGTTGCTCAGCCATGTGTATCCCGTCTTCTAGTTTCTGAGTAGTACCTTGTTGTTCGACTCCCGTTTTGTCATCGTCCTACTTTGGCTTACGGATTTGCGCTTTCTTGGTCTCCTCTAATTTCCTCAGCTCCGACTTCTCTCGTTCCATCTTCTCTCGCTCCATCTTCTCTCGCCCCAACCTCTCTTGCTCCAACCTCTCTTGCTCCAACCTCTCTCGCTCCAACTTCTCTTGCTTCAACTTCTCTTGCTTCAAATTCTCTCGCTCCAACCTCTCTCGCTCCAACCTTTCATTCTCCAACTTTTCTTGCTCTCTCCTCTTCGCTTCTTTAAGCTCTTTCTTAGCTTGTTCTGCCCTTTTCTTGTTCTCCCACTGTTCCCGGGCCTTCTTCTTCTCTCTTTCTCTTTTCTTATTTTTTTTGTCCTTCTTTTTGCTCTCTACGGTTGCAATCGCTTCTTCTACTTCTTCTTCTTTTTCCTTCGTCTTAGCCTTTAAATATACACGTTTCTTACTATGTTTGGTTAGACACGTCCCCTTTCCCCCGACGGACTCATCTATCTCTGCGTCTTGTTCCGGCCCTGGTAGCGTGTCCTTCTCAGATCGATCGACTGCTAAAGGGGCCTGGATACCGTTATTGGATGAATTTGGTTCACATGTTGGCATCGGCTCGTAGAGGTTATTCGTTTGGGGTAGAACACTCTTAGTGCTAGCCATATTCTTTACAATAACGGATTCGACGTGCTCTCGTGTAGGGCTAGTTGGTTGTACCTCATCTTTATCTAGACCCTTGGGCGCGCTGTCTTGCGTAGCCTCGTTATGTTGCGGGAAAATTGTCTCCGTACCTCCTGTACTCGATGGTAGTACCACGCCCATGGCTCCCGGTAAGCTATGAGTATCAGTTTTGCTATTCCCAAGAAATATCTCTGCTTTCTTGCCCTTCAGTGCTGTTTTCACTTCCAGCCTGGATACTGCTGCTTCGGCTAGGGTACTTAAACCTCCATTGTTGCGATATGCCATCTTTATATTCGGTGACGGGCGGTAATTGTTGAGAGATCCGTTTTGTAGCGTATATTGATTCGATATGCTCAAACCATTCTTACTTACAGGTTCATCCACTTCTTGTTTACTGCTTTGCATCTTAGGCTCCTTAGACCCCCTAGGCTTCATAGGCTTATTAGCGTCCATCGCCTCGCAGATCGGCTGTTTCAATGGTATCGGTTCCGGTTCCTCGCTTGGCTGGGTGGGCTTAGTTGCTAGCAGCTTGAGTAAAGCTGCCTGTCTATCTGTCAAATTGTTTGAGTCGAAGCTTTTTGCTGCATTGCGCCCGTTCAGATTAGTGACCAAATTAGACGCGGAATATCCAGTTAAGTTCGATGTTGTTATCCCTTGACCCTGGCTTTCCTTTTCCATGCTAGGGTGGAATCCATTGGATGCCGTGGGCGTATCTCTAGAGGTTTGGGGTTGCTGACCATTGGTAGGAAAAAGACGATCGATATCATTTGCCAATCTATTTCGTCGTAACTCATCACTCCTGACAAGCGTTGTTCGCGGTGTTAATAATATAGAGTAGAACATTTGGCCATGTTCATCAAGCTCTGCAGTCGTCGCTAGCGACGCCCTTTGGGTGTTCTTATGTTTTCCCTTGGCGCTTGTCGATTCCCGGTTGGGAGACTGAGGTCTACAATTGCCCTTTGAGGGTAGCTGTAGAGACTCCATTGTAAACAGGTGGACAAGGTAAAGCTTTCGATACGGTTTAGACCTTTAAAGTGAAGAGAGTAGCCATTGCAGTTATTTCTTGCTGTTGAGATGACAGCTTGACATGGGCGACGAAGATTAACGATGTGGAATATTATATATCTATAAATAGGAGGCAAACTAGTTTTTCGTTAGCTGAGAGGTTATAAGATGATAGGAGAAGGATATACGGCGATTATAATATAGGTACCTAGGTAGGTAGGTAGGTATGTAGTCTGTAGATGAAGAAGAGGAAAGAAAAGAATCAAGAGGAAAGAAGAGCTAGTTCAAATACCTACCTACCTTGGTGGTTACCTTCTAACCTAACTAGTGGATTATGAGAGAGAGGGAAGCTCTGACTAGTCCATATGGCGAAGTTTAATCGTGAAAGGTTAGATAGGGGTGCTTGTTACCTTAGGCACGCACGTATGCATGTCCTTCCAATTTATGCTTTATGTTATTGACCTTAGAAAGCTTTTCTTGGATTTTAATACGAGGCAATGCTAGCAAGAGCAGAGCTAATCAATAGGTATATTTTAAAATTTACTGGCTATTAGGATGACACCTAGCATGCTATATGCTTGGTCTCTCAACTATATGAGTGTAGGTAACCGTTAATTCAGGGGGGTGAGGCTTCGACAGCTAAAATGTTACTTTGATTTGCTAGCCGTGCATGTCCTTAATATGCCACATTTGACAGGATTGCATTGCTGAACTAGATAATGTCCAAGCAGCCAGCAAAAAGGTAACAACTACTCTTACCAGCTATATCGTCTTATAATACTACCTACTTTACTTATGGCTTTTGTGTAGACGACGCCTAAATTAGGGAGGCATAGCCACATGTGCGAGTCAAAGATATTAGAACATATCTAGACATGCCGGGGTCGAATTGCCACACATCGTAAGCTGGGTTCGGGCAACGTAGCCACAGTGTGCCCAAGGAGTCTGTCGGGCGACGATGTTGGTTAGCATTGAGTAATTTAAACCACCAGCGCTGAATCATACCAGCTACGTGAGATATTTAGGGGTAAGGTGATGGGCCGAAAGCGCCGTGGAAAGCTGAAGAATTCCTTGAGTAGGAAACCTCCAAGGATTCTAGATGACGCGGACTGTCAAGTCTGGGTAGGACACTACCTAGAATAACAGCTGACAACTCAAGCTTTTTAACCTAACCGGGAGGACCCCCTTTTGGCACATACCTACTTTATGAAACGTTAAATTAGGTCAATCACCGACTTACCCTCTTTTAACTTTTAACAATTACAACGTCAAAAGGCCTTTAATTATAATAATAATTAATAATTCAAAAAATCGAAAAAACTACATTTGCCGGGTTATAATTAAAGTACACATCGGTGCCGTATTAAAACATACGGTTAATATATATAATATTTTAACGTTTACGTTATTTTAATAACTTAAAAAGATAAAAAACCACTATATAAACGCCGAAAAATTTTAATTATTACATTTAAAATAAAAGTAAGTTATCGTTAATTAAATAAGCCGCAAAAATAACTACAAACAGCTTTTATTAAAAAATTATATATTATTATTTATCGAAAATATATTAAAAAAAAAAAAAAGTATTATTAAACTTATTAACGTACACTAAATTAATCGTTTTACCAAACGTCATAAAAACGTTAATAAAATTATAAAATATTTTATAAATATTAACCGTATACATTTAAAAAATTTTAAAATTATATAAACCTTTTATTTTTTTTTTAAAAACGTATAAAAAAAATTTAAAATTAAGCTTAAAAACGAATATAATATAAATAAAACGGATATATAAAAAAGGGAATTTTAAAAAGCTATAATATTTATAATGTTAAAAGTTTATCGTATATATATAATTAAATTAACAACCACGTTTTAAGTTATTATAATTAAATATATTAATATATAAAACTAATATAATACGTTAATTATTATTTATAATAAATTAACTTTAAAATACTTAAATAAAAATATATAATAATTAAAAAAGGCTAAATTAACATAACAATAATAAATAAATAGTTAAAAAATATATTTTTACTTAAAATAAAGTTACGTTATTATAATAATTATAAGTTATTAATATTAAATGGTTATTTTACTTACATTAACGTTTATTTTATATTAAAAACATATAAAATTAATTTAATATTAATTTATTTATTATTATATTTAAATAATAAAATATAATCTTTTAATATAAATATATTTTTATCTTTAAAAATTTATTATTATTGTAAAAATATTATTAACAGCAATTATTAAATTATAATGTTTATTTATAATGTTAAATTAATAAAAGGTTAATGATGTATAATATTATATTTAAAATATGCATTAAATAATAATTAATTAAAGTATTATCTACGATTTATAACTTAAATAAAAATAATTAAAATATAAGTAAGGTAAAGTTTTACGCCAATTATATAACAATTTGTTATATAATTCCACTCTTAACATTAACAACTTTTCTTTTCTCCTTCACGTATTTACATAATTACGTTTATTGTATAACGGTTAAAGTGTTAAAATATACGGTATAAAATCGGTCTTTTTTATAATTCTTTTCTTTTACCATTTTAAATTAATTTAAATTAATATTACCTTCTTAATAATAATCTTTTTTTTATTTTTATAATATTTAATAAACGTTATATTAATATATTTATAAAATATGTTATTTTATGTTAATAATGTTATTATAATATAGTTAATTAATAATTTAATGTTATTAATGAAGATTTTAATTTTTATTATTTCGAAATAATTAATAAATATTATCTTTATTATTTATTATTATATTTATTATTTAATTTTTAATAGTTGTATTAATTAAATATAAATAATATATAAATGGTTAAAAATTATATATTTTTATACCGATTTAATATAATTATATTATAAAGGTAATTATTAAAGTATAAGAAAATAATTTAAAAGTTTATCTAATATATATTATATTTTATATATATAATTATTTACTAACGTTTTTAAAATATTATTAAAAATATTTAAAAGGATTTAAAGAAATATTTATAATAAATAAAAAATAAGAATTAAATAAATAAAATTTATATTATATAATAACGTTATAAAATTACCCAAAAATATAATAATTATTTAATAAATATTATTAAGAATATTTACGTTAAATTAAAAAATATTATCATAAAATTTTATCTTTTTTATAAAATAATTAAAAAGTTTTTAATTCGGTTTTTTAAAATATATTTTATCTTTTATATTAATATAATATTTATTTTAATAATTTTTTCTTTTTTAATAAATAATTAATTTCCAAAATTATTTTCTGATTAATTTAATATTTAATTTACCTTTATTACTTTCTAATATAAAAATATTTTAATAAAATTTTAAAGAATATTATTATAAAAATATATAAAATTTTAGTATTTTTTAATATTTAAATTGTTTTTAATTTTATTTAATTTAACCTTATTAAAAAACTTTATTATATAATTAACTTAAAAGTTCTTTTACTAAAATCGTATATTAAGGGGAAGTTTAATTTAAACATATAAGTTATTATATAATAAAATTAATAAGATAAGTAATAAAATAAAAATCTACTAATTAAATTTTTTTAATTAAAACTTATTTATATACATTATAAATATGGATTATTTAATTTAAACGTATAAATTATTAAATAATAAAATTAATTAAATAAAGAATAAAATAAAGATTTATTAATTAAATCTTTTTGATTAAAAATAGCTTATATATATTGAATAGGAGCTATATCTTTTAAAGAATATAGTTTATTACTTTAACTACTTAAATTTATAAATAGACCCAAAATAGTTAATAATAACATTATACTTTTTATAAGACTTATAATAAATTGATTAAAGAATAAAGATTTTGGATAATATAATTAAAATAGAAGATTATAAATAATAATAATTTGTTTAAAAATAGTAATAATTAAAATTAAAATTTAATTATATGGTTAAAGAAAAGATATTATTAAATATTTTTTAATAAATTAATTAAAAAGAATGTATAAAATAAGATCTTATAAAGATTTATATTAAAAAAGGTTATGTAATATTACCTTATAATATCTTTATAATATAGTATTAATTTAATATTCCTTAAAATTAATAATATTAATAATAATAAAATAATTTTGATAAAAAAAACCATAAATTAATATAATAATAATTAATTAAAATATCCTCTTACTATCTTTATTTATATATTATTTAAATTTATATCTAATTTTTTATTTAATTTTTTAAATTTAATAGTTTTAATATATTTTTTAACTTTAGTTTTTATACATTAAACATAACTTATTATTTAATTAATAACTTTTTTAAACTTAAATATTATATATTTAATAATTTAATTATATTTATCTTAACCAAGCCAGTTTTTTAGAAAATTTAATTAAAAATATTTAATAACATTTTTAAAAATATTAATAAGTTATTAATATAATATAATCTAACCATATTTATATTAATTAATTTTATAAAGGTTAAAATTATATAAATAACAATTATTTAAATCTATTAAACTTTAAAAATCTTTTATAAAAATATTACTATTATTATTTAATAATTCTTTTATACATTTTAAAATATTAAATATTTTTGGAAATCTTATCAATGTCTTCTTTAATAATAAAGTTATAATTTTAACAAGCAAAATCTTAAAATAAAATATATATTTAAGTTTTCTTACTAACAATGTTATTAATAATTTTATTATATTAATCGGTTTATTAATTATTTTAATATTAATATACATTAAAATAATATTTATATATTTTTTAAATATAATATATAAATCTTTTTTATATTTAATCATATTAAATAACACTCCTAATTTTCTTATAATTAAATATAATATTAAACCACATTAATATTTATAAAATTATTTATTTAATTAATTTATTAAATTAAATAAAATTAATTTTTTTTTAAGTTTCTAATTAATATCCTATTAAAGGATAAAATTCTTTAAAACATATATAAGATTTTAATAATAAAAAATTATTTAATTGTTTAAAATAAATATACGCAAAACATATACCTTATATAACTAATTAATTACATAATAACTATGGTTAAAGTTATAATTTCTTTTAGTTGTAGTAATAACGTAGCTATTATAATAACTATAATTAATCCTATGTAATATATCTTTTAAATAAAGGTAATATATCATATTCCTAAACCTATTGCCGCACCGGCGGCTAGTACAATTACTCCAGAAAAGTTTATATATTTAAATATTATCCGTATTTTAGATCAATTATATAACAACCTTTTTATTTATATAACAAATAAAAAATGTTTAATAAGTTTATTAAATTGTATATTTTGGATTTACACTAATATCCCAGCAATACAATAAACCATTAACTTTTATATAAACATACTTTATATCTCCATAATAATAAAATTAAAACTACTTTTTTAAAAAGTTTATATAAACTTTTTCCCTTCCCATCCTTATTTTCTTATAATTTTTCTACCTTTTACCTCCATTTTTAACATTATTTTTAAATTAAACCTTACTATTTAATCGTAATCCTATTCCTTATTTATCTCTTTTAATAGTTTATTTTTTATAATACCTTATATTAGTAAAATATAATAAATTTAACTTAATAATATTACCCATACCCGTTACGTTTAATTTGGTTAAATCTAATTAAATTTAAGTTTAAATATTTTAAATCTTCAAATATTTATAAATAATTTACCCTTACAAATAACTAATATATTAATTTATTAAAATTCCAATTTTAATTCTAATATACCGTTAATTTTAAGATTTACCTATTAAAATAAAAAACGTTATATTAAAAGCAAATTCTAAAAAACCTAAGTTAATAAACGCTATACTTTACTATCCCTAAAATTTAATACTTTAATCGTTATAGCTAACTCTTCTAATAAGTTCTTATCTTTAATATTAATTATTATATAATTAACCCTATTTAAAATATTTATTAATTACTTTAACAAGTAATGTGGTTAATTTAGTCCCGACTATTTTGTAACGCCATATTAAATTAATATAAATAACTTTAAGAAATAATTATTACTTTTATTATTTCCGAAATTTTCTATTTACTTAGTAGCCAAATCTTAATTACTTAAATTATTCCGGCAATTTGTTAAAATGCTACACTTACGTATATAATAATTATCAATATTTGTTAATATAAGCTTCCTTATCTTATTTATATCTTTATTATTAGCTAATATCTTGGATAAGGTGAAATTGAAGAATTGAAGCGAAAGATTAAGCAGGTATTAACGGTTGATAAGTTTTATGGTGTAAAACACGAAACGTTAAAAGATCCAATAGTTTAAGAAGCCATATGCTTTAATGTAAGTGTTCTTAAAGTGGATAAACTTTTAGAGGTTTATGATTCTGGTAAAGAAGAAAATTTCAAGGATAAATTAAACCGTACGTTTAATTTTATTAGCTATATTTATGGTAATAAAAAAAATATAAATAATAATAATAAATTTAGTTATATAAAAGATATTATAAATAGTGTTAAAGATATCTTTAATGTTAGGATAAATAAGACTTTCTTTAATATAAATAACTTTATAGTTAATAATAAAAATCTTAAAAATCTATTTAATAGCAATTATAATAATGTTGGTAAAGATTTATTTAATAAGCCTTATAAATATAGTTTCTTATATTAACTTTATACTATATCCAACCTTCTTCACTATATTATATAACCGCAATCAAAGCTTATTAATCACCTTATTTAAATTAACGTAAATAATCGGTTAACTTCTTAGCAAATCTCCCTTATTTTTAAATAACTTATTTAATAAATGTTACTTCTACCTTCTTCTTATTTTAATTTATTTTATTAGCTATACCGTTATTATATTATAAATTTAATAACGCTTTAAAATATTTAAACTATTATTTTAATAAATTTTTTATTAAGTTATTAACTGGTATTTAATTAATAAGTAAATAAATTATATTAAATGTACCTTTTACATACTCTTATCATAATTATATATTTTAAATATTTATATATCTTAATTTTATATTAATCTATTCTTTCTTTCCAATTACTAACCATATTATCTACTAATTATTATTAAAGACCTTCCACTATTTACCTATATTTAATTTAATGTTTTTAAATAAGCGTTAAAAGGTTATTATTTCTTTAACTACTTTTTTTATAATTATTAATTTAGTTTTTATAATTAACGTTAATATAATTATTTACCTTATCGCCTTCCATATTACTAATCCATTAAATAAAGAAATAATATAGCCATAAAATAAATATCTTATTTTACTATCGTTTGTAAATAATACATCTCTTACTATAAATAACATTTTAAATCCTAAATCTCCACCTCCATATTTAATATAAAATTTTTACTTTATATATAAATATTAAATAATTTAAATAACTACTTTTAAATATTAAGGTTTTAAATTTATAAAATAATAAAAAAGTTATAATATTACATAAACCATTTCCAAATATATTATTATGGTTATATAAAAAATTAAATTAATTCTTTCTTAAAACTCTTTAATAATTTTCTTATTAACTATTCTATTATATTTAAATAACTCTATTATTATTATTGGTATTAAAAAGTTAAATAATAAATTTATTACATCATATTTTTAAACTATTTTTTTAATATATACTTTATAACTTAAAATAATTGTTTTTTATTTCCGATTATATATTACTTTAATACCTAAGTATTAATTTATTAATCCCTATTCTTTCACCTCCTAAATATTTTTTATAAAATTAATTATTTTATTAATTATTTTCTAATATATCCTATAATATATTATTAATATATTGTTTATATATATTAATATATATACTAATCTATTAAAGAAATAAAATAAATATAGCTTTTTATTAAAAGTTATTATTCTTATCGTCCTAAACATCTTCAATACTTCTTTATATTATAAGAAAAAAATATCCTTTAATTTATATAACGTTTTTTTTAATTATACACATTTATTTAATTATTTAAATTTATCCAATAAATATATATATACTAGATTATTATTATTACATATTACGTAAATAAAAATGTTCTTTATATTATATTAAATAATCTTTAAATTAAACTATACTATAATAACTATTATAATCTTAAACATTTTTACCATTAAAATAGTTACATATATATTATTAAAAATATTTATTTTTTATAAATTTCCTTTTACTATTACCTTAAACTTATATATTAATAAATAACTATTTATATTAAATTTATAAATAAATACCTATTTTATTAATAACAATATTACTTTTATTTCATTTATATTAACAATTCTTTAAACATTTTTATTAATTATAATTTTTATTTTATCGTTTACGTTATTTTTAAATTATTTACTTAAAGGATGGCTTTTTAAGTCTTTTTACTTTTTAAGTTCTAACTTTATTAACGTTAATTTATAAATAAAATCTTAATTTTTTACATTTTATAATTTAAAAGAATATTTTATATTTAATATAACTGCAAATATAATATATATTATTTTATATTTATTATTCCTTTTATATATTATTTTTTATTAATTAAATAAAAATATCTTTATAAAATTATTAAATTTTTTATTTATAAATATAATTATTACGTTTTGGTTATATCTTATAATAATTAAAATTATAATTAATAAACTTATATCTTTATTATTATTATCTTTTAATAAACTTTTATTTTTTACTTATTAACTATATTTTAAAACCTTTAACTATACTATTTTTTTATACTTCTAATAAACTTTTTTAACCAATATATCCGCCTTTTAACGGTTAAGTAAATCTGGGATAACCTTCGCAAATAGCTAGTCTATAATAAATCTTAATTATTTACTTTTACTTTTTTTTAAAAAATTTTTAACGTCTTATAATACGCTCCTTACACCTATAAGTTATTACCTTAACTTAAATATTTCTTTAAATATTACAATCTTATATTATCAATTTATTGTATTTATATCTATTGGTTTAAATATGCCTTTTATTTTAATTTAAATATAATATAAACTATTATTTATAGTTTTTTCTTTAGGTTGGCCTTTTTTTAGGTTTAATTTTAACGTTAATTTGTTACTTTTATTTAAGATTAAACTAAATGTAAAATTGTAAGTAATAAATTTATTATCCTATTAATCTAATTAATTTAATATTTTTTATAAATAAATATTTAACTTTTTTTAAATATTACCTATATAAATTAATTCCTATTTAATAATATAAAATAGTTATAATTTTTACATCAATTTGTAAAATAAATTTTCGTTAAACCAAACATCCTTTATTAAAATAACTTTCCTTTAATAGAAAATTTATATATAATATATATTAATAATTCTATAACCAACCAAATACCTTATATATACTTTTACTTAAACTTTTTTTTTTTATTTATTCTTTATATTAACTACGTCTTTATTTAAGAGGTATACTCTACATCCGTACACATATATATATCTTTAATATAACTTTAAATCGCTAATAAATATTCTTATTATTTTTAAATTATACTATTTAAAATATTAATAAAATTAATTCTCTAATATCTCTATCGAAAACTTATAACCATTTTTCTAACTAAAGCTTTAATTTATTAAATAAACTACTATTTTTATATATTCCAACTACAATTTTTTTAATAAATTAACGCCTAATCATATTTTAATTAACTTAATTTAAAACTTTTATTTTAATCTTTTTATTCCACCTATTAATTCTTTCGTTTTTAATAATAATAATTCTAAATTTAAACCTTCTTTATATACCCATTATTTATATTAAATTATATCTTAAATTCTAAATATTAAAATATCGTTATTATATTTTAATTTATATACTTTTAACCTAAACTAATAATTTATTTAATTATTTATTTAATTAATTTTTAATATAATATTTTCCTATATTTTATTAGAAATTATATAAATTATAACAAATCCTAAATATTTATTTAATACTATTAATAACCATAATATTCTATTATATCCTTAAAGAAAATTAAATAAATCTTATAATATTTTTTAAAATGGTTATAATAAATAACGTTTTAATTTCTTCTTAAAGATTATATATTTAATTAACGTTTTAATATATATTTTATATTTAATTATAGGTTTTCCTTTAATCTTTACTCCTTTAATATTATATATAAAGGTTTTTAAAATATTTAATCCTAAATAATTTAATTTAAAATATTATAATTCCCCTATATTTTTTTTTTTTAATAATAATTTAAATAATCTTTTTATTATAACTAATATTAGATAAACTATAAAATCGGCTATACTATTATAAGGTATTAATATAATAGTTACATAAATAAATAATAAATAGATTTTAAAAAGTTTATATTTAAAGAATAAAAAATTAAATTATTTAATTAATTATTTTAAAATTTTATTTTTATTACATAATCTATATTTAAACATATACCTTTTTCTACAATACTATACACCTACCTTCTCTTTAAAAATGGCTTTCAATATAATATTAACGTGGAATCCCTTTATCATAACTATATTAATTAATATAAGGTTTAATATATCCAAACCTTTAAATCCGTTAATTAACCTTTTTATAATCTTTATTTTTTTACTAATAATAGATAAAATTAACGTCTTAATTTTTACCATTTTTTTATCTTTAATTTCTTTCCATAAATTTAATTTTAATAAAGTTTTATTATTAATTAAGTATAATCCGCCATAAATATCTAATATTATACTATTAATTAAAAGATATCTATTAAATTAAATTAAAATATTATATATCCCATAAATAAATTAATACTATAATCTTATTTTATTAACAATAATTATAGCAATTAAATTACCTAAATAACCCCTTTTATTGTTAAATTAACATCCCGATCCACTATTTTTATTTAATTAACATCTGTTAATATTGGATATATTTCTTTATTTAATTTGTTAACCATTTAATTTTATTTTAATTTGAAAACCTTTCCACCTAATAAACTAATAACGCTTTTTAATTGCCTTATACCTATCTTTTTTGGGAACGTTTTGTAGATAGCGTTTAATATTTCCAATAATAACATATTAAAAAATCTTATATATATTAGGTTTTTAAAAATAAATATTTATTAATTTATTTAAATAAAGGTAATTATATCCTTTTTCCAAATTAACTAAATTATTGGCTTATTCCACATTAAATATTATATTTATAAAATATACTTTTGCTTTAGTTGGTAGGCCTTAAAATAATATATTATCTTTTAATATGGTTAAAAATTATAAAGAAAATTTTTCTAACAATTTTAAAGTTTTTTTTATTTATTTTATAGTTATAAATTTCTCAATCTAACGCATAATCTAATTAATAGCTTAATAAGTTTTAATAACCTTTAAGAAATTTAGGGTTATAATGTTTTTTTAAATTTTTGGGATTTTATATATATATCCATTTCTATATAATATTTACCATTTAAAAAATTATTTGATTAACCTTATCTTCCTAGCGTATATTTATTATAAATACTTTTAATAATTTTTTTTTAATCTAATAGTAGTTAATAAATTGGTAGGTTAAAAATATACCTTAATTTTATAAAAAATATTAACTACCAAAATAAAATTATTATTAATATATTTAAGTATAATAGGTATTAAAATTTTATTTTTAATTATTTTTTAAATATAATAAGATATTTAACTTATAGCCGATATTATAATTATTTAACTTATTTAAGTAACGATATAAATTTTTTAAACTTTATTAAAAATTTTATTAAGCTTATCTTTTATTAGTATTGTAATATTACTATTTTTAATTTTGTATTAAAATAAACCATTGTTTTAGTTTACTATTTTAACTATTTTGTAAGTAGCTATCTTTTTTTCTTTTATTAATTCTAAAGTTAAAATTTAAAATTTTATAAAAAAGTAAACAATTAAGATATAATATTTAAGATTAATTTAATCCTAAATATTAAATTAAAATACATTCCACTTTACTACTAAAATTTAGTAAGGGTAATTATATTTAATATTTAGTAATATAATTGGAGTTAATAAGATAATTTTAAATAAATCTTTGCCATAATTATTTATAATTTTAAAAAAAAGTAATTATTAAAATAGTTAAAAATTAAAAAAAAAAATTGATGAATATTTTACACGTTTATTTTATATAGTTATATTTTATACCTTAACATAAACCAGATTTATAACTATTAAAAGATAAAATTCTTTAAAATATATATAAGATTTTAATAATAAAAAATTATTTAATTATTTAAAGTAAATATATGCAAAACGTATATCTTATATAGTTAATTAATTATATAATAGCTATAACTAAAGCTACAGCTTCCCTTAACTGTGGTGGCAGCGTAACCGCCACAACGGTTATGATTAATCCCGTGCAACACATCCCATTTTTTAAATATATTAATTAACTATTAAATTATTTAATTAATTTATTATTAAAATTTATTATTAATTATATCAAATATATAAATATACTTCTATTTAAAGATATAAATAATAAATAAAACTTAATATATTTTACCTATTACATCTTTCTCTTTCTTCAAATTAAATAAATTTATATATACTAAAAAGGTTATAACCTTTATTAATATTTCTAAAATTATTTTTATCTTAAAATTAAAACCTCCTATAATATTATATCTAAACGTTTAAACTAATAATAATTTATAATTAATTATTTAATTAAATATATCTAATATTATTAACTTTTATAAAATTAAAACTTATTTAATAAATAACTATTCCTTTTTCTTATATAATTAAAGAACGCAAATTAATTTTAGAAATATTTCATTATTCCATTTAATTTTATTAATTTTTAAAAATAATATTTAAGTATTAAATAAATTATTATATTAATTATTTAAAAATATAATCTTATTAATTATAATTATATATTAAAAACCTATATTAATATAATCTTTACAATTAAATATTTCTTATTTATAAATAACTCTTTTAAATTTATATATATCATTATATATTTATTATTACTATTTATTTATTTTAATCTTTAATAAAAATAATATAATTATAATAATAAATAAAAAAAAAAAATATTATATAAATATTGTAAAAATAATTAATAATAACAATTAAAAGAAATATAAAATATTTAAATATATATAATAATAAATGTTAAAATAATTAAGAAAATAAAATATAATTAAATATTATTATAAAAAGAAAAAATTAATATTAAAGATTTTAATATATAATAATTCTTTTATAATTATTTATTAAAATTTATTATTTTATTAATTAAGAAATTTTAATTAGTTAAATAATAAATTTAAAAGTATATATATATATACACCTACTTATAATTTTTTAATAAAAATCTCCCTTATAAAATTTATAAATTATATAAATTACTTTTTTTTTTCCCTCTTTTTTCCTTTTTAAATAATTTTTATACTCTTTTTTTATCTTATATAAATTTTTTAAACTTTTTATTTATTTTATTTTTATTTTTTAAATTTTTAATTAATTTAACCTTATTTTTTAACGTTATATTATTAAATTAACAATATTTTATTTAAATAATTATCATTTAATAATATAATATTATTACTAATATTTTTTATTATATAAATATTTTTATAATATTTTAATTTATTTTAATTAATAATAATATATTTAAAATCTTTATATTATCTCCTAAAATTCTTTCTTCGTTTTATAATTTAATACTTAATTTATTTAATGGCGTTAATAATAATATTAATAACAATTTTAATAACGATAATAATATATTTATCTTTAGTCTTTTCTTTAATATTAAAATTTTAATATAATTTGATTAAGGTTTTAATAAATATTAGATAATAAAATATTAATAAATATTTAACTATATAAAAGATTTATAACTCCCCATTTATAAACTTATAAATATTTTTTAATTATAATTATAATTTAAAATTAATAATTAATATTTAATAATTACTTAAACGTTTAAATATTAAATTTCTTAATAATATAATAAATAATTAATATTTGTTAATTATTAATAAATAATTTTAAATATTATTAAAAACGGCTAATCCTTATACCTCTTTTGTAAAAAATTAAAATATTAATAAATTTCTTTTATTATATATAAATATTTATTAAAATAATTTAATTAATTAGATTATAATTTAATTATAAGATTTTTAATATACTAAAAAACTTACTATTTAAATATTTAATTATTTAAATAAAATTTCTTATTATACGTATAAAAAATATTTCAAATTTTTTAAATTTTCGATTTATACTAATATATAACTATTTTTCAAATATTAATTAATATTAGGTTAATTTAGTAATAATTATAACAATTATTTATTTATAATTAAATAATATTCTTTTTAAGATAACCGTTTTTATCATCTTTACATTTATAATAATTATATTTTTCTAATTATTAAGGATTTTACCCTAAATAATTTATTATATAAAAAGATATATATTAAATATTCTTTATTATAAAAAATTTTTAAAAAATAATATAAAATAATAATTATTAATAAAAAATAATAAAAAAATAAATATAATATTTTAATTAAACTTCGTTTTATATTATTTTATTATTATATGATTGGTTTATAAGGTAATAGAATTTAATTGGGCCGGGTATTTAACTTTTTTGTTTATATTAAATAATAATATATTCCCCCTTTTTAAAATTTAGGTAAGATATTTTTAAATTTAATATCGATATAATTTTTATATTTTTTTTTTCTTTAATTAATATATTAATTTTAACCTTAATATTAAACTATTTAATTTTCTTATAATCGTTTTCCTCGGGTTTAGGTATAATAAATTTAGGAATTAGTAGAATTTTTTAATTAATATTTTTTATTATTAATCCGGTAGTCTATTTATCCTTATTAATTTTAATTAATTCTTAATATCTTTAATAATTTTATATAAATAGTTTTAACTTATTTCCAATTATATTTCTTTATACTTTATTTCTTTTTAAGATTTTTATTATATATTTATCTATTTTTAAAATTTTATTAATTATATAAAATCTTTATCAATTATATTATAATTGTTGTTTACGAGATATATTTATATATTAAGGTGTATTATATAGAAATATTAAATTATCAATTTTTAAAAATTCTTTTTACATTTTATAAATATTTTGTTAATTATTCTTTTAGGCTATTTTTTATTGTTTTTTATTAATAATCTTCAAGATAAATTTAACATTTATTAATTGTTATTTAATTATTTAAATTTTTATAATAATTAAATGTTTAGGTATTTTAACTTTTTTTTAATTTAAGATTTTTTATAATGAAATGGCTGTTTTAATAGGGAGGATTAAACTTTAATTATAAATAATCTTATAAAGATTAAAATTATTAAGTTTAATTATTGTTTTATTAACTTATATTATAGCGTTTAAGTATTAAATTTAATTTTTATTAGTTTTATTAATTATTTTTATTAATTTAAATTTAATTAATTTATATTTAATTTTGATTTAGCCTTATATTTAAGGGAAATAGGATAGTTTTACTATCCTTTTAATATTAAGTTTTAAATAAGCTTTTATAATTTAATCTTTAAATTTAAGATTTTTATTTATTTTAATTTTAAAAAATTATCTATATTATAAAATAAATTTTTTTTTAAAAAATTTAATTACATTTATTAATATTATTACTTTTAACGCTAAAGCTTTTAGGTAATTTAATAATTATTTTATATTTATAATTATTAGGTATATACTATATGTTAAAAATTTAATATATTTAAATATCTTACTTTATTTATTAATTTATTTAGATTTATTTTTTAATATTATATATATATTTTAATTACGTTAGTAACATACTTATACATTCTTTTCCAATAATATATAATTAAAATATAATAATATATTAAATTACAACCTTTATATTTATATTAAATATAAAGGTTTATAATAAATTTTTTTTTAATTATTTTATAATTAATAACATAATAATTTAAATAATTTTTATTAACCTTTTTCTAAAGAATACTTTTTAATATAATATACCTTAAAATTTTAATTTTAAAATTAATATAAGTCTTTTGATTTTTCTTCCTTTAATCTATTTATAATTATTTAAATAATTTTAATATTATTAAATATTAAATAATTTTTTAAGATTTAAGGCTTTAATTATTTATTAAATAAAGTATTGCGGGTTATAATTTATCTTATAAATCGGCATCTTTATAATTTTAAACTTTTAAATTAACAGGATATAATATAATTATATTAAGTTAAATATTTATAAAATTATTAAAATCTCCTTTTTATTTCTTATTTTCTAAATTAAATAAACTATTAAATTTTTTTAATAAAATATTAATTATTATATTATATTTTCTTATAATATATTTAATTTTAAAATTAAATATTTTAATATATATAATCCATCTTAATAATATAATATTTAATAAATTAATAAAATTTTATTTTAAGTGACTTTAGATTAAATATTTAAGAATTGTTTAGGGAGATGTACTTTCTTTAGCCATACTATTTTTTAACCAATTAAACCTTGGCACACCCTTTTAAAACTTTCTTAAATATTTAATTTAAGGTAGTTCGGAATATTTTTAAATTATATGGCTATAGTAATATTAATTAAAATTAATTAAATTAATTAAAATTAATTAATTAAATTAATTAGTAAGTAATTTTTATATATTAAATAATTATTAATATTATTATTAAAATAATTTATACGTTTTAAATTAAAAATAATTATTAAATTAATTAAAATACGGTTGTAACGTATAAATATTAATCGTAACGCATTAATTATAATAAACGTTATAGTTTGGTATATAATAGCGTAATGTTTTATAAGATTAAAAAAAAGGTTAAAAAGGTTACGCTATAAAATAATTAACTTGAAATTAAAAAATATTTTATATTTTCTACGTGGTTATTAATGTAAGTACATAAATATAAACGCGTTATATATTATTTATTAAAACTATTACTTATTTTTAAACGTTAAAACTTACGATATTATAACGTAACGTTATACAAAGATGTAAAAAAGTTAAAAAAGTAAAAAAGTTATATTATTAACTTAAAGTTATTTAAAAATAGGGAATTTTTAACGTTATTATTATTGTTAATATAAGCGCGTAAATATAAGCGCGTAAAACATATTGTTATAAAGTTATTTTATATTTTTAAACGTTAAAGTTTACAATATTATAACGTAATATTATATAAATATAAAAAAAAGGTTAAAAAGGTTAAACAATTAAATAATTAACTTTAAGTTATATTTTTTACCTTATTATTATTGTAAATGCGTGGATATAAACGCGTATAAACGCGTAAATGTAAATATTAAATATTATTTTAAAACTATTCTATATTTTTTAACGTTAAAACCTATAATATTATAACGTAATTTTTTATAAATATATAAAAAAACTAAAAAAATAGAAAAAGTATAATATTAATTTCGAATTTTTAAAAAAAAAGTTATTTTTAACGTTATTATTATTATTTAAATAATTATTAATATAATATTTAAATTTTATTAAAAATGTACTATTTAACTCGATTTTATTCGTTAAAAGTTTAGATTAAAATTTATAGAATGTTTTATCGGAGATTTATAAGTATAAACGCATAGATTAAATATTCTATGGCGTAGGTAAAGCGTAAACGGGCGTAACCCGCCGTCCACAAATTTTGGTTTAAGCATTGAAATAAATAAAATTATTATTTAATTAAAAAATTAAAACTTTAACGTTGGTTTTAAATAAAAATTTAATTTTATAAAGATAATTTTTAAAATAATAAAATATTTTTATTATTATCAAATATTCTTATTTTATAATATTATATTTTAATTTTAAGCTTTTCCATAATTTAAATTTATATTAAAAAAGTTTAAAATTTCTTTAATTATTAAATTATCCTAATATTATACCTTATCCTAAACCGGATATATTTATTTTTAACATTATTATTCAATTCAAAAAATAATCGATTATAATTAAATAAAATAAATTTATTAAAAATTTCTTTTAATTTAATTATACATTATATTTATAAAAATTCTTAAACAAAAATTTTTTTTTTTTTTTAATAATTTTATTAATAAAAATGTTTTAATAATATAATTTTTAATTTAAATATAAAAATACACTATTAAGCTTACGAATAATTAGATTTTATTAATATCTTTATACATATCCTATTTAAAGATCTTTATAATTTTTACTTTTTTAAATAAACGTTTATTTAATCCGCAAATATAACTTACTATTTTAATTATTAATTTATAAAATTTAATTTTTTTAAAATTTATAATAACTCCAACCAATTTAAAATTTAATAATATTTTCGTTACGTTTTTAATATATTTAAATATAAAATGTTATATTTTTAAATAAAGTTTTTAATTATTATATTTAATATTAAATCTTTTTACACCAACATTATTAAAAAATAGTTTATAAACGTTAAAGATTAAATTATAAAATATTTAATTTATAACCTTTAAAAAGTGAATAATTAAATTAATGGTTTTTATTAAAATTATTATAAATTTAAGAAATTTAATAAGTGTAATAAAAATTATTATATTTTAATTATATATAAATAATTTTAAATGATTATATTTTAAAAATAAGTTTATATATAATAATATTATATATGTAGCAAATTTTTTAACAAATGTATTATAATCTTTAAAAAGAAATGTATTTTTAATTGTTTAAATATTAAATTTAATAACTAAATTAATAAAATATAATCCACTATTCTTTTTTTTAACAATAAACTAAACATTATAATAAAAATTATAATTTTTTTTTAAAATTCTTACCTTTATCTTATCTTATAAAATTTTAATCATTTTTTTTTTAAAAAATATAAAAATGGGAATATTTTGTATTTATTATATTTTATATTAAATTATTTTTATAATATATAAAGGTATAATTTTATTTTTAATTTTTTCAAATTTACTAAAATCCTAAATAAAAGCCTTTTTTTAACAAAATAATATTTTAATTAATATTTTTTTTTTTAATTAATAAATTTTATATTTTATAATTTAATTTTTAATATTTTAAATTGTTTAAAAATTAAATATATATTATATAATTCTTTAACAAATTTTAATATAATGTTTTAATATAAACCATTTATTTTAGAAAATTTTAAACTTTTAATATTTTTTAAGGCTTTTTTAAAGATTTTTTTTTTCCAATTTAATAATTTAAGTAATATTAAGCCGTTTAAAAGAATATTATTTATTAATTATATTTTTTAAAATTTATTTTTATATATTGTATTAACGTAAATTATTTAATTAATAATATGTCTTTAAATTTATTTTTAATTTTTTTTAAATTTTTAAAAAACATTTTTTAAAATAGTTAATATAAGTTTAAAGAATTAATTATTGGATAATATTGTTTTAATTTCTTCGTCTTCCTTTAATTTAAATAAATATTTTTTTTTAAAAATTTTAATTAAAAAATATTTATTTTATTAATTTAAATGTTATATTATATGAAATCTTTGGCTAATTAGTAAAATTTGAGGTATTTTATATCGTTTTATTAGATCTTAATTTAGGTTAAAGGGATAATATTTTTTTTATTATATTTTAAATGGTTATGTTAATTTTAACGAAAATTTTATACGTTATATTTCTAATTTATTAATTTATATTTATAAAATTAAGCTTTATTATGCCGTTAATTAAATTTATGTTATTAATAGCTATTAATTTTCCTATATATAATACGGTTTAATGAAGTTTTTAAAAGTTTAATTAAATATATTTTTTAAAAATAAAGATATTTTGATTAATATTAAGTTAAACGTTATAACTCCCATAAATATTTTATTATTTTTAATTATTATATTTATATATAATTAGAATATAAAGTTTAATCTTAATATAAACTTATTAATATAATATTTATCTTTAATAACGTAAATAGGTAAAAGTAATTTTTTACTAATTAATTATATAAATCTTTTAATATATTTTAATATTAATATAGTAATTAATTAATTAAAGTTTTTTTAAACCATCTTATTATATCGTAAAGGTAAATTATATTATTTTATATAAGATTATATTATAATTAATAATTTAATTTTTATATTAATTATTTTTATAATTAAGCTTTTATTTTTTTATAATTTAATCTTAATAGTTAATTTTAAATGAGGTTTAAAATAAACGTTTAAATTATTTAATAATAATAAATCTGGTTTCTTAATTTATTAATTTTTAATAAATTAATCATTATTTTTAAATATAAAGAAATATAATTTTAATTGTAAATTAATTTTTTTAATTAAATTAATATTTATATTTAATTTTTTTTAAATTTATTTTTTTATAATTTTAATAATTAAATTTAATATAACATTTTAATTTTTAAATTTTTTTATAAATTTTTAATAAATAAATTTATTAAATTTTAATATAAATTTAATTATTTTTTAACGTTTTTAATAAATTTTGTTTTCCAAAATTTAATAACCTTTTTATTATATATATTTAAAATTATTATTAATATAAATTTCTTTAGTTTAGGTTAATTAATTACCTTATTTTATTTTAATTCTATTTTCTTTAATTATTTAATTTTAATAATCTTATTATTGGGTTTTTTTTTTTATTTAATAATATTAATGTTAATTTAAAGGTTTTCCAATTAATTATTTAATTTTTTCTAAATAATACTTTTAATATAAATAATAATATTATTATTTACTACTTCTTTAAACTATCTATATTTTATTAGGAATTTTTAATTAAATATATTATTAATATTTCTAAATCTTATTACATTAATATTTATAATTTATGGTTTTGTTAAATTTAATTAATTTAATAATATAACGTTAATTATAATTAATTTTTAATAAATATATTTAAATATTTCTTTTTTAATTTTAATAATATAATAATTAACTATTTATTTTATTTATAAATTATTAATATTTTAATTTTATATAAAGTAATAAATTATTAATTTAATAGGTTTTCCTTTTTATTTAACGTTTTATTAAATTTAATTTAAAATATTTATTTATTAAATCTTATTATTTTTGTTTTAATTACTAAAAATATATATATTATATAATCGATTATAAGTTAGGAAATTTTTAATCTTTATATTATATATTATAAAATAATTAAATATTATATATTATTTAAATCTATTTCCTTAAAAATTATAAAATTAGTAAATATTTAATAAATAATTAATTATATAAAAGGATAATTATTTAATTAAATTTATTTTATCAATAATAAAATTAAATAATTATATTAAATTATAAAATTAAATTTAATTAATCTTTATAAATAAATTTAAATAATAATTTTAATTATTATAGGGTATTATATAAAAAAATGGTTTTAATATTTCTTTAATAATTACCAATTCTTATTTAATTTATTTATTAATAACTTTTTATATATTAATTTATATAATATTAAAATATTTTATTAAATTGTTAATAATTATAGATATATTAACCTTTTCGTTTTTTGAAAAAATCTTAGCTTATAATTAATTGTTAAGATTATTTTTACGTTATCGTTCCGGCGTTAATTAAAACTAATTATTATTATTATTTTCTTTTAAATTATTAATTTTAATTTTTTTCTAATTATAATATTAACCTATTAATTTAATTTCTTAATTAACTTAATTATATATTATATCTTTAATCTTATTAAATAAAATTATTTAAAAAGTAATTAATAATATCTTTATATAATAAATAATATCCTTAAATATATTATTATATATATGTCTTAAAATTATTTCAATATAATTATTTAAATTAATAATTTAAATCGATAAAGTTTTAATCTTTTAGAATAATATTAAATAATTTTTAATTAAATTTATTATTTTAATAAAAATTTTAATAATATATTTGTTATTAAGATTTTATAATTTTAATTTATAAAACCTAAATTAGATTAAATCTTAAATAATAAATTTCTATTTAAAGGCAGTTTAAATCTTTATTTATAATTAAATATCATTAATAACTATCTTAACTTTCTTACACATATTTCTATTAATTATCTATAATAAAATCTTTTTAATCTTATCCTAATCAAAAACCTTATATTTATATAAATTTTATTAATATCTTTTAATTATTAAATAATATTAATACCATTAAATAATTTATCCTTATAACTTTAAAGATTAAAAAATATAATTTAAAAAAAATATATAAATAATCTTAAATTAAAGGTTAATAATTATATTATTGGTATTGGTTAAATTATTGGATTTATTATCGAAATCGTAAATATTATATTTCTAACATTAAATATATTAATTACGTAAATTTAATTTACTTTAAATTAAAAGATTACTTAAAAAGTAGGTTTTTATAATTAATTTTATTATCAAATAAAATATTTATAATATTTTAATATTTATTAAATTCTAATTAATTAATAAAAATTAATCTAATAATTAAATATATATAAAATAAAAGAATAAATATTAATAAAATTATTTTGATAAATAATAATTTAAATTATCTTTTAAATTAAAAAATAATTTTTTAACAAATTATTTAATATATATTATTATTACTAACCTATAAATATTTAAAGTTAAATTTAAAAATTTAATTAATACTTTTTTACTTTAAAGATATAAAAAATATCTAATTTAGTATTAAATTTTTATAATATCCTAACCCCTTATTATTAATAATTAAATAAAAATAATATTTATCTTTATTTATTAAAATTTAATCAACTACTTATTTATCATAAAAATTTTGTTTTTTAATTAAAAATTTAATTTATAAATAAATAATTAATATTTTAACCTTTATTTACAACCTTTAAAAATATAATAAAATAACTAATAACAAAATTATCGTAATAATTTTAATAATATTTTATCCTTTCCAATTTAATAATTCAATTAAAATATTCTATAATACTATTATAATTTTACCATAATAAATCCTATTTTAATAAATCTTATTTTATATATTTACAATATTATTAATTAATTTTACATAAATATAAAATAATTTAATTAATAATTACTTCATTTTAATATTTACTCGTATTTTTACCGCTTTTTTCGGAAAATACTATACTAACGCATTTACATACTCCATTATAATAAATATATCATCCTTTCTATCTTTATATCCTTATATCCATATTTATAAATCTTCTTTTTACTAATCTCTTTTCAACCAATCATTTTATCCTTTAATCTTTATTTATATAAATCTTTTATTAACTATCTTTTTAATAAAATACTATCTTTCTTTATTTAAAATAATATTATCTTAATTAAATTATATTAAATCGTATAATATATTATAATAAATTTTAATAATAAATCATTATTAAAATCTTCAAATTTAAGGTTTTTTTAATCCCTTTATTTTTTTCTAAATCATTCCCAAGATATTTAAAATTAAATTTAAAGATTTATTTCCATCTTTACTAATTAACTTTTAACAGTTTTTTTAAGATTAAAATTATAAATTTAAATTTTATAATAATTACTACTAAATAGAAACTATATTTCTTAAAAAATATAATTTATTACTTTAATTACCTAGATTTATAAATAAATCTAAAATAATTAATAATAACATTATATTCTTTATAAAACTTATAATAAACTAATTAAAAAATAAAAATCTTAAATAACATAATTAAAATAGAAGATTATAAATAATAATAATTTATTTAAAAGTAATAATAATTAAAATTAAAATTTAATTATATGGTTAAGGAAAAAATATTATTAGATATTTTTTAATAAACTAATTAAAAAGAATGTGTAAAATAAGATTTTATAAAAATTTGTGTTAAAAAAGGTTATATAATATTACCTTATAATACCCTTATAACACGGTATTAATTTAATATCATAAAAATAGATTTAATAATTAATAAAAATATATGTATGTAAAAAAGAATAAGTTATAATAACATTAATTATTTTAAAAATAAAAAAGGATTAATTAAATTATAACAATTTAAATACGTATTAAAAAACGTGTGAAAGTTTTAATAAATTATAATTATTAATAATAATAAACTACTTAATTAAATATAGGTATAAAAAATATATATTAAAAATAAATATAAACAGCTTTAATTAATTAATAAAAACATTTAAAAATATTATCGTAATAATTTATAATGGTGTTACCACTATTATAAATTATTTAATTAAATAGTAAAAGTAATAAATACATATTATAAAAAGGTATATACGATATTAATAAATTAATTAAATAAGTTACATATAATATTATTTTAACATATAATAAAATTATATCTACATTTATTATAATAATTTAATTAATTAAAAACTTTAAAATACGTTATTAAATTTTAATTATTATTAAAGTTAATTAAATAATAAGATTAACGTTAATTTATATATTTTAATTAAATATATATATACACTTTTTCCAAATTTAATTATATTTATTATTTTTTAACTTTATATCTTTTTTTATTTTATTTTTAACGTTACGTATTAATCATACTTATTATTTTAATAATTAACGTTACGTAATTTCCTAACCTTATTCTTAATTTTATTCTTAACCTTTTATTTAATTACGTTACATGTTTTATCCTTAACCTTATTCTTAACTTTATCTTTAACCTTTTATTTAATTACGTTACATAATATATCCTTAATTCCTCAATTATATTTTTACCCTAATTATTATATACTTATATATATTTAATAATATTATAAATTAAATCGCCATTCCAAAAAAATAAAGCCGTTTACGATAAAAACCCCCTTTAATTAATATTTAATAATATATTTGTTATTATATTAATTAACCGAAATTGCTATTTTAACCAAAACGGTAAAATTTAATAAAAAACCTTACGTTTTATTACGTTAATTACCGCAACCAATTTATTTACATTTCTTAAAACCAGATTAATATAAATTTCAATACCTTTTATAAAATATATTAAATATATATAATTATTTAACAAACATATTAAATATAACACTAAAATCCCAAAACTATTTTATTTTCTTTAACCCCTTTTTTCAATACCTTTAAAAAATAATTAACTAATGCCGATTTTATACCAACTTTAATTTTAATTCTAATATTTTCTATCCTTACCTAACCAAATATTAAACTTATTTTTATCTTAAATAATACCCAATAAATTTTAAATTTCTTATAAATTTTAAACAATAATATCTAATAATAATATTGGTAATATCTTAAAAATTAATTTAATATAAACTTAAATAACGAAGGTATTTATTAATGTTATAATAATTAAAAATAAAATAAAAATATGGTTTACGGTAACATATACCTTTTCTTTTTTAAAAACTAGTTTAATTTTAAAATAGTTTTAAATTTCCTTCCTATATTTATTTAAACAAAAAAAATAATTATTTTACGATTACACTACTTTATTAAAATCCGTCAAATTTAAGGTTAATAATATTAATATAAAAATTATATTTACCATTTTTTTCAAAACATTGCTATTTTATACCACATATTTTTTCAACTACTTATAAAATTAAATATAATTATATTATATTTAATAAATATAAAATTTCAACGCTAAATATTTTATAATTTCCGTATCCAACGCTAATATATTAAATAATAATTTATATATTTCCGATTCTACTATTTTAAATATTAAAATATCTTTATAAATAAAGCCCGGCTATTTTAACTACCAAACAACAATAATATATTATCTAAAATACTAAACCAAATTACAATTATAAACAATAATATCGTTAACAATATATTAAATAAAAATTTAACTAAATTAATAAATATTTATAATATTTCCGCTATCTTAAATATTATTATACTACATTAATAATTTAACACTATTTATAAATTAATTACAATTACACATTAAATTAATTTATTAAATATTTATATTACTTTTATCTTTAAATTTAATAAATCCCAATTTATATTATTTTTTACTTTTTCTATTTTTTTCCCAAAAAATACCGGTAAATTTATTACCATTTAACTATAATAAATTAATTTTAAAAATTATATTAACTACACCTTTCGTTAATATAACAACCGATTTATTTCTTATTTATAATTTATTTTTATTATTTTTAATATATTACAACACTAATAAATAAATTAATAAAATACTTTTTTTATTAAGAAAATTACTTTAATTAATAACGATATATACACCAATAAAATTTACCACGTTTTTAAAAATAATATAAAAATAAATTAAACATTATTATTATTTATTTTTTATTTTTTTATTAATATTCTTAAAAGTTAACCATATTAACTTAAAAAACGGATAAAATTAAACTCTATAATTAACGTATTTTACTATTTAAATCTTTTTACCACTTTTAATTTAATTAATATATAATGGCATTTTTTATAACGTTTAATGTTGATATATTAAAAGTAAATAATTATTATTAATACCGGGAAAGTTTATATTACTAGGAATAATTTCCAATTATATTTATATATTATTATATACCATTTTTATATTTAATTTATACTCTTTTTTAAATATGTAATTACCTTAATATTTAATATTATTAATTAATAATTTTAATATAAATAATAAAACTATAATAACTTTTATTACCATTATTTATTATAAAATAATATTATTATTTATTTTAATATAATAATCTTTAAAAATTAAAATAAATTTACTAAATATTAAACCTTATTTATTATTACTGTTAATCCTTAACTAAGTTAAGTTTTTAACGAAAATTTATTTATTATTATAATACCTTTATTTATTATTAATTATCTTTAAATAATAATTTTATTTATTTAAATTTACATATATTTACTATTATATTATTTCTATATCTTAAAAGTTAATATTGTTTAAAAAATTAATCGGCCTAATAAAAATATTTATACTATTAATAAAGTCGTTTTTCAAAATAATATTTTTTAAAGTATAAATGTTTTTATATTAACATTTTAATATATATTAACGTAAAATATTTAAATATTAAATCTTTCCTACTAGTTTTATTTCTTTTATTTATTAATTCCGAATATATATGTAAATAAGTTATTAAATTTCCAATATTATAATTATATTGTAAAACGGAACAATTTCTAGTTTAATCTATATAACCTTATTATTATCATAGCATGGGGTATAAATATTAATATTACCTTATATACCTTGGTTTATACTATAAAAAAATATATTGTTAAATATTATTTTAAAGCAAAAAAGAAAACCTAAACATTTATTAAATTAATTTATAAAATCTTTCCTTATATTAATAATTTAATGCTATTATTATTATTTATTTCGAAATTTATAAATAAAATTATTAATAAACGAAATATTTTAACGTAAAAAATAACATATAAGTTATTATTATATTTATTATAATAAAATTTTTAAATTATATTCCAAATAAATTATAAGCTAAAATTAGATTATGTATTCCGATTTATTATTAAAAATGGCGTAATTTAGGAAAATAAATTGTTATATAAAAAATATAAAACCTAACCTATTTATATTATTCTTTTAAATATAACGTTTTTTTAATAGTTAATATTATTTAATTAATAACAAATTCTTTTCGTCTTTTAACCTCAAATTAAATCGCGCGTTTTAATATATAACCTAAAATATAAAACTAATAACTTATTACATAAAAATTAGTACTAAATTAAATTAATATTATATTATTTATTCCGTTTTGTTTTTAATAATATTTTAACGGTAAATAATATTAAATATTTATTATATAATACTATTTTTTAAATTTGTCACTAATATATTATATAAATATATAATTCTAATTACTATAAAATTATTAATATATTAAACAATTACAAAAAATTTAAAAATAAAGATATTTTTTTATTAAAAATACCTTAGTTTTAAAACGATTTAATTAATTTTTAACCTAATAAACGTAAAAAATTTTGGTTTAAATAAGATAAATTTAATATTTAACCTTGAAATTTAATTTATAATTAAACTTTTTATATTAATAAATATATTAATTTTAGTAACGAAATAAATTATTAATTAAATATCTGGTAAAATTATATAAAATTTAATTTATATATCATTTAAATCCTAAACGACGTTAAAAATATATTAAATTTAAAATAGTAATAATTATATAATATATATATAAATTATTATTAACGTATATTAACTGGTAAAAATTTACTGCCACTTTTTATTAACATAAACAGATTTAAAGGTAATAGGAAAATATACGTTTTAAATATTTTTTTAGCTTATTTATAATTACTTATTAAACGTTAAAAAATTCTTAACTTAATATTATAAATAATTTTTACTAACGTTACCGCTAATATTATTAACGATTAAATGTTATATTTAATGTTATTATTTCTTATTAAAAGGAGTTTTAATATTTTATTAATTACTATATTAAATTAAACGCAATTAAAATTCGATAAAGTTTAATATATATTTATTAATAAAAAGTCTATAATTAGATTAAAAATATTATCGTATGTTAACTGTTAATTTTTAAAAATTACCGTTATAATTAATTATTAAATATTTAAAAGTTTTAACGGCATAATTATTAATAATTTTTAATAATTATTATTAATATTTATTAAACTATTATTTTATATTAAAATTTTAATAAATTTAAACAATTTAATTAATTAAAACGTTTATTTAAAATTTAATCCAATTATTTAATTAATTATTGTTATCTGGTAACATAAAATAAATTAAAAATTGTTTTAATAAACGTTAAAAATTATTTGTAATATAAATATATAACGTTATTATTAGAAATTATTTATTTGTTATATATAATTTAATTTAAATATAAATAAAATAACAACTTTTATGTTAATTTTATAAATCTTTCTTATTTACTATAAAATAAATAAATATAATTATTATTACCTTTTATCTTTTAATTAACCTATTTTTAAAATTTAAATTATAAAAATAAATTATTATTAAAATATAGTTCTAAACCAAAACACTAATAATTTAAAATTTTATTTACTAATTATAATTAATATTTAATATATATTAATAGAAAATTTATAAGTAAATCGTAAATTTATTAATAATATTATTAATATAATTAAAAATATTATTTAATTAATTAACGCCAATTATAAATTATTCCTTTTTATTATAATATTAATATCGTTTCTTAATTATACTAAATTAAATTTATGTCGTATTGGTAATAAAATAATTATTCCTATTTTTCGATTATATATTTAATATAACGTAAAAGGTAATAATTACTAACGTTTTTAATTTTTTTTTATTATTATTTTTACTATTATAATATATAAAATCTAAGGTATTATATATAACCAAATAATATTAAATATATTCGATAAGAAATTTATTTTTAATTTTATATACATAGTTATTTTTAAAATAAAAAGATTTTAAAATGTAATATTTACGACTTTTTTTAGATTAAATATATTATTGTGGTTTATTAATAAATTAAAGAAGTGGCGTTTTTAAGATTAGTTATTTAAATCTTATTAATTAATATAATTTTAATTTTATTAAATCTTTACGTAAAATTTTATAATTAATTTTAAATAAAATTGTTATAAAGTATTAATTTTTAAATTATTAATTAAATCTTTATTTATAAAATTTTCTTAATTTAAATTACTTGTAATTTTTAATGTATTTTAACCTTATATGAAAGTAATTAATATTAATAAATATTTTTAATATTTTATTAATATTTAATTTAATTATTATATTAATTGGATTATTTTTTTTATAAATTTATTTAATATTACCTATTTTTTATTATTTATATAATTGTTATAATAATATAATATCAATTATTAGTTTCTTTTTTTTTATCGTATTAAATTTAATAAAGTATTTATAAAATAAAAACGAGTTAATATATATAATAATTAAAGTAAGTAGAAATTTAATTTTATTAAAAATTAATGTTATGGTTATTCCAATTATTACAGTTATATTTATACCATAAATTATTATGTAAATTTTATTTGTTAAAATATTCTTAATAATTTATTTACATTTTATTAAGTTTTAATAGATTAAATTTCCTTTTATTATAAATAAATTATTACGTATGATTTTATTAATAATAAATATTTTATAACCTATTTAAAAATTAAAGTTTTTATTATTTATAAATAAGTTATTTATAAAAATAAAGATTTTAATATTAATTAAATTTATTTAAATAAATTGAAATCTTTATTATAAATTATTATATTATTATTATAATTGTTTATTTAACTTGTTAACCTTTTCTTTGCCCGGATTTTAATGTTATATTATTTTGGATATATTAAATATTACTTTTAATTAATAAATTAAAGTTATATAAATATTATAAGTTTTTTATTATATATAATGTTATTTTATATTACCTATATTAATTTCTACAATTTTTATTTTCTTATTTTATTTTTTCTATTATAAGTATACCTTGTTTTTTACGTTTTTGGATATAATATATCTGTTAAATATTAGTGGATTATCCTTTATAAAGTAAATTTTCAATTTTATTTTAAATTTTATTTTTTTTAATTCCTTATTTTTTAAATTATTAAATATTTTATTGGAAATTTTTAATATATTATTTATTTATATTATAATTAATTTAAATTGTTTTATAAATTTTAATATTAAAAGGTATAAATTATAAATAAAGGTTATTATATAAAGTTTTTTTTTATAATGTTTAAAATATATTATTTATTAATATATTTTTACTTTAAAAATATTATATAAAGGTTTAATAACAATTATAATTATTTTTTTAAGAAATATATATTTTATTTTTTTAGGTAGTTTTGTTATAATTATGCGGTTAAAGTTTATTTTAAATTATATATATATTTGTGTTATATTTTATAATTATATTATAATTTTCTTCGTTTTTATGTTTAAAGATAAAGTAAATATAATAATAATTTATTGGTTTAATTATTATATTATAAATAATTATATTAAAATTACCTTTTTTCTTTTATTATTATACTTTTAAATGATGAATTTTAACTTTTTATATAAGTTATTAATCGTTTTTCCTTTAATCTTATATATGATTTTTAAATTAAATAAACAGTTATTACTATATTTTTTTTTATTATATTTTTTAAATAAAAATATTCTTTATTTAATAAATCTTTTAATTTTCTATTAATTTAATTTTTTAAATAATTACTTTAACGTTATAATTTTACTTTCTTTTTAAAATTATATAATAAATTTTATATTAACCGCCTCTTTCGGGGAAATATAAGCTATATTATTTATTAATTTTAACTTATTTCTATTACCTAAAAGTTATCTTTACACCTTTTTTTTTTAATAGATATTTTAATCTTTAAAACATAATCGTTTACTATGTTATTTTTATCGGGGTTAAGATCCTTGTTTTTATTTTATAAGATGTTAATTATTTTATCTTAAAGGTACAATTTTATAATAATTATATAAAATTTAATTAATTTATTATTAACATTAATAATATATATTTTACTATTTTATATAATAAATTTATAAAATTTTATCCAACCTTTATTTTCTTAATAAATTTATATTTTTAACTGTAATGAAAGGTTTAACATTTTTATTATATTTAATTTATTTTTTATTTTAAATATATTATTTACTTAACATTATATCTTAAATTTATACATTTTTTTTATTACCTTTTTTATTACCGCTAAATGTATTATAATAAATGGTATTAATAACAAACTTTTAACTAATTTAAGATATATATTAAATATAAATAACGTAAGAATTAAACCGTTTAATTTTACAATATTATTAATTACTTTAATTATTATTTAAAAGATATAATATATATTTGTTTAAATTTTTTAAAAATCTTTTAATATAATTTCATATATTTATTATAACAATTTATAATATTATTTTAATTATTTGATTAAATTATATATTTTAATAAACATTTCTTTAATTATTATAAATAGTTTTTTTACATTTATTATAAATTTTTTTATTTTAAAATTTATATCAACGTTAAAAATTTATCAATTACGAAAAACGACGTTATAATTACTTATGAGCAATTACGCTTTATATATTAAATGTAACATACCTTTTAAGTGATTATTATTTAAGTAATGAAAATCATTTAAATTTTAACACTTAACGTTTTTATAACTTTTTATAACATTAACTTTTACCTTTAACTCTTTAAAGTTTTTTAATCTCGTAAATAATTATTAATTATTAATTAAACGTATTTTTATTTATAACGCAATGACTTTTGTATTTAACGTAATATTATATAATACTTTTAATTTAACTCGAATTTGCGCTTTACTATTAGTACAAGTTTAGCTTTAAAGCTTTCAAGTTTAAAATTAACGCAATTATTAAATGTAAGGAATTATGGACGTTTTTATTACACGAACCGGGTTTATAATTATCAATTATAAAAAATAACGCTATAATTATTTATAAGCAATTACGCCTTATATATTAAATGCAATAAGATTAAATTGTTAAATAGTTTAAAATAACTATTTATCTATATTATTTATAATATATCTTAAATATATTTAACTATTCTATTTTTAAAAAATTTTACTATTTAAAATAATATTATTTTATTAATAATATATAATACCGATTTATTATTAATATATATTATATTAATATAAATATTATAATTAAAATCGATATTATCTTTTATAATAAATTTAAATTTTTTTAACATATTATTATATATTTAATATTAATGGTAATATTTATTAATTTTTTTAATAATGTTATAATTAAGTTTATTATATTTTATTTTATTAAAAATATAATAAAATTAATTTATTATAAAATAATTAAATTATTAATAAATTTATTATAATTTTATTTTTATAAAATGGTAATAAATTATTATTTACTTTTAATTATTTAATAAAAATTATAAATATCTTTATTTTTAAATAATGGGATAATCCTTTTTTTTATAAGTTAATATATTTTTTACGTTATTAAAGAATATGTTAAAATGGTTTATATTTTTTATAAAAAATAAAAACAAAATATTTAATAATATTATTTAAAAAAAAATAGTTTTAAATAAAATTAATATATATATAATTTCGAAATTTTATTAATTTAAGTTATTACTAAATTAAATTATATAATATTTAACTAGTATTATATTTATTTTAATATTTAAATACGTTATTTATAAAGTTTTCATTTAAGGTTTTCTTTTTAATAATATATTAATAACTTTAATATCGGGTAAAATTCCTTAAAATTTATAAGAGTATTAATTTTTTAAATAAAATATCTTTAATATCTTTCAATTAATCCCGTTAATTATTTTATTAAAATTAAATATTAATTATTTAAAATAACTTTTAAATTTATTAAAACCGGTAAATACATAAAACGTTATTTAGTTTATAAAAATATTTACCATTTAATAATTATTAACCTTTTTATAATTTATAAAATAATAAGTAAATAATAAAAATAAATAATATTTCTTATAATAATTATTATTATTATTTTATTATAAAAATTAAACATTATAATTACTTTTTTTATTATTATATTAACCGATATTAATTTTTTTATACTTTATTAAAAATTTCTTAAAATCTTTATTTATATTTCTTAAATTTTACTTTTAAATATATTATTATTAATTTAAACGTTTAACCTTTTACTTTATAATTAAATATTTTATAAATTAATAGTTTAATTTTTTATATATAAAATATTTTTTTTTATTATTTTATTAATTATTAAAACGTTATTTAAAAAATCCGTTTTTAAAATATTTTGATTATTTCTAATTTTTATTATTTTAATATATATAATTAATTTAATATTAATTATTAAAGTTTAAACTTAATATTATAAAAAATTTATATTTATATATAATATTAATTACATTTTTAAAGTTTAAATATATACTTTTAAATAAGTTTATAAATTGGAAAATTATTATATTAAATATTAAGTATTTTTATATAATATTAATTATTCCCTTTTTAAAGTTAATATCTTTAAAGTAATTAATTAAAAATTTTTTATAAATTTATTATATTTACTAAATAAACTTATTTAAAAATATAAATAAATTTTTACCTAAATATTTTTTTATTATAGTTTAAATTATTATTATTTTCTATTTATTTATATATATTTATTAATTTTTAATAATATAGAAAAAATTTTTAATTTAAATTATTATTTATTTAAAATTAAATCTTTTTTTAATAAAATAATTATAATAATATTATAAAACGTATTTTATTAATATAATTAAATATGTTTTATTATATTAATATTTATTAATGTTAACCTTTTAATAGTAATTTTTAAATATTTTAATCTTTTTTTTTAATATATTATATTTTTTATCTTAACTAGCTTAAATTAGTCTTTACGAAATAACAAGCTACGCCTACCACTTCCCCCGTCTCTATTAACGCCACAAGCGCCACTTAACGTTTGGTCCGTATATTTATATTTATAAAGCGTATTAAAAATTTTTTTAAGATTTAATTTAAAGTATCATTACGTTAAAAAGCTTTTATATATTAAATTTATATAGTTTTAAATTAAATATTAAATTTAAAATTAATTAATATATTATAATAATATATAAAATAGCTTTAATTAAAATGATTTAAAGCTAGCAATTTGCTTAATTTATTCTTTTAATTTTTTTATATATTTATATGGTTTTATATTTTTATATTTTAAGTTAAAACGTTAAAAATATTTATTAATAAAAATATTTAAAATTACAATTAACGTTATTAATATTAACGTTATAATTAATATTATAATTAATTAATATAATTAATTAATAATATATAAAAATATCTTTTATTTTATATTTAATTTAATAATAAAATTATTATTTAAGCTTTTTTAACTTTTTATATATTTATATAATGTTACGCGTTTATATTAAACTTTATTTATTATATTATATCGTTTATTATAACGCGTATTACGACGCGTGTTACGACGCGTTTTAACCTGTTTCGAAAGTATATTTAATTAATAAATTTAATGATAAAATTAATAATTATTATATAATTAATTAATTATTTATAATATTATTATTTTTAATATTATTAATAATATTATTATTAATAATATTTTTAATGATTATTTTTGTTAATAAAAAGATTTTTATTAAAGAATATTTTATAATTGTTTTAAACCATAGTTTGAAAAAGATTTAAAGGGGTTGTATAGTGTTGTAATTGGTTGGGGAGTGGTGTGGTTAAAAAGGGTATAACCCCATAAACTTAAATTTTTTTTCAAAACTATGGTTTAAAGTCACTTGAGATAATATATTTCTTACTACTAAATTTATATTTATTATTATAATATATTTTAATAAAATTTATAAGATTTTATAATAAATTTTTATAAAAAACTTATATTATAAATACTTAAAAAATATATATTTTAAACGGCGGGTAATTACTTTTAAAAATTAATATTTTTTATAATAAATATATTTTAAACCTTTAAATAAACCTTTATTTAAATTAGCTATTATTTTATAACATTTTAAATTTTTATTAAATATTATTGTTTATTATTAAAATTAAACATAATTATAATGTTTAAAGTTTAAGTATTTATTATAATTTAATAGATTTTATTACGTATTGTTTTATTTTTAATAAAATCGATATTAAATGGGTTTTTTACGGAGTTTATTATTAAATATCCATTTTTATAATTATTTTTTCTAATTTATTAAAATAATATAGGTTGGTCATAAAAATAAATATATTAAAATATTTTATTAATAAATCTAAAACTTAATCAATTAAGAATTTAAGGAAATTATTAATATTTACTATTTTATGTAACCTTTTAAAATTATTATATTTTATTATATTATATACTTTATGGTATATAAGGTATTTTATTATTAAAGTTTAAATTATATAGTTTACCTTTTTAAAACTTACCTTATATTATCTTTTAAAATTTCTTTAAAAATTGGTAAAAAGTTTTTTATCGTATATATTTTTATTATACATTTAAAAACTTTTAATAATATATATATTAATCTTTTTTTTTATTACTTTTTCTAATTATAAAATGTTAATTTTAACGTTTTTAATACCTTTTATAACGTAAATATTTTAATCAAATATTATTTTAATATATATTTTTAATTAAGTAAAATAAATATAATAAAACCATTTTAATATTATTATATATTAATATTATTATATATTATTAATAAAGATTATAAATTTAAAAATAAATATTATTATAATTTTTAATATTATTAATTTATTATTAATTTTTATTATTAATCTTTAATATAATTATTTTACGTAATAAACATAAATTTATTAATATATTTAAACATTTTAAAATCTTTAAAATAATATAAACGTCTTTTATAATTATTTATAAATAAATAAAATTTGATACGATTTATCTTTTTTCGTTAAGAAAATAATTAAACGTTTTTCGTAATTATTCGTAAATGAATAAAGTTTAACGTAACTTAATAATTTCTATTATTTTTACTATTTTATAATTAATTTATTAAATTAACTATTAATTAATATTAAATTAATAAAAGGTTAATAATATATAACGTTATATTTAAAATATAAATTAAATAATAATTAATTAAAATATTATTTATAATTTATAACTTAAGTAAAAATAGCTAAAATGTAAGTAGGGTAAAGCTTTACGTTAATCACATAACAATTTATTATATAATCCCATTTTTAATATATAAATAATAAATATTATAATTATATATAATAATTAATTAAAAAGCTTTTATGTTACGTAATATATATTTAAATTAAAAAGAATTAAATTTATAACCGTTAAATATTAATAAAGTAATTGATAATTTAAAATTTTAATTTATTTAATTAATAACGTTAATAAAATTACATATATCGTTTTACAAATTATTTAAAACTTTTTAAAAATTTATTAATTAATTTAAACAATTAAAAAAGGAAAATGGCGTTATTAATTATAATGTAAAAGATTTAATAAATAAAAACGGAAAAATATTTTTTTATTAATAGTAAAATTACGGTAAAAATAAATAAAAAACGATTAATTATAAATACGATTAAATAATTTAATGCTTAATAAACGTTAACTTATATTACGTAAATTAAATAAGATATTTTTTAATTTTTTAAAAATTAAATCGGCGTAAATTAAACGAGAATTAAAGCTATTACTAATAAAGCTTAATGACGTATTAAAAAAAGAAAACGCCGTATAAAAACAAGTACGTTAAAATGCCCGAAATCGGCGTAATAAATAAATAATAATTTTGAATTAATTAAATAAATATTGCTATTATAATTGTTAATTAAAATTAACCTTATTATTAATATTAAGTTACATTTAACGTTTCATAAAGTGGGTATATGCCAAAAGGGGGTCCCCCCGGTTAGTACCTTATGTCTCAGTCAAGCTGTGGTTGCGAATGCATCACCTCGGCACGAAAGAGGCCTGTACTATGGCGGGTTTGAATAACATGAATATGGCTCGCGCCGATCCCGTCCTGCATAAGATCTGGATAGAAGATAAACAGGACGCTGTGCCGTGTTGGACAAGGGTGAGGAGAAAGGTCCTGTTGATCCCTGTTAGTCCAAACAAGTGAGCTGCCCAATCTTTACCAAGCTTTCTTGCCAACCCTTGGCGACCTGAAGTTGGGGCTTGTTTTAAACTAGTAAATCAGCTAATGTACATGCTATGTTACATACATACATACATACATACATACGGAACCCGAAGATCCCATCATCATCCCCTGTTCCCTGTTTATCAGTCTTTGTTTGTTTGCCCATTCAGGTTCCTTGAGTCTTCTCCTGAGATGACAACACAAACTCGTACTGACATTATGGATATGGGCTGTTGGAAAACTTGTTTAGTCTCAAATCTTACGCTTCCCGTTACCCATCCATTATAAATCTGCTCATGCTCACCGCCTGCTTATTAGGTAAGGTAGGTAGTGTAAAGGTACAAAAAAGATGACGCCGAAAGACCCGTTGGATCGATCGTATTCACCGCCACGCCTCGTTAACTACCTAGTTAGGCACGTCATTCATGGCTGTTAGAGAATATACTTAGGTCTAAGTCAAGGATAGAACTCCACTAGCTTTACGACGTACTGCGTAGTTATTGTATATACATACATACCTACCTATAGGCTACCCCGCATGATACATCCTATTTCATCACATCCCTGCTTTCCTGCCGCGTAGACTGCAGCAGCTGGTACTATGTAACCTGTATGTATGTATGTATGTATGTAGAGAAACGCTGCGCTGGAACGTGGGGTCGTGCAATTGGAGAGCTCCCACGCCTGTATATATCAAGGAGGTATATAAAGATATACGACCGTCTTACCGCTTCCTCGCTCCTCTAACTTCCTTCTCGGTCTCTTCTCCTTTACCTTGCCTAACACAAGCCCTAACCTAGCACTTTATCACTTCATATCGAAGCTCGTCCTTGCGCAAAATGGTACATCTTGCTAAGGTACCCACCAACGGGGAAATCTCCAATCTGCCGGAGGCCGTCAAGAAGCTCAACCTGCAGCTAAGTAACGACGATGATAGCTACACAACAAGCGTCTATGGCTCTAGGTTCGCCGCGGAAGACCTCCCTAAGCATGAGATGCCCGAGGGTGAGATGCCCAAGGAGATTGCCTACCGCATGATCAAAGACGAGCTGAGCTTGGACGGCAACCCAATGCTGAAGTAAGTTGAGGCGCATACGTACATATAAATCTCCTGATCGTGATCCGATGTGGCGCCTCGGAATATTCTGGGAAACGAGGCGAACGTGGGCAGACGAGCTGACAATTCTCTTTCTCCAATAGTCTCGCCTCATTCGTTACCACTTACATGGTACGTGCCCCTGTTGAAGCCCAACTTGGCTCTCGGCACTTGTGGCGACGTTACATCGCATGGAAATCTGCTGACCCTATGGACTAGGAGGAAGAGGCTGAGAAGCTCATGGCCGAGAGCTTCTCGAAGAACTTCATCGATTACGAGGAGTATCCACAGTCAGCCGATATCCAAAACAGATGTGTGTCCATGATCGGCCGGCTCTTCAATGCGCCTACAGAACATGACGAGGGTGGTGGTGCCGTTGGTACCTCATGCGTAGGTTCGTCGGAGGCTATCATGCTAGCCGTACTAGCCATGAAGAAACGCTGGAAGAACAAGCGCGTAGCTGAGGGCAAGTCTACCGACAGGCCCAACCTCGTCATGTCTTCAGCCGTACAAGTGTGCTGGGAGAAGGCGACGCGCTACTTCGAGGTCGAGGAAAAGCTGGTATACTGCACGCCGGACCGTTACGTTATTGACCCTAAGGAGACAGTCGACCTCGTCGATGAGAACACTATCGGCATCTGTACTATCTTAGGTACCACCTATACCGGCGAGTACGAGGACGTTAAGAGCGTCAACGACCTACTGGTAGAAAGGAACCTCGATATTCCCATCCACGTCGATGCCGCTAGCGGTGGGTTCGTTGCCCCTTTTGTAGTTCCGGATTTAGAATGGGATTTTAGACTTGAAAAGGTTGTCTCTATAAATGTCTCGGGCCACAAGTATGGTCTAGTTTACCCCGGTGTTGGCTGGGTCGTGTGGCGGGATGCGAAATACTTGCCCAAGGAACTCGTCTTCAACATAAATTACCTTGGCGCCGACCAATCGTCGTTCACGCTGAACTTCTCCAAGGGCGCCAGCCAGGTCATCGGGCAGTACTACCAGCTGATCCGGCTAGGAAAGAAGGGATACCGGGCCATCATGTCGAACCTAACACGCACGGCCGACTATCTATCCGAAGCCCTCACAGCGCTAGGCTTCGTAATTATGAGCAAGAAGTCAGGCGAAGGTCTGCCATTAGTTGCCTTCCGGTTGCCGGATACTAAAACAGAGCGCAACTACGATGAGTTCGCGCTGGCGCATAAGTTGCGTGCTAGGGGCTGGGTGGTGCCGGCGTATACCATGGCGCCGCACACCAATGACCTCAAGATGCTTCGCGTGGTCGTCCGCGAGGACTTCACCAAAAACCGATGCGACTCCCTTATCTCAGACATCCGGTACTGCCAACAGCTGCTCGAACAGCTAGACAAGGAGTCCATCGCCAAGCAAGAAGAATTTATCCGCAAACACACCATGAACAGCGGGCAGGCCAAGCACAACCACCCTCGATTCCGCGTAAGCATCATTTTTTACTATTCACATTTTCGTTCCTATAGCCCACAGTATAGCAATTTGGGTTCTAGGGATTCTGTACTAACCATTGAGACAATAGAAAGAAAAACATTCGATCCAGGGCAAGCACGGCAAGACACACTCGATCTGCTAGAACTAGTCGGTGTATGGGTGCCTTGCGTTTTTGGATTTGATAGCGTTATGTTAAAAGGGTGATTGGCATAGGAAAAACTGGGTAGGTTAAATCAGTATATATAGAGCTCTTCGCGGATATATTAACCCATGTCTTATACATGATTCTTTATGATGGTGATGAATAATTATGATAGAGTGACGGAAATGATGACCATTCTGATACGTGCCTCCTAATAAAAAAAAAACCATGAAAATTGGACCCAAGTTATGGGAGGATAGTGTCGTCTCCTGTCATGCGACATGCGTAAAATCAGGAGGTAGTTAAAAGGTATCATCTTCGCTGGCCATTTCATGCTTAGAAAATTAGTTGAACGAGTTATCCCCATCAGCAACAGGAAAAGCGGACAAGTCTCGCTGAGCCTAGGTATTAATCTATTTTACTGATTATCGTGACACACCATTCCTTCTCCTGCCACCGGATTTGCTTCTGTCGATATGATTCTTTAAGATATTCCTTGTGGTTACGAGACTTCGTTTCTGCTTCGACTTCGCCTTGCCTAGCGTCATCATGAAGTTCTTCTTACGTGCCTTCTCCTTATTAGTTGAAGATTTACCCTCCGCTTCCTTTTTAGATTTCCGTATAGCTTGTGTCGACTTATGCTCCTCACGATCCGGCTTGCCTTCTTTCGCTAGTGCTATTCGTTCTTCCTTGGTACTCTTGCGTAGCCTGGATGGCGCTTCGATCTGCTCTGCCGTCAACCCTTCGTCGACATGTCGGCCTTCCAGCTCCTTCTTGCGCTTGCTGCTGCCCATGGCTTTATCGACATTGGCTTCCATTCGTAATTCGCGAAGTTTGGCCAAATCAGCGGGTGTAAGAATCTGAGTCGTGGCTAATTTTATGAAATCGATAGCCTCGTTATCTGCGTTTTCTTTATCATCCTCCTCGGGGTCATCCGGATTGACCTTTTGCCTCTTGGCCTCTGGTTCGGGTTCTGCTTCATCTTCTGAATCGCTTACCCTAATCCATTCCCCAGAGTCGCTGCTATCTGTTGATGCAACTTCCCAATCGTCCGAATCCCAGCCGTTCTCTTCGTCTTCGCCCTTTTCGGCTCCTTCGGCTCGTTTCTGTTTCTTCTGCTCTTCCTTCCATTTCGCTAGAAGTTCGAGGCCTTCAATTTCTCCAACTTGCTCTTCACCGAACTTAGGCTGCTTCAAACTCCCGCTCCTGAGACCCATGGTCGCGTCCTTGCCACGATCTTTCTTCCTCAACATATCCGCGCCCTTTTCGCGGTACAGTGAAAGCAGACCCTTCGCAGCCATCATGACTCCTTTATCCTTGCTCTTCCTGTATTCAACTAAGTCCTGTAACAATGTTTCATTCATTGCTAGCGGTTGGCGAGCACATATCTCGCGGATTGCATTGAGACCTGCGGAGCAGACTTCTGATGCTGATGCTTCAGATACAAACTCGTTTGCGATCTTTTGTATCAATGGCTCGATTGCATCTGGGGGTACTAGATTGTGGGTCCCTTGAGCGAGCGACGCCAGGAAAGACGAGGCTGATTGCTGTCTAGGAGTGAGGTACTTGATGAACCAGGAGTAAAGAGAGATAACAGTCAACTTGTGCAGTCCAACCAGACGAGTAACAAGTTGCAAGACAAGAAGCTTACTCTCGAGAGAAAGTTTAGACTTGGAATTCTGAAGGTGTTTCTCGAATAAATTCTCGCTGAAGCCTTGAGGGTCTTGTAGTAGATGCAGTGCTGAAAAGTTAAGCGGATGAGGTGCATTCTTCTTGCGGTCCTGCTTCTTGACTTTGTCAACAGCCCTGTCGAGAGCCTTCTTCGATTTTTTCGTCTTCTTGTTGATCTCGACTAAGTGTTTAACCTTTTTAATATCGACCGTCTCCTCATCGCTACTTTCATCATCAAACTCTTCACGCTCTTTGTCCCCCCCCAGGAAAAATCTTACACCTCCCGCAATCACCTTCTCATTATCTGCCAGGCAAGCTTGGCGCATAATATCGACAGTTTTGGCGTCATTCCAGATTTGGCGCCGCCATAATTCCCGTACCAGTTTGACGGCCCATAAAGCTTTCGGAGAAGAGCGATCTGAAGTAACGAGGTTATAGAGAACGGTTTGCATAGTCCGGTTTACTCGATGGTTTTTTGTCTTTGTATTTGTGTTCCGTATGTCACTCAGTATCTTCTGGTAGAGGATCATTCGTAAGGATTTGGACGGAGTGCTGATGAGAATAGGAAATAGGGTGGTGAGGAGATAGTTGCTGTCAATAACATCTTTCCGTCGTAGTAATGTAAGGCTAGATACTATCTTCTCTCGTAGGGTAGGTTCCAATACGGCATGATGCTTGGTAAGTACATCTTTAAGGTCGTCAGGGAATGTCGCAGCTATCTGAGGATACAGCTCGGCGCAATGAGCAACTATCAACACTATGAGCTTAAGGATGTGGAATAGGTAGAGATCGCATACTCAGATCTATCTGCTCGCGAAAAGTTATGAGAGAGTTGGAGTCTGCGCCTACGGGAGCAGCCAGAAACTTCTCGTGCGCAGCATCGAACTGTTGCCAATTCTCAATGAACTCCTTCTCATATGCTCTATAGACGAACGGGTCAGACATGACATTATTAAAGCGGGAAAGATTGGTACCGTATGCATACTCTGGATCCTTGCGAATTTTATACTGAAGACCGGCAAGGTCTGCCTCGATCTTCTCGAGGGCTGCGACCTTTCTCTTGCCCATCTTGAAGCAAAATATCGAATACGGGCGGCGTGGGGTTGGCTAGAAAGGTGATGGATGCGAATTGTAGATTAAAAAATAATGTACCTAGCTCAAGTTATCGGTTATCGGTTATCGTTATCGTTATCTGTCGTTATCTACCTTGTTACATATCAGCGCTATGTAAGTGGAACCTTGTCAGGTAGGTACCTAGGTACCTATGTACACCTACCTCTGTACTTAATGGACTGGATCTTGAGAACTTACATCGTCTACAATAAGTCCTTGTATAAGACATTATTTACACCTCTTCCTTGCGTCGGCCTCTAATGCAAGCTTTCTTTCTAACATGGCGGTATGAAGCGTCTATCTCAGGCAATGGATACAAAACACCTACTCTCCTTTCACATTTTACTATAAGTTCTCGCAGTCACTGTTTTCCTCCAATTCGGGTAAGATTCCCTAAACAAATCATGATATGATTAATGGTTAGCGGCTATGCTCTAGCTTCGCGCCTAAAACGTTCCCTACCGAATAGTTCCGTTCTACTTCTTGAGGCTAGCCAGGACTCGGGCCTAGAACACGATGTGGTCTCAACATTTGAAGCCTTTTCTCTACAAGGTGGTGATCTAGACTGGCAATCCTAAACTGTCGCGACGCTGTCTATAGTGGGTCGTGTATATATGTGCTTTAACGTATGGTAAGACGCTTGGTGGTGGCAGCGTACTTCACGGTGTGCGGCGTCTACTTAGAGTCATGCTTAGTACAGAAGCTTTGAAGGACTATATCGAGTCCGAGCTACCACTGCCAGAGCCGTCAGCGCCGCTCACTTCCACGTTATGAGTAGCTGTGCCATGAGAAAGATTGTGGATGGTAATCTTAGGGTCAAGGGCACCCAAGGTCTTAGGATCTGCGAAGCTAGCGTTTTCCCGAACTCGGTGGGAGAACGTCCTATGGCGAGCGTGTACGGCGTTGCGGAACAAGCTGCTGACATTATTGCTGCAAACGCTTGAATGCAGGATGGTGAATCTCTGATGATATCCACGTGAAAGATATATGCCAAACTACCCAAGATGGGATCCTGGTTTGTGGAACTCTTGGGAAGGCATCGAATATAACAGGATTATTATATACCCCCTATACGCATCCACAATTGTCAGTCTATACTATATTAAGCCATTTATGAATTACACTGACTCCCAGTATAGATGAGCATATCTCCCGAAGCCCTTAGCACGTAAAGATACAAGCCTGTCATTGTAGGTCGAACCACTGATTGAGTATGTTGTTAGGGTCATATTGCTTCTTGAGCTGCCGAAGCCTAGTTGTGCTATCATGGTAAACGACATCGTTAGCTTCATCTCCATATGCGAAATTGACGTATCTAGGGCTGAGTGTCAGCAGCGAAAACCGGTACTATTCAAGATTGAAGAGGAATGCTTACGTGCGGTTAGTCGGTAGGTCATTATCCGCCCGCCATAAGTCACGCAGCTTGGAGCCTAACGCCTCAGCTGTACTGTCGAGGGTCGGGTCCGGGTACCAAGCAATGATAAATGCGTTAAAGCGGACGTCACGATTCGGAAACGATGCCGAGTCCGAAGCGAGCGACTGCGCCTTGTCAAGGGAGTAGCACTCAACGATGACAGAGGTAGAACCTGTGTCAGGATTCTTGAGAAACTCAGTGAATTCGGCCCAGACCTGACGCCATGTCGATGGGACCATACGGTCAAAGCCGGCGGCGTACGTAGGCTTGCGCTCTCCGTTGACACAAAAGCCGTCTGCTCCCGCATTCCACTGGTTCTGCGGCAGTACCGCCGTCGTGTCTTTGTAGGGCCCAATATCCAGGATTGGCTTAAATGCTGTACGGCCGTCCGCCTCCGTGCCGTAGTAGAAGACCGCCACAAGCACCGTTGGTGTATAGTCCGGGGCCCCTGTCGTCGCGAAATACATAAATATGGTCATATGTGCCTCCAGCCTTAGATCCTCAATGCCCTGCACGATCTGCTCGATCTTATCTTCAGTGAAGTATAACCCACCTACCCAAGCCATATTCTGTTCCCGCGGCAGGGGTGTCGTCTTACTCATGATAGAAGTAACAACACCGAAGTTGGGGCCCGCGCCACGGAGAGCCCACCAGAGATCTTCATGCTCCGGGTCCACCGTAACGAGGCTCCCGTTTGCTAGCACGACGTTTATGGAGAGGTAATTGTCGACACTGAAGCCATAGAGACCCATCAAGTTACCGTACCCTCCTCCGAGCCCCGCGCCGAGATATCCAACGCAGTTACAATTACCTGTTAGAAGTTGAGCATCATTGTTATATGCTGCCTCGATAACTTCCTGTATGCTCGCACCTCCTCCAATACGCGCCTGTGTTTTATCACTGTTAAAGACAACTGTGTTGAGGCCGCGGAGGTTGATCATAAGACCATCTTCGCCTAGGTGCCACGAGCTACTCCAGCCGTGGCCTCCATTCTGAGCGAAGAAGGGAATGTTCTTCTCAAGGCAATATTGGACCTATAAGATATCAGCGCCATCCTCTGGTGATGTGATACAGGGCGTAACCGACAGTCGCCTCCACATCAGCTTCGGTTGCGACAGATACGATGGTACCAGGCTGGGGAGCATGAAACTCGCTCCAACGCGGCGTTATGGAGGCATCGTGGGAGATAGTTGCACCTGATGAGAGTAGCCCCTTCAAATCATCATCGATTGACCTAGAAACACTTATGCCGGCGTTACAGACGCCAATACAGGCTAGGAGGCCAAATACTCGTATATGAGATCGCATTTTGACCTGGCCAGAAGCTAGTTGGCGTAGCTAAATCTAGAATACACATCTAGAAGCGCATATTTGGATATGGGACGAGCCCCCTCATAAAAGGTATACACGGTGAGGTGTATCCCAGTTTACAGTCGCTACGGTAGGAGCTAAGGGTTGATATGCATATACTGTTGCGAGTACATAATACACCTTGACTTCCCGGGTATACTATGCGCGAAGCCTATATCTCCGCTTTGCTCCCTATCAATGAGTCGATATTAGATCCATTAGGGTTGCCTAGGCACCTACCTAGGTAGCTTTCCATCTGTAATACTACCGCCTTACATCATAGCTTTGTTCATTTAGCGAAAACTAATAGATATTTACCAGGATCACAGAGGCATAAGATTGATGATTCAACTGATATCAGAGGACTCAGGAGTCGGAATAGAATTACACACCCAGGTGAATCAGCATTTATTACGGACCCTTTAAGTGGCATGGTAAGCGAATTGTAACCAAGGGTTCCGAAGTCAACGCAAGCGGAAACTATAGCTCATCTCAATCCCATCGTTGCGCGTCGTGTAAGCCACGCTACCTCTTCGAGAGTAGTCGCGAGATGCATTCAGCTCCCCATGGGGACTCAGTGCCACAGCGCTAACAAAGCGGTGGCGAATTTCTTAACTTGCAAGCTGCACCTTGGGCACTCTGAGGAAAGGATCTACATCTGTATTGCCTGCTTCTAGTAGGATAGCTCGGAAGTGGTCGATAAATAGGAATGCAAGTTGCTCTCTTAGGGGTAGAGATCAATATTTACGACACTAACACCGCTTTCGGTATCTCGTTGACCCCATATGTCCGACTACCTATGATATCGAAAACACACGTTGTATGAAAATTGCCTTTGATATTTTACTAGTTATCGTAGTAAGTAAACTCCGAAGTCAAGACAGTAATAATCCATTGAGCTTGACCCAGCGGATACATGCCATTATGTATGGGTCAGCCATATAAAGCAATGGCGGGGGTGGCTTATACGGGTCTATGATCTTAAGTACTAGGTTAAGGAGTTGCTTTCCGACTACTCGGTTCCCGTCGTGATACTACTTGCAAGGGCCCGTTCCCGTGCCGGCACGGTCCTACCCGCCCAAGGACCTTGGTGCCCCTATATCCCCCCATTTTCTCATCCTGGATGATCTCAAAAAGTCCCACTTGCGAAGGATTCGAGCTGGGATTTAACTACACCCCTCCATGATTATGTATATGTAGTACGCAAGACTTCATTAAGAAAGAGAAAATAGTCCGTGCGGTGTTAAGCTACCTAGGTACCTAGGTAGGTAACCAATTATATTTACTATTCGTAGCTTTAGAGTCTAATATAGGGAGAATAACGCCAGGCTTCGCGTATTGGGCGGCGCGACTATGCTTTCGTTTGTATCGCCATAACTTAAGTATAGTAAGATTTGGAAGCGCCATAGCCAGGTCCTAGTGGTATGTAGCCCAAGGTAATCAGCTGCGGGGTGGACCAGCCACCAGGGCAAGGCACTCGGAGAACTTCGGGGCGTGTTTTGGCTGACGACTCCAAGTTCTGAGATGACTACGTCCCAATACGACTACATTACAGCGCTGCGTTCTACAAAGAGAACTACAATCACTATATTGCCTACCCATCTTGATAGGAAACCGCGCATGATGTCAAACTGATGTCCCTTTATCTCCTAGATGTGAGGCGGATATGGTTGGGCCCTGGGGAACTAGCAATCCTGTTACTATCTATAGGTACCTAAATATCTTATTGTAGTAACTGGTATGTAAATGCTATAAACTCTTTCCTGTCTACCTATCCAAATGCTTTCGAATTTGATTCGCTTTATTTATTACAGTGAGTGTGACCGCACCGTAGGATTAAGCTAATACCAGCTTATATCCCCATGTTGCAGTTACATAGATCAAATCTCGGGGATGAACATAGACCTTAATAGCAACCCCTTCTTTTCATTATATCCTTAAGATATTCCTCAAAGGGCCATATCATTATACATTATCATTTTCCTATCGTCTCCGCGGGTTGGCTGCCCATATAAACACTGCGCTCGACAGTAATTCCATGATTCAAAGGAAGTTGCTCATTGGAGCGGTTACTCTGAGCATTGATTTCTACATCCACTGTAGGTAAACCATCGGTGAGCCTTATATTATCCTTGTAGTCCATGTCAGACCCTAAAGGGTACTCCCGCTTATTACTGCCTATACCGCTACTGCCATGATTACGTGCATAATAAGAGCTCTGGTTCCTCTGCTTAATCGGACGGCCGCGAAGCAGGAGCCAGATTGGCCGATAAGTTGGAAGACAAGCGCTAAGAACTGCAGTAGATAGCTCAATAACCGCCCAGAAGAAGACCGGCGAGGTATAGTCTGCATGAAATCAGCCGCCAGGGGCATTAGGAGGTAGGTATGTGATGCTACATGGACAAGGTACCGTACAGGTCTCATCATTATAATGATGTTCTAGGCTCTCACCCACGTGAACATAGATTAGCGCACGGGTGAGGCTGAATGCACATACTCTATAGCATAATTAGTGCTAGGTATACTATCATATATTGAATGAGAGACGTAGGAGGGAAAACGTACGTGGCACCCAGCAAGAACATGGCCAATACTCCCAACTTCTGAGTCCAGGGTAAATGTAACTTGAGAACCATCGGTACCGGCATGCTGAGAATAACCACATCTATGATAATATCTGAAATGGCCATGGCGTACCACAGCGCGAGCCCGTCCACGCAGTCATTGTGATAAAAGAACTCGATGAATGGAGTTATCGGATAGCAGGTGAAGAGGTTAGCGAAAAAGAACGAGACCGTCCAGCCGATAACGAGGCCCAGCACTACTTTTAAGGCGATCTCGAACGGCCTACCGAAAAAGATGTTCATGTAGAAAACCAGGATGGATGATTTCACAAATCCAAGGCCCACGGTTGAGAGGATGTTCACCGCAAGCTTGCACTATCACACATAAAATGTTGGCACCAGCTCTCAATAACCATTTCCAAAGCTGACTCTTGACATACTTTCTCGTAAATAGCAAATCGACGGTCGTCAAGGATCGGTTGCCCATCGAGAGTAGTTGATTGATGTTGGCCGAGTTGGCCATCAACGGCGGCAACTAGCTGCACAGAGGCACAACCAATAGCAACTGCCTATACCAGACAATCAATCAGATATGTCGATAGAAGTGCGATTTCGATGTTACATACCATTGCAGCAATAGCCAAATAATCGTCTAGTTTGATGCCTTTTTGGCTAAGGAACTTGGCCCACAGCCGCAGGGCGACGGCAACGATGGGCAATATCATGAAAGCGACCCCGACGCCAATCATCTGGCCTCGGGTGTAGTTGTCTGCAATATCTTCTACGGCTCCCATAGTTGAGTGCGCCTTTGCGCGAGCGCGCAAATGGGCTGAGAAAAGAAATGGTGTTGATGAGAGGATAAGCAGTAAGGCTGCTCACAGGTCACGGGCTGTCTCTAATACTAGTAATGGATGTAGTATATGCCTGCTATGCCCATGGTTCTATAATATACATGGCGTTCGCCTCCGAGATCCATTGTCGTACGCCATGCATTGGATGTCTTAGTGTGGGCATTACGGGTGGTCCATCGATCTAAAGCAAATATAAGAAAACAGCAATACTACCATCCATCTCTTTTGGCATAAGATCCCTACTGTCGTCCCGAAGGGTTATAATGATCGCGGATAGAGCAATTTTAGGTAGCCAACTTGCGTTCGTACGGACACTACATACATCTTTATGACCACAGAAATACAAGATAAACAAGCAGGCCAAACACAGATTTGTGATACCAGATCCGGCATGCTCCAAACCCCTGCCTCTGGCATATACTACTGGTGCATTAATAAATGACCCAGGGCTGTATGGCCTCGGATAGTGTACCAGCTCGAATTGACCAATTGCCGTTTCAACGGAGTTCCAGTATATGCTTTTTATAGATTGCCAACTGTACCAGCAGATAAAAAAGTAAGATCCTCCAAGGTGAGTTGCTTAATGATCTTGATTATCCATGCAATACAACTTTGAGATCCAAGACATCTAAATATAAGGCTTAGGTACCTAGGTACCTATTTAGTATTCTATGTATAATCTTGAAAAGGGCCGTCATGTTATTAGATCTGACTTCACTTGCAATGGAACAAATGATATCAATCTACAACTACCTTCTAATATCCAAAAACCTACTTCAATATTTATGTAGTCCCGGTAGAGCTTGTGGGGGGCTAGATATAAAGTAGCAGTATTGAGCCAATAACAGTTCTACCTGCCCGAAGAATCTGTAAATATATGCAGTCATCAAGCCTCCCTAGCTCAATTGGTTGATATTTGAAGCTTGTGCATAGATGTTACTTCCATTTGCATCAAGTAATACCTGCGGACATTGTATAATAGATGCAAATAACGTCATACGAGGGCGCAACTGCTCGGGTGTTGTTAGAATTACATGTTAGAAATATCAACAGACGCTCGCGCCAAGCTTGCATTAAGCTGCTATCAAGATATAGTACCTATTATATGTCTTTTAACTCTAGCACACTAATGAGACTTATATAATTCCCTTACTGATAAGTTGTCTTGGCTTTTGTTCGTAAGTTAGGTAGGTACCTAAAGTGAAAACTGGCTGTGGTTCTATGTCCAGGTAGGTAGGTAGGTACCTATCACCGGATTGGACTGGTCAGAGGAAGCAATAAGCCCCCTTCATCGGTTGCGACGTGGTACGCGGAGTTTTATAGATGGGTATTTAGATTAAAAACTAAAATAGAGTAGTCGGTATGTTGAAGATGAACACCGTTCTATATTCAAAATAGGCTGAGCCGGTAGCCTGCATATAGGTAGAGACGTCAACCAACAAATTAAATAATGTTTTAGGGTCAGACAACCTGCATCAGTACCTGCCTACCTACCTTAACCTACCCACCTCGGCGCCGAGGTATGAATGCCCACATAATGTATACCATAGCGAAGCTTCAGGTAGCTAAGAAAGGCTGAAGTAGCGGGATAAAACGACCTGCTAGTCTCGGCCTTTCCCACCGATGAAATTATAGACTTTAGCTTAAACACATTATCGAATAACTAACTATGAACGATTCTAGTCCCGAGGAACTTGAAGCACTACTCAATGGGCCGGCACTATCCCCTCCCGCCGGGATTATCCCACAGTTCGACAACCCGCCCAGTCATAGGACCTTATCAATAGCTATACCCACTATCTGTCTACTACTGTCTACGACTTTAGTAGCTATGCGTCTATACACAAGAGTTAGAATCATTTGCCAGGTGGATATTACGGATTGTCAGTAACTTCGCTTGGAATATTAATCGGTGACTAACCAGAATAGATTCTCTATTTCTTGGCTGGGTACTACCAATTTCTTCTTCTTATATATTTCCTCACTGATACTATTAGGCTTTATACATAGGAGAAGTCGTGTGTGCATTTCTCGCTGTCAAACATGCACCTGGTGTACACCAGTGGAACGTCCGACTGAAAGATTTAGGACCATTTCTCTATGTCAGTTCCCCGAAGAGTCAATTTCACTTTTCTTCCCCTGAAATGCCTAGAGAAGATTTTAAATACGCCAAGACTAACGTTTGAATGCCCAGTATTTCCATGTTGCGTCTGTCCTATTCGGTTTATGCATGCTTTTAATCAAGTTTTCGATATTGATGCAATACATAAGGATATTTATGCCTATCAAAAAGCCAAAGGCATTATATTGGACCACGGTATTCGTAATTGCAGCCAATTTCGTCCACTACTTCATCAGTATATTCATAGAAATATTTTCTTGCCGACCAATTGCTAAAGCATGGGATCCGTTGATTACATGGGGCAGTTGTATTAATATAAAGGATCTAATTAGCGCGTCAGCCAGCATAAACACGGCATCAGATATAGTTATTCTGATCCTACCGCAAGCCGTAATTTGGCGGTTGAAACTCTCCTGGAAGGAGAAGGCTGGAATTTCAATCATTTTCTTGATAGCTATTTTGTAAGTCGATATTTGACCTCAAACAATACTTCCCTAGATACCTACCTACTAATGAGCTTAGTGCATGTGCATCTTCAACCATCTGCGTAATTTACTCTGTTGTACTTCAACGTCAATCCGACAATACCTACTACATGTGGTTTACGGGCCTTTGGACCTTGCTGGAGGTAGTAGCTGGCTTTGCTGTAGGATGCCTGCCAGTGGCAAAAGCATTCGTCAAAAACTTACCTAAAATCGGGATTTTCTCTAGCATTCCGTCATCTACCACGCCGGTTACAAGTCTGTCAATGCTACCAAGTTATAGGAGTAACATAAGATATGGGCTAGAGAGTCAAGAAAGTAACCCAGCAACTAATCTAAACCATGACAACCCATTGTTTACGGCACATGGGATAGCCGATTTGACGAGCTTGCCCGACTTGGATTTGGCTCGCAACCATCGAATGAACGAGCCAGAGGCTATTGAACAGGTGTTTGGGGGAAGCCCTCTGAGCGCTAAATCCCCTCTCGATTCTCTTTAGTCTTATTACATGGCTAAGCCATTATATATCTGCTAGACGGCTTGGGTTAGATAGACATCTTGGCTTTTCAATAAATATCTTGGGTTAGAGTCTCAATAGTTCCGGCATGAATATTATAGTATTCGAAACTATGGTACCTAATTACTAGAGTTCCGGAGGGTCATCTGGTGCCAGTTTACCAGGTCGTTAAAACACTAACGGAAAATGACAGCCTTTGTATTATTAGTGCCTGAGACGAAGAGATCACTGCCACGAAGTAGACCTAGGATGCATGGGAGTAATTCTTTGTTCCATAAAGAACCTATCCCTAAATTGCGAAACCTGTGACTACGTGGACATCTAATACAAGCTACTGAAAGCCTTCCATAATCTAAACGCTTTCTCGAGAGTCCTAAAAGCTATCTTAGATGAAAATTTAGTTCAGATTATACCATTGCCTCCCTATCCATCCCATCATCATGATAGGCATGTCCTTAATTACTAGCGAGACAGAGTCATATAATTAATACTTAATTAAATGATGTGCCATGTGTCTGGCAATTGAAAACACACCACCTCACTTCATAAGCAAATCTTACTTTGATCCTTTGTCCCTTGTGACGATGACCTTATATCCCATAGTTTTGCCTTATCTAGTAGCTGCTATAAGACGATGCCGAAGCTGCTGTTATTCCATTGATGGCGCCATAGCTTCAGCGGATAGACTTCAAATACAGGCGTCGGATATACAGGTTGCTAACATGTCGTCCAGTAGACTGGCTCAAATCCCCACGCCGACAGCACTAAACCAATGTAGAGTTTGTGATAAAGTCTTAAGCACGGCGAGCCACTTGAAACGGCACAAGGACACTGTCCATCGGAGAGAAAGCGATCCAGTATACCGATGCCGGTGTGGATACGTCTCTCCTCGAAGGGACGGCTACCTTTGCCATATTACATGTTGTCGTAAACCGACTCGTGAACCGTACTATTATTGCAAATGTAATAATTCTTCCGCCTGTAGGGATGAGCATCTATCCCATATAGCTTCCTGCCACCCATCCCGTAGCTCAGTTGGCCGCCGCCTCCGATTCTCTAAGACTAAGACGATGCAGGACGCAGAATTTCCCCCTTTCGCCTTCTTCCATGATTTCCACATGGTAAATATATCCTATGGTAGATAGCATGCACTTGGGTCTCTTGGGCTCTATTATGGCCATTAATAAAATAGAGTACACACAACTAATATCCCTCCTCGTATTTTCGTATGATGTGACACTGGGGAATCATAGATCGATGTGTTAGGTACGGGTAGGCACCGGGAAACTAGGCCTCAATAACACAGAAGGATTTTTAGATATGTCTTATTTTCTACACAAAAACACATTGTAGACAGTCTGCATTACATACATCTCTCAATTATTCGGTCCCCAATCATATAGTCCATCCTTTATCATTATCTATCTCACACTCTCTTCTAACTTCTAACTTCTAAATGTGTGCTTCTTGTTTTTCGATTTATACGGAACGGGATGTCGCTCCGGCGTCTCTTAAAATGTCATCCGTCGCTTTTTCCGCAAGCACTTAAAAATCAAGTGTCAGCAACCACTACTACAACTCATAGAACCCACGAGATTGATATGTGCTCCAGGGGACCCCGACAAGTAACTCTACTCGGCGGTCCCGAGCCTTGGAATAGGCTGAAAGGGGGTTTTTAGATTTTACTTACTGAAGACTGGGCAGACGGGGAATGCCCCGGGAACAGCGGGAAAAGAAGATGCGTCGACGACGCGCAGGTTCTTTATGCCATGGACCCTAAACTTCGAGTCTAACACCGCTAGCCTGTCGTCCGCAGGTCCGATCCCGCACGTGCTTGAGGCGTGGTGCGAGTAGGTTTGCAGTTTCAAGAACTCCTTCTGCGCTGCGTCTGTGCAGTTCTGGTTTATGCCTGGGCATGGGTGCTTTTCATTAAAGGGGCCGATGGGCTCGCCGACTGACGTGACTTTGGCAACGAGAGTCAGCAAGTACTTCTTCTAGTAGGAAGTCCCAAATACGAAGGTATGCTAAATAGGGATAAAGGGATAGGCTTGGATGTTACGTACTGGCCTTCCGGAACGTCTTTGCCGCGTCCAGCATCTCAGTCAGATCTTCATCCCCGCCATGCTCGAAGAACTTGAAGTTAATCTCCGGCGGCTCCTGCGGGTCATTCGAGCGCAGGTGGACATATCCAGCTTGCGATCGCGGGTTCATATGTACGAATGCGCATTCGTACTGTGACGGGCCATACTCAGTCGGGTAGCCAGGCCAGAACCCTTCAAAAGAGAAGGACTTGCACCAGCCATATATGTTACGGTTCTTGCGTGCCGTAGGTGTCTTAAGTTGCACTGCGATCGGGCCCGACGACCCGTTCAACGGCTTACTAGCCAGCGCCAGCACCCCTCCTTCATAGTTATCTGCGAGTTTCTCGCCCACACCGGGAAGGTCTTTTATGACGGGAATGCCGAACTTTTCGAGCTCTTCGGCTGGCCCGATGCCGCTAAGCTTAAGGATTTGCGGCGTGTTAAATGCGCCTCCGGAGACAATAACTTCCCTCTTAGCGAATATCTGGACAGCCTCTCCCTTGGTACCGTTGTAGCGTGGATCGGCTTTGTACAGAGACTGGCCACGGAGGACTTCAACACCGATTGCAGTTGGCTCCTCGGAATCTTCCGAAAAGAGGACCTTGGTAACGAGACTCCGGAGCTGAACGGTTAAGGGGTACTCGGCTGGATCATCTAAGGTTGCCCGGACATATGTGTTAGTACCAACGCGATGTCCGGTAGGATCAGCGTGGCTAGCGAGTCCGAAGACACCCGTGGACTGGTCTCGGTCTGGATCCAATGCGTTAATGTCCCGGGTTACGCCGCCACCCGTCACCTTAATGATACTACTTGCGATGTCCCGCACGTCAGATGACTGCTGCATGAAGGCAGGGTCGCTAATCGTGAGATTGAGGTATCCGGTGTATCCATGTCCGGGAGTTTCAGGCGGTACGTATTGAGCTGTTTCTATCCTCTCGAAGTACTGTCGCATATTCTTCGCTAGCCATGTGTCGTCTCCAGTGCTCTCGGCGATCGCATTCCAGTCATCGTCGGAGGGGAGCGCACAGACACCACCGTTATGCACTGTTAAGAGTGTCAATTAACATTTCTTTCCTGTAAACTCTTGGGAAATTCGTTCGGGGATTCCAGACTCTTAGGATAGATCACCAGGGGGAAAGGAGCAAAAGAGGAAAGGGGTAAAAAGAACTTTGATATTACATACTAGCGCAACCTCCGAGTGTCGCTGAACGTGGGTAATAAATGCCTAGTCGTTCAGATCCATCTGGAGGTTCAAGGCCAACATAGAAAGATCCGTCAGGTTTGCGCCACGTCGTATGCTCATACTTGCCCTCACGCGCCTCGTCCGAAGAGTGCTTGACAAAGAAGTCCCATCGTGATTTCTCATCGTTCGCCGCAAGGTTGAAGTTGATCATCTCTGAATAGTTCTTGTTGTTCCCTAGGTCATCACCTGCCTCTAGTAGCAACGTCGGGTAACCCGCTCGCGCGAGATTAGCCGCGAGTGGTGCGCCTCCGGGACCTGAACCCACAACGATATAGTCATAGGTAGCTACTGTCTGCGCGATAACCCTCGTGGCGGCAAATAGCCCTAATGCAAAGAGTTGGCCCGCCATGTCGCTTCTCTAGGTAGGCTCCAGCCCAATTCTGTACCTCAAATACCCTTAACGTTCTTACGAACACCGGAGTAGGTGACCAGGCCATCCTTTATACCAACAATGTGAGCCCTCCCTAGTACAATCATCGCTTCTTGGGGAAATCCAAATTTTATGTCCCTTGTCACCTCCGGTGCGGAGTAGCTCATAGCCATATACCCAATGAAACACATCGACATACGAGCAGCTCGGCGCGGCGCGTGTGATGATAGCTACGGTTAACTCTGGCTAAATGGATAGTTGGAGAAAGGCCTTGGGGGTCCGTGGAACATCAGATATCGGGATCTTGGCGGCGCATTGCATTATTATCCGGCAGACGAGAGCCGCCGCGGTTGGTTGGGAATTCATAGAGCAACGTATATAGAGAGAAGATATAATTCTTATCCATCCAAACCGCTTGTACGTTCCGGAGATCATCTACGAAGTTAGCACATATTGGATTACACGATAGATTGATAATCGACGACACCGGTCTAGCCCCTATATTTGCCCCTTTTCTATTAATACGCTTCTTTACCCAGTTCCAACGACCGGGCCAACACAGGTCTAACCTACTGATCTCTTTACTCCCGCCATGTCGGGTAAGTTCTACGCGGAATATCTGCCAAGGCTAGGTAGATAGGGGTGCTTCGCTCAATATAAAACCAGCTCGTTGAGACTGACCGCAATCGTACAAATATGTACTAGTGGCCGAAAGACGGACCTTGGCGGTTGGCTCTTCTCTACCCGGATCCGTATTAAGGCCCGATGATTAGCAAGACCGGCTAGCCTATCATTTATTGCAAGGCCAAGGAACTTTGACTAATAGCGTAAAGGATGAGAGGCAGTTGTAAGCAGGAAAGAACTTGGTAGAAAATCCGAATGTACCTAATTTTCATGAGTGTTTTTCCCCCTTTTCTTCTCTTTTTTTCTTTCTTTCTTTGAATGGCGCGCTTCAACCAAAAGGGAATTCTCTTACGGAAAAATATGACCGCGCATCCATACCGCGATGTAACCAATTTCTCACATCTCTCTCCACCCGGAACCACCATGCAGATGGCTCTATTCGACACCGAGACGTATTCTCTAGCTCTCTATTAGTTTATAAACCTCCCGATTATGGGACCACTGACGCGTTGGCCCCGTGGTAAAGACGAATCTCAAGACTATCTTACCTTTGACCGTCGCCTAGGGCTACTTCCATGCCTTGCATCCTGCGTAGAACCTCTTACATAGACTGAGAACCCGAGAACCAAACTAGCAAATTCAGTGGAGATTTCTGTCACCTAATCGTGGGGAAGCCATGTTACGAGCGACTTGCAGGTTTGGAGATGGGTCCGTCTCTGTTCGATGTGGCATGAACATTACTACTTCTACTAGATTGGAACACCGAGTACCAGTGATTGACTTCATGAATGACTTCTAGTGTTAAGTAATAGCTCTGGGCAAGGGATTCAGTTCTGCAATTTAATTCTATAATTTAGCGGCGAGGCCAAGAGAACTAAGCGCATTTTAATCTTAAGGTCAGTTAAAAAAGGGATTATATACATAGTAGCGATACTCTGTTTAACATGCTGCATTAGTGCATCGCGGCCTTTGCCGTCGCTACTACGATGCACTAAAGCTTCTTCAATAGAAATTGCAGTATTGCCGTAGAGACAAGCTTTGACAAGACGCCCGACAGGGAATATGAAACCGCGTAAGCACGTTATAATAACAACTCCTTCCATGTCATTGATATTACTGATAGGATGAAGGGCATGCAAAAGCGAATCCTATCACCGTATTTGCCTATATATATCTGCGCAAGGAGTACGGCACTGTCTGTGCCGTATTTCCCCACAATGATTGTCCCCAAAGCTACCAGGATGTACGTCCGCATTGAGTTTGCACGCCCTGTTTAAGAGTTGATGGCTAAGCGAATAGGATGGCGTATTTCCTGAAAGAAGATTAAATTCGCCATACATGGAATGGCAAATAAATGATATTAGCGTAAATAAGTGTCCCCTAGGTTAAGAAGTTGATGGATCCTCATACATGAGACCGCGCCAACCTTCGTAGTGACCGACGATGGGGCATGTGGATTCTTTGATATCGGAGACATTCTCGCCAAGAAGAAGCTCGGATTTCATAAGAGACAATGCCTTTCCTTTTAGATTAAACGCCCACATAATTCCCCGTATATATCTACAATAGATCTGGCTTAAGATGTTACGATGCATAAATAATGTAGATGTAATTGGGGGTAACAGGGCGAATGGGTTCTTATTCACGTTAGCAAACCGCAAACCGCAAACCGCCCCATCCGCTCACCCATCCACTCATCCAGCCACCTCTCTGCATATCATAGAGGGGCTATAAGGGTAACCCCAGTTACTCCGTATTATGGAATGAGATTAGAAAGATAGGCTATGAGCGGAGACCCCTTTTCGACATTCTTACTATGTACCATTACCAACATAATCATCTGAGCAATGACATTGCATTTATCATTCATGTCTTACTCGAATGCTGCGTGTCATCGGTCCGAGTGCGAGGATTCTCGTGTCCGTTTATGGCCATCAGCGACTCGTCGGTGTTCATATGTGTAGGTAGGTAGGTATTTATTGTACATATATTTATTGTATGATGGATGACTCTCACACTTACATTCCCATATTTTGACCCGACCGTTTCCGAGATTCTATTGTGTAATCTGGAGAAGAGCTTCACCCCCTCTCGAACTCTTCAGGACTCATGAGACAATCGGATTGAGCGGCTCCATGCGTAGTGCAACCCTCCACAGTTGCCCCGGGATCCCGAGTCGCAGAATCAGATGATGACATAACGCATACAACTCTACCACCCAGTCTGCCACTCCAGTCTCCCACTCAGAGCGGGTTTAAATGAAGGTGGTGTGAGGGAGGTAGGAATGCGGCGTAAGCCACAACCGTGAGCCTCCATGTGGATGAGATCCATTTCGAGTCCGGTTCGGAACGAGTTGCCAACAATGGGTTACGAGGGCAAACCGAAAATGGACAGTGTCTCAGACATTCTGACATTTTAACTCTTTTTTAAAAGCTTCGGCGCCTGCGTCGGCGGTGAAGGAGTCGCCGCAAGCGGATCTGGTCTGGCCAATAGCATATCTCCGAGTGCCTAGATCGGCAAGACTAAGAAATCTCTTCTTTTTCTAGAAGGTCCACGGATGTACTGGTATGTCTGGTATGCTTGGTATGCTTAGACCAGGGGGGGTCATGGTGACGTCCATGGCTCGAGGTACTAGCGTCGGTAGCTGGCCGAGGCAACCTTGGCGAATGATATATTTTTGTTCTGCCTGTGGGCGAATGAGAGAACCCCCATATTGGAAGGTCACGGTGCTTTGATTATTACGGGGTCCGTCATCACTGCTTAAACCACGCGAGACCCTAGGACCACTTCTCGGTATCCTGGGATGTCGACCGCTGTTGGGCACTGAGCCACCATCTCGACGGCGAAACGTAATGTAATCTCGTCGATCATTAGGGCTTTCGTCACAGAGATAGCCGGAAACGCCGGCGTGATTGGTCTACTGGACCATACCTGGGCCATACTGGGCCATATCCACAATGGGGCAACCCCATCTGCCCATGGATGGTTCGTGTACATACACTACGAACATGGTTTCTCGGTGGAAGTCAATATTTACCCACCTGACTACTTGCCTAGTGCAGCTCGTTTCTCGGTCTTTTATAATAAACCCTAGGAGCCCGCGCGTTTTAGAGTTTTGGTCTTGATTCTTCACCCGGGCGCTTTGCTTCTCTGGACGAAATCTCCCGCCATCAACCTTGCCCTCAGCCATCACCTCAATCTCATCTGTGCCAACGACAACTTCATCTAGGACGACACGGCGGTTAGCTAGATCTCACGGACACGATGGCAGACAAGATGGCGGATACGAAGAACGAGAAGATGTTTGATTCGGACACGCCTTCGGGGCAAGAGCTGGGGTCCAGCACTGAGGTGGTTGGCCAAGTTAGCGACATCTCGGCCTTCGAGGCGCAAAAAGTAGCCATGGGCAACGCTCACTTCAACAGGTTAGGATGGAAGCGACTCACAGTAGTGCTCATCGTAGAGGCCATCGCGCTCGGCAGTCTGAGTATGCCTGCAGCATTCGCTACCTTGGGAATGGTGGCTGGCGTCATCTTGAGTATTGGCCTCGGTCTCATAGCCATCTACACCAGTTACGTCGTCGGCCAGGTCAAGATAAAATTCCCCGAGGTACAGCACTACGCGGATGCCGGTCGTCTGATAATGGGTAGATTTGGCTATGAACTGATCGGCGGCATGTTCGTATTGCAACTGATATTCCTTGTCGGATCTCATTGTCTGACGGGTACTATCGCATTCATGAACATCACCAGCAATGGCGCCTGTTCATTAGTCTTCGGTGTCGTCTCGGCCATCATTCTCCTGCTTCTCGCTATCCCACCCTCTTTTGCCGAGGTAGCTATTCTGGGTTACATCGACTTCGTTTCTATCATGGCCGCTATCTTTGTCACGATCATTGCGACAGGTGTGCAACGGTCAGATGCCGGAATCCCCTCGGATTGGTCCGCGTGGCCGAAGGAGAACATTACCTTTACTGAGGCTTTTATTGCCATCACGAACATCGTCTTTGCCTACAGTTTCGCCATCTGCCAATTCTCCTTCATGGATGAAATGCACACCCCTAAACACTTCGTTAAATCCATCTGGGCGCTCGGCCTGATTGAGATCGTGATTTACACACTGACCGGAGCATTGATCTTCTGCTTCGTCGGCCAGGGTGTCAAGTCTCCTTCTCTTCTATCGGCTGGAGACTTAGTTTCCAAGATTGCCTTCGGTATCGCGCTACCCGTTATCTTCATCTCCGGGTCTATCAACGGTACCGTCGTCGGCCGATACATTCACGGTCGTGTTTACAAGGACTCGGTCACCCGTTTCATCAATACCACCAAAGGCTGGAGCACGTGGCTGGGGCTCATCACCCTCATTACCATTATTGCGTGGGTTATCGCAGAGGCCATCCCCTTCTTTTCCGATCTCTTGGCCATCTCTTCGGCGCTGTTCATCTCCGGGTTTACCTTCTACTTCCCTGCCGTTTTCTGGTTCATGCTTATCAAGCAGGGCAAGTGGCACGCAAGGGAGAACATTTTAAAGAGTATCCTCAACGGCTTGGTGTTCATTATCGGGATGGTTGTGCTAGTTGGTGGCACGTACGCTAGCATTGTCGATATCGTAAGTCACCCGCTCATGGCTTATTACCTTCTATTTATTTTAGACCATTAACTAACACCTTACAGATTGACGGATATAGCAAGGGCAAAGTTCGAGGTGCCTTCACTTGCGCTCCATTCGAGTAAGGGAAAGCTTAAAAAGACAAAAATTTCTTTATTTTCAGTTATGCTCCCTATTTGAAAGCTCGAAGTCACGCGCCCCTCTTCACGAACATGAATGGCCTGTCGATGACATTATGATACCTCCTTTTTTTATTTTCCGAGCGCCACACGCGAGCAATGGGTCCACATCATCTCGTTTCTAGAGTATTGGATAGCACTTCGCGGATAAGATTCGATTCCTAGGTATCTCTAAAGGAGTTTGAGGGTGCATTCTGTTTTCTCTAGGGTTGTATGCCTCTGTAAAACATTATCCGGGAGTTGAGTTGATGAGCATGTTGCTATTAGCGTTGCAAATGACAACTGCTGGCTGGGCACATTATCTTATGGTTCATGTATTGAATACTTGCTACGTGTTATCGATGTTTTCAAATTATAGCAGTTAGATAAAACATAACCATCTATGGAATTATTTTCACATGAACTTCGAAGTATTATACGTCACTAGTAGGAGGCGTTCAGGTACCCATGTAGTTAATGAATTCAAGAACGAGCGTAGCAGGCATTTCCTTGGTCATACGTCTATGACGTAGTCGTGGATGGAGACAGAGTTTTGATAGAGTTATGATTTCGTAATATACTACATAGCACACCTGTTGTGAAATAGTGTCATAGCTACCTACATATGTAACAGAGTATCTGATAAAAGTATTGCTTGTTTTGGAATCTCGGTCGCGGTAAAGTCGTGTATAGTCTTACCTTGTATGAGGAATCTTTACAGAGCATCTATGCATTTTACAGAGGATGATACGATTGTACCTATGCGAGTATTTGCTAGAGAGTGAATTATGCGTGCCTCAAAAATAGGTTAACTACATCCTAAATATCGTAGAATGTGCAGAAGGTAAAGGTAGCATCATGATAGCTCCTGGGAAGATCGTGAGGGGCTCCTAGATGACCCCATCTAAAATCGAGCAATCTAGGGCTAAGCCACCGAGTTGAGTAAGATGTAGATTAAAACATGTTCCTCGCCCAATATAAAGAGGTAGTTGACGGAGAAATATCATAAACAATTAATACTTGTTAATGATTAATACCTGTTGACATAGAACGTTTGAGATCAACCCGTCTTATTTCCATAAAGCGTATTGGCAGATGGCTAGAGGCCTGAAAGAGAGGACGAACTAAGTTAGGGGCCTTTACTACACGGCGAAGAACCTCGGGGAGTATGTGTGAAACTACGAGGCTTCATGAAGAAATCTGAAAGATAAAATTCTAGCGTCTTTGCTCTTGTGTATCATTCATGAATCTAGTATGACCTGGTGAGAATAGAGCTAAGGGGTTGTGTCTATTATATCCTTTTTCTATCATTTCTTTAAAATTATTATGATTGAAGGAAATATGTAGAACTTAAGTTAGGACTGGCAGGTAGGTAGTTTAATTGATAAAACTTCATAGTAATAAACTTTTCACAAATGCAAGTTTGTTAAACCCACTCTTACCAATATAGAGAAATGAAGTGCATATTTTCCACTCGCATACAAAAGTATCCAAGGTATAGGACTTTGTTCTTCGTTCTGTTTTCGACTTCTGTTACTCGATAAGATTACCCATGGTTGTGAAAGGAGATTGAATCTCACTGAAAAGAACCAGTCACATTATTGAAATCATGTAAGGGACAATGAAATCTATCTTATCCACCATTATAAGCGGCCTCCGCTTTTACCTTATATCAATCAGTCTCCAACACTCAAACTCCTTATATTGCACGTCATGTCAGATATCGAATAATTGTTTTCGCGGACTAGAATGCTTGACTGGCTCCTCACCTCGAGAGTTTATCCTATTTAATTCCGGGCTAATAGTGACATAGCCCTGACGTGCACTAACAAGCCATGCGGGCATCCTTCTTACACTACATTCCATAATTGTTGTGGGGATGGGAGGCGGAATAGTTGTAAAAATTGAAAGAAGCTGTCCATTGAGAATAAGGGCTGCGGGGCTTGATCTAGATTAATATGTACTAGGTAGGTGGCTTACCGAGTAAGGAAGAGGCTCTTCAAGATGATCTCCTCATAGATGCCGTAGTTCTTAGATCCCGATTTCCGACCTCGAAAAAGAATGGCCATAGGCTCGTGCTGCAGCATCAGATAACGTTAAACCGGAAAGATCTGTCTGGGATACGTACAAGATACAAAGGTACATGCAAATACTTCTCAGATACATACATATGAATGGCACAGTGCAAGCCTCTAAGTTTGAGAACCGTGTAACAGGTATGTAGCCTGGCGAATACGTACCTAGGTACACTAGAGTCATAAACCACCTATGTATTTCAACTAACCTATTTAGTACATAGGTACCCGGTAGCTATCGGGCACGTCAGTGCAGCTATCCGATTTTAATAGGTATTCTTCAACTATTTCTGCAAATTCTGAGCAATTACTCGCCTATTCATTTCATTTCCCTATCGCATCTTGTTCGCGAGGCATAATATGACATAGGTACCTATCTAGGTACCTAAGATAAGGTAGTTTATTCCTTGCTCAACTACTCCCAGCTTGTCCAAGGCCTCCGCACCCCCCCAAATTATCCACCCCAACACAACCCCCGTAAGGCAACTCAGAAGGCAAAAACGTACCACCAACGCACCATTGCGACTGCCTGCCGAAGATTAACCGGGAGCTGTTAGAGCCTGGAAGGGAAAAGCTTTGATACACCACTTAGCAGTTGCATCCCACACCTCCACAGTGCTACGACCGACACCTACCGACTTCATTTCGACCATTCATCTAACAAGGAGTCAACTGTACCTACCTACCTCTACTTAGCTTTACAATTCCGCCGGCCATTATATTTGTTTTTTTCTTACCATTCTATCCTCAACGCTCCAAACTAATTAACCCAAAAATAATTGCAGCTAGTCAAAGACGTTTCAACAAAGGCCGATGGGAAAAGCATTACGTTGAATCCGTCGGTCGCATGTAGTCACCAATCGTCATGTCCGCCGAAGCGACCGCCGCGATGGCGTCTGCGCCCGAAAAAGAGAGGGTTGAGATCGAAGTCGCAAGTGACCAGCCCAGCAACGATGCACTCAATAATAAAGCCACCGGCCTCCACTCACCGCCCGATAGTAACAGCGCAATGAAGTTGGACGGTAGCGACGATTCCGAATTGAGTGATCTCGACGATCCCTCGTTTATGGACATGGACATAGACATGGACTTGCACTTGGACAACAACCCGTCTTCTCCTGCTCCACCGCCTGAACCTGCAAATGATGATCAAGATGTTAAGCAAGAGGAAGAGGAAGAGGAAGAGGAAGATATTGGAGAGGTTGTCCCTGACCATTGGTCTGGTACTGTTCCAGTCTTCAAACCGAGCATGCACCAGTTCAAGGATTTTAAGAAATTCGTATGATTATACCCCTACTTCCATCCCTTTATTATTCATCCAATCCCGACATTGCTAACTCGTACAATTCTAGATGACGAAAGTTGATTGTTATGGGATGAAGTCTGGTATTATCAAAATCATCCCCCCCAAAGAATGGACAGACAAACGTCCTCCTCTGGATGATATGATCAAGCAAATCAGAGTCAGGGAACCTATCAAACAAGATATCATGGGGTCCAATGGGACCTATCGACAGGTCAATATTCTGCACCAGAGATCCTACAATATTCCACAGTGGCGACAGCTCTGCGATCAAAGTGAACATCAGCCTCCCGCCAAACGAGGCGAGAGGCGTGCACAGGCACCGTCTAAACCAAAACCAACTTCGTCGTCAGGTGCCACTGATTCTAAGAGACGTGGTCGGTTGACTAGGGGTCGAGGCAAGCGAGGTGCAGCAAAAGACAAGATTGACCAGGAAGATCGACCGATGACACCTGTCTCGCCAAAACCGAGCGAAGAGATTGTTGAGTCCGTAGAACAGGACCCGGGTGCTGAAGTAGATGATGATGACGACGGCCCCCCTGTTGTTGGTCGGATGGGTGGCGCTAGGCAGGCCAAACCTAAGTTACAATCTACATCAGCTCGGAGGAAATACTCGAGGCGAGAAGCATCAGCTAGGATCGATGAGGAAGCCTTTAAGGACTTTGATTACCGTATGGACATCTCCGACTACACACCCGAGAGGTGTGAGGATCTCGAGCGCATATACTGGAAAACTCTTACTTATGCACAGCCACTCTACGGTGCTGATCTCCCCGGAACGCTTTTTGATGACGAATGCGATACTTGGAATCTCAACAAGCTTCCGAACCTCCTCGACGTCTTAGGTACCAAGGTGCCCGGTGTTAACACGGCATATCTTTACCTTGGTATGTGGAAGGCGACTTTCGCATGGCATCTTGAAGACGTCGATCTATATAGTATCAATTACCTACACTTTGGTGCTCCGAAGCAGTGGTACAGTATATCTCAGGGTGATGCGCGCCGGTTCGAAGCTGCGATGAAAAGCATCTGGCCAACAGACGCGAAGGCTTGCGACCAATTCCTACGACACAAAGCTTTCCTCATCTCGCCAAACCATTTAGCCAACTTTTACAATATCAAAGTCAATAAGTGCGTCTCCTACCCAGGAGAATTTGTTGTCACTTATCCGTATGGTTACCATTCGGGATATAATCTTGGCTATAACTGTGCCGAGGCCGTAAACTTCGCCTTGGATTCCTGGTTGCCAATGGGAAAGATCGCCAAGAGATGTGAATGTGCTCAAGCGCAGGATAGCGTTTGGGTTGATGTGTATGAGATCGAGCGTAAGCTAAGAGGAGAAGAGACGGACTATGAAGAAACCGAGGATGAAGAGGACGAGGATGAGGACGAAGAGGATGATGACGACAATGGCGTAGCGACACCGCCTTCGTCTAATGCTGTAAGATTTAAGCAGCCTGGGCGTAAACGTAAACGTCTAGCGGCCGATAAAGGAGAGAAGCAGAAGGCCAAGAAGATACGACTCCGTGTCAAGAACCACGCTGAACCGCCGTGTTGTCTGTGTCCCCACGACATACCAGGACAGGAGGTTTTACCGACAAGCGATGGTCGCAAAGCCCATAAAATCTGCGCACTCTACGGGCCCGAAACCTGGGTTGAAACCGTTGAAGGAGAGGAAGTCATCGCCAATGTTGAAAACGTCAGTAAAGCTCGCCTAGAACTGAAGTGCTTGTATTGCCGCTCGAAGAGGGGCGCTTGCTTCCAGTGTTCCCAGAAGAAATGCGCTCGCTCCTACCACGCGACCTGTGCCGCAGCGGCTGGAGTCCTGGTAGAAGAGGCAGATGTTCCCATATTCAGCGAGGATGGAACCGAATACAAGGAACAAGCTTTCGAGTTTAGCTGTCGTTTCCACAGGACCAAGAGGGATAAGAAGTTAGATGGAGATGGATTGGAGGAGTGTCAGAAGACCCGCCAAGCGGCGGCTGTCCTTAAAAGGGGGGACATATGCCAATTGCAGTATTACCGTGGAGATATCTTCGCAGGTGTTGTCGTTGAGAACCGGGCTGACGAACAGACGCTCCTTATCGACATTATTCCCGACGGGTGCGAAACATATAGCCACACTAGCAAAAGCAAGTCGCTAACTTTTTTTAGGGAACGTGTTGAAGTTGAATGGAAATGGCTTCTCCTTCCAGATCCAGCCGACTTCCATTTACCGAAAGCGTCTGCGAATGCTATTCCCATGCCAACGTCACGTAAGGCTAAGGATCAGATCAATGCCACAAAGCGAGTCACGGAGGAACTTCCACGCGCAGATGCACCGTTCGTCGAAGGATTCACCTGGGCCGAATTCAACTCGTGTGATTGCTCGAACCAATTTCAAGCTAAAGTGGATCTGTCCAAGGATAACCAGATCTGGTATTACCTTGGTAAAACATCGACGGAAGCGCGTGCTCAGTACACAGAAGATCCAAAGAATCCCAGACACAACCCTAAGAGTAACTTCTTAGAAACTGTTCCTCGACCGGCTCCACCTATAGCCCAACCCCGAAAGTCATATGGATCCACGTTTTCAGTACAGACCCCGACCACAACAGTAGCGAAACCTGAGAAGCCATACCAGTACAAACCAAGGGATCCTGTTACTCCTTCCTATGCCCATTCCCCCTTTACGACCCAACAGTTCATTCCGAAGCCTTCTCCCTTCACGGCGCAGCAATACATCCCAAGGCCACCATTCTATCCTCCACAAAGCCCGGCGTCGAAGCTGGTCCCTGCCCCCGAGCAGACCTTACAGCGTACTCTGCAGCAGTCTTTACCAAAACCAGCGCCTACGCCACCTATTCTGCAACAAAGGGGGCCGTACACGCCACAGCAGAATATCCAGAAGCCGGTTTACACCCCCCAATTCATTAACCATTACCCTCCACAGCAATCTATCCATCAACAAAGTTCTACAGATCAGCAAAGCGGACAATTTATTCCTCAGCAAACTGCACAAAAGCCGGTTTCTACACCGCAACACAGCAGACAACCCTCCGCCCAACACGTTATATCGAGGCCAGCTCCCGTACCTCGACCAACGCCTCCGCATGGCGGACACACTCGGAACCGGTCCTCACTCAATGGTCAGTCTTTGGCGTTCGGTTCAGATCATCGATTTAGAACGCCGCCATTCTCGTACGGGGGTAACCGAATTGATTCTACCGCCAAATCACCCTTTAGCCATGGATTCACGCAACCTCCCGGCCTTGGGCCCTCGCCATCACCGCAAAACGGCCAGCTATTCCAGGCCCAAGCCAGAGCTAGGTCTGGATCTCTGGCATCTAACCGTTCATTCGACACGCCGATGACTTCATCTGCCATTCGACCATCTTCTGCATCCGCTCAAGGGACTGTGGGAGAAGCCAAGATTCCACCGCAATACAATGCTCCTAAGCAAGTGCGACCAAGCATCGTTCAGAGATATGCCTTTTTCCAGGTTCATCATAACAGGTATGGAAGCCAAAATTTCCACTATTCAGCTCTATGCTAATAATCGCTTAGGGATTCTACCAAGTATAGAACACCTTACGCCAATTGGGGTGGTTTTACCAACGGTTACGAGGGTAGCCTTCGAGCTCATCTGATGAGATCGCCTGAAGCGCTTTTTGAGATTAGAAGGCGATCATCTGGCTTCAGCAGCGGTACTCCTGGCCCACATTCTACTCGTCAGGTTCCTTTGAGTAGTGGTATCCTAAACAATGGTACTCCTAGCCCAGCCTTGTACACGGATAACTCTGGCTCGGCTCGCTCATCAGTTGGCCTACTAACGTCTGATTCACCTACTCCACTTGCAACGCAGAAATTGACGCTGCCGGCGACAAATATAGTATCAACCGGACGGCCGGAAGCCCAACAAACGCCAACACGTATCGTAGACTCCTCGTATTTAAGTGAAGGACCTATAACACAACTACACCCAGCAATACGAGCCCAATATGCCGCATTGTTACAGACGAGGAACTTTGAGGCCCGCAACGAGCAAGCTACCGCTCACGTACATCAGGCTATGCCAGATCAGCGATCACCATCAACACCACTGTTGTCTTCTAAGGTCACTTCAGCCCCATCGCCAATAAGCATCTCAGCTTCAACCCCCAACTCATCACAGCTCAAAGTAGATGCCTCCTCACCATCGATTATGACCACTACAGGCCAGAAGCACCCCTCGTCTGCAGGCCCAAGCGCTTTAACAAGAACGCCAAGTGTGCCACCTAGGCAGACTTATATACCACCTCCTCGACCGTGGGAAACATTACGTAAGTCGCAGGTTCCGGTTCAGCCTCAATATTCCCTAACGGAGTACCCATCTCGCTCTGTCATGCCAACCACAGCCACCCCGACTATTATCCCAAATGCGCCGGACCCGTTGATGGGCAGCGGATCCGGAAATCTGAGGCACATAGAAAGTCCAGGGCCCCAGCCCAGCAATGTAAGCGGACCTTTTTGGCAGAAGTTCCCGCAGACAGTGCCTAACAGCAGCAGCCTCAGCCAGACGAGTCACGGGCAGTTTCCGTACGTGACGTACGACCAACAGACGTACAACGGTTACCAGCCGCCACAGCTATACAACGGTCAAGCGCAGCAGAGTCGGTATCATCACCAGGAAGATATACCACGACCCCTATAGCCCCGGCATCTGTACCTTCGATAGCAGTGGACACAAGTGACCTTCCGGAAGTACCAGACGATTCCATGGAATTGATTGAGAGCATTATCAGAGATGCACGGCTGATCAGTAGTACGCACTGCAATGCCGCAAATGAGAATATTGAGATTACCGCTCCGAGAAAGTAGCATATGGAATGTGGCGAACAGGACACGAGCATAACGACACCATGAGATAATGGTCCGGGGGATGATATGTGCCGTTCTGTGGAGTTTGGCGTTGATTAAACGACATTTTGCTCAGCCTCGGGCAGATGATCGTCTCGCAGTTAGACTTAGCGCCTACATAGGCTTGTTTATTTCTCGGGCAAAGGGCTCATCAAAAAGGGTTTGGTTTGATTTCGTATCCCTCCGGTCGTGTATACGAAGGAGATTTATATGTGGTTAGGCAGGGGGGGGGGGGGGGTTAAGGAGTTGAACGGATGTATACTATGGCCAGGCGAAGAGACACTTCTTGAGATCCTCAAGACTCTTTCCTTGAGACATTCGATTTCGCTAATTTCGCTGATTTCAAAGATTTCGAATGGCTGTACAACTCAGTGTATGTGTAATACATTACGAATTGCAATTGTGTTCATGTTGCTACTAAAGTTATTATCTTGATTTATTTAAAGTACCGCCACCCTTAAGTACCACCATTAAACTTGAATTGCCTATCATATTTTGTGCACCTTTAAATGCATATAGGAACGAATAAGAAGTATAATGTTTCGTTTAAATGAATGAATGCACGGGCAAGAGACATGGAGAAGTGGGGCTTAGAAGGTGTTGACCAAAAAAATAAAAATCAATCATTGACCTCTTAACTTAGCTCTGTGCCTTTTTTTCTTCAGCCTTGTCCTAACAGTCAGTCATCCATTGCGACAACAACCAATCTCTCGGACATACAGCGACATATCCTTGGGTTCATCAGCAGGAAAACCAGTAGCGATGGCTGATAAATCAAATGACAAGAAGCGCCTGAGTAGTCCAGATGTTGAGACGCCTATGAAGCGCGTTAAAACAGAAGATGGCGACGATTCGAAACCGGCCGAATACAACAAATACCTTGCACATTGGAGTAATGATAATGACAGCTGGGATAGCAAATACAACGGGAACGGCTCCGGGTTTAGCGATAGACTGCCAAAGGGTTCTCCGCTGGCGCAATTCGAACCACGAAGGACAACAGCCGAACAAGCATTCAAAGCTGAGGATCGCGACAATAACCCTTTTACCGGAGAGCCGCATTCACAGCAGTATTTTAACATATTGAAGTCGAGGCGCAACCTCCCCGTTCATAAGCAAAGGTAAGCTTGCTTATATTAGTTTATTCTTTACCTTTACCATACTAATGCGCCTGTCGTAGACAAGAGTTCCTCGATCTATATCATAAATCGCAAATCCTGGTGTTCGTCGGCGAGACCGGTTCAGGTAAAACGACACAAATTCCTCAATATGTCGTCTATGACGAACTACCACATCTTAATCGAAAGCTGGTTGCCTGTACGCAACCCCGACGAGTTGCCGCCATGTCCGTTGCCCAGCGTGTTGCCAACGAGCTTGACGTTACCTTAGGAGAGGAGGTAGGCTATAGTATTCGTTTCGAAGACAAGACGAGTTCGAAGACGATGCTTAAGTACATGACAGATGGTATGCTGCTGAGAGAGGCGATGCACGACCACGACATGTCGCGGTATAGCTGTATTATTTTGGACGAAGCCCACGAGCGTACCCTCGCTACCGATATACTCATGGCACTTCTGAAGCAAATCACCAGGCGCAGGTCCGACCTCAAGCTTATTGTCATGTCTGCCACGCTAGATGCGCAAAAATTCCAGCGGTATTTCTTCGATGCGCCCTTGCTCGCTGTTCCGGGTCGAACATTCCCTGTTGAGATTTTCTACACGCCCGAGCCTGAGAAGGATTACGTAGAGGGTGCGATACGTACTGTTCTTCAAATCCATGCTGGCGAGGGGAACGGGGACATTCTTCTCTTTCTTACCGGCGAGGAAGAGATCGAGGATACATGTAGGAAGATCTCCCTCGAGGTCGACGAGCTTGTGAGGGAAACTGATTGTGGACCGATGGCGGTCTACCCCCTTTATGGTACCCTTCCTCCACATCAGCAGCAGAAAATCTTCGACCCAGCACCCCCTCCGCTCAAGAAAGGCGGTCGGCCTGGTCGCAAGTGCATCGTATCAACAAATATCGCAGAAACAAGTTTGACAATCGACGGCATCGTCTACGTTGTCGATCCTGGTTTCAGTAAGCAGAAGATCTATAATCCTCGATTGCGAGTGGAGTCGCTTTTGGTGTCTCCTATCTCCAAGGCTTCTGCTCAGCAGCGAGCTGGTCGTGCTGGTCGAACAAAGCCTGGAAAGTGCTTCCGGCTCTATACGGAAAAGGCGTTCAAAGATGAGCTTATCGAGCAGACATATCCCGAAATTCTTCGATCTAACCTTGCGAACACCGTGCTCGAGCTCAAGAAGCTTGGTGTTGTGGATCTGGTGCATTTCGATCTCATGGACCCTCCTGCTCCCGAAACCATGATGCGGGCTCTCGAAGAACTTAACTATCTCAGATGCCTCGACGACGAGGGAGAACTAACAGCTCTTGGCGGTTTAGCATCCGAGTTTCCCTTAGATCCCAGTTTGGCCGTCATGCTCATTTCGAGTCCTGAGTTCTACTGCTCGAATGAAATGCTCTCGATCACTGCACTCCTCTCGGTACCTCAAATCTTCGTGCGCCCAGCACAAAAGAGGCGAGAAGCTGATGAAATGAAGAATTTGTTTAAGCATAACGACGGCGATCATCTAACAATGCTAAATGTGTATCACGCTTTTAAGGGGGTCTTGAATCGTAGCGAAGATGCGAGGACGTGGTGCCACAAGCACTATTTGTCGTTCCGTCATCTTTCTAGCGCAGATAACGTCCGTGCCCAACTCAAGCGCATCATGGAGACGCAAGGCTTGGAACTCATCAGCACAGACTTCAGCGACAAAAATTACTATACCAATATTCGTCGCGCACTTGTCACGGGCTTCTTCATGCAAGTGGCCAAAAAAGAAAAGGATAGGGTATATCGCACCCTGAAAGACAACAGCCAGCAAGTGATGCTACACCCGAGCACCGTGCTCCAGACGGACTACGACTGGGTCCTCTACAACGAGTTCGTCATGACATCCAAACATTATATTCGAACGGTCACCGGGATTAAGCCGGAGTGGCTCTTGGTAAGTCAATACTATATATCAAAATGAAGTGCGAACAATATAACTAACTGAACGGTCGTAGGAACTCGCCCCCGTATATTATGATATTGAGTCTTGGGACGGGCAGAAAGATGTCAAGTTGGCACTGAAGGCAGTGGCTGACAAGATGAGACGCCGAGCTGCTATGAAGGGTGGCCGCTGAACTGGGTTTTAATCACCCTTAGAAAATGAGAAATCCCTACGAGAATACCCTACGAATAAGACGATCAGAGTTCAATAGCCCGTTTGATGCAGGCTCGAGCCGGCGCGTCAGGGGTAAGAAATTAATAAGCATAGGTATCTAAGAGAGGCCTTATTCAGAGACAGCAGTCTACAACAGAATCTCGTGGGCTGTGCGGTACACTAATTACTATTCCAGCGTTCTTGGAAGGTGTACGATCCGTGTCATATGCTCAAATTTTGACTACGCAGGGGTTGCGAGGCTGAGGCAAGTTATCTTAGATGAGAACGAGGCCGCGATAAATAAGCAGCAGAACGGATGGCCCCGCGGTTTAGGAACTTAACAGAAACAGCCTAGTCCTCATAGTATCCATCCAGTAATCCGTCTATGTAGTCAAGCTAGGTTAGTCAATTGAATTTATGACGGAGTTGTGAAAAGCACTTTGATATTTCACGTAAATCATGCCTCTCATATGTAACAGGGTTTTAAGAAGCGGAAGTTGGGTGGCGGTGAGGCGCGAGAGACTTGGACATGGTGTGGTTTGTGGTTTGTGGTTTGTTAGGTAAGACAAGCTGAATAGGCACATAAGGTACCTAAGTACCGAGAACACGCAATCCTTCAGCTCAGAACTCCACTTTCCACTCTCCCCTCTACATACTACCTACATAGGTGCAGTCTCCATCCCCAAATTCTTCATCAATTATGGTTATCGTCCCCGAACCGTGATATAATATCCGGATGTGTTATGTAGGTACCTAACCTTGGACGTACCTGACACCGGATTTAAGCCACTATATTCCGTATATAGTGTAATGTAGCAGCGCTTATTACATATAACCTCCCTGCCTCCCTTGGTGAACGTTTGACCTATCCTACATAGCATATATATCCGTGTCTGGGGTACGTGTAGGGCTAAGAAAGCCGACGAAGGATTCTAAACGGAGTAAGTATACTAACATACATAGAATTGGACCCCAAGTACATATGTACGTACCTCGTACCTGTAAGAGATAGACAGCTCAGCCTTTCGACTTTGGGCGAAGGCGTGTCGGAAGTAGCTTCGCCAAGGTTGAAAGATGTCTAGGCTCGTCGATCTCTTGCCAGAAGTGGCAAGGTTGGGATGGGCATAGACGCGCTTCGATGCTACCCTATGTTCGCTGCTAATGAAAACAAGTCGAGTCTCCAATGGGGCTCGCATACAACATGAGATCATGGCTGGTCCGGGATTCCAATCCTTTTTGGCATCGCCCAAGTGCCAACAATGTCAATCACCCTGTAGTTAGATTTTAATAAGCAGGTAGTTAGCCATACCTACCTACCTATGTACTGCTAGTTTCTCTCCTTCTTGCGTGCAGCCGTCGCCGTGGAAAGGATAGAAACAAAACCGAAGACGATAGATATGTCTTTTTTCTCATTAATTCGCAAGTAATAAAGAGAGGAGACGAAGCGAGACGAGTGCAACCAAGCACGGCAGGTTGTGCATGGTGAAGGCTGTTATTGCTAGTCGGTCTGTTGAAGAAGAAGAAGAAGAAAAAGAAAGGACGCCAGACGGAGATAGAAGAAGGACGTAAACACGGCATCCAGATCAACCTACCTATTCATCTACCTATCGACCACTCGCCCGAGGGCTTAGAGCCGTACGCGAAGTATGTCGCTCGGTCCACTTACAACGAGCTTCACGCCACCAGCAGACTGTGTCGCATCGTCGGCGTTATACTGGGTCAACACCGCTTCGACATTCTACTGGCTGCACGGCCGACCGGGACAATCATCATGCTTCCCTGACGACTACTCCCCCTATCAGAATCAGTACTACAGCCCCGGCGTGTGCCCTTCCGGCTACACGCGCGCGTGCGAGTATATATCGACCGAGGAAGATACCATCGTCGCCACGCGGGCGACATGTTGTCCGTAAGTAATAATGCACACGTCCCGTAGTAGTCGGTAGGATGGTGATATCGTGCTTGATGTGGAGAGGCGGGAGAGGCGGGAGAGGCGAGGGAAGCGATGAAGCGGTATATCAAATGTAGAAATCTAATGAGACGTACCTATCTAGGCAAGGGAATTACGAATGTGCCCCTACGTCGAGCAGCTATAGCTACCCATGGGGGCCAACGCTCGGCTGCATGTCCGTATATAGAGTCGACACGGAGACGACCTTCACGACCATCGACGGCACACTGAACGGGGACGAGGAAGTCGGACCGCTAACGAGCTTGTTCGCTCCCGGTACCATCATGGCGTACGGCGTTGTGATACAGAATAGACCCGCGACAACGACGGCAGAGGAGACGGCAACCGGAGTGTCCGGGTCGCTATCAGACAATTCCGCCCCCGCATCGGAAACATCGCCCTCGACGTCAACGACAACGACAGCGGAAGCGCAACCTGATAGCAACGGGGGTGCCAAGCTTAGTGCCGGTGCTGCCGCCGGTATCGGTATTGGCGCTGCATTCGTGGTTTTGGCACTGGGCGCCGTAGTACTGTGGATGTTCTGGACGCGGAGGCGGAAGAGAAGGCAAGAGGCGGCAGAATTGCAAGCCCAAGAAAATACAGCAGGCCCTAGTAACTGGAGTTCGACGACATGGGGTGCGCAGCCCTTTGCCCAACAGCCGCTGATGCAAGTCAACTGGCCGCCGTCAGAGCTGCCTAACGAGCACGGCTTCAAGGAGATGAGTGCCGAGTCTCGGATACCTATCGAGGCGGACGGCAGACCAGTGCACCAACGGTAGTTGCCGTAGTTAAGGGAAGGTTAGAAACCAGAGTTAGAAACGAGAGTCAGAAACAGGAGTCAGAAACTGGGCGAGCGGATATCTTGTTGTAATCAATATAGGAGCCATCTCGCCATATGATTAGACATATGGACGGATATAGTCAGTATTTGGTGTCCAAGCCGTGGCGCTCTGGTCCTTTAATCGGTGCTTTCTGATAGGCAGGTAAAAAAGGGACTGGGGATGCAATATGAAAAGAGGCGTAACATTCTCTCGCTGAAAATTTTCACACACCCAAGACAACCTGCAGAGATGCGGTTTATCCTGTGCAGACACATACCCTTGCCCTATGCGCCAACACAGGACTTCGGTAGTAACCTACTACCCTCAACCACTAGAATAGACCCATTTGAAATCAAAGGCCGGATAGTCACTTGCTTTTACTTTATGCCTTATAAAATAAAACAGGGGTGCTTGACGTATAGAAAGGGGGATAGAAAACATCGCTCCCGGGCGGCATCATCGCTGACTGAGCGGTCGAGAACATCCTTTCTTCGATGGCCCTGGATATTTCTTGGGGGCACTCCAAGCGAGATGGTATTCTCATACGCTTGAACGAGGCCGATCGATCCGACTGGGGCATAGTTCGACTAGGGACTAAAGCATACATATTTGAGTGCCCGTGCCCGTGCCTAGGCGTATCAATAAGCTATCAGTATTTTCAGAAGGAAAACGTCTCGTTGCCGAGGGTCTTTGATGGCGAGACATAAGCCTTGAGACGTGGCATGGGCTCGGTTGCTCGGAGAGATGGTTAGAATAGATAGGGCGTGCAACTACCGTTTGTATGCATCTGCATCCATCATAAGACGCAAAGGGGATAAAACGACAACGCATGTAGTGAGGTCGAGTTGTCAACCGCATGAATACGAGAGGTCATAGGCAGTGGAAAAGCATCGACCGCATCCCCCATCTCCAACGCCAGGCATCGGCCTCCATGCATAGTAGCGATCCACAATACTTCCTGAGAGGCCATCACGAGGGTTTAAAGGCAAAGCGATCTTGGCTCTGGACCAGTCTAGACGGCTTCTCGACAAGCCAGTCCTTTTATTGGCTCAGAGCTTGCCGACGAGTGCTCAGCCCTGGTGTTCATGTAACGAAGTCTGCCTTCTTCAGACTTGTCCCGGAAGAGTCCAATCTGCCGAGATACATAGTTCTATCAACCCAACCATCTAGTTAGCATGATCGTCAGTCCGAAGGAAGCCGCTCGTAAAAATAATCAGGTCTCAAATGTAGAGTATAAACTCATCCCTTGCGGTTGCCAACTGGGTGAAGTGTCCCTTTGATAGTGGCCAGGCTAACTAGCCCGCGGATATGGATGATCTTGAGATTGTGGTGGCGAGGAAGTAAGTCCCCGTAGGAATCGCCGTCAAGCTCGGAATACTTACCTCTTAGGGTAGAATTGATAGGTAATATACCTAAGGCCGATATTTAATTGAGATAGCCGTGTCTTGCGAGAGCTAATGCGTTATGTTGGACCGCGGTGCCGGGGAGTAAAATCATATAAGCTCCTCCAGAATAGGACTAAAACAATAATATAGGCCCGGAGACCCCATGTAATCAGTGTCTTCGTATCTGCACCATAAGATTACCATTGCCACGGTTTGCTCGCCACGATTTCATGATATCGACCTCTTTGTAGACCGCAAATCTTGCCTTGATGCTCAAGTAGCGTCGTATTGTACTAGAAAACTCCCAACTTCCATGTTTCTCCGATCTTGCCACCACCGAAGGTATACTTGGAGGGCTAAGAAGAATGGGATAAGAAGGCATTCACATGCCCTTGAATGCGATTAATAACTACCAAGACATATGTCGTCTGGAATCTGATATGCCTAATATATCTATTATGGGCTATGCGTGTTCGTTCAATTCTAAAGAACACCACGCACAGCTCCTAAGGAAAGTAACTTGACCACCTTTCATCTTGCGTTGGCGTAATTGGCTAGCTCAAAAAGGTACGCCCATATTCTCTTGCTATTGTCCTTGTGGATTTATTCGCATAGGATAGTCCTAAGTACCTGGATATAGGTATGGAGACTGTTGACCGATCATTAAAAGTCCGGTATCAATCTTCTCATTACTGTAAATGCTACCGATGGTAGTAGAATTAGGTAGAGCTCTAGTAGGGGTAGAATACGCCCCATCGTATGTGAAGTATTCAGACGTCTCTGCTTCTCTATCTTCATATTAGAGACCGCATAATAAAGGAGGCGTGGCTAAACAGCAGTGAGCTCACACCTTGCGTCGAGTGGCAACACGAGTTCCCGGTTTTAATTAATCTCAGGGAAGGTATCACTATTGGTCCCGTAACTTACCTGGAGATCTGGGAGTTATGGGCCGCGATGCTGATCCGCAAATGAGAACCGAGCTAAGATGCTGTACAGGTAACTGAGTAGACGCGGTCGCTATACAAGCTGGAGTAATACCTCCATGTAACATCGCATCTGCAGGGACTTCTCGGCGCGAGTTGCTGTAGGTAGCTTCCTAGACTCCGGAAGACGTGTGATAAGATTCTCATGCGGTTTTCCTTCATCCCGTTGTTTCACAACATTTTGAGAACCTAGGACACCGAAACCCTGTAGCATTTTTCGTAGCTTTCTTATATGCTATACAAGTAGCTGGCCGTTTGCTACTATCGTCCTATCGTAGTATGCCTTTAACTCCGGTTTCGAGCGGCGAAATACGAAAATCAGAAGCTGGGAGGGTCTGGTATCTTACTTAGGAATTTTAGTAAATAGCCAGCGCTATCTAAACAGTAATGTTTTAAGGTATGCCTTCCGTGCAATTCGATGATACCGAATAGTATATTTCTCTAGTGTCTTTTCGGATTCCTACATCCCCAAGATGGGGTATCAAGGTATTGGCGTGTAAGCGAAGGTACTAGTTGTATCGTTCTCCCGCCCAAGCCCGTAATAATAAATGTGCGGCATCTAGCACAAACTCTCTGCATCTGACAATATCACTGGCTGTGTCCCGGTCAATATTCCCCGGCAGACTCGTTGCTGAACTAAAAGCTTGGCTTGAAAATCAATACTGGCCTCCTGAGTTGCAGTATCATACGACGCGGGCCATCGCGTGTCGCATTGCATGCCGCTAATGGGCCAGTGATAGAATACCAACGAGTAAGGCTGGCTCTCGAGTAGAGTGTACCTAATCCCCAGCTAGGGATTGGAGATGCAAAAGAACCAACAACCCGGGTTGACCAGTTTAGATTAACACTATCAAAAAAAGAAAGGAAAGAAAAATCGACTAGCATATCCTAGTCGCCAATCACAACCAAGCTTATTCTAATGTCGCCAGTAGTCTCCAATTCGAGGTAATGACATGTGTATGTGGGTGTCGACTCCAGGCCGTGGTCCTGTAAATCCATCGTGGACATGGGGCTAACCCCGACACTAAGCTAGTAAGAATAGGTTAATAGTACCAACCAGATTTCGTGGAAGTTGAATAGTAGAATCAAACGCAGTTCTGGAGTTGGAAATGATCTGAAGCTTACCCTGTTTACAAGCCAACAGCGAGTGCAGAGCACATGCAAGTACCATACCAAATACAAGACATTGTGGTATTAGTAAATATCAGCCCGCGTCTAAGACAGTTTTCCAAAAACCCGTCTAAAGTTGTTTTACCTCCCAAATACGTACCCCTAGGTAGCCAAGAATAGCCTCGGAGATGACTTGAGCGGTTGGGTTTGAAGGAGATGGTAAGAAATAGTAGACCATTAAGCCGCATCGTATCGCAGGCAGCCACCTAATCAAATCGTTGGCCGTAAAAACAGCTGTATCACGTCATGCACTTCTACGTCTGCCGTAGATCTGGAGATAACATAACCTGACATGTCATAGACAGGTAAGTGACATCCGTTACTGAGGCACGTTAGCCACGAACTAGCTAACCGGCATGTCGCTTGACGAAAGACACGCCATCCTGAGCCCGCGACGGTTATGCATGTGGTGTAATTCGATACGGAGCATCCTTAAGAATGGGGTAGAATATGTCGTCCACGGCGATACAGGACATGCATGATACATTTGAGAATTGTCTATGCTGAGGCCCCGACTGTACCTGGGGTTAAATCGGCTTAAGGTAGCCGTGAATTGAATACGCTCCAGCGTCGTTATACCTAGGAAACCGGATTGGAGCCCTCGTGGACTCATGACCCAAACATACGGCAACTCTTCTTCTTCAGCCAGGACATGTACGGAGTAGCGACCCAGATTGTGGTCAGTTGCCGGGATGAGCGCGTCAGCGAGTGTTAATAGATACCACAAAATGCTGCAGGATCGAAGAGCAACCCTATGCATAGAAGCCGAAAGCCTGGATTCGACGTAAAGCGTCCGTCGAGATAATGCTCGATATGGAAATGGAAAATGATCGGCCATAGCTACGAGTCTATACATGCGTATGGCAATAGATTGTTCTTAGTCTACCTAGGCTTAGCAAGCCAAGTACAAGCACACGAGGCCGCTACGGTAAACCGTGCATCTGTAGTATGAGTGCGCAGGTGCACGGCGACTGAGAACGAAAGTTCTAAATGTGTGTTAATATATCTACAATAAGAGAGGTAGGTATTCGCCATCGAAAAGAAAAAGGAAAAAAAAAGAAGGAAAAAGGAGACATACTATTCCGTGTATGAATGGTAGGTTAGCTTGGGGAGATGGACGAAACAAAAAGGAGCCTGGAGGTAGAGCATGACACGGATAAATGAAAGGAAGGATTTGCATGCATTCGATTAGACATAATGATTAGGGCATAACGCGCATATGATAGGTAGATGTATAGGTAGACGTGACGCGAGTGAGGGAGTATTGTAGCGCGACAGATTAGATCGTTTCTAGCGTAAATTTCTATGAGTTTCCGAGCTTCCGAGCTTCTGAGCTTCTAAGCTTCTAAATGTCTTTGATAGTTGATATTAGGATGAAAGTGTTAGTTGGTGTGGGAAATTTCGAAGTTTGACATCAAGGGTCAAAATGTTTAACCTAGCTTTAGACCCTGTCCTAGTCCCATGTTTTTCCGGCCCCTCTCCCCGGAGACCGGAGATTTTTGGGCGAAAGGGGGGGGGTGTTTAAGTTTTAAGATATTTTTTTTTTTATCTGAGTGGAGCAGAGGCCCTTCCTCAGGGTCTTACCCGACCTAGCACAGCGGGAGTCAGTGCTGCCCCGGGACCTTCCTTGGTGCTTCCTAGATGCCTCCCTTGTTTCTCTGGTGTTCCCAATATAAGGTGATCAGAACGCAAGGGCCCATTAGTAAACGAGCTTGCTTAATTAATAAGTTGTAAACTTGCATACATGTAAGCTATGTGTAATGTATGTACAAGGTATATACCTAATACATAATATATGTACCTAAGGTTGGGGATACATCTACATATCATGTACCTGGGCGCGTACGCTCTCACATGTAGGTACCACACATATTATGTATGTACGTAGGTAAGTAGGTAGGTAGGTAGGTAGGTAGGTAGGCATACATATCTAATATATATGCACACACACGTATGCACGTTGGACGATGTTAGGAGATTTATTAATTAATTTATGCTGTTGTCCACCGCGGAGGCCTTTCCGGCCAATGGTAAATCTTTGTTTTTTTCTTGGAATCTTCAGCCTCATCTGGGGTATAGTTATTCTGCATTGGAGAATGGTTCCCTAGCAACATATGTAGGGTCGTCGTCAAAGGGGAGTAGAAACGCGGCAAGATGGCGATGAGGGTGGACAGGTACATATATATATGTAGTTGGGGGTCTGATGGTAGCTTATGCCACTCCTAAAGGTCCCTAGCGGAAATTCTGCTATGCTATTCGATCCTTTGGCCGCAGTGTAACCGTCGGCGCTGAGAGATAAGCTTCCTGTCCGGCACTCCCCCGTTCCCAGCACCGTCTGGATTCCTTTCGATACTGGGATGGTGTAACACGTATGTAAACTGCAGGGAACAAAACTGAAAATTTTGTTTGTGCTGGAACACAGCTGCTATAGGTATTTGTGTCCAACTGAAAAGGAAAGAGCCCTTCTTTTGTCAGAACTCATATATGCGAAGTTCTCGAGTCCCGGTTGGAATCTTACGGCTTCTTCTACCCAGGTTCCGCCAATGGACGAGAGGCTATATTTAATACAATGTCACAGATCCTACCTTTGACATACCGATAGGGAGACGAGCGCGGGTTGGTAGTAACGGTCCGATGACTCTCTAGGTAGGTAGGTAGGTAGGTAGGTACTTACGCTCTTTGTAAAGACCTAAGTCGTCGTCGTCTCGTAAGGTTGGTCCAAAGGATACGATGTTCATCTACTACCTGCCTGCCTGCCTGCCTACATACCATTACGACCCCCTCCTATATATGACATGTCGAAGTTGATATGCTAACCGCTCCCGCACAGTCTTCTAGGTATTTGATAGGCGTGTGCTATAACTAAATGAAAGGCGTGTTTCCAGAATACCTGCGGATCCACTTTGACCCTTGTCGCCGCAGGGTCCTCATTGATGCATGACAGGGGGACTCCCGTTGGAAAGATAGTAGTTGTGGTCTGTGGTCTGTGTCTAACCTATGTAGTAATATGGCAGACTGCCTAGGTTAAGCTGTTGTGTTCCAAACGTGTTTGCCAGTACATCGACACGGCCTAGACAAATCTTTAGAAAACCACCTCTTGAAGAATCGACACTACCTAAGTGGAAGCCATCTCATGTATGTACTTAAGTAAGCTACGTAGGTAGGTAGGTATATAGTACTACAGGATAAGACCCCTGGGGATAAATAAGGATGTTTCCGCACACCTACCTTGGTAGACCACTCTACTTTTCGGAGCATCCTTGCAACGAGAGCCATTTCGAGGTTCTCAAGCACCTATATTGGTCACTCTCTCGCTGAATTGGACTTTGCAGTCCGTCAGTGAAACCTTATCGCTTGGCTGCCAGCGGGCAGTAACCTCCTTGCCATTGCTATTCAGTAACAACTCATTACTATATCTCGCGACTGAGTCGCTAGCGTCTCACCCTTTGAAGCCGACAGCTCCCCTTATTTTTAGGTGAAGGTATTATTCACAATGAGTGGAAGCGGCGGGTTTTACAAGTACCGATGCAAGTACTTTTATACTCATAACTGCCCTAATTGGGTATATGTTAACAATTCCCCTTGCGCAAACTGCTGCGTAAGTCACTCGCCCGGAGATGGTGATCTCGCATCTTTCAACCTAAATTTGGCTAATACTTCGTGTAGGCGGAGGGGCGAGATGTCGACGGAGACGTCCCCGAGATGTCTTTGCCGAGGCACTCGCACGATATTTGCGTTCCTCGGGTCGAGGATGGCGTCGTACACTACACGCTGATGGAACTTGTCAATACGGATGAGTCTGGAAACCAATGGATCCTCAGATACAAAGTCAACCAGACTCAAGTTCCTACGGTGATGACTACCAATGCCACTCCCGGCGCCCCGATCCCATCAACAAGCTTCTGAGAGGAGGAGATGTCTGTGCTGCCGATGACGGCGAAGTCATGGCGTCAAATGTTGAGAACAATCAGATGGGACCTTCTGGTAGTTTCCAGGGATTAAGGGAGCGGATTAATGGCATTGGGGAATATCCAAGACAGCCGGGATTGTGGGGCGCAGCCACCAAGTTTGCCCAGGCTCTAATAATGAACTGACGATCGTATGGCGGAAGCGGCGGCGTTTGCTACAAAATCAGCCTATGATTAGCTTCACTTGAGTAGCTGATGAATTGCAACGATTTCAACGGATGATGGAAATATTCCTAATCAATGTTTGCGCCGAGTTCGGTCCTTGTAGTAAAAAGAGCGCACATTATCATAGGACGGAAGTGTGGTATTACTTTTGAGGTTTAGCACTCATAGCCATGGGTGAGGGTAAATAATTAGTATGGTGGCAGTTTCAAGCACTTAGGCAAGGTTATCTCGCCTAATATCCACAGAGCATTAATAGTGGTCGTCATGTTAAGAAAAGGAGTTAAATCGCAATTTTGTGAGAGGATTCCGTATAATAAAAAACCTTCGAGTTAGTACTAAGTTTCTACCGTAAGATTGGAATTACAATAATGCAGTTTAACGAATAAAAAGGAATGAGAGCGGCATGTTAGTAGGGTACGGTACGTAACTCCACGACGCTCACTACCTAACTCAGGTTTGAAGTAGAATAATGTTGCAATATAGATCCTGGGGTTTCTCAATCGGGCTTGCTGCATTAGCTATCGCGTCCAGTATGAGCCTCGTGACGATAGATCGTTCTTTTGGTACTGTAACTTACACGCGCCTTGTGAGGAAAATACCGGTAGCAAATATAATATCCGGAACGTGATAAGAGCTTGTTGATTCCCTCCTAGGTACCTATGATTATAATAGCCAGCACTCCCGTCTTCGCAACCTGCGTGGCTGACCACTAAAGCTTTTTAGAAAGGGTCAATACAACGGCATCTATGTGCATCTATGCATCTATGTGGACGCTCGCACACTGCAGCTTATAGATCCTTATTTCCAACGTAGAGATAGATGACGCCACAAAACGGCAATGGTCTGCGAGGCTTATATGCATCGTATTAGTGGGCGTACCAAGACACGGGATTGTTATGTCCCAAGACGTGCGTATACACGTACTAGGTACAATAAAGATTCCCATGCCAGGGTATCTATAGGTAGGGAAGCATGACGTAAGAATGGTGGTTCGGTTAAGTCGCTCGTTTCCCGTTTCCATGATGCTTTTCTTCGATCCTATTCATAATTGCATACCTAAAGCACATACGCCTACACGCGTAATAGTGTTAGAGGCCTATGTAAGTGAGTGAGTGGAAGTGTTCTATGTATGTGCAAATATCCGCTTCAGAAAATTAGGTTGTCAAACCATCGAACCATAGCCTATCAGTTAACAGGTACATGCCATAGTCAAAGCGGGTCCAATCTAGCCGAACCAGTCGGCCTTATTGCACGGTTAAGGTGGCTGGGAAATCGGGAACACTAACGGATGCGCTTATCCGCAACCGTTACATAACCAGGGGTATCAAAAGTGGGATCCCGCTCGGTATGGGGCATCCAGGCCCTGTTCGGCCACGTGCTTAAAGCTTTCCAAGTGCTTGTCCGGTCCGCGCTTGCTCCACCTTCAATCTTCAACCTTTCTCCACACATTTCAACCTCTAATCCCAAAGCCTTGTTACGTAGTTTGTTTACCTAGGTAGGTAGTTACAACTTTTCAGCCTCAGGGTTTGTCGCCTGGGAATCACACAAGAATATCAAACAGTAAAGCCCGAAACGGGCAATGAGTATCAGCACGTATGTAGTTATTCAACATATACGTAGGTAGGTATGGTTATGGTTAAGGTTACAACGGATATCTGACAGCTGCAAATCTCGTACGACATCTTTCCGATTTATCATTGTCTCATGCCGTACTACTTATCTTCTCCAACCTTAGACACATCAGATTCCTACCTGCATGTCTAGGGCTTCCATTTTCCATCGTACATATCGTGTCCCAGGATTTCCATTCACCCCCGCGGATGCCCCCCTGCCATGCGCGTCAACCTTTTGGTGCCAATGATCCACGCTAAACCTATGTCATCGTTGGGCTGAGCCACCATCCAAACACGGTAAGTATTAAACCGGGCCGAGAAATGTAAAGTCGGATCTCTGAGTATTCTTATGTCCATTTACGGAATACGGTGATGTTGTTCAGAAATAAAAACAGCCATCTCAACGTCGTGCTACCGCGGCTGTCTATCCCAGCCGGCTGGGTACCGTTCCCTAAACCATCTAAGAAGTTTTTACACATAGTTACCAAGATAGACATCATTATCCTTGTATAATGGCTACCACTCTCAATGATACTATTATGACGTAGGCTTAACGTAAGGCCGAGATAGTACTGGTATCATTTTCTAGCATATTCGCCTCTATGTAATGGTAATATAGGTAGACTAGGTCACTCACAAAGTCAACCATTTGCGGACGCAAACGAATATTCCTTCGTAGGCACTCCATCCAAGCTACTAATAGCCCATTAGGCCACTTCCTTGATTGTAGACCTCACTACAGTCTGCGGCCCCATATGCCGACCTTTGCCTATTCTAAACCATAGAAAAAGCTCGATTCATTGCATGCCACAGGTAAGGCCCATTAATTAATGTCCATAAAATACAATCTCTATCCCGAACTGCACCATGCAGGTATTCCTGATTATTTCATGATCTATCATATCATACTAGGGCCAACACTTCGCGTTCGACTCCAATAAGATCGAATTCCCACCAAGCAGATGGCTTCACGTGTCTACCGCGGGACTATCGAGACAGCTGGAATAAAGTAGTTTCTTTCCTGTTCTTTGCTCATATTGCGATAGCGCGGATCTAGGTTGGTCCAGGCACCTTCAAGAGGGTGGCGTTATTTTTTTTTCTCTCGCCCGGATAGGAGAACTCGCAAATTTGGTCGAACAACGACCTTCCTTCTAAGGGGTTGGTTATTCGTTGTAATATAGACTATTGGGTTATTCTGGTTCGCTGTATTAGACCTTACTAGGGGCTATGGTATCAATAAGGGATCCTTTGCGCAGCTGACGGGCATGTCCTGCATTTGACCTATTATTGATCTTTTATCGGTAATTCTCGATCGTCGATCACTGCCTGCTCGAAAATTTCTTTGGCTACAGGGAACATACAACCATTGGGTCTTACAACTCCCGAGTTTCGGGAATCTGGAAGGCTAGAACATTTCGTATAATCGAGGTGACATACATGAAAGCAGACCTTCCCTAGAAGTGTTGTACAAACTCATTCTAAGGTACAGCTACACTTGGTCATTGGATCAATCTTGGCAGCAGCAGGATTTATGCAGTTACATTCGTCTACGTCCTTTAACCAACACCAGGTTATCCAACTTTGACCAACATTAAGGGAGAAATTAGAAATTAGAGTGTCCAACCATCAGCCCTATCTTAAGATGGCCGGGGACGTTATGTAGTATCCCATCTCGGGCAACTGGATACTGCCGAAAAACCGATTCATACTTAGAAGTGGCCGAACACGGTTTGGAATAGCCTTAGGCCCATGCATGGATGGTCGCGTCGAGGGGTTACAGCGCAATACAAGACCGAACCGCGTTAGCCAGCCTTGCAAAACGTATACCTACCATCAAATAGCACCGTGCCCTCCAGCCAGTATCCTGCTGCTTGTAAGCGACTCACCCTGGGTGTGGCTCGGTAGGTGTTACCTGATCTAGAGCTAGTAAGAATCTGACAGAGGAGCTAACGGGACGCAGGACACCCCTATCAGAGGAGAGGAGGTACTCGACAAATAACTCAACGATACTAGGGATATATTGAGCTATGTTGACCTGTCCTAGTCCCGGTACAATATTCCATAATTTTGGTACACCCCCTTTTTTTTAATTTTCTTTTTACCTTGTCATATTTTCTTTTTTACCTATTCCAGGTAATGTCTTAACCCCTCTGGCGGAAGTTTTACTCCTACCGACTACACACTTGCAAAAACTTACCAGGCCGCTGATCAAAATCGGGTAATGGTCACATTGGCCATGATGTATGTATGCGGCACTTACCCCTCGGGGATGGGTTTATAAACTACCACTTATGCGACAATTATTAAAATCGTATCGAAGAGACAAACAGCGTACGTGGATACACTAACTACCACCTATATACTTATAGGCCAGTAAACTCTGGAATTAGTCATAATATCGAACAATATTGGTTCCAGTGGCTAATGAACAATTGTTTTTAATAAGAGTTTGGACAAAACTACCTAGGCTGTAAATGTTGGCCATATAGAGCAGTTGCAACGGTACAAGCCCCTTACCAACGTAGTTCGAGTAGAAAATACGCGTAAATGATACTAGTGGCTCCCTCCGATGTTATATGCCTGGGTAACTATTAACGCTGGTGTTTCACAAAACAACTGTTACAAGTTGCAGATTATTTTCGGAGTCGGTAAATCTTCTCCTACACAGAGGGGCGATATATTGGATTAATATTATTAGAAAACAGGGGCTGGCTGGGCTGTAATGGTTCGATAGATATCCCCTTTCTGGCCGGGAATTTAAGAAGAACACGACTGGTTAGGAGACATCAACGAAATAAGTAACCGGGGCCGTTTACATAAGAAAAACAATAGTTTGTTGCAATCATCGCCAACACAGCCAGTCCCAATGTTATAATGTTGGAACGAGGAAAGGTAGCTGATATAATAACTTACAGGGTTAAACTATTTACCGATTTATCTCCTTCCCCTACCAGCTTTGTGACCAGAGAATACCGCCAAGAAGAGGTAATATTACAGACGCGTCCGCGAACAGTCGAAGCCCATCAATCTTCCAGCGATGTTCCAACGCTCCCGTGACACGCCGTGAAATCCCGATTTAAAGAAACGAGAAGAACGCCGCCATTACCGACAACCAAACCCAAGTCCAATTCCAACACCGAGAAGACGAAGCAGCGTTCCCGAGCTCGCGCCACTGATATCCGAACGTCACATTCTGGACGACAGCCTGGTTATGGCAATCCCCCCCGACAATATCCACGTTCCTCAAGTCGTCAGGTGTAACGAAGAACATATACTGCTTCTGGTCGATCCCCTCGAAGCCTGAAGTGTCGTAAGGAAATAGGTCCGAGCTGTCCGTTGCTGTCGTGTTGCGTAGAAATATACACTGTACCTGTCCTGGGTAATCGTGCACTAGCTGCGGGTAGTCCTTCATAACGTCTGAGTTGGATGTATCGGCCATAAGGACGAATTTCCGCTGCGGAAATGTTTGGAAGATCTTGTCCAGTAGCGCTCTACGTATTGATAGCGTCGCTGAAACGTCCGAAAAGTTCAGCGGCCGCGTGTCGAATGAGCCGAGGGGGTACGTTTTGTAGATGAATCTGTGACGTGGTTAGTTCTAACGAGTATTCCTCGCTACTGACACCTCTAGAAGCCCAGTAGCGCGAATAAGCTTACTCCATGTAGTTCCTCGTCGCCTGCTCTGGTGTGGTAGTAAGGTAGTGAAAGTGGAAATTCGGGATCGTGGCAGACCAGTTGGCGTAGATCTCCGGCATATTTCTCCAGGGAGTAAATTCTCGCGCGAATGAGTTCAAAAGACCTTCCTTTGGGTCGTAGATCTTGGTGACGCGGAGAATGTCATCAATGTCAGAGATTATCGTGAAGCCTGTTGGTGGCACCAGGTAGGCCGTCGCGTTTCCTGTGTCAGTCCCCCTGGCGTACATGTTGAGGGCCTGGATAGATGAAGTTGCATTGCCGGCCACCAGGTGTCCATTATTGGGACCAGTTATGTTCTGAAGGACGACGAAAGCATCGAAGTCGCCTTCATTTGTTGTTTTATACGGAAGCTCGATGGATTGCGCGCCGCCCTCCTGGTCTTTCGTCAGTCTTCTGACAATACATAGTTCATCCGTACATGTATCAACTCACAGCATTGATCACGCCGCCGCTTGCGTCCGGACGGACGTCAACATCATTCTCGAAGTCGATAGTGACATTCAAATCTCCCTGCTGGACGACAAAGATGGAAGCTGTTAAATTTCGAGCTTGCTTTTGCTCTGGTTCGGACAGCTCGTTTATATCTACGTCTATGAGGAACACATTGGCAAGATCGTCGAGTTTCTTTTGTGAGATGTCAGGTTGCTTATATACGTTTCCATGCACCCGAACATTCCATCCTTCTTCGGTCCAGTTCGCGTATGCTCTAAAGCGTATTTCTTATTAGCGGGGAGCCCGTCATGACGGTTAGCTGTTACGGTCTATCCTTACGGGATATTTAGAACTTGAGTCGGCTTAGCATCTAGGTCCGAGTTATGGATTCCAAGAGAGCTCGCAACAGCTTCACCGCTAGGGAAGTCCTGGAAAAACTGTGGTACGCCTGATGCTATATAGCTTGAGACATCGCTCCCAAGACTGTCTATTATACTGTGAATGTAACTTCCGGGTTCGATGCGGCGGTTTACTTCTGCTCGGCTATTTAGGTTGGGAGCCGGTGTAATCATGGGATGCGCAGGTGGCATAGCCAGGGCTGCCCTGGTCGAGAGTAGCGACAATAGCCATGCTGATACTAAGTGGCACGATAATACTGCCATTTGCGTTAGGTGTTAGATAGTAGGTAGTGTTTAGCACTTATTGTCATGGTAATTAGGATATAGGTCGATAATGTCACAATGACGGGATATGAGCTTGAGATGTTATCTCATCTAATCTATTAAATTCATGCTGAGAGTATGTAGAATGATTGGGGGTAGGTGCGTTGTAACACATCTGATGTGTGCCCTGTTTGTTCGCTCCGTTTGTTCCTTTGTCCCCCCCCAGAACCTTGGCTATGACATCACCAGGTACCGATCGTCGCTTGTGGTCCCTTGCATGTGTTCGCGGGAAGGTGGAAAGTCCAAAACGGAATGGGAATTGGAAATTTCCCCATCAAATAAGGTTAATTGCTGACGGCCAGCCCCGAGTGCAACCTTTCGGCCCCGCTCCCTCTAATTGATACTTTAGGTGAATATTCTCTTTATTGCATCGTGCCTTCAACATATGACAAGACCCTTATGTTCCAACATCGCAGAAGTCCAGCTTTTTCTACTTCGTTGAGCCCACAACTCCGGGAGCACCTTAAATCCACGTGATATATTCGCATAGCCTACCGTACTATATATCCTCTTTAGCACCGCAGTGAAGTATTCTCGATGGTGCTCTAGGACGCTCTCGGCAGCAGCTACGAAGATTGGCCATACGGCGACGTGGGACCCTGGTGCGGCCGGGTCGAGCTGCTCATAGAGAGTCCTGATTTGCTGCACACGCTCTTCCATATAATATTCTAGGCTGAGCGAGGATATTTCTGATTCCGCTCTCGCCGCGTATATCTCCCCCGCGAGTCGGAACAGCTGTTCGTACACATCGAAGTATCTCGAGAAAGCGTAACCCTTGTGTAGTGGAAGGTCCTTTTGCTGCTGGCAGTTCTCGAGGCCGTGCACGTAGCGCTTAAACATGGCAACCGGATCACTTGACATCCGCGGAGGACGAATAGGTCGAGCTTCGAGAGAAGAGAAGGGCTGCGTAAAGAAGCCTATGCTGTTTATTGTAAGTCTTCTAGATCTGGTTTATACTATTATGCCGTTTATCATATGGAGAGTTGAAGGGGGTAGAGGTAGGGGTTAGGTACTAGACAAGTTACCGAGGCTTGGACGAACATGCAAGACTGAAAATACAAGAACTTCTCCAACTGAGTCGCTGGCTCCTTTAGAGGCCCTCGGGCTTCGAGAAACACAGTGAGGAGCTTGTATAAAGTAGATACATCCTCATGACCTATCACGAGATCGGCCACTATCAGAAGGACGAGGGTCGCCCAGGTAGTCTCGCTTAGATCAGGGCTCACCGCCGAAGCTTCAGAGAGCTTACGGATCAGACTAGCCCTCACAATCTCAGCAGGAGCACGGAGCTGTGGCCTCTGTGATGAGAGATGGAAGGCTGATGCGATGCAGACAGCTTTTTGGACGAGAGGTTGATGATACGCTACAGGTAGTATGTGATGTCTGTAGCCATTCGTCTCGTCGTCGAATAGGACCATGAAGGGAGACACATGAGCAGCAACTTTAACTGTCAGTATCAGGTTGATAGCTCTAATTGCGAGAAGATAGAAGTTTACAATGCATGAAGTGTAGACGGACCCTAGGGTCCAAATCTGACACCACAGTTGGTATCGTCGTCGTTATGTCCGAACAATCGAATGGCACTATGTCGCTTACTATTGGTGACGCCTTCGGAACTCGCGATGGGGTCTTGATTTTGCCTCTCGAACACTCGATCCACTTATAAGGCCTTTTTGGTCGTTTCGACCTAGTATGGCCTCCTTCTGAAGATGACGCCGATACCAAGCTAGAGCTGGTTGCCCCCTTGGCAAAGCGATATCTTACACCATACCCAGGGCATTTTAGATTCTTTTTTGTGCATTTACCACACTGATTTTCGGTCTTGTCGCAGACGATACGTCGCTTGACACAATTATAGCAGGCTGATCGTAGGAGTTAGACTAGCGTAGCATAATTCGATGAATAGGGTAAGAGAGAGTCTCACTCACATTTTCTATCATTCCCCTGATCTGTCATTCTCCCTGATGCCTCTTTCTAGGCTTATGTTGTTGTCTCCTACATGGAAGAAAGACTACGCATATATGGGCAGCCACGGTCTCTGCTAGACTTGAGATATGTAAGATCAATAGGGGTAACTAAATATAATAGAAAGACGTAAAGAGGTGGATTTGGCGCCCGTGCGACATATGATAAGAAAACTCGTATATCATGAAAGCCTAAGGGACTCGGACTTTTAGATACTTTCCGTTATCAATGCAAGCATCCTGAAGCTGTACTCATGGTGCTTGAATGTAGTCATTAAATCATATAATAGGATTATTATTAGTAAGGTCTTCTTACCGATACCAAGGAGAAATAGCTCGATACCAAGACACATATACTATTTCCAGACACATCTACACGGTGTAACATGCCAAATTGTAGCCATGATCTTCAACGAACTTCAAATAGACATAATCATTACGCTATTACTATATATCTACGTAAGCCTCAAGACCGTGTAACTAGAGACAGCCACCTAGTCGAGGTAGTTGCAGTTACCGTTACCGAGCAGATAAAAGGCCGGCCGTCTATAGTCAGTCGTAAAAGTAGCCTATTGCCCGCCCCCCTAATTATAACTATAGCATGACTAAACGCAAGTCGTACGAGGCAGCTGGCGTCAGCGTAATGCCGATCTCGTAACAAGAACTCGTCTTAGTCTCTCATAGCCCTCAGCTCATCCAATACCTCCTTACCCACTCTGCCCCCCTCCTCAATAGCCCCATCAATGCATCCCCTCCAGCCCGCCGCCCAGTCCCCGCTCGCAAATAGCACGTTCCCATGCCTCTCCCGTAGCGCGGTAAGGTACTTTGTGGCCATGCCCGGCCCCAGCCACGCCCAGGTACCCTTGGAGAACTCATCCTTGTTCCAGTCGTGGAAGACAAGACGTTCTACGACTGTGCCGTCGGCGAGGCTACGGAAGGCCGAGAGCACAGCTTCTGGGTCTTCTTCCGGCTGTAACTTCGTGCCGAGACCCACGATGTGCGTGTTACCAGCAGGCGTGATTCCGTCGCCGGACATATAGTTCAGACCTCCGGCGGGGTGTGTAAGGGCACTGACGGACCGGAGATCTGGGCCCTGGGTTTCTGCGTTGACTTTAACAGTAAAGTTAATGTGCCCCTGCTCTGATGCGGCAAGTTTAGCTGCCGGGAGAGCTGGGGAGAACGAGATGTCCTTCAGGACGTTAAGCGGTGCAGTGCAGATGAGTCGCCTCGCCTTGAAAATGGCCCCATCGCGGACTGTCACCTCGACTTGATCTCCGTGATCAGCCACCGCGGACACCGGGCTCAAGAACTTATAGTTCAGATGACCGGTACCCACGGCCTCGTCGAAGAACCGCCGAGCGAAATCCGACTGTCCAGGCGCCAGCTTGAAAGCCGCGCTTGCAGCGAGGAAGTCCATACAGTTATATCCGCCAAGCGCCCAGCTGCGCAGAACTTCCCAAAACGAGGCGTCCTTTAGATCACTGCCGCAGAGGACGGAAAAGCACACTTCCAAGATAGCACTCTCTACCGGCTCGAGCTGGCCTCCTAGCTCTGCGATCCGATCGGCTATAGACATCTTATCGAAGCGCTCAAGAGCCTCAGTGTTAAAATGCTGGTTATATGGGAATGGGATCACGGCGCGGCCACGCTGTCCGTCGACGTCGATGAATTTGTTGAGTATAGCCTCGAGTTTCGCAAACTATACGGCAGATGGCAGTGAGCATACGGCAACACTTCCGAAACACACACTCTTCGAATCATCTCTTGAACATACCTCTTCTTCCTGGCCTAAGGTGATAGTATCGTTTCCTACCCGAATGATAGTCTTGCCACCTTCTAAACTGGGGGAGATCTCGAGCTCGTTCGTGAGATTATATCGCGAAAGTTCCCGCCAGACAAACGGTTGATACCAGTGCACCCAAGTTCCACCCAGCTCAAATGGGTAGCCTCCGATGTCAGTTGAGAAAGTACGGCCGCCGATACGGTCTCGTGCTTCTAGAAGCAGAACTTTATAGCCAGCGGTTGAAAGATCACGAGCAGCGGTCAATCCTGCGTAGCCCGCCCCTATGATCACCGCATCATAAGGGTCTTTCTGATCGGTAGGTATCAAGTTCGAAGGTGGCTGGACTACACCAACCGAAGAGACGCCTGCTGCTAGGCCGCCCTCCTTAGTCCAACGAAACCCATCGCGGGTAGAGTGGGTGGTCGAGTTTGCCATATTGATAGTTTGAGGGGCTCCTTACTCAACTGACAAGTTTCCTAGGGGCCTATATTCTAATCACATTTTCCCCCGTCCCGCGTAGGTTATCACCCTTATATATCCGGAAACTATCCTCCCACCTTGGCTATCCATTGAGCAGTTGGCATTTCACCTGAATATGAGTCTATGCCGAAAGCTCCGTTTCCAAACAGTCGTATCATTCTCATTTTTCTTTCCCAATCGAGTAAAATCATTAGAGTATGATCTACTAACACGGAGAGCTTCCCTTTCAATAGTTCTGCCATGGGTAAGCCAAGGGCCCAAGCAGATCAGGGCTGCGGTCTATTTTCTCACTTTTATTACCGTTTTAGGAAAATATCGAATAGCGTCAAGCGATATGCCTGCAAGCCAACCGTTGGCCCCTGAATTTGATCTGAAGAACTTACACCGCATGCACATCGCTACCACCGTGCTATTCCTCACCCGACTAATCGAGATCTGTCTAGTTAAGTACCTACTCTTATTAGTGAAATGCTTCCCATGTTGGATGCTGGGTTCTGTTGAATTGACTTACGTATTCTTTCGGGGACTGTATCATACGTTTAGCCTCCCAATCAAATTTTCATTTAATTCTGAAGTTATAGAGCATGGATATACTAACTATATTACCACTAAACGCATTATCCTATGGGCCAGTCGGACTTCTACTACGTTCCAACTGTATAGCACGATTACCAAGATGAAAAAAATAGGTAGACGCAAAATCACCGGAAGAAGATACAAAAGCAGAATCGCTGTTTTGTATTATTATTGTCTTACCTACCTACCAATGGTGTCTTCTCTTGGGAGACAAGTAGGTACATGACTGACTCTATCCTACTATACCCGCAGTCCAACCAGACCGCGGATAACCCCCGCAAAACTGGATTTAGCTACAGCGTCTAAGATACGGACTGCAGTCTCCTACTAGGTACAATTCTTCAGCGGACTAGGACGTGCCGGTCTATAGTTCGTCGGACTCAAGCGAGCAGGTCTCAAGCGTACGACACTAGAGCGGATCACACGTGAGCGTGCCGACACGGAACACGATAGGTCAGGGGTCTCAGGGCTGGGGCGTACATCCTACGTACCCTCCACCTTTATCTTGCTTCGTGTAGAAGTTAATTCGTCCTGCTTGTAATGCGTTAGCATCGGAATGAGTGCCCTACGCTTTGGGGTGTGATATGCAAAAGCTTACCTCGGCTTTTCTCTTTCCCGTTACTGGCTCAGGAGTGCCCCTGGAATACACTGGCGTATTTCCACCATCCTTAAATGCTTCTGTATAACAACTGGCATGATATATCTTCTTGCCGACTTTCATGGCGTCAGGCCACACAAACTCCTGTTGTTGGTCTAGCCACCTCATCTCAAACTTCTCCTGGCAAATGCTACAGACGCTATTTGTTGAACTGGGATCGTCAGGCACTGGAATATATTTCAACTGCGGCGATTTCGGAGCGGAACCGCCTGATGCTGAATTGGAATCTCCGGATGGGGCCACATAGTCCTTGTCGACAATCTCCCTCGTTTTAATCCAATCCTAGTCGCATTAGCATTAGCATTATAATTACGTGACACAGTTTGGCAGAATACTTACTACTTCGTCGACTAACCAGCTCCGATGTTGTCCTCGCTTCTCAGCCTCGGCCATACGCTGGTTCACCCGGAAATGCCAATCCATATGGGCCGTCTTTTTCTTCTTGCCCTCCTCATCCTTCGGGAACCGTCGTCCGCACTGTGTACATTGAGGCCCTAGAGATTCGAATAGAAAAGGCAATAAATGAGGGCGAAATCTACAAGCCCGTTAGTTTAAATCGAGACACAGATAGTTGTAAGAAAACGTACTGCTTGAGAGACGATGGTCTCAGAACGATATCACTTGCAAACCCCTCAAGAGTAGAGGGACGGATGTGTTGAACGACCGGAACCGTAGCCGGTGTGTTGAAAGCAACAGGAAAGGAATTTGAAGGTGTCGGGCGGGGGACAGGCGCTGAACTACTAACCGGTGCCGTACCCGGAAGTAAGCCGGCTTGTCTCAACATATTCATCAGTGCCATAGGATCAGAATGAGGCGGCGGTGGCTGTGGCTGGTGTGTATTGACTGGTTTCTTAGGTTCAACCGGTTTTGGTTGTGGTGGCGGAGGAGGAGTGTGAACAGCGGTAGGTGTAGGAGGGTGAAAAGGTGCAGATGCTTGCGGAGTGGCAGAATTTCGTGCCATTAGGGCAGCCAGGGCACCTGCACCGAACAATGAATCTAAAGAAACCTTGGGCGCCGGCGCCGGCGGAGGAGCTACTGCTACGGGTGCTGGTTGTGATTGAGGGATGGGTGTAGGAGTAGGTGCTTGTGATGGGGGTGCTCTTATAGTCACGGCGAGATCAGCAATTTGATTCTTAACAAGCACTAACTGATCCTGTGGCAGGTTCTGGGTTTGAAGTATAGTTTGCAAATCCATGAGCGCCTTCAACCTTGCCTGTATACTAGGGTCATGCGGATTCAATGCGATTTGGGCCTTGGAGGCCGTAATCAGTCTCTGGATGTCATTATTCAAAGCATCTATGCTGATTCCAGCCTGCGGTACGCCATAGCCTCCTAACTGGGGGGGTTGGAAGGCCATTAATCCTGGCGTAGGTTGTGGTGTGGATCTGGCCGGCTGGGGTTGACTCTAAGCAGGATATCAGTAACAATCATACTACATTTACATTTAGGGCCAAGAGCTTACGGGATGCGACGGGTAAGTGGTCGGAGGTAACTGACTCGAGCTACCATAAGACGGGCCGTTTGAGTTAGGTACAGGAGTCTGGGTGGGATAGCCGTTGACCTGAGGAGGCGCATGGTAACCTGGTGGAGTAGGCGTCTCGCGATATGGCACCCCCTGGCTTGCTGGCCTACCACGGCCAAGCAACTGCTGCTGACCTTGTTGATGTTTCTGCTGCGCTTGTAGGTGTGCCGTTCTCGCCTTGATGAGCGCGTTCTCAATGGGGCGTGTAACATCCGGGGGGAAAACAGGTCGGGTATCGAGCGAGCCGGCAACGGGTCCCTTCCAAGTCCTAAGCATCTCATCCATCTTGCGTCGGGTAGGCATATCGACTGACGCGTAGGCATCCATGAATGTCTGATATAACTTTCGGCCGAAGTAAAGCGTATATGGCGTGCCCACATTCTTTACGATGGAGTCGAGAACATAAAGGGCAGGGAGCTTCTTTGGAGGAACAACCTAGAAGAATATTAGTAGAATACTCCTTGGTATTTTCAAATAAACTAGCAGATAGTGCATCAAGGGGATAAGGAGGGTACCCGTGTACCATGTAGTCGGCGCAGAGAAAGAATTAACCCACTCGTTTGATATGATCCTGAAGAGCGCCGGAGATGGCATGCGCGTGTTCGGTGTTTTCCCTTGCAATTACAGTCAAGGTGCTAATTTCGGTTCTATCGAAACTTTGAAGATCTTCAAGGGCATCCCGAAAGTCCTGGGCTACCGCCTCAGACTCGGAGTCGTTGGACATGATTGCTTAATATATGCAAGCACGCGACGGCTGAATCGATATAAATGAACTGGCGAGGAGGGCCTCACGATGTATAAGACGAAGAGAGTTCAGACCCCGATTTGCCGCTCTTCTCCCGCTTGCACGTAGAGAACAATGACCCAGTTCTAAGGTTGTATAGATGTCACAAAGGCAGATGCAGACAGGTGCCCCTCACTCGATATTCTCACCAGAAATAAAGGCACGAGAATTGTAAGATAGGACCACTCCTGCCTGGTTCCACCAGTTTGCCAAAGTGGCCACGAGAAACTGGCTGGTGGTAGGTATTAAGAGATTATGAGAGCTCCAAACATTGTCTTTCCCAGGATCCCTCCACGCCAGCGGGCTACGGGACTAGCCAGTATGCAATAATCTATTTCCCTCAAGCGATACTTAATCGTGTACACACCTGGTGAATGGGTCGGATGCGATCGCGAACAAATCGAGTCGTAGGGTGGTTGAAGTCACCTTGCTAGAAGACGGGAATACGATTGTAGATCAGTTAAAGATTGCCGCAACCTCGAGGATATTGAATGTTGAAAGCTGTCGCAAGTAATCCTGTTAGGCTACGGCGAGAAACTCGTAGAAGGAGTGGTGAAGTCTATGTAAATTGAATCGTCATATTAAACTCGCAGCAATTGAGAATAAATAGAAAGTTGTAGGGGAAAGATGCATGTTAGATGTTTAGGTTAGCTTGTTGACGAAATGTACATAGGTGGGAATCGATCAATGAACAAAGTTCAGGTACTCATCGGTACAAGTTACAAGATCTACCGGATTACCTAATATTGCAGCTGGACCAGTCACGTGCCGATTATATAATCTTAGGTAGGTAGTCGGCTTATATCAGGTACATAATGGAAACCTAGGTACATGATGGAAACCTACATCATCACATACATTTCCATGATACACGTAGCAGCCCGTTGGTATGGATTCATTTATCTGAGCACACGATTGATTAAGAATACGTGTAGTGAAGGAATCAAATTGAATACCTATGAATGCATCGCTTTCCTACCTAACCTAATTATGACTGTTACTAATGTATGCTACAGTAAAAGCTAAAGCAAAATGTCCACTGTCCAGAATCTGGGTATATCCGAAATTACAAAACCAAACGCCTCATCTCAGTGAACACCGTGCCCTATGCTAAGAATATGTGGACTAAGCATCCCATCCAATTCACTCTAAATCCTATTTTCAAACCGATCAAGATGACTTGCTTCGCTATATCGGCTGGATCTTGATCCGGCATTGTAGGCAGGGTGTAGAGCAGTAGGGGGACGCTTCACATCGGGAATTATAGGACTGCTACGGTCGTCGATGGGGAGCTGGTCATCGCTAGGTCCGTACTCAACATCATGAGTAATCGGGTGGCTGATCTTAGGCTTGGAATTACTCCTGTTGAAGATGGAGAATCTACTCTTCGCCTTTTCCTTACGGATTGAATTGCTTCGGTAGCTGTCGTATTCTTCGGTGAAGTTGACATCTCTAGTGGTCGCACCGTTGTTGCGGACCTCCCGAGCATGAACGCCGCTCGCCCTGTTGCTGAAGACGAGCGAGGCAATGACGTTAGTAACGCCAAAAGCGATTGCGATGATGCCGGATGCCATGATAGCCTGCCAAACCTGAAATGGTACGTCCTTGTTGTTGTAAGTGTCATTGCTGAGCGCACCAAGATGATGGCATCCCATAATAATCATAGCGATACCGAGCCAGGTGAAGCCGCGGTCTTCGCCGATTGCTGGCCAGTTTCGACTAATCATTTCCTTACCCAATTTGATCGGTAGCTCCGACCAGAACAGGAGGCCGGCGACGGCGATAACGAAGGCGAGGGAGACGTCGTTGAAGAACTGAAAACCATTGGGCATCTTGGCGAAGAACATCATGATCCCCGAGACGAAGATAACGGCCAACAGAACAGCAAGATTACAACCACGGATGACCTGAAGGATAATAAAGGCGGAGCCTTGGAATCCAGAACTAGACTTGAAGCCCATGATGTTGGTTATTTTTGCGATACCTAGGGTGGTGTCTCTAGGAGTGTAAGCATTAGCGTTGCGCAACTTAGGCGGCATAGTTGGGAATCTAAGAAGTGGGAAACCAACTGTTGAAACTGCCAGCAGCTTATTGCGAATCTACTACTTTTTCTTTTTCTTTCTTTGGTAAACCGGGGATCTGGCTCGCAGATCTATCGAAATTGGTGGAATGAAGGTGGGAGAAGTAAAGACGGTTGAAGAGAAAAGAGTGTTGATGAAAGGTAGGCGCTGAAGAAAAAAATGGAATGTACCGAATGGTATTGTTATGTTTTATAAGAGTCGATGACAATGGATTAGGCAGAAGATATTGCTATTATGTACATCCATCAAGGACAATAAGAACTCCTTGTGAATCAAAACCGATGAACAAGGAAAGCCGTGATGGGCCGGGTGGCTCTGGAAGTTTTAAATAGTAATTAACTAATGGAAAAAGAAACGCACTGAAAGAAGTGATGCAAGACGAGGAAAGAGGTTGTATTTAGGGACAATTAAAAATGAAGGATTAATCAGTATCATGTACCATCTACAAATCTGCCTGGTTTGTGCATTGGGCAAGTATCTTCGACCAATAGATTTAGTCGGGCGCGAATGTTCTCACGCTTGATGCTCGATCGAAGCGTGAGTATTCCTTGAAGTGCCCCTCGAAGTGCCCCTCGTCAGGGTCGTTAAGGGGGGGTACTGAACAGTCTAAGGGATTGGTAAACGCGTGTTCATGACCCAAGTTAGAAGCCGCAGAGTACAAAAGACATGGTACGATCTAGAAAATTATTGCTTGCATCTTCTAAGGTGTGTGCATTTTCCAAGATGCGTATGGTGAATCTCCTTCCCTCAGACGGGTTAGATCTGCAACTGTCCCGGCGCTTGTCACGAATCATAGCCCTTAACGGTGCACGTACTATGATACTAGGAAACCGGCAGCTAGGAAAATGGCATGGACCTGCAGCGAAAGATCGCCATATCCAATGATTCAAAAGTAGTCTATTTTCCGTTGAGCGAATACATCGTGAGAATTGGGTTACGACTCAAATTCTATTGGCTGTCAGTTAACGATTTTGGTTTCACATCGATGTTGGCCTATTAGCCAGACCCCACCAAAATCTTTCTAGGTAGTAATTCATAGACACCGTAGGAAAGAAATACTTCAGTTTAGGTAGGTAGGTAGATATTCTGCTCGAATGATTCGGGAATAACTTCAGACTAACTACATGACCAAATATCGGAGTAAATCAAGTAACTACGAGGTAACTGATTGTTCTTCGCCCCTCACAGTGATTCCTTCGAATTATTTATTCTTCATTGTCCTCTAGCTTAGTCCATTGTTCGCATCTCCATTCCTTTCGAACCAACCTTAGCTACTAGGTTAGTTAGAGGACTTTATTAATATGTAGATGACCTGTTTTCGTAGGTCTGAGTACCTGGGGTAGGAATCATCTCATCTCAATCCCCATCGTAATTAACAACATCAAGATGAATCAGAAACATCTTTTAGATCGTTCCATAACTGATTGTACCTGAATCTCATCGGCTATTAGCGAGCTACGATGTGGGGAAATCTAACAAGTCCACCGCCGAGTCGAATCGATTTTTGATGAAGGAAGGATCCAGAATATATCTCGACCAGTGATTAGGGAATGATTTGATTGGCTAACCGTTAAAGTTCTTTGCAGCAGGGTAGCCTGCACTGACCAAGCGATAAGCAAACAGCGCGGCTCTAGGCGGGAAACACCCCTGCGGTACGCTGTGGCGCCCTTTATTTTAAGCAGCTGGCGGCTAGGACATATCGGACAGACACATGAACCTAACTTTAGATTCTTCCTCCTAAACTTTGTTAATACCCTTCCATCTTAACTTCAACCATCAGACCGATAAGCCACCGACTCGTGTTTTATTAAGCGCTGCCTCTGCTTTTGCTACCATTCCCTCGTCTATTCTACCTCTCTCCACATAGTTACTCTATTTACGAAACCATGGCCCGCGGCAATCAGCGCGAAAAGGCGCGCGAGAAGAACCTCAAGGCCCAGTCCGCCCAGGTGAGAGTCTTTCCGCTTTGCTTACGCCCATCCTATTCACCTACACACATTTACCGCAACACGCGCGGTCACTTGCCGTGGGGATACTCGAAACGGAACAGGCCTATTGAGCGAAACATGTTGATAGACTTTGTCTAATTCGATATTAACTAATATGTATAACGGAGATAATTCCTGAAAACAGCATAATCAATCAAGATATGGTGTCCATGATATATGCTAACCGCTCTTTTTGCGCAGAAATCAAAGAACGGCAAGAGCGGCAATGAGATGCAACGCGACAAGGAAGCCGTTGCCGAGATGATGCGCAAGAAGCAAGCTGCTGGTAAGATATAATTTCTTCTTCGAGTGGGAACAAAATGCGGCTATTTAGTTCGTAAGCTGATTCGTCTTTTGTTCTTAGCCGACGCGAAGAGGGAAGCCGCAGCTGCTGGCGGAAAGTAAATGGGCTTCTGGCATAGCGAATGGCGTATTTATACACGTTGGGTATAGGAGGGACATGTTTCGCGATATGATATAGGGCGACTATTTTTTTCGACCAGATGGGGTTCTAGGCGTATAGCGGTATCTAGACTTTTCCAATATTGTTCCTTGATGAATCACATTCATCATTAATTCGTAGTGTTCCCTCGGCGTGACCGTTTCTAGACATCTGCTACACACTATGGTTTTCACTCAAGTGAATGATCTTCCACATTTAATAGGCGGTCAACATCATTGCATTTGGATTAAGTATTGATATTTTTACTTGATCTGATGACCTATTAAGTGCACCTATAATATACGATCCAGTCATATGTTTAAAAACAAAGAATCCCTAATGCCAGGCAATAAAAAAAGAAGTCTAGTCATTCAGGTAAAACCCCCAGATATACAGAACATCTCAGATCCGCGCCAACGGCCGCGGCATCAGTCGTAATCCCCAGACGCCGTTCCCACCACTTAAACAGTTTCCATCATGCTCGCAGGTAGACCTCCTGCGTAACCACCGAAGGCACCGATGCCCTGGGCAGCGTTCACGGGGAAGCTACCGGTGCTGCATTGGACGGCGCAGACGCAGGCACCGTTCTCGATGGTGCCGGTGCCCTGGGTGACGCCTGATGGAGCGGCAACAGCCTCTGTAGAGGTGGTGGCAGCGGGGGCGGCAACAGCAGTCTCAGTAGCATTTCCGGTGATAGCGCTGCCGGCTCCTGAACCGTTCTGCTGGATAGCTGCGGCCTGGAACTTGGCCTGGGACTTCTCAGCGGTAGGGTTGATCGAGAAAGTCATACCCTTGCCACAGTGGCCCTTCTGCTTACAGTAGAACCCTGAGGTAACTGTTAGTTGATATTTTAGATGAGAATTATAAGGGGCCTAAAACTTACATAGAGGCTCGGCCGTCATGACTTGCATGGCAACCTTGGGAGGGGGGCTGACGGTGTTGTTGGGGTTGGCTTGGAAGCCAGAGTCCATACCGCCCTCCATGGCCTTGCAGGGCTCGGCGAAAGTGGACTGGGTAGCGGTGTGGTTCATGCTCATGAACTCGAAGATGACCATGTCACCGACGTTGGCCTTTACTTGATCGGGAACGAAGATTAAACCGGCGGAGCCACCGACTTGGACTGTGTGGGTTGCCACCGCACCGGCAGCTGCTGTGGTAGTAGCTCCAGCAGCAAGGGTATCAGTTCCAATGGCTGTTGCTTCCGCGCCAGCAGTGACTGTCTGAGTGACAGTGACCTGCTCGTGCAGCGTCGTCGTCTTAGCATCGTTTCCAGGGTTCGCCCAGATCACGATAACCTGAGTCGTCTGTCCTAACGAAACACCGTGTGCCAGGTTGATTGTCTCACCAATGCCTTCAAGACCAGCGAGTTCTTCTAGCTGCTTGTGGTGGCTGGTCCTCTTTTGGGGGTAGACATTGTTAACGGCTTTGGCGATGGCCAGAGGCGCAACGGCAACCGAAAGAGCTGTAGCGTACTTCATGTTGACGGAGTTTGAAGATCGGGAAATTAAACGTTAATGTTCCTTTTTACGGAGGTCGTTGTAGATGGAGTATTGGTATTCCTGAATGACCGTAATGGACCTGGCAATGGAATGCTTTCAAAAGGCGAGGGCCTGCTCGTAATTAAGAGAATGAACAAGGACGTAAAATCACACCGGGACGATGGAAAGAAAAGAGCGTATACACAGGACGAGTAGTCTGAAGAGGAGTGAAAAGAAACAACCCAGGTCTGGCCCCAGAGGGGGACCTCGTTACTTAAATCAAGCATGGCGATCTACTAACCCGCCGTCGGGCTTGAATTGGACCCTGAGATAAAGGTACCTCCTGGACCAGGAGTCGCCCTCGAAACAGGGACAGGAAAAATTTCCGTGCAGCACGCAGCTGGGGATGCCTACCGGGGCCAAGGGCTCCCGATCAAGACTGGAGACGCACGGGAACCGGAAGCATGCCACTTAATTGTTCACCACGACGGAGTACAGTCCAGTATGGACTAGGGCGGCCCATGAAGAAGACGGGTTTCGCGGCTCCAAGACTTACAAGGGCTTGGAGTAGGAGGTGGATGTGACAGAATTGTCTCGGATGGCGTTTGGACCCCTCGCTTATAAGACTACAGACCAGGGGAATGCGGTCATAGCTCAACCCCCTATTAGGACGCCAAGGCTGGGGATAACCAATCCGAAGTTGACCTCTTCTTTTTTTAATCCGGAACTGCTATTCCTTCTGAATGCCATCGTAGTAAACATTTTGAACAATAGTTCCTATGTATAATTAAAAGGTTACGATGAGTTTTAAAATAGAGGTAATTCCATGTATGTATTGGATATGTCCAGAGGGAATTTGAATCTGTATTATCTACTGCATCAAACCTACCATTTCGATTGTTTACCGCTTACCTAGTGTATGTCTAATATAACAGCTATTGGTCTAGACCCAAGGCCTTAGGGGTACATACTACATAGTACAGACCAGTATGTACAGCTAAACCAGAGAAGCGCTTCCGTTGAAACTTCTTCAGAGTCTGTATTGCGATCTGTTCTTGGCACTTATACCGAACACTCAAGGGGACCACGTTTTATTGCGTTTATGCCGGAGCCGGTTTCTTTATTTCTCTTCTCTGTAGACCTTTCATAACTGATATGTAGGTACGTATAGAGTAAGCCAATTTCAATTTTCTAATGAACAAAAGCATACTTACCGAGAACACCAAGAATCCCAAGAAGCCTTCACGTTTCTACGGCGAAAGGACCCGTGCCGAGATCCTTTCCCCTACCATCCGAACTCCCTGATGGATGAGATTGTTCCTGCTTAAAGGTTAACCTTATCGTAACCCACATCCTGGTTCTTAATCTTTACTCAAGTGAGAAAAGATGTCATGTCACATGACATATAGAAGTATAAATACATCTTATAGCGTTAGCATCTCATCCTAGAAAGTATCAAATACAACAACCTTTATTATGATCATTATGTAACAATTGGTAACACCTCTTCCAACGAACCAAACCAAACCAAACCAAACCAAACCACCATATTAACTATTTTCTTTTATTAGGCCAATATAACCACCAAACCATTTTCCTTTATTAGGCAATGTAACCACCAAACCATTCTTCTATTACCGTATCGAACCAAAAACCATACCACACGTTGCCTTCCTTTTCGACAGGACCATACACATCCAACAAAACCATACACATCCACTCTACTCACTTTACCCGGCCACCTTGAACACACATACGACTTCCCACTGCCCTGAAAAGAAAATCCTATTCCTCAAACCAGCAGGTTACCCCATAACTTTGGAGAAGATTGGAAGGTTTAGAAAGTAGCAATAAGGACATCGTTATTTCTCTTTTTGAGAAAGGGATATGTCATGTCACATGACATATAAAAGTATAAATACATCTTGTAACGTTAGCATCTCATCCTAGAAAGTATCGAATACAACAACCTTTATTATGATCATTATGTGACAAAAGACTTGAGTCTGGCCTAGTCTAAAATGGATTTGCCAACACTTGTCATTGGTATATCCCTGCTCCTTAGTCCTCCGCACCATGCACCGTTTCTTGACTAGTCTCATCCTCAAATTCATCTTAAACGCTCCCGGCTCGTGGATATATAGCGTTGTACGTATTAGAAAACCTCCCAATAAGGCAACGCTAGCTACGGTTTCTTAAGGGCTGTAATTTAAAATGTCAAATTAGTATAGAAACATGCTGCTAATATTATATCAATTAGACTCTACGAATAGTATTAGAAAAGACATTGTTTTTATTGGCACGTATTTCACAGTGTCTCTAAAATGAAGTGGTATCAGCAGGATGTCATTCCCTCTCAACGAAGCTGAGAACGCGCATTCCATGGCTAGGTAGATTGATAATCGCAACTCCAAAGCAAGGAGAAATCAGGCCATGATCTTCATTAAGAGCGTAATGGTAGCCTCGGATTTGTTTCTTCGCCTTGGTCCCCCCCAATTGACATTCCGTAATTTGTAGTATTATGTTGTACTATTCCTTATGGATGGGAACTGGTGCATAATTCGTCGCACACTCGCAGAATTTAAGCTATGTATGTGACGTTATCGTCGCCACAAGAGCCTGTAACGTCTAACGTTACAGATCCCTGCCCTGTCAAGTCGATCTCATGAAGAATCCCATCAACGATTTGAACTAGATTCAGGATTAGAGTTATGAGATCTCTAAGGTTTCCTGTTCACCTCTATTCAGATGCTTGTTGCTGAGTCTGGTTCTGCTGGCCTTCATAGAGGCCTGTGTAGTAGCCCGCATAATACCACGACATCAATAGTCTCTTGAGGCCTTCGTCACGCACTGCAATATAATCCTTAGCACGGCGACTCCTTCCGATCCAGAGATACCCTCCTTCTAGAATTTCGACGGGGGCAAGGGTTAAGATGAAGCTTACCTGAACCTAGCAGCCCTCCAGGGCCGGGACCTCCAACAAGCGGGTGGCTGTGCTGGGAAGTCGACGTTCCGCTCTCTTGTCTTCCATTCTATGTTTCGTTAGAATCTTGGGAGATCTATGCCAAGCTTCATTGATCGCCTGGGATTCTCTCAAGGGTAGCTATTCAATAGGGTTGGGGTTATGGCTTACAGTAGCTTCAACTCTTATTTCGGAATCAGCTTCGAGGGGATGAGCCTTTTCAGTCTCGTCCTTGGCATCTGGAGTTATTCTTGAATGATATTCATATAAGCATACATATGTATGGATAAAACGTTGTAATTGCAGTAGGCAGCTAGGAACTTGAGTGATAGATAGGTGTGAACTTACTCATCGGACTTTAGAAGGTCTTCCACGTTGCCTCCATTCCTGTGGATACTATGATATTTCTAAACAATGTTAATGAGAAATCGGCTCTTGTTGGCTCTGGAAAATAAAAACTTGGGGACATACCTCATATTCCTTTAGCGCGTCGTTCCACGAGTCTATGAGGGCCGAATCATCCCAAATCTCTTTATGGGACAGTGGTTTCTTGGAGGGAGCCATTTTGGGAGCTGAGAGACCTTTGGATTGGTCAAAATGTCTAGCCGATCAGGAGCGAATGGAGACTATCGCAAATACTTAAGAGCGAGATATATGTCGTATGGTATGCGTAGAAAATAAGTTTAGAGGTGTTCTTCTTGTAGGATGTTACTCGTTAAGGGGCGTTGACATAGATTTGGATTGCAACCAAGACCCAAACCTGATTTTATATGGAAAGTCCGTATCTCTTTAGAAGAGGTCCATTAATCCAGTTCCTAAATACTTGATGAACAGCTCGATGTTGTAATATTCGCTTTTCCGAGTAGGTATGCAGTACCTAAACTAATGCTAAAGCGTTTGAAGCTTCGACGAATGTAGGTACCAATGTATTTAAGTACGAAGTACGTACCTCACATCTTCTATCTGGGGAAAGTGGGGGTTATCTATTTCACCGCCCAAGCTCCAACGGCAGAATTACGGCGCAAAGAAAAAAAAAGTTCAAACTTTATGCTGCACAGTAGAAGAGCGCATTGCACTCAGGTCTACATTGTCGACAATACAAATAAAATGGCACCAGAACTCAGAAAGAGGAAATCTAAGGGTAAGATACTACAGTTATTGACAGTTATTGGCTTTAAATACTATTAAGCTAATAATAGTTATTAGAAGCCGGCATATCGGCCGCAAAGCCTACTACACAACCCGCTTCTAAAGGCAAGGCCGATACTCTAGCTACCAAACGAAAAGGTCAGTACGAAAAACACATAACCTTAGCTTCTGTCAGCTCACAAGAATGCTATAGCGGCCGATGATGCGAGCCCGATCGCGGCAAAGAAATCCAAGCCGATAAAAGACGATAGTCAACCGAAGAAGGCCAAAACAGACCGTTCAGTAAAGACGAAGCTCTCCAAATCTGTTAAAGAGAGCAAGAAGGACGAGAGTAAAGTCGAAAATGAAGACGAAGCCCTGCAGTCCTCAGGCGATGAGGGTGATGAGGGCGATGATGCTCAGGCTCTTGCAAATGCCGTTGATAGCGACGAAGAAGATGCTACAGTCGATATAAGTGCTCAATTTCAAGAAGGACAAGATGTCGGCGAAATCCCGCAAGCATCCAAGGAGCTGCTCAAATCTACCAGCTCTGGGGATGGAGAGCGTGCCGTCGTATATGTTGGCCGCCTCCCTCGTAAGTTAGGTTATCAATTGGCCCGCAATGGTGCTAATAGTGATAATAGATGGTTTCTACGAACATGAGATGCGGTCTTACTTTTCCCAATTCGGCAAAATTGAGAAGTTGCGAATGTCTAGGAACAAGAAGACGGGCGCTAGCAAACATTTCGCGTTTATTGAATTCGCCTCCGCAGCGGTAGCAGGAATTGTTTCAAAAACCATGGACAATTATCTGTTATTTGGCCGGATCCTGAAAGTTAAGGTTGTTCCTAAATCGCAGATTCATGACGACCTCTGGAAAGGTTCAAACAGGCGCTTCAAGAAAGTACCATTAAACAAAATGGCCGGTAATCGTCTGAAGAAGCCTTTAACCGAATCGACATGGACACAGAAGATCACAAAGGAAGAACAGAGGCGTAACCAACGCGCCAAGAAACTACAAGGCATAGGCTATGATTTTGAGGGCCCCAAAATTAAGTCGGTTGATGAAGCAGCCAGTGATCCTTCTGCACTTGAAGGTGTTGATAGCGAGGCACCGAAAGCCATCGAGGCAGTACCTGGAACTGATGCAGCAGAGGCAGAACCGGCCGAGAACGAAGCAAAAGAAGATAGCCATACTTCCCCAGAGGACGAGCTCGCTGTGAAGGAAACAACCAAGGCAAGCAAGAAGGGGAAGAAGAAGTCTTCAAAGGCGAAGACGAAGAAGGTAGATGCGTAATGATTTCGGGTCCTTTTTTATACCTACTTAGTTTACTATAAATTTATGAGACCTTGCTATTAAGAGAGGCCGATGCATTCTACAAGAAACAAGTACATATTGCGTGCATATTATGAATGGGAATATACTTCTATTTTGGTCATCTCTCGTTTTCACACCTCACATACACCTTTTCAAGAGAGAGTGATATATCTGCACATAGCGAACCCGCTGTACCCGTAGATTAAGTAAGGTAAACAGCAGGATTATAAAGGGCATTTTCGATCTACTTCGACCAGAGGGATGAATCAGCTATTAGGACTCAATAGTTGAGCAAAGCAGCTTCGATTTTAAAAAGTTCCAGCGAAGATGATAAAATATGTGTAGAAGAAAAGAAAAAATTGAGAACCTCGGAGCTTGGAATTCTTTGTATGTATTATGAATAATTGTCCAATCAAGTGCCTTGTAAGGACTGATTGGTCCGTGACACGATAAGCCACACTTTAATCAAAGCCATAGTGGTGGGGGGCTCTTTGAACGGAAAGATGAATTTTTAACATTCTAGTTATAGAAATAAATCTGTTACTGAGAGGAATATTAGGACCTTTTGCTAAGGTAATCTCGTATTCGAGGGCAAACTCATACGAGGTGTGGCAGGCTATTCTTCATCTACAACTCTTGGCCTCTTAAGACGTCACATCGAGATGGTCTAGACTCTTGTAAGTGGTAATTTAGAAGGCTCAGTTGATACCTAGGTCCCCGCCGTTACAGTGGTTGGATAGTTGGAACAAGCCCTGTATTGTGGGACGCTAACCAGCCTAGCACCCTAATTAATCAACTGTAATTTGATTCGTTACCTAAAATAACCACTGCGCTGTAAGGTACCGAGTGTATAGGTAGGTACACTATGTACAGGTACCGGGGAGGAACTCAATAAACAGCAACGGCTTACGTGTGGATTGTGGACCGAAGACATTGTGCAGCAGAACGTCGCAACGTCTAAACGTCTTTTTACATAGTAAACGTCTCTTCGATTACTATTCGAGGACTACCTACGATTGATGTTACCGTTTTAGACCTCCAATCTCCGCGGATGATTTCATCATGACTCCCACAGAGCCTTCGCAGCAGTTAAATACTGGTTGGTCGCTAAACATTCTTCTTGTCGTCTTGCAGTGTGATTACGATAACTAACATAATATTATATAGGTGCTAAGAAAAAGAATAACAAAAAGAAGAAGAATGCCCCAAAGCCGAAACCTCTCGAGGATGGAATGAAAGCCACAGGTATAAACCAAGACGGAGCGCGTCCCGAGGATGACGGCAACGAATCCGACGAGCCAGAAACACCCGTAGCAGAAGTGAGCTCAACCAACTTTGAATCGAGGTTCTATAGTTGAGTGCTAATGAACTTGGTAGTATACACCAAAAGAATCCGCAAATGGTCATGCCGCGTCGCCTACGACCAATGGACACCCTGCCCACGAACCAGTCACGAATGAAACAACCGAATCCACAGACACAGACTCAGACACAAATACCCGGCTAGACGCTATAACACAAGAGCGTGAAGCCTTAAGGGCAGAGGTAGAGCAACTGCGAAAACAGCTCGAAACCATACAAGAGACGCACGCCCAAGAAACGGCCCAGCTCAAATCAGACTTAGATGAATCCGAAGCTGCGAAGGAGCAGGTTGAGGAGCAATACCAAATCCTCGTAGGCAGGGTCGAGAAGATCAAAGAAAACGTCAGTACCAGATTAGCAAGAGGAAAGGAAGAATTAGAAGAAGCAAATCAACGTATCGAAGAGTTAGAAGCACAAAACGAGGAGCTTCAAAAGGGTGCACAGAGTTATCAAGATGAGGTCGAAAAGCTTAAGACCGAACTGCAAGATGCGACAAGAGAACTGTCTAGCCTCCGGAGCAGGAACAATCTTTCTCAACACAACTCATTGAAAGAAAAGGAAGACCTGACGCGGCAGATACAACACTTACGGGAGGAAGCAGAGGCAGCTAAGGATGCGATGGGCGACTGGGAAGTATTAGCAATGGAGGAACGATCAATCAGAGAGAGCCTGTCCGAGAAAGCAGCCGCCCTAGAAGAGCAACTATCAACACTAAGAGAAAGCTACGAGCGAATTATAACAGAGCGGGATAGCCAGTCTCAAGCTGTTGATAGTCTCCAGAGGGCACTTCAGGAAATTCAGGAGGCTCGCAAGAAAGAATTGCGTGAGATGGTTGAGACATCCGAAGAGCAACTCCAGGCGCTCAAGAAGCTCGTTCAAGAGGCGGACACGAGAGCAACTGAAGCAGAAAAGGTTAAAGAATCGTTACAAAAGGAGTTGGAGCGAACCGCACCCTTCGAGAAAGAGGTTAAAGAGAAGAACCTCCTCATCGGAAAGCTAAGGCATGAAGCTATCGTCTTAAACGATCACCTAACGAAAGCTCTTCGATATCTCAAGAAGACTAAGCCTGAGGACAGCATCGATAGGTTCGTTGGATCTTATTGTCTTGACCCCTATTATAACACGGTTACTAACTCAACGTAGACAAATCGTTACCAATCACTTTCTTCAGTTCCTTGCCCTTGACCGTTCTGATCCCAAGAAGTTCCAGATCCTCCAGATCATCGCAGGACTCCTAAATTGGACAGACGAGCAAAGGGAACAGGCTGGACTGGCGCGGCCGGGAACTTCTACTAATAGTCTCCGCCTCCCCAGCTCTCCGTTCCATAGAACACCTAGTACGCCGTCTCTGAGCGCGGACTTCTTTTCAGATACGACACCAACTTCGGCCAGCAAAGAGTCCCTTGCCGACCTATGGGCCGGATTCTTAGAACGGAGCGTGGAAGAAGCATCGCAAACAGGAGGATCAAGGAAGGGCAGCATGTCGAGTACAGCCGGCACGACGAGGCCGGATGCTCGAGGTATTTAATTACCGAAGGTAGCAAATGCTACCTACCTAGGTATGTATCTGCGTTACAATGCGTTTTACTGTTTCGACTGCGGCTAGCTTTGATAAAGGCACATAGCATATCATGCAGCATGTAATGGCGTTTGTCGGATACGGTTCAAAGGGACAGCTACAGTTAGTTCCTAGGAGGAAGGATAGGTTATCCAACTGGATCATTTGGATCTTAGCCATCGGTTACAACTTCGTATACCCCCAACTCTTTCTCCGAACAAGTGGCGGCTGCTTAATATGTATGTATCAACTGCTTTACACGCCTATAATGCTGAAATAACCGCCTAGTCGGTCTGAATAGATATGTCCATCTCAGATGGCCTATGTTGAATTTTCATACGCATGCCTTCATATCCTTAATATCACCCTAGACTCAAGTTTAAGTCTAAACCGAATGCTATTCCGTGTTATTTATATGAGACTCTATCTATCTATACACGCCATCTCATGACCTAGGTAGTTATCCCACGATCGTCTCAGGCGTAACCGCCTCTTCCATCCTCGGCAATACATTCAACGCGTAAGCATCGGCGTCTCTCATAATATCGCCAATATCAATCCGATTCTGTAGCGCATCATTCACACCCTCAACTACCTCGCGCTCCTCCATGACTTCCCGCATCACCACGCCCTCATGCCGCCAGTACGCCTGGCTACGTGCCCGTAATTCCTCGTCCCGGTTCGTCGTGTTCTTAACTATCCCCACAGCATTCAACCGTCCCTTCGTCCCCTGTAGTTGCCGCGTCACAGCCTCCACGCGCACGGCGGGGCTCGGCGGGGTGACGAAGGCTCGGTTGGTGCTGGAGAGGTACAGTAAGTAGGCCAGGAGGAAATCGAGAGCGGCGAGCCCGAGGTGTCGTGCCGTACGCGAGGTCCAGAAGAAAGGATCGAGGTCGGTCAAGCGCGTGGCTCGCGCATTCACTTGGTAGTTGTACGAGTTGGCGAGGTATATATCGAGAGCAGCGCCGAGACCGCTAGCTACGGCGGCAGTGGCGCGCCACTTGGGGCCGTAAGACCCGGACATAAGCTCGGAGGTCGCAAGGGAGGCGAGAACGAGGTTGATGAGGTGTGGTGCGAGGAGCGCGGGAAGAGCATAGTAGAAGTAGGAGCGGGGATCGTCGGAGGTGCAGAAAGGACAAGTAGCTAGGACCTCGGGGCCGAACTGCAGATACAGCAGCCTAGACTCGAGGTTTACGAAGCGTGCGCGCAGAGCGTCGTCGGCGACGGAGAGGGGGCGTAGAGACGCGAGGCGGTTGAAGAGCACGTCGGTTGGGATCTGCAGGCGCGACTGCGTGCGCACGAACACGTTCTCGGGGGAGAAGAGCGGGAGGGCGCCGAAGAGCAGGACGAGGCCGCCCATGACGAGCGCGGAGATGGCGCGTAGTGCTTGCGAGGGCACCGGCTGTATCGAGACGCCGGCGACGTGGGGCGCATTGCGGACGGAGCGGTAGTAGCTTATGGCCTTGGGTAGGAGTATAGGGCCGAAGAATATGAGGAGGGACTTTATCCTGGAGGCGGACAGAGGTATATTAGCTTTTATATCTTGAGTGTAGGCGCTTAGGTAGATATATTTCCTTTCGGCTGGTGGTGTAAAACTCACGTTCCCCAGGGAATCGCCATCGTGTCTTTTGCTATCTAGCTTAGGTAGTTAACTAGATGTGTTCTAACCATTCCGCCAGTATGAATGGTAGCCACCTAAGTCCTGCATAGAAAGAAAGAATGTTGTTTCGTTGGTTCGAAGGCCGGCTTGGCTAACCTAGGTAGATATGCCAGATGTTAAGTCAGCCTTCGATGTCAGTGTCTACTTGAAGATCGTCACAGGTGTTTGTACTTGTACATGACGCATTCAATCGGGACAGACAATAGGTAACTGTATGTACATCCCCGATGTACCTATGTGGACTCACTGTGGCGTAGGAGCTAGTGGGTATGAGCCCCCCAATAGGTCCGTAGCCTCGATGTCCACTTCTTTATTTCTCTTCAAATTTCGCAGTGCATTTGGAAAATTTATATTTTTCCTCTTCCTTAACTCTTCATGATGCAGAACATGCGAGTCTACAAGGGCGCATCTAAACTGGACTTGAGAATGAGGCCTATGACGGTGGATGATGCAGTATATATGCTGCATATCGTTTATTATATCGGTTTAGAAGATGCGAGTAATCAGGACTACGTCTTCAACTCGCATCTTGATAGATACTGATCCAAGGTAGGAGAACCATGATGTATTATTATTAATGGCACTTTCGAAGCTTTAACGATCTTTTCTTCCATGGTCGTTAGAGTCAATATGCTTGCCTAGAACGACCCAAAGTACTCTGCCAAGAGTCATCTCAATCGTGTTACAGAGTTCCTAGCATTCTGCGATGAAAAACTCTGCGTCAAATTTTAGATGAGAGACATCCCATATCATATTAGTCGATTAAGCAATAGCCCATACGAAACGTAACGTAACATAACCTCTATGTATCCTGGATAATCATGAATCCTTCTTAGCCTTTGCTCCTTGTGACTTTGGTATGGGACCCTTCTCCGCGGCCACCTTGACTGGTTGTTGCTCTGCGATGTTTGCGCCTAGTACCAATCCTAGAATTGCTGTAACGGTATCGCTCACCAATAAGACCACCCCGGCACAGGCTACCTGCCACGACGCGATACTAACGCTGCCCACGGGAGCTCGTGGAAAGGACAGAATCCACTCGGCGTAGTATGGGAACCAGCCGTGCGGGAGCCAGAACATAGGCTGCTTCGCGTACCAGAAAGGGAGGAGGAACTTCAACCCCGATGTTGCTAGCCAACGTAGAATGTTGATGGTACTGTCGAATCTTGATTTGGCGCTTTCGTGAGAAGTTTCTTAAAACATAAATCGGTCAATTTCATCTCCTATTATCCATATCCATCTCTTGTGTGTTCGGGGAGGGGGAACCAACTCATCTTCTCCAGCTGTTCCAATAGCTTATCGTGCTGCCGTCGGAGCTTCGCCCATTTCGCAAACTGGTCCTGACTGCTCGTAGCATTCAGGTCGCGGCGGATCGTAAGATATTCCTTTTGCAGCGTCTTCTTTTCCGCTGCCTGCTTTGATATTTCGGTCGGGAAAGCTAGATATAGGTTCCATAACTACATCGCGGTCAGCCATCGATATAACTACCTATATGATGCTACCCTGGCATGTTCGGAGAATTATCGTACTAGATTATTTATCGCTGCGGCGCCGACAGTGTTCACAAGGTGAACACCGAGCTCGACTAGGAATACCAGTAGCAGTACAGATATCATTTCGTCTCGAGCACTGCTTCTCTTGGGTTAGAAGGATACGTCACAGTGGACAAGTTTGGCACGAGAACACTACCTAAAGTAGAATCCCTAAAGTACAAAGCTTTAAATTCGTGGCCTATCCGACATGTGGCTTTGAAACGTATGATGCTTAGATGGATGCGTTAGTAAGGTAGAATATGCATTTATAGGTATCACCTGGTTAAAGCATTTTACCCCACTACCAAGATCACAAGGTCCACCTCCTCCCACTTTTATATTTGTTGTCCCATCTGCCCATTTACGTATATTTATTTACCTGCATGATTGATATATTGCTTAGTATCCAGCTTCTAGAACTATACTATAGATATGTAACCTATCTACTAGGTTAGGTATGATTTACTTGTGTACGATGGTATTTGCTATTTAGGGCTGCATGAATGGTTACCATATACACACACCTAGGTTAGGTACTTACCTTACGAAGCGTCTCTATGGCTAACTAACAGCCGCCCTTACATTCGCAATGTCCCGCTCGCTAGATAAAGATCTTCTAGCTCACTTGGAAGCTGATGATCCAAATGAAGTGTATAAGGACATCTCGACGATCTTCACGAAGCTACCGGAACATGAATTGCTAGAGATTGAGTTCCTTGGGAAAAGTCATCCTCTACAGCCAGGGGTCAACTACCTTAGGGATGGCACGGCTGTCGCAATTCCTAAGCTCAGGCTAGTTCAAGCATTTTTCGTTGCACGCCGATTGCTACAGGCTTATCATGAGGACAGTACAGTAAACTGCAGCGAAGTGATGGCTGCAACAGCTGTACTGCTGCTTATGGACCCCGAACATCTGACAGCCGCTAATACCCGGAAACGACTGCTCATATTGTCACTAGAAACTAGCGAGACGGATGAGTTGGCATTAAGACGAGAGAAGCAGTTTGTGGACAGCCTTCTCACGTCAAGGCTGTATCGGCATGCCAAATCACCCACTCTCTGGTCACATCGTCGCTGGTTACTCCATCTATATGCAATTCACGACGTAGTCGTGGACCTGCAGCATGATGTTAAGAATGTTGTCATGATAGCGGGAATACGGCATCCTCGCAACTATCCTGCCTGGCATCACGCTCGGTTCTTAGTGGATCGTGATCCGGGACTGGCCGAGTCCATAGTTACAGATGTTAAAGAGTTCTGCTTGAAGAATCATACCGATACTTCCAGCTGGAGTTTCCTCGTCTATGCTATGGGCAGGACTAAAGACAAAGAAAACCGTGGCATGATCTACTCTTCCGTTTTTGCAGAAGTCCTTGATATCACTAGCTCGTTGCGCTGGATAAGCGAGTCTGTCTGGGCATTTCTGCGCACCATAGCGACGGTGGAATTCATTAGTGATCAGCAGTTCGAGTCATTTTTGGCCGTAAATAAGAGGCTCGCTTCTATAACACCGGAGGGCAGTAGTCAGTGGAGAACATTGGATAGCGCACAACGTTGGTGCGAAAAGTATCGCCCTCTAATGGGGTCCAAACTGGCAGAATGAACCCGAATTGGCCCAGCAAAGCTGCCAACCGTTGGGGAGAAAGAAACATAGAGGCCTCAGTATTGATGCTCTCAGCAACTCATTACTCGGGCGACTGAACGCCTAAGAATAGACAACCAGGTGACTGAAACGACCAGTCTAGATGTTATATGCCCTTTGCTTCCTTCTTGCCCTTGCTTGTGTACCTCCTTCTTGTAATGGACGAAAGAGGATGGACGTCTGCTTCAAGTTGAGGCTCATCAGTTGCACATACACAGCTTATCCGGATGGCGGCTGAGGAAGGTCTTTGTGCCGAATAACTAGGTACCTAAGACGTGGCTCGGCAGTCGACGAACTGTGACGCTGATAGGTCCAAAATTCGTGGTAGGCTGACGCAGGGGCTTGGTTCTGCTACAACGTGGACGGCACAAGACGCTTCGTCCTATAATTATCCTGTCACCTTACATTTTGGGTACTAAACAGCCAACCTCAGAAATCTGATACTTCTTGGCCGTGATCAAGATCCGATCCTCCTGTAAGGTTTGACAGAGATCCGGCCTTCCAACCGCCCTGCCGCCATACCACAAAGTGGCTAAAGACCGCTTGAGCTTACGGAAAATTTTCAGCGGTTGATAAGAATTAGAATGACGGCGTAGTGCTAGTAATGCCAAGCGCCGGCCTCTATCGTATTTACGTGGTTGGCCTTTGACTCGGTTGCCTCGTGTCGACCGAGACTAGTCTCACCTTGACGCCAAACAGTTCAGACCTATTTTCTATCCCGACGTGCGTAATCTCGACTTACCTCATCAAAGAGTTCTCTCTCCAGGCTAGCTCGCTTGAGTACCTGGCCGTCTTGATTAACTCTTGTGGACCGCAATTGACAACCATTGTGAGATTTGGCAAGGACACGATCCGTGGGTATGATTTCTTATGTCAAGGATCTCCAGACTCAAGCGTCTTCTTGGCTGCTCATCAATACCCGTTCAGTCTGAACTCCACATGGGGCCACTGATGTGGATCCCTGCAAGCAATCTACATAGCTCTATCCTTAAGCGTTGTATGGGGTTTGTATGTATCGCCGAGATCGTATTGTACACATTACATACTGTACATACTATGTAGGTAGGCTCTATTATCAGTCAATTTTCCCAAGCCAAGCAACCAAGTGGCGCCAATTACGCTATCAACAACTTAAGCACCAGATGCTCGTTTACGAGGTAGCCTTCTAATTCTGTTGTGGCAGAGCCGGAAGGGATACAGCTCAAAGCATCGAAAAGAGGCCTCGAGGCTGCAAAGAACGGTGGCTTCACAACCGCTTTGCGCCGCAAACAAAAGTCTCTATGTAGGTACTAGAGACGGGCCAATCATCTACCAGTTTAGAGAGAGACCCAATTTCCCAAGCAGATCACTATAATAAGAAACTACTTTATCGGTACTTAGACAACGCTATTACCGCATGGCATCCTAAGGTCATCTTTAAGTAGATTAAAAGCCGTGCGCCCGCAAATGGCGCTATCTCTGCTTAGCCCCTGGTCAGCAGGGGTTTCCCCTTGAGCATTCGTGCTCCTAGTGCTAATCCGATTGATCATTTCGAGATGGATACGGAGAGAAATGGAAGAAATGAGTGAAATAAGAAATAGGTAACCTTGGAAGAAATGGACAGCTTCGGCTACCTGACGGCCGAACAAAACAGCGTACCAGACCTCGTAGCCTATCTCGCAGTCTAACGCTATCCTCATCTAGAAAGCCAACCAACAGGAAGGCCAAGATACTGGGCTTGATGACTACAGGGGGGTTGAGGGGGGAATCGTTAACTTGCCTTCCTCCTCCGTCTTTGCCGACCTCCACTAAGTATTCACACTTACCTTCTCCACAGCCATCTGATATCTATTTTTTCTATTGTTGGCGTGTCGTCGTCTTTGTTTCACTGCCACATACCCGATCGTTTTGGTTTACTCTCTTTTCATTGAAATAGACCGGGGCGACCTGGTTGGGCATTCTCTACCTGTCTTATTTATCAAACGTGTTTCTCCCGGCGGCGCACTTGTTTTGGAATCCATATCGACATATCGAATACTCCTACGAAACCCTACGTGCCTTGTATCTACTATCTACGGACAACCTCCTCTTTCTAGCCTTTCCCTCCCAACCAATTTATTTTTTATAGCTCTCTGGTTTCTTAACAACACTCTCTTAATATCTAATACTATAATATCTAGACCAGAGAGTCTGGTACTCTTGAGCTGTAAATCGCCAGAGTATACCACGAGGATCGAATTGGCCCCGTAGCATTTTGCTTCCGCTCCTAGCAAGCTTTCTCTATCTAAATCAGCTCTGCGGTATTGGATCCGAATGTGTGTAGCGGCGTGATTTGCTGTCGTTCAACTATAGCAACCAACCCAGACCGGAAATTGAGGCACTTGATAATTCGAGTCAGGGGAGAACGTTGCGGATTTTTTCAGCATGCATCAAAGCAGGTTATCGCTTCAGCTCCTGCTGTGGGGTACCGCTCTTGTCCAGGGCCTCCCTACGGACGAAAATTCCCATAGCCATGACAGTTTAGAAAACCGAGGGGCTCCCAACAACCTTGGATTCGTCACATTCAACTCGAAAGCCCATGGTAATCTCAGGCGAGATGATTCAAGCGATTCCAACCCGCAACTTGGGTTTGTGACATTTAAGATGAGCTCGAAACGATCAGTTGTATGTTAAGCTCGTGGCTACAAAGTTTATATATATACTAACAGGCAACTCTATATAGTCTAGAGACAGCCGCACAGACAAACTTTCAAGAGTTGCTCAGAACCTAGCAACCAAGTACGGGTCCAAAGTGCCCACTCGTTCCACGTCCGAGGATTCGGCTCTTCGTAACCGAGACAATAACTACCATGTGGATGCCGCCGTCAAGCCCTCAGTCAGCAATGCTGTGGGAATTGACCAGGACGGGACGGATTACTCGTACTTTGTGGAGGCTGCCTTTGGTTCCGAGGGGAAGAAGATGTACATGCTTGTCGATACTGGTGCTAGTACAACGTGGGTTATGGGCTCGGGTTGCACCACTAGCGCATGTACCAAGCATAATACGTTTGGACCGAACGATTCCAAGACGTATAAGGACGCCGGAGAGGGCTACTCGGTCGAGTATGGTTCCGGAGAAGTGAGCGGGCACGTCGTGTCTGACAGTATCAGCATCGCGGGGTTGGAGGTGACAATGCCCTTTGGCGTTGCCAATATCACTTCAGACCAATTTTCCCAGTTCCCCTTTGAGGGCATCTTGGGGCTGTCCATGGTCGACGGCACGTGGCTTACCCATCTCAAGGACGCCAAGCTGATCGATTCTAACGTGTTTGGAATTGCGTTGAACAGGAAGGCGGATGGCACTAACGACGGAGAGGTGGCTTTTGGTGCGCCGAACAAGGCCAAGTACACGGGTGACATATCGTACACCGGCCTCAAGTCTGGAAATAGTTGGGCTATCCCGATGGACGATGTGCTGTTTGGTGGTAAATCGGCTGGAGTAAAGGGCAGACTTGCCTACATCGACACTGGCACCACCTTCGTTTTCGGACCCCCTGACGATGTTGCGGCTCTGTATAAGCTAATCCCCGGTTCCAAGACCATCGACAACGGCGAGACTTATACTGTTCCGTGTAATACCGATGGCGAAGTCGCTTTCTCTTTCTCTGGAAAGACTTACACTGCCTCTTCAAAGGACTTCATAACTGCTCCTAACACTGCTGGAACTTGCTTTGGGAGCGTGTATGGAATGGAATTTGTGCCCGGCGCTTGGCTTCTTGGAGATATGTTCCTGAAGAATGTTTACAGCGTGTTCGATATGGATCAAAAGCAAATCGGTAAGTTTGAACTCGCATATTATAGGTATATCGATCGAGGCTAACTAGAAGCATAGGATTCGCCGCTCGAGCAGCTTCCGGTAGCGGCACGAGCAGCAGTGCAAGCCCCAGCGGAACGTCAACGGCATCCCCAAGTGGTTCATCAACTTCCGGATCAGCCACTACAACAGCTACATCAGATGGCTCCAGCCCAACGAGTTCTCCTTCAAACGGTTCAGGGGTTGGCCTCGTTCCCGAAGATACGCCAACCGCGGGCTCGGGCTCGGGCAGCACACCGACAGAGTCCGCACCGGGCAGCACACCCACCACGGACTCTTCGGGTGTGAGGTTAAGCGCAGTGGGCGTATATACGTCCTTAATGTGTATCCTATTAATCGGCATGGTTATTTAGGTATAAGGTCCCTTGGATCTTAAATGTCTCGCATTTATATCATTACTACGGACTGCTTTGCTAAAGCAGATGACAATCCTTTGTCGCGGTATACTCACCATTTAGATAGAAAGGGGCTACTAGGTTTTTGGATAAATAGCCAAGAGCATTTTCCTCTACTACATAGAGGAAGAGTATACGAACATTTGATACCCAGGGGCGGGTGAGGAACGAAAGAGTCAGCAGCCTAACGTCGGCACACAAAACTAAAATACGCTGTTAGGTATTATATTTATAACTATATAATACATGTACATACACTAGACAGTGAAATATTTCAATTCTAAGAGCTGCCACTATTTGTTAGACTGTTTTATGTGATCACTAAAGAATTCTCTCCTGAAGATCGTCACCGTGTACGAAGTATGTATGTATGTAGGAACCGAAATTTAGAAATTACATGTACCTACGTAATAGTACCTTGTAGGTACAAGTCCCCGACCATGCACTTAATATCGGGCCGACCTTAATAGAGTTGAAGGTTAGGGAAGGTAGGACCCAGACCCAGACAACAGGGACTTAGAATGGGGTCTTACTCATAAGCTTCGGAACCAATCAGAACCCCCTGCATTAGCTCCAATATACTATGTAGTACGTACCTTTTATCACATGACGATAAGAAAGAAATCCGTAATCGTTTCATTAACACTGGCCTCGTCGAGTCGAGGCGCGGCTCAACCTGAGATCCGTTACCGGTAAATCCATTGCACTTGCTACTCACAAAATCAACCCGTTATCGAGGACGGAGACGGTTTCTTACCTTGCAAGGATGCCGCCGTGATAACACAATGGCCAAGGCCACGACTCACAGCTCTAATAGAGAGCAAACGCGCAACACCAATCCAACCGAAGCTCCCGCAAACGAAGAGCAGCATGGTCTGCTAGCAGGAATCGCTTCTGATGAAGACGAAGACGAAGACGAGGACGGGGATAGGGATAGGGACAGGGACGACAATGAGAATGGCATTATAGTGTATCCTAGTAATGGCGACCTCGACGCTCCTCCTAGTTCCATTCGTACTCCAGGCACTCCAAGAACCCCTAATCGAGTTCGGTTTGATCTAAGACCTACCAATATTCCACCTCCTGCGAACGGCCATGATCGTCCAGCCTCGCCCATTGATTACTTCGATATTGCCGAACCCGACAGCCCTATCTACGACGATTCAACACCAAGACACCCCCTACTCACCGACATCGAAGCTCCCTCTGTAGCCTTAGCCAACAGCCTCGACGATGAAGTCCACGAGTGGGCCGAACGAGAACGGACGAGGCCCAAATCCGGGATGCGCTCTGCGTTTATGAATATGGCGAACAGCATCATCGGCGCCGGGATTATCGGACAGCCCTACGCATTCAAGGACGCCGGTCTACTGGCGGGCATAGTACTGCTTATTGGTCTGACCATTATTGTCGACTGGACCATTCGCCTGATCGTCATCAACAGTAAACTAAGCGGCGCGAACAGCTTTCAGGGGACAGTCGAGCACTGCTTTGGCAAACCGGGACTGGTTGCCATAAGCGTTGCGCAATGGGCTTTCGCGTTTGGTGGCATGATTGCCTTTGGAATTATTGTCGGCGATTCGATACCACAGGTTCTACGTACGATATGGCCGGGGTTGAGCAGCACGCCCGTGTTATGGCTCCTCGCAGACCGCAGAGCGGTTATTTGTTTCTTTATACTTGGGATAAGCTACCCGTTGACGTTATATAGAGATATTGCAAAGGTGAGTCTGTTACATTGCAGCGAAAATCAGTTGGATCGACCGGCTAAAGTGAAGACAGCTCGCCAAAGCAAGCACATTCGCTTTGATCAGCATGGGTATCATCCTGGTTACCGTCGTCGTCCAAAGCGTCCTTACTCCCGCGGAAAACCGCGGCTCTTTTACCCTACCGTTACTCACAATAAATGATGGCATATTTCAGGCTGTTGGCGTTATTTCTTTTGGTATGTGCGCTTCGTCAATTATGTTTTAAACTGAGCAAAGCATTACAAGGTGGTGGTAGCTAACGAAAGCTAGCATTCGTCTGTCAACATAATTCTCTCCTAATTTACGGGTCCCTAAAGACACCAACAATAGACCGGTTTGCAAAGGTGACTCACTACTCTACGGGCATCTCCATGCTGGCATGTATGACTATGGCCCTCGCGGGCTTCCTTACCTTCGGAGATAAGACACTCGGAAACGTGCTGAACAACTTCCCGGCCGATAATACGATGGTGACGATCGCACGGCTTTGTTTCGGGTTGAACATGCTCACGACACTGCCACTAGAGGCATTCGTCTGTCGGGAAGTCATGATGAACTATTGGTTTCCTAACGAACCCTTCAATATGAACCTGCACCTAATCTTCAGCTCCGCATTGGTCGTCTCGGCCATGACGCTGAGCCTGCTGACATGCGATCTCGGGGTCGTATTCGAGCTCGTTGGTGCGACGAGTGCCTGCGCGCTGGCGTATATCTTGCCGCCGCTGTGTTATATCAAGCTGAGTTCAAGGTCGTGGAAGACGTACGTCGCTATGGCCGTCGTGGCGTTTGGGTGTTCCGTCATGGTCATTAGCATGTTCCAAGCTATTGGCAAGATGATCAGAGGTTAGTTTAGCTGCCGACGTGGCTACCCGTCCTTATCCGTACCAGAAGCTGACTTATATCTGTTTTTTTTCTTCTTGTAGGCGGGGGCGAACCATCCCAGTGCGTCTAGAGCTATAGAATTTGTGCTTGGCTTTTGAGCCTTGGCCTTGTTCTTGGCCTTGGCCTTGTCCTTGGCCTTGTCCTTGTATATTATCCACCCACGTAATGCAAAGCTCCTCCAAGGGTTTGGAGCAGAGGGAGGCAAACTGCATAATGCATACAGCCATCGAAAGGGGTCGCGCGATAGTTGAATCATCGGGCAACGCCACGGGTCGATGGCTGCCGTGGCTGCCGTAGGTGCCGTAGGTGCATGGCAAAGCCGCAGGGCGTTTGATTCTTCGAGATGGAGAGGTCTGGTATGATTTGAGGATGCTCATCGGCGAAAAGGGATCCGCCTATGTGCAGCTCTCCACCTCGGTCATCCTGCAGGTGCACAGCAGCAGCAATAGCAGTAGTACTAAGGGGTGTGTGTGTGGGCTGTATTGTATGTATGGCTTATCGCGGAACGATCCTAGACGATGTGCTTGGTTGGTTTGGTTGGTTTTACGCGGCACTTTGCAGTTTACCTTTCTAACCTAGGCCAGTCACAGATGGATGAGCACATGCACGATTGATTAGATAGCAAGTCCGCGTCTGGATGGGCCGATGCAAAGAACCACTTTAAGACAAGACCGAAGCCGTTCTACCCACCCCAGCGCATACACACGCATACACACGCATACATCATACATACTTTCTCTTATACACCACATATTTTACAATACATATATACACATATACCTCTACATATAATACATACCTACATATAATACATACCTACATACCAGCATACCTACCTACATACCTACGTACACAGTATACTTCCTGGGATGTACATGAATAAGTGATATTGCATATACCCTTCAAGTCCTATTATAAGTCCTAGGCTACTACTCCGTCATCCCCCATCGTGGCACATCCATCATCATCATCATCACCACCTTATGCGAATACGTGGGAGACCGAAGGCGAATTCCGTTACCGTATAGCAGCAGATCCATCTCTTTTCTTCTTCTCTCTACATACATAGTTATCTCTGTTATTCCCCCTTCCACGTACGGCTTATAGCTTACGCGCTACCCCAACTCCAGTAACCCGCGCGGAGAGCAAGCAGCTGACCTATCGATGCCGCTCCCCATTAGGAAGGCTCCCACTGGACTCCCACGTCGAGCGGGACCCGTGACTTGGCCAGCTAGTCACGGTATAGGATGATACGTATGGATATCCGGGGTGTAATATCTAGCATGTAATAGGGTGTAGGTAAGATAGGCAGACGGCGTGGAGCGGAGGGAGGGCGGCGTAGGCAGCATGTGAAGCATCGTGCGTATGTACGTGTGTAGGTATGAATGTATGAATGTATGGATGTATGTAGCCTGGTAGATAGGGGTGAGTGAGGTAAAGACTGGACGAGACGGGACGAGACAGGAGAGGAAACCGAGAGCGACGAGATGGGATTCAGAAGCAGGAATCATATGCGCATACCTATACAGTATCGTATACCAATTACATACTACGGGTTAGCTACAGGTTAGCTACAGGTAAGTCTCTATCCCTTGTTCCTCATTCCTCACTTCTCACTCCTGACTCCTCACTCCTGAACTCCTCACTCCTCACTCCTTAACCCCCATCCATTCCCTGCTTGTCTCCGATCACACCGAACCCCGCTTGCCAACTTATAAATAAAAGCTCCAAAGACGAGACCCTTTCGATGATCTAGCTAGTTAGTCTGCCTTTTTTTGTACTCTTATCCACCGCTTTCAATACCCAGTCCACCCGTCACCCGTTCCATCGCACCACAGTCCAAAAAAAAAGAAAAGAGGGAAGCCTTAAACTAAACAACCAAGATCAGCTTTCGATCTTCCCATCTGTCGTGAGTATGATACTACCTACTATCCTAACCATCAACTGTCGTGATACCAACCTACCTATATATATATATCTATATCTGTCCTTTCTCGTCGTAGGGCGCGAGACAGAGCTTAGCTTGATATGATTACTTACTTACTAGGTGGTCCTAGCTAACAGCAACATAGTAAACAGGCCCATACCACGCATCACCCAGGACGTAACCGCTCCCCAACCAGCCAAAATGCATAACTCATCTTGCCCCAAGTGCGGTGTCACCTTCAACGGCGACACCAAGAAGTGCGATTCCTGCGGTGCCGTAAGTCGGAGCCTGTTCTCATAACCCTCTTATAGCTATTTTCATGTATACACATATATACGATAATCCTCTCTCGCCGTAGCTTTCTCCCTGTCCTTTTAGCCCCCCCCATTTCATATCTCAGCTCGGGCTTCGACATCCAGGCTAACAACATCCCCAGACCTGCCCCGTGTAAACATACTACCACCACCACCACCACCACCACACCTTCAGCTATGAAGACGCAGGAGTATCCAACGGGGAAAGGGAGGCTAAGGGAGTCTCCATGGCGCCGCAATGCCACCAACCAACCAACCAGCCAACCCATACCAACCCAACCCCAAATTTCAACTTACTAGATCATTCGTTTCTTTCCATCGGTATTCGGCGCATATAAGGGGCAGGGCAGGACAGAACAGGGTCAAGGGGGGGAAGAGAGGAGTTCGTTGTACAATGAGATGTTCCAAGACGATACGGGGTTAGAACATCCCCCCCTTTTTGTTTTTTTTTCTTCCCCTTTCTTTCTCTAGTTTACCAAGGCATCGGAATTAGGGGCAAGGGCAAGGGCAAGGATGCGCGGGGGGTGGAGTGGGATGGGCTCGCCAGGTTTTCTCCTAATGCAGTCGGTCAGACAGACAAACCGAGTCGAACGAGAGGAGTGTGCTGTTGTTCTTGAAGAGAGGCCGGGACAGATATATGTACGAGGAGGAGAGACGGAAGCACATGTTGGCGAGTATTTTACCTGGGCCTCTACGGCAAACTAACTAACTTACTACCAATCTTAACTAACTAGTTACCTCTTAAGTTGCCATAGTTGAACGACCCTCCTTTTCCCATTTCCTCCCTTAAGCTTCTAGGAGATTGAATTGAGAAAGAAGCCTTCAAAAATGATGGGGTGTGGTGTGCATGCAATGGCTTAACTCCCCTTACCCTCCCCCCATTGGACAGACACGTTAGGTAGTATGGAAAAGTAAGCAACCATCACATGTCCATCATGTTATCGTGAGCAAAACCAGTAGCCAGTAGATATCGTTTCGGCCTCATGACGAAGTATGTGTCGAGTACATTGATAGGTGCCTATTTCAAATATGATATCACAATATATCAGCATGGTACCTGTTATATACTACTGATGGCATTCTGATTTCATCTATACTGTCCTTTTGATTACGGGCCACAATCAAGGCCAGTACTGTAGGACCTCCTGGGCGTAATCTCGAGGCTTCCTCGCAGTTATCGATGATATGCTTACAAGCGTCCTGGGACTAATGATCTACGAAGGGCAGCACAACAGTTACAAGACGCATGTGGGAAAGCAGGCAGGACATGACGATTAGTAAGGAGTATGATTGGGAAAAAAGACAGGTAGAAAGAGTAGCCCCTGCGCAACAAATGTCCGTCTCCCGGTTGGCCTAACGCGGGAATTACCAAGAGCAGTAAAAAGGAGAAGATTTATGATATAGCCGTATTCTCTGGGGTTGTCTCGCCAATCTTGACACACATACGCACAACACACCACCCACATCTCTCTAACGGCAATACATTGCCCATCCCCCCCTTCTCGAACCATGGGAATTCAAATACAACGATACCCGCTACCCCGTCACCAATATACTCCCCTTGTAATATGGGAGACACGCAAGAGTTGACCTGAGTTGCACGCCCACCGAAGCAGTTAAAACGGGAAGACGAATCAAACTCCAGTCGAGACTAGGACGCACAGGCGGTCCAACCCTCCCAGTCCGTCCAAAACCCTTATTCATCTGTATATCTCGTCCGTGAGACGAACCTAGGACGATGATGGATCATGACGGTATGTCGAAGGTATCATAAAGATGTTGTACATTTCTTAAAGGACTAAGCACTTGGAGTGCTTCTTCTGGCTTTTACGAGACAGCAGAGCCGCGCGAGTAGCATGCTCAAAAACTTCTCGGACACCCTCATTCGTCTTGGCTGAGCACTCAAGGTACTTGTAAGCACCAATCTTCTTGCGAACATCCTCACCCTATGGCGATATTAGCGGTTACAGATCAAATAAGGAGGCAAGCTGAGTTCGGGTTCGGAGACAGAGATTCAACGTGTTTCCAAACACTGAGGTTAAGTAGTGGGTTCGTGATGATAATAATAACTTACCTCCTCAGGGGAGACGGGCTTTTGGCTAGTCTTGCGGAGCTCCTCAATTGTCTTTGCGTCGTAGCGCAAATCCTTCTTGCAGCCAACGAGGATGATAGGTAGGCCTTGGCAGAAGTGAAGGACTTCAGAAATCCACTATCGGATAGAGCACGTGTCAGTAAATTGCTTATCTAGGAAGCACAGGACAGTCGATGAGATGCAGGAATGCTAACCTTCTCCTGAACGTTGTCCAGAGAGTCGGGCGAGTCGACAGCAAAGCAGATTAGGATGACGTGAGAGTCAGGGTAAGACAAAGGTCGGAGACGGTCGTAATCTTCCTGACCAGCTGTATCCCATAAGGCTAACTCGACGTGCTTTCCATCAACCTCGACATCGGCGACGTAGTTCTCGAAAACGGTGGGGACGTAGACCTATTCAAAATAAAAGGACAGTTTGTCAGCATTGTGCACAACGGCCTATTGATTGTTTATTGGGACGCGATGGATGGTCATGATGGCATCAATGGACGACGAGGCAGTAGCTCGGAGGGCGGATTGATGGGACCGACGACCCTTTGTTTCGATATGGCGCGGGCGTATGTTGGAATAGAAGGAGGAAAAGCAACGGTGATGACGAGGCAGCTATTCTCTTACCTCAGGGAACGTTCCCTTGGAGAAAACGCTACAGTTGAATTAGCATGATGGGGGAGACGGGTTTGTTTTGATAAGCGACGTACATCAATAAACAAGTTTTACCACAGGCACCGTCACCGACGATGACCAGCTTTCGGCGGAGCTCAGCCATGTTTGGGGAAGGAGATGGTCGGATTTAGGGGGCAGAGAAAAGGGAACGGGGGTTTGCTCAAGGGTATTGAGAGAATATGCAAGAAGAGAAAAAAGAAGTCGAAAGTCTTGATGGATTGAATCCTCGCGATTGTTCGTTATGGGTTCTCCCTTGGAGGTTTGGATGATGGAAGAAGATGGAGGAGATTAGAGATGGAGAATGTGAGAAGGAGGAAAGGTTGGAAGGTTGGAAGGTCGTTGCTCAATTGATAGTGGTAGCACCAGCAAGGTAGGATAAGGCAGGCAGGCAGGCACTACGGAATACAGTACATAACATAACTTTTTTGCTCCAGGTAAACCAGGTAGCAGCACCAGCGCCAAAGCAACAGGAAGTAGCGGGTCAGGTCACCAAATAAGGGACGGTTGGGGACAAGCACAGAGAGGCACAAGACAAGAACATAGGCCTATGAGGTACCTAGCCGGGGGACAGGGTTTAGTGGGGCGCATTCAATCGTTAAGGGATTTGTAGGCAAGTTTTTGGTAGTCGTCCTAGCGGCTTACACTGCCAAAACTCTGCTAAGTCCTTGGAAAAACAAAACAAAAACAAAATAACCACACTACAAATAACAGTTAGCTACATGCAAAGTACCTTGGAAGTTACCCAACTCAGTCATAGCACCGCGTACTGTACCCGTTGTACTTATTGTACATTTATGCCCGTTTCTGGCTCTCGCACTGGCCTGACTGGTCGGCTTTTGCTTTCCACTCTCCGTCCCAATCCCCCAATCCCCCAATCCGAAAGTACTTATTTGTACCTAACGTACTTCGTACCATCCATCATGTGCTCTATGAGTCGTTCCCTAAAGAGTCCTTTGGCCCTTGCGCCTCGGATCTCGAGGAGGCAACCCACCAAAACACACATCAGTAAAGCCTGGTTAAGGTACATGTACCTAGGTACCTACTTACCTACCTAAGGGCCTTGTACCAAGCCACGACACAGTCTTACAGCATTGAAGATATTCCATGCATGTGGACTACCTACATATGTACATATGGACTGTTCTTAGTGGGCCTGTGCGCAGCGTCCTGCATTTGAAGCTCATGCTATGCTATGCCCATGCTACGCCATGTTTTGAGACTCACTCATACGTAGGTATATATTGATCTACTACCTATATCCAAAAGGTCTGTAAGATGCTACTGAGGTCATTGACGTCGGTAAAAGGCGAATGTAGCATTCGGGCGTAGCAGAAGTCATAACCCATATCACACACTACGAGAAACAGGACGGCACAGCTTTTTCATGCCGTCATATCTCACAAAATATTAAAACCACTAACGTCTTCATATTGATAAGTTGGACATATGCTGACTCAGAAGTGTTGATATTGAATATTTGAAGTTCGATACTTTGAATATTACTGTATGGATTTCATAACATACATACATAGTTCACGCTTCGAAAATGGAGGATCGGGGGATGTTGCCGGCAGATCGGCTCCCAGAAAAAAACATAAAGACCAAGCTAGGTTAGGCACGTTTGAGTCAAACTCCCCTACCGAGCATTGCGAGCTAGACAAAGCTGGGAAAGGAGCTTGCGTCTTTCTTCACCGACTAAACGTCGCAATAACCCTTTGCTGATCCGGGCTCTTCAGCTGAGCAGTTGTGGCTCAGATATTGTCATATCATTCCCAAGTTCCCAAGTTCCCAAGTTCCTAACCTCCCAGGTTTCCACGCTTTCTCCTATCGCGCAATCTGTTTCTTTGTCCGCTGCTCGTCGATACGAGTTGTGGGGGGTTCGGCATTCGCGTACAAGGTACATAAGTGTAAGAGCCCTGGAGTCGTCATTTTGTTTCATACGGCCAACCCGTCTCGGAATTCTCCTTTTAACAGGTAACTAACTAACTAACTAACTACCTACCTAACTGACATACCCTTTCTCTTTTCTTGGATTATCCTATCGTATTTATTGCGTATAAGACCCTGAGAATCCCCCTATTGTTTACAGGCTCAGTTAGGCCGAGGCTGTGAAGCCTAGTACATTAGGTAGCTTTCTGTGGCTTGGCTTCGCTCGTGATTAGGAACTAACTGGCTCTACTACGTAGGTAGGTATATACATAGGTTAGGTATGTACGCGTACCGCATTGACACCATACGAACAAAACTGATAGCATTTTGATATTACATCCGTAGTTAACTATCATATCGATAATCGCTTGTGATGAAAACCAACATATCGAATTACACGGCAGATCTGCATGTAGATGAAACGTACTTAGAATGCACACTACTCAACTACATACAATTAACTAAGGAATATGAGACTTTGGTAGTTTGTTAAACGGGGCGGTGTTAGTTTAGATCAACTAACTACATACCACCTACCTAACTACCTCCTAGGTAACCTAGTTGTCTCTTTCTGCTGAAGCTTTACATAGTAGTTCGTCTCGCATCAAACCGTCAGCGTGGATTTTACCGACCGAAACCTTGGGATCCTATGTATTCTGTTGCATCCCTAAACCTTATTATGCGATAATAACCTTCTACATACCTGTTATATTTGACCTAGAACATCAGGGACTTGCGGGGGGACTGGGAAAGGGTACGGGTCAATTTGATTCACGTCATAGGATCTTATTTGGGTAAGTTCCAATACATGGATTTTATGTGACTTTTCATATAACTACCTAGGTAGGTAGGTAGGTAGATAAGTTCAACGGTATATCCAAGTCCGGAATAACAAACGAGCGCATCTAATAACGTTCGCTCATCTCCTTAAACAATAATTCTAGTTGAACAGGAAGGTCGGACAGGAACAATTAGCATTCGGTCTTGATAAGCTTAAGCTCAAGCTCAACTACGACATGAAATCTGCAAGATACATAGACCGACATCTTTTTACGACAAGGTCACGACATGGTCACAACCACGGGTCTTATGGATCTTGGCATCCAAGGGTTAATTTATGTAAACCTCGTACCCAGCCAGGTACGTTAGGTACCTGAATACTTTGGCAGGAGGTATATGGGGTATGTACATGTATGTACCTATGTATGTAGGTATGCACCTACCTATCTTATCTAGTGTAAGGGCACCTAGTTTGGTCGGAGTTTAGATCTTCCGCGTGTTAATCCACCCCCACCCCACCTGAGAGTCTTTCAATGACACTAAGGCTCTAAACTCAATTAGACCAATTAAACGCATTCCAAAATTTTGGTCTCGAGAGCAGCTTTCAACCCACGCACACGATGAGGCCGTAAGAAACAACCCACCCAGTATCCTCTCGCGAACCTCAGTCCGTCCTGCCCCTCCTAACGGCAGGCTCTTCCCAAAATGCAGAAGATCCTCCGCCGAGTGGCTACCGCCGAGCGGGTGGTCGCCAAGCGGACCAAGACCAAGGACCTCAAGTGGTTCAAGAAGGAGAAGAAGGAGACGTATCGGGATCAGCAGCAGCAGCTGGGGGTGATACGAGGGGAACTCGATGCCGCGAAGCAAGCCGTGAGGGACGACTGGGAGTTAGGCCCCCTCGCCCCAAGACGAGACGTTGGCGAGTGGGCTGGTGCCAAGGGCGCCATTCACGAAGTTCGCTACGCTGCCTATGGCAAGGTCACTCTCGCCATGCGAAATCGCCGGTGTCAATGGGCTGGCGGCGCTTACCACCTTAACATCGCAGTAGGGGATAGGATCGTGCTAATCGACGGCCCGGATAAGGGACGCATCGGCAAGATAAAGACTATAAACTACGACAAGGCCGAGGTTGTCATCAGCGAATTAAACAAGGTAATCTAGTTCCATGCAGCCTTCTAACACTTCGCTGTGGTAGCGATTTTAAATAACTGACACGATATGAATTACACAGGCCAATATCCGAATACAAGCAGAAATCCGAGAGGAGGACCAACCCCCCGTTGTCAACATGGAACTCCCCATACCAATATCAGGCATCCGACTCGTCCACCCTATTAAGGACCCCATAACAGGCATCACCCGCGACGTCATCATCAACCAGCTAGTACACGGGGGCTTCCTGCACGACCGCGTATCCGGCAAGCGGCGGTGGTCCCGCATCGTTCCGGGGCTGAACATCTCGATCCCTTGGCCCAAGAAGCCGGAGAAGGAATATAAAGACTACAGCTGCGACACGCTGCGTATCGACGTCGAGGACAAGACCTTCGTACCCACGCTCCTGCGGCCCCCCATGCCCGAGGCCGTCCTCGACGAGCTGCGCAACAAGTTCAGTCGCTTCCGCACGCGCCACGACCCCGAGTACATCGCGCGCCTGGAAGCCGAGGAGCAGGCCGTCGCCGACCGCCGCAAGCTCATGGACTCGATGCGCACTCCGCTGCAAGAGTTCCACCGCGCCCAGCGCGAGGGCAAGAAGAAGAAGGGCAAGCCCCGTCTCACCCAGGAGATGCTCGAGAAGATCGGTGAGGTCATGGCCAAGAACTTGGAAAGGACACGAAATGGCCAGGCCCTGCTGGAAGCTGCCAGCAACAGCGCTGTAGCGTCGGCTGAGACGGCCGTATCACCGCCTCCTACAGAAACGACGGTAGCGACGGTAACTGTGGAAGAGACACAACCTCCGCCGCCCTCGACGTAAAATTAAAAACTAAAAAAATGGTTGTAGAATATGATGCTACTTAGACCTGTAACATAAATGTACATATTGCATTCAGGGGCACGCGGAGCATTAAACAAACTCCGTATTCCTTCCTAAGTGTAAATCTTGCCATGTAATTGATTCCCTCCCTACCTCCTACCCTATCTAGCCAGTACTTTTATCTATGCCCCGAGCCACCCCTTACCCTAGGTATCTACGAGCCGAGTAACGACAGCCTTTCCAAGGTCGTAATAACAGGCGGTTCCTGTTTCTTCCACTTAGCCTCGAGGTTCTCGTATAAAACCCCATCCGCACCCACTGGCCTCCAGTCCTCATCCTCGTCTACTTTGCCTTCTTCGCCAGCCGGATTGTTTCCAGCACCCGCGAACACCTCTCTAACAGCTACCTTGCAAGCCTCTGCTACTTCCGTAGCCAGTGCCTCCAGAGCACGAGCACGTTCGTGCATGCCACGGCGTACGAGCGCAAAGACAAGACGCTCGGCATCTGGCTTTGCGCCCTCGACGCGCTCGACCAGTCGGCGGACACTATTGACGAGGTACTCCTCCTCGTAGACAGTGCCCTTGCGACCACGGGCGCGCTTCTTCTCCTCGCGGCGGCGGTTCTTGCTCGTAGCGCGACTGACACCCGTTCCAGCCGTACCCACGCTTCCTGCTCCCTTACCCGTGTACCGTGTGAACAAGCTGGCGCTCGTGCTAATGCGTGAGCTGGCTGCCACCGACACGTCATCCGGGATATCGCCCGCACCAGTCCGTTCGCCCTCGTAGAAGCCCAGTGGGTCCTCGGCTGCCTTTCGCCGGAGATCCATGATACGCGGAACTTGCGCGCGAAGCTGCGCCTTGCAGTCCGCAAAAAATTCAGTGCTGCTGCCCAACGAGTCTGCGAGACCGGGATCGACAGCGCTCGTCAGGAGTTCGGGGCGTCCGCGTTGTGCTACCAAGCGCATGGCGTCGGCGAATAGATATCCCTTGCAGAGACAAGAGATGGCGTTTTCGAGCGAGTTGAGGTGATCGAGATGGATAGCTGCCGCGGATGCGTAGTCCTTGGCTTCGTAGAGGGCCTCTGCAAGCGTTGCTGCAAGATCGGAGAGAGCATCTGGAGTCATCGGTGGCGATTGTTGCTGTGCCGTGAAGAGGCATTCGCGCCAACAGGAGGCGCCGGCAGCACGGTAACACCTAGTAGCCCCTGTATAGTCGCGAAGAGATTCATAAGTGAGACCTGCTTCTCGCAAGCGAGACTTAGACTCGAGATACGTCGCATAGAGGCCGGTAATAATAGTAAGGTTAGGTTGATCATAGCGGTAGAGCTTCAGGGCCGTGGCGTAGAGCGCGTGCTTGACTATGTAGTCTTGGGCTTCCTTATGCGCCTGGCTAGTTTGAAGGTGAGCTAAGGCTTTCCCATGCCGCCCAAGATGATCATCGATGGCAAATTTTCGCCTTAGGTCGGGTAACAAATGCAGATTTTGGTGGAATGGGAGGTACTCTCGGGGATCCCTTTGAGACTGTTGTGCAACTAATAGCGCCAAGTCTAAATGGTAGAGACCTAGGGCCTCATCGTATAAAGTGTTGACATCTGCAAGGAAGCAGATGTGTTCGACAGCTTTCTCGGCAAGTTGTTCATCTTCTTGCAATAGAGTAGCAACAACTAACAGCCCGTCTTCATACGCGGGTGGAACCTTGCAGACATTGGCTGTGATAATGTTTTGTAAGGTGTCGTGGTCCTTAGTCTTGCGAGATTGGAGATGAGACAACACCGCGTCGCAGATAGTGTTAACCTTTGAACTGTCTTGGGGTTTGCCAGTAGGGATCTCGCTAGGAGTCACTTCCGGTAATTCTTGGTTCCTCACACCCTTAGTATCTCGATACATGGTCTGTGTAACATCTTCGTCTCTGTTCCGCGTTAGGTACGTGCTCATACGTGTTATGCGAGCTCACTTACCGTAAAGAGGAAAGGAAAAGATCAATATACGAGACATCTTCAACTTGGTCGAGGAAGAGCCCAATATTAGCAAGAAATTGTTGCGGTCTGTGATCATAAAGAATATTCATGTCCACGCGCTGAGTCCGACAGTACGAGTATGCTTTTCCATAATCTTTAGCGTCAATTAATTGCCTAATTCCTGCTACAACCATCGCTCGGGGATAGATCGTTTCAAGGTTCCCACGCGGCATCTGGAGGACTAGGCTCATATTAGTAGGCATTGCTGTCACCAGCCTTGCGCCTCTCTCGATACTCCGACACCTCTCATCTTTTTCAGGATCATCTGGGGGTACCTCCAAGCCTATAGGGCGAGATTAGCTGAGAAGAAACTGGGTACTGTTAGGACTCACTCTCTACATCGACCAAATGGATAAACTTGACTAGATGGTTAGTGGTTGTAACAATGAGATGAGCTGGAGTAACAAGGAAAGATGTGCAATTCTTCATTAAGAGGCGAGAATTTGCATATAAGTGTCCGTTCCGTGACAGCCCGACAGCAATGACGTTGCCGGCGAGGTCGATGACTTCGCTCCACGGAAGCTGAGATGGAAGACGGACTGAGTACAATTCATCCTGCTGGTTGACGACGCCATGAAATCTACCTAGGCAATCTTGAACGAGGACCTCCGTGGATCCTGCTTGGGTTAGACGCACAAAGCCAAACATTGAACCAGCATATATGCTCGAATTAGACGAGAATTCACCGGTCGTTCGATCAAAGGGGTGCGACTGGATCACGGGGCCCTTTTCAAACCCGAGGCAATGAATGACACTATTCTCGGTGACGGCAATTTGCAAAGGTAGGCAATTATTGTTTGAGTTATCTTTAGCGAAAATCACGTTGCCCACTAGAGATGGAGGTAGAGAACGTTGCTCCTTTAGCTTCCATTCATATACGTCTACGCCGAATTGATGGAGAACAGCCATGAACGTATTTGCTGGAGAGAAGGTCACATCGATAATCGGCGTTGTTGCCTGCAGTTCAAATAATGCCATTGGAGGAGGAACGTTAGCTGTCCGAAAGGGGGTGAGCTTGAGCGTCTTCCCGTCTACGACAGCAACGGCTCCATAGTCATACGGCGGCGTCAGCGACCCTCGAGTAACCTCAAAAATGTACTCGGCGAGCAATAGTCTATCTGCGAGACTCTTAGCGTTGGAAACACGCCCATAAGGATTCGAACTCACCTGAGACGGCCGATGCGAAACGCAGTGATCTTTCAGGATGCCATGCAAAGGAGAATGGATGCTTCTGGGTAAGGATTTCTTGCTTAAGATACCAGTGGTAATTGCCCATAGTCCAAAGTTGAATCCGGTCATCAAGCGTAGCTGCGAGGACTGTAGAATCCGAGTTCCACTCAAGACGTATCCGGGAATTTGAGAGCGACCTGCCTTCAGGGGCTCTTAGGGAAAATTGGCCATGTCTAAGGCCATTTCTCTCAAAGAATATAACATCCACACGGTCCTCAAAGCGTTGTATGGATGCAATCAAATTCCCGGCTGGCCTCCAGCTTAAAGCGCACTCCATACCATCAACGGGTTCACTTACGCTATCAAGAACGCCATCTCGGGAGTATACCCGAACGGCTCGGCGAATGCCAGTCTCAATCGAGTTGATTGCGACGTATGCACCGTCGCCTCTCCAACTAATAGTTGTACTTCCATCATCGTTGGGACTGAGTATGCCTTGGTCTACCTTTTCTGGTATTGTAGGGTCTCGCAGGGCTTTGGCGCCTCTGCCTTGGAACTGTGTTTCCTTCTTGCCCCAGCCAACAGAGACGTGCTTAGATGCTTTGAGATCATCGACGCTCATAGTCATATCTGCTATGCAATCGAAACTACGACTCATGAAGATCACTGTGTTTGACTTAGTGGTTATGGCTAGTAGTTCTTCATCCGGAGACCAGCTTGCAGCTGTGATGCCCTCATCTACGGATCCCTCGATCTCGATGTGAACTCCATCGTGGGGGTTTGGACCCTCTGATTCCTGGACGACAACTATGTCGCCTCCTTCAAGGACCAGGCAAGTTGTCAAAGTATCGCTGAAGTGATGCGAGCTTATGACTCTATCAACGGCCAAATCCGGATTTGGACTTGGAGCATCCCATGATGCGACATCTTGACATTCACTACAGTCGTGAATGGTGAGCAAATTATAGACTGTCGGACATCCCCGAATGGGTGGTGCGAACTCACATGTCTATAGACGAGGCCCTCACGTGTTCCAGTATCCTTACTAGGCGAATGCGCCCATCTTTCTCGCTCGGACCAAAAGTGCACAAGACCTCATCTTTGGCTGGGTCCCAACATGTTGATGTGATAACCTCTTCGGTCAAATCGGTCGATGACTTCCAAGCGTTAAATCGTACGTTGCGAAGGTTACGCATCTTGGGAATGCCTGACCTCGTCGTAGAGGATCATGAACTGCAAGTCACTAGGGTATAACTTGCTGCTTAATTAGCGACGAAAGTGTGATAATAGACTTTTGCTGTAATGACGACTATAAGTCCGTGCGACAAAACTTTTGGGAATGGTATCTATACTGTGCTACAAGTTGAATCTGATTAAAGTTTGGTCCGTGCCCAATTGCACTTCAAACCCTAGTGTAGAAACCTCGGTGGGGTGGCCAAAGCTTTCACCAAGCTTCTACATACACTAGGTACTTACCGAGGCTACAATAACAACCTTCTCGTAACGGATTTGGTCTAATGCTGTTGCTGCTTTTATGTATTTGCTGCGACTTACTTGCATTACCTAATTACGTAATTTATGCATATAAGACTGTTACCCCAGATCTTAACCTGGATTCATCACCTTCGGTACCTAACTGGCTGACTGGATATTTTAAATAATTGAAACTTACATATTGTTTATCAGATACTATTCCAAGCTACGGTTTTATTGGCGCTATGGATTCAAATTAAATAGGTAGCGCGGTAAAATAACAGTCTGGTAGGGCTTAGTAAGTATATGTTGAATTAATAGTGTGAAATTGTATAAAGGCATGTTTATAGAGACACTGGCACCAGTATATCGCCTCCTAATACACCTTGTAGATGTCTAGATTTTGAAGAGTGATTTGCTACTAATACATACTGAAGATAGCATCCAGGATCGAATATCACCGGGCCGGATGAATCCAGTACAGCCAACTAGGGTAGGAACCTGTCTGGGTAGGGTCTTTCGTCTGGTACTAGAAGAACGAGCCGGTTGAGATAACATCGTACATCAACTAGAATCATAACTGCGATCTGAAGATTAGTATGCTGGTTTGGCTAGAAAAGGATGCTAGAAAATTACCGTGCTAGGCAACTAACTTGGCCTTTTCGAAAGATTCCATCAGCGAAGGTAAAAAATGACCAAGAAATTCCCGAAGCCAGCAAGAGTGTCTCAAAGCGTCAATGTCACGAGGTGGAACCAAACAGCATGGGAACAACTTCCTTGATCCGCAAGGAACTCTAACCTAACTATGGCTATACATATTTCATATGTTCTTTGTCCTAGATGTCTCATCTAGAATCCCGACAGAGAGGGACGGGACAAGCAATATAAGAAAAGAACCTTGGTGTTCTCCGGCACATATCCACAGCTACTTGAGTGATTCCTCTTCCGCGATAGCTCTTGCGCATACATATAAAGTGCACTATGCGACTGTAATCGACTCTGCTCCTAGGAAACCTTGCAACTTTAAGTTTAGGATATTATGTACCTAGGTAGTGAATATAAATAGATGTCTACCAGAGCAACAGGTACTACGTAAGTCGTAATCCTGGATAAATGAATTATGCATGGTTTAATATTTTATGTTTACCTAAGATATGGGGATAAATGACGGCTCCGGTGGCCCTTGGCTTAAAGCGGCATGCCTTAGATCATCTAACAATTTCATCTAATACAAGATAACCTAGGGCATTCAAGTTTGTAGGACCAATTCCCTTTCTCGATCTACCAGTTGTACACAATCCAATTGGGCCTTTATTTGAACTTCCTATTGTATTCTATCCAAAGATTGCCTTGCTATGTACTTACACCTTTGAGACTGCCCAACTTGCAGCGCTTGAACTCATATAAATAAATCATGGACGTCGCGTACAAGCAACATGCCAACCAGGCGCGCCGCAAAAACAGATCATCTACGAACCTTCAACACTTGTCTCTCGCGCCGCTCACGTCTAAATTACCCCTGACCGACCCTGAAGACCTGCCTGATTTTGGCGCGTCGCCATTCCAACACAATGTTTCCTATCTACAGGGCAAATCTGCCCCAACGACTCCACGGCTACTCCAATCTCCCCCCCGGACTCGAGCCAATTCCCCTAGCCGACGTCGATCCTCAATGCATGATCCTCTAAGCGCGAAATTGCCCAAGAGCAAGTCCACGACTCATCTAGTTGCGTCAAACGCAAAACGCTCTGGGCTGGGAACGTTATCAACTCTTCCCCGGCACCATGCGCCATCTAACAACAAAGAACGGGGAGACGATGATTGGATTCTGCGTACGGGGGCATTGATCAGCTCAGAGATGCGCGAGTCTAAGGGGCAAGCCTGGCTCATCGAGAGGGCAAGCTCGACTAGTCTAACTGGGATGCGTGACGTCGAGGAAGAGGCATATGAACGAGAATTAGCTAGGGAAAGAGAACTCGCGAGCCGACGAAGCAGCCGACGGGGCAGTATAGCAAGTGGAGATGATGATATCCTTTCACCAAGCAGCCGCTATGGTAGTCGCTCTCAGAGCCGGGCTGGGAGTAGAGCACGTTTAAGAACACCTGTGGAGCGGCACGCACACGATGGGTATTTTAGTTACGACGCGTCACCAGAAGATCACATTCAAGGCCCGGATTTCGTGAGCCTGGACGAAAAGCTCGAGGCCTTCGAAACAGATACGAGCAAATTGGACGAGGCAGCTGTTCGGAGACTGGTCTACAGGAAAAACGAAGGGGTAGGCTCCTGGGTCTGGTCTCTATTCTCCGTCGAGGAGAACGACGAGGAATCAGACACTGCCGATGGCGAACTGTCAGATGGCGAAACCGAAGGAGACCATTTACCTCGTAGTGCAAGTACGCTGGACTTTGAAGGCGTTTCGAATGCCTCAGAAGAACGAATTCCACCTCCCAAGTCAGACGAAGGTGGCTGGCGAGACGCCGCGTGGCTTTTGACCGTGGCGTCCAAAGTCTTGCTTTAAGATCTGAGACAAGTTCTAACATGACGTTTCATGGGAAACATAAGGAACTAGAAGATCATTGCGTCTGCGCTGCATGTCATCTTTTATAAGCACGCGAGATATGTGATATTGACAGCTAATTCACGTTCAAGAGTCACACTGCAGCTGTGCGAAAAAGCCCATCCTACATTTCTATGATGGAGCCTTAACCCCTTTTGGTTATCAGAAACGGAAATATACAAGCCAAGTAAAGGATAACGATATATTGCTGCTAAGAATAGAACACGGGGTTCTGTATATGATTATCGAACAGTACAGTTGGTTTATTGATCTACATAGAAGTTCACAAAACGGCCAAACCTGGCAATGCTTAAAACGGTCCTGGAATCTGAGCCCCATTAAGACTGTCAGTTGGCTCTACCTAAGCTTTTGAAGGAAACATTCTATGTACAAGTCAAAAGTAAATACATAGGAGTGCTTGCTTAAGGTACATACATGCACACGTTGCATACACTACACATGCGCCCGCTTCGCTTACTCCTTGCCTACTCTATGCAGTGTTTCTGCTTGACCATTTGTAAAACGGAGTGTAGTCAGTCTGGGTGCGGGGAAGGCCACGAATTGGGACCTCTAGCCAACCCGCAGGGAGAATTGTTCAGCTGGCTAGCTAGCTTTGAGACAGGGACAAAACCGGATTTTTTACTCATAAAAATGCAGCCAACATACGTTCGAGGCCTTTGACTAAGACGTGTTACTTAAGGGGTAAGAAAAAAAATACGATTCCTCTTAGGATTAGCAATAGATGTCTTTCTACTTATTGCGCTCCGAAGCTTGCTAGGAACTACCCAGGTAGATCCGGGTGCCAGAATCCGTTAGTGACTGTCCTTAAATGTGAAATGGGGCCGGAAGTGTAAGAAGATACCGTAGCAGACCGAGTTAATATTTAGTGCAGTAGATAGATGGGTTCTAGTCTACTAGGTACGATAAGTTGGATAAAGATTCGTTCTTATATCTACCGAGGTTCTGTATTATAAGCGAGGCACTTTAGGAGAGGACTTCGACTAGTATATTTCGATAGATGTTTTTCTTTTTAGACAGTTAGAACTTAGGTATTCTGAATTTTAAAATAGTTGACTACCTACCTAGGTACCTTACCTATGCTTTACGAAGCTATGTGTTGGCCAATGAACCCGCAAGTCGTACGTAGCCGAGAATTGCGGGAACAAACGAGGTCGATCTCCTCTTTGCCTTTTATGAACTTTGGGTCAAACCGTAAGGACCGTAAAGATGATCCGCCTTAGTATGCACTTGTCAAGGCTATCATGCACAGGTGCACTAAATGTGACGAGTTATCATGTAACATGCCGCTACACATGTACATGGAACATGTGGATTTGACGACGAGCCTATGTCCGGATCCGGCCTTTGGAGATCCATCCAGTCGAGATCCATTATCTGGTGCTTCTTTTGAACCGTTGTTAGGAATTATTGTATAGATAGGCTAGGTTAGGTACCTAATGCAATGCGAGCGGGTAACGAATACACTAGACTAACGCTTAACTAACAAATAGATAATGTCGAAGGTGCGGATAGCACTGTGTTGTAGCACGTCACACGGGAATCCAGGGTCTGGATTCCTTATGACGTTTTCCCGATAGATGCCCCCACTCTAACATCAGATGCATGTGGAGACCCGGAAAAGCTTCGAGAATAAACAACGTGACCAACCCCTCGGTGCAGGGGGCGCGACGTGATATGGAGGGGCTCAACGATGCCACACTGAATTTTCTACCATAATACAGATCCTAGTATGGACGCGACCGCGCATCTATTAAGGCTGTTTGAGCCTTTCCATTAGTCCGAGAAAGAAAGGAAAAGAGGCCGATATCATCGCCTTGGGCTTCTTATAGTGGAAGCTTGGCTGAGGTACCACGGCTACGGTGTTCAAGGTTAAACGCAGCCCGCAGATATGGTAGCATTTGGTGTTGCGACTTCTGCAAGCGGCACGCTGTAGTATTGAAGTATCTTCTGTAGCGCTACCTTGTGTTCGGGGCCAACGAGTACTATAACATAGTTTCTAGTTCCGTCATATTGAAGTATTGCCAATAGCTTGGGATTGATTTTGCAAGTGGCACAGGATCACTGGAATAGTAACACCATACCAAGTTGGTAGGATCAGTTTGGCGGGCCGCAACTATGCGGTCCAGGGTCCAGTATGTCCTGAAAACGCAAGTAGACCGGGGGAGCATGCAATATTGTATATAGAAAGAGATGTGTCGACGTCGATCATAGAAGATTCCAGCAACGCTTATTGCGCTGAGTGGTGGGCGGGAAGCTTGATGAGGCTTCCCGTCTTCCCGCAACCCTCTCTCCTTGGCCGAGCTGGGTTTTTGTTGATGGCGAATATTCGGCTTCATGAGGGAGATCAAGCTTAGTCGAACGTGAAAGTATACATTTTTGTGTTGAACATTCGTAACGAGGACAGCAAGAAGACTCGGTGGCTAGGGCACCAGGGGCTTAGGTACCTAGTACATCCCTAGGAAATGATATGTTAGGTACCTGCTTAGGTAGCTTAACAAATCTCTCGTCAATCTTCTCGTCCCATCCATTCCACATTGGACCTGATGGGTCCTTCACCTTCTTTAGGCAGGGTAGATGCGTTATCGTGTAAATCCGACAGGCGCAGATATGGTGGCGGATAGGGCGTAGTATTGTTCATCTCCTGGGTTCGGTCGGCTCCTTTAGTAGCAGCAGTAGCTTCTAATAGACTGGGTTTGACGACGGTTGGAGCCAAGAAAATTCGGTATGGTCAAATTTAGTACGTCCACATGTATGTGTCCATATGTCTGTGTGGAATGCATGTGGATGTGGTACATATAGTTAGGTAGTTAGAGAAGTAAAGATAGATAGGTAGGTAGATAGATAGGTAGGTAAGGTAGGTACCCCACCGATATCACTAATACGTATTATTACACTTTTTATTCTTCCTTTTTTGAAAGCGTTTATCATCCTTCCTTCTCTTTTCTTTATAGCCCGTCAAGCGTTAAGGAACCCTTCGGCCCTTCCTTCTAATTTTTAGGTAATGGGATGGGTTATTTGGAATCCCGAATTAGGTATACTAACTGTTAGGAAGGTACCCCAAGTAGCTAGTCGGCTAGCACCACATGCCTTATACATACATAACGAGTTGCGCACCTACCTTAATTACACGGTTCCGCATCGGTGACGTTGTTGAAAGACCCTTGACGGACGGAACCCCTAAAAACCGTAATCTCTAAGCACGGAACCGCTTATTACTACCTTAGGTACCGTTCAGAACAATCGAACCCCATAATCTTCGTACATACCTACCTCACACATATGAAGGTGCCACAGGCAATCATAGGTATACCTACATCCTACCTAACCTACCTTACATTACCTTAACCTACCATTTACAACACCTAGCATTACGTGTAGGTGACCCCAGGTAACCCGCCAGGCTCGAATTAAGTATTATTCCAACCAGTTCAACGTGTTATTCGGCATAGGTGCCGACCAGCAAATAGTCTAACAAATAAACCCATACACTGTGCGACGTGCCGCCCCATCAACCCATTTTGTTACCATTACCCATCACCACCGATAGACCCCACCTAAACATTCTTCGATCAAAACTAGAGTGGTTAAAGTCGCCGCGGTTTTTTTTCAGACCACCCACACGACCCTCTTTCTAGGACATATTTTACCCATTTCGCCGCTACCTTTTGCCATTTGTGACTTCGGGCTCATCGCATAGGGTCCCTTTTTCACTGCGACCAACGTCGACTTCTCTGGCTGGCGCCGTCTTCCAGGACCAGTCCTTTACATCGCACATCCCGACAACATGGCTGCTAATGACCAGGTATGAATGGAAACATGACTCTAAATCAAAGTATAATACTTGGGCAAATAACTGACGGAGCCTCATCTGCCTGTGCAGAACGATGACGGTCATGACACTGGCAACCTGCCCGACCTAGGGGATGCGATCGATATTGTGACTTTTAGTCAGATTCTAGAGATGGACGACAGTGAAGACGATCGTGAATTTAGTAAATCCATCGTCTTCGGGTTCTTCGAACAGGCCGAGGAAACATTTGAGAAAATGGACACGGCTCTGTAAGCTTTACTCTCACGGTTACCACTTACGATCCCCCCCCGTGAACACCAGCCGCCCCGCAATCCTCTTCATAGATGACCGAAACTAATATGGCCGCTTTTTTATCTTTTTTAGGGAAACGCGGAATCTTGATGAGCTGTACCGACTTGGTCACTTTTTGAAAGGCTCGTCTGCGACTCTCGGTTTAACTAAAGTTAAGGACAGTTGCGAGAAGATTCAGCGCTATGGGAAGAAAGAAAACCTCGATGGCAGCCCGGAGAAGGATGAAACGCTCTGCCTATCTCGAATTACGGAGACTCTCAAGACGGTCAAGTCAGAGTACGCCGACGTAGAGCAGACGCTCAAGAATTTCTTCAACTCTACCTAGTCGACGGACGTGGGTCGAGTTTTTACAGTTTTGAGTTCAAGTTGTACTATGCTACTGGCAACCTTCGCGACTATGGTCACTGCATGGACACTTCTATGGGTGCAACCGTCGCTAAAGGGCTTCGAGCATCATGAGAAATGAAGGCTGCTCCAAGTTCTCAGAGAGGGAAAGGGAGTAGCAGCCGATTATTCTACCTAACCCATCAGTTGACTTCAGATATACCCCACGCCTGTCCTCTCGTACTTTTACAGCTTCGATCATCAGGTAGAGAGCAGTTTACTTTGTATGATGGTTTTATTGCAGGCAGTTGGTTGATGCGCGTAACTCGGAGCACAATACACAGTACGATCATCTAGGTTAGCCTTAGGAGGCGACAGCTTCTCACGATCGGACAGGCAAGTCGCGCTCCTCTAATATACCGATTTTTTTTTTCACTCGCGGTCTTACCTCGTCCACCTTATGGACATTATCGCTTGTATCCTGCTAAAGAGTGCCAACGTCACCTCATGTGCGGATTTGGATTTCTTTGGTGCTGAATACCTAGCAGCGCATCTTGACGTACTTCTCTACGTCATCTTCGTTATGCTGGCCGTATGATGCAGGGTCATTATTACCTTTACCTATCCCTTTCTACGTGGCTAATGCAGATCTCCCATTTGCCAATCTAAGACGGCTTACTACGCGATCCTAATGTTGTAGGAAAATGTCAAGTAGTTCTAGCTCTTAACTTAGAAGCGTTGATTCGAAGTGAAATGTTAAAAAATTGCACTTGACTTACAGATAATAAGGAGACCAATCAATATCATGTTTTACTAACTAATGGCTTGCACGTGGGCTTTTCTAAGAGCCGTGCGTGCTATTTGAATCCATTTGGAGCTACCTTTAGTACTTGAAAATTAAAGGCTTAGATCGTATCTTGATTAGGTATCTTCTGCGAATCGAGATATTAGCCAACTTATTAATTTAGGTAGTCTAGACGTCCAATTTTCTTCTCCTTTCTTCCCTTTTTTTTGGGCAAAATATTGTAGGTGTAATATTCCCAGATACCTACTGGAGATAATAGGTAGCGTCTAGTAGGTACGTGCACTGAATTATTATCCCAATCCCAACTCTTGGCCTCTCGGCATTGGTTCAACATATACAAAGTTGAATCGCGGACCAAGCCACACACAAACTTTATGAGAAATTTGTTCTTTAGTGCTTTGGTACAGCTTTACTTAAATCTAAGATAGCGCTGTGTTGTATTCACTATGCCGCCGCGGCCGTCACCTACGCACTTCTTATGCTTACCACTTGTTACGGGGATATCCCGCCACCAACTCTCGGCAAGTTTATCAGCCTTTAGCGGAGATGTGACAAGCCCAGACAGTTTTGCTGTGCCAGAGCAAGCTATTCGACCGTTGGGTACACTTCATCTTACAATCGGCGTCATGAGTTTTCCAAGGGATGATGGCTTAGAGAAGGCGGTGGCACTCTTAAAGACACTGATACCTAGGAAAATAATGGCGGGCATCAAGGCAGCTAAAACAGGGAAGGATTCGGAGCGCTCAGCTCAAGAGCCAACTAGGCCGCCGTCCCCTTTACTGTCTGTAACGCTGAAAGGCCTACATTCAATGCAGCCAACGTCATCTAAGGCATCGGTGCTTTACTCTCCACCGGTCGATACTGAAGGTATTCTATTCCGATTTTGCGAGAATCTACGATCAGCATTCCAGGAAGCCGGACTGATGGCAGAAGAAAATCGACCCTTGCTACTACATGCTACTATCATGAACACGATATACGTCAAGGGAAGAAATCGCAAAGGTGGGAAGCGACACGAGAAGCTGACAATTGATGCAAGAGACATAATAGACCGCTATAACGATTACGTATGGATGAAGGATGTCCCATTAGAAAAAATTGCGATATGTAAGATGGGCGCGAAGAAGCAAGAAGATGGTGATGAAGCATACGAAGTTGAAGCGGAAATTGGGCTAACTTGACGATCATGAGTTGCTTCAAATTAACGGGCTGTATTTTAAAAAATACCTAACCTAGGTACATAGATGTACGTAATTTCAGTACAAGAATTAGAAGTTAAGCTTCATACATCTCGGTGTAAGAGAAAGAGAGTTTGAACCCAAGGGATCGGAAGGAGCATTAGCCTTTGTACTACGGTATTGAGGTAGTTACTGACAGTCTACCCGAACTTAAGCCGTCACGCAATCCGCACAGCCTCAAGTACCTAGGTTAGATAGGCGTAGATCTCATCTGTTCTTTCCGTATTGGCGACCTCCATACAGATGCTGATGTGGATTGACATGTAAGTCGCGTTAGGCGCCGAGAAAATGTATCTGTTTACAACCAACTTTGTCAATGTAGAATTCGTCTTGCAACGCCCTGCGCGCCATTCTGCTATTTTGACACTATGAGCCCACCAGAGAAACGGCGGGGCAATTCCCATTCAATCCGCCCTTCAGCCTCGTCACGAAACAGTATAATCTCCCCTCCTCCTCGTGCACAACTCACCCGCGCAGCTTCTACCTCATCTTCGCCCGGTCCAGATACCGAAAGTACTCATGATGCCACGAGTTCGGGAAGCAAGGATAATATTGCATCGTTGGCCTCTAAGGAAAAGGAGGGTATCCTTCTTAAGGAGAAAGATGATAAGATTGCCGAATTGAACCGGGAACTTATTGTCATGGAAGCCGAGTTCACGCGCGAATTGGATAGGCTCTCTCAAAAAGAAGGCGAGACGGCTAGTTTCTGGCAAGCGAAGTATTCGGACCTGAACCGGCAGCTCGTACGAGTCGAATCCGAGCTCCGATTGCTGCGTGCCGAGGTCGATGTAAGAGAGGCAGAGCGGGCTGAGTTGCGCGAAGGATGGGACCTTTTGCGAAGGGAAATAAAGGAGCGTGACGACGAGATACGAGCTTTAAAGGGCCATATCGCCGGACTCAAACAGTGGGTCAGCACCAATACGACGAGAGGCCATCAGACGACCGACGAAGAGCTCGGGGATTCTATGACGAAGCTTGGGAGCGGCTTGCAGAATTGGGTTATCGTGCATTTCAGACGAGCAAAACTTGGTAGGATGGCTCAACAACCATATGTGCGGCTTGGACGAACGTTTGATTAACGAGGGCGTAGATTTTACGCATGCTGATGATGCCGTAATCCACGATCTTGCAGAACTTGTCCCTATGTATGAGCAGCTTGCAGCATCGGCGAAGGTACATCTCCTTCAAAACCTGGTATCCAGCATCTTGGTGGAGGCTATCTTTGAAGCCTACTTCGTTGGTCTTCCCGAAGATCAAACCCGCCAATTAACCCAGATAGAGAAGTATCTTGGGTCAATTAGTAAGTACCTTGAAGTTTGAGCTCGCCTTAGGATGACAGCTGACGCTTTAGTAGGCTCGATCGAAGCTGTGAACCAATGGCGTGCGACAACACTCACCATGCTCCGAAAGGAGACCACCCCGCGGATGCAGGAAGAAACGACGCTAGCGATCGAATCCGTTATTTCAAGGGTCAATCACATTTTAGATTCGATTACAGATGCCAGCGCAACGGAAGCCCGGGACAATGCACTTCGCGCGCTGGTGCATAGCTCGGTTGAACTAGCACGCTTATTGGTAGTGCAAAAAGCTACATTCAAAGTTTACATGCCCAAGATCTTCCCTCACCAAAGGATCTTATTTGAGACATCTACTATGGAGGACATTGGGGCTGAAGATGAAGAGGACTTGGCTGGACGCGAAATATGCTGTGTAACCTTCCCCGGAATCACCAAGACGGGGGATGAGAACGGCGACCACCCGCATTTCAAGAATGTCGTGGCAAAAGCTAGGGTCCTTTGCGATCCCGAATGAAGCGAGCTACCTCACACTAAGACCTAAAACCGAGAAAGACTAAAAGGCGGTGACTTAAACATTTTGATTAAGATAGCTCGAGTGGCTCGAATAAGATGACATCTTTTAGACGTGGTGCCCCATCTGCTCTCATACGATCTAACTCTATATCGGAACTCGAACGCGTACGACATTTGCGGAACGGTAAAAATGGAACGCAGACGCAATAGGCAGGTTTTGAAGCCTGAGCCAATCGGAGCTGCATCATCATGCCTCTAAATTTACACGATACGTCCCTGCGCTTGGGAGAGGGGGGGGGGCATTAGGAGGGGTCAAAGAAAAACTAGGGAAGATGAATGAAGTGGAGAAATGAGGCTCTGCGGCCAAAATTTTCTGCCGGTCCTCCCCTCTTCGCTGTCTTTAATCCACGGATCGAACTTATTGGAGCAACTATCTGTTGTATGCATAGGTGCCCACGGTTGACTCATACAAACTATGCAACTTCGTGCATATCTATCACTTACCACGCATATCATCCATGCTTAGGAGATATCATAAACGTCGTTCCAAACTCACTGCTACAGGAAGTTCATGATATTCTGACCTAAGAAAAAAAAAAGCATACGAAAACAGTCCATCCACTCGAAACACTCGGGACGCTCACCGGTCTCGCAGACTATTAACCAGGCGGGTTACCTGACCACCGGATCGGCATCTGTGATACACGGAACACTGTCCCGCTTTCCAGACATATTAACTTCCTGATCAAATGCCTTGGCATTCTAACTTACGTGGGCTGGTCCAATGTGCGAAGAGAGGCCAGTAAGAGATATGGGTATATCTTCAAAGCTAATATATGAAGTCTTGAGGCAAACGCATAACATTGGCCAACGATTCAGGTTTTGCGCTGAAGACAGCCCGAATCATACGCTAGTCTTATCCGTCCGTGCCTGATTGACAGCACAAGTATGACAGCAAGTTATAGACTATCAAGACTAAGAACCACGCTGACTGATGTGATATCGACCGCTCTTGAGAAAGAAGAAATCATATCTTGGCAGGTGTATTAGACATCTAGGGACACGCTGCTGCATGGGCATTAAATGGTTGAGATATAAGATAATCGGTGATAGCCCACCAGTCGAGGTTCAAGGACTCGTGAGTGAAGCTTGGGTACAGTAGATCGGCCCTCTACCAAATCCGGGCTAGCCATCCAAGAGTGAGCCAGTCAAAACTGTATATGACTGCTGATACAGCGAAAAGACGCCTCATTGATATGATAAAGATATGACGAATCGCCTGCGCAGCTCTTCTGCATCTACAACGGCTCTTTCGTGCACAGATGACTCCTATTCCCCCACGATAACCCACTTCTGTAGCAGGGGAGGTTGATTGGCACAAGAGTTGCTTGTGAACCATTCGGATATCATTGGGTTACGCACCACTCCCTGGCATGGATTCGACGAGTGGCCTAAAATTATAGCAAGCAAGGAATATGAGATTCATTGCTGTAAAGAATTTTGACGTGCTACTTCCAGCAGCATTGCCGATCTTCGGATCGGTTCCCGGAAAGTTGTGGTCCAAGGATACCTCATACTGATTCAATGGCGTTACGGCTATCCGATCAAATATATCCACGTCTCCAGGTAGCGTAGCTGCATTATGTAGTCCAGGGTGGGTGTGGGAGTATGCAGCTCTGGAGGGTTGGATGCACACTTAGAAACGAGTAAGTGGTGGGCGCCAACATGCCGGGTAGTGATTGAGAGACGATTATTCGTCGTGGGTGTAATAGGTCGTATATCCCTGCCGGTAAACATTAAATGCTCTAGACTGGATCATCAGATTGGGTATTTGAAGACAATAACAATCCGAGGGGATCCCGTCATCCTGTTTTCCAAGATTCGTCTTTTCCAACAAATCTCATCGATGTCAATTGAGGAAGATTGAACGCACCCTGGCCTAAGAATCATCTTACGCCGAATTTCCGAATCCAGTTTCTTCCCCTCCACCCCCCTTAAAATCGACCATCTCACTTAGGGCCGCCACAACTTGTTGCAAATCAGCATCTGCAGCAAAGTGGGCCAGTCCAGTTCCGAGCTATACACGCGTGTGAACTGCACTGCTGCACTGCTGCACTTTCGAAAAAGAAAAGAAGAAAAGAAGACAAGAAAGTCGATGACAGCTGGTGTCTGTCCGACACTTCCTTCATTTCGAGTTACCACACCTATTATCTCCGAGAAGAGATTCAAGGATCTGAAAACACCTACACCACTGTGTATTAGCTCAGGTAATACGCTCAGTTAATACCAGTAATTCGAGCAAAGCCTCTTCGAAATTGCCGGCAAAAGTCCCAAACAGAACTCCATCAGCCTATAGCTTCTCCACCACATTTGAAAGAAGACCATCTTGAAATAACACTGACAATCAAGAACTGGCTCTCGTCTTTGGCCTGGCCGTTGTATTAGCCGTATTCCTTGGCTCGCCTTCGCATCATCGCCGACAGCCACCAGTCACACTGTACTACCTCAATCCCTCCATTCCTCGTCGGGCAACATGTCCAGCTATGGGTCTTCTTACGCCGAAGGCACAGACACTGCGTCGATTTATAGTAACAGTACCATGCCGACCCGCTACAGCGACGATCCATACAACCAGTTTCCTACCCCAGACCCTAGGATGATAGTTTTACCATGCGAGCTTATCGGATTTGGCTGCAACCACGCTTTCAATTTCAACGAAGTCGATGCTTGGATCGAGCATATAGCCGCCAACCACCTTCACGACCGACTCCCTTCCAAAGCTATTTGTTGGTTCTGTGACACATGGCATTTTGACTCTAGGGCGCCCGAAGTTAGAAATGACCGCCGCCAAAACTTCGAAAATAGGATGTGGCACATCCGCGATCACTTCGCAGATGGTAAAACGACTGATGACATACGTCCTGACTTCCACATGCTTGAGCACCTGCATCGCTACAATATTATCGCCGAGGAGGACTATATCAAGTGCAAGAGGTGGAACGACCTACCATGCCGCCGCGAAGAGATGAAGCATGTCCGCAGCCGTAACTTCGTGTCACCGGAGATGGAAGCACGGAACCAACGCTCGCAACTGGCTGCTGTAGACATTGTCAAAGACGAAAGACAGCGGAAGAAAGCACAGGGACAAAAAGGAAAGGAGGCTGGAGAGAAACAAAATCATCGCTCGAAGCGATAAGTCAAGGGGGGAGACATGGGCCTATAAGTGTGGTGGGAATGCCCACAAACGGTCCGCGAACTACTGCCGCTACCCAACACCCACATATAAACACCCACGTACCTGCACGTACCGGCTTTGTCTAAATCCCGGCTCTCGGTCCCGATGCTGGTACAGATCTGGCTGGACTTCATATCCCAATCCTCTTTTATTGTTATTTCTTATCATGGTCCCTTTATTTTAATTCTTTTTTATCTTTCCTACCCTGCCGGCAGAGTCCTACCCCTAGAAGGGAGAAGGGGTTTACTCTTATATCTTATAACTACCTAGTTAGTACGTTCTACGTTGGAACGTCGAATGCAGGATCGGTAGCCTCCTTCCACTGCATGATGCATGGGAGATCGGCAAGGCAGAATCGTGCATTCTTTTCAGCCCTATGCCTGTGGCCCCCAGGTTGCCTTGTCTAGTCACGTTTGCATCGCCCCCCGATGCGACACAAGGCACCTAATGCAAGGGGGTGACCGGAAGGTGCCGATTCTTGGCTAACCCCGGAGCCTCGCCTCGTGCCTGGGACATGCACCTATCTGAGGTTGAATCGGGACACATGGCATTGTACACCGTTAGTTGGCGCAGAGAGCCGCTGGGCGGACGGTATACCGCATGGCATACACTGCATGCGTAGGCGAATATGGGGATATCCGGATAAGGTGATACTCTCTTTTCCCGGAAAGACAGCTGCTTTTCGACTAACGACGTCACGCATTTTCGATATCTTGTGAGGAATGGTGATGGATCTCAAGCGAGTCACACATATTTTTTTTTGGGTATAGTCATTTGAAATGAATTAAGAATCGAGTGAACTGACGATAATTACGATGATACCTAGGAGGATGTCGTCTAAAATAGGGCTAACGACGAGGGCGTAAACGAGGGGAAACAAAGATACCACTCAATTTGCGTTGGATTTTGTAATGATTATAATGAAATTTCCCTTCTTTTTCTCCTCTCACCGCAACTTTGCCTCCTAGGAGTGAATTTTGCACATGCTCGTGGTGGCGTAGTAGGAGCTTCGCCTCGCTACCCATCATTTGGCCGCCCAGTAGAACTTTCCTAGCCAACCAAGAGCCGCTCGTCTCCCGTGCAATGCTATCATGATAGCTACCTGGTATGTATGTAGGTGACAGCGTCGCACGCCGGAACATCGTCCGCCTCTAATGGGAGGGGTATTATGGCCTTTATTTACCCTAAAGAGGGTTTAAACCTCACGGGTTTAAACGTAACTAAACTAGTTAACTACCTAGGCAAAGTGGTGTTTGGTTCCCTTATGCTACCCGCCGCACCCCGAGCCAGCCAGCCAGCCAGCCAGCTAATAAACTGGTCCACCAACCCAGCCCCCTCTACGCAAATTAAGATATGCCTCTATGGGATGGAATGGGGATAAACTGATGGAGCAGACAGGACGAGATATTTTTTTGATCGGGGAATAGTAAGCACTGTATACTACCTACCTACCTACCTACCTATATATACCGGTAGGTATCTATATAAGTAGGTAGGTAGTTAGGTATTAGTTATGCTAGTTACATACAAATCTCAACATAGCCGCAGGACCTCATGCTCCTATGCATCTCTACAATTTCGATATTTCTTCTTCTTTTCTTTTCTCGTCGGAACGGCCCCTCATCGGTGTGGTGTGGCTAATCCTAGCAGACCACAATAACAAGACCTATGTATGTATGTATGTATGTATGTATGTACATGGTAGGTAGGTAGGTAAGGTAGGTAGGTAGGTAGTTATCTGCAACGAGAAAAAGAGAGAGAGAGAGAAAAAGGAAAGAAAAAGGAAGGGAAAAAAAGACCAGGGTAGCAACGGCGCAGTGCCGCTAACTGGCTGGGCCGTGCGGGACAAGGCAACCGTCCGCCTCGATGCGAAATCTGACAGGGTGGGTCTTTTACGCCCGGCTTGTTAGACGTCGATGTCCTAGATATGTAGGTACGGGCCGTGATTCGCCACAACGCCCGCGTCTAGGACAAGTCGGTACGTGCTGCCTGCCCCTCCTTCTACGAGCCGGGCATAACGACGTAATAAGACGGGCGAGAAAGGGTAGGAATCAATTGGGATTCTATATATCTATATATCTATATATCTATACCTATATACTATAATACGGAATATGCCCACCTGCCGGGAAACCCCTTGCGCCAGTAGACAGGATAGTCCAATCGAATTAACACAAAGTAAGACGTAACGCGGTATAGGTAGGAGGCGTGGTGATTTCTTCTTCTTCGTATATACGAATATTCTATAGGTACTAACAAATCGAGTCCCCTATATACCGTTGGCACATACGGCACATACATCATCGAAGCAGTGTAACCTCGGCTCGACCCGAAGCGCCCCTTTAAACCCAAATGAGCCTACTAATTATTAGCTCCTCGTGGAGTAACAAATCGTCCTGTTAGTCCAGTTATATCCAAAATCATCTGTTCCGTCCTTTGCTTTTCTACTGCAGTCGAAGACCGGTTGGAATTTTAGTGGAAATCTGCCTCAACGCGCCCGTATCGTACACCATCGACTTTGAGTTCGAATCCGAGACCAGCACTGTCGACAATCATCTCCAGTGTAAAGTCTAAGTTGTCGAATTCGACGCCCCGTGTCGTTGTAAGCCGCGTGAACAAGCTCCGCGGCACCGCACTTAAATCTGTTGTCAGGGTGCAGACATTCACCAGATCTCGTGAGTGTGCCGCTGGTGGCTCGTCCGCCTCGCATGCGATCAAGTCGTCTGTCACCACCAACGACTGTCCTGGTCGGAAGTTACGCGTGTAGTGAAAAGAGATGGGCGAGAGGGGAGATATTGCTTCACCCTACGATATAGAGGTATGATGTTAGAATGACGAACGATATGTGATAAAGTAGTTGAAACGGAGAAAAGGGGAAAGGGGGAAAGGGGGACGGGAAATGACCGACGCTTCACCAACAGGTTGACGGCTTACCTTCGCGATATGCCATTGCATTCGGTCGCTGACCATCCACCGTTCCCATAGAGGGCTCCAGTACCTTTCGCTCACGTTGTGTTTCTCTTCATCGTAGACGGTTGCGTAGGATGTTCCATAGTGCATGCGAGCCTTCCTGCTGATCACCATATTTCCTTCGAGTCCACGTAGTACGGCTCCACGGACCACTGCCGTCCAAGCGTATACGGGCTGCATCACTTCAATATTGCCGTTTCCTTCGTATGCTAGGCTGGTGGTGGCATGCGTTGGTCGCTCTGTGTAGGGAGGTGGTGCTGTGCTTGTAAAGTGCGACTTTAGCCGTCGGTAGAGGTAGTCGCTCTGACCGAAACCACCAACTAATATGATTCCCGAAACGATGCCTCCCTTGCCACGGATAACATCTACCTGGCCTTGGACGAGGCCACAGACTTCCTTGACTACAGGCTCGAAGATGTCTTTAATCTCTTCGGCTGTTAAAACGAGGAAACCCGAGTCTACTCGCGCTTCTTCATCGTCGGGCAAACCTGGGAATCTATGGGTCGTAAGTCATTATTCCTTAGGAATGGATAAACGGCGACTGTAAGTAGGACTTACGGAACATTGACCTCTTGATATTCATCTTCATTGAAGTTTCTCTTGACGAACTCCTCAAAGTATCGAAGGCCCATCTGCCAAGTCTTGGCTTTCTTTAGTTTCATCTCTTCAAACCGACTGCGACCAAGCCGGCCTCGGACGTGTTCTTCGAATCTGTAGTTTAGAAATGCACTCCCACAAAGACCACCGGTTCCAACAGCTGACTCTTCAACCCTTAGCGGCTTTAATGATATGATTTTATATGCGATCAAGCTATATAATTAGTTAGATATGGGCTCGGTAAGTATCTGGAGATCATAAAAACACTAACTCCACAGTCCCGCCACCTGCATCGCATACGATAAAGTTATCTCCCACGCTGAGGTGGTTCGGCTGGATAGCTTTTAGAGTATAGACAGCAGCGGCTTCGGGCTCGCTGACCATCTGGATCTCGGACTTGACACCCATTCCAGCCCTTTCAGCGGCCTGTAAGGTTGTGTTTTTCGCTGCATCGGACCACACAGCCGGGCAAGTGAGTACGAAGTCTACGTTAGTTGATGCCATAAACGATTCCCCGTACCGCCGAGTAAGGGTGTCCATGGTGTGTTTGTAGATTTCGGTGAGATAGTCACTAACCGCATCAACAACTGTCTTATTATACTTCTTTAGCAGCGTGGCAGTCTCTTGTGGGCTGACATAAAATGGTAGTTTCTGAGACCGGTCGAGGAAGAGTTTGATACATCGCAACCGCGATTCCTCCGGCTTGAACTGAAACCCCCATTTCACATTGGCCTCCGCTCCCGCTGCTGCGTCGGGCGGTAAATCGTATGAAATCTCAGTAGGAACTTTATCAGATGTGATGCCGTTCCCCCCCGGCCATGTCTTGATGATCTCAACGTCATCCGGTGTTGATGTATACACTGCAGCTACTCTGTATTCTAGTCAGTTCGCTGTAGCCGTACACGATGGTCTCGTAACTACATAAATTATTATACTACATTCCATTCCGGCAAGATGTCCAAGACAGGGTACATAGTCTTAAAAAGGGTATGCTCAGGGTATGCTCAGGGTATGCTCATGCTATGCCCGACTTCCAAGCTCTATCCTCCGCATAAATCGTGGTGGTAAGAAGTCGGACTCACCCAGAAAACGTGGTACCGAAGTCAACACCGACGATGAGGCGGTCATTTATAGTTAGAAGCTCCCGAGCGGGTTCACGCACCGGACCATTGACGGCTTCTGTTGACGCCGGCGGAGTGTAATTAGTGAAATAGTTCCTACTAGCCTGGTTCCTGGGACTTGGGGATGATCGGATTGGTAAATTGAGATTCATGATGCCGCTCTTTTCGATTCTGTCAGCGTTGAGACTCATTCGCGTATACCAATGGTCCCAATATGGGCCCCTGATATTTGTGGTCTTGTTGTCTTGGCGTATGCGCCTTGTTGGGGGAGAGTTGCGACAAAGCGGGAGAGAAGATGACCGACTGTAGAGTAATCCAACAGAGTAGCGGGTCTAGGATTAGAATAATAAATACGTAAATAAATAAAAAATGGTAAATGCTTAAATATAATGACAAGAGACTAAATTAAGGGGGGGCCAAAAAAGAATATAAATGCAAGAGAGTAATAGATTAGAGTTGAAGCGTGGAGTCACAGCCGTCGCACAGCCGCTTTAGCTTCCAACCTTCTAGGTAGTATGCAACTTGCGGGGGCTGACCTCTTCTAATATACTAACTAGAGATACTTGGGATTTTATTACCGGCAGTTAGCATTCAATCTTAAAACTCTCTTTTCTCGTTTTTCTTTTTCTTCGAATTCTGGGTGAATAGTAAGTTCCGTAAGTAGGTAGGTACTCTTAAAGGTAAAGAAAAAGAAGAGAAGGAGAAATCCACCATAAATAGTATATAATTACCTGTTATTCTGGTTTATTCTGCTGCCTGAACCGAAGCTGCTACCTAGATGCATTTCGAATCCAACGAGGTAGGTACCAATGTATCGTCCTCTGGGGCTGATTCCGAGCTTTAGGGCTATATTAGGTAGTGCGTGCCGCACCAAGGTAGTAATATGTTAAGTACCTAACTTGGCATATGCATGTATACCACTTTGTCATGCTTTTTTATAATACTAGGTTAGGTAATTTGCAATGATGATGATAATAAAATCTAATGTGAAGTAGTTTTAATAGTCCATGTAGAGGGAAGTCTCTTGTCAGAGTTGATTGAGAGCTAACGCTATGCCCAGTGTACGATATAAATAGTGCTGCATTATATACCCCGTCCTTCGGTTACCATACCGTATATGACAAACTATCAGGGTCGCAAACCTCCAGACATGTCTAGACTCGAGTTAAATTCTTCCAGCTCAAACTACCGCCCGAAACACCAAGATAACATATGCAGATTTTTTTCTACTTTGTACAATTGGTGTGGTTGCCACGCCTGTCTGAACTGTGCCTTAATAATCACCACACATATCCCTAATTATCTTTTTTTTTTCGCCGTCAGATGCAACGAAGTAAATGTGCCTGAGGCCACCCACATCTAACAAAGGGAATCATGTCTTGCCGGGTCCATGCCCTTTTGAACCTTGCAAATCAAATCTATAGTGGGTATTCTCGAAGATAAGTACGGGCGAAAACACGAAATCAGCTGGCCTTTAACCATAAACCAGTCGCTGGGGTATTTGAGATTCGAGATTGATACATCATGGGACTGGATTGGCCAAATGTCGGATCGGACTCCAGATCGACGAACGGAAATCGAGCCAAGACTGGAAAGTATGCTGGAAAATGAGTGCCGCAAAATATAATGCTTTAAGACTCCATAGAACCCCAAAACGAACTCCTAACACCGTGCCATGAGGAACATGTGAAACAACCAATACTAATCGAAGTGCTTAAAATCTGTTACCTGCAGCCCAAATGCTTGCTGCCGCCGAAGATGCCCATTCGCCTTCTTCGTACGGCGGGGTAGGCCACTTGTTCTGACCATCTCGTCCTGAATTCTTGCGTAGGTCTAGCGGCTTAGGTGCCAGGGATTCATGGCCATCCCCGAAAAGCACGGCATTTCCATTAGCTGATGGAGACGGTGTCGGATACGGGTTCGAGAGCCCAGCATTACTGGCTGATTGCCGAAGATTGGTCTTTCCTTCTTTCTCAAGTCGCTTCATGGCCTTATGGGTAGAGTGAAGTGCTTCATCTAACAGCTCGTCTTCCTCGTCCAAGGCATCGCTCTGCACACCATGGGTTGCTTGTGCCCTCCTCGTTCGGCTAGAAATTGGCCCGGGTGTACGAGCAACTCCGATAAGGTTATCAACAGATCTAGGTTGCTGATGAGGTAATGAATGATGGCGCTTCAAGTTGCCATTTGACGCAGTCATATGAATAGGTGGTGCAGGAGTACCCAGTGCAGGATTGTGGGAGTCGCGTAAAGTGCGATCCAACGATTCGTAATTGTCCACCTTCGCCGTAGACCCGTTCTGATCAATAACCATCGAAGATCGATTGCTAGACCAAGGCCCGCAGCCTGCCTGTGCCTCGAGGTCCTCATATGAAGGCGAAACGGGAGTTTGATGTCTACCAGAGAATCTCCTAGCTCGCTTGCGTAGATGGGAAAAGAAGCTCTCCTTGTGCCCACTCGGGGGCGAAGCTAGCCCACTATTGCCATTCAGAGCTCGCTCAGCTTGTTGCCGATGCATCTCGGTATAATGGCTTGCGCTCGAAGCTACCGAGAGCTGGCGACCGATCTTTTTAGATTTGTCGTTTCCACTGGCGTATAGATCATTATACGAGGGAGTGCGGTTCGACGCCTGGGCAGTCACAGCATCCGATAAGGGCGAAATGGGTCGGATCGTAGGCAAAATCGGCATAGGAGCAACATTCGATGGCCCATTAGTCCATGTAGTGCGCTTACCAGCGGCTGGCCTCGGTTTGGCAGCGGGTCCTTCCGCGATCTCGGGTGAATGAATTGGCGATGGACGCGGAGCCGCGACTATATCTTTCACACTAATAGGCGCAGGTGGGCTTTCCGTGGTGTCGTTGCGGCTGATTATCGATTTCCTAAACCATGAGGGCTTTGATGAAGTTGGCGTCCCGGAAGCAGTGTCTTTCCCACGGCTTATGTCGGATTGCTTGCGACCTAGTATCCTTGATGCTGATGACTTAGGGCGTAATGGGTCAACCGCGTCTGTGAAATATTCATGGGCCAATGCCTGAGTCGACGTCGGTCGGGTCTTCGGGTCCCACATCAAACACCAAGTCACAAACTGGCTGAGAGACGCAGGCCATTGGGGTGCCTGAAGTATCGTGTCCATTGAGTGTGGTGCCATCTTGGGGAAAGAAAACCCAAGCTTTCCAGCTAATCGTGTTCCTTCTCTCCAGTCTCCTCCACCTACTCGAGCACCCGCCTTGTTATACCAGTTTCCGGGACTACCCATAATCTCGCAGACTCTCCAAACCTGATCAACTTCGTTACCTCCTGGGAAAAGAGGCTTCAATGTCGCAATTTCGACAGCCATGGCACCAACGGCCCAAATATCTACCGGTGCAGAATATTCACCGGCTCGCAGTAGTACTTCCGGAGCACGATACCATCGCGTCGATACATATGTTGTGTAAGGCAACTTGGAATGTGTCTCTCTTGCCAGGCCGAAATCAGCAATCTTCACGGTATATGCTGGAGGCGTAGAAGGTGGTGTCATCAATGCCGAATACCGCCTAAAAGAGTTGACAGAGTCTTGGTGCCCAGATGTCGTGACAAGAATGTTCTCGGGTTTAATATCGCGATGGAAGAAGTGGTGGGCGTGGATGTGTTCGAGACCTTGCATAATCTGGAACAAGATGCTCTTGACGCTTCCATTGTCGAGGCACTTGTGATCGCGGGCCTTCATAAGCTGATATAAGTTTCCCTCCATATACTCCATACATATATGAAGTTTCTTAGTGAATGGATCGAGGAATATATCAAGAGCAGGAACCAAATGGCTGTGCGGCGGTAGTGTCCTTAGGAAAACAACCTCTCGAAGCTCAAGACACGGTGTGAAGGACTCGAAGGTCTTCTTCATAGTCTTAATAGCAACCTGCAAAGTCATAGTTAGCCTACTGTCTTGCCTATTATACCTATTCACCGACATACCACAGTGCCACGGCGAGCTACACTCGCACCGGCAGTCCTAACCCTTGCTAGAACCACACTACCAAAACTTCCATCACCGATCTCCTTTAAAACTTCGAATCGATCCTCAAGGGGCAGCTTATTAGCTTGAGGTATCGAAGACCCCCGGAGGGAATCGTGTGTGACCGTCATGCTGACCATTTTTTGCGTTCTTGTTCGATCTCGATGGGCAGCTCCTGATGGCCCTTTGTTTAATCCTACTGAATAAGAGAGATATATGACTATCTTCTCTTGTACAGTCACTAGCCCTCTTAACAGCTCTATTGAAGAGCTATACTGATGTACGAGTGCATTCAGCTTGGCGAGAACCGTTGATATAGAACGTAAGCGGTTCGGGTGTTGTCAGGAGGGTTTACTTGACATGCGGATACTAGACGTTGTTGTCCAAAAGAATCGTCGGAATCCACCAAGATAGAATAAATAGGATAGACAATATGCAGAGGGACAAGACAGGAAATGAACAGGAAAAGAATGGATTAATAGGGTAGCTTAGATGATTAAAAGAGACAAGGGGGTGGGATGAGAACCAGTATGCCGGGGGGCGGGTCAGCGTGGTCAAAGCTGATGTAGTAGGGGAGGGCTTCTGGAAATACTGCACACTCCTTACTAGCGTATCAGATATCGTGGTGTCGGATCCAAGGGAGTGACGGATTGACGATTTTGTATATTGGGTTTAAAAAAAGGAGAGGATGTAAGATATCTGACTGTTGCGCTTTATTATTATTTGGAGTTCGCAACTTTCCTTCGAATACGCCGCCTTTGATTAATCTCTTTGGCAGAACTGATTGTTTCGAAAATGTATTTGTAAAGTAGACTTAGAAACTCGCCGCCAGGCAATAACGAACCAGGGGAAAAAAGTAATAGTGAGAGGAATCAACCGTTCAATGAGGGCAGGAAAAACTAATAGAGAAAACTAATGGACCGGCTTTCTTATCGCGCATATAGGCACCTTTCTGTATGTGAGTATGAGCGAAAGCTAAACCATAGACTGAAAAAAGAGAGTGAGGGAGAAAGAGTGAGAGGAGAAGAGATACGGGGTCGAATTGGAACGGCCGGATAGGAAGGGATCTCGAATGAGTGGACGAATTGATGGACGGATTGATTGATTGAAGTGATTTCAGAGGTGTTTGACAGCACCTTCTCATGCGCTAAGCTGTAAACTGGGAAGGGGGGGGGGAGGGGAGGATCTTGGGGCAGCTTAAGCAGCTTAGCATGAATAAAGTTCCCCGGGGAGCATAATGACACCAATTTCGCTACTCACCTGTGGGCAGACGTCGGGTCGCCCAGAAAATCGAGCCAATCTTAGCAATTTACGCTTAAGACCAGGGGTATGAAAATGAAAAGAGAAAAATTTTAGTGAGTTACAATTCGGGTGGATTCCCCTTTTTTTAGTTTAATTAGCTATGGTCTTATTTTCCCTTTTTGATACCCAACATCGCCATGCCTTTTTTGTGATTCCTACAGAGGTACCTTTCGTATACCTCTTTACCTATAGGCGGCTAGTGCTTTTTCAAAGGAACTCTTTAGGTACCGATGCGCGCTCCGTAGATCATCTGGAATTAGTAACTGCATAAAAGCACTTAGGTACTCGGATACACGTTGTACATAGTGTATATATAGTTCACTTTTACTGTGCTCTTACACAATCAGATGCAATACCTACCAGCCATCTCTAGTGTATTGCCCAGTAGCATTTCCTGCCCTAGTTGACGTACCTAAGGGAATTAATTATCAGGGCCGAAATCCCACCAAGATTGGATTTATTCAGTGCACGCGCAACGTAGACATGACGCACTGTGAAGGCTATTGAAATGTGCAATAAGACGAAATCTGTAGTGTATCATCATTCGAAACCTAGCCCTGCTTAGATCAATGGGTCATTATCCTGCCGCCTGCGCGTCAAGCATCAATATTAGGTATATACGCTAATATCATTTATCATTAATAGATCCATGTGAATAGGTAAATCTCTCTTTTACCCACGTATTTTCCATGTTTGCCATCTCATCTTTATTAGCACCAGAGTCTAGATACGATGAGAAGGTAGATATACATAATAAGCACGCATACAGCGCTGAGATTAGTATGACATTCAGTCGAGGTGACCTACCTTATCAAGATGGCTGATTTATAGGCATTACACAGGAGAAACAAGGGCTGCCTAATAGGGAATACATATACATAAATAAAAGACGCGTGGGTTGGGATCATACCTATCCTGCTGTAACTATGTACAATTAATGCCAACTCAGCATAGATGTACCTACTATATGCATTCAGCGATGTACGAAGCAATACAATAAACAGCATGGGCTTATCGCGTACCCATGACCTCCAACCTCTTTTCGACGAATGATACTATTGACCGATTCACGGGCATCATCTAAAGTGCTCTAGAGGCAAAGCTCGGTGTGAAACCAAGAAGTACTAGGTTAATAAGTACCCAATCTACGATCTCCCGTCAATACACCAGATGCATACGAACGGCGGCAGATCTTCCTTCTACGAGCAGAGTAATGGCTGTGTCGTCATACCTGTTCATTGTCCTACCTATATTAGGTGCTCAGGCACGTAAAAAGATAAGTAAAAATAACTTGCTCCAGCTTGAGTATGCTGCGCCTTACCGATCTGTGGCTTTTTTCGAGAATGAGACAATACAGGTATTCCTTCCGTTCAAGCCTCAAGTGTAGCGTACAGAAATATGTCTAAAAGTGGCAGACGATGTATCCTGCATGATACATTAGCGTAAGGTGTCATGTACTCATATATGAGGTACTCATATGATACATATATTCAACCTAACTCAAACGACGAACTAAGTCCCAGGGTGCTTTAGGTAATCAAGCAGTCAAGATCCGTACCTGCGTGACCGCGGTCCGTAGAAAAGGGGGGGCCGAGAGTTGCGCGATAGTAAGTAGGTACATATACAAGTATACATGTAAGCATCTCATCTCACTGCTGGGTCGGGGAAGAAGCTGGTTCCAAGCGGGGACGATCGAAGAGGAAAAAGAGAGAGGCTGACAAGATTAAGTGTCTCGGTCACCTCGAGAACGAGTTGGTCACACCGTTCTTACATTGAATCGAATTGAATTGAATTAAACTACCATCCGCGAAGTATTCATCCGCACCCATACATGTGCGGCAGCAGGTACATTAGGGAGCGCGGGCAGTATACCTATTTGTACGTAGAGGTAAGATATGTACACTACTATGTACATATGTAGAAAGGGAGGCCGAGAATGTGAAATCCCAATTCTGGTCAAGAGCAATGCATGATACGCAGGGACTACTGCCCGTTTAGACCTGCCAATGGAGTCGTTCCTCACCATCGGGCGACGTGGCGCACATTGAACGAAAACGACCCAATCAACTTAAGCCTTTCTGGGCAAAGTCCGGAGCAAGGGACATGCCGCGGGTTGAACAGGCACCATCCGTTGGAAAAAGCCATGCCATGTGGAGAAAACTTACATGTGTTATGTACATACATGTAAGAGGTACCTATAGCGATTTAGGTACATAGACTGCCGCCTGCTTATGTAGTGTACATGCCTTATTTGACAGAACTGAAAATCTATAAGTAGCACGTATATCTAAGAATCGAGTTCTTTCATCGATTACCCAAAGACCGATTCTCTCCATCTCTAGTAACCGGGCAGTTCGATTTATATAGGACTCCTTGTTGTACGGTACCTAGGTATTTTTCCTAACATGTAGTTTGAGGAATGCTTGCATCCTATGGAAACTCTGCATGAATGGATACTCGGTACCACATTCTGTATATTAAACGATCTAAACCCTTTTCAGACCACGAGAAGCCCCTGAGTTCAATGTTGGAATTGAACGCATGATATGTACCTGATGTACATAGATACCTTGTGTATTGAGTTACATGCATATATTGAGTAGGTACCTTAGGTACCCAGATATGTATCTAGTATAGGTCGGTATTAGATGCTGGTTCCATTTATTATGCACACAATTGCATGCGGATGATTATATTTTAGAGGTATGTACCTACCTAGGTACAGGTAGGTATATAACTGGAAATTGCCGCTCTTGCCATTACCTCCTACATATGTACATATGTAGAAATCAAGGATAGAACGCGTAAACATGATTCTCACGCGTACTTACGTGCATGTGTATCTAGGAGGTAGGTACATAAATATGTACAAAAGTCAAAATCATGCAACAATGGCAGTACCTACCTACATATGTAAACATCCACGTGTATTGTTGATTGCTGACATGCCGACTTCTCCCCGCGACAGGCCATCTTTTCCAGGAGAAAGACGGTAAACACGGCTATTTATTGAGTCTTGGTAAATGGTGGCACGAGTACCCAAGTAGATGGTGTAAAGGGTAGATTAGATACTTGGATACATACATACATACATACATAGTAAGGACCTCATTGAACTGTTGGCGATCACCTACCACGGATCACTGCCCGCATGGTCCCTACGGCGTCGCACGAACTTAAGAACGGCCAGAGCGGCATCAGTGGTAATAAGGTGGAGAACGGGATGTCGATGACAGATGCATGCATGTTTAATATTATATAATATTATAAGGTAGGAGGTATGCTTACACTATTGCTTCAAGGTGCGCCTTTCACCCCGTCCGCGATTTCAATTTAAAACGCGCCTTCGAAGCGCATGATAGCCCCGGATCCCATGGACGCACACTCGCAGATTGGCGGGTCTTCGACGCCTTCTTCTAGAAGCACGGATGCGGTATGAGTCCAGGGGCTTTCAGCTCGGATCGTGGAGCCAGTGTTTTACTATCCTTGACGGGTCGATCTATTTCCTCGATGCTTTTTTATTTCTGCACATCTGCACGTCTGCACGTCTGGCTGTCGGGTTATTCTCCGCCAGGTACATATGTATGTACGGGATTTTCTTTTTACTCATCGACCTAATCGTTTACAGTGGAACCTCCCATGTGGTTACGAGATGCGAAGCAAAGCGATGGTGGCTCTGCATTGAATGTCTCTCCGAGATCAGGCTGACTGTTTGTGGAACATGGGCTGTTCCCGTTGCCAATATAATTCAGTCTGCTCTACCTAATGGCGTAAGCATTATGGCATCTTATAAGACATCTTCATCTAGATACTTAGGTAGGCAGTATGTAAGAGACGAGTGTACAGGGACACCACATTCGAAGAGACTTCTACCGTTCTAGTCGAGAGACGCGAAACATGTTGTCATCCGAATTCTGCAGTGTTTGGGTCAGGACTTCATCGGTACTATTGATGTCATGAGCACCTTGTACGATTCATGGACCAACCTAACCGTGTAGCTACGCTGAATCACGCTTCACACTAACCCCCCCATAAGTGACGATTTCCTGGATATTTCAACTACAGTTTTCAACACCATCCCAGCCAGTCAGTTCAACCAGATCAAGTTCCATTCCACCGCCCAAGAGTCCGAACATGGCCGAATAGGACGGGCAGTACGATGCGCAATTCGCATGCCCTCTTCAATTTCCAAACTAGCTGCATTACTGATTCAGGAATGGGCGCAGAGGAGATGCTATTCCTAGCTACCTCTTAAGTACACAGCTAAGGAGTAGGTGCGGCATGCCGACGGACCTCTAGTAAAGCCTAGAGCCTTTCCTATTAGTTAATGGAGCTTACTGACGTAGGTTTAGTAGCGTTAATAGGTAAGTCAATTATCACATCGCAGTAAGTTCTACAGGTAGGCTACGTAAGAGACGATATTAAGCGGTTCTATCTTGACGAAAAGCAACTTATATAAGAGTCCCACTGCCCTTGAGTATCATCTTACGGTTTGATTCCATACCTAAGTTGCCTATATACATACATGTTTGAAATCCTTCGGGACGTTAATACTAATTTCAGCTCTTAATTTTGACGCTCTCAGTTGCATTTTTACTCACGCCCTATCTCGAACGCTATGGAGCGTACCGAGTTCAATACGCGTATCCGACGGCCTTGGAAAAGCGATGATGAGACGGAGCTGTCTCATCGCCTACGTCCACTCGACCGATTGCCACTCAGTGTTAAGAACCACCTCATTGCGACGATGAGCGAGTTCGCCGGGACCTTCATGTTCCTCTTGTTCGCATTTGGCGGTACCAATGCCGTAAACACGAACCTGCCGGGAATCCCAGCCGCAGATCCAGCGAAGTTGCTGTACATATCTCTATGCTTTGGTATGAGTCTTGCCGTCAATGCTTGGGTCTTCTTCCGCATCAGTGGTGGTCTATTCAACCCAGCCGTGACGATGGGCATGATGCTTGTCGGCGCCGTGGATTATATCCGAGGACCTTTGGTTATCTTCAGCCAGTTTCTAGGTGGCATTGCGGCTGCGGCTGTCATATCCGGTCTCGCGCCCGGTCCCCTCAACGTAGGCACCAGTCTAGGTGGTGGAACGACGGCGGTGCAAGGCCTGTTCATCGAGATGTTTCTCACAGCCCAGCTTGTGTTCACCATTTTTATGCTAGCTGCCGAGAAGCATCGCGGGACATTTATCGCACCTGTCGGGATTGGGCTGTCGCTGTTCATTGCCGAGCTTATGTACGTTTCCCCTGGTCCTTACCCTTTCTCCCGGCCCATCTTAGAACACTTCAAATCCCCTAATAGAAACAGTACTGACATAACATTTTGCAGGGGAGTTTACTATACAGGCGGAAGCGTAAATCCAGCACGTTCCTTCGGCCCTGCCGTCGTCATAGGGTCTTTCTATAACTACCACTGGATCTATTGGGTTGGCCCCATCCTAGGCTCGCTACTTGCATCCGGCTTCTATATATTCATCAAAGCCCTCGAGTATGAGACGGTGAACCCGCAACAGGACGATAACAATGAAGCACGCACCGAACCTAAGTCCGATTCGCAACACGTTGAAAACCGTGTACGCTCGTGGGATGATGGGACGGTAGGAGTAGCTCGGATTGGTACGCCGTATATAAGTCAGCCCAGTTTAGAAGCCGGTCGCGGTTGAGTATATGCGTTATTGTCGTTGTATGTTTATGTATGGCACGCATAGCGATATCGTGGTTCTTTGGTTTGGAGTAGTTACGTGTTTTAATCTGAATTAGTTAATGTGAATTAATGCGAATTACTAGGAATGTAAACTTTGAGTTCATAGTAACATCATCTAAATCAACATATCTTGGATCAATCTCCCCCCTTTCCACATAAAAACTACCTTACAAAGATACCTGGGTAGCTCTAGCCCACCTAATTAGGTACCTACCTACCTACCTAAGTACCTATGTAACGAATGACTATTAAGTACACCTTAATCAGCCTGATCTTGATCTTATATGTTGCGCTCTCTCCTTTTCCTAATCTTACTCTTCTCACCCCTATCACTCACTACCCCTACGGCCCTTTCGATCAAACAAAACGAAGCAAGACCAGAGAGTTACATTTAATAGGTGGAGTGACGACGAGAATGCAGACTCTTGCTCGCTCCTTTGCCACTACTCTCCGTCCTGTGGTGATGATGGTGGTGGTGGTGGTGGCGATGGTGGTGAGAAGAGGACGGCGACTTTAATACTTCCTCCCACGTCGGCCCTTTGTCGTCTTCCACGGCGTTGCGGCGCTGGTGGTGCCCATGGCTATGGCTGTGGGTATGGCCGTGGCCGTGGTGGTGTTTCTTCTCTACAGTGTTTATTGCATCTGATGATGCTACGGCCGGATTTGTAAGTCCTTTCCTACTGCTGTTGCTATCGCGGTGCGAGTGCTGCTGCTGCTGCTGCTGGTGAGTTGTAGTGGTAACCGGTGGCGTTGAAGGTATATTCGTAGCCGTGGTTGGACTCGAAGCCGGCGCTTTGCCGATCGCACCCTCATTGCCGCTCATTTGGGTAGAGGCCTCTATCAGCGGCTGTTCCGTTTCGGCCTGTCCGCGCCTTCTAGCCTCCTCTCGATCGCCATTGTCAGCCGCCGCGCCTGGGCTCACGAGGCTCATTGCGTACTGGCGCCTCTCTGCGATGCTCAGCGGCGGCTGCGGCAGGTATCCGGCAGGCCTGAAATAACTCGTAGATGCGCTGCTGACGTCCGGCGCCGAGGCCCGGTGGCCCCTGGGCGGCGGACTCCGCACGCGCTGGTACGTGCATTTCGGGGAGTAGAGCACAATACTCCCGGCATCGCCTGACGGGGCAAGTCGGTGGTCGCTAGATCCTTTGTTGTAATGATTCCGCTCTCGCTCGTAGTAGGGTTCGCGGTCCCGGTTGGTGGGAAGAGCCCGGCTAGATTTCTCATCGTCTATACCCTGTAGGTGTCGTCCGAAGGGTTGTCCCGCCTCGGAGTTAGCGGCGGGTTTATATTCATCTCTCCTTGTGTACTCTTCGGGGATGGCATGACGACGAATTATGGGGACGATACTTCGGTCTTTGGTACTCGGCGATGGTGGCGGGGGCATGATTGCCAGTGGGGATCTCGGACTAGGCAGCTCGGGCAGCCTGAGATCGTATATCAAGTCATCAATCGCAGCGGTTAGGATCTTCTTGGACTTGGGGTCGTGCCTTACGGGGAACTGGCTGCGAAACAACTGTCTAGGGAATCTCTCGGGCTCGCCATCGACAGGGGGGGTATCTGCTACCAGCTGAACATCCGCTACAATCTTATCAAGACGACGGAATTCCTCATCAGGGTGCGCCAGGATACATATGGTAAAGTACTGGGCGAACCCGGCGGGCGTCAAAGCAGGGATTCGTGGCCGGGAATAGAAATCGGGCTGCACGAGATGGTACTGACAGTCCAGATCTGTGAAGAAATCGGCGAGACGATCGTGGGCATCCCTGGCTCTAGAATTGAGGATTTCTGTGCATTCACTTCAGCAAAACTCCTAGGATCGCACATGCAAAACCCTGCAAGTCGAGGATACTCGGCTATCACCAGACAGATTGACCAAAAGCTCACCTATAAAAGGATAGGTCTCCGGGTTCAGCCTGTACTTCGAATAGAGAGCACTTAGCTTCTCAGGCGTGATAACAAGACTATTACTACTAGGTGCTAAATCATCGATCTGTGACCCCAAGTGCGTTAGTCGCCAACATCGTGGCATCTCTCGTCTTATATATAGCATACAATATATTTTGCCAAGCCTCTAAGAAACTGATTGTTCCGCGTGGTTGCGTACCCGTTCTCGTCGAACAGGGTGCCCCATTCTACTACCGGCCCGGCTCCAATGCTGGACCGTCGATAGATCGTAGGGTGACCGGTAGACGTACGGGGAGGTCCGCGGTCAGAAAACCGGACCCCGTGCCGTGACGTGTCTCCTATTTCCGTATTCTTTGGGTTCAGCAGGGTTCTGATAGCAGATGTGCTACCCGTGCTTGCACTTTCGTTAGAAGAGGATGTGATTGAGTTTGAAGAACTCGAAGTCGACTGTCTCTGATCAGGCTTAGCAACCCGATATCCTTCGGCTGCTTCGGCTGCTTATCATCAGCGTCTGCATCGAGGTTACAAAGGCCAACTTTACCTTCATCCCCCTCTGTCCTACGCTCATCTACGAAATAGGTAGACATTAGTATTGATTTATTCGAGTTATTCTGGCCTCTTAGGTTGGATGGCCGGCTGCCGCCATTGGAGGGCACATGAGGGTGGCCGCAAGACAGCGGCCTATGCTGGGACGCACCGTTCTCCGGATACTTAGACTCCGCTGTACGAGCACTTTGAGCCTCCCGATTACGAGTATGGATATTCGGATGGTTGATCTTGTCGTACGAAGAGAGCTGTTCCGCCATTATCAACCGGGAATTCGAGCAGTCCTGCCGCTCATGGGAATGGGGATATATCAAGACAGGCAAAGACAATTTAGAAACATGTAATAACTACCTAGTTATTATATTATCTACTGGATTTTATTGAGATAAGGGGTAGAAGCCATAAATTTAGTTGAACGCCTGAAGCTTTCATCCAAGAGCCTCCGCACCTCACGGGTGGTCACAGGTAGAGCATTCCCGTCCTTGGCAGAAGCCGGGCGACAGATTAGCATCTCGAGTGGGATCATCCCTGTTATTTAGGCATCGATATTCGCGAGAAAGCTACTCGATACGCACAGCATATGATCGGTGTTACGCTTTCGGGTGGGAAAGGGATGGTTGAGCGTACAATTATTTTATCACGAGTGTCTACTGGGTCGGAGTATTTCGTTGTGGAAGACATCGGTAAGCTATTACCGCGGCAATACCTTGGGCAGGTTCTCGAGGGTGGTTTCTTTTTAGTATGTCTGCCTAGGGAGCTTTAAGATCTCTCTATATGGTACGAATATACACATATACAAGTATATGACGTTATATTCAAATCGATCAGCCGGGTCTTTTGCGTGATCTTCACAAGATATTGTCGGATGGCGTATTTCCTTTGAAAATGGTGTATATAATAATAGCGTAAAAGAGGGATAATAATAAATATATTTAAATTTGAAAGTGTGCGTCCTGCTCGTACTTAAAACTCCTAAAGGTCATCGTTTGCAGAAATTTTGATATGTGTGTAAGTACCACAGCTCAATTTCATCTCTAGGATCGCCAGGTATATTATATAAATAACTGTACGTTTTCTATTAGATACATGTCTCGGGCTATAGTTAGTTAGATGTATATATTCTAGACTAAGTAGCTAAGCAGAGTATAGAACTTGCAACTACCTGCAAATTGTTGTATTCCCAACGTGAAAGGTAGGTACCTTATATAATGTACCCTTTCGCGTCTGCTCCTACCTAACTTTAGTATTGACGCGTTTAAAAGCCGTTGGGTCCGCGGTGCTTGCCACACGATGTTATCTAATATTATTTCTCCATCTAAAACTTAAACTCTTCCACCAACTCCTCCATCCCATATACAACCACTGGGTTCGCCTGTCCTCATATTAAACAACTGGAGTTGATAGCAGTTTCACGAGGCAACAGAAAAAAACCCAGGAATATCCACTAGATGCCCACTCCCACGATACACATTTACACCAATCTTGTTCACCTTACCCTTTCTTCTCGTCTCTCCGGTAACACTTCTATTTATCCCCATCACAAAACGATATGACGTTTAATTATTAATCCTCCCTCAATTACCTGAGTGTTGCCTGCCACTAACACATACCAAATACATTGTTCCCGCTCTTACGGCGAGCGTTGCCTATCTTTACTTACATGCTATGAGGCCCGCAACTGGAAACCACATCAGCCTTCGTCACCTGAAATAAGCATATCTCTATACCTCCCATTCCATTCTACTTCGATACTATTAATCGAACTTTGCCCGACTCGGCATCTCAAACAAGTAGGCAGTTATTTTCCTCCACACAAGGTATGTTAGCATGCTTTTCCACACTCCTACTCTCACTCACCTCTAAAGTTAAAGATGGCACATAGCAACGACACCTCGCAGATGTAAGTATTTGGTGACTTAATTAGTACTTTTTTTATCCCTCTAATATTGCGATTAGGTTCATGTGTGCTGTTGGTGGCGAGTGGCTCGCCTCTAACAAATTCTCCCGAAACCAAATTTCCAGATGGCAGAAAATCAAGGATCACGATGGCGTCACTCCCGGGAATGCTGGGCTCATTTGCAAAGAGCATACGCAGCAGACAGCGGCTCCACTAGAAATCAGGTGCAATGGTCCTTGTGGTCTATGGAAACATAGGGATCACTTCAGCAAGACCCAGCGCAACGCCCCCGATGCGGTAGGTTTTAGTGCCCTATTGAGTGCCCTACTGAGTGCCCTACTGATACTCGAGTCTTGTTGACTAACCGTCACAGCAATGCATTAGTTGCACCCTCTGGGTGTGTAATTTCAATGGAGATGAGGCCCCTCATGTTCCCCCGAACTCTCAGTTGCTCCCCCACGAGATTCTGGCGCAGGCGACGGGCGTACAAAGCGAAGCTCCTACCATCGTGTCTCCCAGTACCACTGTTGTTAACAGGCCTAGCGGAGTTCTTTCCGATTTCCAGCAGGCTCATATTAGGGGAGTTGAGGTTGGTGAGGTTGACGGGACGGTGGTTCGATCGGTCCTAACGATGTTGCGGGGCGCCGACTCCGCTAGTCCACCTCCTAGTCCCGATCATAGGGGTCTCGTTACACCTGCCATCTCCGAGGTAAACCCCACTGATAACGGCAACCCTCAATCGGTAGCCGGCTTCACCGCACCTCCCGCACCTGCCGACGAACCGGCTTTTCGGCTGTACGGCTACAGCCCATTCGCCCCTGGTGCTGGCGAGGATGCCGAAAAGGCCACGAACGAGGAGGATTCGGCCAAAAGTAGTGAATTGCCACCCATGGTCCCCAACAAGCCCGGTAAAAAATGGTTCAAAGGAGTAAGTCCTTCTAAGTCATATCCAGTGCATACTACCTGGTAACTAATAGTCTGTAGGATACTCGTAAAGTATTCTTTGCGGCACCGGCTTATGCGACTCGTCCGACGGACACGGCCAATTGTCGAATCGTCGAAAGTGACAGTGAGAGCGACTAGGTTAAGCAAGTCTCAACTACGGTATGCAAAGGGGGGGAATTGCATGGTTCTAATAGCTGCTCATGTTGCTATATATGAGTACAGGTTTTCGAGGTTCCCCGTAGTCAATTGTGACCGGGTACTAAGTACGACGAACGTACGTAATTAATAATGTGCTCTTTTCACTACGTGTTTTCTAATAAGCCGCATTATAATAATATGAACCTCTCTCTGCCCTCAGTAGAACTTGAGACTGATTTTCCGCTATCCAATAGGGTATGATCTTAACTGAGTGACCTCTGACTATTGCATAGAATATGAGAGGTAGCCTGCTAATCTGCTCTACCGAATGTCAATATCCAACACGCAATTCACCCAGCTAGGTTCGTTACTTTTTTTATGACCAAACTCAATTGTAGTAAAGTAGTAGTTTTATACCCTATCTAAGTAGGTACCTGGTAGTTATTAATCTACCACTGCCGACATATGAGGCACTTCTTTAATCCGATGTGTAATTTTCAAAATGGGTATCCAAAAGTTATTAATGAGAGACATTTCCGAGAAAAGTAATCGTTAGTTTTCGCCTCCCTTAACTCGTACCTATTGTTAGGTAGGTAGTCAATTTGCTAGGAAGGTGACATGTGACATATCATCATACTCTTTGTAAAGCAAATAGAAAAATCCAATAAACCCTTAGAACCGAAACGTAGGTCGGTTAAACGCGAGCAGTTGCATCGTGGGTCTTCTCCTTGGAGAATTGTTCTCTCGTGTACTCGATCGTTTGGGTCGCGGATGGGACCTTAGGTGGCGCAATGTTGCGGCGAAAGATATAGTGGCCCCAGAAGTACAAGAACTGGTCCGCGCCGTAACGCACGAGACTACGGAGCGGGACGTTGAAGACGGCGTCAAGCTCCTCGAGCGTCTTCTCCTTGGTCTCGGGAAGGAAGAAAAGTACGAGGAAGAAGCCAACAATGTTCCATGCTGCATACCATGAAAATGCACCTTGAGGGGTCCAGGCTTGAGTCAACGCTGGCCATGTGAGAGAGATGACCGAGTTGAAGAACCACGTCGTAGCCGTTGCAAGCGACATTCCAATTGGACGGATATATAACGGGTACGCTTCGGCACTATATGTGAATGGGACGGGCTGAGAGGTAATTATTAGTATTAAGAATTCTTTGGAAGATACCAAACTGCTCTTACCCCTTCGCCTGGAGAGTAAACCACACCAAATAGGTATATACCTAACGCAATGCAACCAATGTGTGCGGTACTGTCCTCTGGGATCCAAAAGCTAAAGCCCGTGAAAAATAGGAAGAGAGACATCAGCTATACCAGCAAATTAGATACTGTCCTAAAAATTAGGTGGCTATAAAAGGATGGACTTACAGGGAAAGTAGTAAGGAGTAGATTGCGCCGGCCGAACGTATCAATGGTGTAGAACGCAGGAAGAGCAAACAAGAAATTAATTATGCCAAAACCAAGCGAAGCCACGAGGGCGGACTGAATAGAGAATCCGCTCTCAACGACTAATGGACGGAAACATTTCGTGTCAGCTTTGCAACCTTACAATTCTAGAATCTTTACCGTGTTCGGGCGAGTCAAAAGGATAGGGTCATCGCACTTACTACTGAACGTTAGCTACTGTATTTCTAGAAAGGGGGTTCAAAAATAATAACACGTGATGTTTTTATACATACCAGATTTCTGTTGAATAGTATGCAATGGCATTGACACCACAGAACTGTTGCATAAACATTACAATCTCTGATGCTATCATGGCATTTCGGTTTCGACGGATGGTAAGGATTTCCTTGATCTTGCTCTGGCCTATGTGCATAGTTTCTTTTTCGATCTCAAGGAGAGTGTCCATATAGAAGAGGTCGCGTGCGGCCTGGACCTTTTCATACCGCAGCTTACAGATTGACTTATAAGCATCGATATGCCGGTTTTTGGTAAGGTACCACCGAGGTGACTATAAGACTTGGTTAGTAACTATTGAACCACTAGGGATTCTATATCGCTTACCTCAGGGGTGAAGTATACCACGGCACAGACGATAACAGCAGGTATCAAGGCAGATCCCATCATAAGGCGCCAATTTAGACCTATAATTCCAGACAAATTCGGGACATCAAAAAAGGCCAAATCCATTACGTATCCTAGCATGATACCGAAAGCAGTCCACATCTGCCACTGCATAACCAAAGCACCACGAAGCTTCGGCGGAGAACACTCAGCAGCAAATATGGCTTATGTATAGTTAGCGCCGTTGATATTCATCGTATTCTGAAGCTAAAAAGGCAACTTACGGGTTGTAGCTGACTTTGGGCCAATACCGAAGCCGAGGGCGAAACGAGCGATGAACATATGCCACCAAGTATTTGTAAAGGCTTGCCAAAAACAAGCTAAGGCTGATATAGCACAGGAAATGAATACAGTACCACGGCGCCCGAAAGCCTTATTCATTGGCTCCGTGAGCCAGCAACCGACGAGGGCGCAGCATATGTATGGTGCAGCTGGAGGATTGTCAGCTATTGTTTAAGCGTTCGCCAACAAGGGTAAACGTACCGTTGACGAGGCCCAGTAGCCACGAATCTTTTCGGACACATTGGTTAGCACGTACAGAGAATGAATATATATCAGCGCCTTTGTAGCTTACCTCTTTGAGAGCTGGGGTCTCCTATACCAAATTCCGCCTTATAGAAGGACTGCGCACCGTTGACTACAGTCTCATCCATACCTTGAACGGCGGCACAGAGCGAGCAGATGACGATAACCGCATAGAGCATTGTAGGGTTTGACCATTTGTGTGTGATCTCCCTGTCGAGAACCTCTCTTTCACGATCGGTAAGCTCGTCGACGGCGTCGTACTTGTTCAAGTTACCGGCGATCATAGCGCCGAGCCGGAAAGCACGAATATCGTCTGCATCAGTGAGGCCGTGCTTCGCACAGAACTCCTCACCTCGCTGGGCTAGCTGTGTTGAAGAGAGGCCAGCAAGAGGGTTCTCTAGCTTGGCCGTGGCCTCTAGACGTTGTCTCTCTCCTTCATCTAGTACATTATCTTTTGTTTCCCGATGTTCGAGTTCGGAGGGAGATGCATCCGAATAGCCTGACTCTTTTCGAGGCTGGATCTTCTCTGTCTTTTCCCCCAATGAACCATCTTTGGGCGGATCTCCCGAATTGGAAGCCATGTCTTGGTATCAAACACTCGATTATGAAGCTGTGTTGTGGACCACTATGATTTACAGTCTACTTGTCTCATCCCCTATAATATTATACAGTGCTGATATAAGCTTGGACGAAAGAGCACAGAGGAAACTAAAACCGAAACTGAAGCTGACACGGACAAAAGAGCAACGATAAGTAAGAACGGGACTAGTTATATTAGTCGACTAGACAAGGCAGTATGAGCTCTGACACCACCTGATGAGCCACACAGCGAGAAGACTACTTGATCAAGGGGGCTCGGTCTCGGCAGCCTTTATTCGAAAAAACGTCTGTCGATCATCGCGTGAGAGTTGTATATGACGGACGGGATGTGGTGTAGTACAAGGACTATACCTCGAGCCTCGTTGGCCAAAGGGCCTCTGAAAGGATTCCTCCAAGATGAGCCGACGTCATCTTGTAGTGTTGCTATATTCGCCATGGCAGGGGTACTCCGGACTCTAGACTTGCTAGAGTATAGTATTCCTGGGGTAAGCCAATGGAAGACGGCTACTAGTCTTTTTGCTTTTTGCCAAGGATACCCAAGCTTCCATCCGTTATAATCCACCGATTAGCCCTCTGTGATAGTAGGTGCAATATGAGAGGGTAGTGACGTCGATAGTTCCAGGCTTGCTGGTATGATTTGCCTGGTATACGTACGGCAGCATGGATAGCGATAGTTAACAGGCTAGATACTGTTTCGGAATTTGATTATATTAAAAACGCGATAGGTAGGATCCTTCGAAGCTACGTTGCGCGGAAACGGGAACCGAAAGATTCCAGATTGTACTACCGCATTACCCATGTAAGTCCATGTAAGTCCATGTAAGTCCATGTAAGTGAAGGGAATCAGCTTTGAATACGGTTAATACGGCTGACACGACCATGCCGAATGAAGTTTTGTGCATACCGAAAGTAATTCGAGGCTCTCATGAGCTAGCATGACATCTAGAGTCAGCCAAGGCATTTTAAGTGTAGAATATACAAAATTTAGCATGTGTTATAGGGTTGGAGGTTGTAAGTTCTGAGTCAAGTTGTCCTGCTATTGACGTATAGGTACTACATGAGGTATACAGGTATGTAATCAGATGTTACACAAAAGCCTTGTAGCTAGGTACCTTACCCAGCTGTTGCTGCTTCCACTATATCTTCTCCACCTAGATCTGCTGTGAATAATTGTAACCTGTACGTATTCTTCCTCCCGACACAAAGGAAAGCGGAGGAAGGCATGGTCATCTCAAAGTTGGGGTATACGCCATGTAATTGGCCAAGACCCCCAAATGGCGTCCTGTGACGTAACCCGAACCGCACTTTTTCAACACATACCTAGGTACCTACCTAGGTATCTAAGCTTATCATCCTCTTTACATACAGTTACTTTCTCCCCGGTCCAAATATTGTGCACATAAACTAATGGATGGTTAATACTGAATATACTTATAATTGTAGTAAGCGCCCAGAGCGCCTAGAGCGGAATTTGATAAAAGATGCGATATATATTTGTATCGATGATCTAATCGGCGGATTAAGATGCAAAGTGATAAAATATTTTTGTTAGCATTCTGCGGTTGTTGGGCACCCGCGTGCCCCCCTAGTCGTATCGAATCTGCTGAACCATTGAGTCGGCAATGTGATAGGTCATGTGGTGCACAGTACATGTACTGCATAATATTTATAATCGGTATAGGTAGGTAGGTATTCAAACTTTAGGCGAGGCAAGCAAGTGATATGTACCTACATTAGATAGTACCTAGACTGCTAGATGAAACCTACATCTATCTCGTCTTCCATGTCTTACCGAGCAGCTCAATGTTTGTGCATTTTATAACCGAAAACGGATCTGCACGACTTGTGCAACATCAACTTCTGAGTCCTATCCACGCGGCCACAGACGAGATGCCGGGTGAGGTTGTCTGATTTTGTAAATTCATTCAGTCAGCCTTGGTTACACTGACATATATACAATGCTGAGCGCCTGCTGAGCAACTCAAGCTGATGAATATAACTATGATCGGCACCATTGTTTACCCCTCTAAGTAATACCCCTAGACCGCCAGACACCTTCAGCAGGTAATGATGTACAAACATAGGAAGTATTAATTCAACTTGGAAAAGCCGTATTTCTTGGCTGTCTGGTGGGAGTTCCTAATATTCCGGTATCTTCGCTTGCGCTAGCTTTTCTCCGGGCCCTTTTCCGCTTTAGGGCAGACCACTCTGTTTTCCATGCAGATATGCTTTCTCGCAGTTCCTCATCGGCATCTTTCGGCACATAGCTTAAGCACTGTACCTCAATCGCTTTTAGTTGAATCTGTAGGCTGAGCATCTCCATCTCACCTTCGTTTCGCTCACATTCGCTTTCCCGTGACTGTCAGCACCGGTCACAACTTCGAGTAATGGCCGGCTTGGCTAAACTTACAGATCCTTAACCCGCTTTTCGAGATAAATGATTCTCTGCGCGGCGCGTTCCGCACGTGTGATGAACAGTTCGTGAATATGCTACATACGTATCAGACAGAATATGCTTATATAGATAGGCGGCTAGTAACACTCTTACATCTGTCTCCTCTTGCCGAGCGCGTAGACCCGAGACAACCTCTTCTAGTTCCTTGCACAAATTTTGTGCTTCCGTGGCGATTCGATTAGCCTGCACTGCCGATATCTGAGACCCTTTAGCGGCAGCGACTTCAGGAGCATCAGGACTTCCTTTAGTTTGGGTCGATGAAGATGCGTATGCAGGCAACGGCGTGGTCGAAATACTGGGCATCGTGTGCCCTGGTGTCAGCGGTCCCCAAAAGGAGTCGCGCTCACTTCTGTTATCATGGAGTATCAGGCTGGTAGGTCTAGACCTTACAGATCTTCGACTCGGCGGATAGTCTCTCGCAGATAGGGCCTTTTCCATCTCATCCACTTTCGCGTGGAGATTATTGACATTGTGCTCTTGGATATTATCCTGTTTGCTCAGCTGAGCGGCAAGATCATTTAGTCGTTGCACGAGGACATCTTTGCTGTCCTGTACAACGGATTCTCGTCCAGATCGGCCTGCCTCAGTTAGATGTAGAGCGGACGCTGATTTAATAAGGGGCGATGAAAACTGGCGACGCGCTGGAGAAAACGGAGACATGCCCAAGGAATGAAGACGCAGGGACGGCAAGGACGGGGAAGCTGGTGGTGATGATTGAGGAGTTGCGGCAGCATGGTATAATGACCAGGGGTGATGATACTCTTCTGACTTGGCGCTCCTAGGCGGCGTTTGCAGCGCCGGCGTGGCCGGAGGGCTATCCGGCTCTGCATCCGAGTCTGTGTCCGTCATAAGGCAAATAAGGCAAATCAACGTAACCTCAGCCTCGATAAGTAGCTTAGACTAAGGACTTCCGTATTTGGATAGGAGCAATAGATGAGCCTGGTGGGAGATGCCTGACGATGTGACATATTCTTTGGTTAGGAAACATAGATGCAGCTCGATGCAACCTAGATCCGTGCACCATAAAAGCTGGCCTCTGAAGGCCTAAGGCAACAACGGCTATTGGAAGTACATATGCCTACATCGACTGCACACGAGGCAGTCATACCGGACCTTGAGTGTATTGTGTCCTCCGATGTTAAAGCATCAATTGGATCCACGATAGATAAAGTTTGGTAGTTACGCGATATTCTGGCACTAAAAAATAAAATAGAATAAGGATAACGTCCTATTCCACTCTCGAAATAGTTGTAAATAGCTCAGAGATCAACCCTCAAGGAGGTAGTTAAAGTTGGTAAAGAACTAAAGGGTATATTTGGCGGGGTACCCGCATTGGCAGGTACATACCTAATAAGGCACTTAAAACTTAGAAGTGTTTCTTACCTATTATGCGAGACTTTTTAATAAGCCCATCTTGATTGGGAAGTGCCGGCTTTGCATGTACGTATGTACTTAGGTACCTAGTCCACCTGAAGTACATAGGTGAGGTGCCTGTTAGCTGGTACCTACCGTACCTACCTAGGTTAGGTACTTGATTGAAGCTACCTACATAGCAGGAAATATGGGGGAAAGAAACACCTACTACAAATACAGCTCGTCACCAGACCGCAACTGCCCGTCAAAAGAGTTTCCGTCTCGGCTGTACTGGCATGGTTTCGGTAAAGTGTTCAGAGTGCTACTGGAGGAGCAGCTGGCGAAAGCTGTGCAACTTCTTCCCATGTCTCCGCGCCCCCACAAACAATCGGCCAATGACGGCTTTCGAAACTCCTGCACTCAATGGCCGGATCTCCTTGTTCTCCAAATGTCCAACTCTCTCATTTCACACGGTCTTGTGATTTCGACTCTTCCAATGTCAGTCTTCGAGATAGTACTATTCAACCCAACGATGACCTATTGTCGTCTCTGTTGCTGTTATTGTCCTTCTTAGTCGCTTGTCTTTTCTTGTCCATATAACAGGTAGTCATAAAAGTCTCACGTTACGTTGTTGGGTGCGGCTACTATACTTTTATTTAAGCTCCTTGTTCTTTTAGAGCCTCGGCACTTTTACAGATTGGGCCCTGCTATCCGTTGCTATCAAGCGTCATCCTAATTCCCGCGGGGTGGCCCTCCGATCTAGTCTCGTGCTATTGCTCATACTTCAAACTTCCACATTTTTTGATTCGAGTCTCATGGCCTGAACTCCTCTCTCCTACCTGAGATCTTACACATCTTCAGGTCCGACAAGTCCTACCACCGAGCCCTCGCTGATTAGACGAACTCGCCCATCATGTCGTGGAAGGCATCCGAGAGGCTTATGGACACCATCCGCCATTACTCCCTCTTTCCTGCTACGGGCGTGAGTTTAAGGCAGATGGTCCAGTTTGGCGAGAGACCCTCAGTCGGTATGTTGCTTTTACAGCTATTGTCGTCATAATTACAAATATAATTTGCTGACTCGACGATCGTCATCTAGGGACTTTGTTTCGCGCTTCTCAATTCCTCGCCGAAGAGCTCCCAATTCGTCTTGCGCATCGAGTTCAGGAGCTCACGAGCCTACCCGATGGACTTAGTGATATGCCATCGGTCAAGAGAGTCCAGGATTGGTACGCGCAGTCGTTTGAGGTACACCCCCTGACTTACCTGCGATGGTCATGAGCGCGAGTTATCTGATATGCGATAATAGGAGATCATCAATATCGGGCGGCCCGAGCTATCGAGAGACGTGCGGGATCGACTCTTAAACCCGGGCAAGTTTAGCAACGGCAGAGGGTCTCTGCTCTCTGAAGCTACTCCAAACCCGAGCATTCGTGAGGGCCAATATGCCTCGGCGCCGCCGACACAAATTGGCCTAGGAAATAGCAAGAAGTACCAAGCAGCAAGGAGATACTTCGCTATGGTAGACGACAATGGCGATTGGCCACCCGAATTACAGGCGTATAACTCCAAATTTGCACAGACATTACATAAGATCAAGAGACGGCATGACGGCGTTGTTACAACCATGGCACAGGGCATCCTTGAATACAAACGAAAGAGACAACGGATGCAAATTGACAACAACATACAGTCCTTCTTAGATCGTTTCTACATGTCTCGAATAGGTATTCGCATGCTAATTGGGCAGCATATCGCCTTGACGGATCAGAGCCATCATCGGGATCCTACTTACGTTGGTATCATCTGCACGAGGACGAACGTGCGGGATTTGGCGGAAGAGGCTATCGAAAATGCTCGGTTCGTATGCGAAGATCACTATGGACTCTTCGAAGCACCCAAGATCCAACTTGTCTGTAACCCCGATCTCAACTTTATGTACGTTCCCGGCCACTTATCGCATATGCTCTTCGAGACCTTGAAAAACTCGTTAAGAGCTGTTGTTGAGACGCACGGACAAGACAAGCAAGAATTTCCAGTAACGAAGGTCATTGTTGCGGAAGGAAGAGAAGATATCACGATCAAGATCAGCGACGAGGGTGGCGGAATCCCACGAAGCGCCATCCCGCTAGTGTGGACGTACATGTACACGACTGTAGACCGGACCCCTAACTTGGACCCTGACTTTGATAAGAGCGATTTCAAGGCACCGATGGCAGGCTTTGGCTACGGGCTGCCGATCTCAAGACTTTACGCTCGATATTTCGGTGGCGATTTGAAATTGATTAGCATGGAAGGGTATGTTGCTTTGGCATCTTGAATTTACCTCATCACTATAAGACTAACTCAGAATTTAGGTATGGAACGGATGTGTATCTGCACCTCAACCGCTTGTCGAGCTCTTCGGAGCCCCTGCAATAGCAATCAGCAGTCATGAGGGAGTGGACATCGTCCCAAGGATTGACGTTGCCGCATAAGAGAACGATGCAGAAACGGCTCAAATTTTTCGAGGTTACGGAGCGTAAGCAGGTCGGCGATGCGGAATCTATGATCAGCCAGGAGGGCAGCCGCTTCTCTCACATCGATGATGAGAGAGCAGAGCTATGATCATTTATTTGTATGAGTTAAGACCCCTCCCCCCCGATCTCGGATCGATGCGTGTGTTCACCGAGACAGATATGAGGTACGAAGGGAGAATTAAGGGGTCGAATCAGGGGGCATATAATAGGCAAAAATTAAATAGGGTTTTGGGGCGCGGCGTTATTCCCTCTCATGTTTTCGGTCGTCCTTTTCCGTCTCGCTTTTTCCAGTGCTTCTACTTCCAAACGGCGCAGGATGATGGGACTATGGATGGGAGAAAGGCGGCCGGAATGATACGACTACTCTGCATCAAGGCATGGTGTGTATAAAAAGCATGAACTAAGGTCATTTCGAAGAACAGCTCTTTACAATGTACATAAATAAGTAACAGCATTGATTGAAGACTTTGTTGTTGTTGTTGTTTGCTATACTATCCCCTCGCTATGTCTCGCGATGGAACATACCTAGGTACCTAGGTAGGTATGCATGCATAAGGTAGGTAGTGTAGGCGTGGTAGGCCCCCCTTTTCTTGAAAGGTTCAACCTTTTCACGGCCCTTCTCGTGGGGCTTACCCCCCTCCCCTATGCTTGTTGACTCCTTGCCGAATATATACACACTCATTATAAGACTAATAATGGACCCTGACCCGCCGCTCGATGACCGGCCTACCTTCTCCCTTTCCTAACGTACACTGTCTATCCTATTATGTGTCTAGTAGCTGTAGTAGAGTCGCTCCATCCGCTTAACATACTATCATACCACTATCTAACTCTCCTTCGGATTCTAGCACAAGGGGAGAGAATTCATCTTAACCTTACTACGTCTTGTACATCAAATCTATGAAGCCCGTCGCCAAATCCACAACGACGGCTTTATTCGGCAAGCTGCCTGCAACACCGTAGAGGGCCGCTGTATCGCCCGTGGCCTTACCCTTCAGGGCCTTGCCCTCAACAGCGCGAACACGCTCCTTCTCGCGCTCATCCTCGATGACAGCCTCGAGATCGGCAACAAGGCGCTCCCAAACCTTGACTATGGGCATGGTGACGGCGACGTGCATAGCGGGCGGGTTCTGCAGGGCGTTGAGATGCCAGCCTTTGGTGTTCATGCCGTCAGCGATGTCGTAGATGTTGAGGTTACGGGCGGAGAAGGCGACAACGGAGACGAGGGGGCGGCCGAGCACCTCGAGCTCCACACTAAGGGTGGGGGACGACGCTACGTGTTCGGCAATCTTCTTGGCACACCCGACGATCTTGACGCATGAGTCGATGTATCCGGCCTCACCGACTCGCATCATGCTAGTCCAGCATCCGGCGATGAGGGCACCGGGGCGGGAACCCGCGATGCCCGGGGAAGCGTACACGCCGCCGGACCAGTCGGGGGAGACAAAGTATTGGTACGTGCGCAACTCCTGGGTACGGTAGAGGACGGTGGAGCTGCCCTTGGGCGCGAAGCCGTACTTGTGCGTGTCGCAGGAGATAGAGGTGACGCCCTTGAGACGGAAGTCGAAAAGTTCCGTCTCGAAACCGGCCTTGTCGAGGAAAGGGACCAGGAACGAACCCAGACAACAGTCTACGTGGAGTGGTAAACGGCGCTTCAGGGCTAATTTGGATAGAGCCGGGATGTCGTCCATGATACCGTGAGGGAAGTTGGGGGCAGAACCGACAAGGATGATTGTGTTGGAATTAATAAGGCGAGATACACGGTGAACATCAACCTGGTATGCCGGAGCAGGGCAAGGTACATAGTGAATCTTGATTTTGAAGTAGTCGCCAGCTTTCCGGAAGGCCGTATGTGCCGTCTCCGGGAGGATCCTATAAGCGGTCGTGTTAGTAATTCCAAAGTATAGATCAATGGCAATAGATGGCTGTGACTTACATCTCAGGTTCCGTCACACCACGCTCCGCATATGCCTTCTGCCGCGCACCATAGCATGCCATCAAGATACTCTCGGTGCCACCACTGGTGCATACTCCAGCGGCACTAGGCGGGGCGTGGAACATGGAGAGAACCATTGCGACAACCTCGGCTTCCATCTTTCGCACGCCGGGAAAGACATCCGGATGTATCGGATTCGCAACAGTAAACTTGCCATAGGCTTCCGTCTGCAACTTCAACAAATCTTCCTCGCCGTGGTAGACGGCACCCGACACGTAGCCGTCTTCCCATCTGGTATGTTCCATATTTGCCAACGTGTCGAGCTCAGCTCGCAGGGCGTCATCCGTCCAGCCTTCCTTCGGTAATGTTGTGTATCTCGTACTGTCGGCAGGGATCATCTTTGCCTGTATCTTTGCTAACGACTCGGTAATCTGTTTCCGTACTTGGGTTCGAACCCCCGGGGCGCGTAGGAAATAACCGTAAAGTACACGTCGTACATCGTGGTATAGTTCTGCTATGGTACCGAAGATGCCACGGCCCTTCAGCTTCCAAAACGTGCGGCGGACTATGCGCAGTACGAAGAAAAAGAAAATAATATTCTTGAGTCTAGGCACATGAGGATGGAATGATTAGTTTTTGTTTTTTTTTCTACTATTATTTTATTTTGTTTTGTATCTTATAGTAGCACTTACATCTCGACATTGAAAACTTGTCGAGGATCGATGGTCCGAGATCGCTTCTTCACGCTATCGAAGCTCTCGCGCAAGCTAATAGGCATTCTCGAAGAACCCGGCATGGCGTCGACCAATATATTGTAACCAAAACAGGGCTCAATTGTCAAAGAAGAAGAAGAAAAGCAATTCAATTCCGTCTAAGCCATCCAGGACATCTAGAAGGGAGGAGGGTTCAAAGGACTTTAAAGTAATTGCGTAGGAAGTGGTTAGGTAGGTAGGTAGGTAGGTAGGTAGGTACCTGTTATTGAGTTTTATCTATAACATGCAACCCCAGAAAATCCAAGATGGGTTTCGTCAGATTCGTGGAACACGAAGCTATGCCAGAAGACGATCCCGTCCCGCAGAAAAAGGGAAGAGCGAAGGCCAAAGTACGGCCCAGTCGTCACATGCGTACCTAGGCAAGGATGTTCGGCAACAGCAGAGGTGGATCACCCTTGTCTAGCCTAGGCCCGTCTTCCCAGATCCGGTAATACCCGTCAACGTAATCGCGAATGCGAGCCGTTGAGCTTCTTGTTAGCATGTTTCGTTATATGATGACAATCGCCTGTTACCTCACTGGCCGTTAGGTAGGTAAACATACATACGTAGTTAAAGCTATGTAACTAAGTATTTTCACACGTTTACCTTAGCAATAACTACCTACCTTAGTACCTAGGTAGGTTAGGTAGGTTAATAATTTGCATCATGAATATACTTGCAGTCGGTCCCCTGCCTTCCCCATTTCGAACTGCACTACGGATTAGATACATAGGTACCTATGCAAGTGCTTTAGCTGTGATACGCAATGTTCAAGTCGCTGTGATTGGACAATAGCATTATCTAGGCACACTAGCGCATTAACGTTTCTCCCATTGTTCTGCCCCGCCAAATCGCAATCCGACTAATAATAAACCTTACGTCCTTGGTTTCCTGTGCGTGCGACGTGCGTGGGTATCAATTCAAGCATATGAAAAAGAAGACGACGTCAGCTACGTAGTGTAGCGTAATCCGTTCATGAAGCTTATCTTTTTCTGAATGACCTACTCTCTTCTCTATGGATCGGTATAGCTCCAGCACCATTGCCTCAAATAATAATAACAGCCAAACCAAGCAAATGATATGATGGATAACCTGTCGATGCACGATCCTCCACCTCAACCAGGCGGCTCGTCGCTAGGGCACCCGGCTGCAACAGCTACTTCTGCTGCTGGTACTGGTGCTGGTGCTGGTGCTACTTCTACTACCCCCCAACCGCAACAGCTTCCTCCCCAGATGTTCACCACTGCTGCGCAGCTACTAGACCTCACCGATAGTAAGGCAATCGATGCGACGAAATAAGCGCCGTCTCAGGTCCTTTGTTAACCTCCAGGTATAGAAAAGCTTTTGGTGTGTCTACGAGATGGTCGGAAACTAAACGGCGTTCTACGAAGCTGGGACCAGTTTGGTACGAATTCCTCAATCTCATTTTTATCAACTACTATGACTAACCAATATCTTTCTTTGTCCGTCTCAGCAAATCTAGTTCTCCAGTCCACCGTCGAGCGCATATACGCCACCACATCCGACCCCTCAGACCCGCAACCAAGAGGCCTATACGCCGAACAAACCCACGGCATCTTCCTCGTCCGCGGCGAGAACGTGCTCCTCCTCGGCGAGATCGACCTCGACAAAGACGACGACCCCCCTCCAGGCTTTGAGAAGGCCGAGTTTGCTGCGGTGGAGAAGCTGGCGAAAGAGCGGAGAGCGGCAGAAAAGACAAAAGAGAAGAGGAAGCTGCAGAAGCTGGCTACGCTGGGGTTCGAGGGTGAGAACCTTGGAGAGATTATGCTCTAGAAAAAGTTACCTGCGAATACTGGTCGTAGGCCCCAACCGCTCGGGTCGCGCTAGAGGATTACGAGGGAAAGGGAAGAAGAATACGCCACGGGGAGAGTGGTATATACCCCAAGATGGATTGAGCGACAGAATATTGTGAAATGTCTCTCTTTCAACCCTGGTACATAAGACTGGTAGTCTTGCACACGAGAATTAGAGGCCTGGAAGACTGCTCTCCTACGACAGCGAACAAGAGCTGCACTCTAATTTGTGTTGGTAGCTTGTTGTATTAGAAGGCATAAATGTATTCTTTATACCTGGCTGATATGAGATATGCATACCATCGGGTTGGCTTGCCCTACCTTTTAGAGCTGCATAGACCGGTTACTTAAGAAGAAATCCTTCATACGCAATAATAAACCATTCCACGTTATCGTTACGAGGCCATTTTGTAGGAAGTCTAGTATCTATAAATCTAAGGCAATACTACATAGTAGTATAAGAGAACCGAGTCCTACTATGAGTATTATTGGATCAAGGGATTATATAAATATAGGTACCAAGTTATCTACCTCGATTGTACTAATTACCACAACATACACTTTGTCAAGCTGGTATTATTTCTTGATAATTTTCAGTAGCGAAGCTATCCGTGTTCGTTTGCTTAAGCCAACTCGATACTGTACTTTGTGTTGTGAGGATGTGGATGTGGATGTGGGTGTGGATGTGGGCTTAGGGGCCGTGCTTCCCTTCTCGTTAGACTTGTGCTGATCGGCCAACTGTTTAGGGGTGTGTTTCCCAGGCACTTCCTCGGCCGATACTGGTTCTTCAGATGGCCCAGAGTTACTATTCATTTCTTTTAACGCGTCTTCAACGTCATCCCTATCTGTGGCTGGATCCTCCGCCTCTTCCTTCTCTTTCACCTCGCCTCGGTTTTTCTGTTTCTTTTTGAGCTTCGGCTTCTCGATCGCTTCAGTCTTCTCCGAAGTGATCTCGGTATGCCGGGCGTCGTCCTCATGAGACTTATGCGTAGCGTGCGGTTCATGTTCAGGAGCTGGCGTTGTTTCGGGCTTTGCTACGTCTGACTTTCGAGGGCGGCCTCTTTTCTTCTTAGGCTTCTCTAGCTCAATTTGTACCTCAGAGTCTTTAACAGTAGGGGGTGCCTCTTGAGCGGCAGCCTGGTTTTCGACGGCCAGCTCTTCTTGCAGGGTCTGTTCTTTTACGACCTGCTTTTTCTTGCGCCCACGCTTCTTTGGTTGGGGTGTTGGCTGAGTCTCTGGCAAGTTACGTTCAGGCTCATTGAAAAGAACAGGTAGTGGCGCTGTCGGAGGTATTTCAGGGGCGGCATCACCGGCCTCATGCATTTTTTCCCTGGGTAGATCTAGGTTCCGAGGTATTTCCTCGTGTGGATTTGGGAGAAGTTCGATATCATCATCTGCATGTGAACTGGGTGGATTCAATTTTGGCTCATTACGCCTCCGTCTGTGTTTGTCTTGATGTCGATCAACAGCTTCATGGTCCCAAGATCCATCTTGTAATTCATCTTCATCTTCATCTCGTATGCTTCTTGTCCTCTTTTTTCTCTTGCTATATAGGCTCTTTGGGGTAGTATCTCTGATTGCAGGTTCGATCTCATCGTGTGCTACCTGTGTGTCCACAAGTGTTGCTTCTGCCGGGGTTCTCTCCGTATAGCCATGGCCAGCTGCAATGACATCTGGGGAGGACATCATCTACAGGATCATTAGCTAAGCTGAGGACTTCTAGGTGTCTAAGTATACTTGCATTTATGAAATCGGCGCTTTCATCAGGTTCGACATCAGCAGCAGAGTCTCTTTCCCACGGAAGTGGTGGCCCAGAAGAAGACGCATAGCGGCTAGGTGTTGGATATGCAACCGTCGACATGCCGCTTGATTTTATATGAGTAAGAGGGCCGGGAAGACTGGTGTATCCATTTTGCGGTGTATTAACCTTCTCATATTCGAGTTTCTGCATGGTAGTGAGGTTGCTCTGGGCGATATAAAAATTCGCTATTGGTGCCGTATCCTGGATCACAGAGTCATTGAGTGAGGCTTCATTCTGTTTGAATACGGGCTGTGATGATGGCCCAGCTCCGTGGCTTGGGGCAAGCATCTCATTGTGCAAAGCTGTGTCTTGGGCTGTCTCTTTATGGGAATCATCATATCCCATGAATATTTCTGCTGCATTAGAGCCCTTCGTTGCTTTCGATTGGCTTCTCTTTCGCTTGCCATATGACTTCTCATTCTTTCCTTTCGAACTTTTAGTATTCCTTGAAGCCATTGCGCCCTCTGCACTACTGGGCACATCCCATTCCTCAGATGCGCTCTTTCGTGGTGTGGTTATACCGGAAGCATCATCGCTGAAGAGTAACGGCTCGTTCCTAAGCTTGCCCAAGACTATTGGCGAGGTGACATTTGTGGCCGAAGAAGCATCGGGTTTCTTGCCTTTCCCCTTCATCGGGAGCGAGACCTCCCCACTACTTCTACTCGCCTGCTGACTTTGACGGACTATATTCTCGATAAGATGAGATTGGTGAAGAGCCCTATTTTGCTGCTCATCATAAACACTGGCAAAGAAGGATTGATCCGTAGTATCAGATATGTGATTGGGGGCGTCTAGTACATCAGGGCTTGACGGCCTGTGATGTGGGCTTAATGGTTCTACCTCTGGAGGATTAATAATTTCATCTTCTCTTAGAGGACTTAGTGGGTTGTCGTCTCCATCTTCGTCGTCAGAGTCGGCAATTACTCTCCGAGGCACCATAGCTTAGGTAGTTAGTCAGTTGACGCGTTTTGACGCGACTCGTTAGACTCGAGATAGTAAGTATTGTCTTAGGTACCTCCAAAAATGAGATGTATAACACAAAGCCGGAACCGGTATTGTGTGAATTCTTATTAAGAAGTGAGTAATGGATCATATGAGTACCTAAGGTATGTATCTTCACACTAAATTTGTATTTCTCATATCAAATGGTCGTCATTGCTCAACTGCATCCTAGCATAATGTACATAAGTACATAATGTCTCTTCTTACATAGTAAGTGCGCGCATATGTGGGGCAATAATCTGGTTCGTGCACAACATCGATTGTCCCCCCTTTAGGTACATAATTCATATATAGGTAGGTACCTGTGGAATATTCAAAAATGCATATACATCAGAGTCCAAGAACTCCTTAAAACAGTCTGTCCATAACTAAAGTCATAATTGAATCTTGACCTTGGCGCATATTTACATTGAAACGGACTCGCCCTTCAAGTACAGGCGATTAGCTGAATTGCTAATCTCACTCAGATTAGCATTATACTTGCTATAAGGCTACTATGTACTAGCCCCTGATTCTTCGCCTTTTACTAGTATCCCCTGCTGGCTCATCCGCATCATCCTCAGTCGTGTTCGTCTCCCCACCGGCTACACTCATGCTACGGCTTGCAGATGGCGGCACGCCCGTCGGCGGAGGCGCGTTCCTCTCTACCTCGTTACGGAGGTCACTTAATAATTTCTCAACCTCACCGAACATACTACGAGTATCCTTTACAACCCCATTCTCATCTACCTCGTAGCCTCGGTAGTCTTCCCCGTCACCTTCTAGACTAGCCCGTCGATTCGACTTCAGGAAAGAAGGCCCAAAGCCACGGTAGGGGTCCGGGTTGTACATGATAGCATTCGCAAACATGTGGACCAACTCTCTCTCAAGCTGCGCGATATTTATTATACCTCGTGGTGGGACTAGATCCACTGACATTGGAAGCCAGACGTTGGTTGCACTTGGGTCAATATCAGGCATTGTTGCCACAGCTATTGATGCCGCTTTAGACCCTGCAGTAATGGCCTTCTGGATGCCTTTAAGATCCTGCGGCCGGAGTACAATTTCGAAATACCCTGGCGCCGTCTTTGGTTTCACGGGATGCGCGAACATGTTGGCATGGCGGTGGCTGATAATTTGATCCAACGCAGATTGGCTGATCTTATTGAATGAACGTGTCCATAAGACGTGCGTAGCTGGTGTTGGCGGGGCCCGATTCGGAGGACTCTCTTGACGTTTCCGTTTGTTAGACAACTGGCTTGGGCCAAGCTGGTCCCTGGCAGCAACACTTTCATCTGCTGCAGTCGCGTGTCCAATATCCTCTAAAGCCTGAGGTGTCGCCTCTTCATTCTTGATATTACCCCCTGAGAGATCGTGGTCCACTGGTACCTCCTCTGATTGCGTTAAAGAGGGCTTCTGCGTGGCACGTGGTCGACCTCTAGGCCGATTAGGCGTTACATCGAGCTTTTGTATAGCCTTCCGTATATCCTTTTTCCCATTTTGTTCAGGGGAGGTCTTCGGTAACTGGGCCGACTGAGGACGCGGGCTAATTGGCTCGTAGACCGGACTCTGGATTTCAAAATAACTGGTCACGTCATCTACACGCGGTGTTGCGGGCGTAGGAGTTAAGATCCACTTAGTTCCGTGTCCCCTTATAATGTGAGGAGAAACAGCTACGGGTGTATGTGCTTGGTTCGCCGAAAGTGGACGCGTAGGCTGAGATACCGCCGCTGGGGTCTGTAGTGGAGGCACATGTGGGCGTTGGGTAGAATCAATAGTACCGGTTTGCTGAGCTGGCTGAGCTTGTTGATTATATGGTGAGCTATATGATTTCGAAGCTGATTGACCCTGCTGAGGCGTCGGTGGCGCTGGTGGTGCTTGGACCGGAGTCTGTGGAGGATATGAAGGCCGGACCGGGCCGGGTGCCGGAGACCATTGGGCTGGCGGTACAGGAGGTTTGGGCGGGCTTGCAGCTGGGTGTGGCTCTGATAATGCAATAGGTGGTCGAACAGGTGTCTGAGTCGGTACGTGCGAACTTTGATGTGGAGCGAAAGGACCGGGTCCTATATTGGGACTCGGTGAGCTTACCGTAGGAATTGAAGCCGGACGCCGCTGTGGTACCTGTTGCCCTGCGCCGTCTGGAGTTGCATTTAACGGCAGTGATTGAAGGGATGGTGGTATCTGGCCCGCACTCTGCGGTGGTAAAAGCACCGAAGGAGATGCTGGCACAGATCCTTGCGTTGAGGGTCGAGGCGCTTGGCCATACTGTCCAGGAGTCTGCCTACTACTCGGATAATTCTGGGGTAACTGAGGGAGACTAATTGGGGTCTGAGGATATGCCGGAGGCCTGGTGACCCCCGTACTGTAGGGGGGTCGAGGAGAGGGAACAGGAGTCTGGTGAGCTGGCTGATGTTGTAGCGGCGGTGGCGGCGGTTGATAAGAAGGTGGAAATGGAGGTTGGGGAGAAGGCTGGTGGGGAGGCTGATATGGAGGCTCCCATTTTAGAGCAGGCGCGGGAGTAGGAGTAAGAGTATGGGGTTGGGGTTGATTAGTTTGTATGGGTGTAGGGCTTCGACCTTTGGGGACACCTTCGGGTCGTTGAAGGCCATCAACGACGGGTGGCTGAGGCGTGGTAGAACCTGGACGTGCGGGATACCCTTGAACGGTCTGTGGATGCTGTAAAACTGGTGTTGTATTGTTTATTGGACGCCCTAATTCGTGCGGCCTATTGTCAGGGGCAATATGGCGTACTTCACTCGGAGGTCGAGCAAGTGGAGGTAACGATGAAGGAATTGGGTGTACGACCTTCCTCTCCTGGGGCGGCTGAGGAGTGTGCGGCGGCTCGGTTTTTCTATTGTGATCATGGGTCTGGGAAGGAACTGGAACCGATGTTGATACTCCCGCTAACGTTGACACTGGCGGCAGTGCCGGTGTTTGTACTGGTATTGGCGCCGACGTGTGTGTGTGTGTCTGGGTCTGTACTGGTGGTATCGGCGTTGGCGTCGGTGCTGTTAGACCTTCCTGTCTCGTAGGTAATGGATCGCTGGCAGCTGGGAACCCGTTATTCGCCGGTTGTTCCGCACGTTGCTCCTGAACAAGCCTGTTATCCCATTCTCCCCTTTCGATCTCAGCAAGCTCTCGTTGAAGCTCGTCGAATCGTCTTTCGTCCTCTCTGATCTCCCTAATTAAATTATCCCGAAATCGTATATAGAGCTTCTCCACTAGGTTCGGGAGCTTATCTGCCTGCTCTAGGGCTTCCTGAAAAGTAGACAAGGGGGGACTTTGAAGCTTTCTTTTTCTGGAGTTTGGTGACAGTCCAGCATTGTTCTTCTCTGCAGCGGCTTCGGCCTCCCGCCTCCTCTCCTCCTTCCGCTCATCTCTAAGTAACTGTAGGGCAAAGCCCTGAAGGGATTCAGGGCTCAGTCGGTCGGCATCGAAATCGTCCTGTTCAAATATCAAGGGTGTTTTCTTGAGGGTCTCGGAGACGCGACTGAAGGTACCGATAACCAGGCCGTTCTGAAAGTTTCTCTTGAGCTCTTGGAATAAAGCAAATGCTTCGAGGGGGGTATATGCGGGCGGGTTCTGATTCATGCCCCAGAATCCACCTCGGCCGGTGTCGAGGGGACCGCCACGTCGCTGTAAAAGATGAATCGGCGCCACGATCTGGTGTCACGGTCAGCAAGCCTGAATACACCTTTGTTAGGCGGCTCCGACGGGGAAAACACGATTATGACGCGTACGATAAGAGTTCACAAGGGTCGTAGAAGTCCGCTAAGACTACTCCGACCACTTTAATGGCGGAACGGCGACTATTAAGGCCGGTTTCGGATGAGGCTATTCGCGATGAATATTTTTCACGGTTCCTTGTCGTTGGCAATGAATCACGTGATTAAAATAAGTATATTCAGTAATCCGCAAGGTCGCAGGGCCACGGTGGTATATGATTCGTGTGATGGATCGGCGAATGTTGCCAGATTGATTGTTGGAGCGGGTTTAGAATGCGGAATCTGGGGGGTCCATAGGTCCAACGTTCCTGTTAGTGCATGTGGCCCGTGCCTTCTTACCTGACTACCTGGTACGGAACTAACCTAAGCAAAGTACTAGGTTGTTAGTGCCTAAAGCGTTTAAGGTTCTGTTAAGGTTCCGTATCGTATCATATCAGAGCCCATTTCTATTATCTATTAATAACTGGTTGTGCAACTTCACCGGGTATCTCCTTCTTACCTGCATATGTATATGTAGCGCAGGCAAATTCTGTTTTTCTTAAGAGCCAGTAAGGCACTTTTCTGCCCAACATACTATCTCGCACATGTACATAGTTACGAAGAAGCAACTACCTAACCGAATGACAAGGATAATCTGCTTACCTGTCAACATTAACGGCCACCACATCCAGTCTCATCATAGGCTGCTATTTCCTAATGGTAATTAACATCTAGATCCTTATCTTAGATGACGTGACAGTTAGATCTTTAAATCTTCTTTAAATCTTCACATGTGAGCAAGGCACGCGATCTTGCTAGGCACGTGCCTAGTCCATGACAGCCAGGGCAAAGATAGTAATGGTATGTATACACGGCCATAGGACTAGTTGATGTCATAAGGACTGACATGCGCGTGGGGAATACTATGTAGTATAATATGTATATTTATACAAATGATTAGACACTAACCTAGCAAGTAGTCCTCGAGATGAGTATGCCTGACCTCAACTCCACGAGACTTATGAGTCCCCATAAGACTTACCGAATAAATCTTGAACTAAAAGATGTCTAACCTGTTAAGGGAAAATATAATATGAAGGGACGACTTTAGGAAATAAAAAGAGAGGCGCTATGTACGTCTAAATGATTAATAGTAAGCTACCTAACTAATAGCTCGGCTTCCCGCACGTCTAAGCGTCCGCATATACGTGCCTACGAGGTTTATAATGCTACCCTACATACATATGTAGAATATTCCTGCAAGAATAAGGGGGACCGAAGTTTGAACAGTTACGGCGTGCATAAAAGCAAGGGAGATTAAGTACCTACCTAACCTATCCCGAAGTAAGTCCCAAGTAACTCTGGTAGGGAAAGTATGTAATTCAGGAACGCTACTAGAATAGGACAGAGTAAGGTAGTATTATTAGGTACCTAACCTAGGTTAGAATGATTGATTGAATGGTTGAACGGATTGAACGAATGATTTATTTTATGTACATGGCAGTACGCATACAAGTTTATGCAAGCCATCATCACTTCATCGTCAATCTAATGTCAAACTGCATCCGTATTCCATAGCAAAGTTTGCATGACGAAGTAAAATAATACGAATAATGCGAATGGAATGATAAGAGGCTATTTAGTTGATTTGGATCATCGTTGTTGAATTCGGATGCATGGACCATCTCGTCTAATGATGAGATCGTCGTGAGATCATCCGAAAAGGCAACTTAGGATGCCAAGAAGGTAATTATAAGCCAGGTGCAGAGATACAAAAAACTGCCTCTTCCATTAAGATGATAATTTCTTTTACGTAGTTACACGAATTACCTCTATCACTATTCCGGGCGTAACGACCTAATTACCTAGTTCTTATGCGGAAGTGTTTCAGTCAAGTCAAGTCGAGCTTACCTTTCCGGAAGTGCAAGTGCAAGTGCAAGACAGTGAGACAGTGAGACAGTAAGACAAGCACCTAAGACGGGCAGGCAGGACAGGTGGTATAAATCAGGTACCGCGAGGCTCAAGTTCCACCTGTTCGCCTGACCCCCTTTTTTCTATTCGCTAGTTATTCGTTTTATTCGGTCCCTTTCAAACCCACTAACACACTAACACTAACATCCATACTAACATCCATGAGTTGCTAGGCAAGCCAGGGCAGTTTTTACCAGCCTACGTCCCGATTTTTTCTGCGACCCGCCTTTTCATCCCCCACCGCCAAAAGCCAACTCCAATACTTTATCAATAATAATACCGCCCAGCTCCAGCTCCTCCCCCCAGCCCTCTGAGCTGGACGACTTCTGCGACTTCTACACCATTTTGCTTTTTTCAACCTTCATGTACGACGATAACATAAACTTCCTGCCCAACATGAGCCCCACCGATGAAGAACTCGACCGCGACTGGCAACCCAATGGCCGCCGACCTCAATCGTGAGTTTCCCAGCTGTTACCCGTTGATTTCCTTGTCCTCTTTTCTCGCTGTTGCTAGTAAGGGGGGAAGGCCTTACCAAAAAGCAAGTCAAATTCTTCAAGCCACACCAAAGCTAACGCAGCCTCTTCCGCATAGTACAATTGCCCGATCTTTCAGTCAAGAGCTGATGGATATCTTTCGGATTGAAAACAGCCTTGCCGACCTGGACGAACAAATTGACAAGCGGTATGGCCCACGCCAAGTCCCCTACTCTCCAGAGACGTAGTTCTCTTATTACGCGACCTTGACCAACGGCCACTAATACTGGGTTTTCTCATGACTAGAAAACAGCAAGTCAACAGTGGCCAGACCGAATTAGAGGCCCTCGAGGCTAGAATTAAGGAGATGGAAGAACGACTGAATAAGCAGAACCCAGGAGCCCCCGGCAGCGTGAGCCCACGGTCTCAACGGCAAGCCATTAGCGATGCAATTAGCAAGGCGGCATCTACTGAGAAGGATCTCGCACAGCAGCAGCAAAGGTCGCGACCAGGAACTGCTAAACAGGTACAGCAAGCACCTGCCCATGGAGGAGCTATGCCTCCGACCCCCACAGCCAGCGAAGGTGAATACGTACTTGTCAAACATAGCTCCTCTGGTGACGGCGCCGCTTGTTCTCGAACTTTTACTGACTATGTCTACGTTTCTAAAGATGGTGGTGACCGCGACAACTAAGTCGACATAACTGCGTTTCAATACCTTGTTTAAGCCTGCGCGCCCCTTAACCCGACACGAGTTGCAATTTTATCGCTTTTTGGCTTCCATCGAGTTTCGTATTCTTCCCAGCGAATTGTTAAAGGAGACACATTCGCATAACCAACGAACTTCCTCTATCGAACCCCACAGAACCGAGCTTGGACAAGAGTTCAGATCGCCAGTTGGAGTAACTTGGATACGCGTACCCCGGATGAAACTAATCCTTGCTCCCTGTTCTGGGATCCGACCACAAGCGAGTCCCGGACCATTCAATTTTTCTCATCGGCAGACGGGGGCAAACGAGAACCGCCCATTTTCCTAATCTCACGAACCCGAATTTACAACAAACCCTTAAGATATCCCCTCGTTTAGAGAAAAGACGCGACGACGTCATTTCTTGTCCGTCTGGCGTTGAAGGCGTCCATCTTCCTTTTCTCAACCATATTTCAATCTTAGGATCACCCCCCCCTTTTTTTTTAAAGTAGCATCATGAGTAAGGAGGCGGCGGCCGTAGTGGGGTGAAATTACGGTGTTGGGTCCTGATAGTTAACGGACAGACAGAGCGTGCTGCGAAGCGCTCATCTCACACTTGGCATTTTAGCATGGCATAGGATTTTATGTTTCTTGGACAACGCCGTCGCCGCCGCCTCGCGAGGTTGGAACGATTGCGAAAGCGGGCCAAAGGCCATCGTCATGGACTATGGATGCATGCATACGCCGTATCTTATCAGTTGGCCTTAAGTAGTAGTAGAGAAGGGTCTGTTATTGTACATAGATGCTTTTATCGTTCGAGGAGTACATCTAATGCATCTCGCTCAAATTAATGCATGCTCGTCCCTGAGTCTTGAGGTGCTTCGATCAGCTTCGATCAGTTTATATTACCTATCTTATACGTCGACGGCCTTGGAGTAAAACAGACAGGCAGTAGTAATCATAATTAATCATCTTCATACTAGACAAGCCCAACCTTATGTGAGGTAGGTAGGTAGGTAGTCAGTGATAATGAATTACACAAAGCGAAATCAACTTTACAGAAGGTAACTTGGCAAAAAGAAAACTCATATTGTGACAAATCAGGTGGCTAGTAATTTGATTTACTCAAATGAAAAGATGGCGGGAAAAGAGGCGTGGAAAGGCGCAGGCAACGACACTAAGGTAAAATATGTATGCCGTGCTCATAACCGAGCCCTTTGCCGTCGCCTATCCTCGCAGAACTCAAATTACACCGCATACGAACATATCATCTGCCGGCCTTTCAACGCCAAAGCTTGTGTCTCGAGGCCAGAATCCACGTAAGCCCCTCTCTTATAGACGAACTCATACAAGAACCCAGCAGCACCACCACTACGCTACACACAGGTCAAAGAGGGAATAGGGAAACGAATTGGCAGAATTAGAGAAGGGCCGGAGGTCTACGGAACTCCAGGTACGACGAGTCACATTTATCTCTGCCTAGAGGAGAAACGAAGTACAAGTGATGGTTCGTGGAATCAGTTCCATGATTATTAACACAGCTATCTCATTCGCCTATTTTACCGATCGAGGTTAAAATGGATACATACCGCGTAGGTACGCAAAGTAAACATCATGGAAATCTAACTAGGTAAGTTGCGCAGGCGAACCTCCTTAACGACGGAAGCAAAAATAATTAAACGCAAAAAGCTCTCGTATCATTCGTACAATGTCAAGCATCAAATTAGCCCCATATTCTCCCTTGCTTCAAATATGTTCGACAACATTTTCAACCTCATAGGAAGCATCCAAGTCTCGTTTGTCATTGTTGGTGTTCAGGGGTTTCGGGGCCATCCCAAACTTCTTGTTCGCAATGTCGAAGACGGCAAATCCGCTCTTGAGGAACACATCGCCAAAAATGCTTGGCATGTCGGTAAAGGAACTGAGGGACTGCAGACCAGCATAACACAGCTCGTCAGTGGAATGGGCGTACACAAAGTAGGCACCAGGCACCGAGCCAACGAGTCTGTTACCCTGTGTATCTCCGAGCTCGTAAACAAAGTCGGGTGGGGTTGTGTTGCAAGGGAGCACCCATCCGTAGTCTGTGTACGAGTAGTTGGCACCGGGGACACTGCCGAAATACGTCTTGACTGCCTCCTCTGGGGCAAAGAATAAAGTAGAGCCAGTGTCAACAATGATATCTCGTGCCTCGCTGAACTCGTATTTGACGTCTGAGCCACCAATGGAGAAACCTGTCTGTTGGACAGCCCAATAGCCGTCCGTCGTGTTCACGTTAATGTACTTGATATCCGAAGTATGCAGGCTATCGTCGATGTACCCGAAGTTGAAGGAACCTTCACTGCTGTTGTGACGCAGGTCGACTGTAAACAAAGGTTGGCTCAACACATTGGGTAGAAGATCAAGAAGGGTCTTCTGGGGTGGCAGCATCTGGGCTATGGAAGGCCAGGCTAACCCCACAAGGCCGGACATATTCGCAGACTCGGTAAACATAGTTGACACCGATGTAGCCGACTCAATTGTCATGTTGGGAATCGAGAGATTTCCAAGCATGAGAGTATCCTTATAGCAAATACCCTGAGAGGTAGAAAAGTCACCATAGATGATAGACCAAGTGCAGTTCTGGATCTTGTTGGCTGACGATGACTTGCTAGGATCCCAAAGGGTCTGTCCGGCCACTTCTGCCTTATCAGTGTCGGTCGAGAAGATCCAGCTACATTACTTGTTAGCATACGCCGCTTACATTGATAAGTACAATAAGTTTATAATGGTAACGTACGTATCAGATGATCCAGTATCTAGATCCAGGTACAGCTGCTGAGGGGGGTCACCGATGCTGACAGGAGTGAGCCAGAGAAGATCCCCATCGTGAGCAGCGGCCGGAGCAGAACTTCCTGATATTATTGTCAGCTACAACTGTCCAATTCTCCTAGAGGGTTCACACGTTGCTTAACTTACCAGGCTCGCCTGCGACGATCTTGTTGTTGGTGGCGGATTTGTGGGCATCAACAACCTGCTGCAAACCCTCGGGGACATTGAGGTTGTACTTCTTCAGAGTTCTGAGATAATCGGTAGGACCATGACGAGGGACATCAGCATTGTGAGATAGAGGAAGAGAAAGCGTTTTGCCAGTCTTGGGAACAAGGGCCAGGGTCCAGATAGTAGTAGTAAAAAAGGAGAGGCAAAGCATCACCACCACACGGACACTAGGGAAGTACGCCATTCTGACGAACCTGTTGGTGATCTAATGGTAGAACTTCTTGTGTTAAGGGGACAGTAAAAAGGAATGGGAAGGAGGAATTTATGAGAAGAGGAAGAGAAAATTTATTGAAAGGAGTATCCCAGGAAATGGGAAATGGGAAATGGTGTTTGGGTACGAGCGTGTCGTGATATGAACGTGTGCAACTGCCCTCAAGATTAATAAGAGGTAGGTACCTTCAAGTTGCTAAGATGTATTTTTGCAACATAGGTATCCTAGGCAACTACATTCTATTCACTGAATGTACCCGACTTGAGCAGTACCTGACCTCCCAAGTCAAGTGAATCAATACCTAAGACGTCCATGTTACCTAAGTGATGAGATGCTTCACTAAAGCTGCAGGTGGCAGTTGGGTATACCCCTGTGGCAGGCGCGCTGCTGCTTTGGATGATTGCTCCTAGCAGCTACCTCCTAACCTTAAACAACCTCAAACATGAAGAATACCAAATTTTTACAGCCGTCGGCCATCTTGCCAAGCCGGATATCCGCAGTTGCCTTTGGATTGAAGGACCGTGGAACCCGTGTAATCTTGCGCAACTGCATTTATATGAATTGAATGTAGACTATGTACCTACACACAAACATCTCCATGTACCTTCCATGGCTCTTAAATCTCTTAAACTTTCCAAGTTCTCCGAATTAGTTACTAGCGTACCTGGGTATATATAGCTTCCATATGGCTAGATCGGCTCTTGATATCAACACCTACATACATCTACATGTAGGTACCTACCTATGAACCAAGCTTTAACCTCGAATAGGACGTACAACTAATGTGAGTTCCAAACTAGTTTAACTCTGTATCACGCCTTCCAATAATGCCCAACTCGTACTTGTCTTTTCCTAATCCGTGTACCAAAAAAAAGATCATGTATCACGTATGACGACGACAAACGGCCTACTACAGAAAAAAGGGTGGAGTCTTGTACGAACATCAGACCAACCTGGGTACCTACCTATAGGCACCTATTTCCTGGGCCAATTACCCGTGCTCGGAAGAGACAAACATAGATAGGTGCCTAATATTAGGTGCTTCACTTATACAGTAGTAGAACATGAAATGTTATTATACAACCTCAATGAGTTCAAAATTGGCAACCATCTTGTCTAGTTACGTCAAATAATTCATCAGAATCTAGGTATCTATCACTTCTATAGCTCATCGTGCTTTGTCCTAGGCTCTTCTTTATTCTGTTGTTCCTTGGACAAGCGCTTGATCATCTCCTCGATCTCCTCTGGCGTCGGGCCCTTCCCGCCTTCTCCAAACTTGATGTAGTTTTCCCCGTCCTTGGACTCTACCGTCGGCTTCGAGCCGCCGTTGCCCGTCTTAGTAGATCCTTTCTTAGCTTTGCTCTTACTCGGCTTCTTCGAGCTGCTCTTCTTCTTGCTCTTCTCGAAATTTCTGACGCTCTTCATGGCTAAGTCCATGCCAGCCTTCTCAAGCTTCTTGGTCTTCTCTATGAGATCCTTGGCTAGCAAGACGGGGTCCGCTGCCTCAGGGAGCCTTTCCTGTTCGGCGATTTTCTCCTGTAGCCAATCGATGACGGATTTTGAAAGATCCGTGATCTCCTTGAGGTCATCAAAAGTGTAAAGGGGTGGTTCCGGGCCGCGGTCCTCTACAGCGGCTGTAGTTGTTGTCGAAGTAGTAGTTTCTTCGTCCTCAAGACCGTCGAACTCGCCAGCATCTTTAGACGGGGCCGAGGTGACGGTAGAAGTCGGTTCACTTGTCGAAGTAGTGCTGGAACTGAGGGAGGATATGTATGCATCCGCCTCGGCAATCTTCCCCTTGATAGTATCAATGAAAGTGGTTGTCTGATCCAGTGTGCTCTGTAGGCTCTTAACTAGCTCTGGTCTCTTCTGTGCCTCCTCAATTCTCTTCTCTATGGGGGAAACGATATCTTTTAGGCCCTTGAGTTTGGCCTTGAACTCCTCGCGGGATGCGTCAGCTCCATCATCGTAGAGCCATTCACTAGCTTCACTAGCCTTCTTTTCTAGCTTAGCTCGCTCTTCTGGGGTAGATGCGGCTACGAAGGATTCGCTCTCTAGTAGATCCCTAACCCTGTAGGTGAAAGCTTCAAGCTGGTTTAGTGCTTCTTCTCTCAACCGTCGGGATTTATCCGAAGCCTCAAAAGCCTTGATGCGGTCCTTTGACTTAGTAAGGTCTGCTTTTGATAGACTTGGAATTCCCGCCTTCTTTATGGTGTAGTCAATCGGAATTACAACGAGTTGCTTCTTCTTTGGTACCGGGCTACCCTCTGCAGATTCGGCAGACGTCGACTCAGTTGCAGTGGTAGAAGTAGAACTAGATTCCACAGAAGAGGTCGTAACGGTGTTAGTGGACTCGGTGGTTGAGGCACTCTCGGAAGCTTCTTCGCCCTCTTTTAGAGGTTGCTGGTCCTTATTTTTACCGAATCCAAAGAGGTTCTTCACGCCATCAATTACCGAACCTTCCTTTTCTTGTACCTCAGCTTCACATTCAACAGCTGCCTTGGCAATTTCTACTTCGCCATTTTCAGTGCTGAGTCGTAACTTAACCTTGAAATGAATATCGGAGCTGGCGCAGCCCTTCTCAGCGAGCGATCCAACAGACGCTGTTAGGTTCTTTGTGGTCAAGACTTTCGTCTCTCGGTCTACTGTGGCGCCATCGGCTGAGGGTACCTGTTGATAGAAACGAACCGAGAAATCCTCGTGGTTTGTGAAAGTGACTTCCTTCGGGACAGCACCGAGGAGAGATCGCTCGGTCCAGAGCCGTTGCTGTTGGGGCTTGTCCTGGGGGTTCGTCCATTTCATTCCCGCTGGGAAAAAGGAGCTATCAGAGATCCTGATCTCCCTGACTCGAAAACTGGGGCTAAGTTCTGCAGCTCGGAAAGCTGCGCCAAATACTGCTGCTTCATCTGAGTTGACATTGCTACGGAGCTTGTCACCGCTGGCAATCTTTTCAAGCTGCTTCTGGACGAAAGGCGTCCGCGAGGAACCACCGTGAAGAATGATAGAGTCAAGCTGGTTGATGTCAAGCTCGGCTACCTCTAGTGCCTTTTGGACGGTAGCGCCCACTCTCTCGGCGTGCGCTTCAGCCAGCTTCTCAAAGTCTGCTCGAGTAATTTTATATCTAAAGTCGATATCCTCATAAAGGCCCTCGAAACTAGTGGCAGTGTCGACATTGGCGCTAAGGATGTGCCTTAATCTTTCGGCATCCTTTAGAAGTTTCGCCATAGCTCGTCCGTGATTCCGAACGCTCTCTGCCGTTACAGAGGCTTTCTTAGCAGTAGGTGTCTCGACAAACTTGGAGATCATGTCGTCCACGATCAAGTAGTTAAGAGCGTCGCCGCCTAGAGTCCTATCCCAACCGGCCCCGACGACCTGCACTTCCTGGATAGTCTTATTGAATTTGCCGGTATCTTTGACAGTTCGGCCCTGGAACTTCATGACAGTTGCCTTGGTAGATCCAGCGCCCATGTCAAAGACCATGTGATACTCTGGCTTAGCTCCCTCACTAATTGTAGGGAATGTTCGGCTCGTAGCGAAGTTCAGCCCGACAGCAAGACCGTCACTAATAAGGGAGAGAACCTTAAGACCAACGAGTTCGGCGGCTAATTCCACAGCGCGTTTCTCTTCGACAGTATAGAATGGCGGGATCGTGATAACCACAGATCGAATCGTGTCGTCGGAACCAGCCATGGCTTCAGCGTTGCGCTGTATGCTCTGAAGCTCCATTGCTAGCAGTTCTTCTACCATCCATGCTTCTTCCTTGGCAGTAGCCTGGCTCTTGAACGCAACTGTGCCGCGGGTCTTGTGCGCCTCTAATTGTAGGGCAGGGTGCCTTGTGGTGTACTCTTTCACGATCGAGTCGTCTGTGGGAAGACCAAGGAGGGTCTTGAGGTTAGGGTAGACATCGCCAGGGAACCGAGCCGCAAGGGCCATGGCATCGGAGCCATATGCCCTCTCGGGATATGAGCCGCTCTTGGGGGCATTTTGCGAAGGTTTGAATGCGACTGCGGAGGTTTCTTTTCTTCGCGAGTCTTTAGTTAGGACGATCTCGAGAGGAATACCAGGTTTGACGAGGGTGGCTTTTATGTATTCAGTACCGAGATCTATACCGAGAACACCGGATATAGCAAGGACATTTGTAGAGAAAAAGAAAACTACACAAAGTAGTATTGATCGAGGGGAGAATGTTTGCGCCATGTTGGGCGGGAAGAGGAGGGGTGATTGGCGACAAGCTCGCCGCAGAAAGATTTTGAGACCAGCTACAAGAAAATGTTGTGTGAGCAATCAAACAAAGTTGATGCCTTTTCCTTCTCTTTTCCTTCTTCTTTTTTTTAAGAGAGAGAAATATGAATGCGACTTTATCTGTGAGGCTCCAGCCTGGTACCTTGTTATATAAAAGGTTTCTTTTTTATTCTACCATTATGTAGAATCTGGCCTTAACTGAATGGAAAACCAAGCTATTCCAAGCCAGCTTTCTGACCTCACCGTGGGAGCTTGGCTAAAAAGTATGTACCTAACGTATGCATTATTCTCTTACAAAGAGGACAACCTGTTGAAAATACATCCCTGCACGTGGCTGACACTTTTCATAGAAGCCACCGATAGTGATTTAATTGGCTCGATAGCGAATTATGGAACCAAAATGCTACGAATGTGGAAATTCTTAGAAGAACCCACTCCCAGAACTCTAGTGTACCTAAAGACACTGAGAAAGAACAGTTGTGTAGGTACATAGTAGGTACTTGTGGCTGGCGCATTCGTACACCATCTATGTAGATTCCCCCGCGCATGAAGAAGTACGGGGTACGGGATCCGTATATCTTGGTCTTTACGTTAATTTAATATGTACCTAGGTAGACTTGGTAAATGTTACCTTAAACCTTAAATTCCAACAGCCTTCGCCCCGTCCAATAATCATGCCTAGAGTCGATAATGAGATCAGTGGTCGTCTCGCCCTCATAACGGGTGCTTCTGGAGGGTATGCTAACACTATATATCCATATGCATAAGTAGAGAATTTGTTTATGTATAACTACAGTATTGACGAATCATAGCATCGGGTCTGCATGTGCTCAGGACCTGTGGGCTCATGGGGCCTCCCTTGCCCTGACATGTTTCCACAATAGACAGTCAGTAGACGACTTAGCTGAGGGGCTTCGCAAGTCGGCTGGTAGTGGGAGTCCCAAGGTCACCGTCCATCGTGTTGATACCAGCTCGGCTGAAGAAATCGAGCGGCTCTTTCGTGAAATTAAGGAACAACACGGCCAAGACGGCCCAGATATATTGGTTTCTAACGCAGGCTACGGGAAGAGGCGCAACGGTATCTTGGATGTGAGCTTGGAAGAATTCGATTATACAATCAACGTGAACTTGCGAGCTTCTTTTATCTTGTCTAAGTTGAGCATTCCCCATATGGAGGCTCAGGAGTGGGGTCGGATTATCTTCATCTCTTCGATAGCTGCCCAAGGAGGTGGCATCAACGCTTGCCATTATGCAGCTTCTAAGGCGGGCTTAACAGGTCTGATGAAGAATCTGGCAATGAAGCATGCAAAGGTAGGAATTACTGTTAACGATGTAGCCCCGGCTATGATTGGGGAGACGGGAATGATACCCGACGAGAAGTTTGTCGAGGGCACGCCGGGCGACGTCAAGAATATCCCGGTGGGACGACTAGGAACGCCTCAAGAATGCGCCAATATTGTTACTATGATATGTAGGACGGGATATTTAACGGGTCAGAGCATATTGCTAAGCGGTGGCCTTAAGTAGCGATATATTGACTCGCAACTACCGTTTCAAGTCCGCTTGCTCAAGCTAAGATGTACCTATTCAAGGTAACACGACATTAGTAAAAGTGTCTAAATAGCGTTATGTACCTGCCTAACCTGTTATTCCTTCTATTCTCATCTTACTTATTCCCCACGATGCTTAAAATCTAGTACTTCGAATGCTGTTTTGCTATTAAAAATCAATGAAGAACACTCTATCTAGTACAGGTACTTCTTATCGGCAAGCGTCGGCAAAAGTATCCGCAGTTCACGCGGCGCGCCGAGACGCCGGGGTGGCAAAATCCAACGCCGGATGGAACTATCGGCTCCGTGGCGACCTGTGTAACCACCGCTCCTTCAGTTTTAGTCCTCGATGACTCAACTTAGTAAACCTTGACCTCGACGATCTCGTTTCAGCTCTGTACACCCCATTTCCATTATTCTGGGGCATCTTGAACTCGGTGGCTTTCTTATTAGTCACAGACTTATTTTTAACCCCCCTAGTTTATCCCTGCCTACTTAGGCATCCTGTCGTGGCCATCGTCACGGCACATACGTACACCGTCCATTTGTCTACCAACCACGGCTACCAAAGTAATCACCTAGGTTACTTCTTCTACTAGGAGTCGATTTAGAAGGGAAGACTGCGCTTTCGCATTTTATTCTCAAGTCATCAAACAAAACCAACTTATCCGGAGAAACACAAAAGGGAAAAACTACAAAGAAACTAAAAGAGTGATCGTCAACCCCGGGCCTAAGTCACAACCCCACGGAGTAAACCCCGCCGCCACCACCAATCCCACCAACCCGAATCGGAAAGATAGGTAATCAATCCCCCATCCCCCCCAAAATGGGCACGCCATTCATCTCGCTCCTCGAGCCCACGCGGCTGGACGGGTACGACCGCACGCGGCCTCACGACCAGCAACCCGGCCACGTGCCCAAGACGTTCAGCGACGCGATGGAGGTGCGCGAGGCGGTCTTCGTGCGCGACCAGGGCGTCCCGCTGGCCAACGAGCACGATCCGGACGACGCGCGCTCCTGCCACTGGGTCATGTACGCCAGCGTGAACTTCACCACCGAGCCCGAGGAGCGCGACCCGCGCTCCGGCGAAGTCATCAAGCCCCGCAAGTCCGAGACCTGCAGCCTACCCATTGGAACCCTGCGCATCGTGCCGTTTCCGCACCCCCCGCATCCCCAGCCGGGTGGAAGGTACGTGGATAATGTGCTGCTGGACGAGGAGAGCGACGGCGAGAAGAAGGGTGGTGGCACTGCTGCTACTTCTTCCGGAGCTGTAAGGCCTCGAGCCAGAACCCTGACGTCCGTAGACGAGGAGCGCCAAGCTTCCGCTTTACCTTTCGGTGCAGATCGTCCTACAACATACCACGATGGAAAGGAGCCGTACGTCAAACTAGGCCGCATGGCAGTGATCCCGGAGTTTCGCGGCCACCACATCGCGAGCCAGTTGTGGCGAGCAGCCAAGAAGTGGCTCGAGGACAACCCGACCTTCTTCAACCCTAGCGTCACGGAGCTAGGCATGGATCAGCTCAAGGTTGGCGTAGCTGGCGACATTCCCAAATGGAACGGCCTGGTATGCTGCCACGCCCAGGAGAGTGTGGTTAAGCTCTACGAGAAGTGGGGCTTCAAGGTTGATGAGGGCATGGGCAAGTGGTATGAGGAGGGCATTCTGCACGTAGGGATGTTTTTACGACTACATATCAAGGACGGAAACCCGAAAGTATAATACTATGTATGGGTGGGCTTAGAGGGGTATCAGAATTTGCTTGAGCCTTGATATTAGGAGTACAAAGGTGGTAGTATAAGTGCTACTTCACCGGGTGGCGTTGTGTTGCGTTGCGTTGCTGTTCTTACAAAGATACCAGGTCAATTATGACTAACTTCGTTCTCGGATGCCATTGCATTTGCGAGAACCATATCAGTAGAGCAAAATAAATGCTATAACACCAGTATCGTTTCGGGAATTACTTGATTTCAGTTCATGATTTGCCCACACGGGCAGAGCCTTTATTGAAGAGGCCTATGTGACTAGTATGCCATAGAACCACATCCCGCCTGAGCCAGAAACGCACAAATGCAGAGTGTAAAATGCCCAGATCGTCCACGCCGAAGAAAACCCAGAAACTGCACCCCTTTTATCGGTTGCTCTTGGCGACACGCTCCAGCTCGTCCTTCTTCTTGATGGCGTACGAGTTGCTGCTTCCCTTGGCAGCGTTGATCAGCTCTTCAGCCAGACACTCGGCAATCGACTTGACGTTGCGGAAAGAGGCCTCTCGGGCACCGGTGGTGAGCAGGGCAATAGCCTGGTTAACTCGTCGGAGAGGGGACACATCGACAGCCTGTCGTCGGACGGTACCAGCGGAACCGATACGGGTGCTGTCTTCTCGGGGGCCGCAGTTGACAATGGCGTCAACAGCGATCTGGATGGGGTTCTGGTCGGTCATGAGGTGGATCTATGCGATATTAGTATTTTACCACGTTGCATTTGGCTCCTGATTCCTTACGATCTCGAAAGAGTGGGCAACGATTCGGACAGCCTTAAGCTTCTTGCCGTTGTTGCGGCCGTGCATCATGAGCGAGTTAGTCAACCGCTCGATGATGGGGCAGTTGGCCTTGCGGAATCGCTTGGCGGCATAACGGCCAGCGGAGTGAGGAATGTAGACGGGGGATCGGATCTGGATGTAATCGCTATCGAGATTGTACTGTTAGTGTGTTGCCCTTAACTTTTCTTCTGCAATTCTCCATGCGTCGTCTTCGAGAATCAAGGCTCGATGTCGCGTCACCCAAACCCAGATTTCCAAGTCGAATCGAGATGCAGAGGACCGAGGTGTAAACTTACGTCAAGGAGATGTCGCGGATCTCAACATCCTCGTAGCTCCCTGTTTAAAGAGTCAGTCGCAAGGCTCCAAGGGTCGAATAACAAAAATAAAGTCGTAGGCGATAGAGAAAACGTACATCGGTTGAATAGCTTGACGCTGCCAATCTCGGAGACGACATCCTTGGGAAGGACCTGGTAGTTGGTGGATTCGACCTCGACCTCGCCGTTGTCAGACATCTTGATTGTTCTGGCGTTCTGGCTGGGAGATTGGTGTTGTTAAAAGGTCGAACGTTGGTGGTGGGGAGGATCGCGAAATTCCACTGTTGAAGTTCGAGATAGAAATTTTGGCCGGGTACATCCGATTGAAATTCGTGGGTAGAATTGGTGCGCTAGGGCTCAGTAGTTAGTGCGATAAGCCCAATCAGGCGCGTCGGCTCGCTGCAGGCGGTGACAGTTGGCAGCAGGAGAAGTAGTCTGAGAACATCACGTGATTGATATGTACCCTGCCTGCATTAGGTAACTTTTAGCGCATGCATGGCTAGTATATGTACCTGGGTACCTACCTATTGCTGTCCCAAAAAAGGAGGCATATCTTTAGTTGACTTTTTAGACTAACTACCTGACTAGGTACCTACCTATTTTACATCAAAGTCTACCTACATAGTTGCATCTTATCAGAACATTAGGTACATACCTAAGTTGTATACATAGAGCATATTTCAGTGTCCAAATAAGGAGAAACAAATATTATCCAAGACTATAAATCATAGCATTAATCTATCTTTAACCACTTAAACGCTTATAAACATTAACTACCTCTTAAATAATCATCAAAATATCAACTTCATCCACATACAAACTCATTCTTCTTCACAAGCCACCTACACTACTGAAACGCCTTCCCCTCACCGGGTTCATCAATACCCAGTCCAATCTTTCCCACAGCATTCCCAGCCTCAAGCCTCCTATGCGCCTGCCTGATGCCCTCAGCCGTAGCCCTCAGCCGCTCGTTCAAATGGCACTTGATCACGCCCTGGTCTAGCAGCGTAGCTAGCTTCTCATACCAATCATGGTGTTTCTCCTGCGCGTCGTTGTAGTAGTAATGGTACGGCCCAGTCCCAACCCAGCACCAGACAAAAGTCAGCGACTTACTCATCATCTGCGACCCGTACATGTCGAAGTTGGCCTGCACGATGCTGCCCACCTTGCCGAAGGGCGCCAGGATGTCCGCAATCGGGAACAGGTACTGCTCCGTGCGGCCCGTGATGTACGCGTACTTTAGGGGGATGTCGGCGGGTAGATTTAGGTCCTTCATCTGCTGCACGATATCTCCCCGGTGGTTGACCACATGCGTGGCGCCCATCTTCTTGGAAAACTCGGTGGTTTCGGGTCGCGACGCAGTAGTGATGACGATGGGTAGTTTTAAGATATGCCGCGCGACTTGGGATGTGATCGATCCCATGCCGCCACCGCCGTTGATGATGAGAATCCCGGCTTTCTCACCCACTTTGATCTCCAGTCGGTCAACGAGCGACTCGTATGCAGTGGCGAAGGTTAATGGCATTGCTGCGGCCTGAACAAAGTCGAGAGACTTCGGCTTGTGGCCAGCGTGTCGCTCATCCACAATAAGCTGCTCGGCATAGGAGCCTTGGAAGACAGGATTTCCGAGGTAGTAGACCTCTTCACCGGGCTTGAAGTACTTTACATCCGGGCCCGTCTCAAGGACGATCCCAGCGCCGTCGTACCCAGTGATATGGAAATGAGGTGAGTCTTGTGTTAGTGGCTTGACTCGCTCATAGTAGTCAGGGGCATCATCGTAAGTGCCAGCGCGGACTTTCTTGTCGATAGGGTTGACGGAGATGGCTTTTACCTGGACGATCATTTGACGGCCTGTTGGCTTCGATGGCTTGGGGACTTCCCTTGAGTGTAAGTTTTCGACGGGGCCGTACTCTGTTACGCCAACCGCGTACATAGTTGAGGAAGCCATTGCGTAAGGAGAAAGGGGATATTGGTATATTCAAGATTTCAGTGTGATATTAGTGCAATTAGATAGCTGGTGAGTAGGTACTATGTCTTGACTGGTGATATAATTCGAGGATATGAGGGTATAATCCCCACGCTTATCCTCGCATATTTATACACAATCCTCAACACCCTCAGAGTTCCCATACTGACGCGCTGATTAAGTCGTCCCAACTTTCCTACCTCATCGTTGCCGAAGGGCGAATGAAAAACCGACACAGGATCTGCGATGCTTACTGAGGTACGCGATGATCGCGAAGAGGTTGCTATGCGCGCGTCTTCATCGTGCATATCACTCTTTACAAATCCAGATCGTAGCTCAAGGGGGGAAAATGCCCGATGAGATAATTCGACGAATCACAAGCAGGCCGATATACCGACACGGGACCGATTGACCTGGATGGGGCTACCGGAGTTTAAATGAAGTATCATTGGAATAGCCACTGAACTTCCAACAGCATGTCCGGAGCGCCATGAGGGTAAAATATAGCCAACGTAACCTCGGTTGTGACGTTATGATGTTTTCTGTGTTGGTTGGGGAGGTTTAATGTCATAGCAAACGGCTAACCGTCTAACCTAACTAATTCCCGTTGGATTTTGGTTTTTATTTCCATAGAACCTTAGCTAATAGATAGCCACACTGTGGCTGGCTGGCTGGCTGCCGCTTAGACGCAAGGTACGGTACGGTACGGATTACCTAACGTAATAAAGTTGAACCGTGTGAGCTCCGGCCAACCATAACTGTCCAATTCCCAATTCCCAACTCGCGGAGGCTCGAGCTTCCGGCGGGAGAGTCGAGTCCATTAGAACAATTATACGAGTTATACGAGCCAAACTTCGGACGAGGCCACATTGCGTTACCTGCTCTGATGTATTATATCCCCTTTCTAATGTAAAAACAGTGTTTGTAATAATTAACTAGGTAGTTAGTTACTACTACTTCTACTTCTACTTCTCCTTCTCCTGAACATCTTCAAGCACCTGCAAAACATAGTCGTGAAGAAGCTATAGTTAACTGCTTAAAGCATCCCACCATGGCTGAGATCCGCCAGCGCAAGGGCAAAGGCCCCGCGAGGGACGACGTTCGAACTGCTATCGTTGAAGAGCTCGATACCTCGGAGTCGGACACGTCAGCGCCCGCGCCCAAGCAGCCGAAACCCAAGCGTAAAACCAAAGAGCTCGTCCACGACGATGAAGAGTACAGCCCGTGGCTGGACGTCCTGCGCGTGCTCTCATTCCTATTCGCCGCGTCCTGCGGCCTTAGCTACCTCGTTTCGGGCGGCGAGTCCTTCTTCTGGAACATGCGGGCGCCACCCAAGTACATACAGCTAGACTGGTGGAAGAGCCAATTGGTGCGTCCAAGCTTTCCGATCCAATCTACCTTGGCCACCTCCTATCTTTATCGTTCTAACATCTTGCTCGTCCAACAGCGCGGTCCCATATACCTAACCCCCGCCGAACTCGCCCAATACGACGGCACCGACGAGTCCAAGCCCATCTACCTCGCCATCAACGGCAGCATCTTCGACGTATCAAGTAACCGACGGACTTACGGCCCAGCCGGCTCGTACCGATTCTTTGCGGGCGCCGACTCGGCGCGGTCCTACGTAACGGGATGTTTTGCCGAAGACCGGACGCCCGATATGCGGGGAGTCGAAGACATGTTCCTACCGCTAGACGACCCGGCGGTAGACTCGCACTTTGCGCCAGCAGAACTCGCCGCGCTCAAGAAGAAGGAGCTAGAGGAGGCGAGGCAGAAAGTCCACGAGGGATTGTTGCATTGGGTCCGTTTCTTCGAAAATAGCCCTAAGTATCCTAAGGTCGGATATGTTAAGAAGGACAAGAATTGGTTAGACAATGAGCCAAGGAAGAAGCTGTGCGATACGGCGGCGAAGGGTAGGAAACCGAGGAAAATCCCTGGCTCTGAAGATTAATAAGGTTTTATTTCAAACATGTATTTAATAGCGAGAAAGCGACTTGTGTAGAATGCTTAGGAAAAGGGATTAAATAAAATCGGTTAGGACGGATGCCAGACCTTTGGCTTATTAAACGGTAGCTTGAAAACATAGTGAAGGTCGAGGTGAGATCAGCAAGTAACATACCTACTACTATTATAAACACTAATAATACAATTCACTCATAAAGATTATAAAGATAGTCTAGGTTTCTCTTCGGGATTAATGGGTATATTATTCAAAAAAATCAGGGCATTTTCATCTAACTGCACAATAATGCGAACCGAACCGCCTGCCCCTGGGGCGAAGAATCCAAGATACACGTGTAAAGGGTTGTCTATCCACAACGGTGTGATTGCCCATCCAATGGGTTCGACACCGGCTTGCCCCCTCGCGATATTATGGCTTAGAATGGGCGTGGGCGCCGCGCGACTCGTCGCCTCCCGTCATTAAACCATAGTTATAAGACTATGGACAAGCAAAAATTTATTTATAACCTATTATAGGATAGATCATAGCATAAATAGGGCAGCGACCAAACTAAGGAGACCCATTGAGCTGGAGGCACCAACGATGTTTGCGGCAGCGGTCGGGATCGCAGAGGTGCTGGAGGTTGCCGATGCCACAGGGGCAGAGGATTGTGTGGCTGTAGTATCCGCACCAGTTCCGGAGCCGGAGCCCGAGTCTGAGCCAGTATCTGTGCCAGCACCAGCACCAGTGTCTGTGCCAGAACCGGATCCAGAGTCTGAACCGGAACCTGAATCGGAGCCAGATCCCGAGCCAGACCCGGAGCCGGAACCAGAGTCCGAACCGCCGGATGAGGTACCATTGCCTGAGGAACCACCAGTAGGTGTTGAGGGGGCAATATTGGCGGCGGCTCCCTTAGCAATCTCCTTGAAGTTTGACAGGCTTCGAGTGGCATTTGCCGAAGTGCTATTCAGGTTAGTACACATTAATCTTATTCATTTTTTGAAGTATTGTACTCACTTCTCGTTAACTACCATGACCATGCCGTTTTGGCAGTGCTTGCCCTGAGAGCAGTAGAACCACAAGGGCGTCTTAGCCGAGACCTTGACAGAGTATGTGGGGATCATGCCCATGGCCTTGCTGGCAGCCACAGGTTGGTAGCCGGAGAAAATGCCGGTCTGGTTGGTGTGCTCGGAGATGGGTGTGCAGGGGTTATCGAAGTTGGACTGCACTACACTGTGGTTGCCACCTCGGAACTGGAACTGAATCATATCGCCAACATCCGCCTTGAGGTTGTCCGGGCTGAATGTGAGAGTGCCATTGGGAGAGCCAACCGAAACGACGTGCACCTTCTGCGCAGCAGCGGAACCCAACAGGGTAAGAAGAGCGGCGGTAGTAGAGGTAGAGAAATACATTTTGGCGGCTTTGATGAATGTTTTGACTTCGTCTAAATATAAAGAATGTCGTTTAAGAGAGCGTATGTAATAAGCGACTCGCGCTGAGAAGGACTAGCCTTAGAATATTACGTTAATACGGAAGAAGAGAAAGAAGACGGAAAATGAATATCCCAAAGAGAAACGTAGAGTAGTTGAAATGAATTAGAGAGAAAAGACAAACTCCGAAGTATACGGGAGTGCCATCAGTTTTAAAGGGCTCTCGAGCATAGACAAGCAAGATGAGAGATCGCCATGCTGGGGTGCCTCACCCATGCCCTTGACATCTATGTACATAGCGTAGAATCAAGGGTCGCGGAGTGAAGAAATCTATGAAACACGTTTTGACCATCTACTAGATGGCTAGTCTTGGAAATGCGGAATTGCTACCACCTTGACCAGGGTATTCGGTAGGGTCTAGACGGACGTTCGACAGCCCGAAATACGTCTTCCAGACCCAGCTGTCACTGGCCATATCGAGATCTGCTTGGCATTAGCAAAGCCTCCCGGCTAGGACTAGATTCCGTAGAGGCACATATTCCTTATCTCGGAGACAAGATGAGGTTTTCCAGCAATACGCGCTAGCTCACTGATACCTACGATACAAAGTGACTAACAGGTACCTATAATTAAGATGGCATTCGTCTCGCTTGGGAATCGTGACACCCAATAACGGCGACTGGAAGAAACGTATTACTGTGTAGCGGCTAGTAATGAGGTTACAAGTGTAAGCTTGAAATGTTTTGAATCCGGGGAGTGAAGCTGTTAAGGTTGACCGGGGTACGTACTCCGCAAGTTAGGTCAGAAGAATTAAGGTTGGAGGCTTAAGGAGTATAGGTAAGCTGGGTGTAAGCGACGAAGGGTCCCTGGGTCAGGGGTTTTTCGGAGCACGGATGTGCCTCAGCATGGCCCCAGTGTGACACCAGCTAAACTTAACTGGTTTCATCTTATCCCCTTTTGAGCCGTTACCGCCGACATCATTAGATGAAATGAGAGACACCAGGTACACAAGCGAAGCCATTGTGCTTGGAAGCTCAGGTGAAATTTAATTGACTGCTTGCTTACCTACCCTATTACACTACCTTGCATACTAGGTTAGGTTAGGTATCTACCTATGTATGTATAATCAGGTATAATTCAAGACATATTTATCGCAACGACGAGGTTAACCGCCTTCGCAAGTAATTATTAATGTCTTGCCCAATTAGGAGGCGCTTTATGCCCGAGCGTTAGGGAAATTTCATAAAGTCTCTACTTTACGCTAGTTAACCTAACCTAGTAATCTTCAGAGATTCTCAGGGGCCGAAACGCTAAAGACAACAATCTTGGGATATTGGCAAGAGGGATCTTACTGCAGTGAAGCCATCCTGGATTCCGCGTAATGCACTCGAAACAAACTGTGGTTCCCGTTTTGAGTGTTGAAGCTCCGCGAAAGGATATCTATATTCAGCTAACCATCTTCTCGCCTAGGTAGGTACATAGTTTCGACAGTATGGCGTATTTCTGATCCTTTAGGCTTCGGGAACGGGGTGCTCAGCCAACTACTATGTATTAGTATAAGAAACTTGGCTGGCAGAAGAAACGCCAAGATCTTTGTGTGTGAGGGAAGCTTCGTAGATTGATCTGGAGGATTGGTTGATCCATACCATCTTCATCGTCATTGATCATGATCCCGTCACACATCATCTGCACTGAACCTATACAATGCAGATACTACTAAAAGCGTATCTTTAGCACAGGTTCGAGCAGCGTAACCAGCCAGCAAGATAAAGTATCCTACCCGCAGCCCTTAAAGATCAAGTAGCAATTGCGGCGCGATCTTCTCCAGATCCTCGACCTAATCTATCATCAGCATCACATCACCCAGAACACCAATACACACCAGACGAACGAACTCACCTCAAGAAACCCCTTCTCTTTCTCCACGACCGTCCGTGCAATCGCCTCCCGCACGAAAATATCCATGTATTTCGCAATCGCTGCATTCGCATCCTTCGAGACCCTCGTGCCGTCCTTCTCGAAGAATTGATGCAGCACATGTGTTAACAGCTCCGGTGGTATTGTCTTCCTCTCCTCTTCTTCCTCCGCTTCGTCTTCGTCAAGGTCCATTGTATCCTGCGCCCTTCGTCGCTGTTGCGACCGCCCGTCCTCAGCAAACGGATCCGCGTCGCTCGCGTCCGAGGTGGTGGCTTGGGCTTGCTTATGCGCTCGGGATGGTCCAGAAGCAGATGTAGAAGCAGAAGCTCGACCTTTGGACGGTCCAGAGGAACCTCGGCCACGAGCGTTGCTTGTAGATTGCTTTGGGGCCATTATCTTGTTCAGCTTCTGTAAGTGTTTAGGTAAGAGGCGCGCGTTGGGGTATAAAAGTGAGCCACATTCTATGTACAAACATTATTCAGGGATTGCAGAATTCCGTACACCGCGATTTGATACAGCTGCTCGCCACCTGTCCCCTACCCCCTACGTCTCCAATTACAATGTCCATTTTGACTACCAAAACTACTTCCAATGGAGGATAGAATTTGTTTACAATAAAATTATCATCGTAGTAGTACGAGTTTGTCTACGAAACAAAATACTACATTCACACACACACACACACACACAAATAATGCATAGGGTATTAGTTAGAAAGATCACCTGCATTCAGAAGTCTATGAGTTGTATGCAACCGAAAGAGCCAGGTCCACGCAACCGTCGAGGAAAGGGGGATGTAGGACGCAAAGCAGAAAGAATACAGTCAAAGGAATTGCCTAGGATCTAAATTACAGCGGGCAACTAGCTGACAAGACGATGCGAGACATGTGTGCCTGTCTGCTAGTAAAATCCGCAAAATCAAGCTGTTCCAGAACGCCACGGCAATGAGTGATGCCCTGTAACAACTTTCCACCGGAGCGTCCGTCACGCTCCTTTTTATCAACGGCCCTTTGTCGCCTATCCACCCTATTACACCACCACGCCTCCCCCGTCTATGAGGTATGAGGGAATTTAACCGGAACCACCCTTGAAAGCCTTTCCGAAGAGGAGAACCTGGAGCTGATCGTAGATCGACAGCACACCAGCACCGGCAACACCACGGAGAATGTTGGCACCAGCACCCTTGAACAGGGACTTGACACCCTCCTTGGCGACGATCTGGCGGGCAGCATCCAGGGTACCATTGTACTTGACGGCCTCACCGGAGGTCATCATCATACGACGTCGGATAGTGTCAAGAGGGTAAGAGGCGATACCGGCAGCGGTGGTGACACACCAACCGAGGGCGAAAGAGGCGAGGAAGTTGTTCTGGAGAGTACCGACCAGGACGACGGGCTTGATCGAATCGTACAGACCGAAGTAAAGACCACGGTAGACGACGATACCAGCAACTGAAGGCATGAAGCCACGGTACAGACCGGGAACACCGTCAGAGGCGAGGGTCTTGCGGTAGACATCAACGAGACCGTTGAATTGACGCTCACCGCCCTTCTTGGCGTTCTTGGCATCGTTGGCCAGACGGGTACGGGCGTAATCGAGGGAGTAGACGAAAAGGAGCGAAGTGGCACCAGCAGCCTAACATATAAATATCAGCATCCGTAACCCAAATTTAGGCTGTTCAATAAAACTTACACCACCGGAGGCCAAGTTACCAGCCATCCACCAGGCATATCCGTCACGCTCCTTCTTGAAGCCGAACATCTTCTTGAACTTGTCACGGAAAGCGAAGTTCAAGGCCTGGGTGGGGAAGTATCGGATAACGTTGGCAGTGTTACCACGCCATAGGGACATGACACCCTCATCGGCAGTGGTTCGTCGAAAGCATTCGGCGATGCCGTTGTACTTGCGGTCCAGACGGCCAGTCTTCAACATCTCATCCTATTTAGTTGGTCAGCATCGTCATTACTGTGAAAGGAATCCAGCCTTGTGCTGCCAAATAGACATGTGAAGACACATATGCATATTGTGGAGCCAGAGTTACATAACTCCAATGGGGGAATTTTTGCGGCTGAATGTGATCTACGTATCAACATACCTGGTTCTGGATAAGAAGCTTGACACGCTCAATAGGAGCGGCGGCAGTCTTCGAGACGGCGGCAGAGACACCACCCACTAATTATCCAGTTAGCAAACAATTATCGCACATGACAACCAATATCCCGTAGCATCGGATATCGATATATTGGCGGGGATGCCAGTTGAATTTGATTGCAAAAACAATGCGACGTACTCAAGAAGTCTGCCAAGAAGGGCTGCAATGTCCGTTAGTTAAGTTCATTGTTAGGATAGATAGATAGATAGTGAGTGAGAGAAAAGGTGCAGAAAAATCCGAGCATTTTCTCTTTCCAGCCATTCGTGCCAGTTATCACCCCGATAAGCAGCGGACCATTTCGAAATTACTCGAAAAACAGCTTCAATTGCCTCGTAGAAAGCAATTGAAGCCGTCGATGGCATGCGCGAAAAGGTATCGATGGCTAGATGGCGGTGGAGAGGAGGCCAATGCTCATTGTCGGAGCGAGGGATTTGATGATTATGGAATTATTATCACTTACCGGCATGCCCAAAACCTTCTGTTGCTCAGACATCTTGTCGGCTGTTCAAAGACTTCCTGATCTTTGAAAGGAGAAGAAGTGAGTGGAGATTAGAAGTGAACGAGGAGAAGATGGAGAGGAGTTGAAAGACGGAGAGCGTCGAGCGAAATATTTCTACTGCGACTGGGTCTGCAGAAAATATTTTGGGGGGAGAGAAAAAAAATTGCTGCGGGTAACTGCCAAATGGACCAGCTTTTTCTAGCGACTCTTCCCGGACCCGCCGCTAAAACTGCACTGAGACCCTTCCCTCGCTTTCTAAACTGGCGGTTGCCCCGAGACCAGTGAATGTCACGTGCAATTATGGATCTAGTATGCCCAAAAACTCACTGGAAGTAACCACTAAATGTCTGCTGAAGCAGTGAAGGTAACCTACACCACTTGGGCAGCCTGGCAGCTAGGCGCCTGCCATAAACTGGATGTCTAGCGAAAACTGACCTACCGCTAACTTTCTGCCGGACAATTTCGGGACGGCCAATTCAGGCCAAAGGATCCTCATCACCTGGACGTGGAGTCTCACTTAGAGATCAGATGCGAGCTATTTAACCTACCTAGGTAGTTTCCGCTTACTCTTCGATGCTTCATCCTAGTTACCTTGATATATACCTGTCCTTCATTTTTTTTACCTTGTTTACGTTGGTTGAGTTGCGACATGCAACAAAGATAGGTAGTCAAGTCAGTCTACGGCGAAGATCTAGATGCTGGATGATGAAAGAACACAGACACACAAAAAAGCTGCACTTTACCTATTAGTTAGCGTGCACTGTGCAGATCACATCTAGATTTGCGAGAGTTTTGGCTAGCTAAATTCCGAGTGTCGGTAAAAGAGAGTCAGGGTGTTCACCCACATGCGTTCAGCGTTCAGGGGTCTCTTTGATCTTCTTCCCGTTCCCCGAGTCAAGTTTCCGGCTCAAGAAACGGTGGTCCCTTGGCTGGTCGGCTGCAACTTTGCACACACGGTACCTACCTGGGTACATAACATACGGTACCTAACACATGCCCAAGAGGTATGTAGTACCCACGCCGCATTTCGGATTACCTAGATGTGCTGTAGAGATTAATCAGATTTAATTTCTATTGGGCGACCATCGGGAATTTATCTACATACGTGCCATCATTATAGAAACTTGATTACGTACAGACTGACTTATGAGGCGAGATGGCTCTAGCTCGATTCGTATATGACGCTCACTTACTATTTTCTATTGGGTATATTATTAGGGCTTAATAGATTTTGTGATAGAGCAACCTATACCTGGCTTAGCCAACAACAAGTCTCTCCCCCACTCCCCTCCCCAGCCGTGTAACCTACCTATCGGGTACATTAGTGCTTCCAATACATATGGAAGTTCTAGTGTATAAATACCTCCTAGTTGGAATGACGTCTGCTAATACATATATTCGTACCACTAAATACGCATCGCAGAGTCCTCCACGGCTCTAATAGGTACCTAAGGCAAGGTAGCATCCGCCTTATTGTTTAATCTGGTAGATTTCAAAGTTGGCGGACTGCCAGCTGTCAGTTTGCGTATAAATTCGGCTGGTCCATGTTCATGAGGAACCACATTTCTGTGCTGGACCTGAAAGGTTGGAAGACATCGTAGGCCTGAGATTCTTACTATACGCGTAGATAGCAAGAATGGTTACAGCACAACGGTCGATGGCACGTAAAGCAGACGAAAATATATACGCAGATTCATCGGGGTTTCTCATTCGGTCCCTATCTGAACGCAACTGCAAGCGAAATTCCGAACCATAACCGTCCCAATGCTACGCCGAGGACCAAATGCCTGAATCCATCAAAGCCGTATCCGCGATCCATCTGGCCCGTCAAACTATATTGTCGACTGTCGGCCGAATATCATCTTCATCGTGGTATCGTGAGAGTGATGGTTTAGTCCGTGGCACCGACGGCTCGGGCTACAAACGGGATTAGAATATGATTTTCCTTCTTCGGGGCTATCTTAAACATACTGTAGATCTTCATCTTGCTGTGGGTGACGATGGGCTTGATCTGGCCCTTCTCCTCAAGATCCTTCAGGCATTTTCGTGCCAGCGAACCGTTGATCTTTAGCCTATCGACGAGGGTAGCGACTGTGACGAGACGGTATGATTGAACATCCTTGTAGAGCTTTTCGGAAGTGGTCTTGTCGAGCAGGACGGCGTGCTGGGCCTTGTCCTTGACTATATTGAACACAGGTCAGCCCAAAATACCCCGAGATTCGTCGCGCGAGAGATGGTGTAATCGCCTCTCGAAAGACGCTCATCACGAAATTGCATGGTAGTACTTGCCTTTGCCCCTGTGGTATGAAAGTTAGCTAGATGTCCTCTAAAATCAGTTTATCAGATGCGATACATACTTCGACCACTTCTTCTTCTGCTTCTTTGCACCGGTCGCTGCGGGAGCCATTTTGTCTGATTTGTGATGTTGGCGTTGCAGTTGTAGTTGATGTGCGAAAGTGGAGGGGCCGAAACAATTAAATTTTGTAAAGTTCGCTTCAGTGTTGTGGGCAGTTAAAATCCCACGTGACCATAGCTAAAAAGGAAAGTACCTAGGTACCTATGTACCTCTTTTACGTCCCCTTTAATTTTCTTGGCGTCAAATCGTTAAAAGCCACATTCAGATACGCAGGTACCTTGGATGTCTACCGATTATATTGAATGGAAAACGCGCTATCGCGATCGACTCAACGTAGATCTGAAGGATATATTCGACTATCGAGCATAATCTAAACTTTACCTTCCATGGCACGTTTCCTGGCTACTTTGGAAACCGCTTGCTGCAGTTCGTTCAGCGTGGTAATAAAATACCTCATACAGAGTGCCCTGCACACTTTCCTATCCAGCGGTCGGGTCTCTGGAACCCATAAATTCGCCATTGCTACTGCATGGAGCACAATGTGTACTCCGCTATCTCTCTCGCACGCTGCTTGGCATTTAACGTTCTCGACGTGCTGTGCCGTGACGTCCTTAGGAACCCAATCTTCTTGCTCCGGGATCCATTTTGAGAGTAGACCCAGAACTGCTTGGAATCTATAATCACTGGTTGTGGGATTTATAATGGTAATGGGGTAGGTAACCTTAGCACGCTTTGGGTTTGTATAGCAGATAAGAGCCCACCCGTCGTCTATGCATAAGGGAATAATAATTCCTCGGAAGCTGTGCAGTAACAAGTCCTCATTTGCAGCTTTCGATATTTCGCTTCGCCCTAGGATAGTCCAGTCGTTTGGCAATCTCTGCCGTATCAGATGCTGAATTATATCCTCACTTAACACTCCGTCGATAAGTCCAAGTAATGATCTTGGCGAGAGTGACGACTCCGAGTTTAATTGGGTGAGGCTCGTTACCCGTCCGCAATAAACAAGCGGTGTTAACCCCGGTGCAATAGACGAAGGTAATGAGTTGGGTCGTGGAGAACACGAAAGTATCCCTTTCAAAGAATACTCGTCAAAGACTGATGCCAATCGGTCCCTGAAGTCAAGGGATGAGATATCTTCTCCTAGCAATTTGCGATGGAGTATGTCACCAACTGCGTGCGATAATGAGCGGAAGAACTGGCCTAGCCCGGTCCGCTTCATGAGATTACTTAGGGGCTCCCAAATGTGCTGGATGGCGTGACTGTCGACTAGTGACGTGTAGTTCATGTGCCAGTCAAGCTCTGCTAGGGGGAATAGGGAGAGAAATGGCTGCCCTCCGAAATCTCCCGATAGAGATGAAAGTCTCTTTCCATACTCGATTATATCTGCCCATTTTTGTTCATCGACATGTACTTTCTTAGGTTCTGCCTGAAGGAGCCGCGGGATTATATATTGGGGTGTATCCTCCTCACTAGGTTCTGAATCAGTCGAAGGGTCAGCCAAGGACTGGCGCTCATGAAAGTTGGCATTTTTCATCTCTATCGACTTCTTATAGCACTTGACAGCTATAAGGGCCTTGGCTATATGACTTGTTCGTGGGTTGGCTCCTTTATTCCACGCCTTCACTATGTCTGATAGAGTGTCTAATTTACGGAGGACGGACGTGCGATCCTGCCCTGTCCAACATATATATTTCTCAGCACGACAGCATAGATATGGCGGGTTCAACAGCTTGATGAATATGAAGAGGCGATCTGATATCCCTCCCATGTCTACTGTTGACCGAATTTCTTCGACACTTGGCCTACTGTGGTAGAATTCGTCCTCGCTCATGAACATCGGCATCCACGCATCTAGGTGAGGTATTTGAGGCTCGAATGCCAAACCACATGTAGTGTAGTCACAGACGCCGCTATCACTGTTGTCCTCCGTAGATTCAGTCGATATATCTGTATTGGAATACTCTGGAGGGCTTGCGAAGGGATGCCCCTTCTTATCGGGGACTTGTACTGACTGGGCCTCATCTGGTTCGTTAGAGGGCAACGCTCGGATAGTTTCGATGTTAGCTTCTGGGGGGCTCGCTTCGCTACCTATTGGGGTGCCGCTACTGGAATGCTCTTGCTTAATATGGCTCGGCGTAGGTACCTTGGATAAAATCCTCTTCAGTATATCCACGTAGATAGTGTTAGAGTCCTCCCTCGCTTCGATCATATCCAATAGGCTGTCTTTATCTATCTGGCTGAGTATTTTATGGCGAAGATCCTTACTGTCTTGTCTTCGTAGAAGGGTTTTAATTATTTGGTCAGAGTCGAGATTTAAGAGCTTTGATTCTAGCTGCTCCTTGATAATGCCTTCTATTGCAGACAAAGCTGCATCGTTTAGAAGGCTCGCCATGCTGACCTATATTGGAGGAAAGATGGCTTGAGGTGTAGAACGGTAAGTCATGCGCCGTGGTAAATATTTTGAGAGTCCGGCTTGTATTAATTTATGGAAGGAAAGCGTGGGTTGAAATGCTAATACTGCTGGCCTACTGTTCCTTAGGAAGGTGTAAATCTGTTTTTATACATAGGAAGGCCGAAGATTGGTGGTGACTTGGTTGTATATTGATACTTGAAGGTCTTGCGCGTGGAGGCTATGAATGAACTGGGTTGGAATTGCCAGTCTGTGGTAATTACGTAGAGATAATAAGAAGACCCCTGAGAGGGTAGTCATACAAACTTGGTAGGTCCGAATTCGCCTGGATAGAGCTGAGAGGTAGCCGTTGCCATCTAGTAGGCGGGAGTCTTAGTGTAAAGGACATGAAGGCTGTTGACTTAGGGATGTCACGAGTCCCACTGAGACTAGAAATGCGCTTTCCTCTAATCGAGAGTGTAGCGGTTTATATATTACAGGGGACGTAGATACGCAGATTCCAAAGCAGGTGGCTAGCTTGCAGTATATAGGGTTTAGTTGCTGCTTTAACCCATATAACCACTAAGGATATTAAGAGGGAGGGATGACCTCCTTATAATTATATACCTACTACCGACTGCATCAAGGGGTAGCTATATTGTCTCTTGATACCTATATGAATTAAGGTGCCCCTACTTAATTAGGATCTTATGCTCTTATGAACATGAAGTATTTTGCTGCATTGGTTTTAGAACCTAGATGAAAGCCATTTTCATTATAAATCGATGAACGCTTACATCATAACTACCTACCTATATATACTATAATGGAATCTTAGGAGATTTATTGACTCTGTATTTTGCAGAAGATGTAACCAAAATAGTATATTTGAGGCAGGTGAATATGCTGGCAAATTTTGGAATATCTCTACTATCTCTAAGGGTTAGGTAACTACACTATAGCCCCTGACTTAGGTACTATGGGCTGTCTACGTACCTGCCCGATTATTCTAAAATAACGGTGCCTAGGTAGGTACCTAGGTAGTTATTCAAGAATAATCTCCTATGCTGAGCAAGTGGAAAAGGGGGTGCAGGTTGTGACCTAGGTGATACGCCACAGTCACCAGCCACATACCCATATAATTCCATTTAAGTAGGTACCTAGATACCGATGTACATATTCCCCCACCAAGGTGGAAACTCGTAATAGGGATAGAGCGATCTATGTAAGTTGCGCAACTCGACTGTTTTACTTTGAAAGTTTCCTCGAAACATTTCCAACATTCCCTCCTTCGTCATTATAGGGGATGTCCGGACGCGAGATAGGATCGCGATTTTTTGCGCAAGGACGTTAAGAAGTCATGAAATAATTTTAGTTTGATAGTTCAAGTGTGCAAATTTTCTATTTTTTTCTATTCCTTCGTTCAAGATACCTATTAGAGTCCATGCTAGCACGCGTAGCCTATTCAACCCGTGTTCAAGTATCATCGCGCTCTATTCTACGACCATTTAACCTTCTCTTAACTAGTTTGCTACTTTTCTTTGGCCGGTAAACCTTTGCATCGTATCCTCAATCGCAATATGAGGGGCCACGGTTCAGCCTTAGGGCTACGAATAGGTCCGCGACGAATCTCTTTCCTCCTCGTCCTCCTCGGCTTATTCGCCCTGTTCACCCTCCTTTTTACACTGCCCAATTCAATACCGACTGGGCCAAGTCTTTCAAAGTCGATTGCCGATCATAAATTCTCCATACCGAAATACAAGGATAAACTCTCGTCAAGTATATTAAACCCCTTCCGACCGGCTTTTCACAAGCCCGCGGAACAGAAGAACTCAACATACGGGGAAAGCTCATGGTATTCGAATTGGAACTGGAGGAATCCGTTTTCCTCATCTATCACGTTGGACGAGAATCGATCTCTCCTTCCACCTCTGAAGGAAAGGGCTCCTATTTATTGCTATTACGATACTACTGTTCAGCGGGATGCATCTACAAAGGAGGCTGATAGCGCGCTATTGTTAACATGGAGGCGTGCCTGGTGGGCTAAGGGATTTAAACCGATCATCCTGAGCGCGGCAGAGGCTATGAATAATCCGCTTTATGACGAGCTTCAGAGATTGGACGTGGAGCCGAGTTTTAAGAAAGACATGATGCGCTGGCTTGCATGGGAAAACATGGGCGGCGGACTTCTCTCGCATTATCTGTTACTTCCCATGGCGGGCTACGAGGACCCTTTGCTCTCATTTCTACGAAGGGGAGAGTATCCAGGTTTAACTAGGTGGGAGGATATTGATAATGCTTTGTTCGCTGGTCCCAAGGTTCAGATCGCCGACGCCATTGTCCAAGCGCTCCGAGACCCCAAAAATAAATCTCCTAAGGACGTGGTTTCTGCAGTTACTAGCGAAACTTTCCGCGTTGATCCGTCTCATGATTCGCTAGCGTTTTACGACACTAAGACTATCGAGAAGACCTACCAAAAGATCGCGGAAGAAGTCGCAGCGGATCGTGATAAGGGCATGAAGAGCTTAAACGACCTTATTAACTTCCACTTACATAACACCTGGCAGGATATCTTTAGCAGCGGAATAGCAGTCCTCAAGCCCATGCCAACTCACACTACGCACATGATTGAGCAAGCCTTAAATTTAGCAACTAGACTCGCGATCTGCAGTGATAGTCCAATGCCGGCATCGTGTCCACCAAATCTTTCAAAATGCTCGCCTTGTGTGTCCTCCCATCCTATGAAGATTTCGACCCCGGCGCGTTATAAGAATAATACGGACTTGTATACTATAGGAACAGTACCACACCCGTACACACTGCGTACGTTGGACACGCTTCGAAATAATTTGGATATTGCCTATATCAGGCGAGAGATCAAAAGACGTGACGAATGGCTCTACCTCGTCTTCCAGGAGCTTCTGGGTACGGGTATACCCGGGTCAGTGCGCGTACTCAAATTCAAGGATGCCGTGGCTGGTGAATACGCAGCGTCACACTCTCTCTGGTTGACGGCTGAGAAAGAGTCGCTTCCGGATGACCTAGATTGGTGGTTCGGTTTCGAAATCCCGAGTAACATGACTGACGACGGGAAGTCGGAGACCCCGGTTCCAGGCCCGGAGCGTCGCCCGAAACCCCAGCACGACCCGGCAGATGGGCCGGTCGCCTCTGATGACGACCTCTTCCGCGAGCCGAGCCTTCTGAATAGGGCGCGGGAAGTGATTAAAAGTAAGGTCAAGGAAGACGAGCGTATACGTAGTGCTATTGAAGCCTGGAATCTGGCGGATACAGAGGCCTGGCGATTCGCTCAAGCATTCCTAGCACGTTCTAGGGTGGAGAGGCTTAAATGGGAAGAGGAGGAGAGTAAATATGGTGGAGGCGTAGGAAGTGAATCTGGAGGACGGGGATTTAGTTGGCTTCGCTGGGGAGACGATGAGAACAAAGAAGAATAATTGGGTAGATACGAAGCATTAATGATATGTACGGGTGGCAATGGATGTATATTTGGGCTCGAGTGTATTGGTCGTGGCCAAATGCCTACAATAGCATGGAGTTTGCGCGTCGCGGATCTGTTAGACTAGAACTTGGTATGTATTGAAGTCCTGCTAGTTGACGCAGGTGTATTATAACCAATATATCTCTAGGGGCATTTTGCCCTACTTCTAACTAACCTAGGGCATTGTGTGAGTACCTTTTTTTTTCCTTTTTTTTCTTCCAAACGAGGCCAGGCTGTTGAGAGCTGACTTAAAGACGCGAATGTTGAATTCGAAAAGAGAGTAGCAACCGAACTAAACAACAAAGGACAAGATTCGTCCCTTATGAGCCTGAAACTGCAATAGTATCTCCACCCATCTCGCCGCTCAATTCCCGTGATGTGATGCCGCGTCTTGTTAGGCCGGAAACTAAAGCAGCATTAGCTCCACCGAGGCCAGCTAATCCGCTGGCATCCGTGCTGCCCCTCTCCCCATGGACTTCCCTGTTATAAGTCGATAACGCTCTTGGACCAAGGTACGACTGTAAAGCGCTCCTGGCGGCTTCCACGACCTTTTCAGCATGCTTCAAGGCATCTCTCAGCGCTTGAGCGGTGAGATCCTCAGGGGGTCCTACTCCTGTCGAGGGATCACGGCCGGCTAAAGTACTAGTGTCATTTTCAGTATCAGTTTCCTTGCCGGTACCCGCATTACGGAGGTCTTGTTCCTCGAGGAGCTGGAGAATGTGACCGTTCAGCCAGACGCCCTCAAGCTGTGCCTTGGCCATGTCTCTCGCGCCACTGATACGGCCGCGGCATGTCGGCTTGCCGCACAGGCAGTCGAAGGGCTGGGCCATGTCCCATTCTGTGGACGGGTAGAAGAACTATAGCAGAGGTAAGCTCTTGCGGGGCGCTAGATACGGGCTTACCGGGCGTGGATGCGCAGGTCACGGACGGTCAGTTCTTCCCCGGCCTTGAGGCCGCTCGGGCCCGCGATAACGTTCAAGTTAGCCGTGTCGAATATGAGAGACGGCTCACACGAGTGGTTAATGTACAGCAGGTCGCTGTTTAGATCCAGGTGCTTGTCCCGGCCGCATTGGACTGTGGCATAGGTCGGGGACTCGGCGAAGGTGCACGGGGGAAAGTCCAATTTTGCAAATAGCCCGAAAGGAGGCAGGGAGATTTTGGACAGGCTCTTAGATGTAAATTCATGCGCGTTGATCATCACATCTTGGATGTCAGGATGCGAGGGCTGGTCCCAGTGTGGAGTCAGCGGTGCCATTGCGATGATGCTTTATCCCTCGGTTTTCCGCTTTAGGTCTCTGATAGCCGAAAGGAGCAATAAGTCCTTTTCGAATTCGGAGCGAGGTGGTATAGTAGTTTATGCTTGTGCACGTCTCGGGATATCTCTCAGTCGCCGGTTTGTAGATTGCGAGATATTAGAGATATTGAAGATATTAGAGATATAGAAGATTCGATCGAGGATCGGGAGATGTCCATTTTCCTATCGGTAGTGGCGTTACTTCTATGTAATCAGAGGGGTTATATTTTGCGCTAAAATCATCAAGGGTCGATCGTATAACAGCTCAAACCGAGGCACGCAAGTGATAATAGAGATTGTTCTAGCTATCTTAGATTCGATCTTCCGGAGTTTGTCTATGTTAGTTGCTTGGATTATAACGCAGCCCTACGCTTTCGGTTACGTACATACCAGTTTAGCGAGTCTTAGTGCGGGACTAAATGCAGTAAAAGATGGAGGGGTTGCGGGATTGGTCAGTTCAATCGTAGAGTGTAATATCCTAAAGCCTATCACAAGCGCTGTATCGCCCGAAGTGGGCAACAAATCCTTCAAGAACAAGTCTAGCTCGATATGGCTATAGGTATATGTACTTACCGAACAAATTGATAAGGACGGTACTTCTATGAGGTAGTTATCTCACCCAATTCATGACATGTGGGTCATCCCCCGCCGAGGTGAGCCAGAATGTACCTATGTAGGTACCTATGTAGTCCAAGCGTAAGCTGGGTTGAGTATTTGTGGGTCTTGTAGGTCTTTCTGTCCGAATCGATCCATGGGCAAGAAGGGTTAACCGAATTGCCCGTGACCCCCATGGAAGTATCCACTTCTATTGCCCACATTTGATGTACTCAGGTACAAGTGCATGTAAATGCAAACATGACTCGTGACGGTCTTTATGATACCTACAAGATACATCATCGCATCGTACATAGGGGGTATACATTGGTCGTACCTACGCCGGTACATAGATATTTACTTCTTTTCAAGTTATTACTGAGATACCTGTGGGCCTATCCTATTACATAGTATGTGACAATATCTTATGTGATACTCTACTTGCGGAACTGCCGACTCGACCAACAATGGCGCTTGACGAATTCCATGGTCTCAGACCCTCTTATGCTCCTCCATGCTAGGCTGCTAACTATGTAGGTCGATTATCCCATGTCCAAACATGAAGAGCTCCGGGTTACCTAGCCTAGTTAACTAGGATGGGGGATAAGGTGAATCCTCCCTTTGGAAACGAGTGCGTCATGCTGTGCTACGTCCGGATGAATTCCAGCACGGCAAGTAGTTGTCGACGGCTCGAAATAGGAGCAACTAAGAGCTTTATAAGTTTACCTGGAGAAGGGTTCTAGAAGACAGGCCGCGTCGTCTAACTCTGAGTCTCTGACAGCCAATTCCCCGGAATGCGGCTGACTCGATATTAGACTACCCGCCTGGCGTGCAGAGTCTAGCGAGACCTCCCGCGATGCGATGCCGGGATGTTCTGTAGCCCACAGGACGCGCATTGGCCCTGGCGATCTTGCGAGGGCCTGGTTAACCTATTATTCTGAAACATACACGACTTGGCACGACATAAGGCCAGACTACTCTGGGCCAAGTAGTCAGTCAGTCAGTCAGGCTCACCGTGGCCGATGTAGTAGATGTCGATATTGCCCGCCCATCCAGGTTGTTGCTATGCGCCCAGACCCTGGAGCCTCTGCTCACTCATCTGGGGCACGGCTTCGGTTCTCCGAAACTTGCCAGATGGGCATCTCCGACCAATCCAAGCCAGTCTCTGGCTGGGTAGTTCAGTTGTCGCCAAAAATCCCATGGACGCATTCAAATCAGGTGGAACTCGGGTCACGAATCGCTGATATCAGCCTTTTATTATACATATGCCGTAACCCTCCAAACGTCACCGGACCTCTGTTATAGGATGGTTGCAATGAGGTCAGCGGCGTGCGAATATGCGTGCACTGTCACGATTTCCCTAATGAGCTGTGATCATGGCGACCTTGACTTAGAAGCTACGAGGTTGCACCGGTGGTTCTAAACCCCTGTCCATTAACTTTTTGTTAAGAATAACAAGGCAAAAGGAAACGGCTTACGCGGTTACGCTCGGGGACCTATGCACTGGAGCGTCACCCGCCAGTAGTCTTTGAAGTTGTTCTTGAGATGAAGACACCATCACCTAGCCGAGCCAAACCGTGAGGAGGATTCGGTGTCGATCTATCACCACGTGGGTGGGTCGGTAAAATCTCCTATAGGGGACTTGACGCGCATTTGTTAACTATATGTCAGAAAGGAAGGCGTGACACTTCGATATCGTGGACCTATCCAATGGTTATTAAGAACCTAGAGCTATGTCGGCCCGGGGGTTGGAGTGGGGGTTGGTTCTGAAGAGGATAGGCTCTAAGATGTGGCTAGGGAGCTTTTAAAGGGCTGATTTCCTTTCTGTCCTCGAAATTATACTTCCTCAAGAAGGATTGCCACCGAAAATCCCGTTACATAGGATTATCGTCATCACAACCGCTACTGATCGACTTTCAAAGAACAAAATATATTTCTAGATTCCTTAATCAAAAATCACGAATCATAATGTTTTTTTGTTCGAGCAGTGGGCAGCCTAGGCTTGAACAGGCCTTTTCATCAGCAGTTGATGAGATGGAGACATCGTACTGTCTAAACCACAAACCTAACCCGCCTCCGCAACCAGAACCACCAACACCGAATCCACCCAACCCTGATGACCAACACTCTACGACTACGTAACAGATACCTTACCGTATACTACTCCAAGGGAAGAATATAAATAAGGTCCCTTAGAGTCTAGTAGTATTGAGGGCGGCGCGGGTAAGATATTCAACACTGCGTAACTTTCTCAGTCATCTCTTATACGCATGTCTCCTAATAATATCATAGCTAGCTATTGCGAGATTCTGTATATTTATGGCGAGGATACGCTCAATTTTCTCATGGCTTGGGACGTTGACTACTTGCGGAGTTCTTGGTGCTATTGTTTTTCTTAAGCCAAGGTCGCTTATGAACACATCTTAAGACGGTGGATGTTTGGCTGTTAAACTCCTAACTTGTGACTTTGGCGTCACGAACAGCATTGTTCCCGTTGATTACTTGGTGTTTATGTGCCTATATTCCAGGGGAATGATATTATGTTTTCTTCTGTTGCCACACTCAACTCGCTGTTTACTAGCATCGACTTAGCGTACTCCTATTTGAATATTTATAAGGCTACTAAGACTAGATGCTTGCTTAGATGACCTAGACCGTTTCGTCATATAAACCATTGCCCCTCTGGATACTGTAAGAAGCACCTTATGTATTTTATTATACTTGCTTCCAACGTCTGAGACGACCCTTTCATGCTCATTGGGGCCCCTGTTGTCTTTTAGAGGAAAAGGGGGAGTAGCCACCCGAAGGGATCCTTGCCGTGTTATAGATGGCCGTATCGTTTCCTTTATTTTATACTCATCGATGCGAATCCACCATTTAGAGAGGTCGCTGAATTTTCCTAAGCAGAGATAAATAATTGTTGACTACCTAGATAGTATGTAGGGTGTTCTCCTTGAACCCCCCCCCTTTCATTGCAATATCAGGGGTTAGTACATAGCCGTCAATGCAGAGCCACATACAAAAGCCTGGTTTAAGTACCCATATAAGCTAGAGGTTTCTGGGAGACATACACATGTGTATTACAAGCAAAGGATAGTATAGTTAAGTTACCTACCTATGGATAACATATTTGTCCCAATAACACAAACCACATTAGTTAGAACACACTCTCTTCGTATGGGTGCCCTTTGTATTATTTAGTTGTGTACTGGCCCCATATCCCATTTTCCTTATACATTGAACGTATTCACATGGTTTTGTAAGAAGAAAGAACGCTATACTCGAAAGCAAGCATAGATATATATATACGTACCTGCATGTATAGTTATACTAGCGTACATAGCACATAACTCTATTTGCATTTGTGTATATGAGAAGACAGGCAATTGCAGTTGGCCTAGATTATTACATACCTTCCCACCTTTTGATCTGACATGAGTTGCTATGCGTAATAAAGGAAGAGTGACTCTAGCCTTCAAGTTACCGTGTTAAGATGAACCCGTCGTTCTGTCCATACATCGAAGACGTGAACCACATGGATACCTCCCGTGCCTGAAATATATAACTGCAATGAATTACAACTAGTCAATTCTAGTTTAGATGCCCAGAAGATGGGAGTAGGTACATTTATACCTACGTAGGTAGGTACCTAAGTGCATGTGTAGGTACGTACCTAATAGGGGTACCTCCCAGTTGACTGCTCCTGCTGGATTATATAGTACATATATGCTTAGGTGGGTGGGTACGTATGGGTCTTGTACCCCTTTCCTCCTAGAGAAATAGATTTAGTATAGGCGCAGGTTAAGTACAGGTTAAGTACAGGTTAAGTGCAATCCGCCGTGCTCTGGTCGTTGTAAATCTTATTATATCAACTCATACTCTATTATGCTACCATTCCTCAATCCGAATCATCTACCTCGACTTTGTCTACCTCTCCATCAATGCTCCAACACAGCATAGCCTTTACAGATCTGCCTCGAAAAGATCTTGTATGTCTACCCATTGCTGATTGCTCACACCTTTCGCTCCATTGTACCTTTTTTGGTATGTAAGTGCTGTCTCCTATCTCCTGTTTATTGTCATGATTGCTGCTGTTTGTTATCACCTATCGGTTTCTTCTAGACAACGCCGCAAGGCAGCCTGAATCACATCCCCTGAACCCTTCTAAGGTAGCAACACACGAAAACGCATACACGTGGAACGTTATCAAACGCGTTAACGCGTTGACGCGACTAGGGCTTTTGAAGTTTTTTGCCCGCACCATTACAATTAATCATGCTGCGCCAAAACCTTTCAACATCTTCTACATAGACACACACTTAATTGTCGCCGCCGTTTCTTCAACCCCAATTGCCCACCGCTTACTGCATTCTGTATACACCGACGGTTTGGTTCCCCTTATACTCTGCCATATTTTCGCAACCGGGTGTATTATTTCTCTATCATATTCTTTACGTCTGGAAACAGTACTAGCTAGACTATATTGATCCTTTAGATAAGATGTCTGGGCGCCGTTGTTATCCTCACAGGGCCCGGTTTGAAAGAGAGCTTAAATGTGCCCAAGAGCACGACATCCCAATCTCGGGAGCTACTTTCACTGCTATCAGGTTCAGGTCCAGCTGCAATAAAGATATTCGGCAGATAATTATCAGCTCAGGAACCGATCACTCTTTACCATATCCTTCAGCACCACCTTTGATATTACCCAAATTCATCATTTCTCAACTTGAGGCCCAGAGGATTGCTGACCCTAACAGAATCCCTCCACAGTTCTCTGTGGTTCTAGAGCTCGTCGCCGAAACTTTCTCCAAGAAACCCACCCAGGGAAAGGCGTTCACCTTCCCAACCTTATTTCGATACTATCACAACGAGCGGAACAAAACCTACTTTGTCTACGCCTATCTCGATCTCCCGATGGAATCACGCAAGTACACTATCGACGAGCTTCAGCAGCTCAAAACTACCTATTGCAGAGACGCACTGGACAAGCTATGTGCTAATCACGAAGTTGGTAAGCGAATCCGCTTTTCTTTGCCTTCTGCCTGTTTTTTTTTCTCCCTCCCCCTGTTTCCTTCCTTCCCTCTCTTCGTTTTTTCCTCCATCTCTTTTCGTCCCTATTCTTCTCAACTACCCAAAACCTTTCCCCTACCCACTCTGTCCTTATCTTTGTATTTTATCCCACTTTCCATCATCTTATATAACCACACTCACTACTGATTTGTTTTTGCCCCTATGCTGACAAACACAGCCGAGATTTTCAAAAACCTAGCGAGCAAAATACCTGCCCAAGTCAGATACGTGAAGAAATTGAAGGAGGATATGTCGTCCTCAACGGAAAGTGATGAGATTATATTCCATGGCAAGAAGACCAACCGTGCTCAGTGGCAATACAAAGGCCGCACCGGATCCGAGGTCTCGTCGAAAGAACCGCTCCCTGCTCCCGCAGGACTTGTAGCGCAACAAAGCGAAGGCTTCCAAAGATTCTTCAAAGCCGTCGTTTCGCCTACTCACGTTCGGGTAACAGCCGGAGGAAGAATCGTACCGAACACACGCGGCTCCGTGTCACCCACCGCAAAATGGGACAAGGAACACCCAGCAACTAATGGATTGGGTTCGACGGAGACTTCCAAAGACGAGAAACCCCATGTTACCAGCGGCATTATCAATCAGTATCCGCAGGCTCAAATCCCTCTACAGTTTCCTGCCCCTCCGGGATATTTCCAGCACATGGGCTTGCCTATGCCTCTGTACCCTGTTCCTCATGGAATCCCCATGGCCTTTGGTATGCCTACTCTTCCTCTTGCACACTCGGGTGGTAAACAGCCCACTCCAACCCAAAGCCAGCAGGATATCGACGAAGCGGCTAAAGGGGTTAAATCTCAAGACGGTGCCGGCGATAAGAAGCCAAGGCCCGCTCCTATTAAAATCACCCCTAGAGATCAGTTCGAGCAGAACCGTCCGTTCTACCATAATGGTAACGTGATCTATCCCCCAGCCTATGGATTAGTACAAGGCCAGATGCCTATGCCAATGATGCTTTCAAGTCCGTGCTTCCCGCCTGGCGTAGTCGGACATCTTGGTTCTGTTGGCGCTCAGATGGGTGCTTTCGGCTCGATGGGGCAACCATCCCCTGCTGCATCGATGTTCAGTCCTGCCGCCATACCTTCTCCTCATTTCAGTGTCCCCCACGCTGCTAGTGGTGGTGCTCGTTTAGTGGAGCCAACGTCTGCTCCCAGTCAGGGAACTACACCTCACATCACGTCAATTAGACCGAGTGAAATCACAAAACGTCAACTTGATGCATTGAAGACTTCCCTTAAGTACTATGAAGATCAGCTCCAATACAATAGGCACCAAATCGACGAGAAATGGACCGAAGAGCAAGCAGATAAGCTGAGACAAAGCGTGCAGCAGTTCGAGCAGAACTACAAGATGCAGGCAAATTTTGAGGCCTCATACTATCCACAAGCTCCTACTGGATCTACAAGTTCGGCTCAACAAGGAGCAATTTGGAAGACTCCCACAGGAAGTTCTAGCGTTAGGAGCCGTCGGGGTGGAAACACGTCTCAGAATAGTTCTGTCGGCGTTGGTGATCAGGGCCGCAGCCTATCGCATTTCCAATCATCTGAGCAAATTAGCTCGAGGCATGGTAACCACAGAAACTCGAAGGCGATCGGAATCAACTCAAACAAAGGCAACACATCGCCGCTCAGCCTGGACCCTGCGCTGGAAGCACTTATCCAAGACAAAATGAGGAGAGGGCTTGTCGCACCTGAACCGACGAAGAACGTGGGATCCTACACTAACGTTGCTTCTGCGCCTACATTTGACGGAGCACCGCATTCCTTTGCGGCTCATTCAGAAGGGACAAATCTTGGACCGCAGGCTAGTTTCTCTAGCACACCGGGACTTGCTGGATGGCCATCACTTGGGATGCTTCCGTTTGACCAGAATGGTAATTGGAACAGCATGTTCTCTACAAACTCGAACACGGTTAACCGCGTTTCTGCTGTGGGTTCCCAGCCTCCGTCGGCAAGTTTTGCTCCGAATGGCCACAGCCGTCCATATCTCGTTGGAACCCTACCTCGAGGAGTGAATCCTCATAGTGGCCATGGGCCGGAGTACGTATATTCGCGAGAGTTAACCGCAGAGGAGAAGCGAGCTCGAAGTAACTACTGGGGCCACGTTCCGAACGTAGGGTTCGGCTTACCAAAGTTTGACGGGAAGGATTTTTATCCACCCTCACCAGCAAAAGCTGCCCGCGGTGCTGAGGCTTCCCAATCTACACACCGTCCAACAATACCAACCGGCCGACCGGACGTTGACTTCGGCTTCCGAATTCAGCCTATAGAGAACGACCCGTTCCGTTCCAGCCATGGGGCTCAGAAGATCAGCAAAGCTATTCCGATCGTTGCTCCTGACGATACTAACCGAGGGGGCGCGCCCAAGAAGGATTCTGCTTCTCTAGGACTCCATGGTGGTGATAGCACCGAAGGCGCCTCTAATAAGCCTAAAAGCAACAAGGTTCCTTCCCCAACTACGCCACCTGATGTTGACAAGAAGCAAGATGCGATGGGCCGACGAACCGTTGAAAGATCTAGGTATGTGAACGTATGCCTAGGCGCGGAATTAGAGGCTGACCTTCTATAGCAACAAGTCCGGGAATGATCTCTGGCAAACCATGCTGAAGAGAGGGCCAACCAGTGGAGCTGCAGTGCCTAGCACAGTTTCGTCGACCACAGCTACAGGATATTTGCCTCAATATCATGGACATGCTGCTGCCTCTCTTGGACCTGCAATTTCTAACACGAGCAACATGGCGACCCGCGCTTCACCTGAAACTGGAGACAAGAGTACCGAATATGATGCACAGCGATCTGCAGAGAAAGTTGGAGAGAACTGCCCACCTGACGAGACGCGTTCGGCAGACTACGATCCGTTGAAGGATGTCCAGGAACGTATGCTTCGTGACGCCGAGCGACGTGGGGTCGTTGGTTCGGATTGGTGAAGGCTAAGCTACGCATTGCCGGGAGAAACAAAGCAGTATCATGCCCGCCAATCCTCTCTTTGCCTACTATGCGACGAGGAATGAAGCAGCAGCTCTATAAACAGCATCTTGTTACACTAATACCAGTATGATTATGTTCATTTCTTCGAGAAGTCGACCATAGGTTATTGCTTATGATTTTAGTCGACTGAATATTTCTTATTTCGTTTTCCGTCACCATTTGGAGGTTACGGACACTTGTATGATCATCCCGTATGATCCTTTTACATGTTCAAGATTGCAACAATACTTCGTGTTTCGATGGACAACGAAGACAACAGCATGAGAACCAAAGCAGAGGCAAAATATGTGCTACGTTGCTTTTGAGTGCCACGCTTATTCGGCGGAAGTAATAATTTCTCTTCGACATAATTTTGTTTTTGATGAGGCGGAAAAGGGGGGGGGGGGAGGGAGATCAGGTGGTATCGTGTAATAATGACAACTGGGGTAGTTGAGGTTGAGAAGCAGACAAAACTCCGTCGCATTGCAGATTTCATTATTGCTTTATTGTTGCTTCGACATACTTTACTAGGATCACAGATAACTTGCCTCAGGGCCCATAATTGACAGCATTCATTATGATTATGATGAGTGTTCTTATTAATAGGCACCTTATAATATTTTGACTGGTAGTCACGAGTAAAAAGGAGTAAGTAAAAAAAAAAACTCTACGGCTACGACCTAATTGTATTGTCTCTTAATGAAACAAAATGTACTTCACCATCAAACTCCCAGCCTCATGGATATTATCTAATGGTTGGCAGTCTGCAGGCGAAGGGGGCAACAAGGGGGTGATTCATTGTTTATATCCCTTGTGCTTGCTTTACTCTTCGCCAGTCGTATACCTCGAAAACCAAAGGGTTGAAGTTGACGCGGAGATATCCTGGCGGTATTGCTTTACACTAAATCGAATAGGGAGGAAGGAATTCGATTGTAATTATATATGCGTTAGGTACTTACGAAAAAAAGAGAATCACTTACGTTGAGGGGATAACTGTCTGAATGGACTCGTATCCTGGAGAGAAGCCTCGTCCATCTATCTCCCCTAGATCTGTCTAACTCCCTTAATTGGGATGAGAGGGTAACCTAGAGGCTAGTCCCGCCGGGGTACGCAATACGGCATAAACACGACCAGTCAGAAATATAGAAAGCGAGACTTCGGGAAGAACCTCCCATGGAACATTTCACAAGAGACTGTGAAATGGCCATTGTGTGCATGCAAGTGTTTTTTATTTGGTGGGTGTGTGCCACCGCATCTAGATGCTTGATCGTCGAGCTCCCATGCAATCAAATCCCGCCGATGATTCCGTCATGTCCCTCTCGATGAAGCCGGGGGGAGTGCTTTTACCCTTTCGCAAGACGCCATATTCCGTAATATTCCTCCCGCCGTCTCGTAGGACGCTTCGTCACCTATCTACCAACGGGTATCCGCCCCCTTTCGCCAGGCCAGGCCGGTGGCACAACCGAGTAATGAAAAAAAGGTGGATGGGTGCTAGGCTAAAGAGACCGCTTATTTGGCAGCAGCCTTGCCCTTGGATCGCAGCTCGCGGCCGACCTTGATGCGCTCTAGGATGTTCTCACGGTCCTTGTCGAGCTTTAGCTTGGTGATGACGACTTTGCTGGGGTGGATGCCGAGGGGTACGCTCTGGCCGGAGGCCTTGTCGCGGGTGACGCGCTCGATGTGGATCTGGTACTTGAGACGGTAGACAGCGGTAACCTTGCCCTCACGGCCCTTGTTGGTGCCTCGGACGATTGTGACCTCGTCGTCCTTTCGGACGGGGATGCTACGGACCTATGGGCGGAATCGTATTAGAAGAAAAGTTTACAGGTGTGGGATGCCATGGAGGAGTAGAAAAACTTACGTTGTACTTCTCACGGAGCTCCTTGCTAAGAGGGGCGCTCATGATGACACGGCGCTCGCCGGAAGACGCACCGAAGTGCGCCTTTCTCGACTTTCGTCGCGAGCTGGCGATACCTTGAAAAACTAATTAGCATCGCACGGTTCAACTCAATTGACAACGCCAAACCCCTCCCGAAGACACATTTGAGAGGGAGTTAGTAAAGCGTATAAAACATACCCGAGTTAACCTTCGTCATTTTGTCGGTGGGCGGTGGGTGAATTGGCGAGAAAGAGATTGATTTCCGAGGGACGAAAGGGTTGGTGTTGGATTGGGCGGAGGTTCACGATTTTTCCTAGGAAGTTGGAAATGGAAAAGAAATTGGTGGGCTACAAATTTTGAAGTGCCCTAAGGTAGGTACTTTGCTTCGTTTAATGGAATTCGATTAGATAAGGGATTGAAGGTGGCTTGAGTGGTACTTCCATCTATACATCTACCTAGGTACCCAAGGACCTAACCAGGCTGTGGCTCAATCGAAGCTCCACCTCGGATCCCGGAGCCAGGGTAGGTAGGTACGTACCGACGTAGCATGATTTCAAGGTGGGATGCAGCTCTAGCATCATTCCAATTTGACTTCGAGAACGCAAGATCCTGGGGAAACCTCAAGATTAGGTACCTAGGTAACTAGTCAATCGACAGCACGATGTGGTCTAGAATAGCGCGCCGGAGGGCGCTTCTATTACTACGAAATCAGTCTTCTCCCACAAGAAGTCAAATCCAAAGAAGGACGTTGGTCTCGGCACCTAAACCTGGTGATGGACCTTTGATGGAAAGACGTCCAGACCGAGAGCTCCCAAGTGCGTCTCTCTCTCTCTCTCTCTCTCTCCCCTCCTCTCACCCATAAAGCACATACATATACACATAACTAACCCCATCAACCACAGGCATCAACACCTTCCGCTGGGCGCGCACCTTCCCCATCTTCCTGGCCCTAATCGCCGCCTCCAGCGTCGCCATCTTCAACTACCAGAAGCTGTCCAGCCCCATCGTAGCCTCGACCCTGTACGCGCTGCGCACGAGCCCCCGCGCGCGCGAGCTGCTCGGCGACGAGATCTACTTCAAGCACCAGATCCCCTGGATCGCCGGCGAGATGAACCAGCTGCGCGGCCGCATCGACATCCGCTTCCCCGTCAAGGGCACCCGGTCCACCGCCGTCATGCGCTTCGCCAGCTTCCGCCCCACCCCTAAGGGCGTCTTCGAGACTACCGAGTGGAGCCTCGAGACTCCGGATGGCAGGAAGATCAATTTGCTGGAAGGGGAGGATCCGTTTAGGGCTGCGGCCGCGCTCCCGATGGATGAAGAGGAGCGCGAGGAGGCGACGAGGGGGTTTAGACAGCAGCTTAAGTGAGGGGGGGTTGCATGGTCCCTTTGAGATACTGTTGTTGGTGTTAGATTCCCGAAAGGAACGCTTTACTTTACACGGTGCTGTTGAAAGCTCAGGTACGAGTAAACCTCCTAGACGATATTATAAGGATATCGCTTCTAGTTTGGCTGGCGCTGAAGGTGACGGAGAAGGCAGCGTATAAGCCGGCAGAGCGGATGATCCTCAATGCCAGCCATCCTCTCATTAAGACCTTCATCAGGGTCGAGAGACGTGTACATCATCATTGTATATGGTACAAATGTAGGTAGTATAATATATATTCTACAATGCGGCCGCCAATGCCGCTGTATCTCGTATCTTGCCCGTCTTCCTCATCTCCTTTAGGCTTAGATGTGTTTTCCGCGCATCTTGTAACTGGGCCTCGTGGTCTGGATTCCGCTCCAGCATCAACCTTCTAGCCTTCTCGATGAATGTATCGGCTGGCGGCGACTTCTTGATAGCGTCGGCTAGCTTTACTATGCAGCCTTTAGGCCCCGCCACGTGCCCGTTCACCACCACGATGCCTGTCTCGTTGTCCACCTTGAGCACCCTTAAGTTTTGAATGGTGACTCTCTCGCCACCCATACGTCCCGGCATCTTCTTGCCTGGGTGCACACGCGAACCACCGCCTTGACTGGGACCCGACGTACCGATCGTCCTGTGATTCTTGGAGTTACCGTGACTGGCCTCCTGACCAGCGAAGCCGTGCCTCTTCATACCACCCGCAAACCCCATACCTCGACTATCACTCCTAGCATCGACGAACTGACCGACCTTAAACCAATCTGGTTGGAGCTGCACGCCGACGGGCAGCAGTCCCCCTTCGCTACGCACCTTAAACTCGTAGAGGTGGCGCTTAGGTGCAATCCCCTTGGCCTCGAAATAACCCAGCTGCGGTGCAGTAACGTTGTCGGGCTCCTTCTGACCACAGCCTATCTGGAGAGCCCAGTAACCATTCTTGGCGCGGGTCTTCACAGCGACGACTTGTACTTGATCCATCTGCAGGATCGTGCAAGGTGTGCGCTTGCCATTTGCGCTGTACATGGCCGAGACGCCCTTCTTGGTAGCTAGGATACCCGTCCGCAGGGGCGTCGACATCGCCTTGCGCTTCAGGGCTGCCGCGGGGCCTGTCATGGGCGCGGGCAGACCGGCGCTTTGTTGATTAAAGCGCGTAGGCCTTGTGCGGGGGTTGGCCGTCGACCAGCCATACTTGACGCCGCGCTTGGAAGTCCGAGGGAGGAGTGTATGGCTCTCGGTAATGAGGACTCGGGTGCTGCCCAGCAAGCAACTCTTGGTGAGGGAGGCTGCCCAGCAGGCTGGCAGTCGAGATGCCATTGTCGCTGGGAGCTTAGTGCTGAACTCCCAATTATACTCGGCACGTCTTCAGGCAGCTCTGTTTATTCGTAGTTTCGGTATGCCGAGTAGATGGCAGGCATCAAAGTGGCGGCTTGGAATAGCAATTCGCGATGGGATACTATGTAGTTGAAGCTTTGGGTTTAGGTTAAGAGTTGAAAAATGTCGGGTGGGTCCTAAGGGAACTTTTTCGGGGAATCTGCGGTAGGTGGGGTACGTACCATCGATTGGTTGATTTCACGGTTTCCACGTAGGGGAGGAGGTAAGCATTAGATCCATGTCTATCTACACTTTGCGCCTGCTGAAGAGGGAGAAAAAAAGAGGGTACATTTTATTCCTTCATAGGTACAGGTATCTTACCTTACTTACCTATCTAACATCTTTCATGAAATACATTTTATTTTTCATTTTTTACATACAATATCTCATACATCTATATCGACATAAAAATGGTTTATTACTTCAAATCGACAGTTGTCGATCCTCCAGCATTCGTCTACGTCGGCAAGGACAAGTTCGAGAGTGGGTGATCTATTTTATATCCCTAGTCTATGTCGGACCTGGCCCATGCCAACTACACTGCATACGTACTAATAACCATGGTAAAGATGAGGAGTTGATTAAGTACGGTTGGGAAGAAGACGTCTGGTAAGTAGCGTCGTTATCCTTTATTTACCAAACAAGTACGCGGTATTCATCTTTGCCTCTCCTTAGGGTATGAAAAATCCTAAACATGTTAAACTACAACTTGGGAAATGTCTTGAATCTCATGCGATAGGGGTTATTATGAGCAGTTCCACGTGGACAAGCTTTCCAGCGCGCATATCTATCTAAGGCTTAATGAGGGTGACTCGTGGGAGAACATACCGGAGGACCTGGTGACGGACCTAGCCCAGCTGACCAAGGCGAACTCCATCGAGGGCAATAAGAAGGATAATATCACCATTATTTATACGCCCTGGTCCAATCTAAAGAAGGACGGCAGCATGGCCGCCGGTCAGGTGAGCTTTAAGGATCCGCGCAGGGTCAAAAAGGTTCTCGTTGTCCAACGCGAGAACGTCATCATCAACCGACTCAACAAGACCAAGGTGGAGAAGCAACCCGATCTTCAGCAGGAAAGGGAGGACCATCGCAGAGAGCTAAGAAAAAGAGACCAGGCTGCTCAACAGCAACGAGTAAGTTCCTCTCATCAATTTGGCGACGAAATAGGCCAGTTTTAATAATATGGCTACAGAAGAAGGAAGAGGCCAGAGTAATGAAGGAGAGGCAGGAGAAGAAGTGGCAGAAGGACCACGCTTACGATGAATTGTTTACGGAAGAGAACATGGAGTCCTCGAACAATCAGAACAGGGACGAGAACTGGGAGGAAGATTTTATGTAGGAGAACGAATGAATTATCATGTCGAAGTAGTTAATACAACTATCACTTCGTGATTGCCTCATAATAGTATCGTAGATACCATGGATACAATGATCCCTCTGGGCTGAAAGGCACCCTACCCATTGACTGATTGGCTCCCATTTCGTTACCAGCCCGTGGCCGTAGGGGGTAGCGAAACCTAGCACTTCTCTCCCTCGCCACAAACCTCGCGTCATTCGCCGCTTCCGAAGGGATTGTCAAGGGATCTCTGCAAAGCCGTCCCCCGAATCTGGTGATCATTTGGGTTCGGGGCGGCCTCGTACAGGATATTCACGGGCGCACGTCCGACCGGCAACCAATCCCCCTTGAAGCCCAGATACGAGATACACGTGGACTCGGCGCCAAAGCTGTCCTCGAAGAATAGAACTAGGCGGCGCACATTGCCGAATAGAGACCGGCGAACGGGCAGTTCTTGTATGCCGTCGAACTGCGACAGCTCGAACGTCTGCGTAGGCGTCATCTCCTCGGCTTCGTCGAAGCCCACGTCGTCCCGGTTCGTGAAGACCTTGAGCGTGCACGGCGCGCTGGAGTCAGGAGGTGAGCGTATCAGGATGGAGTGCAGCTTGACCTGGCCGGTGAACCTGTGGTAGGTGTGAGCGAAGTGAGTTGATGTTGGATAAATGAAATATAGTCGTCGCTCAGCGTAGAAAGAAAAAAAGAAAAAAAGAAAAAAAGAAAAAAAGAAAAAAAGAAAAAAAGAAAAAAAGAAAAAAAGAAAAAAAGAAAAAAAGAAAAAAAGAAAAGAAAAATACTCACGGCACGTTTATAATAACCTGCTCATCAGCGTAGCTCTTGAGCTCCGGGACCAACTGTGAACTCTCAGCCCATGTCTTCTCGATGATCTTCCTACCGGAACCCTTATGCGTCTCGTTCAACGTGGTGATTTGGTTGAAGATGATATGTTGGTATAAGCTGTGATGCATAGCGGGTACCAACTCGTCCACATGGTCATGATCATGGTCATGGAAATGATGGCCATTATGTTCGTGTTCATCACGACAGTTAGGCATCTTGGCGGTTGAATTTTAATAGTCAGTATTTCGATAAATTCAATTATTAAATGTGATGTTCTTGGCTTTTCAAAAAGCCCAAATGTTGCTGGGCATTGCTTGACTTTATATAGGTACCCAGGTAGGTAGGTAAAGATGAAGAAGGTTGATGGTGGAAGGCGATAGATCGGGTAATTGCATGTATGTAGTTGGAAAATGCGGTTAGATGCGGTGAATTGTCCCAATCGTTTTGGCAGTTTCAGAACTTAAAATATACTCTTACTAAGACAATGCACATATACAATATTCTTACGCTTTGGCATAATACGCATAATACCCAAGTGTACGCGGCGTGCATTAATACGTTTCTATACCTTAGGCAAGGGATATATTCGAAATTCGAACCCCGAGCAAACATTTGAGAATTAAATTCAGTCTCACCATCCGTTATGAATACGACTCGTATCCAATAGACGCGAGGTCCATATCACGCTTTGAAGTTTCAAAATTAGCCAACTAACACATTTCTCCTTGAGGCTTAAAAAGACAGACTCCTGACGAGCCTATATTAAACACTAATACTCGGATATCTGGGGAAGCTCTATTAAAAACCCCCTTTCCGCTTTTTTACCTTTTTCTTCGGCCGCTCGTCTCTTCGGCCAAAGATCCCCGGTATTGGCTGAGACATAGTCTGCAACGGATCTGACATCAATGCCTGGGTCTGTGAAGAATCTGCAGCAGGCTGGCTATGCTGGTTGAAGAAGCGGGTATCTAGCGCTGGTTGGGTAGCCGGCAGATTCGCCTCTTTATCCTTCTGCATCTGGAGTAGTGTTTCTGCCCTGCGTCTTTTCCGACTCTCGCGGGCTAGCTGTTTTACTCTCCTCTGCATTCCCGGAGTTACCTCCTTATTTCTTTCAAGATCGAACACGTACGTATCAGGGTTAGCTCCGACTTCCCATTTGTCCAGGAGCATTGTACGCTTTGCCGGTACAAACTTTCCCGTGCCTGTGTATGACCTTAAAAGAGCCATGGCTGGATCTTCCCCTTGGCTTTCCGCTCTAGGCGTGCTAGGTCCCGAAATAGGTACCTCGGGCCGTGATCTTGACGAACTCCCTATGCGGGTTTCTGGCTGGCTGTCAATGGCCATGCTTTCTAGCTCCTCGGTAAGAGACCGCCGGGTCTGCCTCGACTCTATTTGGCGATGAACCAGTCCAAAGAGGGACAAGTAAATATCACATGCTACCTGTTGAAATACAGTAGATCTTGTTTCTTGTATCCGGTTTTGCTTCGCTTCACTTGAGCTAGAACTAGCCGTCATGCTAAAAAAGGCAGAAAATAGTCCCTGCAGCGAAGTTGCCGGCCTCGTGACCTGGCTGAGTGGTCGATTCAATGCTATTAATGTTATGTCACGGTTAATATACCCGAGCTGTTCGATTTCGAAGTCCCATTCGGTAGCAGCTTGGCTCAAATCAGCGGGTAACGCCAGGTCGTCGATCATTTCGAAACTAGCTCCAATTAGTTTTAAAAATATCGAAAGGTATAGAGAAAACCTACAGAGTAGTGGCAGGCATGGTTCCATCCTGAATAGCTTGCCTGATAACAGCACCAACGCGGTCGAACGGGTGAGAACTAAAATTTTCCTCTCTGGAAGTCTGTTCCTGGCCTTTTTTGACCTGGAGAGAAAATGCCGTACAGATGTACTCGTATAATACCCCAAGGGGCCTTCGTATTGTTGGCCACGGATGAAATATTTTCGTGGTGTCTTGGACGCTTCCATCTTCACAACTATGCACGTTGATATCGTCCGGTACAACAAAATGGGACGTCATATATTTTAACAGCCTTTTTCTTTCTTTAGATCGGTTTCTTGTCCGAGATACTCTGTGATCCGGGAATTTTATCTGATTGATAGCTAATGTAGATGTGGATGCGCAGAGAGTAGAAAGAAGGCACATGTCCTTTGTCATAGCGGAAAGCTGGTAAAATCGAACCTTTTGCTGGACGAGATGCCGCGTGAACTCAGCCAGTGTATTCGGGGATTTCAAAATGATTGGCGTGGGATGGAAACATATACTTTGGAGAGCTATGCTTGGGGATGAGCGATGAAGGGCACCCAATGAAACTGCCTCGCGATGATAGGAGACCCTAGCCGGGTTCTTTTTCGGCATAGTGACGGAATAGAGGTCGACCTGAGTGTTATTTCCGGAGTATACGAAGACTAGGGAAGTAACATGGCTAAACGATGCGGCCCCTGGGGTGACTGCAAGCTTTAGGCTTTGGTCGAAGCTATCTCTGAAATGCGATACTGACAGCACAATAGCAGAGCTTTTCTGTACCTCGCCCCAATCCTGCCCCTGGGTAGAGTATACCCTAACTACGAACAACTTTGATGTAGTCAGAACGAATATGTATTGGGTGTCTTGCAGGTTTGTATGGACATCCAGAATAGAATCTTGGCCTCTTTCCCCCAACAAGGGTTGATTAGGGAGAAACGTGTTATTTGCGAGATCTAGCAGCCTAACCAGCTTCGAATTGCACAAAAGCAACGTTGAGGATCGCACAAGCTGTGGAAAGGGCCCTTGGGCTTCAGAAATATCCATATCTTCCTCAAAATCGACGGCCTGCAGCTCTTCTAAGCTCCCCGGACAGCCAACCCATAATATCTTGTGCCATTGTGCTATCCCTGTGCCTCTAGAGGGCAAATGACTCAAAACGCCCTTCTCAATATGACCGCATTTGCTGAGGTTCACACGCGGCTTCCCAGTTCTGATTCTGATATGAGAGACATCCCAGATACTCCAGAATCCACATTCATCGATCAGCCCGAACTGAGGCGGCTTCGATCTGATGCCGGGGTTAAATGACGTATCCGAATGCGGATTCCCTCCAGTTTGGCTTTTTGAGAGGGCGAACAGTGGGTTTGCATCAATACGAGATGGTGTTTCTACGTTGGTATAATCGGATACCGTCGGCGTCCTGCGGTATTCCGGCCGAAACACTCGAGTCCCGGAGTCTCTTTGGACGATAACCCAGCGCGTCGGATCATATTTCTTTGAGTCGACTACAGATTTTAGATAACGGATAGGCCCCGCAAGTTCATCCTCCTTACAGAGAATAAACTCATCTGTCCCCTTCATATCCGAAGTTTGTAGTGAGACACTGTCATCTTCACCCCATTGCCATTCTTCTGTACTTGGTTTGGCCAGACGAAGGATATCGCTAGCCTCACCAGTAACGATCGCTATCAATGGCGCACCAGAGTTTTTCCTTGGATCGCTCGTATCGCTCAACTCACCGATCGCAAAGAGGGATGAACCTTGTGGTTCACCCTCATGGAACTGATCTGATGAATGCGACGATAGTAATTGGTCATGGATGCATTCATTTCCAAGGTGGGCTTCGGGGTAGGCTTTCAATAGCCATTTTTGCTGCTTCCGGGTTGCCTGCCATACGGCGCCAGCTGATGAAGTAAGAGATGGTACATCAGCAGCATTAGGAGCCGGAAACCATGTCTTGCAGGGGCCAAGTTCCCTGAATACAGGCGCTTCAAAAGATGTTAGCCACTTCACAAATGGAGTTAGGAATATTCCGTATAGGAACATACTATTCTGAGTAAAGTTCCTCGTGGATTGCCATCCGCAATCTTCCGCCTTGCCTAGTTTATAAGGTATATGTGAAAGGCGTCCTGCGAGTCCAATAGATGATTCAGTGACTTGACGGTCAGTCATTCGGAGAGCTAGGCTCGATATATTTCTTCTCGGATGCTAATCGTTGTTTTCCGTACATAGCGATGGCTTGAAGAGCCGGGAGATGTAATCCGAAATCGACCATAGACGATTAAAAGGCAAGGTCGGTGCCGAAGATAAAAATTCACTAGCAAAGGATGAGAAGTGAAAATGTCGAACTTGCTGAAATGGGAAATAGTTGGACCTCGAAAAGCGCGTCCAGTGCACTACACTATCTTATCGCGTAAAGCTCTGTGTAACCTTTAGCTTTATTAAGCATTAACCATGGACGGTTATCTAAGTGATAAGTAGGTACCTATATTCCTATGAAGACAACGACCATTTAAATCTATGTGGTTGAAATTGAAGTCTATCCCTATAATTTGACTAACCCGGATTTAGAAAAAAATAGAAGTATATTTGCCAATACTTTATAAAAGGGTATTTGAATTGATATAACTAAGTGATACCTAGGTACCTAACCTATGTAGGTACCTTTGAAGTGGATCCAGTCTGCCGAGTCTAGCGCCGCTCGGCAACGAACATAAACATTTGCGGGTTGACTTGGATTTGTGAACTTGGATTTGCGAATGCATTCGATAAGCACCTACAGTTAACTAACTATCAACCACAAAATTGTCGCCAAGCAATAGAACCGATTAGTTCTCCGATACTTACCAGCTGGAGCAAAAACATCTTATCGAATTTGGAAATCTGGCAACCGAAAATGGCATCTGCATTTGAATTGTCCTTGTCGTCAAGCCTAAGCGGCCGACAAACGATGTCGACGACGGCCCCCTCTATGGCAGACTCTCTTCCCAGCATCAATTTCGGCTTCGACGAGCTGCGCGATCGCATGGCCAAGTTTAGCGCCAGATTCGACGCCTTCATCGAGCAGGGGCGAAAGCGTGTCCTCGAAGAGCGCAACCAGTTCCGAATGAACGTGGCCGAATTGCAAGGTGAGCCAACAGGCGCCTATACCCCTACATAGCATATTATATTATAGTATAGTATAGTATAGTATAGTATAGTATAGTATAGCAAGGAAGACTAACGGGCGTTGCGGCAAAACAGAGGACCAGCGCATGAAGAAGAAGGACATGGAAATCCTCCAGCACAAGACCAACACACACCAGCAGATGATATCGAAAGAAGCTGCCGAGACGCGGGAGATGCAAGCCGCAATCGCCTCGCTAACCGAGCAACGGGACCGAAACAAGAGGTCACGGGACGCGCTGCAGCAGCAGATCGCCGAGACGCAGAAAGAAATCGAAGCGCGGCTGGCGGCGCAGCAGGCGCACGCGCAGTACATAGAATCGCAGTCGCGGTTCAACGTGCCGGAGCTGGACTTCTGGATGCAGAACCTGTGCCTGAAGATCGAGGGGGCGGGGCAGACGGACCGCCTGCGCTTCGTATATACACACGTCGACGAGAAGGACTGGGACCGCGAGGCCTGGTTCGAGCTGAGTACCTCGTCTCGCGACTACGACGTCCGCCATTGCAGGCCGAAGCTCGAGCGCGAGAAGATCGATCGTGTGCTCGAGAGGGTTAATGAGACGAGGGATTTAGCAGTGCTATTGAAGGGCATGAGGGAGCTGTTCGTTGAGGCCATGCAGTCTTGAAGCCATTGTTTCCTATATATGGTTCTATTACTTGTGGTGGTGTCTGGAGACGGATGTTGCTCTGGTTGCTTGGTATGGGATCTTGATGTGTTTGGGTATATTATGACCGGTTTCCTAGACACAAAGGAAATGCCTTCTTACTCTCTTTAGCTAGAAGAGTAGTTCATGAATAATGCCTAATGAATACATGCCTTTCGAAGCCTATCTACTACCTAGGAGGTACCTAATATATCTAAGAGTTGACCTTTAAGAACCTTGAAGGTTGTTGTTTGTAGCTTCATACATTTATTTTACCTTGATGATCAAAAGCCAGTTGCGGCCAGCTGCAACCAAACAATTACCACTAAATTCCACATTCGCGACCCCACGCGTTTCTCATCATCTTGCATACATACCTCATACAAACTTAGCCAGTTCGTAGCCATCTTGATATTCTTCTAGACACCATTTGATACCTACCTTACCTCTCTATCAATCAATCACTTTTTACTCCCCAAGAAAACTCCAAGTGCACGATGCCGCCTACCGGTCCCGCCAGAGACGACAACGAAAAGCAGCAGGCCGCGCAGCAAGCCGTCGACATCTTGCATGAGATATCTACCATCCTGGTAAGTCGATTAAAAAAGAAGAAAAAGAAGAAAGTCAAACTCCTAACTTACTACTGACAAACGGATAGAATTGCCATCTCGACCGTCGCACGCTATCGATCTGCATCTCCATGATTGAGAACGGCGTGAACCCAGAAGCCCTCGCGGTATGTCCAAGAGCCCAAACGAGCTCCTACTACTAATGTACACGGACCCTAGCCAGAGAACTGATTTACAATTTATTACATATAGAGTGTCGTCCAATTTCTGCGCAAGGAGGCACAAAAGGCAGAGTTTGCGCAAAGCACTGGCCGATGAGATGGATATGCAATACCCACGACCTAGTTCAAAGAGCGTACTACTGCTCTTTAGGTGTCCCGCATAGGTAGTCAAGGAGTTTGGAGTTTTACTTGTATTTACTAGCTGCACGTATAAACGTCATAAAAGCGTGGTATACTTATAGAACGATGTCGAACTTTTGAGTGTTTCGTATGCAATATATATACCTAACCTAGGTAGTCATAAACATTCTCCCAAGGTTCATAGGCACCGGGATGGGTGAGACAGAATACCACCTCCTCTATGCCTATATATGCCAATTTGAATGCCCGACCGTTGTCGTATACTGGATGCCAACTATTTTTGCCCAAACCCTGCTCGAATTTCGTCATGCGCTCAATGCCCCTGTGCCTGAACGCCGTCCCAATGTTAATCCTAAGCCACTACACGTACGACTCTAATCCGTTATGCTTAGCGGTGCCCAAGCAGCTCAAAGTCATCTATCTCATCATCGTCTCCTTCTTCCTCCTCGTCCCCGTCTTCTGAAGACGATATAGATTCAGCATCGGAATCATCTGCGTAGTCTTCCTCGTCGGACGTTATACTACGAGGAAGCCGACTCCAAAATCCTAATATATCTTCCCTATCCTCATCGTCAGCTTCCGCGAGAGGGTATCCTGCAAGGGTATTCCAAGCCGCTAGACCAGCAGGCGGGGACACAGAACGTGCAAGCCTATCGGGGTAATCCGAGTCCATGATGGATTGGTTGATTGTTGACCGTGCGACAGTAGACGAATGACGCCTCCTTACGTCACGAGCCCGAGAACCATCAACTCCTTCTGCAATACCTCGTAAAGCCGTCAGTTCGGAGAATCCTATTTCCCGCCCTAGCAGGTCAGTTTCGATTGCCTCGTCTGCCATGCCAAGTATTTGAAGTTGAGCGGTATTATAAGAAGCACAAAGGCCACACTTCAAACCTAGCCAATGGTATTTGACTGTGCTCTTGGTCGAACAGTCGTTGCATAGAATCAACGCTCGCGTGTCCTGAAACTCGGGTGGCATGGGTTGCGTTTCGATTGCGATATCAAGATTCCGGAATTGCAACTCCATGTTTGCCAGGCTCTTGTTGCATATCGGGCATTTATAGGCAACTTTCATATGTTCATCAAGGCACTGGCGATGAATACTGTGTCCGCATTTCATAAAGCATACGGCCTTGGGAGAAGTGAACATATAGTCGCCGCAAATAGGACAATCGCAGTCGGTAGACCTCTCGATGCACTTATGGTCCTTCTCCTGGCCTATAGCGATGCAAGCGCAACAAGTCTGGTTTGTTTAATCAGCACAGATACAATGTCAACTCAGAACTAGCCATCTCACCTTGCAATGGAAGAAGTCTTTACCAATGCCTCTTCCAATCCTGCAGATACCACAGTCATTGCAGTGATAGACAGGCTTGTCCGGATCGTCGTTCCATAGTTTGCATATATTGCAGTAATAGCGAGCAGCTGAGATTCCGCACGACATACAAACATCGCTAGCCCTTTGAGCAGTGCCGCAATACATACACAACATGTTTCTAGTATCCTTTCTGATCAGATTGTGATCCTCTACCTTGTCATGACAGAAACGACATGTGTACCACCGATTACATGTGGAGCATTGGAGCTTGACGTTTCGCCTATAATGCTCGCAACCGAGAGGTCGATCATCTTCAGGATCTTCCGCATATTCGCCGGATTCTTCTGATATTTCCCTCGGTGGCGCAAATGTAGGCCGAAGGTCTTCGGGTGACAAATCAAATCCCTCAAGTGTTACCGTCTCATCTGAAGTATTCTGCCAGAATTTGAAGGATTCTAAAGGGCCCTGGGATCGTCGTTGTTCTGAGGTTGTGGGGCTAGAGGGCGTTATGGGCCGTTCCGTGAGGACTACCTTTCTCGACTTCGTGTAACCTTCTATTAGGAGCTGGTGCATTAAACGGGCTTTCTCGACTGGTTCAACATCCTGTGCTTGGATGGCGAATACACGTTTTCTCAATGAACTCATCCCATCATCCTCCGGTAAAGATTTCCTTCGTTCTATACCTGGAGAAGGGAGATCGGCAGATGATAAAAGTCCATCTGCCGCCATAGTGGAGCTACTGCTACTTATAGGTATCGAACTGCGATGTGTGTCGATATTTTGGATGTCATGGTTGCGGAGATGCGTATCGGGGCTGCGGGCGACGGTACGATTTATGGCGTTGAACTGGGCGACGTTCTCATCCAGGTCAGTTATTTCATTATGTGGGTTTGGGTGGACGGAGCTCCGTGACGAGGGAGACGATGGTATGCTCTCATCTGCTTCGTCGTCTAAGTATGAATCCTCTTCTGTCTCTGATATGACATCGTCTTGGCATTCCTTGTGTTCGCTAGGTGTTTCGACAGGCGAGACAGAATCGGAAGTGGTATGGTTACCTGATGATCGTGAGAACCGTCTTGCTTGTCGTATGACCGGATTGACAAGAAAGTCGGTAACGAGCGACGCCATCAGAAAAGGAGACGGAGGCTGCAATCGGAGTTTAGTTAACGAAGATTTGTCATTGTTAACTTCGCCGGAATATGAATAAAACAAAAACAAAAAAAGGAACAATTACAAGTCGTAGGTAGAATAGAGACAGGAAGGGAAAGGATGATGCAAGAGTCGTGCGAATAATAAGATATCCCGCCCGGACGCTTGGGATAAACCGCCTTCGGGGCAAGGCGCGGGACGGTGTTCGCGACGATTGGATTGTTTGAGTGGAAGACAGTGACATCAAAGTGGGTCGTTGATCCGATCGAAACATGGCATTGAATCGATTTAACGTTTCCTAGCAGCCCTAGCACAGCGATACCTATAGGTACCCTGTTTCATTACCACACTAGGTACCACATATGTAGGTACCGCGTTTATTGAATTAGTATATCCATGTATATCATTGCATGATTTGAGCGTACATATACACAAATGTACATCAAAACTACAATACAGATGGTAACCCGGCCTCGGCAGCGGCTGATAGGACATCTTGGCATAGTGCATCTTCTTTTTTTCTTTTTTTCTTTTTAGGCTACGCAAATACGCAATCGTGCAGCAGCAACTAGTAACTAAAGTAATAAAACTTTGCTATGTCAAATAATCGATTGCCATTACCGAGAGACGTGAATTCTGGAATCGTCGCATATCAAATCTAGGTACTTGAGGGATTTCAACAATGGCTGATCTCAGAATCGTCCATGCATACCGTCATCTATATCGCGGACTCCTTCATGCTGTGCAGTTTTCAAAGCCAGCTCGCTATGTAGCTCGAGACCAACTGAGGACAGCGTTCCGCGAGGAGAGGGCTAAGTTTGATCCTCGAAACACAGCTAGGACCTTGCGCTTTCTTGAAGCTGCCGCTAGGACTCGTGGGCTAGAGCATAATATACTCAAAAATCTCTTAGTAGTGGCCTATTACCGATACTATGATTCTCGAATGCCCTGGAAAATGGTCGAGCATTTAATACATGCGCCTAAGTACAGCCATCCCCTCTGGCATTTATTCTATCGATAGCTAACTAGCTCTTAGGAAACGAACGGAGTTGGAGAACTTTATTCAAAAAACGGCCTATAAGCATTATGACATGACTATTGCCATGCTTAACCAGTCCATGGGCTTATGCTTGCGATAGGACAACGCACGAACATATACACTTTCTAGCTTCGTTGTGTGGTCGTCAAGTCTTTAGGTTTTAGGTGTAGTCAGTATCATGATAGCATACACTACCACGTTCGGTTCCATTACATTACCCAAGCCCATCGGCAGATATTCATGTCCTGCCAGTCTCCCCAATCGGCCTCGTACTGAATCTAGCCAGCGACGCTCTGACACTCACACCTAACTCCAACGTGGACATGAGGCCTCCGCGCCAATCCAAATAATAAGCATGTCGCATTTAACATGTGCCCCTCACGAAGAGCACCCGGCCTACACGAAAACGTGGGGCGTAGTCAATTTAGGAGCAAGCTTCGATGTGTTGCATGCAGAAGCTTAAGTGCTCCGAATTCAAGGGGCCTGACTCAGGGTCCTCATCATGCGGATATAGCCAACAAGCAACGAAACAAACTATGGAATTCCCGAGCTTGAATACAATGGCTTTCTATGCCTGAGACAGTTGGCCTAAAACGCTGGTTAAATAGTATATGCTATCCCGGTGGAGGATATGGGGCTTGGATCTTTGGCATTCATTTTCATTAATGGAGGTGATCAACTCCAACGTTCCCGATTCGTCGACCAACCATCTATCAGCTATTTCGAGCCTGCATAGAGGAAGAAGGGTATCGGGGTAAAAGGCAGTCAAGGCCGTAGCGAGCGATCAACCGAATTCGTACGGATAAGACAAAGAGCTACACTATGGACATGACCTCAAGAAGATCGTCATTGGTAGGTAGTGAGTGCATATTGCACCTGTACGTACATAAGTACCTAGGTAGGTAGCCATACATACGAGCAGTTGTACATTTAATGCATACATTATGTACACTAGTGCCTTTAATGTATTATGTAGTGGGGAATTATAGGTACCTACTCCAAGCATTCAGGCATTCCAAGCTTGCTATGTTGGTCCACTATTCTTCTAACCTCAGTCGATTTCCCCTCCTCTAGCCGTTCTTCTGCCGGACTAGCTTGTTTTAGTACCTATTTAAGTTACGTGCCCACACATCATCCGCAGCGTCCCTCGTCACAAGCATACATGGGGTCTATATGTACAATGTACATAAGAAGTACCTTGTAGTGTACATAGCCCCTACCCTCTTCCCCCCCCCAAAGGCCCTAGCCTCCATTTCAACTTCTTGCTCCCGCCCAGCTTCTCAATCCCATCCATACAATCTACAACTACGTAAACTTCCGGGGTCCAATATCATCCTTTGTATGCTTGCGCAAACCCCGCAGAAAAGCAGACTTTGGACAAATCTTAGCTTCCTCAAGCTCAATTGGCCTGTTTGCAGTACGTAGACGGCAACCAGCTCTACTTCTATACACATTATCTCCGTGTTGTGCGTAGATGAAATACAATACTTCTACAATATTTTAGTATTTGTCTTTAGCATTCGTCTTCAGCCTACCACTTTAAGACAAAAACCATACCTCTCTCCCTCTTCTCTGCGATCGACTCCTTCGACCCCGCATCCCAAAAACCCATCGAGTCCTCGTAGTTCGGGATCTTGATGGCATATCTCTTGCTAGCAGGAGACGCTATTGTATCGCGACCACGCCGATGACTCTGGTCCTCATTACGAGGCCATTGTCTGAAGCTTCCCCCGCAATACAGCTTCTGCTGCTAAGCAAGTGAGCCATGCCAGCTGAGTCCAATTTCCAAGATGTCACCAGCTCCACGATCCGGACTCGGACCATGCCTCAGCTCAGTGGTGGAAGTGAGAAACCACGGAGGTGGATAAAACGTTACCGAACGGAGACGGCTGCGAGCATCGCCAGTGTTATGTCGACCGTCACTGCTTTTCCTCTTGATAGTGTAAAGACTCGTTTGCAGACATACCCCTACTCCGGTGCTTTGGACTGTATACGCGTCACGTACAATTCGGAGGGTATTCGAGGTTTCTTTCGAGGTATGTGACTTGAGATCGGACGCACCACGACACTCGTAGTCGTCCTTCCGCCAACGACAATATAGCTAACGCCACGCTGCCATGTAGGTGTAACTGCTCCCCTAGCTAGTGTCACTCTTGTACGAACCATTTCTTTCTCCATCTACCAACGCTCTAAATACGTTTATTCCGACTGGATGAAGAAGCACGCCGGCTTCTGTCCTCTCGAACATGTCAATAAGAATGGCGCATACCCGAATCTGGGTACTATTGCTTGCTTCGGAGCTGCTGGAGCCACAGCCGGCTCTGGTATCACTTTTATTGCATGTAAGACAACCCATTGACTCTAGAGATGTGACTCGAACTAGGGCTAACGGACGCAAAACCAGGTCCTTTCGAGTTAACCAAACTCAGCGCTCAGGTGTCGGTTCTTATGGCGAAGCAGAAGAACGCAGACCCGCAGCGACAGGCCATTGCTCTCAGTTACCATAATAAAGGGACTTTCAAGACTCTTGCCAACATAGTTAAGCATAGAGGCTTTAGTGGAATGTACACCGGATTAAACCTACATTTATGTAAGATAGCTCCCATTAAAGAACAATCCACACCACGTCACTAGCTAACAAAGCTATAGTGAGAGATACCCTCGGAACGGGAATCTATTTTGCCACATATGAAAGCAGCAAGCAGGTGTTAACGACCTTCAGCGGGAAAGATGCTCATAAGAATCCCATTGCCGTTCTTGCCGCTGGAGCTCTCTGCGGCATAGTATCCTGGGCATTGATTTGTTCGTACTCCCTACGCCAGTTCGACAAATTCAAGCTAACTGCTTTCTAGATCCCATCGATTCCGTCAAAAGCATCTACCAGCGGAATGCACTGATGTATTCCAAGGGCCAGAAAGTGCCCGTTCCGAAGATACAGTTTTTCAGACGGGATATGTATCGTGGACTTGGTGTGTCTATGGGCCGATCCGCGGCCGTCAATGCAGTGTTCTTTTCAGCGTTTGAATTTTTCAAAAAGCGAATTAACGCTCTCAAGGAAGTTGACTAGGTACTCGTGACGGGTTAATTAGCCATTGTACAATCTCTTAGTACGATGAACATACTTGATGTGGCGTTGGTAGGGGTCATGTAACACCCTGGATTAGCACGGCAACCTGAAAAGGGGACAGCTAGGCAACATATTTGGCGGACAAATCTTACAACAAGTCCCGGGAACTATGACTGGAATAGCACATTACTGCCAAGGGGGGCACACAGGACCATTTTAGCATGTGTAAATCAATAAATGCACGTTATCCATGCCACGACAGAATTAAAGTGATATGGTGATGCTCCGGTCGGATACCCCCGCCACACGTAACTCCGGTACGACTCGCGGCCAATAGTATACAAATGCAACGACCGAGTGGCAGTCACTCCATGTGACAGCATCACAGCGTGTACTGCGAGCAGTGAATTACCCTTTAATCTATCCTCAGTAAAGTAACGTTGTAGTCCGATGTTCCCCCTTAACGCCAAGCCTTAAAAAGATGCAACATCACTATTCTGGAAACCTTTGCGCAGGCATCATCATCATCGACGCATCTACCCATCAGTCATTATCTCCTAGGACTCTTCGAGGCTTCGGATCAACTCAATCACTGCGCAGCATGCTCTCGACGAGATCTCCGAGGGGGCCCCAGAAGTCCTTGCCGGTGGCGAGGTTATGCTCGTCGATGAAGAGGACGTACTGCTTGAAGGAGGTGTTGAGGTGAGGCTCGAGGCCGAGCTCGCGGATGACGGGGTAGTGGTGGCAGTAGATGTGGGCGTAGACGCGGTACATGCGCTTGAAGATCTGGCGGACAAGGGCGGGGAAGGACTTGGGGAAGGGAACGCCGATGCGGGAGGGGAGGACGGACTCGTTGTCGATAGACGCCTGGACCCACGACATGAGCTGCTCGATGTAGTCGGGGGCGGCCATCTTGGTAGGCCGCTTGTACGTCTCGCCGTCCTGCCACAGGTACTCGAACTCGTCCGTCGCCTTCATCTCCGGGCACGACTGGGGCGAGCAGAACTCCGTGATGGCGCCGTATAGAAGGTTCACCTGGTTGTAGAAGTCCACCATGTTCACCGCCAGCCACTCGTTCTCGTCCTCGCCCTCGGGTAGCTTGACGACCTTGCGCAGGCTGCCGCCGCCGAGGGTCGCTTCGGCATATTGCCGTAGCTGGTAGCTTGTGTTGCCGCCCTTGCCGCCGCGAGCGCGGAATTGGTTGCGCGCGCGCTGGTTTCTGTGTTGGAGGGCTTTTGGTCAGTGGGAACTGAACTGGGCTGATGTATATATAGGTAGGTATGTATATATATATATATATTAATCATGGATAGTTTCGGTGCCGACTTACACGGTGGTAACAAAGGAAGTCATCTTTTCCCCGATAATGCGCAGGGGGGGATTCGAGCTCGGTTGTTCTATCGACTGCGCCATTACGTTGGTGTTAGCGGGGCTCGATTTCGGTTGTGTGGTAGATACAAGGGACCTGGTAAACAAGCGCAGACTTACCTGGGTAGGTGGCTTTATGGAGTTTGCGAGCGCTTGGATCGAAGTGCAGCGTGATACTATGGCTGTATTGTAAATGCACGGCAGCTGGTTGTTGAGTAATTGTATGTGTATGTGTATGTGTGTGTGTGTCTGTCTATTGTAACAATCAGTAGGTGAGTCCGACTCCGACGATGGCATTGATAGATTATATGTACCTACCTAAAAGTATGGAAATGAATTGGGATGTTTTGCTTGGTTGCTATGCTGTGCACGGACCATATAAATGCCGGCGGCCACTCGTCGCCTCCACATTGATCTGACGCAGGGGTTCCCTGCCGCTGCCCGTTGCCCGCTGCCTGCTTCCCTGGGTAAACGCTTTCCTACTTCTTCATCATCTTAAGCTTTGAAATACCATTACAAATTTAAAGCTTCGAATCCCTACTAACCTAGACATCACCTCTAAACTTCTTAGAGATCCTTTAAAGTACCACAGAAGCATAAAAGAGGCCCGTCTCTTACACCAGTTTGGCAGCCTACACCACATTTCTTTCTTGTTTAATAAAATGTCTAAAGCTACCTTGTTCGAGACCATCTTCTATTCATTTCAATGGGCTGGTTGGACCATCTGCAATAAGTGATATCGTAAACTTTCAAAGCCTACCTCTTACACCACTTATATTACAAAATTGTAACTCTGCCCTTCAAATAGCAAAGGCCAAGAGCTTTTTGACACTTGCCCATCCACTTCTTGCCCACGTATACGATAGTCTGCCATCGGGCTATTAACTCACCGAAAAGCCACGAGAACTAGTCAGGCTAGACCCCGCAAATAGGAATCCCTCATGCTTCTCCAGGTTTTAGAGAGATCCGGGTAATTGGAGTCTCCACCAGTGGTTGCAGTAGAGCTCTTGTCAAGCCTTGGTATAGTGTTATTTATTTATTAGAATCTGTGTACTATACTTAGTGGCAGCATGGTACGATGGGTACATTTACAAGTATATATAGAGTCTTGTTCCTATGATAATTGATAGTGATATCTTCCTACGAGTATAGTTTGTCGTTGTGCATTATAACGATGTTAAGACAAATCTTTACACTCTTGCTGATAGCCCTTCAGGGCCTCTTAGTTACTTGCGAGATTGATAGACGTAAAGTTGTTCAATCGTTTAATCCTCGTCGCAATGCTAGCTCTAAAACCACTCCGTTACAAGTTGGAAATGGCAACTTCGCGTTTGGGGCGGACATAACGGGTCTTCAGACTTTCAGCCCCTTCGCGACAATGTCTACCTGGGGTTGGCATAACTTCAGTCTCCCAACCACTGGTGGCCAGTCTTCGATAGATGGTAAGTACCTATCAAGTCAATTTCAAGGCCAAAATCAAGATGAAAACTCTGCTCTAATATAGTCTAGACTTCACGGGCGTGGACTGGTATACACATGGCCGACTGGTCAACTACAACCAGCCCAACCCAGCACAGGGCGAGATATCCAACTGGCTAATCCAAAATCCCCAACGCATTAACTTGGGGACGATTGGGCTCTGGTTTGACGAAGATAATGTTACCGAGGAACTACTAGAAGACAAGTCTCAGATACTCGACCTCTGGACGGGGAAAATCTCATCTTCTTTTACTTACAACAAGTCTCCTGTTGAGATTGAGACATGGGCAGATACAAGTTCCGACACGGTCTGCATTTCCATAGAGTCGGAACTCTTCTCTGCAGAATCTCTAGGTATATTCTTCGACTTTCCTCTACCGACGCGGAACAAATTCGATGCCCCCTTTGTCGGTGTTTTCAACGCTACCGACAAGCACACTACCACACTACAGCGTGGAGAAAACACGGCAACTGTTCGGCACGATATCGATGACGCCTCGTACTATGTTTCGATTTCGTGGGATTCTCCTGCTGAAATCTTCGGGCCGGTTGAGGGGACTCATCGTTATATACTACATCCGTCACAGGAAACCAAGAGGGTTAAGTTATCGGTAACCTTTTCTCTAGCTCCTAGCACGCATATACCGTCTTTTGGTGATGTTACGTCTGCATCTACATCTTGGTGGGAGTCTTTCTGGAACTCTGGCGCTTTCATTGATCTGACAGAAGTTGAATCTCCTAATGCCACAGAGTTACAACGGAGAACGATATTATCTCAATATCTTACAGCTGTCAACTCGGCTTCTTCATATCCACCGCAGGGTAAGTGTCTCACGTCCAAGCATTGCTTTTACTAACGTTGGAATAGAATCCGGTAAGAGAAAGGCATCTCTCTTTTTATACCATCCCCCTCCCCTCCATAGTAGATAATAGCTCTTTCATATTAATGGTTTAAGGCCTGGTAAACAACGGATGGTATGGCAAGTTTCATGTAAGTCTTACGAACTATTGCAACCTGCGTGAAGAATGACCTGGACATATTAAATTCTAACTGCCATGAAAAGCTTGAGATGATACTATGGCACCTCCTCCATTTCGCTCGATGGAATCAATTCCCGTTGCTATGGCGTAGCCTTCCAAACATGTATTCCGAATACTTAGATTCGTCAATCGAGCGAGCGACACTCCAACACTACGATGGTGCTCGCTGGGGTAAGATGACCGACCCTACCGGCAGGTCAGCCCCCGGAGAGATCAACTCGCTGCTCATCTGGCAGCAACCCCATGCCATGTACTTCGCCGAGATCGAGTACAGGTCTTTCCCTAATGAGACAACACTAAAGTCCTGGGATAAAATCCTCACTTCTACCGCCGACTTTATGGCATCATATGCCTTCTTCAACGAATCAACCGCTCTTTGCGATCTAGGGCCACCTATATACCCGGCCTCAGAGAACACCAACCCCAACGCGACGATCAACCCTGCATTCGAGCTGGCCTACTGGCGGTTCGGCTTGGACGTCGCTATCAAGTGGAAGCAAAGACAGAACCAAACGGCACCTCGCAAATGGGTCGACATACGAAACAACCTAGCGCCACTCCCTATCGTCGACGGCGCATTCGCCGTATACGAGGGCATTCCAAACATGTGGAACGGCACCACTATCCAAGACCACCCGGCATTGTCCGCAATCTTCGGCCTGCTCCCCCCGCCGAGCAGCGGGCCGCCTCTAAACATGACAGTCGTGAAGAACACGGCAGAGAAGATTCGGGACCGCTGGGACCTGGAGGACTGCTGGGGTTGGGACTTTCCGATGCTGGCGAGTAAGTTGCCCTAAGCGAAACCCCCTATGTCGTTTCACCCAGACGCTTATCTAAACCAATATAGTGAACTCTCTTCGCCTTGGGGACGTCGATCAGGCTGTGGTCTATCTACTCCACCCCCTTTTCGAATTCGACGATGCCGGGTATCCCGTTGGAGGGTCGCGAGTTCCCACCCCCTATTTTCCGGGGTCGAGTTCGTTCTTGTTGGCTATGGCTATGATGGCAGGGGGGTGGGATGGTGAGCCTGGAACGCATTTCCCCGAGGGCTGGGATGTTCGAGCTGAAGGGTTTCTGCCTGGTCTATGATTATTGGGGTAACTAGCTGAAAAGGGGTTGTGCAGGTTTATATCTTATGAGTTAGCGTAAGGCCATACATTGGAAATAAAATCGTTTTTAAGTAGTTGGTTAACTAGTTAACCTAGTTAGCTCTATATAGTTCGTTCTGTCGTAATTAATACCTTAGGTACCTACTTAGGTATCTAATAACAAGTTTATGTAACTCATTAGGTTAGATGTTTCTGACTAACGTAATATAGGTCTGAATTCTCAGAACAGCTCAACAAGCTTAGCATTGAAAGTAATCGAATTATTGGCCGTGTCTTACAGCAGCTAGGTAGGCGAAGTTAGTGAAACAAATTCTACCAAGAGCAAACCAAGTTCTGGCATCCAAAGTCGTATAGAAGGTAGTGCCCAAGATTCCGTTCAGGTAACATTCCCTCCTTACTCCGACGCAGCAGAGGACTCAAGCGATGCTGCGAGTTTTGCTTGGTATAAATAAGACGACGCTTCATCCACGGAAGTGAAAGATCCATCATAACTATAACTATACCTCACCGTGGCTCACAACCTTTATTATCTGCTACTTCTAGTGCAGTAAACACCTAGATCAACATCGCAGGCCACATCGGCTCGTGATAACTTTATTACATAGCTAGAAAAGGTCATTGGAATATTTTACATCTCAGGCAAGCTAGGTTCTGGAAAGTTTACAGAAATGAAGCACCTAGGAATCTAGGCGGACGGGAAGAAACTCGCGTTAGGTAAATTCTTTTTTGGAAGCCAGGAGCTACTGTACTAAACAATACCAATGGCGTGGTTCGAGGTTTATTACCTTACCTCCTCTCAGAGTGGCCCGAACTTATCCATCTCGCATTCCCAGAGCAGTGGGAAGAATCAATACAAAGAGAATATATCGAGAACCAGAACCCCGCGATAGACACTCATACTAAATTATTCACGACTTCGGAGCACGGGGAGAAATTGGAAAGAAGTGAGACACGGATATATGGTGTGTGTAAAGGATTCCTCCAAATACATGAGCCTCCCACTGATACTACATACCCGAATATCCTGGGAGGTATCTTAAACATATATTCACGCTACTAGATCTAATACATTTGCTCGTCTCTTATATCGAATTAAACCAAGCTACAACGGCACGACTTGAGGTGCATTTGCTCCGAACTCAAACCTCCAAACCAGCGAGGGTAAACCCTTTGACAACAATCTTTCAGCGCCGGCGGGATATCTTTCCCAAAACTCATCCCAATAAATAATCCTAGTCGTGACCCCTATCGTTGTGATATCCACCGAGCTCGTCAATATAATACTTTAAATCTCCCTAGCCATCATGATGACCCTCTCTAATACCATCGTTAATATCCTTCTTAACGGAATATGGTCGTTTTTCTCTTGTATTCTTAACATCGTTATTTTGCTCGGCCTATGACTTTATGACATTACGTTATTCATAGTCTTTATTCTTGCTACCCTTAGGCCCCCGATCGCTGGTTTCGTTCGTCTAAGGGGTTTCCCAATGGGAATGAGACCCCTCGTTTCCTTGAGAACGGCTACTAGTGTTAGTTTGTCCCCGGTGAAGCGAAACATCTCACATAACGATGAGTCTCTTATAAGGGATGGGAAGGGCCGTGTATATATGAGATTCGTCAACATCTCAGTCGGTACAGCATCTTCATAGAAGAGGTACACTGGTGTGGATAATAACGGGTAGACCAGGAGATAGACACAGATGATGAGCCGTATGATTGTTTTTTGCTAGTATGTTCTGTCGTCCATACAATTTGTATAAGCCCTGGTACCAAATTAAGAGTAAATTATACATAACAAACTCCACCCCGTTGAATTGCCGCGCTGTTGATACCGTAAAATTCCAAACACTGCCCGAGCCATCCCGCAGGGATAAGGCAATGTCCTCAGGTATCCGTAAAGCAACCCAGGTGATTCGAAGCTTGCTCATCTTAAGCATACAAGTAATAACTAACATGGTTGCCTATAACCGAGGCGGATGCTCTCGCAAGTTAACGATCATACGTCGGGATATGTTGTCGTCAATAATGCCCCCCTGGTTGCCAGAGAAGGAGCTCGGCATGGCCGGAGAGGATGTCCCGGCCCTACCTCTCTCTTGCAATCTGAAGTTCATGAGCCACCTAACATGCATCCCGAGCACGCCCATGGTGCTCCGAATCTCAGTAAGCTGGTCCTTGATCTGCGAGCTCTCGTTGAAGAGCATCATCGAATGTCGCCCCTCGACTTCACTGAGCGCGGTAGAGAGACGCTCAACCTTGGATTCCATAGCCTCGAATAGGGATAGGAAATATTGATCTCGAGACTCGTAAGGGGCACTATCCTCATGAGTTGAGCTGCCCTCTGGCAAATTCATATCCGATATGGGCTCCGGCGAGGTTGGTGTAGGCAACGGAAACCCCCGATTCTCGAGAAACTTGATTCGTCGATCTTTCAATCGATCCCTCTCCTGGAGAGTGTTAAGCTCGGCTCGGAGTTCGGCCAGCTGCTCTCCTACAGGCCCAACAACACGATATGCGCACTGTAGTGCGTGCTCCTCCAGCTGCCAGCGCTTCACGAGTTGCCCACAGCCAAATAAAGCAAACTTGCAGCTAGTTTGAGCTTCGGGGCACTCTTTCAAATGTTCCTCCTGCTTGTGTCGTACATACTCAATATTACACAATGCACACTCCGTCTTCCGATCCGGACATTCGGTGTCTTGGTGTTCTTCTAGATCCGCCTTCTGCCTTACCTGCTCGCAGTATTCGCATTTAACGTTGTAGTGGAGACATCCTTTCTCGATATCTTTTCGGATTACCGACTTATTGCAGGACGGGTGCGGGCATGGTACAAGCGTCTTATCACAATACCGCGCAACGTGATTTTCGACCAACGATCGAGAAACTATAAGAGCACAGCCACGGGAACTATTCGGGCACTTGACGGATAGATTATCAAGCTGATTATGGACGATCTTAGGTGCGGGCCGTGTTTCGGATACGAGCTTTAAAGGAAGTCGGTCGACGGGGCAGACGGGGTTTAGAGCGTGGGCTTGGACGATGCATCTATGACAGAAGACGTGGTCACAGTTGGTAATAACTGGAGAGACGAACGGAACTCGACATATGGGACATATGAGGTTCTCGTCAACGCTATCTTCGTATTCAAGAGCTCGGAGATCTAGGGTAGTGGCAGTAGGATCACCACCCATCAAAGGCCGGAGAGCGAGGGTTGCGGTGGTAGCTACTAGCCCTTCTTCCGGAGTATTGGGCGGTGGCATATTTGGAAATAATATGTTTTCATAGGGATTATGGGAGTGCTAAGTCCCGCAGACTTCGACAGCATTGAAACAATGGCATTGGTTAAGGTTGATAAACTTGGAACTTAACGGCGGGAGTCGGAGCTGTTTGTTGTCGATGGTCTTACGACAAGCTGGAGGGGCGATGATGGATAAATACATAGATCTCGTCGTATGGTGTGTTTGTGGCTGAACTGTTCGCTAATTTTAGTTGATAAGTGCATAATGGTAAGACGTCACATCCATTATCCCGGTACAGGTACAGATATAGTGTAACACGAGGTAACACCACATACGAGGTCTCACATATGTACCTAGGTACCTACACTACTCTCTGCTTCCATAATCATTACCAGACCTTTAATAATTTTGGTAAATACCTACCTGGTAGGTATGCATAACCACCTCACAACACACATATCACACTAATTAAGTATCGTGGTAATATTTTAAAGCGTCTCATTAAAGTACATATGTGTTGTCGGGCCTCGGCAAGTAGCTCTTATCGTAATATTCTTATCATGTGTAACACTTAAAAAAGTAAAAAGTAAAAAGTAAAATAAAATAAAAACTAAAAGGTAAGTACGGCGTAAGACGTCAATGTACACTAGGTTACCTACCTAGGTACTATTAACCTCGGTGTTCAGCTCTAACGCAGCTGGGAACCGCCCAACAAATTTCCCACCAAAAAGTCTAAATAACGTAGACTTCACCTTCTTCCTTACCGGCCTAACCAAATCCGCCCCGGTCTCCAACGTCTTCTTTTAGGAGTTAACTAACGTAGATACTCTCTCTATCTGCCACTTCAATCGAACCGCATTTGGCTGAGCGGTCGTCTGTTACATGCAATATGGGAGGCTTGTCGCTGAAAGTCACCAACCGGTCACGGAAGGGCCTTAAAGGACTTCCCCCCTCTGTTGAACTGCCCGAAGACGCTACCGTTGAAGACGCAAAGAAGGCCATTGCGCGCGCCGCTAGGGTGTCGGACTTTAACCGCATTGGCATCTTTGACCCCGTGTCCAAGAAGACGCTTAAGGATAGGAAAGCTCTGCTGCGGGAACAGTCCGAAGTTGTGAAACATGGGGAACTGCTCGTCAAGGATCTAGGTATATTCTTCTTCTTCTTCTTCTTCTTCTTCTTCTTCTCTCCCCCGGCCTATATAGAATTAGTACTGACCGAATTGATTGAATAGGTGCCCAGATCAGCTGGCGATTAGTCTACATGATCGAATACCTCGGACCCCTACTCTTCCATCCTCTCTTCCTTGGCCTGCGAAACCATCTATACCCAGCCGTATACCCTCTGCTCAAGAACCATCTCCCCTATGGCATCCGGTCCGACAGGGAGCTCTCGTTCGCGCAGCAGGCTGCCTTCGCCATGATCACGGCGCACTTCGTCAAGCGCGAGCTCGAGACCCTATTCCTGCACAAGTTCTCCGCCAACACCATGCCCTTTGCCTACGTCTTCCGCAACTCCTTCTTCTACTGGACTTTTGCCGGTCTCCTCGGTGCCCTCGAGGTCTACGCGCCCTTCTCGCCTGCTGCCCTTTCTCCTGACGTCCCGACCCCTCTTACCTACCTCGGAATTGCCCTCTATTTTATCGGTGAAATTGGTAACTTCGATGTCCACTACTATCTGGCGCACCTGCGCAAGCCCGGCGAGACAGCCAGGAAGATCCCCAGAGGCCACGGCTTTAGCCTTGTGACTTGCCCTAACTACATGTTCGAGATCATAGCTTGGATCGGTATTATTTTAGTTACCCGCAGCCCGTCCCTGTTGCTGTTCATCTTCATCGGCTCCTATTTCATGTACACCTGGGGATGGGGCAAGGAGAAGGCCTACCGCAAGCAGTTTGGCGACAAGTACAAGAAGAAGCGCAGCGTCATTCTCCCAGGGCTCTTATAAGCTTGTTAGGCTTGGAACGCTTTGCGACGAATGTAACGATTAGTGAGATATTCAACCTTGCACAACCTGATATATATACTCTTACGGATGGAAAAGGAAATTATGGGAACGAGATAAACGAGGCTTGGATAAACATTTGAGGGTAGATAGAGTTGTAGTAGACTTGATGTAATATTAAATGTTAATTGTCTCATAGGAGGAACTTCATTTGGCGGAAGACGAATCTTCTTTCAATTCTCTAACATATTGAATGACATGTCCCCTCAAGTAACCCATGTTTGCCCGTAATATATCCCCGACTTATTAGAAGATAAGTCCCGGCTCCGGTATCATGTCCACAATACAATTCCCTAAAGAAAGGTTGGTAGTTCGCACCAGCATCATATTACTGTTGGAGAACTTGGGTTCTTATCCTCAGCTGCATCCCTCTCTCGACTTTCTGATAGTCCCCTACTAGATGGCAGGGATAGCTCACTGGGTCCGGTTTCGGGGATATTGCCGGGCGAATTCTCAACTTCTGTCCTACTCCCCTCAGTAGCTAGTTCCTTACCTTTAATTGAGCTCTCGTGCGTGTTGGATAGGGCCGGGTCCAGCGATAGGGTATCTAGGGACTCGTGTAGGGCCGTAGCCATAGCTTCACTAATACTCGCAGCGACTTCTCTGTCCACGGTGACATGTACATCACCCCTTCTAGAAAAGGCGCCGCTTCTAGCACCACTATCTGTGGTGGTATGACCATTCAATCCAAGCTCTCCGGACTTCTTACCATTGACATCAGCGTCGGCCGTCACACTCCCCCGGCGGCTCCCCGCCCTACTATTATCAGCGCTGTAGCTTCCTGACCAACTACTTCTGCTACATTCACTGCAGCTATAGCTTCCGCTGCCATCCCTCACCAGGCGTGCGGTCTCCTCTAGGATTAGGAAGTCTCTTTCCAAGACCTCAGCCCAATTTTGCACGTTGCCTAGCTCCTTGATCTTGCGCTCTGTGTCGCGGGCTAGTTTCTCGAGCTTGTCGTTTTCTTTCCGCAGCGCCTCAGTTCCTTTTATCACGTCCTTCTCTTGTTTGGTTAATGCCGCGGCATTTGAATGGAGTAGCGAGGCGCGCGACTGCAGTTCAGAGTCCAGCATGTTCGACATGGAAGCTACAAGGGCAGCACGTGCTTCATCAATGTGCAGCTGTGCCGTGCGGGACGGCAGGGTTGGGTTTGGATCCATGGTGACGCGGGGCTGGGCTCCGGTGGCAGGGGATGCGGGTGCGGTAATAGTTGTAGGGGGTGTTGTAATGCTCCGAGAAGCTGAAGCGGAGTTAGAAGGTCGCAGACGCGGCGCAGTAGAATGGGAAGACGGCGAGAGGAGTGGCGCGCTCACGGCGTTGGACCGGCTAACCGTATTATTCAGAGCTGGAGTTGACGATATATTGGCCGGAGCCCCAGGGATGGAGGAGGGATTGGAATGCGGAGGATATACCGATGAACTCGGGGCCGACATTATGGAATAGTACTTCTCAGAAACTCAATTGTATTATATCTTGGCAGTAGCAAAACATAGAGTTGCAACCCTTTAGAGAATTCGTACTAAAGAATTGGATATTGGTATAATTGGATGAGGAGGAGCTTTACTTCAGAGCTGCGGGCTGATGTTAAACATGCGGGGTCGCGATCGAGCCGATTGGAGGGATGTAACATGGCATGCGTAAGGTGCCTTAGGTGCTAACAGCATTAGTATATCGGTTTGTTTCCATCCAAACATCGACGTAGCTGTCACACTACGAATCGGACCTTTCCCACCAACGAAGATTCTTTATACATCACTCATCCCAATCTACTTCATACATCCCTTCTTCTCTCTGCGTGCTGACCCACTCCTCACTTGCCAGTCCCCTGAGGAAACGCCGCTGAAGATCGGCGCTGTCCTTATGCCAGTCGCACGCGTAATCACACGCTGGAGTGTCATTTTCTCCGAAATATTTGCAGATGAGCTTATGGCGGCAAGCATTTGTGCTCTCACAGTATTGGGCTAGTGCCTGTAGACTTCTAGCGCGTGCCTCGAAATTGGAATTCGAAACCGAATTGCGATCTCGCACGACCAGGCTGCTGACTCGGTCTCGGTCTTCACGGCTGTAGTAGAGAAAGCAGTATGCCGCATTTCCATCACGTCCAGCTCGTCCAGCCTCTTGATAGTACCCCTCGAAGGATTTAGGTAGCCTCCAATGAACAACGAAACGGACATTGTTCTTGTCAATACCCATACCGAACGCAGTTGTAGCTACGATTATGTCGTACCCAGGTTCGTTAGATACCCATTTAGCAAGAACGCGCTCCTTGGTCTCTTTCGACAGTTTTGCATGAAACGGTTGGGCACCGATGCCTTCCTGTCTGAGCTGCGAGGCAAGATTCTCACATTCATCTCGTGAAATAGTGTAGATGATGCCAGGAACATTCTCAGCTCGCTCACCGATGGTGGTAAGCTCACTCTTTCGTGGATCCTTGGCTCTACGTTGATATACGCCGCGGATCCATCCAAGGAAGTCGTCTAGACGCTGATCATCTTCATCACGTGTGAATCGAATCTCGAAGTGGAGATTTGGCCGATGGGCAGTCATTGTGAACGTTTTCAGCCTTTCCGGGTTCACGTCTAATCTAAGGGTAGCGAGCACATCATTGCGCACCTGATTGTTGGCTGTTGCTGTCAGACACATAATAGGCACGTCCGGAAACGATTCTCGAAACCATGCTAGTCTCTTGAAATCCTTACGGAAGTCGTGGCCCCATTCCGAGATGCAATGCGCCTCGTCAATAGCAATACGCGCAAGTTCTCGTTGTTCGTGAACCACCCTTAACCTGTCCCGGAAACGGTCCTGGGCGCAAAGCTCTGGAGTTACATAGAGTAGCCGAATTCGGGGGTGACCAGTTTTGAGATCATTCATAATGCGGTCCTTTTCTGTTAGAGGCGTATTGCTATTCAACGAGCTAGCATTAATATCGGCAGCTCGAAGAGCTTCCACCTGGTTCATCATGAGACTCAGCAACGGCGATACAACAATTGTAACTACATTTCAATGTAAGTAAAACGCTAGCATTGATGAGAGATAAAAGCGAAATAAAATAATAAGATGGAAGAAGTTAAGAACTTACTGCCTTGATCTACTACGGCAGGAAGCTGAAAGCATAAACTCTTCCCAAAGGATGTGGCTGCTTGAACGAAGACATCGCTGCCATCCAGCGCAGCTTGTATGATCTCTCGCTGGAATGGACGAAAGCCAGTCTTGTTGAACTGGCGTCGCAAGGTAAAGTCGAGATCTGGGAAAATAAACGAATTAGACCTAACTAGGGCAGGCATCTTTAAGTCTGCCGCCTAGCTGTCCATACAGACCAAATTTATTGACAAATTTCTCGAGTATCCTAAAGTTATGGTAAACTCTTATGAACCCTTCAAAAGGTTGGAAGTAACGTATCTGCCTTTCCTCATGGAGTATACTCCAAGATACATAAGAGGTATATAGCTACAGCCACTCTGCAGCTAAAGTACCTGGGTATTACGTGAAAGAGAGGCATTCAGTTGCATCTGAATAGGCATCCATCTAGTACATAGGTAGTGAACGTCGTGTTGAGAATACCCAATGATTGCTTGGTAATAGGAATCAGTGACTATGCTATCTTGCTGAGATGATCGAAAGTGGATAGGTTAGATCCTAAGTTAAGTTTAGATAAAGTCAATTGCGCAGGTCAAACACTGACTAACCTAGGTATGTACATACCTATCTACTAAGGTGCGCTTCCTCAAGTAGGAAGTAGAAACTAAGATATTTCTATCTTTACTTATTATGTGGGCCACCGCGACTTCTAGACTTGCCTACATAATCGCGTCGGTCCCCACCCGTCGCGTGGGAGCTACTTAAATAAATAGAGTCTTGGGGCAGCATATGGTACGTGCACGTAAGTTAGTATGTAGGTAGCACACTCTTACTACCTAACGCCACAGCTGTAAGGTACGACCGAACACATTATGCAATATACATATGCACAAATTGGATCTGTTTGTGTACGAGGTAGGTACCTCCTAACCTAAAGTATTTTAATCATTAACCTTACGCACCAATTCTCCATGAAAATAGGACAGGAGGGGTTAAATTTTGTTGTAAAACAAATCTATTTTGGTGGCCCCTACATCCGTAATAGTCATCACACCCAACAATGCAAAGAAGAAGAAAGGCAGCGGCTGGCAGTCTCGTCTCGAGCCTCTCTCACAAGTAAACGGGGACTAAAAGACGCGAGCAGGGAATAACCCAAGCGCTTTCTCCACTTCGCTCTGATTCGTTTACACCAACTTCCCTTTTTGGTTATCCTCTACGCCCCTACCGCTCTGCTATCAGCAATCATCCACTATTATTTAGGACTTCACGCCTGCCGTGGCGCTGTTTAATCCCCTTATTCTAGGCGTCGCTAGTGGACAAAGAAACCCCTTCCCTCCAACTGATCCCTTGTGTCTGGCCTGCGTTGCGCCGCACATCGCTTGGCCCCCCCCTAATGACCACCTGAAAGAGCTCCAAGAACCAGGGGGCCTGCATCCGAATTTCTGCACTCTTCGACGACATCAGTGCTTCACCCTTTCGACTAGGCCTGTTTCAACTCCGAACTCTTCACAAGTACTGCTAGTGCAACAGTTCTCGTCAAAACCTCCTTCGCCCTCGCGGCTCTGGCTCTGTCTTTAATTACGCCCAATTCCATGAATCTACCACTTTCGTACTTGAAACTAGGTATTGGGTTGCTGAGTTCTGCTTCCAGTTCAGGTTTATCTTCAAAATTAACTTCGTATTGCACTACGATGATCTCAGTTCCTCGATTCGGCTCACCGTCTCCATTCTAACAGACCTATTGGAAAAATATTTGCCACGAATCACTCACACGACACTACGATTTTACACGATCGAAATAATATCCCACCCGATCCTAACTATCTTCTGAGTCTCCGGTGCTTGGATCTGTTATGGATATTGCTTTAGGCGGCATGGCCGCTGCTGTTATACAGCCTCAGTCGGCCTCGAGAAATTTACCCACAAGCCTACCACCTGGGATGAGACGAGGTCCTCCTACGACCGCATTGCCTCTCCCCCCGCCTCCCCCAATCCCCGACCAATTCAACACGTCCGCCAGCAGTAGCTCCAGCTCAATGCTGTCTACAACTGCCCCCCTGTCCACCGGCCAGGTCATCGCCCTTGCTAGGGAAGCAATGAACAGTGCCTTGCAAGAAAACGAGACCCAGGCTGCTGAGGCAAGCGGTGTTAGTACTGAACTCAAGCCAGGTGTTACCATCGATCTCAGCAGAAGGAATATCCAGGCATTGCCAGATGAGGTAGTGGATATAATCAAGAATGAATTGGAGCGGTTAGTCTCGACTCTATAATTGGGCGGCATAGTAGCATGCTAATGTGTCTGGTCTTACATAGGTTGGCTCTCTCGCATAACAAGTTGTCGACTCTACCGGCCAGATTTTCGGAATGTACACATTTGCGATATCTTAACCTCAGGGCGAACCAAATCAAAGAGTTCCCTCTATCGGTAATTATCCCCCTTTCTAACTGGGTAAATGCTTGTCTCACACATGTTCTAGCTCTGCGACATCAAGTCACTTGAGATATTAGATATGGGGAGGAACAAGATTCGCATTCTACCACCCGAAATTTCGAAATTGACCTCGCTTAAGGTGTTGGCTTTGCAAAAGAACCGGATAGAGGAGCTTCCGCTTTGTTTAGCTGATATGATCTCATTGCAAATGCTGAGGCTAGCCGGAAACGATATCAGGTTTCCGCCAAAGGAGGTATTACAGGTTCAAGCTAGCAGCCCTCCGAGTGAGGGTTTCCTCGAAAAGAGCGAAATAACGGAGCTCGCTGTTACGGCGCACATCAAGAAATTTTTGAAGCAAAAAGCGCAAAGTATGAATGCAAGAGAGAAAGAGGGTGAGAATGGTGGAGATGAGCTCAGCGACGGGATAGAAACACCTCGAATGCCCATCAGAAGAGTGGTAAGCGGGCGGTTTCCCATTCGGGTGAATGGCAGCGATGTGTCAGATATGAGATCCCCAGCCATACTTCGACCACCACCTATCCCTTCTCGATCACACGCTCGAGGCCTCTCTCAGCAGAACACGGCTATCCGCAGACCTGGTGTTATGCCTCTCACCATCGGCAACCCCAATGAGAGGTTGAGGTCAAACAGCGAAACGCTGTTACAAGCACCAAGGGCAGAGCGACCATCAGACCGAAATAGGCGTATGGGCATTGTGTCTAGAAAACCGACTGAGCTCGGAACCTTGGAGGAAGGCCAGGCAAATAACAGATTCAGCCACTACCGAGGACTGAGCCACGGTTCATCCATGACGGGCCACTTAAATCCCAATGGAACTTCTACGGTCAGCCCAAACAACCCAGCGGAACCCCTGCTCCATCGCCCAAATTACGTGAGGCGTCTATCCGTCTTACCGGAACAAAGGCGAGAATCAAGGATTTTCGATCCTATTATCGAATCGGCGAAGGGTATTCTCTATGCCATCTTCCAGATCCATCCAACCATACAACTCTTTACAAGGCTCACAAATGATGGCACAACTAAACGGTCAAGCCTTGAGATTGTCTTCTACAATACTAACTTCCACATTGAGCAATTGGAACAGGAAATTCAGAAACATGAATTTGCCACGGAAAATGGCCCTTATACACCGCGTGAGAACGAGAATGTCCAAAGGGCCGTTCTAACCTTAATTAATGCTTATAGTCATATTTGTTCACTTCTTATGAACAATATGAATACCATTGTTGACAATGGGGACCCGCGTTATATCCGGACAATGATGACGTTGCTGTATCACAGCATTATGGAACTTCGTATTACCGCTAACGAGATCTCCACTGCCACAAGCTCGCCTGTGTTCAGCCAGGGATACCAGCAGGCAAGGATCCAAGATACAATCAGGATTCATTCTCAAGACAGTTCTATAACACCCACAATAGGCCGACCGAGCATAGGTAATCAACCGCGGCCTAGAGTTCTAGCTCACAACCATGGCAATCTGCGGGTAACAACAGACGTGTCAATTCCCTACATAAATGGCACTGGCCGGATGGCACAAATCACATCGGCCACACCCCGGTCAGGGGAATCGTTTGCATCCTCAAATGGGGATATGCGGTATCCCACCGACTTCACTGCAGACGAGCGATTATTTGAGAGAATATTCTTGTCGTTGCAAAAATCGTCAGATCTTGCCATGCGCATCCTCCCCGGTATCAACCAACAATTCGTCGCTTACAGACGCAATGCAGAAAACCAACGGGCTCCAGAACGTATAGTACGCTGCTGGAAGGGTCTCGTCGCCAAATGTTCCATCTCTATTGCCGACACAGAGCGCTTAAAGGACCGTTTGTCTCTTATCAAACTAAAGGAGCCTGGTGTCAGGACAGATCCCCTCTTCTGGAGTCTCTGCAAAAGTTTTATTGATTCTTGGGCTGAATTCGGGAGTAGGCTGAAGTCATCTATGGATCAAATAACGTTTCCGTTAGATATTAGGACTAGACTGCGGCCTATTCAAATCAGCATAAAAGAGACCAACCATCTTATCATGACCTCCCCATGGGCATACCTCCTCCGACACACCAGCAATATCAGCGACGCACCCACCCACTATTCGCCGAGTCACTATTCATCTAGTTCCGGGGTCAGCCAAATACAGATGCCTATGACGCCCCAAAGCGCTGCTCTTGGACCAGCTGTACAGGCAACTGTGCCATCGACACCCCAGAGCGCATCTCTTTCGAATGTGTTTCACGGGAACGTTTTCGAACGTGCCGACGCATTATTATCATCCATGGGAGCATTGGCGATGTCTCGTTCTGCGACAATGAATAGTACTTCCACGTCCCTGAACTCGTCATTTTCTTCCACTACCTCGTCACAGGAAGATCGACAGGGCTTATCAAATATGTTAAGTCCCAGTGGAGGCTCGGGCCCCCTAACTTCTTATCGGCTTAACGGTGGAAACAAGCCCGCGTTCTAGTCGAGGCGAGTCGTTTCATACCGATGATATGCTTGTCATGCTGCTCTAAGTATACTGTTCTACAGTATATGGGCACGAAACTCGGGTCCCGCATTAATTGACTCCGGTACTTAGTAGCCTGGTACAAATACGTCAATATTCTGCGCTGGATTATCCGCGAGAAAAAAAGGCTTTGGTCTAGTCTAAATCTGTTGTATAAAGGCGTCGTGTCGAAAACACGGCGCAGGGAGTATAATTCACCGTGTGTGGCGTTACGGGGAAACAGGAACACGGGGCAGGTGGTTACGATGATCTTTATCCCGGAAAAGCCCGATCGATTCGAGCAACCGGCGTTACTCAATGATGTGACCATGTGTCAAATTATAATGTCTGAATACCAATCAAAATCTGGTTACATGTGCTTTGCTTGTCTGTCTATTATGTCTATATTTGAGCATTGGTGCCTGTGCACACATGTTGAAGTGAATGAAAGGTTGAGGAAGCTGAATTCGTGTGTAATAACAAGTGTAAGTAGAGTGATTACGAAAGTATCGACCGTGGCTAGTTAGTGCTTTAAATAATGATTTGCGCTCCTTTGAGCTTGAAAGAACTCTAGGTATCACGAGTTGAGTACTGTTGGTAAACTGTTTCGCTCCATTGTGCGTGATCCTTTTACCCTTTCTATCTAACTTCCTAGCCCGGTGTAGAAAAGGGGGAAGGTGAAAGAGGCGGCGTATGAACTGCTGGTGCTAACATATAAGCAACCAACACCATACTTGTACGCCTGGTAAGCAGCTGCTTACCTAGGTACCTAACCTAAGGAATGAAACAAGCCAATGCAGGTATTTGCAACTTTAGTAATATTTAACCTGCCGTAGGGGGACCAAATAGCGAGAGAGCATGTCACCCCCTTTTCTTTTTCTTTTTTCCATATTCAACTTTACAAATCTTTGGCGTGGTTCTATAATGGGTTTCCCAGAGTTGTACCTCACATCTCACTACTGCATATTTATGTCATGAGACGGCATTTATTCAGCCGATTCTATATGCAGTATAGATTCATTATCTATCGGATATCAAACTGCGATTTCGTTCTTTTTTCTTCCTTGCATTATCTTCAAATCCTAACTCCTACCTATCACTTCAGCGTGACAAGCTCCTCTGCGCTCGTAGGATGTATCGCGATACACGAGTCGAGGTCCTTCTTCGTAGCGCCCATCTTGATGGCGACTCCGAAACCCTGCAGCATCTCGCCGGAACCGAGGCCCATGATGTGCAGGCCGACGACCTTCTGCTCGGGACCGGCGCAGATCACCTTGTACTTGGTGGGCGCCTTGTCCTCGGGCTCCATCATGGCGTAGTACATGGCTGTGAAGCTCGTCTTGTAGATGGTCAGGTTATCTCGGCCGTACTGCTCCACGGCTTGCGGCTCGGTTAGCCCGATGCTCCCGACTTCAGGGTGGGCGAACACGACCGATGGTACGTTGGAGTAGTCGATGCGCGTTGTCTTGAATTGCTCGCCGCCGTAAAGACGCTCCGAGAGTCGCCGGCCGGCTGCGATGGCGACGGGGGTTAGTTCCACTCGGCCGGACACGTCGCCTAGCGCGTAGATGTTGTCCACGGACGTGTTCTGGTACTCGTCGGTGACGATGTACCCCTTCTCGTCAAGCTTGACGCCCGCCTCCTCTAGACCGATGTTCTTGGTCATAGGAGTACGGCCAATAGCCCAGATTAAGTGGTCTACACCCTCCAGCTTACTCTCACCGTTGCTGTCCTTGTAGTGTATCGTGAGCTTACCGGTGCTAGGGTCCTTCTCTATCTTAGTCTGGGCGGACTCTTTGTGTACGTGTACGCCGAGCCGCTCATATTCGCTAGTAACGCCCTCCTGAATCATAGGATCGAAGCTGCGCAGGAAGGTCTTGTGCCGGATGAACAGATGTGTCTCAGTACCCAGGGCATTGAACATTCCTGCAAACTCGACGGCGATATACCCCGCCCCTACTAAGGCGACCTTCTTAGGTAGCACATCGATGTCAAAGAAGCCATCGCTGTCGGTGCCGTACTCGGCACCGGGAATTTCGGATGACGGCTTCGTCGGTTGGCCGCCTACAGCTATGAGGATCTTATTGGCGCGTACAGTGGTTTTCGTGCCATCGTCTAGTGTTATCTCGACCTCGTTCTTATTTAACAGCTTTGCCCACCCGTGCACATATTCAACCTTGTCGTTGGCAAGATTTCGTTCATAGATGCCGTTCAATCGCTTGATATAGGCATCTCGCTTGTGTTTGAACGTAGTAAAGTCAAATGGCCTCGTTTCTTGAACTGAGAAGCCGTAAGCTTTAGAGTCGTGAATAGCCTCGGCGAGGGCGGCGGCATTAAATGTGACCTTTTTAGGTACACAGCTGTAAACTTGATGTTAGCTTTTTTTCCCTTTTTCTTTTTTCTTTTTTCCTTTTTCCCTTATTGAAAACACGGAGGGGTTGCAGTACCCGACGTTTACACAGGTACCACCGAGGCGCATAGCTTCGACGACCATAGCTTTCGCACCGAACTTAGAGCTGGCCATGCGCGCGCAACCAAGACCCCCACTTCCACCACCAATGACCAGAAAGTCGATCTCCTTAGATATGGGAGCCATGATGTGAGAGGTAGACGAGAAGTGTCTAGAGAGTGAAGCTATTCGCGAGGTCGCCGTCCTAGATCTAGAAGCAATAGCAGACGAGGATGTTAAGGTCACAGTAGCAGCCGATATCCGACCAAATAAACCAATTGCTTGCATTGACCTGCTTACTCCAACGGGAGAAAAAGGAAAGCGAAAGGAATGGCGGGGTGGAGGGCAATGACGTCTTATAGGAGGGACCTTGCGAGATGGGAGAAGAGATGGAGAAAATGGATCAGATAATACATACGCCCATGGGGCTGGAGGCGGGACTGCGGTGAATTTCTAACGGCGAATTTCCAATCAGCAATATCCCAGATAGGAAATAAGGCAACTTACACTACAGGCTGAAGAATTACTAAGACTAAGAGAAGAATGAAGAAACTACTAAAATCTCGGAACTCGACCGGTGATCAATAAGCACCGGCTGGCCGGTTCTAGTGTAGCACATCACCTATTTTTAAGTGCGCCGCTCCACGCTACCGCGCTGGGATCTTTGACAAATCTACCTAGGTACCTATACCTAGGTAGGTACCTAGATAATATCCACTATTGAAGGTACCTAACATATAACTAGTAGGACCCACCCGCTTTGGAATCCGTCCCCCTATTCTTGTAAATTATGACCGCTACTCGAACATAAGAATACATATATCCAATGAAGATCGAGCTGGTATTCCAAATAAGGCAGTGAGTAGAATAAGCAAACGGCCCTACTACTGCATTTGGGGTCGCACGAATGTGTATAACTATGCGCTTAGCAAACGTCAATAGTATTCTTGACCGATGAGGTATTAGTATACTTTTATAATAATTCCATATCAGCTAGATCTTCGTGGATACTCTCCCCATTAGATATTCTTATGGTGTGGTGTCATTTACTGACAGCCGGAGTTTCACGTACAGATGGAGGAGTAAGATGATATTATAAATAATATAAAACTTCACGGGAAAGATCACATCTATAGGCTCTCATAATGATCTATTCAACTGCGTTAAACTTTATAGACTTTAGGAAAGCCCTTCCACCCCCCTATCGGATCAGCCTGATAGATCTTTCATGATGGGATACAAATACTCCGCATTCATTACCTAGCTACCTACCCATTACAACCTAATACTCAATATATATTGGTAATGTGATCCAATTCCGCCTCTACTCAAGAGACCTCTAATTTTTAAGTCGAATGATAACCTAGTCCAGAGGTCGCCCAACTACTAAAGTACAAAGGAATCATGAAGGTACCTAGATAAGACTCGAGATATCTGGACTGGATAGCTCAGCTTTACCTAGGTAGGTATATAACCCTCATATTCCTTTCTATGCGGATACGCGGCATGGCTATTCCATAGCAGTTATACAAGTCTACCTCCCGCCCATCCGTCTCCCCAAGGAACTTTACATCCACATTCCATCTGGGAGCGGGGTGATGATCTATAGCACGGTGGCAAGGGGTTCGTTGGCAATAATCACCACCCATGTCGAACATGATATGATATGATATGATATGATCTCACTTTACCTCCCCCGCCGGCGTATCGTCTATATATTCTCGTTGATTCCATGTGTGTTCGAAAATGTCGCAGAAGCTCGCAACTCACTCCCCGAAACACCTTGCTAAGGGCGCTTGCTTGTCCCTATAGAAAATATAGCATAGAGGACTGCTAGCGAATGAAAACTAAACTGTTCATGAACGATTTTTGACTGCGGATATTTATCTACCCAGAATATCCATTCATAGGCCATGGGTGTTGAAAGGCCGGCGAAGAAGAGATGCGTAGGAAGGGAGTGGTACTGGACGTGCGTAGGTTTAAAAAATAAACCAACAAAACAACACATTGGGACTTGGCTAACATCGCCGAGTGCAACTGCAACTATTCGCCAATTCTATCTGCCACTAATCCGTCGTGTCCTAACTGCTATAATCATCGACGGTGCTCCCAGTGCGACATTTGGAAATAATCGAATGAGCATATAATTTCGACAAAATATGCTTCATTACGACCTATGACGGCTAGGAAGCCCTTGGAATGCTAGGTTAGGGAGTCAGAGGGATTGCTAGTTAAGAGGTAGACGTATAAGAAGATTAAAGAGTTATGGTTAGGTTGACTTGAGCGTATCAGCATTAGCTAATATTGTAATTTGGAAGTCGTTTTATAAGATCGATAAGTCTTATTCCCGGGTCATATTTTTAATAATAATCATAATAAGAATAAACGAATTACAGATAACTCTAAGCTTATAATTTAACGGGAACCGTTGGTCCATGTACAGACATGATCGATCACGTGACCGCTTATATGTAAAACGTAGTCCAAATTGTGAAAACCTCACGAACAGTTAGCGTGACCTGTATTTAACAGGTTACCCATTTTTAAGAAGGATAAATCTTTCAAATTTCAAACCTATTGACCTCTCAGGCGATTTCTAGCTATACCTATTGTATCACCAATCCCTTACTCATGGCGCTGTAGCTAGTTTAAAAAAAAAGGGGACGTAGAAGTTGGTGGGCTGGTTACATTATGTGTGTGGGATAGATACCACCTGAACTATGTCATCGAAGCTAGAAGTGATCTTGCCCAAGTTCAAGAGCATACAATTGAAACAGCTTGCTTCCCTATGCGGCGAGAAGACCTCGGGTAGAAAGTCAGACCTCATTGACCGGCTCATCAGCTTGAGTCACGCGCATCCAGCTAAACGGCCCAAAACCAAAACCAAAACCAAAACCAAAGACTCGCGACTCATTTTGAGCATCGACCTGGGCATCCGCAACCTAGGCTGTAGTCTCATAACGCCCGCCGCGCCATCTAAAGTCCTCTCACCTGCTGCTCTGACTGTTGATGACTTGCGCCGACCGCCGCGTGTCCACCTTCACGCATGGCAGCGGCGAGAGCTCCTAGAGCCCTCAGTAGACGGGATCGAGGACCCCGACCGTTTTAGCCCGGCCTCCCTCGCCATCGCGACAGACCGGCTACTGCGCCATGACTTGTTACCTCTCAAACCGACGCACGTGCTCATCGAGCGGCAGCGATGGCGTAGCGGCGGCGCTGCGGCAGTCCAGGAATGGACACTCCGCGTCAACACGCTTGAGGCCATGCTACACGCGTCGTTACGTACGCTGCGGGAATTGGGGCATTGGAGCGGCGAGCTGGTGTCGGTGACACCCAACAGGGTCACGCGGTTCTGGCCTCCGCCACCGGCTGTGAGCGGGGAGACTCCGAAGACGAGAAAGAGCCGATCCTCTAAAGCGGTTGATGGGGAGACTCGAAAGGGCGCCAAATCGCAGCAGAACAGCAAGAAACATAAGATTGGCGTTCTGACGGGCTGGTTAGCGATGAAACGAGGAAGCGAGATTATCCTACCTGCAAATCGTGACACCGAGGACGCTGTTAAATGGTTTCGTTCGAAGCTAACTCGCTCTCGGAAGAAATCGAGCGATGTTGAGGACTTGATTCGTGATGCCGGACCGCGAAAGCTCGACGACTTAACAGATAGTCTCCTGCAAGGTGTGGCGTGGCTGAAGTGGGAGGAGAACAGGGCTATCCTCCTTAGAGAGGAAGGGTTAATGAGGCTCCTGGAAGAGAAGCTCTTAGACGAACTAGAAACTGACACATTGCTTAAGGACGTATAAAATAAACGCTCAATTGTATAGTACAAATATCCATCTATATTTAAATCAAGGTCAGGCAGATGATATTAATAACCCTTTTCAGGACTTCTCTCTGCTACCCAACATGCGAGTCTAACTAGTTCACCTGAGCCCATGGGAATCGGGGTATAACGCGCTTGAGACTATCCAAAACCAATCACCTCCTGGAAACAATACACATCTATTGCTCATCACCACTTCATCGGTATATCGTTTACAAAAAGATAACGCTGGTCAATCCTGTAGCCAAAAGCGCAGCGGCAGCGAAGAGGAAAGGCTTGGGCTCTGTGGCTGTGCCAGCATTGCCAGTAGGAACAGGAGTGCTACTGGATTCACTAATCAAGAACGGCAATTAGCAGATATACGGGGATAAAGATAGCACCGGATATACTCACGTAGAGCTGCCAGATTCGCTTTCTCCAGAGGTAACAGTCGCGTCACCAGTCGGGGTAGCAGAAGCAGACACGGACTTGACACCAGTGGCAGAAGCCGAAGCTGTACCGGTGCTGGAGTGAGCAGAAGAGGTCGAAGTGGGAAGTTTAGCAACGGTCACACCCTGCTCCAAGCACTTGGAGGAGTAGACCTTGTAGGCCTCGGGGAGAATATCCTTGTGGCAGTTGCTGGTCAAGTTGCCCTGCATGGCATGCTGGAGATCACCACAGACAGCCTTCAGATCGGATGGGTTGTCCTGAACACTATACACACGTACGATATAAATTAGTTATACTATCCCGTCCATAAATCTCATAACTATATATATGACTCCTAGCCAACCACAGCTTGGATCGGGACCAGAACCAACGTACCCAAGAGCAGCCAACAGACAGGCCGGGGGAAGAGCAGCGGCAACCTGGAAAAAGGCCAGAACGGCAGTGAAGATGGCGAAGAAAGCACGCATGTTGACGGATATACGGTATCGAAATCGCTCGAGGAGAACTGGAAAAAAAAGATCGGGAGGATCTAGCTCAAAAAATTCAAACTGAAACACGGATTCTAAATCGCACGCGCCGAGGTGATGGGGGGCCGAATCGATCGGGGGGGAGAGTAAGTTTATCGTAGAGATTGTCGAGCGGGTTAATGAATGACTGTAGGGAGAAATGAGTGAGGAGACTGCAGCGTAAGGAATGACTGCAAGTTTCTAATTGAAAAGACGGGGAAAAAACGAGGTATGATGGAGGTTGTTGAAGGTGAAGGAACGATCGCGCTGTAGGAAAGATTAGGTACCTACCTACCTTCTCTCCTGAATTCGACCTGTGACAAGGGGCTACGGTCCTTGTCAATTCGGGCTAAACCCCGGCAGATTCTGTGTCAAACTAAAGTGTATTGATTAGGCTTAGCGTGTAATGTTATTTTATTATTATCTCGGGTTCTTGCTGTAAATGACCTCCTTTTTTATTCATGTCATTCTTGAAAAGTATGATGAAGACGAACAACAAATAATCTCATAGCTCTACCACCACTTGCGTACTACATTAACTACTCACAGCAACGAAGACATTCTAATCAACTTTTATAGCTTCTTTTACGTCGTAATTGCTATAATATCAGAGCTTAGCTTAATTCATGTCTTGAATCTTTTTGGTTTCTATGACAGCAACCTAGGCCCTGAATCTTGATTGTGGAAGATGGCGGTGCTTCTTTCTTTCTTGATACAGGGCCAGGAATAGCTTCTAGCTCCGCAACCTGGTTTGGTCGAGCCTCCAGCTCCGCCTTATTTTTGACGTACACGGCATCCCCAACATTACTCATTCCTTGCGTGCCCTCTAGCTCCGGCTTCTGGATATAGATGCCCGCCCCGTAGCTGGTTCCCAACGTTCCCTCAAGCTCAGACCGCGTCGCCCCTACTGAAACGTCTGGTCCTGCTTCCCTGTCGTCATTGTGTGGATTATGATCATGGTGTGCACCGTTTACCGTCGTACACCGACCGTCCCGCCGCATCTGGTGGCGCTGCCGGCGTCGTGGTAAGATAAAATAGACTAGCCCGGTAAGTATGCAAACTCCTACAACACACCCTATAATAACGCCTATGGGAACGCTATTCGACAACGTGCTTGAAGAACTGTCATCATCTTCCGAAATATGGATTGGCACACTCTCGGTACTACTGGCCGTGGCCATTGTTTGGCCCATGAGGAAAACACCTCTCGCAGATGCCACCACTGTAATGGTATTTGCAGCAGCTGTGTAAAGCCGCCGCCCCGAGTCCAAGCTGAAAACCTGGGTGGCGTTGGGACCAAATATAATGCTAAACGATTGTGTTGATAAACCACAAGCGAAGGAAGAGTCGAAGGAACCCCTGGTCAACGTAGTTGAACACCATGGTGGAGTCCCGGCCCAAGGCAGATCTCTATAATAGCATAGGGGACATTAGCGTGTGATCGGAGGAGACTCCCAAGTAAATGAAGCTCTACGTACGTAGGGCAACACCAGACCCCATCAGGCGAAACCCCGCTCGCTGCCGTCGTCATACCTAAAGGGCAAATCTTCCCTGGAGAATAGGTGTATTGTGGCTCCGACTGACTATCAGAACTTGGTAGGCAATGTGTTCCATGATCATCTAGGGAGTTCTCGGCGCACCAAAAATCACCCCCTTGCCCAATGGTAGTTAGTTAGTAGTCTGAGGCATTCTTCTAGGTAAGCGAAAAGGGACAAGGAGAGATTCTAATATTACATACGGGCTTGTACGCTACACGTATTTTTGCTGCAGCTCTGTACAATGTATGAGCTACATTCAGGCGATGGCGTGAAGGTTGTAGTTAGAGGAAGGAAAGAAGGTGTTGACTCGGTTATTGTTGTCGACAAGGAGTCCGGTATTTGAGTACTAGTACTGGTAATGGTAAGGACATCAATAGACGTAGAGAGAGTGATAACTGTAAGGAACATCTGTATAACTTCGGGGGGCTCCATAGACCTAAGCGCACAGCTGAATTTCGTAGATAGTGGTATAGCTAATATGGAACGTGTAAAATATGAAGGATGTGGTATTGCATTTACCGCTAAGTGGAAGACAGTTCAATCATATAGGATAGAGGAGCAAGCTTGCCATTACAAACACGGACACCCAAGTTCGTGAACAGCATTTTCTGCCGTAGTACAGCATCGCTCCTGTTTTATGGCCCTCAGCCCAAATTCGTATAATCCTATCTACATCCAATAGCCTAAGAGCTTTGCCATAGAGCAATACACCTTGGCGAGAGCTTATGATAGGAGTATCAACGAAGCTAAAGTAATGTATACTTCGAGTTCTGTTAGTGGACCGGTCGAAATAGAGGTATGGGCGACACTCAAGCTGCTAAAGCATCCTAGTGGCGTAGATTACGACTATTGGAAGACGTAGATAATTGAATTTTAACAAACCTAGGTTGATACTGTATCGCAACACCCCTGATACTCGCCCCCTATTTCTATACAGGCTGACAAGAGGACTACCAGTCATATTGTGTTGCGAATTAAGTAGTAGGAGGCCTATTCACGGGCCATCGGAAAAAAATCAAATAAATAAGCTGCGTATACATCAGTCGTTCCGCCTTGGGTTTGTAGCATCCTGCCCCTTGCTCGTAACGTGTCATCTGGAAGAGTCAAGTAGGCAAGCCGCAGGGGATTTCCTGAAGCCGTGAGATACGCCTTGATACTTACCTCTCCTAACCCCATCTATGACATTAAGTATCAATATCCGCTCTCTTTATGCTTCATGACATGATACATTATCCGTGGAAAAGAAGCACTTTCCACCCGCGACAAACCGGTATGGTGATGTTATTAGTATAAAGTAGAGATAAACTTTTAAGAGGAATATCTACCTCACGTACGAAGAACAGCACCACGCCCCATCGGACGAGTGCACAGTAGCAACCGTTGTCATGCCCTAGGTGCATATAGTATCGAGCCCTCCCTTGGCGCTAGCCTCTGGCTTTTTATAAAAGGGTCTTCGATGATTTAGGAACGCCTAGAGGGCGAAACCTGAAATATTTCTAGATTGGGGGTTAATAAACAGATTAACTAACTACCTAACTAGGTAATCGATGATCTATACACCTGAATTTCGCTCAAATATGTAGGCCTGGCTGATATTTTGGAGAGTCCGAATATAAAAGGGGCTATGATAGGACAGGACAACAGGATAAATTATTGTCTTATGCTCACGGATACGGCTAAGTATGTAACCCAGATAATTAATATGCTGTATATTAGAAGAATATTGATTGGTTAGGCTTAGGTAAAAGAGGGTGTGGCCGGCATCCCTAGAAACAGCCAACTTCGTAGATGGTGTTTTGTAACGTAGTGCGCCTGAGTTGCTATTTTGTCATATAAGGACTATTTCATCCGCATCTAATGGCTTAGGGCCTCCCGCAAAAGAAATATTCCTAAAAGGGGGTTTAGAATAACGGGTTCTTCGTAGTAAATTGGAAGCTAAGCTAAAGTATCATATGCTTTGCTTCCGACTAGCGCATAAGTAAAACTATAGATATAGGGGACATCTTGGCGATATAAAATGTGGCTATCGGCACACAAAAAAAAGCCACAAAACAGGCCTTCTACTCTACTGTACTACAGCGCTCCTGGCCCCCTTTATTTATATAAACTCCCGTATATGTTATAGGCAACAGACAAGAAAGCCGCTGGGCGTCTATGCCTACGGATAGGGGCGGAGAATAGAGGAATAGGGGGGGTCGGGGTCATCAGGGACCCAACCGCATGCAATAGAGAAGATCTAGATAATCGCCGATAGTGATCCAAACTGGTCCGGAAGGGTTTGTATGCCGCCAAATGCGTTGTCAGTCTCAGTCTGTGTAGGACTTTGTAAGGCTTCCGTGTGTAACTATCATCGACATCTAAGAAAGTAAGTACCTACTTAATCTAATAATGCGCTATAGATGGAATATTGGTTCCACGACATATTGAGAGTTACCAATAGAGATGTATAGAACATGACATAGTGATACTACAAACCCGAATTTTGACTCACCTTATCCGCTGGGCATTTGCATCCCTCTGCTTAGGTTTACCACATACAAGATCTTTAAGCTGTACGCACTACCTGCCGACCAGGCTATTGGTAAGTATGAGCTACGGTTAGACTTGTTCCAGATCTCATTCAAGTAACTCCCCTATTGTTCATTCGAAAATTACTTTTTCATAATAGTAAATGCTCACTTCAAACCACCAAAGCTATGTCACAATGAACGAAATCAGATTAGTGATGGTCATCAAGATCTTAAATTTTATGGTTTATCTAGTATTTGAGGATGTCGCTATGGCGGTCTCGTCTCCCTTTAGCCTCATCCTCGTTGCTCAAGCGAATGCTGTAATGCCTCCGTCCGTGGTTGATCATGCAGCCGGAACCCCGTCCCAATTTTAGCCGGGACCTAGTGTACATGATTCTATCAAAAAGCAAGAAAAAACAAACCCGTTCTCGGAGAGAAGGGAAAAAGAAGTGAATAGGAAAGAAGAAGATGCTAATATGTACAGCTGAAGTAATCCCATGCCCCTAGCCTTGAGACGAAGGTGTTATGTGCTGGGTGAAGTTCGGAGCTATCTGTTTCAGTACTCTGAATTAAATCTGAGCAGCACGGCGAACGCGGCTTCGTCGGACACGGCCGATCTGGAAGGTGCTGCTGATACCGGGAGTGCACTTAGTGCCCGAGGCCATCCCTATGGCCACGCTCCACTGGCCGGAAGCGCATCGCTGGAACGAAGCACCATCTGCCGAGCAAGCCCATGCGCCCTCGTTGGTGCAAGCACCAGACTGAGCACCAGCACCGGCCCCAGCGCCACCGGTAGAGGTAGGAACCTTAGCACTGGTAGTGGGAGTACCAGCAGGGGAGGACTGTGCGGGAGGCGCTACAACAGCTGAGGAAGAAGCACCAGCTCCAGCTCCTGCGCTCGAAGAGGGAACAACTGCCGTAGACAGAGTCGAGGGAGCAGGAGCAGTGGGGGTAGGGTTGGTAGGAGTAGCTCCTCCGGAAGGAGGCTCAGTCAGGAAAACACCACCAGTACTAGAGAAAGTTAGTCTATCGATCAGAACGAGGGTCGTGATATCGAGGTAAAAATACTATATCAACGCGGGAATGAAGTACGTACATTGTGGGCAGGGCAGCAACGGAGGTAGGCTGCTCAACAGGGGCCGAAGAAGGTTCCTGAGCGGGAGCCGAGGTGGGCTGGGCGACTTCAGAGGTAGCAGCGGGAGGGCTCGCGGCAGCCGATGAGCTAGAACCAGCACCAGAGCCAGAGCCAGCGTCGGAACCAGAGCCGGAACCGCCTGAGGGAGCATCGGCACCAGTGGCGCACATGACTGCGGGACCGGACTTGGTAGACGTGTTCTCAACGTCTGGGCCGGGCTCGGGGAAGACGGTATCAACGCCTTCCTTAGTGCAGAATTCACCGTCCAGGTTCGCGGTGAACATCTGGGGGCGGCTGGAGAAGGCAGTGTCGCGCTTCATGTTCGGCATGGGAAGTTCACGCTTTGCGGCACCACCCTTGATAGTGACGATGGCGCAAGACATGTAGAATTCTCGGTTACCAGTGTTGTTGACCCAAGTCCAAGCGAAAACGACGTCATCGCCTTCAGGGGCATCGGCTGGGACGTTGAAGTCGAAAGTACCACCTGAGGCAGTGGGGCAGTTACCGATGAACGACTTGATGACGGTGAATGTGCTGCCTTTGTCGTAGGACAGGGAGAGCTGACAGCTGCCGCCGTTGTGGAAGGCACCACCCTCGACGCTCATCGAGTACTTACCACCGGGAGCGTAGGTCTTGACGGAAGCACCCTCGGGAGTACCGATCAACTTGAGGTAACCCTTGCAAGGGTATTGCTCCTTGGTGATGGGAGAAGTGATAGAGTAGTCGATATTCGGTTCCTTGGCGTTGGGGTTGCCCTTGTATGCTAATGGGGGAGGGTCCATCATGTTCATGTGAGCCGTGGCTGTACCAGCAGCCAGCGCGGCAATGAGAATAGATCGAATCTGCATCTTCGCTATTCTTGTTATTTTGGATTTTTTTATGTTTCGGCTTTTCTCGTCAAGAGAAAAGGATAATGAATGTGGTTAGCCGGTTGGCACGTGGTAGATTCCAAGATCTAATTCAAAGTTTCGTCGAAGAGAGCGTTGACAGGGTGAGTTGCCAAGTGATCTCGGTTGGTTAATAAATATGATATTGACACGTTCGATATTCCAAAGGAAGGTCGTAAACAAAGAATTGGTGAAGCTTGCGTTTTGTCTCTAGGACTTTGTTTATAAACAATGGATGACGATGGGGACCGAGAACTACCGTGCCAGATGACCGTAGAACAATGAACCGATGTAATGGAAAAATAGGAAACCACCTGGGAGTTCCTGAGCGACCAGCAAGATCGAGTTGGGTTGTTTAAAAGGAGAGTGGGGGGGGAGACGAGAAAGATCTTGTACTTCTCCGATGAGGCGGATGAGTTGTGGTGAAAAGAAATTGTGTGATGCTCGGGTGCCGACGAACATCTTTATATTCCTATTAGACTCATATTAGGAGGTGTGGCGGTTACGTGCAAGCGGCAACGTCACATCCAGAATCGACAATACACCCTGTCGTACTAGTAAGATGCGCTCCCAATGATGGCTGGCATCGCCCGGGTCGCCCGCCCTCGTTCGGCTGGCATTGATGTCTTAGTTGGAAGAACCCCTGGATCGTGAATTCGGATGGACATGGGTGCGCCCCGCCATATCCACATATTCGCCTACCTACCTGCCTACCTGTCTAGATGAGGTAGCGCAGGCCGGGAATCAACAGGCGCGCATTTATTACGGAGTAAAACGGCATCTAGGCTGCCTGTATGTATGTACACACAGCTCCCATATAGTGTACACTAGCTGACGGAGAAAGCCAAGCAGCCGCTGGGGTGGAGTGGTTATGCATCGATCTTCACGAGGCAGATCCACAGATTCTTTGAAAGAAATAAAGTAGGTGGTTATCCAATGGGTGGTCTATAGTCAACCATTCCGTCGGAACTAAACTGGAAGAGAGCAGATCTTCAAACAATGCAAAACACACATCTTTATTTCCTTCTCTCGCACTTGCCTACCTAGGGAATAAACTCCCAATGGTAGGATTTTGGATGACACCAGATGTTACGGGGGATAAGCATAAATTGGAGATAATTGGTGGTATTGTAATGGGAGGTGATGAAAGGGTGAAGATGGGTGGCTAAGAATTAAGAGCATGCGCAGTTGCTTTGCCGGTACGCCGCAGCGGTAAAAGCTGAAAGTGGGTGGTGGGGTGAACTTGGTCAAGTAACCTAGACCAATCAGCCCAATCTGGTACCTGAATTGGTGAAACGTCTAACCTAGACCAGCCAGTCAGTGGCTGCAGTGCAAGCGACGATCGACCCAAGTCAAAAGCGGGTTTCAGGGGATTTCTACATAAGCATTTTTCACCACCAGACCACTTAAACTTTGTACATATGTATGTGCAGTGACTACTTACCTACTTCGGAAGCCTAGCTCTGTCCCCCTGGCTTTCACTAGCCTCCTTAGCCACAGTCGTCAGCTTCGGTCCAGGCACAGCACCTTCACAAGCTTTTCTTGTCTGCCACCTCTAAACATTTCGATCCCTGGAAAACCCCCCTGGTTTTCCTTCGTCGCATTCAAATAGATGTACCATTATTCCTTCAACTAAACTTAGGTACATTAAACTAAACTAAACTACCTAAAACTAAACTACCCTCAACGGCAAATTCCTATAAACTACATTAGTATAGCAGAGCTAAAATAGAAGTATAATATGGATAAAACATTTACTTACTTAGGTAGGTAGGTAGTTATATAGATCGCAAACGTGGAGTTGTTATCTGACTTCAAACGCGTCCCTAATAGCAATGGATTATCTTATTATGTATATTGATTGAGAGTACACGTGTAGAATGATGAGCCGCGGCACATGGACTCAATGCTGAGATGTGCTTAATTGCTCATTAACCATTGCTTAGAAGACCCCTTAGTCCAAATTATTGCTGTTAATAAGACGTCCGTAATAAAGCCGGCTGATGGCAGGATACCTAGGTAACGTGGTCATAGGGTAGAAAAGTCCGGGAATGCTAGTACATAAAAGTCAGGGGAAAAGGTCTCCTATTGGACAAGGTGGTTAGTTGTGTAGCGTAGATCTTCAGCGATCACATCACCGCGCACACGAAAAAAAAAAAAAGGAAGAAACATCCCACTATTATCTCCTGGCATTGGAGCTTTTGCGTGCATATGTACGAAGTACCTGGGTATAGACAAGAATAGCCTGATGGACGTGACATGTCTGTTTATCCCCGGACCCAATAGTCAAAGAAACGGAAGTACATTAGGTAGGTAGGTTAGGTACCTAACACTATGTACAAAAAGATTATGAAAAAAGGGGGTCTCGTCTTCTCGGTGCTTCTTCTCGTAGGTCGCACTTACGTAGGTCCATCTTTTGAAACGTCTAAATTGGTTGACTGGCCCTCCTTCTTCTCCTAACCCCTGCACAAAAGATCTCAAACCAACTTGACTGAGGGAGCCCATGGCCACATATGATTGGTTCAAAGGTTGAAACACTGAAACATCCAAATGGGTCTTTCGCCAGCCGACCTCGTCCGGGTTCGCATTAAGCGTCATCTCCATTCCGTCCCCTCATATATAGTACCTTGACGCTATTTTCTATCCAGAAATTCCCGGGGAGGGGTGTATAGAAGTCTCCGCATACGGCAGGTCCAAAATCAGCCTTGTCCGTTTCAATGCTTTACTTATCACTGACTTGCTTCATCAGGAAAAGAAACAGAAAGCATGAGTAGGGAATGCTTTGGAAGTACGGATTACGCTAGAGCGAAACGCTCTACATAGATAGATATCAAGTAGATCTAGATCCTCTCGAAACTCATTTCACTCGCCTCCTTAAGGTACTCTTAACGAATCCTCCATTGCCACGCGCTCTTAGGTTTCAAACACATGAACGCGAAATAGCACTGCCCTTTGCCTTCGCCTCATACATATATCGTGACATTCTAACCTACTGAGGACTGAGGACTGTGGGTAGGCCGGTATCTCCGAATATCGATAAGTTGAGGTAAAATATCTCGCATACATCTGGCACCCAGAATTTATGTAAAGTCGTTTAGGCAAGGTGCTCGTCTGACATAGTAATCTCTACTTTTTGCTACCTAAGGTATCACAGCCAGAGAATATCGACAAGATGTGAATCTGGTTCATTAATTTGATTTCCATCTTACTAAACTGGTATTTCTCACAACACGTCTAGATAAGTTAACAGTACCATTGCCATATTGCTACCTATGCGGCCAACACGATCAACATATAATTAGTGTAAACACTATTTTTATTGTTATCTGCGAGATCGATACTACGATATGGCTGTCTCTCATTCGCATTCCTGAGGACTTTTCAGTAACTCGAGTTAAGCTATTGTCACTTGGGCCAGCAATCCCGCAAACAACCTCTCTCCTCATGCTTGGCTGAAGCTGGCTCTTAACAATTGGCAGTAAGTATAGCGGGCCACGACGCTAATGTAGACGCAACCGTTCTGATCAAGCCAGAGCTACAGCCAGATAAAGCTACTTGATTCCTTCCTCCTCCTCGACATGTAGAAGCTCCAGGTGCTTCACCTCATGCACCACCGACAGCCTGCTCCAACACTTCCTCATCCTGGTCGATGCCTTCCTAAGCCTGTCGTTGCTTAGGCAAATAAACGCTTGAAAGACATATCCTACGAGGCCAAGGTAACTAAGGGCCACGCCATAGAAGATGTCGACACGTGCATATTGGTTTGAGATTTAGTAGGATATGTGTAGTTAGCGACTGTCTTGTGTGACCGATCCTTGTAACAAAATATTGCCACTACGTCTTCACCCAACTGGAGGGTTCATAAGAGGTGAAGACCGGATCGAGGTCGCAATTCCGATAACGCTATATGTCCATGCAAAGGCGACGATAGAATCGACAAACACAGGTGGCCGATGCCAATGCCATGTTGAATGAAGAAATAGGTATGCGCTTGAGCGCGGCGCTGGTTAAGTTCTTAGGGAGCAGTTTTTAAAGCTCCGTTCACTTAGCTTCGTCAGGGCCTTCGGAAGATCGCCCCTGGGGCCCAGACGGAACCGTGTGGCCACCTTGAGGGGCTTGGTGTTGGCTATGACCTTGATAATTCTTGAAATTGTTACCTCCATTGCGGTGTGGGGGCCCATATTGATGCATTTGCTGTGGGCTTGTACCGAATTGTTGCGGACCAGGATTACTATATCCTCGCATAGAATTCACTACCCCTTATATGTTAGCTAGCTTCTTGCGCCGGCCGGGCTACCATATATGTCACTTACTCTGTCCTTGCTGCTGCGGCACAAAGGTTGCTGGCTGTTGATACTGCACACTGGGACTCATATTGTAGATTGGCTGTCCCTGTTGTGATCCTTGGTGGACCATCAGAGGGGCTGTAGGCCGTCCTGGGCTGGGATAGCCATTGACACCAGGCATTGGCTGGGGCGGTGTTGCGCCGGGAGGCATAAACTGTAGATGGCCGGTACCAGGGTAAGGCTGCATCTGTGGAGGACCGGCGACCATTGGCTGCGGCATAAATTGCGGCTGCATCATCATCGGAGCACCCATTGCTCCCGGCTGCTGAGGGATGTATTGTGGTGAATTGGAGAAGCTGCGGTTGAACTGATTCATCGGCGGCGCTCCGGGACCGATAAACGAGGGCATCATGTGTTGATTATAGGGCATCTGGCCTGCCGAGTTCATGTTGGGCGGGTATACGAGCGGAACCTGGCTCATTCTTGGGGATGAGTAGGACTGCGACGAGTTCGAGTGCATCATTCTATGGTCGTCTGCTCCATTGAACGGTGCATGAGGGACGGGGCCATGCTGATTACCATGCATTTGAACCGGAGGGACATGAGGCGAATGTCGTGGTGCAGTGGAGTGCGCGGAGTTCTGCATGTGTAAGGGCAGTTGATGGTGATGGGCCATCTGTGGCAGGAGATGCGGGGGGTTCGGAGTAGGCTGCGTGTTGAATGGCTGTCGTTCAAAATATTCATCAAACGTCAAGCGCATTGTCGAATCTGGCTTCTCGTCGTCAGTCGCGGAGCGCCAGATTGGCTGAGTATCGTAAGAGGGGCGAAGCCCATCGTTATCATTCCAGTTCTTGTTCTCTGGGGGCTGAATTGTCTTCACAAAGGACAATATAGCACACTTCTTAGGGTCGACTGCCTTTCTCTTCTTAGTTACAACGACTAGCACAGTATGAGCGCTGGTGGTGCTGGTCTGCGCGTCGGTTGCATGATTAATAGCCGAACGAGGGCTTGAGCCTGCGCTTGGATGTCCGCCGTTCGGGTTGAAAGCTGGCGCAAACGCATTCGGTCGAAACTCGTGACTGTTCGGATTCAACTTTGGACCTATATGACCACCGATACGACGGCCGAAGGAAGGATCGGTCGTGCTGGCAGGGCCAGTTGGAGGCAACCGGACATCCTGACCTTGTGCTTTTTGCGCTTCCAAAGTCCGAATACGTCCAGCTAAACCACCCTGGCGGCCAGTTTGTTGCATGTGCTGAGGACCCGAGCGATTCCCTTGGTAAGGGTATGCTGGGGGGATAAAGCTCTGACGATTGTTACCCTGGTGACGCGGAGCTGCTGCTGGGGCTGCACTTGGGGGGTTTGCGGATGGACGACCGGCTCTATTGTCAGCAGGCGCTTGAGAAGTTGCAGGGGCCTGGGTCTCCTTTGGAGGAGTGGCTCCCTTCTTCTCTTTTGCGGCGGCCTCTTCAGCCTTTCTTTTAGCAACTTCAGCCGCATCTCGCTTAGCCTTTTCTTGGATCTCCCGTTGCTTAGCCGGATCCTTAGCAATGATCGATATTAAATCCATAGGAACAGGAGTTGGTAGCTTGAAATTGTTGGCAAATTTCTTTAGCTCGGTTAATTTCACTTCCTTGTCGGCTTTTGCCTTGCTGCTTCGGACCTTCTCAGCATTTATACGCTGCTGGTTAGCGAATGTCTTGAACTCCTTGAGAACGTCTCGTTCGACAGTCGAAGTCGCGCTAGGGGCGACGCCCTGGCCATCTTTCAACTGGGGTGAGATAGTTCGGCTGGTGGCAGCGGATGGTCGTAGTTGAGTGGCGTTCTGGCTTGCTTGCTTGCTTTCTGCAGGCTTCTGTTGCGCCTCAACCTTAGTATCCAGTTTAGGCTCTGCAGATTTAGTAGCAGGTGACACTGCAGGCACTTCAGCCTTAGGACTAGGGCGGAGCTTGTTATCATCCTGTTTAGGGGGAGCAGATTGGTTCTTCTGTGCCTTTAGCTGCGAAGATATAATGGCTGGGTCGACTGGTGCGCCCTTCACAGTCGATGCTGCAGCTGGTGCTCGTCTTGCCGGGGGAGTATACTTATTCTCTCGGCTATTAGGCAAAGGAGGAAAATCCTGTCGTTTGACGCCGCTATACCTATTTCCGAGTTAGCCGGAATCTGGTGGGATGTATAACACGATCTGACTTACTTCTCTTCTTCGTTACCACCCACATCGTCACCTCCAGCATGATCCATAACTCTCTCTTCAGCCACATGAGCTGTGGCGGCAGCGCTTCGCTCGATCTCTCTCGCCTTCTTTTCCGCAGCAGCTACCCTCTCCTTGTACTGTGGGTGGCTTTTATCAATTGCAGTGGTGTAGATATTTTCATCATATGTAGTTTTGATACCAAATTGGCGCTCGTTAACAGCAAACTGATCCCATGGAGCATCGCCGCTAGACTTCTCCAAGCTCATGTCAAGCCCGTCGGAGTTGCTTGGTCCAACCCATGGCTGCAAGGGTCGCTCACGACCCGGACGAGACGAGGAGATAGCACTGTCGGTTCGGAAGCTGCTCTGCGAGTTAACCGTCGAGCCTATACCATTGTTAGTGCTATACGTAATAGTATATAGTTAGGAGGACATACCATTATGCTTAACATCGCCTTTACCCGAGTTCCCGCCCATGACTCTAGTATCCGACATATCCTTCTTCTGAAAGGACACGGAAGGATATTCTCTCTTGCTAATTCCGTTCGTCGGCTCGCCCGAACTTTTCTTCTGCTGCACCATTCTCAGGGAACGGACGAGAGCGGTCAAGTGCCAGCAGATACTTTCGAATTCAACACACTTGATGAAGGTAATCCAAACCCTTCCACCCTGCACCGGATAGTTAGTTAGGCAAGGAAAGGAGAGTCGAGGTAAGCAAGCGTGAGAGTATTATGGTATTATGTTTGTGGTGCAATTGGCGGAGTTAGAGGTGAATGGGAAGGTTGCGGTTCGGGAACAGCTAGCGCGGATCTGAGGGAAGGAGGTGGAGGTGACGCGAATCCAAGCCCGACGTATGACAAAGAAGCTCGACGTCGCAAGAAGGTTAAGCTAACTCACTTGCTCGAAGGAATCGAATGAAGCTTTGCTTGCCTTGCTAAGACAAACTTTGCCTGGTTGGGATTCGGGGGGAGGGGGGGGGGGGGGGGTTCGAGGTAGTTATGGCGACAGTGCTACTTCTGGTCGATATCCAGACCTTCTGTCAAGTAGCAGTTTGGCTGTAGATAAAAACGGCTGGATGTCAGCGCATTAGAAACAAGAGGGTAATAGAAAGAGCGCAAAGGTGAGAAGTGTGTCGAAATGCGGAAAAACTATGAGCAGCTTGCTGCCACGAGGGAATGATTGCGAATAAGACAAAGAGGTGAATGGTCTAGAGTGTCGAAGCAGAAAAAAAAGGTGCTTTGTTGACAAGGCCAACTGCAGAAGGGATTGGGAGACTGGAAGTAGCCGGTTAAAAAAAAAAAGTGGTCAAAGTCGCTGGCTCGTTCGCTCTTCTCATACATCAATCCAGTTCTGTTCTGTGTTCCTCACTGACAGTCTGGGCAGCACATGGCCTCGTCAAATAAAAAAAAAAGGGCAGGGCGGTGCGGTGCGGACCAGCAGCTGGCCACGGATGCCCATGCAACTCAAACTCAAACTAAAATAATAGATATAGTGCTTTGGTGCTGGGTACTGGGTTGCTGGGTTGCTAGGTTGCTGGGTAATACTTTTTTTTTGGTAGTGCGTGCTGTGCTGTGCTGTGCTGTGCTCTGCTCTGCTGTGCTGTGCTGGCCTGGGCTCGGCTGGGCCAGGTACTGCTGAGAAAGTGAGAAAGGGTCGTGTCTCACCTCGGGCTAATTGGTCAACTACTATTCTCCCTTCGGCAACCCCCAGCTCAGTGCTGTAAGATGACCTCGTCACAGGGGACGCTGCTTCTTGCTCTGGTCTAAAGAGCGACGGTTAGTCAAGTTGGAGAAGGAGTTGATGGGAAAGTGGAGGTTGTAGTGGTTAAAGGTGTCGAGGCCAACGAGTTACATAGCGTTTTCTGTGGGTACTTTAGAATACAGGGTACTAACAGATTGGCTGTTGTGGTGCGGGTCAAGGGTCGAGATGTGGGAGACTGCGAGACTGGGACCTCTTTCCTTTTGATAGGTGTAGATGGTCCAAGCGTCTTCCTCTGGCAGCGGGAAGCGATGCGAGACTTTAGTTGCGAGGCCTTATGTAATTGGATAAGTTTAGAAAGGTGGTCTGACCGGCGCAACTTGCAGGTACGATTAGTAAGGGTATCTAAAGAGAAAAAAGATGGTTTTAAGGTTTGCACTGTATAATTCTGAACAATTAGGGCGCAATTAGCACATTTCAAACCTTGCGTTTAGAGGTGCCCAACGCCCGTAAGTTAGCGAGCGTGTAAAGACAGTGCTATCATACCATATGAGGTAAGTAAGTTAGAGAAGGGGATGTTTCTGTTTTATGTCTTGCAACTATGTAAATAAGGTAAGCTTTATTACGACTTGAATGGTTATTTTTAACCAATAGGATATCTTTAGAAAGGTGAATGCAAGAAAGATGTGGAATGTCGTCGTTTAAGGTATCAAATAATTATATACATACCTACATGCAGATGCGTAGACAGTTTCCCCTCCAGCCCCTCCTAATAAGCCGCTAAGGGATACATACCTAACCTAGGTATCTATGTACCTAGAGATGGGGTCTAAGAAGTGTGAGTACCTAAGTTACACCAGTCGATAGCCCAGTCGGGGATACAATTGTACAATTTGCATGATACCTTTGTTGTAACATGCCTCGCAGACTTGAATCTAACTATGTGATTTGGCATATCGTGGTGCGATTACCTACGGTCTGCCTTCGGTGAAGTATTTTAGTACCTATCTCTGGCCAGGACCCCATACTATGAACATTACGACAAAGTCCATTCTGCCCAACATTTTAATTTAGCATTGCCCTTCTGTATCAGTTAGGAAAGGTAACATCTGAGATTACCTAAGTAGCTTTCGAAGCTACTCGAGTTGAATCATCCCTAATGAACATCGTCGTCATCAAGCACCGATCCCCAGAATGCCAAGATCAGCAGTCCAGCATGAAACATCCTCGACGGGAATTCATAGTTTACCGATAGTTCTAGGTTGGTAGGTATGCTTATTTTAGCCAGGTACATTACTCGCAAGTACACCTTGCAGCTACGGTTCGCAATTGGGCCGTAATATAATATAAGGCAACACATTGGGCGCACAAGAGCCTCTACTTCGAGGCGAAGAGTGTATATTCTGAGTGTATATTCAAATGTTTCACAGAGCCTTACTCGTAAGCAGCCAAAAAACCTTAGGACCTTAAGGGAAGAGCCATCTTATGTATGTGGGCATGACTTCTGAAACTTACCTGGTACCTATTCCATGCTTCTACATAGCCTCCCCCGAGCGCATGGTAGTTGGAGCCGAGCCGATTGGAGTTCTTAGGGTCCTTAGGGCTGTTAAGGCTCCTAGGGCTGTAGAAGGCGTGGGTGAATAACGCCCATGGGGCGAGCCAAACTAATAAGTTGTTGTAACCAAGTAAGGGTTACCCAACAGGTTGCTCCAGGTCGAGAGATGTATTCATCATTAACCTAACCTAGGTACATGTGTGACTAGGAGGTAGGCACCCAACTGAATAATTCAAAAGTCCTGTATTTGAGTATTTATTATAGTTGTTGGTCATAATGTCCCTACTCACTGATCATTCGTCGTTTACCTTAAGTACCTTATCCAATCTAATAGCTTTTATTTTTTTTTTTAAATTTCTTTTTACGACGTGAAGATAAAGTTGGGTTTGGAAAAGATAGCCTCCCAAGAGAACCCCAGTCAGATCGACAGCGCTAGATGACCCCGAATTCCGAACAATCTCGTTCTCTTTAGCATCTTTAGGTTAGCTCCACGATAATCTGACTCACTATTGGTCTTTTGGAAAGCAACATCTTTCACTACCTAGTTACCTAAAACACATCTCTTCGTTTGCCGCAGAAATTGGTCAGACTGCGCCCCGCGGGAACGAACCAGCAAGTGCCGAGGCTTTTCTAGCAAAGATTAGACATAGAAGTTCATAGTGAGGGGCATAGCCAGAGGATTCATGAGGCTCAGATCCTGTTGCCACTCTGACAGTAGCCCATTGTAACCCTAGGGCTATCCTATACTGGGGGCTAAACCTAAAGACTTTTTTTTTAAAAAAAAAAAAAGTTGTAAGTGAAATCTGCGCCTCGTTTGAAACGTTCCGCAGTGATAAGTCTGTTATATGTTACTGGCCGAGCGGTCGTTTGATAGGGGTCCCTGAGGTCTATTATTGGGAACGTGACCTAGGTTAGTCAGTTTGCTACTACGTCGGGTATGTAGTCTCACCTCATCGCTCGAGATAATCCATAGGGCCCCGTTGGTATTCACCTACAAGAGACGGAGAATAGGATAATATATCTGCAAAGCTAAGCCCCCCACCCTGATATAATGCCTCCATGCTGTGGGAGTTCCCATCTAATCGTAGTCACATCGAACCTAGTTCAACCGGATGAGGTCATGTCTCGCCCGCAACGATGAACCTCGCCAATCTTCACACCTGAAACGAGGGATACGTGAGATACCATGCTAAGTGGTACAGGATGCTCTTTTTTTGGTCAATACGAGCCGCTGGTGGTTACGGGTTTGTGTGATGGTTGCACACGATAATTCCGAGTTACCTATGGTATTAAGATAACGCAAGACAAAAACATATGTGCTATTAACATCTAAGAGGGGATCTAGACCTGATAAATTACATGCCCTTAAATACGCCAGACTCCGATCTAGTATAGGTTGGTAGGTCTGAATGGTATGGCGTTTAGCTTGAGAACCTATTCTTGAAGAACCAATACGAATTAATGAGCCCCCAGGCTAAAGGATGAAAGGCTGCCGGCGTCTTTGCTTTAGCGTGCTCTACCATCACTTTGGGTACAACATCCCTCATATTTCCCTCGCTGAAGAACCACAACTTCGTAACCTCATCCGTCTGTCGTTGGTATATTTTCATGCGTTTGAACATATTCTCCTCGGCCGTTTGTATCCCCTTATCGACCTCGTCTAGCCCGCCGCCCGCCTGGACTACCTTAACGATTGCAGCGGCGAGTTTTCGCGCATCGTCGAACGCAGCGTTTACCCCTTCGCCAGCGAACGGAGCCATCAAATGTGCGGCGTCGCCAATGAATGTTACGCCGCGGCGGTGTTCCCAGCGCCAACCAACCGGAAGCATGTATAGATTCTTCGCTTCGCATATGCCCTCTTGGACCTTTTCGATCGCTTCCCGTAGCTGTGGGCTCCAGTCGTGCATTTCCTCGAGGATTGCTTCCTTAACTTGATCGACATTATGAGGGTTATATCCACAAGTCTGCGTCCAATTTTCGGGACGACGCGAATACCAGGCGACACTCAGGCTACCATTGCCGAGCTGCTGTACGCCCAACCTCTTCCCATTCGAGCTAGCAAACAAGCTCCCGCGATTGACAACTTTATAGAGATCTGGGGCGGTGTTTGCCGCATCTGGTATCCGGAGACCATGGCATCCAACCCCAGTATAGTGTGGTTTCACTATCGGTGAGATGTAACTTCGGACCTTACTCCAGCCTCCCTCACACCCAATTATGAGATCGGAACCGGTCACTGTTGTATGTTCGAAGACCAAAGCGTTCCCCTCTTCGACACGTCGTAGACGATGACCCCATTTGATACTTCCTACCGGGAGCGATTCCGCTAAGATCCGGCGTAGCTCAGCACGGTCAATTTCAGGCCGCTCACTAAGCTTATTACCAGGACCAAACTGGATACACGGCTTAAGCTCCTTGTCAGCCATCATCATGTAGTCGCCGTCGAATCGGCCGTGTTTCAAGAACTCGTCCCATAATTGAGCATCCTTCATTGCCGCAAGCCCTGTTCCGGGATGTAGATCTAATGAGCCTCCTTGAGAGCGATAATCCGGACTCTCATCGCTTTCATAAACCGTAAAAGGGATTTTGGATAATGATAAAATCCGTCCAAGCATACACCCGGCTGGACCAGCTCCAATGATGGAGATGTTCAGGGGGGACATCGTTCCGTCTATATGTACTTAGGTGTAGGTTGAAATTGAATGTATGATATTGATGTCTAAACCAATGATGTTGCCTTTATATTAGTCTGTAGTAATATAACTTGGGTGAAGTGGTTTTTGGTTTGGGCTTGGGAGTCTTCCTTAGAGTTGAGGATGCTTACCCAAGATATAACAATTTATTAATCAATAGGCTATAGCACAAGCAAGTAAGTATATGGTGAGGGGTTTAATCCTATAGCTATTCAAAAGAAGCAATGCTGACGTGTCTTGTATAAGTATTAACTGTTTCTAGTCGTATCCTGCGGTTTCAACCCGTAAGGCGGGGCTCGCTGTTCGCTGTTCGCTGCTCGGAGGGTAGTAATTGTTGTTTAAATCCCGAAGAGAGTAATCTATTTTTCTAGAATACCTGGTAGGCCTGTGAAATATGTAGGAAGTTTCGTATTTCACAACTGTATACATGGAGCCTCAATTCAATGGAGGGTTATACATATCGGTAGTTGCTTAGGTACCTAGGTAGGTAGGTAGGTACTGTATGTACATCCGGGTAAGTCGATATAAGGCGCAGGAGATATTCAGCTCTGCCACATCGTATGTAGCTGAACTCATATTTAAAGCACCTGCTTACTTTAGGCAATCATTGGTTCTTTTTAAGTCACGTAGCTGTGGAAATCAAATGAGTTACCAATCTCAGCTTTTAAGACGTACCTAGGTATGTAATGAATGGTTGTCAAATATACCACATATACCCAAGTCACTCTGGGTTAGGTACTTCATTAGGTAGCAACTTGGTTGCTTAGCTTTAATATTCTAGACAACAACATAGTTAGTCAACTACCTACATAGGCTTTGACAAACAATAAGAAATACTGTCATTGTACGTAGGTAGGTAGGTACTTGGGTGACTATTACTTAAATTAGAAGTCATGCGAAGAGGAAAGGAAAAAGAAAATATGGATACATTCACATAGGTACCTAACCTAGGTAACTAAGACCATTAACCCCGGGCCCACTTAACACCCACCTTGGTTATAGTGTGACACCTTGCCAAAATAGGGTTAGCGTTGGTCGGGCTTCCTCGATCTTTTCGACGTCGCGCCTCACGCGGGCATCAGTCATCCACAACTTGACCTCGGACTATGACTTGCTCGACAACTTTCCATCGCAACCGTTCCACATACGCCAATTTCGATCATCCTATTCCTCTTAGCGTAACTTACTATAGCTTCTCATTTTAGCTCACGGCCTTCGATTATCCTTTTCGGCGAATGCTAGTATTCCGTGCTTGCTTCTCGAGATATTGGCATAGAGTGGACGATCGGGACGTAATCCTAAACCGATAAGGAATAAAGAGGGGGAAAGGTATATAGAGAATTGGGAAGTTGAGGAGAGTTAGGCTCTGGAATTAAAGTCAAGATGCAGGCTCCTCCTGCTTCTCAAAGATCGATACAACGACGGTCACCCGGGCCCGACAGTATTTCCAATGCTCCTATGCGCCCAATGTCGCCAGCCGGTATGCAACCGCGCTCGTCAACGGCTTCGAATAGATCAGCTGCGAGTAGTTCCTCTAGACGTAATGTAAGTTGACACTGTTAGAAATGCGCAACCGGTGTGATTATCGGTTGCTAGGCGGGGGAAGGCGGTGTTCTAATATTTCAATGTTCTGCCTCATTCTTGTTTGCCTTTTAACCCATCCACTTTTCTTCTTCCTTTCTTCCTTTCTTTCCTTCTTCCCTTCTTGTTATTCTTGTTATTCTTCTCTCTTTTTACTTTTCACGGCATGTCTGTTATTCCCGAGTTAAGATGTTAACCGTATGGGTGTATTGGCAGCAATCTAATGGATCGTCTATGCCACTGTCACAAATAGAAAAGAGCGTCACGCATCTGCTTGTTGCGACAAAACAACTCCTCGAAACGTTAACGCAATGGTCGCGCGGCCAGGCTACTGATACTCAGGTCTCCGACGTCTACGTTAGATTGGGCTATGAGTTTAATATGGCCTGTCGCGCATTCACTGCAATTAACGTTGACACATCCGACCTAGGGAACGTCCCAGAAAACCTAAGACATATATTGGAGGCTACTTTAAGCCAGGAAGCCAACACAGAGAGCCTCGAAAAGTATCTGCCGCGAATACGAGACATCATTATCCATCTCTTACACGGCCTGAAGAGAAAACAGCAGAAACTGCGACAGAAGCAGAATCGAGATAAAGACGGGACTACTTCGCCTGAATCAACCAGCATTGCTAGCCGTACCATGAGTAGTAGCACGATCGGAAGCAACAACACTGGCCTCACAAGCCTTTTGAACGAAGGCCTTGAGAACGGATATACTACCCCGCAACAGAACGAAAGAATGGCACTATCACAGCAGAGCGAAGGCCCCCCAGCTGTCGGCCAGTCTCCCAATCGACGAACGCTGCAGCGAGACCAGTCTAACACTTCTTTCAACTCCGAGCAGTCATCGCTGTCGAGTAACACCATGCAGAACATACCTGTACTTCCGCCGTATCCTGGAGACGAGACTACGATACCTACAGGACCTGCAGGGGGTGTAGATATTGACTCATTTCCACCACCCCCTCCGCCGCCTCCAAAGTCGCAACAGAGCGCGTTTGCCGCTCTACAGAGAGGGGGGGATTTGGAAAGAAGGGCGTCACGAAGATACTCCGCTTATCAGATATCCAAACATCTAGGAGCACCAACCAATGGCGTGCCTATGCTACCTTCTCAGAATACCCCGATACCAAATCGTGGACGTGGGGAAATAAGAGAATCTATGCGAGCAGTCCAAGTTCGAGAGTCTCTACGACATAGTCGAAACGCGTCTAATCAATCCAAGAACGCGTACGAAGCGTCTTCACCGGTTCGAATACCCAGTAAGGTTAGCGAGGAAGGCTCGAAACTTGATCTACCACCCCCTCAATCTGAAAGTCCGCCGGCTCAGTCACCAGACGAGAAGTATAGACCTAGTGCTACTATATCTGGACCTCTAGATGACGCCTTTCCAATGGTGGGGACCCCGGGCTCGCCCGAGAAGCCAAAGCCAAGGGTAGACACGACTCTAGAATCCAAACCACGACCTCAGACCCCTCCGGAAAAGCAGCGCAAGCAATCCATACAAGAGCAATCACCTCCGCTAGACAAAGAACTTACCTTGTTTTTACAATACAAGTCCAAAGTGAAGAAGTTTGTGCTCCCGGAGGGCTATACAGGCTTGACAATTGGGCGCCTGCAACTTGCTTTCATCGAGAAGTTTTCCTGGAACACCGCCCTGAACGGAAGTGATCTCCCAGAGATCTATATCCAAGATCCCATCTCTGGGGTGCGACACGAGCTTGAAGACCTGTCTGACATCAAAGACCGTACAGTTCTTGCGCTCAATGTCGAACCCCTTGACGAAGTCAAGAAGCACTTCGACGAGGGTTTTGGGACCTTAAAGAAAGTAGTAGATGAGATGAAGCAGAACGTCACTGATCAGGGATCTGCCTTACAAAGAGTATCGGATAGGCAATTGGAGACGGCCAAGGAGATGGCTCGTATGGCATCGGCGCCACCGGCTGTCATGGATGGTATTAAGGCTAGTGGAGTTGGCGCTGGCGCCGGCGCTAAACTCAATCCTAGCCAACTTAGGGAGTTGCAGACTCTACGGCGGGATCTAGCCGTCTTACGACAGACGTACTCGAACTTCCAGACAGAGATACAGAGTTCTATGTCTTCTCTACGAAACAAAGCAGCCAATGTCAAGGTTGCGGCTGCCAAGGCTTCAGTACCTGAGGAAGGTGGCTCCGGATATACCTATGTGACGAAAGGTCGTAAGCAGCTTAATTCGGACTCAGACCGCCTCGTTACCAAGGTGGACGATCTTCAAGACTTAGTGGAGGACTTGCGCAAGGACGTCGTTAATCGCGGCGTGAGACCCTTGCCACGTCAGCTGGAGAGTGTATCCAAGGATATCCAAGTCTTGACCAAAGAGCTCAAGAAGGTTCAAGAGTACATGAAGCGAGAGAAGCCCGTCTGGACCAAGATTTGGGAGAAAGAACTGGAAGAAGTTTGCCAGGGCCGTGACGAGCTTAAGGTTATGGAAGACCTAATGATTGACTTACAAGATGATATCGAAAAGGCCTCTGAGACCTTTGCGTTGGTTGAGCAAGCCACTAAGGAGCAGATGAAGGATAATACGCCGACGTCGCGGCAGTTCTCGAAGGGCTTGCACCATCTTGGGAACAGCTCTGACCCGAACGCTGCAAAGGAGGGCGTACTAGGCGAGGTCAGAGCTTTGCAGCCGAACCACGAAGACAGGCTAGAGGCCATAGAACGTGCGGAGAAGCTACGACAGAAGGAGTTAGAGACCCGCCAGGGAAATCCCCTGATGAAGGAGTTGACCAGGTTCGTCGAGGATGGGAAGCTAAAGAAGAGCGGGGGATTTGAAGAGGTTGAACGAGCGAGGAAGGCCAAGGATGATCGAATACGACGGGAGGTTTGGGAACGAATGAACGGCATAATACCCGAGGACTCGGTCGGGGAGAATGGGGAGGAAGGGGAAGGGGAGGAGGAGGAGGAAGAGGAAGAGGAGGAAGAGGACGGCGAGGAGGATGGTGAGGAGGACGGCGAGGACGGCGAGGATGGCGAGGGTGGGGAAGAGGACAGGGAGGACGGAGAAGAGGAAAATGACGTGGAGGCAGAAACGGAGGCGGAGGTAGAGACAGAGACGGAGGCGGAGGCGGAGGCAGGAAGTCCCGCTAAGACGTCGCACGCTGATGATATAAGGCTATAAGCCTAGTCATAAGATGTGTATCTTAGCACTCCCTCTTGTTTCTAGTCATGACTGGCGTTATTCGCGCATAGGTCGGACGGCTTTGACTTGGTCGCCCGAACCTTACTTTTGCCTCGACAGCTTATTTATAGCTTTGCCCTTTGCGTTTTAGTATGACCCGGGGTGTTAATCTTAGTATTAAGAGACAAACGATGATTTTTTCAGTTATTGACTATTGGCCAAGGAAATATTTATTGTACATGCGGGTAATAGCTTAAGGTATAGTCAACCCTTTTTTAAGTCCTACTTTGAGCTGGAAATGGTATCCAGGTACTCATACCCGTAACTCTAATCTTGGAACTTGCACATTGGTTGATAGAATAGCTCTTTATGATGGAATTAATTAAGTATAATCCTACCTACCTAGGCACTTGGAGTCACGGTTCCTCGCGCCCCAACGTAATTGTATTCTGCTTCTCGCTTACTACATATTCTTGTATATTGTTACGGTGCCAGCAACTCGCCTACTCAGTTATTATATCTCCTGAGATATGCTCTGACAAGAATGCTGAACTTCTCAAACGACTTGATGGCGCAAATCACACTTTAGCCAGTAGGTACCCCTAAATCCATTCGCACCCCATGCCGGAATACTTATACATCCAAATATGGCTTCTTCTCCTACATTAGCTCTCTTATAAACATAGCATCAAGACCGAGACAACAACAAGGAGAGACATCGTTCGAATGCTACCCCGGCCAAGTGCCTCTTCAGCAGCATTTTCGTCACCACCCTTCGCCCCATCCGTCCCCCTCGTCCCATCTGCCACACCACCACCACCACCACCACCACCGCTCCCTCCCGTCGTCGTCGTCGTCGTCGCACCATCCTTCGCAAAGGCCGGGTCAAGAGGCCGAGGCCCATCCACGGCGACCCTACTCCCCCGCACGCAGTACTTCCCAGGGTCGGTCCACGACGCGGCGACGGCGTACTCCCACACCGGCTCGGGATTCGATATCATGTCCGGCGTGTAGAAGAAGCGGCAGTTCGCCGGCTCGTACAGGAACTGCAGCGGCGTCTTGGAGTCGGAAGGCGCGAAGTTGTTCTTGAAGTTGACGCCCCCGGGACTGTTGGGGTCGGCCGCTCGCCGCACGGCGTACGCCTCGGCGAGGACGCTGAGATCGCTCTTCTGGGGTTGCCCTTGGCTTTGCCCGCCGGCTAGGCTGAGGGCTACGAAGGCCGCTTGGGCGATGTCGCTCATCCCAAGACTTTGGCCTCCCTGGTTAGGTAGGTAGGTTGGTTGTTAGTTCATTTTAATACAAGTTTGCATTTATCAGGCAGGTTGGGTCCCTGTGGAATGGGATGGGGAGTTGACTTACCTCGACGCCGCCTAGAGATTGCATTTGCGTGTTTTGTGGACGTCCTCCCACCGAGACGGTCTTTACGCGCTCTTGGAAGAGCATGAGATAGGAGAACGTTGTGCATGTCGAGCTGCACGCCCCGTCCGTAAGCAACACGATGTTCTCCGGTTTAAAGGGGCTGGGAGGGAAAGTCGCTTGGCCTGCATTTCCATTTCCGCTCTCCGCAAGCACACTGTAAGGCTCCCCGATGTATTCTGTAAATCTGTCGTTCTGCAGAGTAACCGGCGACATGATATCCTCAACGGTCTTAAACTTGTCCCCTTGAGGTTCCGCCACGCCCGTGGGCGAGATGTTATTGAAAAATGCCCCGAATGCTTGTGAAGCGTCTTTCTTATCCTGCGGGGACAGAGATGAGAAGATTTGGGATATGTCAACCAGGCTGTCTGCGAGACGCATGTTGTTAGCGGTGAATTTGTCAACGCCGGGGAAAAGCTTAGAACGAGTTAGCAATGGTTGTATCAAAATGGCCGTTGTGGGTAGATTTTGAGAATCATCAACGAACCTGTGCGAAGAGGGCAAATCCAGCTGCTATCAAGCCGCCACCATTAGAAGTAAGATCTATTACCAGCCGCTGCTTCTTGGTACTTCGGCATTGGGCAAGGAAGTCTTGTACCGCATTTTGAAAAGAAGTTAAATAATTATTGTCCTCTTCTTCAAAAGCTGTTATCGCTAACACTGCTACATCCTCAACTCCTACTCCGCCGAGGAAAAACCCCGTCATGGTGTTTTCTGGGGTTTGCGCTATAAGAGTCGAGTTGATAGATGGCGGTAGAGCACGCGGGCTCGCGCTACGCTTGGATTTTGAAGGCGTAACCGCAGCTTGGTTCGGCGATCTGGAAGGTGGTTTTGGGGTGCAGAATCTATTGTAGTAATCGTCCCCTGTAGTGATACCAGAGAAAACTGCCCCTTGGTTGAGTATCGCTACTGTATCGCCGAATTCAGACTTCCCATTTTCGTAGGTAAGTGTCAGTCTGGGTCCCAAGTATATTTGACTTGTCCCCCAAGGACTCTTTGCGGTTGGATTGGCATAGGTTGGGAATTGGCTATTCCATTGTGCATCGCTATCTTGGAAATTACCGAATCGCGAGCCTAGGTCTACTATAAAGCTGGCGGCATTTTGGCCATTGATCTGAGCAATTGGGACGGCTGAGCCCAGTCTCAGAGCGGCTAGACGATGTGATATGAGAAAAGGATACCATGAAGCAAAGACATCCAGAACTAATAGATTAGACTTACAAAATCGATATAGTTTCGGTAGGGAAACGCCGTCGATTGACACCGAGACGATGTCTTGGGCTAATCTATTTTCAAAGGTGAAGGCCTTAAAGACATCAGGCATATAGAAGAAATGGCCATCGTGTGCTACAGATATCGTCTGCACAATTGCGACCTGAAAGTCATACTCACTCTCGTAACCCCCTTGTTTAGCTGTCTCGAGTATCTTATCTAAACTCCCCTGTATATCAACTGCAGGAAATCCATAAGACTTTGGGGGATTCTTCAGCCAAGCGAGGGTAGACTGCCATTCCACGAAGGCTTTGAGACTTTGAATAAGCTGCTGTGCTGGTTGGATCCGGTTCGGTACTGAGCGAAGACACTCATATGCAAAAGACGCTGAGAAGGTTGTCGCCCCTAGAAGAATGTTAGGTAACATACCATGAGCTACTGCGAAGTTCAAAAATACACATACCTGAAGATGATATACGTGCACATGCTCTTGGGTTCACTCTAGTTGTTGCTGATGGTGCTGCTTGAGGAGATGCGAATACTGATACTCCTATAACTGCGGCGAACAAAAGAAACTTGTGCATTTTGGCAAGGGTCTGAATAGATCAACTACCCGAAAGACCTTTAAAATAGTACCGATTTGGTCTATTATCGAAGGAGAACAGATAACGAGAGTAGCAACCATTATTAAATGCAGCATAATCTACCTTACCTAAATCAATTCTAGTCGCTATTATATACAACCTATAATTCGTAGGGCTGGGTATCCGATCCCCAAGATATTCCTATAGTAAACATTTCCTCCGGTAGATATGATAAACACACCGTGAAACACCTTGGACTTTAGACTAGGGCTGAGTGGTTTAGTATACGCATCTTAACTTCATGACTTCACGCTTCTGGATCCCATCGGCAGGATTTTCAGCCTCCTGTCCGCGCCACAGCCTGTAACGGCCGAGGACCCTGCATGTTTTGTGTTATTCGTAGAATGTCACCATGTACAGCCTTATATCCCCCATAAGTCTAGACCATCAAGCTTCGATGTAGCATTCGAAAGATTACCTTGATACTAAAAGGCAGATCCTGATAGGGCTATTTCGAACCCCTGTTTCTTTTCTCTCGAATACCTAAGAATAGAGAGTGATGTGGTTAGCCTACATAGAACAAACATTGCCAAGGCTTTGGAGATGAGTTGCAAGTAGCTAAAACCTGCCAAGAAATATTCATGATCTGATAAAAGGGAAATTTTAAAACCAACAACTTATCTTAGGAACTTTACTAGGTACGGTTATTTTTATTTACGCCTGTAGGTGTATAGCGAGTAGTTAATATGCCGCCGTTAGATATACTAGCGCCAGCAAAATTCTTTGCTTTATTATTATTGGTCTGGATGGAGTTCGAGAGCTGCATGGAAGAAAAGAAATTGTAATATTCCTTGGCTTTATTATCGTATCCTATAGATTTTGGTGGCATTAGAAGATATTTCTAATTTAACTTAGGAAGCGATATGTAAAATTGAGGGTTGTACCTACTATCGAGACTAAAGTATACTTTGCTAATACCATCTCAACCCGTCACGGGGGCTGTGGAGAGATTTTGAAAGTAAATGGAGACCGGATGTGTATAATCCCCGGTGGGGGTGTAATCGTGTTATTTCTGGGATGGGGAATAGGAGAACTGGAAGAGTTGCTCGTAGCTTGGGTGTCTAATTAACACCCCTCGACGGCGACAAGTTGTTCATGTTATATAAGATATGATGAAAATCACGAAGGCATCAAGACAGCATCTGCTTTTACGTAGTTTTTATTGTTTACTACTGCATAGCGAACCAGTTGTCCATATACATGGCCCGTCTGGAGCGCTAGACGCTCGTGCGTTTTGCACTTTGGCGAGGTGAAGTGCAACTTATGGGTATACCTATTTCCATCATTTCGTAACTCATGTCCTAAGCCTATAATTCCAAACAAAACATCCAGCCCATAACTATTTAGTGGTTGGTCATCTTGTCCATCTTGTCGATGCCGTACTTGATCCGTCGGTCGACGTTCTTGGCTACCCTTTCTAGGGGCAGTCGGTTGTCGATCCTTTTGACGGTCTTCTCGAGGCGGGGTTCTACGCGCTGGGCGATTCTTTGGGCGGGAGAGGCAAAGTATGAGATGTTACGTTCCCATCGGGGCGCCCATCGGGCTGTCTGGGATGCTAGGCGTTCTTCGGCGCCGGGGAGCATGAAGTAGAATGGGGCAAACCCTGCAACGCCAGCTACGCCGAACGTGGCGAGCTCAGTTCCGCTGGCTCTGGGGATACGGACGGGCATTTTGTATTATTTTGGCGATGATTTTATGATGGATGATGACGATGATGGTTGAAATACTTTTAGGTCTTAATGACGTGGCTTAAGATAGTCGTAGAGAGTAAAAGGGAATGAGAGGATAGCTGTAGTTGCTTCAGGTTAAATTTCCTAGGTTAGGTAACTAGGTTGTATAAGTAGATGGTTTGGAGATGAGGTAGGTATGAATTCTTCTTGCGATGCACCTAGATCGAAGTTGGGTCTTGTTCAAAAGATGCAGGCAAGAAGGAACTCTGTGTAATTCCTCAAGGGTTTATATCTCGAGGGGGTCGCTTCGCTTTTAAAGGGGGGGAACGAGGGAGGGAAAATCGTAGGTAGGCTGATACAAGCTTGGCCCCCCCTGGATTGCCCCATCCTGGCCTGATGGTTGCTTTGTCTGGGGAAAGACGACAGTGAGGAAGAAGCGGGGTAAACCAATAGTAACAGACCATAATGTTTGCGTCAACCTTTCAAGGGCCAATCATCCAGGGCTTACTCTAAGATTATACTCTGGGATTAGGTTTAGATGGTACATAACCGTACAGAAGCCTCGACGTGCCATAGGCCAGACCCTAGGTACAGAATGACGCCGCCCTCTGATTGCGTACCACATAGTTTACCCATGTAAAGTATCCCATTACGTTCGTATGTGCATAGTTGTACGAGAGCTGAGATTAAATTGATACATGATTTGCGAACCGGGGAGGTATGAGGTGTGGGAGTTGGGGTATTATTCCCATTACCACGCCACACTTACACGGACGGGCAGCCCAGTAAAGCATGTCGATCAAGCGACCCGTTGATGTCACTCGACTATAACTATTTCCAGGGTTCTATTCGCTGCTATTTTGCTTTTTGACATCATCTGTTAGAGCCTCATATTTTATGAACATTTGTTGGTTTTTGTTTCCATTTAAATTCCCAGGGGGACTAATACATTGATAATGATGATAACAATAATAATGATAGGAATCTTCTCACGTGCGACGTCTAAAGCAAAGTGGGCTCAGGGGCCCTTCCCCAGACGCTAAACGGCCGCTTGCCCCGCTTCCCCAGAGTGGATCTACGCTACTGCCACGACTGCCTTCGATGCTAAACGCTGCTAAAAGAGCTGGTGGATTGCCATAAGACCCACACCGCTCTTACTAATACATATACCTAAGCCAATGCTGTCTTTGCTCCAAAGGATCCAACGTAAACCGTGTTTTGGTTAACACTGTATTTCATATCATAAGCCACCCACTTGTCTGGTCGCCCTACATATGTATGTACATGGTAAATAATTGCAGCAGTTTATGCTTAAGAAATCATGTCTAGAGAAATCATGCTCTGGTCAGACGATACTATAAAGTTTCATGTCAAACTGGCGTCGAACCATTTGAGACTCGCACAGAGCATCGTTTGTTGTCGTATGATTAATGGGCAATTATCTTGCTACCACGCTCGACTGCTTTGATCATCTATGGCCCATCCAGGTTCGGGGCTCAGATCTCGGAAGCAAGGACATTTGGTCCGTCGACTAGGTACCTACATATGGTTCACTCCGCCCTCCTAGGCCATAAGTCCACTTCACAAGCAGCATGGAATTCATCCGCCGGTATCTTTTCCTTTTTTACTTGGGGGATCGGTTACACAGTCCGATGACCTATGGACATAACATAAAGCATAATTCGGCCCAGTAGTGGGGAGAATAATTGCATTTTTGTGCAAAGGGTTAACAAATCTAACTCCTTTGTCTAGGTGTCTCAATAGTCCTAGGACAGACCTTTTAAGAAGCAAACTTGAAAGAGCACTGCGAGAGCTGAGAGAGTACATCAGCATGCGAAAGAGCCGAGAGGATCTACTCCGAGTAATTAGAACTGGGAGGCGATTGCCCCAATCGACGCGGCGGCATAGTATTTTACGTCACAGCGTGTCCCGAATCCTACCTACTTTATTAGTAAGGCCCCCTATCACTAAGTAGCGAAGAGTAATATTAGGTACCTACAGTATCTACTATTCTACTATTTAAGAATACTTCTGGGTTTACACCATTTTTCTTCTTTTTATTATTCACTTCATTATTATGAATAAATACAAGCTCGATACCCGAGAAGGTGTCTCTGATAGGCCAGTATTTGGTCACCAAGCCCAGTTAGCTACGCGACTTTTCTATGCTACGCGCCACTCCAAGCTCTTCCACTGAGATATTGACTCAATCTAAATGCGCCCTCCTCCTTCGTCTTATCTCGGATCGCTTGGTAGACGCGAAACCATTCCAGCGCAGAATGGTTTTGGATTTGGAATGGGAAGTGTTTGCTCATTGACCGACTGCTATTTACATATTCCCACCACGATGGGTAGAAGCCTCCCAACTTCCAGTTGATAAGCCCGACGAAGTTGCCGTCTTTAACCATAATATTTTCTTCGTGCACATCGGAATGACTAAAGGAAAATGGTAGGCCAGATGGCATTTTAGCCATGAATGCGTCGAGGTTTGGTTTATCAATTCGATGTGCGATAGAGAGCGTCAAATTAGAAATAAGATCAATATCCGTCGCGCAGACCGAGTAGTCTCCAGACGATGGGTCTGTTAATGGCTTGAATAAACGCGGGTCATTGACCACTCGTCCGTCAAGCCTTGCGGTATGTAGAAGAGTGATAGTCTTGAGATCAAGAAGGTACTGACCTACCTGTTGGCCGATGCGAGCGAGGTCTTGCTGCGTTAACCTTGGGAACGCATTATTAAGCGATTCACCCTCGACGCGACGCTCTATGGTAAAGTATCTATCACCCTCTATCCAACATAGTTCCGTCTTAGGGATCGGTGGTATGCCCTGCCTTTTTTTGAGTCTGCTCCTGACGAAGTCAGTATTTTGAATCTCGATTCCACAGCCTGGGTAGGACGGTCGATGCTTTAGGATGTAACTAGCTCCGAGCGCCCAGATACCGCAGTCACCCGGTTTCTGGATGAGGAGTTGGCAGCCGGGCTGAGACTGGCTAGTCTTAATTTCCGTTGGAGGTGTGTATGCGACATGATTTGGCATCCTGGCTGGTTGGTAGAGAAATGTATCTCTAGGATGATAAATAGGTAGGTAACAAAGATTGATATCGTAGAAGTGTCTGTTTCGATACCTTCAAGAATCTCGGTATGACAAGTGGGCCAACGGTCTATATAAGCCTAAGCAAAAACAGAGTGCACATATCCGATGTTCAGATATGGTTGGCTAAGTGTGGAAACAAGCATTACTAAGGTAACTAAGGTAACTAAGGTAATATAGGTGATGCATTAGTTAAAACACCATCAATAATCAACAGTCAATAAGCTCTTTGTTCAGAATCCACACGTTAGCTGTTTAACACGATGGTGGTATTATTGAAAAGCGAGCGTTGGGGTCTAACACACATATTCTGCCTGTAAGATAGGAAACACTCATCATCAATATTGGTAGGTAGGTTAGCCATGGTGGATTGTTTCACTTACATATGAATTACTTATATGGAATTTGCTGTCTGCTTCTTGTAGTCTCGATTGTTTTACTACCTACCTACCTAACCTACATATGTAGAGAGATAGAGAAGTCTAGGCACCCCTGGACGATCTTGGCATATCACCTTCTATTCTCGGCTGATTTGCCGTGCGGGCAAAAAGTCGTTATCAGCGCGCGTTCTTGCAAATTGGTTACTACATCATTCCGGCATGCATATATCCATAGCAAGGGTCGTATCGTAAGGGAAATATCGTGCGTGAAGGTCAGTTCGATATTCTATTCCTTTGGGTTTGTATGACTTGCCCTCGTCTACATTCTAAATTGGGCAATTGACGAACCGATGGCGAGTATCTGTGTCCTGGCTATGAAATGGGCGCTGCTCATTTCCCTCCTCGTAGGGTTGTCTTCAGCGCACCCCGATACGAAATATCCACCGCGGAAGGTTGCTGAGAAGGCGTTCAAAGCAGCGCGCAGCCCTCTTGCTGGGTTTGATGATATTGTAGTCGAAGGATTGAATGCGGTACCGATCGCCGCAACGAGTTCTCCCTTAGAATGCTTCCAGGTTGCTGAGCCGGTGTTAACGCCCCAAGGGCCTACGTTTCGCGATGGGGTCCATGCGCCGACAGCGGATCTAGCTTCGATTGGCGAAGTAGCTGAACAGACGGTAGTTTTATTTGAACACTCTTTCGCGAATAGCTACGGCGCTCCCTATGTTGGTAGGCTTGTATACCTGTCTTCGAGTAAGTCGTTCTTAGTGCTAACTTGGTCAAGGCAATTACACTCCTCCGGATTTCGAATTCGATCACGTAGTCATCAACTTCACCGTCCTGGTTAAGGGGCGGCAGTATGATCGAACGGGCGTGTTCTATCTTGGAGACACGGAGGTGTGGAGAACATCAACTGCGGAACCGACTCCGTATGGCATCCGCTGGGTCTGGCTTAAGGACGTAACCCCGTTTACGTCCCTCTGGAAAGCGCCACAGACTGTGATCTTCGATCTAGAGAACATCGTAGACAATACCTACACGGGTCCACTCAACACCACTCTCTCGGCTACCTTCTTCAAGAGCCCTGTGGCTCCGCTTAACAGCCGGGGACCCGCCGATCTGATTATCCCCATCTCCGAACGAACGGGATCTGCGGGACAGCCGAGTCAATTCACCTACCCGCAGCAGAATGCAACTAACACGATCAGCTTTCCTCAGAACGCGAACCGTGCCGTATTCACTGTAGACGTTAAAGCCCAAGGTGATGAAGAGTTCTGGTGGAGTAATGTGCCACAAAGTGCTATTCACACATTTGACGCTGACTATGGCACGTACCCTGGCTACTCTCCTTGGCGAGAAGTCCAAGTCTTAATCGATGGCCAACTTGCCGGGGTTTCCTGGCCGTTCCCGGTGATTTACACGGGTGGCGTAGTTCCTCAGCTACACCGTCCAATCGTCGGAATAGAAGCATTCGATATCCGGGAGCATGAAATTGACATTACCCCGTGGCTACCGCTCCTTTCGGATGGGAAAGACCACACTTTCACGATACAGATTATCGGTCTAGTCGATGACGGAGTATCAAGCGCTTCCCTTGCCCCAATCACAGCCAGTGAATGGTATATTACTGGCAAGATCTTTGTCTGGCTTGACGACGAGGGTTCTGTCACAACCGGGGAATTAGGTTCTACATACGCCAGCAGCCCTAGCATATCCTTCTCTCAAAAGGTCACACAAAACTCTACAGGCTTCAATGAGACCCTCGATTATACTCTAGCGGTGACACGTACGTTATCCATCAGTTCCTACGTCAAGACACAAAACGGCGAAGGGACGGCGACATGGACTCAGTCCCTATCGTACTCGAATAATGGCGGCATTTCCGCACACGGCAATGATGCGGTCAATACGTTCGGAATCGCTGGTGCCGATGCCGCCACGGGTGCAGGCCTGGACATCTCGTACTCTACCAGCTACAACTACCCGCTGTACTGCGGTAGTACCACGACGTATCTACCAGAAGGCAATTTAACGCTCCGGGCAGATCTCAACCAGAGCTTAACCCACGAAGTCCGTGGCGACTCCGTCTTTCCCAACGGTCTCGAAGCATTCATAGCCACCAATGCAACTGGTGCATCGCAGTTCCGGGGCTCCGTGCTTAGCACGTCGAAGAACGGGTCAGCGACGTACTACAGACCTGCCGATAATAGCTACAGCTCAGGGGTTGGCCAGTCGCACCAGATCTTCTCGTTTGAGGCGCTGAATGACGAGGGCGACGACGGGACGTCCAGTAGTACAGTGCTGTACCATCGCGACGTTAGCGCGTATAATGATACAGTCACCAATAACCACGTCGAGTTTCTGGGAAAGGCCGTAGGATAAGGCAAGGTAAATCCGGACATGAGGGTAAGTGGACTCTTGGATGTGTAATTGGGATATATTATATTATATATAGGGGGTGATGATGAGCATCGTAGGTCAGGTACTTAGAAGTACATCTGCTTTGCGTCGAATTCAGTAACCCCCAAAGCCTAAATGGATTATTTATTTATCGGATAGACCTATATATGATATATCAATATTTATTTATCGAGACTAGTGTGTACTCTGACCAATCCGACTTTTCATTTGATATATCTGAGATATCCCCAGTAAATATTTATCTGTCTATTTACGTTTGATTTAAATCCCATAACCTTTCACACTCGGTTTCTCTACTTGTGAAAGCATGGAGGAAGATCGGGCACAGGCTGATCTGGGCATCGCCGCAGATATCGAAGAAGCCCATGCGCCGCCACCATCATCCCCGGCTCGGAAGCAACCAAAGAAGCGATTCGTAGGACGACGAGCAGCTGCAAATAATGCCAAAAATGGTCCTGGCGATCCGTCAATTGAGGATAGCGGGGCTATTCAAGGTAAACCAGTGTTCTTCTAGGCGTTGAGGGGAAATCGCTGAACGTGAGTCTTAGTATCACAGCCCAGAAGAGCACCGAGACTGCTTAATCAGGTGCCCCCGGAGATTCTGAATGACCCGGAACTCAAGGAGGCGATGGCGCTATTGCCCGCCAACTACTCTTTTGAGATCCCCAAGACTATCCATCGCATCCGGTCTTCAGGCGCGAGACGGGTTGCGCTGCAGATGCCAGAAGGACTCTTGATGTTCGCCACCACTATTTCGGATATTCTCACTCAGTTCTGTCCCGGGATAGAAACCCTGATCATGGGCGATGTAACCTACGGCGCTTGCTGTATCGATGACTACACAGCACGAGCTCTGGGCTGCGATCTCTTGGTTCATTATGCTCATAGCTGTTTGATCCCTGTCGATGTTACCAAGATTAAGGTGCTCTACGTCTTCGTTGACATCAGCATAGACACATCGCATCTTCTGGCTACCCTGGAGCGAAATTTTGCGCCACCTAAGACTCTTGCGATAGTTGGGACTATTCAGTTCAATGCTACCATCCATGGCGTCCGATCGACGCTAGAAAGGGCCGGCTTCAAGGTCCTAATCCCTCAAATCGCGCCGTTATCCAAGGGCGAGATTCTAGGATGTACCTCTCCACGGCTATCCGACTCTGAGAATGTTGACCTCATCCTCTATTTGGGAGATGGCCGCTTCCATCTTGAGAGCATTATGATCCACAATCCTGCGATCCCAGCATACCGTTACGACCCCTATTCGAGGAAGCTTACTCGTGAGACGTACGGCCACGAGGAAATGCAAAGCCTTCGGAGGGACGCCATCACGACGGCAAAGGGGGCGAAGAAATGGGGCCTGATACTGGGCTCGCTTGGCCGTCAGGGTAACCCGCACACAATGGCACTAATTGAGAAGAAGCTTAAGGAGATGGGGATCCCTTGGGTTAACTTGCTCCTCAGTGAGATTTTCCCCGGAAAGCTCGCCATGATGAGCGACGTAGAATGTTGGGTTCAAGTAGCTTGCCCTCGATTGAGTATCGACTGGGGCTACGCATTCCCGCGGCCGCTGTTGACGCCGTATGAGGCACTCGTTGCGCTTAACGAAAGGCAGGACTGGAGCCAGAGTGGTGTTTACCCTATGGATTATTATGCGAGAGAGGGGCTGGGAAGGACGAAAGATATTGAGGTATTAAGCTGATAGTAATTAACTATCTACCTAGGTACAACGAAGATAGAGTCAATAGGTACCTATGGCCAAGTTTGCCGTGAGTTGTACCTTAGCAGTGGGCACGTGGACATGTTTCCAAGTGATGGCAATCCAACACGACAGTTGCACACAGGCAGGCACCTACTCACCACGGCAACAAACAACCCCACACATCATCCAGGCACCGAAGCAAAACATATATATACCATAGCAACACGCTGTTCCTTCGGCCTGTAGCCACCGGCCGCTGGATTCGCTAAGCCTTTGGTTTAGTGGTGAAAGCGCCCGGGGTGATGGTCAGTAAAATCTTAACAAGTGTTCGGGTTTTCGTAGGTCTAGGTTCGAAACCCCCCTCGAGGGGTTTCAAACCTGGGCTGAGCTTTTTGCATTTTCTTTTTATATATTTATTCTTCTTCTCTTCGTAAAATTGACGACGGCCGTTCACGTCGGTCGGCCTGCTTGCTTGGTTTATTACCAACCACCAGTCGCACCCAACCAAAGAAAAGCGGTTTGCACCATTATTATAATTTTTACTTCTACGCATATGATTTGACCAAGGTTCGGAAATATTACTTCTGTTTTGGTGAAACTCACTCTATCGTCGTTATCTTCATACTGTTGATGTGTAGAATTCTCGTGCCTCCCCATTGTAGTTTTAGACTCATCCACACCTGTACTCTACGAGCCCACTGACTGCCTACCTACCTAGGTACCTAGCTTGATCCTTTAAAATAAAGCTCATACAAAAACCAACCCTATTTAATGTCCTGTCTAATGTGTATTTACTTATTCAGTTTAGACCAACTGGCTACTAGGAGTGGAAAGGTATTGCAGCTGGTTATCATAATTGCTATCCCCCTTTCCCATACAATGATTTATCTTATTGAGTACACCTGGTAACTAGGTAGATACCTAACTAGCCGGAGTACGCAGCCAATAGGTCTAGCCTTAGCAAAAGTACTTACTCTGCTGCAGGTAAATCGGTAGGTGTCTAGATAAGTAATGTAGTTCCCACGGGTTGTCCGTTCATAGCCTCTTGAGTCTTGACAAGGGAGTTTTTCACTGATTTCTAGATAATAAGTTACCCCCCTATGTTAAGCTCAGCAATGACTAGAGATAATACACCAGTCACACAAGGAATCTACAAACAGTTAATCTCATAAAAGGTTGGCCAATTAAGTATATTATTTAAGTAGATACAGCGCCACCGTCGGTAGTATCGACGTAGCGCTAAATAATGTAAATACCTAAATACGTAGGTACGTATGTATATAACATCTATTTACCGCGCCACACAAGGTGACTATCGGAGCTATAGTGCCGCAGCCGCTTTAATTATTATCATTACTATACTCGTCTTCTATATCTCCTCCACAAATGTCCCCCTAAGACGACGTGGTGGTGTTGACGCTGAAGACGTAGCTGGCCTGGAGGACGTAGGGGTCACCTCCGGGGCCGAAGATCTGCTTGGACTCGCGCTGCCACTCGGGGTGGTTGATGGCATCAATCCAGTCCTCGACTTCCATGACAAGGCAGCCATACTGGGGGATCGTACGTGGGAAGTCCTTGTTGTCGAAGAGACCCTGCGACGTCTTGAGAGGCATCGCGCCGTTCTGGCCGTTGCATGAGTACATCTGGAATGCTTCCTGATCCGTGTACACGTCGAGCTGGATGCCAGACCATTCCGACTGAAGACGAGCGACAAAGCTGTCTTCGGCGCGCCAATCATAGGGGCCTTCTTGGCTCCGGTTGATGATCCAGCAAGTGTCTAATCAAAATAGGTTAGCGTTCTTATCTAGGTACGGCTTCTGTAATGGTGAGTCGGAAAGACTTACCGTAACCAGTGCAGTTGAAACCGCAGTTGCCCTCTGCTTCAGGCTTCTGAAGGTCGGTCCCGAGTTGCTTCGGGGCGCTCCAGAAGTCGTTCACAGATCCCTTCTTGTTGGCGATGATGTCGCCTGTAGGGATTAAGATGTTGTCAACACCAACTCGCTGGCCGCTGTAGGGCAGATAGAACGTGTGGTTCAAGGCGGTGTTAGTCTCATTATTGGCAAAGCCGTCCAAGTTCCAGTATGTATGACTACTAAGCATGATAGGCGTCTTCTTAGTGGTCGCGATAGCTACTAGCTTGAAATCCCATGTGAAATCGTGGAGAGTATAGGTGACGTAGGAGATGACCTCGCCGGGGAAACCTTGCTCACCGTCGGGATCGACAATAGAGAATGTTATGCTGTCATTTGAATGAGAGACAACAGTGAAGTTGCGGAAATCCCAGCCATCGGGGCCGCCGTGCAGAGTATCAACACCGTCAGGAGCTTCCTGTGTAGGGTTCTCATTGGGCTCAATGTGAAATGTTTCGCCGTCAATCTCGAATGTGCTATTCTTGATCCGATTTGCGTATCGGCCCGGTACACCACCGAGATGAGGATGGGACTTGTCAAGTGAATAGGCTGTAGCGTTGTCGAAGCCGGCTACAACATCTCTCTCGATACCGTACTTGTCGTGGATCAAGAGCTTTGCGACAGAAGCGCCGTAAGGGATGAACGCGGCCGAGAGACCCTCGCTGTAAATCCAATAAAAGCCATTCTCATCGGGACCCAAACTGCTTGGGTATTGCGCTGAGGCCAATGGCAGCAAAAATGCTCCCAAAGAAGCGAGGCTAGGATTCAGACGCATGTTGACTTGATGTTGAGACAAGCTTTGCTAGTTAACATGCGGTTTTGGTGTTGATGCTTTGTACTCGCCGCAATTGACGGTGAGAGAGGAAGACAGAGCAAAGCAAAGCAAAGCGACGGGAATCCTGGGGAAGGATTCGTGACTTATATAAATTCAGTCATCAAAGGATAAACCCCCGTCGGGAGAAACTTGATTTGGTTGGCCAATGGGGGGGATACAACACTTCATCACGTTGACTGGGGAATTTTATTAATCTCACCTGCATCCGAACTCAGCAGCCCCAGCAGCCCCAGCAGCCCCGGCGATCCCCAGCTATGGCTTGTGCTAGTCTGCCAAAAGCTACTCCGCCTTCTTGGAAAAGTTGGGGTAGACGACGTAACTTACAAGGCAGCGTTGCATTGGCCTCATCTAAATCATGTGGTAACACGGCACGAAATCAGTAAGTCGCTACCTATGTACCTAGGTAGGCAGCTAGGTAATACGTTGGAATTCCGAGTTGGATTCGTGATTCGGTCGTTTTCTTAGAATGCTTAGGGTCATTTGTACGTAACTAGGGGCCCTTTGTTATTGCATGTTTGCGGGCCACAGTGCAGGTTGAACCAGCATTACCCCATAACCCCGAGCCCAAGGTGTTGGATCGCTACAATAAAAATCTGGAGGCGGTATGCGTTAGGCCTATGTATTATCTGTGTAGAGGCGTCAACTAGGCAAACTAGGGTCTTACGAGAAGGATTTCTCTACCAACACGTTACAGGGTTACCTGACATGTATCTTAACTTGGAGCTCGTGGCATGCTCGGGCTCTTTGTATCGGATCCCACAAAGCTGAGTTAACCAGAGTCTCGTAGACTAAGAAAGGTCAAGTCTCATTCGAGGCTATGCTAGCTGAAGACTTGTCGAAATCGGTACTATGTTACCTACCCCACTGGGGGGATTTGGAGATGCTTTTCCTTAATAATGTTTAAGGCTATGTACAATGCTAAGCTTTGGGGGGATCTTCTGTGGAACTCCAGCCCTCCCTTCAAGCACCTCTCGTGCCTTGCATACATTCCTCTTATTATCCTCTTATTAGCATTCATGGGTTAGTTCGAGGGAACATTTAAGGTAATGCGTGATTCGTCGGGGTGCTTCCGGCGACATATAGCAAATAAAGAAAAGAACATTCGAGGCTTGCCCTCATGATTCAAATAGGTCTTTGAGATAATATTCCCAATCTGTTCGTGGTAGCCGCTAACCTCTATACAGAAGACTTGTTGGCGTTGAAGCAAACATGAAAAATATGGGAAATGGCGGAAAGGGCATGAAAGTTAAGTACCTACATACCAACCTACATAGAGGCAAGTACCAACTACTACCTAATTGGTGCAATAATTCGAGTAACACAAGCAATGGAGCACGTGAAGGATAGGTACCTCGTTAGGTACCTCGTTAGGTACCTATGTACCCATCTGGGCGTTATACTTACAGTGCGGGGTTCCCCTTTGGACGGGGTTAGCAAAGCCTAAAGTCGGAATCCTTCAGAGCTTTATTTTCCCCGCGTCCTGCCGTCCCGCTCATCTCTTAGCATTCAGCTCGCTTTTGGTCGGGTCGCGCACGTTAATATGACGTCGAAATGGTTCAGCTACCTAATATGAAAACTACCTTTACATTAGGTATAGTTACTTGAATAGCTTCTTTCTAACTGTGCCTGTAGAACGATATAGCTCCCTACTCTAGATTAGGTACTATGCATGTGTATTTACTACTAACTATACACAGTTTTATACCAATACCTTAGCTTTGCTTTACAAAGCGGAGGGCCTGGAGGAGGTCCAGAAGAAGCGGGTATAGAGCTAGCGGGCTTTCTTCACCGTGTATTTCGCCGAGGCCTTGCTTGTTATTCCCGAGTACCGACCGAGTGAGGTAGGTACCTCCTTAAGAGTTATATCCGTAAATCGGCTGGAAATATCACCAGCCTACGTCAAGATTACTGAGACTGGGTTGGCATCTTGGTCTTATCATGTCGAATCTTACTCGAATCTTACTCGAATCTTACCACGATGATATGCTGAGTGACCAATGTTCAAGAAGAGAAAGCTTGGTTCATGTTCCAATATTTCAGTTATTTAGGGTGATACGCTGAAGAACGTCTCATTATAAGACTTCTGTCATATAAATATATTCTTCCATGATAATTCCGAACTCAATGGAATGACCATTGTATCGAATGCTAATAAGTAACCTGTACTCCGCCGTATACGGCTACCCGATACACATATGTCGCGCTTACACCTCCGGCCGTTTAACTAATTATACGTCGACAAGATTCTCCTCCTGGGGTGCATCTGTGTCCTTAACACCCTTATCATTTCTCTCCTTCCCCTTTCCCTTTCGATCCGTACCCGAACGCTGATAATATTCGTTAAGGATCTTGGCGGGAATACGGTTCAGGAGCTCCTTAGGGAAGATACGCAAGAGACTCCACGCGATATCTAGGGAGTCGTAAATACTCCGTTGTTCGTATGCGCCCTGTGCGACGAATTGGCGCTCGAATTTTTCGAGGAATTCTAGGGACAACTTGTCTTCGGCGGACAAGGCCTCCTCACCGACGACAGCTTTCATAGCTGCAGCATCACGGCCAATGGCATATTTGGCGTAGAGTTGGTTGGACACGTCACCGTGGTCCTTTCGGGTCATTCCCTCACCAATAGCAGATTTCATGAGACGGGAGAGAGATGGTAGCACGTTAATAGGCGGGTAGATACCACGGTTGTCGAGCTGGCGGTCGACGAAAATCTGACCCTCGGTGATATAACCCGTCAAATCGGGAATGGGATGCGTAATATCGTCGTTAGGCATTGTCAAGATGGGAATCTGGGTAATGGAACCATTTCGACCTTCGACACGACCGGCTCGTTCGTAGATTGTTGATAAATCAGTGTACATATAACCAGGGAAACCACGTCGACCTGGCACCTCTTCTCGGGCGGCAGAAACCTCACGAAGAGCATCACAGTAGGCCGAAAGATCTGTAAGAATGACCAGAACGTGCTTCTCGAGTTGGTAGGCGTAGTACTCGGCGGTAGTAAGTGCGAGACGAGGGGTGATGATACGCTCGATTCTACTTGTTGTTAGCCAAATATCCGAGACACTTGAAGAAGGAAAGGAATGCTGCCATACGTAGGGTCGTTTGCAAGGTTGAGGAAGAGTGTAACACGCTCCAAGCTGCCGTTCTGCTCGAAGTCCTGGGTAAAGAATCGGGCAGTTTCTAAGTTGACACCCATGGCGGCGAATACAATGGAGAAGTTCTCCTCGTGGTCATCATGCACACCCTTATTCGTAGCCCCCTTTTGTTTGACCAAGCCGGCTTGTCGGCAAATCTGGGCGGCAATTTCGTTGTGGGGTAGACCGGCGGCGGAGAAGATAGGGATCTTCTGACCTCGGGCAATCGAGTTCATGGTGTCGATAGTCGAAATACCGGTCGATATCATTTCTTCGGGGTATACCTAGCGGTGTTGTAAGCGATTGTCTTCCATCACCCTAGAGCATAAACCTATAGCATAGGGACGTATAACCACGTACTCTCGAATAGGGATTGATAGGGCTACCGTTGATGTCGAGGTAATCCTCAGCCAACACTTTAGGGCCCTTGTCGATAGCTCTGCCAGATCCATCAAAGATGCGTCCCAGCATGTCTTCTGATACGCCCAGCTTTAAGCTCTCTCCCGTAAACTCGACTTTAGTCTTTTTGACGTCGATGCCTGACGTGCCCTCGAAAACCTGCACGACAGCGCGGTTGCCTGCAGTATTGAGACATGGTTAGAAATGGAAAGGGCTCGGTGAATAAGTTTCTCGTCGCTCACCTCTGGCTTCGAGGACTTGACCAGATCTCTCTGTTCCATCGGGGAGTGTTAGGGTGACGATTTCATTGTAGCGCGGGAATTTGACGTTATCCAATATGACTAAAGGTCCATTGACACCGCTGACGGTGTTGTACCGAATCCTAGGTACGATGGAATACGAAGAAGATTCTCTAGGATCCATGGTGTTTTAGCTGCAGGTATACTTGGTCCAAAGTTGCGGTGGAGGATGAAAGTCTAGCTCTTCCAAATGAAGAAGCTTGATTATGATTCGGCTATGAAGCAGATGATGTAGAGCTCCAGCCACCGTTGACGTTAGATTATTAGATTGCAGAGGCGGGAAGCTCTAAAACTAGACCTGTTACAAAAGCTCCCACTTAGCTGGCGCAGCAGCCGAAGAGTGGAGAACAGCCACAGCAACTAAGGATCACATGATTGGACAGAAAATATAGTCTGTGCCCAGGATTATAGGGCCATGTGGTGCTGCAATTCTGTGCACCCAGATTTACACTACATATCCCCCAATGATTATTATGGGGCTTATAGAGGTAGCATTCTGTATGCGCATGCCTCATCAAGATCGATAACCGGAAACTTTTACCATATGTATTACTCGTATCGGTTATCTCATAGGCATTATAGGTTTAAAGAAGTCACATATGCGTAAGATTAATTTTACACGTATAGTAGGTAGGAAGACACGTGTCTTCTCTTAGGTAGGCAATGGCGGATGGCCTCACAGCCATGATTTCAATATTGAGTCCATATATCCATTATTACGTCCTTCATCTCATAGATAATGATATTAAGATAACACATACCACGTTGCAACATTTATCTTACCATTAAACTATACAATCCATCCGACGCGTACAAGCTCGAGTCATACCTAGAAACGACACGACATGGACGGACCAAAAATTGCCGCCTCGGAGTAGTGCTACTGCGCGTTTTGTTGCGGTCCATTCAAACCCCCTTATTTTATAAATAGGAAATCTAATGAAGCTCTTGGCTATGACCCGAATACGATTAGCAAAAAGCAAGTTTCCTGGGTCACGAAAGTCCGTCTTCTATTAGAAAAGATTCCTGGTGATAGACCGTAAAGCCCCCCTTCTGGATCGATATTCGTGTAGCTAAGTCTTCTAACCTACATAGGGGATATATATCTGGAGTGGGGAAATTGAAGGATAAATATATTGAGCTCGACCCCGAAGACAATGACAACCGTCCTATACCCAGTTCAATCGATTACATTTGCTACAAAGAGGACCTTGCGGATAACCCATTAGGTGCCATCCCCTTCCATTGGCCATGCTATGAAATATTGGCCTACGCCCTATATCCTAACGCGGACGACCCAATTCGGCATGTAGACCTAGCTCGACTTTTCCTTACACTTTATTTACTCACCGAGGATAGGGTTTCACTAGCCCTTGGGGATGACCTCAAAAGACGGCAAACGGGATATTAGGAATGCCTCAGAGGCGAAGAGTATTTGGTTGCAGACCCGACTCCTTCGGCTGAATTAACATTTCGTATCGGAAAGATCATGGCGGGCGTACGATTCCCTAAGTCGCTTCCAGAATTTGACCTTGGAAGTCGAGTGAGAAACGACCCGTTCAAAAAAACATCATCCGGTACCATCTACTTAATCTGCCTGCAGCTCCCCGCCGCAGATATTCCTTCATTGGCCATAGCGTCTTAGTGGGTTAATGTTGTCCTTCGCAGAGGTGATTTCTGGAGGCATTTTATCAAATCCGGCATGCCTTGGTTCGTCGAAATAGAGGAACTTATTGAACTAGGAACCTTGCGTCGTCAGTATTTATTCAGGGGAATTTTTTTCTGGGCATTAGAGAAAGTCGAATGGTACAGAGGGCTATCAGGTCCTCTTATGCACGTTGCGAATCGACGGCGAATTTAGGAAGTCTGCGAGGACATAGTCTCGACCTACTATAGTGACAGCGTCTAACATGCTAAAAGAGTAGTCTGAGTGGTCGAATAGAAGAGAACATCAAATACAAGCTAATATCATAATGCCGCGTTTTGCCCTTCTTCTATACAAGGTTTAGGGGTCTATTAATTAATATACCTAGACTCAGGTTCATTAATTACTTAAGTTAGGTACCTAATCAATTAATCAATTACATTAGCACGTGATCTGAGAGAATGACTTCATACATACCTAGGTAGGTAACCCCGGCTTTTACGTAAACAAACTAACCTAGAGCCGTTAGTAGCCGAGTTCTTACAATCGAACTACCCCATTTATAGCTTAGATTTTATAGTTTTAAAGAGCCATTATCAACGTCAATAGAAAAAGAGAACAACAATTCAAGGTAGTATAAGTAGGGGAATTCCGGTTTAAATTATCGATATGAATAAAAGATGGCGTCACTGCGCCCAATGATTCGGTTAGCTCGCTGGCGGGCACCAGCCTCTGCACCAGCAGCTCTACGACGGCGCTTTGCGACAGCTTCCGACGTAAGAAATCCAGCCTCGGCAGCCCAACAGCAGCTACATCCCAACAATCGAGTTAAGATAGTCGAAGTAGGCCCAAGGGATGGCCTACAAAATGAAAAGAAATCAATTCCTCTAGCTACTAAGATCGAATTAATCGAGAAGCTAGCTAAAACCGGAGTGTCTGTTATAGAAGCTGGGTCTTTCGTCTCCCCGAAATGGGTACCACAAGTTAGTCTTTCTCGGATTGTGAATAATGTGGCCTAGACGGAAGCTGACCTAGAGAACTCCTCTCTAGATGGATAATTCAAGCGAAATCCTCGAGCATGTCCTAACGAACAAGATCTCCTCGTCAATCCCAATCACATATTCCTTCCTCGCCCCCAATGCAAAGGGTGTTGAAAATGCAACGGCGCTACTCCAAAAGCACCCCGGTACCTATCTGACGGAAGCCGAATCCTTCTCGGGCGTAACTGGCAAGCCAGCAGTAGAACTTGCAGTTTTTGCTGCTGCCACTGAGAGTTTCTCAAAGAAGAATCTTAATTGCGACATCGCGACCTCCCTCGAGAAGTTCAGGGATGTCATACAAGGGGCAAAGCAGCTGGGGATTCGAGCACGTGCTTATATCTCGGTAGTCTTAGGCTGTCCCTTTGAGGGATACGATGTTAACCCGCATAAGGTGGCTGAAATTGCTACTTCGTTGCTGGAGATGGGGGCTGATGAGATTTCCCTTGGGGACACGACAGGGATGGGTACTGCGCCTCGCACACAGGAGCTCTTGAAATGCATGGCAGCTGCGGGAATACGGAACGAGGACATTGCCATGCATTTTCACGACACGTACGGCCAGGCCCTTGTGAACACCGCTATTTCTCTGGAGCGCGGCATCAGGACGTTCGACAGCTCTGTTGGTGGTCTCGGAGGTTGCCCGTATAGTCCCGGGGCCACAGGAAACGTGGCGACTGAAAACATGGTCTACTTCCTTGAGAGCTTGGGCATGGAGACGGGTATCGATCTCGACGCCATGGCGGACATCGGACAGTGGATTTCAGAAGAGCTAGGCAGACCAAATGATTCCGCTGTTGGCAAGGCCGTGCTTGGGGCTCGTAAGGCTAGGTAGTATTTCCATGTCATTTAACTACCTAGGTACTGAATGATGGACTTTAGTGCAAAGAGCAAGTGTATATATTTGATTGTGCTTATTGAAGCACATACTGCAAAGACTGTCGTCGTAGTTTCATTCACACTTACCATGCAAGACTCGTGAACTTGAACACAGTCTGCATATGGCACGCCATGCAACAGATTCTACTATTATACAAGCAAAGCAAAGCAATCACTCATTCTGATTTCGATTCGATCACTGAAGACGGCTATGCCCCAACCTCCGCTATCCACGCATCAATTTTTGCTTTCTCGGCCAGGATATCCTGATTTCCGGGCAAATAGAGCCCTGCAATCCTGATACAGTCCTTTGCAACGCCAGGGTTGCATTCTACGACACGATACGCGGTTGCGAGGCGAAAGAATCTCTCGCCGCTGTGAATGGCTAGAGGTTCCCAATCTGTCTGTAGCTTTTCAACCGCAAAGAACGATCCGCTTAGTGCATCAAGTAGGATGGGCCAATACTCACGGGCTTGAGCCAAGTTACCCTGGCTTTTCAATATTTTCATGATGAATATGATACCCGCCACTTGATTCATGTGCAAATAAAAGACTGCCTCGGCGATGTGATAAGGGAGTGCATCGCTAGGATCTCCAGTGTCCTTAATTCGCTGCCATAGGGGACTGCCAGCAAGACCGCACATCTGCAAGTCAGATTTCTTCCATGTCTTCAAAGCCTTAATATAATGGCCTCCTAGGAAGAGATCGTCTCCATAAATTTTCACCCTGTGGAGAGCCTCCAATAACGCCCACGGTTTGACCTGGGGGTCTCGGCTGACCTGTTCTGTGATATATCCGGCTAGGTTCGGACAGATGTCGCCTTTGATCTTGAAGGAAGTGATTCCGGCGAGGTATATTCCGTACGGCTGGACAAGGAGCTTCTATTTAGCAGTTAGAAATCAATAGTTACTTGTATTATGTCATTATGTATCAAGACTCACTTGCTTCACTATGCCTAGGTACCCCGACGACGAGGTGTTTCTAAACACGTTGTTAAGAATAACGTGATGCTTGAAACTTTCGGGGGAGGGCTCGAGCCAGTTAAGCGCTTCGCAGAACAAATCGAAATCCTTCCGAAGAATAATTAAGTGATTTTTTGGAACTGGGTCAGCACCTTTGATCTTGATGGAATAGCTCATGACAAAGTTTTTGAAGTTTCTGATATTCGCCTTGCCGATAGCTACGATAGGGATTTCCCAGGCAGACAGGAGGTGGCACAAGTTAACGCCATAAGTGACCACGCGGATGAAGAGGTGGTACTTTAGCATGACATCAGCAGCCTCCCAATAGATTTGACGATTGACAAGGAGGATTGCAGTGTCGAACTTGTGATGACCTAAGATTGGAACGAAAGGAGCATTCAGAGATAGGTTCTGGTTGACCTTGGTCAATCTTCGCTCGGGAGGTGGCAAAGCACAGAGAACGAGATCATAAATAGCATTCCTAAGCTCGGGAAGGAGATCTAAGAAACGGAAAGGGGTAGACGCCATATTGGCTAGATGAAACTGTAAAGGCTAATAAAGAATGAAAAGGAGGTACGTAGAGAATGGTTTCTGCTTCACGAAACAAAAAAGGATGGTATAGACTGGAAAGAATGAAAGGAAAGGAATTGCAAGTAAAACAGAATGTTGCATGGGTGTGGGATTGTATGTTGAAGATAAGAGGGTGCGACTACTGGTAGTTGTAAGCTGCAAACAAGATTAGAATTTGTGAATACCTCAAGAAGGAAGCGGCGACGCGTATGAGGGCAGTGTGGTCCACAGACAATACCTCTGGGGGATGTCGCGTTGCTTGGTGACGCTATGCATTCTATTCACCATTAATCACCTAATAATCACTAACCACTACCTAATTACCTGCCCCCTAAGTAGGTAAGATATAAAATAATCTACGCTCAAGTTCATGCATAGTCCACTGCTTGTTATTTTCTATTTGCTCTTGCCCCCCCCCCCCCCCCCCCCCCCCTTTTCCCCCTTTGATACGCCGGTCTATTTTTTCATCCCAAGGTTAAGAACTGCAATCCAATCCAAGGTGTAGTTGTGTAACTACCTACTTAGCAAATAGATTTTAACGTTTATGTTATCGGTATCTAGGTGGATAGTCTCATCGTTCTTGCATCAAGCAAATAGCACAATGCAAATCCTATTTCAGAATAGGACTCAGATAAGACCTTATTGATACGTAGGTAGGTACAAATGTATTAAGTTTGTCGTAATACGTATGCCTCAAAATTCCTATATGTTGCAACTACCTATTGACTAATTAGAAAGTCTAATAAAAGAGAATTGAGCAGCAGTCTATCTTAGGTAGGTAGGTAGTCTCTTGAGTCTTGATACTGACACTATACCCCTTCTTATAGGCTTAGCTAATAGGTATATACCTACATATCCTTCTTAAAGGGGGCTATAACGGCTACCTGCATACCTATCTGTATACCTTAGGTAATCTGGCTTAAAATTTGGTCGTATCACAGTTTCTTCAATTCCAAGTATATACCCCCTTATTTAGGTACCCCTATTCTTTAATATCTTATGTAATCTAACCTAGCATAGTCTGATCTGGGGCTCTGCTGGGCTTGCTTCCTTCCCCACGTGGCTTTGGTCCCACAGTGGGGTTACACTCCGAATCTGCAAACCAGGGTCAATCAACTTTAACCTCCAAATTTGATATACATAAAAAAGTTTATTCGTGAGATCAACACTACTTAAAAATATTTCGAGTCTCTCGCAGCCAAGACCGAATTCGAGATGCACTCGTTAGTCCAACCCCATGCGTGGGTTGCTCTCAAGCTCCCATCTGGGAACCTTCGAGTGCTTGAAGTCACACCTAATACGTATGTTGTCTATATCATTGTGGATTGTCTTGGTAACTGTATTGACTAACATATCACTGTCCTATAGGACTATCTCCTTAGGGAAGTATGGGTCATTCCCAAGCAACCTTATAATTCACCGGCCTTATCACCTAACCTATGAATTACAAGATAAACAATCAGGAGAAGGTTTTAATCGCTTGCGCATCGTGTCGGCTTCTGAGCTGTACAGCGATATACTATCTTCTGATGCATCAGCTAGTTCCCTAGAGGGAGGAACCCCTATAACAATCGAAGGTGACGATGCCGAGAACGCTATACCGATAGGAATTGAATACTCGCTTGTTGATCCCGAATCTGGTGCTGTCGTTGCTCGAACCGATCATGTAGAAATCGATGCCTCGGCTCGTCAGACCTTGACAACAGAGGAGATAGAAGCCTTGAAGAAGGACGGCACAGATGCAGGAAGGGATATAATAGCCAAGTTATTACTGTCGCATACAGCAATCGACCAGAAGACGGAGTATTCTTTGGCCAAATACAAATTGCTCAAGACGAAAAAGTATATTCGAAGATTCTCCGTTCTCCCCATGGACGTGCCAATGCTTGCCCACTGGCAACTGGAAGTAAAGGACCCGAGCAAGATACTCGACATGAGGGATGAGATGATAGCACTGTTAGGATGTTGGGCCAATGTACATTTTGGTGGGAAGGATCATTGCGAGAATGGTGGTACCGAAGAAATTGACAATCACGAGAAAAAGAGTTTCGAGTCTACACCTGGTCGATGGCTTGTCGTGGATGACACTGGTGGTCTTCTAGTAGCTGCTATGGCAGAGAGAATGGGTATTCTCTACCCGCCTGAAGACGGGGCTTCGGAAAACCAAAAGGAACCAACATCACCAAGCGCACATCAAAAAGAGTATTCACATAACCAAAAAGTCATGACAAATATGGGAGACCCTCTCTCTAAAACGAGCACCGGACATAGCAACTCGACTATAGAAATAGCATCACAGGGCCACGGTTCTGCGGAGCCAAAATCTCCTGAGAGTACAAGAATCTCGCACGGAGATGGGAAATTACGATGTAACGATATAAAGGTACCATATGCGAATTCTAATACTCTTACCGTCATCCACGCCAACCAACAGCCGAACCTTACTTTCCTACGCGATTATGGATTTGATGTGACAAATCCCGCTCAACCAGCAGATCACCCCTTGGCCTCTCACTTAATGACCATATCATGGCTACAACTCGTCAAACCGGATCTGGACTCCACTTACGCCTCGGAAATGCCTAACGTTTCGTCTGAGGTGCTTCGCTCGTGGAAAGCTAATCGTCGGGGCACATACCACCGCAAGCGCCGTCGTTGGGCTAAGGTTCGTCATGTTGTTGACACCACGCGACAAGGCGAGTTCTCTGGGCTGGTAATATCTAGCACAATGGACCCCATCTCCATCATGCGCTACGCAGTGCCGCTCCTTGCCGGTGGCGCGCCCATAGCCATCTACTCGCAGTCTATCGAACCTCTGACAGCGCTGGCAGATTGTTATAGTATAGCACGCCGCGCGGCCTGGGCATCAAACCCACCAGAAGAGGCGGCGGGTAAAACTCCTCTGGAACTGGAACAGTGGCCCGGCAACGAGGAGTTCCCGTTAAATCCAGCCCTTGTGTTGGGTGCTGCTCTACAGACAAGCCGCGTTAGGAAATGGCAGGTCCTTCCTGGACGAACACATCCTCTAATGACAAGTAAGGGCGGGGCAGAAGGGTATATATTCACGGCTTGGAGAGTCAAGCCGGCGGATGGTAAGATAGAAGCTAGAGGAAAAGCTCGCACTAAGAAGAGGAAGCTAGAAGGGTCTACGCAGGAATAGGTTCATGAGCAGCAGGCCGAATAGAAACATGGCTGTATTTATCGGCGTTACGAAACTCGGTATCATAGGGCATACGGTATGGCACTCTAGCATTAGCTAACTTCAGTCTGGTTTTTAGGTCGCATAGATTTGCGATTGATACCCCCATAATAAGAATGCCGCTTGCTTGACGGTTCGGCAGGCTTCATTTGTATTCGACACTTGTTCGTTTCTGTGTGTTGTAGAGTCACTACCCCCCCTACAATGACTTGCCCATAAACTTCCTCTTTGTAAAACTCAACCACCACTTGCTCGGTTTGCCATCATTATCTTCTTCGTATACTCGCGCTAGTAGCCGCGAGGCTAGCTCTTGTCGCACCTGGGAGAGATACTGTCGTAATTGCTCGGCATCCTGTCTGTCTCGTGGTGGTTCGTAGATCTACATACCGAGTTAGATTCGCACCGTAAAACCTGTTGCTTCTTTTACCCGGAAGAGATTATGCTGCAACGTACTTGGTTCAAGGGGAATGCAGGGTCGCCTGGAATAGCGAAGTTGAGGTCTAGGGCAGTGTTGAGGACCTCCTTCGTGGCGTCCCTTAGGGAGTGCTGGGGGCGGATCTTGCCGAGACACTCGCTCACGAATAGGATGCCATAGATTAATAGCCTGTCAGCTGGGCCTTGGATCTCAAAGTTACGGAAGAAAGTATTGGCGCGGAAAAGCGAGAGCACTTCGTCTAGGATATCGTAGGACTCGGCATCCGGGTCGGGGCTTTCGTTGGCAGGAAGCGGTGGGTTGGGCTGCGGTAGCACGTACGCTGGGCCACGGGTCTTGGTGCGGAGAGGGAGTAGAGGGAAGTTCCCAACTAGCCGTGGGATGTTGGGATCATTGTTGAACATAGAGTTGTAGGCCTAGTTGACAATGGGTCTTGTTAGCTACGGTGGAGGTGACTTGCAGTATTATTAGGCTTCAGGGGGGGATCTTAAGATAATTAGGGGGTTATTAAGGTGGTAATAAGAAAGGACATACCGGCATCTTGTCAAGAATTTACCGAGATAATAATCGGTGGTAGCTTGACAGGCCTGCAATTCTAGATATTCTAGATGTTTTGGTCTTATAGAAGGCAGCTCCTATTTCTGTCTGTTGACGCCTGGACTCGCAGGGCTTGGTCCCCGTGTAAATTGTTAGTGAGAAACGTCACTAGGTACCTCATTCGGATAAATGCCGGTACATAATGTTGCGAGTTGAGCAAGAGCGTGCATAACGTTATGGAAGTACCCCGCACTGTATTGGCATGTACTTACATACGCTAAGGATACACTACAATAGTGTACATGGACACAACACTGGATGATATGTCGCTAACCTTAATTAGGCTAATAGAATGACTTGCATCCACAATCCATGGAGCATCTGACGCCAGTCTTGGCAGTTAGTTCTTTACGGGATCGGGATATGCGAGCTATAATTGGTTCATATTAGGTGTGGCGCCGATTGATCTAAGGCTGGAGCCTAACTCTAACTTCATTTGGGGGCAATAGAAGATCAGGTGAATTCGCGCAACGGTGGTGACTGCGACTACTTGGCCGCATTCAAATTGCCAGCGCAATCCACGTTTGTTTGCAGGTGGAATGCCCCTCTAGGTCGCGTCTTTCTCTCATCCACTCCCATCGTTCATATTACCGCCCGGTATCAGAACTGTTGCATCTTTTACCCTCGCCCCTTACTTTTGCACAGTTACAAGTTACACAATCAAATTCAACAATCAAATAGAATTTTCTTCCTTCTTTCTATTTAATTTGTTGGGGGTTACTCGCTACCTTTAAAACTTCATTACAGTAACCGGCAGCGAATACCTAGTCGCATATCGTATCGCATCACGTCCTAATTGTCGAATATACGAATACAGTCGCAGCCTCCTGAGTCTTGGGTTACTTGAAAATTCAGTTCACGTCTCGGTGAGTTTCTTCCCCCAAATAACAGGGAGTCACTCTTACCTTATGCTAACATCCTAATCCTTCTAGGGGATTAATTAACATCCCGGCATTTCCGGTATCATGCTATCTAAAGGGTCCCGTGTGAGGACCTCAACAAAATTAGAGACTAAGCGCAGGCGATCCCATCGAAGGACAAGGTGTTGCAAAGTCCTCTCCCCAGGAATCGGGTCACTCTACGATATTCTCCATGACTATGCTTCCACAGCACTTTATGTCCCGCCGCTGTGTTGGACTGAATTCCACACACAGGTGTTAGGTTGTCAATTTGTGCAACAACCTCCTCAGACTACACCAGTACCCTCATCTCCGTCACCTCCGTCACGAAAATCGCAGCATCTTAAGGTACCACGAACCGTGGTGCATATCAGCCGTGCCCTTGACATCATTATGAGGAAGAATATCTCCACCTACGAGCAGAATGAAGCAATGAAGAGTGTCTTAAATGATCTATTCCCTAGTCAATTATCTCCAACTGACCTCTCGAGTCTAACTCTTCGATGCGGAAAAGACCGATTCATAAGCGGAGTTCGCTGCCAGGCCCTGTACAAGCACTTGATTGGGTCACACTCATTTGAGTCGACTACTACCTGCTCATCTGACGTTTCGATGATAAGCCAAGGGAAGGATACCAGGGCCTCCTATAACGCACCGATACTGGCCTACCTGGATCATGACTACCTAAACCATATTAGAAGAAATTGTTTCCGGGTATCTCCTGGCCCCGGAGGGTCATTCAATGGTCCTATACACCGTTTGCAAAAGATCCGATCGGAAAAGTTAATCCCGAAGAATCCAGACGAGGATCAATACATTCTTGCCACCATGCTAGCAATGGCTCAACAGCATGTATATGGAAACATGTTTACAGGAGAAGACTTTATGGCGAAAGATGTCGAAGTTCGGGTCCTAACAGTTTCGAAAGATGACAGTTCATTTGTTGTCTATTCAAGCGTGGTACCCACTGCATTCCTAACCATGTTCCACGAGCCCGGAAAATCACCACGAGGTGATACAAAAGTTACAATCAACTATCAACATGTCCCAATATGGCCTGTCCTAGGTCTCAAAGAACGCCTGGGACAGGCTCTTGGCAGAGATCTCGTTGGTGAATTTGATATAGATCAAATAGAAACATTTGAGGATGAGCTATCGTCTGATGTAGAAGGAGGTAAAAGCGACAGCTTTGGTGAAGAATTGCAAGCTGTGCTTCATAAACTCAATAAGGAAGACGGGCCGATATCTGACACGGCCCAGATAACACCATCGCCTAAACGCAAAAGAAAAATCTTCTCGGAAGTTTGTAATGGAAGCTTCTCGGAGAATTACGAATCTTCTGGGTATCCAAGTGAGTTACTAGCGAAGCGCAGGCGTTTAGAGGAAGGTAGGGTTGGCGTCGTCCGATAACGCAATACCGTCCCAGGTTTTTAATGAAATCATGGGGATATATGAATGGGTTACTAAGATATGGATAGGGATGAAAAATGGACCGGCAGTGGTGCCACCGCCAGGTACATCCTGGTTTTTAGAAGGTTCCCCGGTTCCCAATGATCAGACACGAGAGCAGTAGGAACCTTCTTGGAGGATTTAGGGGTAGGACAGGAGGATATACCCAGCAGCTCCGTACAGTGGGCAGACCAGCCGCCAGGGTTTTATTGGTCACAGCTATCCTTATAGCTTACACCAGACGGTTACTACTATGCGACGATGATTATGACGATACGAGACTCAGACGTAACAAATTTGGCTCTGATCTAAAAGGGATGATACCCAACATTTGCTTAGCATATTGGCGCGCTGTATTTTGTCGTAGCAGACAATTATGCATATTGTGTTACTAGCGCTGCCTCCATAGAATTATAACTCTGGAAAATTCTTACGATTTTACCGGCCTTGCAGTTAAGACCTTCACAAGCCTATAATTCGACAACCAGTGAATTATTCACTCTAATAGAGATCTTATAACTTCATCACGAATGTAGTGTGCTGTACTACTCTATTCCTTCTGACCTGTGTAGGGTATGTATCATGGGCCGCTGTCATAATCATTAAAGTCACGGCCCATGTGTCTTGTAGATAATAGCAGCGGCACACTATTTAACCCACCAGGCATCCTTTCCTTAAAACGCAACGACAATCTACCATTGATAGGAACCTAACTACCTTACCTAACTTAAGAAAGCTAACCGCCCCTTTTCGCGTATCTTTTTAATACGGCAACAAATTCTATCAAATTCCAGCATCATCTCAAGAAGTATAGCCGATTATTGGCCACTTAATATTTCGCCATGAGCTCGTATAGACGGATCGTACCTATCCAGTTCAAGTCGGCCAAAGGCGTCCGCAATTATTTTGGAGATCCGGATCCATATGCTTCCACTGATTCTCCTCGTATACTTAGAGATGTTGCAACTATGTTAGGGGGCATCGTCGGGCAAGGGAGACAGGCTGCACAACCATCCGCTAGCACCGAGCGCAAAGCTCAAGGCTTAACATTCGATGATCTACCACTCGATGTGAAATTTTCTATCTTCGAAATGGTCGGGCTAACACCAAGCTGGGTCCACTTCGGATACAAAAGGGGGAAGCTTGTTGAGTTTTGGGGTGGTAATCAGGAAGTCTATGTCAACAAAGAATGGCACGAAGCTCGCCAATTGCAGCTGGGCCTGGGCACTCTCGACCTCTCGACCAACAAACCGGTCAGCACAGAGACACTCGCCGAAGGCATTCTCCGCTTCTTCTCAAAGGATCAGCCGGGTGTTGGAAGCCTACAACAACGACACAGGGGCGACCCACGCTTCTCTGGTAGAAACAATGACCAACCCAACCCAGTACCTATAAGAAGAGAGATAGACTGGTTCTTCTTCGACAACTGTGTGAATACGTCGTTCCGTGGTAGAGATTGGTCTATGCCTCAGTATATTCACAATATTCGAACCTGTGTCTTCAGCCTCGACAACATATTCGATGGCACAACTTTTAATCATCATCCAATTCCACCACCTGATTATATATGGCCCGAATGTTCTCACATTGAAGAACTTATAATCCTGGTCGGTAGATTTCGGAAAGAAGTTCCACCGTCACAAATGAAGGTAATGCTCGCTTTCCAAGTCAGCCAGTTGGCCACCGCGGATGTGATATCCGATCACAAGGAAATGATGTTCGGGCATGAAAACGCACAATACGCGAAATATGTTCTCCGGTCTGAGATACATATGATTGGAGAGATTAGCAGACTTTGGTCTATGGCCTTCACGGACAAGGAGCAGCTCAGGGAGGAGTGGTTGTATGGAAGAGACGGCTTGCGATGGCTTGCTTACCCAGTCCATGACAACAAGAATGAATTCTCTATTTGGTTGGCAACCCCTCGAGGATACCAGTGGCTTGAGTATGGGTGGGAGAGAGATGATGAGCCGGGATTCCGGTTTCTCGCATCGGAATCCGGTTGGTGGTGGTTGGCGTCTGATTTTGGTTTCCCATGGCTAGAAACCAAACAAGGGCTACGCTGGCTTGGTACCAAGAATGGTCAGAGATTTATCAACAGTCAACAAGCCTTGCTCTGGGTGAACACCGGTACCTACAACCCATCGAGCTTTACGCCTCTCGGAACACAAGTTCGGAAAGCCTGGTTCGGTACGGCCGAGGGAGTAGAATGGAAATTCCGCAACTGCCCTGGCGGAAACCCGCCAGCGCCCCCACAGCCGCCTCAAAGGAGCTCATACCCGCCTCCGAATGTAGAGTTTCCCATCTACTTCAAAAACCCACACTTTAAAGGATGGCGGTTTGTTATTTGCCCAGAAGAGATTGCTGAGAGGGCAAGAAGCCATCGGAAATAAGCCCAAAGAGAGATAAGAGTGCCTACCTAGGATTAGATTATTTTGACTTAGATGCATTTTTAGATATCGTACTGTCAACATAGTTTCTATCTTTAGTAATATTCCGTACAGTCAGAGATGAGAAAGAAATGAGATATATCTCACTAGGACCTCTCTGCTTTTCTAAAAATAAAAAAATTAGTATTACGAATAACCTTATTATTTATCTTGTAATCAGGACCCTAGACATCGCTAGTAAGAGCTTCTTACTATACGATACATGCATGTGTAGGTACCTAGCTGTATTTAAAGATAACTTATAGAGGCTAGGTTATTGGATAACACTCGTTCTCTCTGAGATTATATATCGACCCCGTTGCCTAAAGGATAAATAACTTGTTAAGGAAAGGGACTAGAGTTTGCATTACGAATATAGAAATAACTTGGTTACATATTGTGAATAGACGGTTTGACTCTTTACAGAATATATGATCTTAATATTGAGCGAGAATAATAAGAGAGGTATTTTAATACTTGAAGAAAAAATACGTGCCTGCTTACCGTACCTAGCGGACTTCGGTGTGATATTCTCGTATATAGCACCAAGCATCAAAATACAGACGCACTTAATTAGTAAGAAACTGGAAGCAAAGTGACATGTGGCGATGTATCTCGTATAAAATACAAGAGGTCTTCCCATAAAACATATAGGGACATAAGATTGTTTACATGATAATATAAGGCGGGTTGTATGCAGCTAAAAGCGCAACATAAAGCTCAAAGGAGGAATATTAAAAAGTCCATGTGACCAATTAGGCCGACGCCCGCACTGTCGCTTAACGTGGTATGACACCTTAGAACCTCGTATTCCCTTGGGAGCGAGGACGACGAAAGATACACTGGCGATAGGAAATGTAGAGATATTATTGAGTCGAAAAGGAGAGGTTTTCGTATAAGAAGTCGACTATCTACCACCATGTTTCTCGTCGTTGGAACAATATCTTTGAGAGGAAATACACTATAGACAACGCTTATTTAGTTTACATCATAATCAAACATGTCTCGCTCACTTATCCTCTTCGCATCGGCATTTGGCCTAGCCTCAGCGCAAAGTACTTTTCCAAACCAATCCGCGCCTTTTAGTCTCGTCCTGTCAAGCGACAACAGTACCCTGAATGGCCGCAAGCTCACCGCTTGTCACTCTGGAGCTGCCGTCGAGTCATTCTGTCTCGACGATACCGTCCAAACGCCCGAGTTCCAAACATTCTTCTTCAACGGCTCAGCCGAAGCACCTCAAGACCCCAACTACCTACCTTCCGGCCTGATAACATGGACTTTTACCGGTGGCCAGCCGCCTTTTACTTCGAACACAGCAATGTCGTTTATGTACAACCAAGCTTCCAACCTCGTGTTTCCGCTCATTTGGCCCAGCAGCGATACTGCTCAGCCTATTTCGTTCACTAGTGATGATCTCCTGGCCGTGGCGGCTAACATCGACGACACGGTCTCACCCCCTGAGCCGTTTGAGAACTATATCACCTATTTGACCGATCGCTGGGCTGTGTGCACGACGTATTGGCAGGGATACGGATATGTTGCGCTTCAGTATATCCTGGGCAAGGAAGAGCCGCAGAACCCCAGTTGTCAACGGGTGACGGTGAAGAGAGTCTTTGTGGAGTCGTGAGAGACATTAGGACACCAGCAAGCTGAATTATGTCCTAAGTAAGCCTGGATTAGGTTCTATAATACATAGATCATATTATCTTCATGTAGCTTTCTTAGATATTGACATGATTTTATGCTTTAACTATTATTTAACCATGTCAATATAATATATTATATAGTAAGTACTGAATTACGAGCGACTTTTTAATTTCCACGTGGATATTGAGATAGGGAATCAACCAAGGAATACTGATATAAATATATATATGGGAGAGGTCCCTTAAATGATAGTAGTTAACAATAAAATAAACCCTAATCAAGTACCATACGCCCAGCCCCTATCCGTCACGCCATAGAAATTATGAATCAAATCGATTTCCCTACCGGACCCCCATAGAAATACCAATCCCATCCTAACCACTACTCCCCAACGCCTCGTCATGAAGATTCATTCGGTGTATCTTAAGGCTTCTGACAACTCTTGTTCTGCCTAAAGCAGCCCTTGCTCATGCCAAGCGAGTCCGAAGCATCACTCAAGCCCTGGAATACGTCGTCCAAGTTGAAGTTGAAGTCGGAGACACCGCACGACTTCCCAATATAATCGCTGAAGAATGATATAGCATCAAGCCCGTTCTCCACGAACGTCTTGGCTCCTTCGACGGCTTTCTGGACCGCGGTCACAGATGCGCCCCCAGGCAGAGCGTCAAGGCCTTCCTCAACGAGGGTCGTCACGGCCGATAGCACCACGGCGCATATTACGTTGTCGAGCTGTGAAAGCCCCTGAATAACCACGTCGAGGAATGCAACGGCTCCGGAGAGGTCGCAGATACACTCGCCCGGGGTAAACTCGTTTCCGTCGTCGTCTCTATCTATTGTGCTAGGATCTAATTTGTCTCTGGGCACACTTGGGCCTTTGCACTGTAGTTAAGCCCCATATGTTGTTAGTCTCATTTCGATTGTGCTATTATTAGAGCAAGGGAGATCGCATACACCAACGGCGTTTGGGTTTGACCCTGGATTCTGCGTCGGACAGAAGATCTTACACGGGGCGAGCTCTTTCTCCGTGTTCCCAGCTCCGAGGTATGAGAGACAGATGCCTATCCTCCCGAAGTTGGCGATGGTGTCGGCATCTGAGCGAGGGAGAACCGCGGCAGAGGTCGAGCCTAACAGGCTAACCAACGCTGCGGTGTATATATACGCAGATAGGAAAGTGATCTTCATCGTGAGGAGATATTAAACGTGAAGAACTAGCAAGGTAATATAAGGAATATTTAAGGGTGATAAAGTTGTGGTGTGTCTTTTTGGGGTAGATGTGTTTGGTGTGTACTTCTGGTTTTCTTGACAACGGCTTCGAGTTCGCGGGTATGCCGATAGCTTTAATAGACTACACAACTAGTTGAGGGTAGCTGTTTGATAGGGCCCCTTACTTTAGTAGAAGGAAAAGATTAAATGAATCTACTTATACGATGGTTATTAAAAGGATCTATAAAAAAGCAGGCGTATGCTAACGCTTCCTAAGTCGAAAGCCTTAGCCATAGCTTGTGTGAATCACAACCGCGCATGCGTCTATCTATTTTCAACCATTATACCACGTGCCTGCGCCTCATCAGCTGGGCCATCTGGCTACGGCCAACAGTAAACCAACTTACAGCCTAATTAATATAAGCAAAGGGCGTGCACCCAAAGGGAATTCTACCGGGATGGATTCGATCCGGGGTTCTCTATATAAAAAATTGGAAGAAGACTCTTAATGAGAACGCCGGTTGGTGGCTATAACATGACAAGGCTATTCCAACCCTCTGGGTTGGGTATGAACAACGATAGAACCAACACGTCAACCATTGTTTCGAAACAAATCTAGCTAATGGCTATGAACTTGATGTCGGGCGCTTATAGATCGGATGTCGCATCTCCCGCGAACGGGATATCCTGAAATAGAAACCGGGGGAATCCCGCACCACTTGATTCGCCAGTCAGCCGCATAGCCCCCGAGAGCGGTATTAGTCCATGTATATTTGTGCTTCACTGCAGCTCTTTATTTATATTCACTGCCCTCCGGAATTTGACCATTCCGTCCGTTGGTCCCGTAAAACTATTAAAACAAACATTTATCTATTTTCTTCTATAACAACGCGAGCCACGCATGCTTGACATGTGGCGAATTGCATACTTTCGTGCCAATGTGCGGCCTCCAATCGTTATTGAATGAGGAAATTTGTGGATTTCGATTAGTAGGGCGCTGTATAGGAATGGGCATTTCCTACGACAAGACAAAGAAGAAAAGGCCACGGTATGTACATCTTGGCGGAATGCTACTTGCTAGAGATCTCATCTACTCCTATGACTGCAGCGTCTAGACGGTAGTGAAGCTTGCCTATTTGATATCGCTATGCACCATAGGCTCGGTACTCTCTTCGAATATAGGTTGGGACACCGAGCTGACTACCTGTAGGGCTAAATATGGGAAAGGGGTTTCGGAGGGACTAATAATATCATACACCTCGAGTCTACCCCCTATCACTTACTTCGCAACGAACGCCTAGTTATTTTTTATATAATTCTTATAACACCTTAAGCTCCGTTCGCAAAACTTGCGCCTCCAACCTCCTTATCAAACTCAACGCAAGCCGACAATCCACACAGTTCGAACACATCCCTCACACCTCCATCGATCTTCCCATCTTCCGTATATCTATCCTTTATCTCACCCGTGCTCTTCAGTTCCCGGCAGAACTCGCGCATGGCGATATATACACTTGTCATACCAGCTATGGGCCAAAGCACAATCTTGTATCCCAACTCCTTCGCCTCCCGCGAGTTGACCAAAGGTGTTATGCCGCCACTGACCATGTTTAGAAGACACGGGGTCGGCGCCATATCCTTAACCACCTGCGCCATCTGCTCTTTCGTCTGCATTCCCTCCAGAAACGCTACATCGGCACCAGCTTCCACGGCGGCTTTTAACCTGCTAACCGCCTCCTCGTAGCCCCGCGACTGCAGCGCGTCGGTGCGCGCAATAATGACGATATCCGAGCCCATGCGCGCGCGCGCAGCGGCAGCGGCCCGGATGCGAGCCACGAATGTAGGCGTATCGACGAGTTCCTTTCCGCCGAGATGTCCGCAGCGCTTAGTCGTGACCTGGTCCTCGATATGGAAAGCTGCTACCCCCTGGAGAATGTATTTCTCGGTGGTACGGGCGACCATCAGGGGCCCGCCAAACCCGGTATCGGCATCTGCGATCACCGGAACAGTACGGTCGAGGCCCGCGATCATCCCGGCATTCGTTGCCATATCGTCGACGGTTGTAAGACCGAGGTCCGGCTGCCCGAGGCGGGATGCGGCTGTTCCTGCGCCCGTCTGACCCGAAGTCAGTTCGAAGATACTCGGGAAAGCAACACACTGGTTTGGGGCTTGGAGGGGCAAGGTCCTACCATGTACAATGCGTCAAAGCCCACGTTCAATGCCACGCGTGCCGTAAGTCCATCGTGTACGCCCGGGCATATAACGGTCCTTTCCGGGTCAGCAAGCATCTGCCGAAGCTTCGTTGCAGACTTAGTCTGGGCCATCGAAACCAACTAACTAATACGGAGTGCCAGTTTTGTAATATACAGCGTGCAATTGTCTAAATTGTCGCAAATTGAAATCTTCCGTACCTAGGTAGTTACGAATACCTCCCAACTTGGATTCACCAAGTCCAAGGCGCTCATTTACAATTACTTCACATTATATAGTATCTAGTCTAGAAACTTTTCATATTCGCCTCTCCGTCCTCGGAACGCCCGGTTCACCTGGAACTTAGAACCTTTGCCCTTTGAAAGTACCCGCTTTATACTTGCGCGGACTGGATCCAAGGGACTACGACTACCTACTACATTGTGTTTAGAAAGCGGTCGTATCCGGGAATAGCACGGCAAGTGCAAGTACGTAACCCGAAAGATTTATAATCTTTGACAGATTCGATCGCGGCTTGTGTAGAGATTCTCGACCTCTAGTTATCCACGGCGGCGGGTTGTCACAAGAGGGCGTACCGCCGGATGTGACCGTCTCAGTCTCCTACCTAAGCTCATCGCTAATATACAGCCCGTTTGCAGTTCGTGAGAACGATGAACCTGGCATTGTGTGCTTATGTGTACCATAACTATTTTACTCATAAATTATCAGTTATGAGACTGTTTCGCGTAGAGACTAGGGGCGGATTCGTGTCGCACTGACGACTTGCTGTTACAGAAATGGGCAGGTTTCTTTGTAAATGATTGCTTCAGTCATACGAGTTCTTTTACAATATCATGAGTAATAAAAAAGTAATATGATATTCAGATGGATGAGCTGCTTAAACAAAATTCAAACCATTTTGGAACTGATCGAGCATAGACGTAATCGCTTATGAAGAGCTAAAAGTTCTTGGGAGTCCGGCCGACATAGAAATTGGACCGATAGAATCGTTTACATGAGAAAAGAAAAAATGTATTTCGCTCGGTACTTCACGGTACCTCACTCGTTCTCGAAATGGAGAAAAATGAATGCATGAACGGGGAGTCGAACCCCGAGCTCAACCTTGCACTAGAAGATGGAAGGGTTGAATGTTACCGCTACACCATTCATGCTTGAATTGTTGAAATAATGGCCTGCTATTTTAGTATATAGCTCATGTATAACACCGGCTAATCGTTTCGACTAGGGTTAGCTATTAGGGTGTCCCCTATTTAGACCAATCAAGTGGCAAATCAGGGAATACTTTCTGACATATTATTTTCTAAGCTGTTGCACATACATATTACCTATGATTCGCACGAATACTCTCGTCCCTTGGGTGAACATGGCGTCAGCAGCTCCAAATAAAGAAACGGAGGGAGTATCCTGGACTAAGCTGAATGATCCTCAGTTAACTCGTGAGCTTGTTAGAGTACGCTAATTGGCCCTTGCTTTTATTATACTGTTAAGTATTCGCCATCAACCCTAGACAGGTGCTCTTATAGGTGCTGGGCCCGGGTATGTAAATGTATTACCCGGGGAATTGTATGAATTCGTGTTGCTCTATACACATCTCCTAATATCAAAGCCTTGGATTCAAAGAAGCATTGAGTTGTCATATATGTTTTATTGAGGCTTTTTATGCGCTAGATGATATTATACGAGTCTACTATGCTTAAATATAGTACAAGCAACCTCTACAATAAGGACTTTTGTTATGGCTATATTTTATTATACTGAGATTTATGAGTTTGTTGCTTGATTTGACTCAAGTCTCGGATGTTATGACAAAGTAAATTAGATGTTTAATCCATTAATTCTCTTTTCAATCAGTGAGGCATCCGTTTCAGATTCTAGCCCTATGAGTATACAGGTAGATAGCTCTGCTTTATGTACCCACTCACAGCATTGAAGTGTAGATTGCTACCCAGGACTCTTTGGAAATTGATAAATATATATCAACTAGCCCGGGACTCGGAACGCATAATAGTCACATGAATATAGAATCAAGTGAGAAAGATGTGGGCGAAAGTCCTCACGGTAGTTAGTGGTAGACTAAGAAGTATCGTCGTCATCGCTACGGAGAATAAACAAATATGCTTAGCTGCGTGGTTTCAGATACATGTGTTTTAGCCCCGAGCACGTGGCACTTGTCTACCCTGGATATTGTCCTGTTACGGCTGCTCAATACCTGGAATGATAATTCTATGTATGTATGTATCGCACTCAAAAGTAGATACCTAATTTCCCATATTCCCGGCGGCTCTCGTGGAGCTAAAGAACCGGACGAATTGTTAGATCTCTAGCCGCCGGAGTACAAGTACATTTATCTACATAGGTAAAGGATCTGCGTGCTACTAACTGAAGCATAATGGATGTGGCTGATCGTTCTTGGCTATAAATTCACTAACAAGGCTTTAGCGAGGGGTTGGCGAAGAAGGTATGAAAAGACTTAGTACGGAAATTCCCACAGTCGTAAACCATGACCATAAACCAGGGGCCAAACCTTTCAAAAGAATGGATGGAGCTCGCGTGTCCGTCTCCGCTGGAGATGAAATTAAAACATTACTCTTTAACGAGGGGTTCTTGCCTACCGGTTTGGGCTACGGCTTGCGTGATGATCAACGGCGGGATGTGGATGTGGGTGTACTTGATCAGTCCTGTGATGGCCTTCTTAATAAAGTTGCTTGGCGTTGGATCACAGATCACTTCAACCTCAATCGAGTCGGTCCTTGTTCGACGTCCTTTTCTGCGTTTCACATTTAGACTCTTGGCTTTTGAACACACCGGTCGCCAGTGAGACGACGCCTTGCAGCGCCGCAACGGCGCCGCCCGTCTAGCTTCTGAGCTTGGCGAAAAGCACATAAATAGCCCGCTGCCAAGTGTCAGTTAGTACCTATTGTTAACGGTTTTCGTCTAAAATAGTTATTCTGCTCCTCCTGAACTATTCGTTCCTCTCGGGCTATTGTAGGATGACTTGGCAGTCTTACATGGAAAATGTTTTCAGAGACACTAGGTAATAAGAAGTTGCGAAACGGTGATAGAGGTTCCGACTTAGGGAGAACCGGCTGCAGGGAGCCTTCGGATCACTCAGCCAGTAGGCCGAATTTGTTACGCCAGGCCGGTTGGCGGGATACAGGCTGCCGAACACTTTTTTACCGAATTTGAATGCGATCGTCGTTGAGATCTTCAATATCCCCGCCGACCATCTCTAGATTTGGGCCTGTTAGATAGCGTTGATCCGGAGTATAAGTCTCTTGATCCGGTCTTTCTCAATTCTTTCCAGGGACTCACCGTTCTACTAACACAACCGGAAGGTTGAGTAGGTGATACATTCGGAGCCGAATAACCGTGGAAGCTTACATGGTGTTACATCCGTCTAGTGTACTTTGGCAACATCACACTTGTCCACCGTTAGAAGCTTAATTGCAGGCCAGACAAAAGCTGTATATTGGATGGTTTAAGGATCGAGGCTGGTCTAATAATAAAAATGACCTTGCTGCTGATGTCTGAACGTTTATGCCTAGGTTAGTATACTAATACCTTACTTCACTTTGCTCCTCGCCCTTCTTCCACTCAGCTTTGCAAGAATCCATGATCATATCTGAGTATTCGTCAGACATAGCACAGCGGCTGTCTGCGTAGGAAATTATAAAGTCTATCAACAACAGCCAATCATGTTCGCATATCGGCAATTAAGCCACTGATTAGGCATATTGTGACGGGTTTAGGCGTAGAAATTCCCACCACAGGGAATCTATCAGCTGCAGACGCCAAGACCCTTTAATCACCAGCAGAATGTGCCATGCAAGAGCGGTAAGTTCCAAATTGCGGTTACTGCATGATAGCGAGCATGTTTATACTGCCGGGTTGAAGCGATATGTAAGAAAAATATAAGCTTCTTTTTGATAAAACCGTGATATTGAGTGAAGCCGCGGCGCTTCTAGAAGCTCTAGATGGCGAAGTATAATTTTTTCGATAACGCGACCTATGTGGAAAATATTCTATTGTGCGCCCGCCACCCCATTCATCATTATCATTGTAGTATTTACGGGCGTCGAGGTTCAAGTTCTCCCCTGTCGTGGCATCGTGGATAGGTAGACTAACAGAATCAACCCCTGATCTGCAGCCACATTATGAATGCCGAGAAGATAACGGCTTGGGCTCTCATGATGTCTGTCTCCTTCCAACTTTTCATATTGCATCAGGGTAGTGTATGCGAGCAGATATCTATCGCGTTGCAGTGGCATTGCATCCCTTGTAGCCTCGGGGATAGTACCAACCCGATCAATTACCGCTCTTATCCTGGCATTTGCTGTTTGATAGCATTGAAAATGAATTCTCATTAGGAAGACAGTGGCGGAGACGCTAGGTGCTGGTTTGAGACATAAATACTACTGACAGCAGATGAAGAGTGAAAAGTGCTTAAGCGGCTGGCAGGATTGACGTAATTGCTGCAATCTCACCGAACTGGACGATGACTGGCGAGACACTCGAAACGATGGACCCACAGCTTACGAATGCTGGCCTGTGCTACCCCTGGTGATGGTGGTTAGGGCGGGCTGGGAGCTGGGAACATCGAGACAAACGACGTAGTGATCTTCATTAGTACATGGCCAAGCGGAAACCCCGTTCAAGGATTGCCCGACTTGGCTAGCCGGGATCTGGATTTGAATACACGGAAGATGGGGGTTTCTAAGGTACATAACTACCTACTTCTATACATACACTACCTACCTACGTACATGTACCTAATTATATACGTTGAAGTCTGTATGTATTAGTTAGAATCTAGAAAACAAAGTTTATGAAATAAGGGAAGAAGCTTTTCTATTCTCGTGTCTAGACCTCGCAACTAAAGTAATTCGTCTCATATCCAAATGAAAAAGTAACTAAAATAAGGTACGCGTAACCTTTTTACTTAAATAGCTCTAGACCGTCAACGTCAACCTTACCGTGTTTGACAGGGCTAAGAGTATGGCTGTGATGGAACGGGACGCAAAGGTACGTTTTAGTCACCCACTTACATGACAGGTTACCGAGTTTATGCCACTAATATGGAAAAATGAAAGCCTGCAGCGCACACATGGTGGCCACAGCAACTGGCCATATTGACGTATCAATTCCAACTTGCTACTTCTCACATCGGTTTCCCACGTAAATGCGGTTTAGTGATTCGTCAGCTCATACTGTTTCTAGATGTACATCAAGTAGGTAGGAAGTAGTTTACGAGTTTGGTTTTCGTATTGGAATTCAAGAGAAGGGAAGGGCTTTGACGGGCTTGACGGGCTTGACGGGTAAGCGCATGGCGAAAAGATCGTCACAAGCACTGCCAGCCACGTCTAGAATTCGCACATACTATCATAGGCAATCCCACCAAGGAAAGGAGACGGACGATGACGATATTTCTTTCAAATCAGCCTGAGTAACCCACCACTACTACTTTTGAATGAGAAATTCTTTAGTTTTAAATGCGACACTGTTATTAATGATTAGCAGTAAAGTATATGGTAGATGGTATCCACTGATATGACACCCATGTATGTCCAATGTAGTGTACATACATGTTTACGTATGATCGGTGGTCAACTGGAATTTTAACCACAGCCAAGTAACGCACGTCCTAGTATAAGTGTGTGGGTTATCACAAGCCACTATTCAACCGGCGTCACTTAAACATGTCGCGGCACATACCTACCTAGGTAGGTTAGGGTACATACCTACCTGTATGTAGGTACATACATAGGTAGTAAACAATAAACGCCCCATAATGACCAATACAGCGTTTTACAGAATCTTGAAAATATGTAGTCTAGTTATAGTGTAAATAAGAGGTAAACAATAACAAGCCCAGCTTTGGGGATCTACAAGCCGACCGAGGCAGGCATGCTGTAAGTCAATGGCCTATCAAACGAAAACACTGTCGACTAGGTATGCTAATGTGCGGTGTTGCTGCGCTAGGTAATGTACGCCTATCAAGGGTCAGGCCAGTTTATCTCATTGCTCACATTGATGCATCGTATACCTACTTCGTACACGGGCCAGATAGAGGAAATGCTCTCTGGAGGTATACGTCTTCGATCTGCTTTGTTCTACAACGCCATGCGGTATGTACAAGACAATATTAGACAATACTATGTATCTCACACGATATCAAGAATTATTGCAGCCCGGAGCCCCTCTTAAGCCGCTAATCAATAAAGTAGCTCATTGGAACGCAGGAACGCATAATCCAATTGGCTTTTTTCATCTTCTTGGAAGCTCGACTATTCGATTGTTCGATTGGCTCATTACAAGGCCCGCTCTTTTCCAGGGTTTCCTTATTTCTCCTAGGCCCTAGTTAGGTAGTGTACCTCTTTCCTTGCTATTGCAGTTTCCGGTTTGCCCATTTGCCTACAGGGCTAATATCCACAACAGGGGATGTACCGCATACCTAAGGTACCATACCGAATGGTACCCCTCGATCAGCGGATCTAATACAAATCCTGGCAACCCCAATTTATCATCCCCCCTAATCGCCCGCGCCTGTCCTGTTCTATTAGTATGGCCATTTAGCAATTACGTACCTGGTACATACGTCGCTGTGTTCGCTACATACGCTACGCTGTTACGTCCTCTAGCTTCCGCTTGTAGTACGGAGGTGGTTCCCCTTGTCAAGCTTGTTTCTCTTCTTACCTCTCTATCTTACCTACTTTGCCTTGATTGATCCCTCCTTTTTTTCCTTTTCTACTGACGAATTCCTCCCTCTTGTCTTTCGTTTTGTCCTTTCTTCCTCATATTGGAAACAACCCTTCCCTCTTTACTCGCCTAGTTTTGAGAAGCGCCTTACACGTAAGACGGGTGTGAGCGTTTGCTTTCTTTCACACGTCTCACTCTTCCTCGCTTCATTGCGTGAGGTGTCATTCGTTACCACCTATCCTAGGTACTTTTTTGGATTGCGAAAGCCTGAGAAGTTCTCAGTAACAAGAGCTCTCGTGACATAGACTGTCAACCGCCGCGCCGCATGCTAAATCCACAGACACGGAATTCTCTAATAACCGTCATAAAGTAATTCAGCGGTTGATTTACTTGCTTGGATCAGAAACGAAATTAGCGATACCGTTGAGACCAGCCCGACTATAGTCGAATCGACGATCATCTCCTGGCAAGCTGTTGTTGGGGGAAATTTACGATGGGAGCGAGAATGCCCTCTCCGCATCAGAAGTTTTTCAGCATGCGGAACCCTTTCTCGCGATGCGTTCTCTTCGCTGTCGCGTTGCTGCTGTTACTCGGCGTCACATGGAAATCCGACCGCATAGAAGACGTTGGCTCACGAATTGTGAAAGCCGCGTCTACCCATAAGAGCGACGTTTCGCAACAACCACTTGGCGATGGACCACATGCAACCGAGAAAGATGTTGCACCGGTGTCGAACCATGTAATGGATTGTGGCATCAACTCAACTCACATGGGTGAGCTCAAGGCAAAATATGAGCTTGGGGACACTTTCCAGTACTTCAAGCGGTATGTCAAGATCAACCGCAAGCCCATAACACGGAAGTCGATCACCAAAATTCCTCAGCCATTCCTCCCTGATACTTTCACCACGGTTGATATGCAACACCCCAGCAACTATGGCAATGAGCAGTGTCTTGAACCTCTTGAAGTCCCGGTCCCTGAATCACCGTATCCTGCGACTGGGAACCTGTCCGATTTCATGTTCGGCGTGTCTACTACGTTTAAGAGATTTAGCTCCGAAAAGACCAGCCCAGTGAATGAATGGACATACTGGTTAACCGATGGCAAGGGCCACTCCAATGGTGGCAAATTGATCCTATTGCTCCTAGACGCGACCGAGGATCAGATACTCCACGCCAAGACCATATTACATCACGCTGGAATTGATGTTGATGTCTACCACTCGGACTCATCAATGGAGATGGCCGTTCGTTATCTCACACTTATCCCGACTTTGTATAATCACCCCGAGCGATCGTCCAAGAAATGGCTCGTGTCATGCGACGACGACACATTTTTCCCTAGTGTCCACGCACTTACGAAGAAGTTCGAAGATTATGATCCCAGCGAAATGCTCTATATTGGGACATTATCTGAGGATGTTAACAATGTTGATCGCCATGGTTCGCAAGCTTTCGGTGGTGCTGGTGTATTCCTCTCGGTGCCACTGGCAGAGCAGATCGCCAAGGACTATGACAGTTGCAAAACGGATGAGAAGATCCATGAATCGAACTCGGGTTGGGGTCCTCAGGGTGATATTTTGCTTCGCAAATGCATCTACGAGAATACAGATGTGCGCCTATCTATCCTTCGTGGCTTATACCAGCTTGATCTATATGGCGACCCTTCTGGTTTCTACGAGTCTGGCATTAAGCCTATCTCTCTTCACCACTTTAAGGGTGGCGGGTGGCATTCGGCTCTACCTTGGGAATACACCAAGATTGCTCATATCTGTGGCGAGGACTGTACTCTCCAGCGATTCCGAACCAGCGACAACTTCATCATCTCGACAGGCTTCAGTGTTGCTCACTACCCTCAGGGCGTCAATTTTAACCTTGCTCAGATGGAGCGAACGTTTGCGGCCGCGCCTCAAGATAAGGGGTGGAATCTGGACTACGTTTTTGACCCGCAGCGACCTAGCCTTTTGAAGACAGGCCGTAAGGTCAGTTGGGATCTCCAAGAAGCACACGTAAACGAGGATAACACCGTTACCCACGTCTACGTACGAAAGGCTAATGACTGGAGATGGGTTGACCGAAATGGTGAACCAATGTCTCACGTTGATGGCATAATCGAACTTGTCTGGGTTCCATAGAGACATCACGCAGCGCGTGGCAAACGATCTAATGATTCTTGGATGATGGGACAGGAAAAGATAGATGATCATGTTCATCTACTTGACTTGGAGAAGGCCGGATTGGAAACCCATGAGACTTCACTATGAACGTGGGGACAACCGCTTCAAACATCACCAATCCGCTGTTTTGCGTACCCAGTCTTTTTGACTAATTGAACACCCACCAATATTGGCCTAGCAGGATGCCTCGTTTTTGAATGCTAGTTTGACCAAGGAGAGCAGCGTATTCTTCTGTATTGGTGCAGCCTGTTTGATCACATATTACCAACATCATCGTGTATTGCTCTCAGGATCGACTTGGCGTTAGGCAGATTTCTGCTAGGCTTTACCCACGTCCACAGTGTACATTTACCCGCGCTGGTTATCGCACTCCGACTATCGAAAAAAAAAGAAAATCCAATAATGCATAATTGTCAACACCAGTCAATCGCTTTATTATTACCATCGCCTTCTATCTTCTTGCTTGATTCTGGAAGAGGGATCGACTTAGTACACTTATAACGTACTGCACTTATTATTTACCACTTGGAACCTAGCATTAGTGGCGACGGAATGTCGTTTTCAGCATTTACACCAAGCATATTTATTTCTTCATCTCAGTATGCTGTCTGAGAATGTCTGGGTTTTGGGACTTACATTTTATTCCCCCGTCCTTTTGTATGATGCAGTTGCTCCTTGGGAAGCGGAGTTATGAGCACTAGATGTCCAGTGAGGAACATGATGTCTTTGTTTACTGCTGACATGGTCAAGGCTGGCGATTTTGGGTTGATCTTTTTCTTGGGGCCAGATGGTGGTTATTCAATATCGTACTGGAGGGCATCGCTAGCTCGGAATCGAAGTGCTCGAGACGAAGCTGGTAGATGCGTCGCTTGCGACTGTACATACTTAGATAGGCCAAGAGAATATGACCTAAACATGAGTGTTTTATTATAGGCGTGACATATTTGAATATGGTATCCTGGATGGGATTTTGTGAATGTTATGAGTATAAAGGGAATTATATATGCCTCGCAGTATTATGTACCTAGGTACCTTAGGTATTATGCTCAGAAGCTGAATGGTTTTTATATGCAGTAGGTAGGTAGGTACCTCCTATAACTCTCACTTATGTAAGATCTGCCCCGCACCCCACTAAAGGAACGGCTGCGCAAGGCGACCGCCGAATGTTTCTTTGCTTTGACGCGGCTGGAATGAAATCATTTACTCAACTTGTTCTATTGGCTTTACTAGCATTCTCTCTACGTAAATAGCCTCCGTCAAACCACTCCAAGTTAAACGACTATGGCAACAGCTACGTACATATCCTGACACAACACCGTCATCATTTTTATGCACGTACCCAATCTTGTCTTGTTTATGATCCAAGTACTGTACTCGTTCTTGTGATACACCGGTTCGCTATGCAAAACAACATTCTCGCGGTCCCCTTCCGTAAAGGGGCCCAACTCTCGCTTTCGTCCGCCATCCGACAGTATATCTCTACCAAATATGACCAACATCCGGACATGTTCCGCCAAGATCTAGAGGTAATCGATGCGTTGAGACGTCAGGCCGTGAATGTGCGCGAGCCGCATCCTACTGGTGTTGCGAGACTGCAGGCCTACGCTGGACAGCTTGTCTGGATCGGGGGGAAATTCCCCATAGATGTAAGTCTCTAGGCCGGCTCTTGTAACTTTATACTTACAGATCCTCTTCGTGCATAGATCGGCGCAGACTTCACATGGTATCCCGCTTTAGGTTACAACACCGAACGGCCTATAATACATAATAATCTAAAGTTCGAGCTCGCCAACATCTTATACAATCTCGCCGCCCTATACTCCCAGTTAGCTATAGCAAGCAACCGCGCTAGTACGGATGGCCTGAAGACTGCAGCGAGCTACTTCAGCCAGTCGGCAGGCGTATTGACACACTTGAAAAATGAGGTCATACCTGAGTTACGAACTACGCCACCAGAGGACATGGATGAGCACACGTTAGACTCGTTAATACAACTGCAGCTAGCGCAGGCTCAAGAATGCTACTGGCAAAAGGCCGTTATGGACGGCTACAAGGATGCATCAATAGCTAAGCTGGCTGCTAAGGTTTCTGATTTGTATAATGAAGCGAGCGAGGCAGCTATGCGGTCACAGGCTATCAGTAGCAGTTGGATTCATCATATGAGCGCTAAACACCATCACTTTGCCGCCGCCGCTCAATATCGTGCGGCCTGCGAATGTTTAGAGAAGCGAAAATATGGTGAGGAGGTAGCGAGATTGCGCGATGCTGTTTCTTGCGTAAATGAGGGGCTCAGGGAGAGTCGCGGTGGTTACTTGCACAAAACGGTAGCAGATGATCTAAATGGTCTCAAGCGGAAAGTAGAGGAAGATCTTAAGCGAGCTGAAAAAGACAACGACGTAATTTACCTGAGTAAGTATCCTCACCATGATTTCAATCAATCAACACCGACAGATCCTAGTGCTAACCATCTATAGACCCAGTGCCACCGAAGTCAGAGCTTAAGATCTTAGATCGAGCTACCATGGCAGCTGCGCGAATACCGCCGCAAGTGTCGGCACCTCTTAACTATCTCGGGGAGAAGGGCGAGTTCGGTCCGCCGCTCTTTACGAAGCTCGTCCCATATTCCGTTCATATTGCTGTCTCGATCTATGAAGAGCGAAGAGACCGTCTAGTAAACCAGAATATCGTAGCTGAACTTGAGACACTAAATGAAAGAATACATGAGATTCTTTCGTCACTCAATCTTCCAGGTTCGCTTCAGGCCTTCGAAAAACCGCTCGGCTTACCCGGGACCCTTGTTCAGCATGCCGAGGAAATCCGGCAGGCAGATGCCTTGCACCGCTTGCAAAGGAGTTTTGCTGATATTGACAAGTTGCGCGCTGCTGACTTGGCAGTATTTGAAGAAGGCAAAAGCCTGCTACAAGCAGAAGAAGAAGAAGACGCTCAGCTGCGTAGAAAATATGGCACGGAACGTTGGCCGCGACCTGAGAGTCGTTTTGAGCCGAATCAAGGTCTAAAACTCTGGAAACAGGTATCAGATGCGGAGGGCTGGTTTGCAAACAGTGAAAGCAGCGATAAGGTTGTACGCGACAAATTCTATAGCATAGAACCTATGTTGGCTGTTCTTACAGGACCAGATCGTGGCCTACTAGATTTTGTGCCCTCATCACGGCGCACAGAAGTCCCAGAATCACTCAAGCCCGCCATTGGTCGTCTACGTACAGCTTATAATAATATAGCACGTCTTGAGGGCCGTCGTCGTCGGAAAGCTGAAGCTCTTCGCGAAAAGGCCCGTGGCGATGATATTAAGTCTGACATCCTAACCGAAACGGCAAGAATAGAACGTGCCCAAACGGTGGCGACTGCTATTGTCCCCGCACACTTTGAAGAGTTCTTCGAAAAACGTCTGGATTCGCTTTATGAACCAGACCTTGAACTTGTGCAAGCTGAGGCGAGTGAGCAAGAGAGGCTTGTTTCGGAGCTCATACGAGTAAATCGTGAGTTTGAGAGCCAAAGGAAGACGGTGGGCGATAAAGGAAACAAGGAAAGGGAGCAAGCACTCCAGAAACTCGAGAATGCGTACTACAAATATAAGGAACTGATCAGCAACGCAGAAGCGGGACGCAAGTTCTACAACGATCTCAGCCGCATAGTAGGTGGCTTCCGAGACGGAGCGCGGAACTTCGTTGCCGAAAGAAGACACGAGGCACGCATGCTCGAGGATGAGCTAAGTATGCCGCCGCTAAACAACTTGAGTCTTGGAGGACAACAAGATCGTGTACAGCAACCTGTGCAACCGGCTAGCTCTTCAAGTGGTTGGAACGGTGGCACAGGTTATCAAGATCAGCTACAACAATCACAGCAGACCTCATTCTTGCCACCACCTACTCCACCCAGACAACAGATTCAAAGTCCTGTCGAAGCGCACATCCAGTCATGGGTGCCGGCTGGTGAGACAGTGGCGCCGCAGCCGCAACCGCCGAGGGCAAATCCCATGCAGAGTGTATGGAACCCAGGGACAGGAATTAAATTTTCCAACTCGCCACCTCCCGCTGGCGCCATCGTGGGTGGCGGGGGGAATACAGGAAGTAACAATCAGCAGGAAAAACGGCCGCCTGTTGCTGGAACTTGGGATCGAAATAGCGCGATAAGATTCGGTTAGGAAGCGAATACATCGCGTCCTCGTAGGATGTAACCAGGCCACCACAGGTTGTCTCAATTCCGGTCAGCTACCCATAACATTGCGGGTTCGTCACGCGATCATACCCCAGCATGTGTTATTATAACAAATGCTCGACGTTTTTCAAATAGAAATACTGAATTAAAAACAATTAAAGAGCGAAATTATACCCCCCCATCCACAATTTCTTAGTTTCGATGGACGATGGTTGACTCTTAGAATTATATGGTCAGACTACGCATAGAACTACTAGTCGCCTATTACTAAACTATCCCCGAAATAAGATCACGAATGTCGTATAGCTTGGTTCCTCTAAGCGTAGTACGCAAGGACGCATTCACGATAGTACCTACCTCTAGGTAGGTACCTATCTAGATAGTTCAGCTTTGTGGGTATGGCTTAACCAGAAAGCGATCCGCGTTCAAAAGGATAAGACTCGGTCATTGTCCGGGATATGATTTATCAAGTCTATCTCATTAATAGTAATATTCAAATATTATACAAGTTACCACTTTGCCATTCTGGTGCAATGGTGCGGCTACACTAGTATTACCGAGGATGGATGTGAGAGCCCCTATTTGATGCTTAGGGTGGGTAGTCGAGCCCCGTGTTTGCTGCTGTTAGATAGTCCTATGCGCCGTCAAGGTTAGCATGTCATCGACGATGATGGTGGCTATTTTGACCCCGAAGTGTGAGTTCTAAATGCATGCCTTCGCTGGTGCTGATTAGGGTAGACTTGGTACCTGCGTAGAAACCTAGACTAGTACGCTCAATGGTTAGTGGCAATAGAATCCTGAATAGAGGCCGAGATAAAGGGGAAATCGTATAATATTAAGAAGTCGAGAGAATTAGTTATCAAGGTATATAGTAAGGAGGAAGGCCTTGTGGGGGCTTCAGGTCACTTGTTGAAATAACAGAAAGGCTATAACTTGTAGGAATAGATATATAGGTAATTCTGCTGAGGTTATACCGGGGTCTATACAATCAACATCGTTGTTTCCCCTCAAAAATCAAAAAGATCACTCTTCTCGCAACCCAATGCAGCCTCAGCGGAACGTATTGCCAACATCTTCAGAACCCACGCTCCAACTATCGATGAATATGGCAATGCAAGTCATCTCGCTTTACCTGAGATCTCTCCAGTGACCGAAGCTCAGCGTGACCGCGCATTAGAGCTATGGAGGGAGTATGCCGATGTCCCTTCCCCTACGCGTAGCTAAAGCACTTCAGCTGTGCTGACTCTATTTATCTAGGTACATGGGGACGTATCACGAGGGGGTCGATCCAGATCAGGTGTGGATTGATTTGTGCAAAAACGATGCCGTCGCTATACAACATTGCCAATGATTCCTCTAAATTTACGTCGAGATGTCAGTCCGTATTCGTGTCGTCCTCGGCCGCGAGGAGGAGGTCGAGGAGAGGGCCATCAACTCATGTGCCTCTCTCAACACCTTCTTGAAGTCTGATTGCTGCTGCCGATGCTGAAGTTCTGTTCCCCAAGAGACAACATCCCGGAAAACATTGGATGGTTCTCAAGAGGCCCCAGGGTCAAGGCGCTGCGGATAAAGGAGCTGACACCATGGGTCTCAGCAAAATGTCAGACTACCAAACGGTCGAGCTCACCGTGACCGATATCGGCCTGATTCTGAAGACTCTCTGGTCTCGGGCCGACGACATTCCTTCTCTTGAGCCTGTCCAACGGGTTATCTTCCACGGGCTAGTTCTCCTTTTTGCTTTCGGCTTTCGGCAGGGCATGATCTTTGGTATGCTTTTCCGAGATATTACCTTGGTAGTCGTTAGGGACCCGGTGGAACGCCACAAAAGGAGGCTCGTCGCCACTTATACCATTAAAAGGAACAAGCTCAAGCGGAACGCCTTGAACAACAAGAAGGGAGAAACGTCAGTTTTCACTCATCTATTAACATTTTGAATCTCTGTGCCTAACGTTTCATTACAGGTTCCAATTTTCCACGACTTTCCTTCCGTACGGGTTACTATGTTTTACCCACATTATTGCGGTCGTCGGGTTATATAACAACGCTTTTAAAGCGAATTATAAATTGATTAAAAACTTTTTTAATTAACCGATGTTTAAAAGCGTTAATTACGTTAAATTCGAATAAAAGGAAAAGTTTTTTAATTAAAAGATTTAATTTAGATTTTTTTTACGTTTTTTCGCGTTATTTACGTTAAATATATTTAATAATAAAATTTACGAAATTAATTTAAACGTATATTTTTTATATTAAAACGTTTGTAAAATAATAATATATTATATAAATTTAAATAAATATTTTTTAATTTTATTATATAATTAATATTTACTTTAAAATTTTTTTTATATAAATTTTTTTTAATTTTATTATAAACTATTTTATAAACACTTTTTAAAAAAAAGCTATTAAATAAAAGAAATTGTATAAAATATAAAATTTTAAAATAAAAAATAAATAAATATTAAAAAAAGTTTAAGCTTTTTTATATATATGTAAAACAGTTTTATATTTATTTTAATTAATTTAAATTAATGTTTACCATTTTTTCGTTTATCGGTTAATATTATAAAAGCTATTTAAAGTTTAATTTATATATTTATATTTATAACATTACATTAAAAGATTTTTTAAAATTTAATTTAAAACTTATTTTAAGTGACTTTAAACCACACGTTTAAAAAATTTAAGTTTAAAGGGTTGTACCCCTTTTAGCCACCCCACTCCCTAGCCAATCACAATATCGTACAACCTTTTTAAATTTTTTTTAAACTATAATTTAAAATAATTATAAAATATTTTTTAATAAAAATTATTTTATATGGTAAAAAACATTATTAACAATAATATTAAAAATAATATTAAAAATAATAATATTATAAATAATTAATTGATCACATAATAGTTATTAATTTTATTATTAGATTTATCGATTAAATATATTTTTAAGATAGGTTAAAACTAACCGTAACACGCGTTATAATACATGTCGCAATATGCGTTATAATATACGATATAATAAATAAAGTTTAATACAACCGCGCAACGTTTTACGGATATATAAAAAATCGGAAAGGTTTAAATTATAATCTTATTATTAAACTAAAGATAAAATAAAAAATATTTTTATACATTATTAATTAATTATATTAATTAATTATAATATTAATTATAACGTTAATTATAACATTAATTATAATTTTAAATATTTTTATTAATAAACATTTTTAACGTTTTAATTTAAAATATAAAAATATAAAATTATATAAATATATAAAAAAGTTAAAAAAATAAATTAAATAAATTATTAACTTTAAATCATTTTAATTAAAGTTATTTTATATATTATTATAATATATTAATTAATTGTTAATTTAATATTAATTTTAAAATTATATAAATTTAATATATAAAAGTTTTTTAATGTAATAATATTTTAAATTAAATCTTAAGAAAACTTTTAATACGTTTTATAAATATAAATATACGGATTAAGCGTTAAGTGGTGCTTATAGCGCTAATAAAAGCTAACGGGCGTAACTCGTCGTTTTTCGAGCATTAATTTAAACTTGTTAAAATAATTTAAAACATTATTACATTAAAAAGTTTTTATATTAATGGTTAAATAATAATAATTAAATGATAATTTTAAAAGTTAAAGTTTAATATAAAGTTTAACGTAAAAATATATTTATATATTTGTTTTTATATAAAAAATAAGTTTTTTTCGTTCTTTTTTAATAAATAATTTTTCTTTTTAAATATATTAATATATATTAATTTTATTTAATTATTTTATTTATTATATTTTATTTATTTTATCATTTTTATTTTATATATATATATATTAATATTAATTAATATTATTAAATATTTAATAATATAAATTAATAAAGTTAAAAAAATTATTATTATAATAATTTAAAAACGTTTATTATAATAATACACGTAATAAATAATATCCAGTTTTTTACAAAAGTTTTTTTAATTTATAATAAATTATTCTTTTATATAATTATTATTAGAAGTGGGATCACATGACAAGTTGTCATGTGATCGGCGTGGGGCTTTACCCCATTTACATTTTAACTATTTTTTACTTAAACCATAAATTGTAAATAATTTTTTAATTAAACATCATTTAATTTATTTTTAAAGTATAATGTTATACATTATTAACTTTTATTAATTTAACAATTATATAATTTTTTAAAATTTTAAATTTATATTACGGTTTAAATATATCATTTTTAACATTTTTATTTTTTATAACGTTTATATATTCTACAATATTATAAATACGAAATTATTATTAAAAGTTTAATTTAAATGTAAATGTTAGTAAATACGTATATAAAATAAAAATAATAAAATAAGTACAATAATAATAAGTAAAATAATTAATATTAAAACTAATATATTAAAATATTTAAAAAAAAAACTATAAATCGAAAAAGAATAAAAGAATTTATTTTTTTTAACTTATTTTTTTAATTTAATAATAATTTTATTCTTTTTTATTAACATTTTTATAACCTCATTAAAAAATCCCTTAATTATAACGTTAATAAAGTTATAATTACCATAAATGTATTATATATTATTAATTTCTTTATTTTTATAAAATTATCGTAACATTATTAAATTAATTATTAATTATTTTTTATTTATATAAAAAATTAAAAAGGTTTAAAGAAATATTATTTATTTTAATATAATATTAATAATTTAATAAATAATATAACTAATATTAAAACTTTAAATTATATTATAAATTTTATTTATTAATATATTTTAAATTATATATTTAAATTTAATAAATAATTAATATATTATATTTTTAATAATTTAAAACTTATTATTTTAATTAATAAATCTTTTATTATTTAATATAACGAAATAATTTATTTATAAATTTATATATATATTATTAATAAATAATCTATTTATAAAAATATATAAATAAACTTTTATAAATTAAATTTAATATAATTTAAACTATAGTTTTTATTATTTATTTATTACTTAATTTAAATGTTTAAACTTTTAGCTTTTTTAAATCTAAATTTTATATATTATATAATTATTAAATAATTAACAATTATTTTTAATTAACATATAAAAGAATATATATATTATACGTTTATTATTCCATATATCTTTAAATTATATTTAAATTTTTTAAGTTTAAAAATTTTAATTTCTTAATTTATTCCATTTATATTATAATAATATCATAGTTCTTTTTCTAAATTATTAAATATAAACTATTAAAACTTTTTATAATTTCCAATTTAAAAATCTTTTAAGGTTATATTTTAATTTTTGCTTTTTCTAAGGTTTTATCTTTTTTAAATAAAAATTCCAAAGTATTAATATTTAAAACATTATTAATTTAAAATTTTATTATATTAAAAAATTACCATTTTTAATAATTAATAAATATGGATTAAAAATTAATAATTTTATTTCGAATTTTTATTAAATTTATTTTCATTAAATTTTAAATTAATATTTTTCTAATTTTATTAATAATTAAATGAAAATTATTTATAATATAAATCTTTTTAATTGCGTATATATTATTATAATATTTTAAATTATAATTTTTATTTTTTATTTTTAAAATGTTAACGTTAATATTATAATAAATTATTAATTTATTTATTAAATTATAAAAGTATATGTTATAATAGATTTTCTTTTAAGGTTTTTATATCTTTATATAATTAATTAAAACTTTTTATAAAAAGTTAATATATTCTTTCCTTTTATTTTTTAAATTATGTATAACCGGAATATTATTATTTTTTCGTAATATATGCTATTAAATATAATAAGTAGTAATATATGTCGCACGGGATTAGTCATAACCGTTGTGGCAGCTACGCCGCCACCACAGCTAAAAAAAGTTATAGCTTTAACCACAACTATTATATAATTAATTAGCTATATAAAATATACACTTCGCACATACCAACTTAAAACAATTAAACAACTTTTTATCACTAAAATCTTATATATACTTTAAAAAATCTTATCTTTTAATAATTATAAACCCGATTTACATTAAAATATAAAACATAACTATATAAAATAAACGTATAAAATATTCATCAATTCTCTTTTTTAATTTTTAACTATTTTAATAACTACCTTTTTTTAAAACTATAAACAACTATAACAAAAATTTATTTAAAGCCACCTCGTTAACTTTAACTATATTATTAAATATTAAACATAATTACCTTTATTAAATCTTAATAATAAAATAAAACATATTTTAATTTAATATTTGAAATTAAATTAATCCTAAATATTATATCCTAATTATTTATTTTTTTATAAAATTTTAAATTCCAACTTTAAAATTAAAAAAAAAAAAATAGCTATTTATAAAATAACTATAACAACAAACCAAAATAATAATTTACCTTAACGCAAAATTAAAGATAACAATATTACAATACCAATAAAAAATAAACTTAACAAAATTTTTAACAAAACTTAAAAAACTTATACTATTACTTAAATAAATTAAATAATTATAATATTAACTATAAACCAAATATTTCGTTATATTTAAAAAACAATTAAAAACCAAATTTTAATATTTATTATACTCAAATATATTAATAACAATCTTACCTTAATAACTAATATCCTTTATAAAAATAAAGTATATTTTTAACCTATTAATTTATTAATTACTACCAAATTAAAAAAGAATTATTAAAAATATTTATAATAAATATACGTTAAAAAGATAAGGCCAATCAAATAATTCTTTAAATAATAAACGTTATATAAAAATAAATATATTTATAAAATCCCAAAAATTTAAAAAAACGCCGCAACTTTAAATTTCTTAAAAATTATTAAAACTTATTAAATTATTAATTAAATTATATATTAAATTAAGAAATTTATAGTTATAAAATAAATAAAGAAAACCTTAAAACTATTAAAGAAATTTTCTTTATAATTCCTAACCATATTAAAAAATAATATATTATTCTAAAGCCTACCAATTAAAATAAAAATATATTTTATAAATATAACATTTAATACAAAATAAACCGATAATTTAACTAATTTAAAAAAAAGATATAATTGCCCTTATTTAAATAAATTAATAAATATTTATTTTTAAAAATTTAATATATATAAAATTTTTTAATACACTATTAGTAAAAATATTAAATATTATTTATGAAATATTCTTAAAAAAAATAGATATAAAATAATTAAAAAATATTACCAATTTATTAAATAAAAAGATTTCTAAATTAAAATTAAATTAAATGGTTAATAAATTAAATAAAGAGATATACCCAACATTAACAAACGCTAATTAAGCAAAAATAATAGGTTAAGATATTAATTTAATAAAAAAAAAAACTATTTAAACAATTTAATTACTATAATTATTATTAATAAAATAAAATTATAATATTAATTTATTTATAAAGTATATAATATTTTAACTTAATTTAGTAAATATCTTTTAATTAATAATATAATATTAAATATTTATAATAAATTATACCTAATTAATAATAAAATTTTATTAAAATTAGATTTATAAAAAAAAATTAAAGATAGAAAAATAATAAAAATTAAAACGTTAATTTTACCCATTATTAATAAAGAAATAAAAGTTATAAAAAGATTAATTAATAAACCTAAAAATTTTAATATATTAAATTTTATATTAATTAATATAATTATAATAAAAAAATTTTACGTTAATATTATATTAAAAATTATTTTTAAGGAAAAGATAAATATATAATATTATAAAAAAAGATATACGTTTAAATATAAACCACATAATAAAAATAAAGTTTTAAAATAATTAATTAAATAATTTAACTTTTTATTCCTTAAATATAAACCTTTTAAAATTTACTTACCATCCATTTACATAACCATTATATTAATATCTTATAATAATATAATTAACCCTATAACCTATCCAATATTAACTATAATAAAAAAATTATTTAAATTACTACCAAAAAAAGAAAATATAAAAAAATTATAACATTTTAAATTAAATTATTTAAAATTAAATGTTTTAAAAACTTTTATATATAATATTAAAAAAATAAAAATTAAAAAAAAATATATAATTAAATATAAAATATATATTAAAATATTAATTAAATATATAATTTTTAAAAAGAAATTAAAACGTTATTTATTATAACCATTTTAAAAAATATTATAAAATTTATTTAATTTTTCTTGAAGATATAATAAAATATTATAATTATTAATAATATTAAATAAATATTTAAAATTTATTATAATTTATACAATTTCCGATAAAATATAGAAAAATATTATAGTAAAAATTAATTAAATAAATAATTCAATAAGTTGTTAATTTAAGTTAAAAGTATATAAATTAAAATATAATAATAATATTTTAATATTTAAAATTTAAAATATAATTTAATATAAATAATAGATATATAAAAAAAATTTAAATTTAAAATTATTATTATTAAAAACAAAAAAATTAATAAATAGAATAAAAAAATTAGGATAAAAGTTTTAAATTAAGTTAATTAAAATATAATTAGGCGTTAATTTATTAAAAAAATTATAACTTAAATATGTAAAGGCGGTAATTTATTTAATAAATTAGAACTTTAATTAAAAAAACGGTTATAAATTTTTAATAGAAATATTAAAGAGTTAGTTTTATTAATATTTTAAATGGTATAATTTAAAAGTAATAAGAATATTTATTAGTAATTTAAAATTATATTAAGGATATATATATATATATAGATGTAAAATATATCTTTTAAATAAAAATATAGTTAATATAAAAGATAAGTAAAGAAGAAAGATTTAAATAAAAATATATATAAAATATTTAATTAATTATAAAATCATTAATATATATTGTATATAAATTTTTTATTAAAAAAAAGTTATTTTAATAAGGAATGTTTAATTTAATAAAAATCTATTTTATAAATTGGCGTAAGAATTATAACTATTTTATATTATTAAATAAAAATTAGTTTACGTAAATAATATTTAAAAAAAGTTAAATGTTTATTTATAAGAAATATTAAATTAATTAAATTAATAAAATAATAAATTTATTATTTATAATTTTATATTTGATTTAATCTTAAATAAAGGTAATAAATCAATATTAGAATTAAATTTAAAAGAAGGTTAATTTAAGAAGAAAATTATAAATAATAGTTTATGTTATATTTAAATTAAAATAAAAAATATATTTAAATTAAAAGATATAAATATAATAGATTGGTAATATAAAATTGTAATATTTAAAAGAATATTTGAATTAGAATAATAGTTTATAGGTATAGGGAATGTATTATAAGGCGTTAAAGATTTTTTAGAAAAAAATAAAGGTAAATAACTAAAATTTATTATAAATTAGTTATTTATAAAAGTTATTTTAGATTTATTTAACTATTAAAAGGCGGATATATTAGTTAAAAAAATTTATTAAAAATATAAGAAAACGGTATAATTAAAAATTTTAAAATATAATTGATAGGTAAAAGGTAAGAGTTTATTAAAGGATAATAATAATAAAAGTATAGGTTTATTAATTATAATTTTAATTATTATAAAGTATAACTAAAACGCGATAGTTATATTTATAAATAAAAAATTTAGTAATTTTATAAAGATATTTTTATTTAATTAATAAAAAATAATATATAAAAAGGATAATAAATATAAGATAATATATACCATATTTATAACTATATTAAATATAAAATATTTTTTTAAATTATAGAATATAAAAAATTAAGATTTTATTTATAAGTTAACGTTAATAAAATTGAAATTTAAAAAATAAAGAAATTTAAAAAATTATCTTTTAAATAAACAATTTAAAAATAATATAAATAATAAAATAAAAGTTATAATTAATAAAAATATTTAAAAAATTGTTAATATAAATAAAGTGAAAGTAATGTTGTTATTAATAAAATAGATATTTATTTATAAATTTAATATAAACAATTATTTATTAATATATAAATTTAGGATAATGATAAGAAGAAATTTATAAGAAATAGATATTTTTAATAATATATATATAGTTATTTTAGCGGTAAGGATATTTAAAATTATAATAGTTATTATAATATAATTTAATTTAAAAATTATTTAATATAATATAAAAAACGTTTTTATTTATATAATATATAATAATGGTAATCTGGTATATATATATTTATTAAATAAATTTAAATAATTAAATAAATATATATAATTAAAAAAAATATTATATGGATTAAAGAACGTTTCTTTTTTATAATATAAGGAAGTATTGAAGACGTTTAGGATAATAAGAATAATAACCTTTAATAAAAAGTTATATTTATTTTATTTCTTTAATAAATTAATATATATATTAATATATATAAATAATATATTAATAATATATTATAGGATATATTAAAAAATAATTAATAAAATAATTAATTTTATAAAAAGTATTTAAGAGGTAAAAAAATAAAAATTAATAGATTAATATTTAGGTATTAAAGGAATATATAATTAGAAATAAAAAATAATTATTTTAAATTATAAAATATATATTAAAAAAATGGCTTAAAAATATAATATAATAAACTTATTATTTAACCTTTTAATATTAATGGCAATAATAAAACTATTTAAATATAATGGAATAATTAATAAAAAAATTATTAAAAAATTTTAAGAAAAAATTAGTTCGATTTTTTATATAGTTATAATAATATATTTAAAAATAATTTATATAATATTATAATTTTTTTATTACCTTATAAATTTAAAATTTTAATATTTAAAAATAATTATTTAAATTATTTAATATTTATATATAAAATAAAAACTTTATATTAAATATAAAGGTAAAAATTTAAAATTTAAAATATTATTTATAATAAAAAATACGTTATTTATAAATAATAATAAAATAAAACGTTTATTTTATAACTATATTATTTCCTTATTTAATAAATTAATAATATAAAAAATAATAAAGTAAATAATTATATTAATATTAATTATAAAAACTAAATTAATAATTATAAAAAAAGTAATTAAAAAAATAATAACCTTTTAACGTTTATTTAAAAATATTAAATTAAATATAAATAAATAATATAGTTAATAATTAAAAAAAAAAACCGAATTAATATAAAATTAAGGTATATAAATATTTAAAATATATAATTATAATAAAAATATATAAAAAATATATTTAACATAATTTATTTATTTACCAATTAAATATTAATTAATAATTCAATAAAAAATTTATTAAAATAATAATTTAAATATTTTAAAATATTATTAAATTTATAATATAATAATAATATAATTAATAAAATAAATTAAAATAAGAAAAAGGTAAAAATAATATTTATTAAATAAATTATTTAAAAATAAAGGAAATTTACCAAAAAATTATCTAATTACCTACATTAATTTAAATAAAATAATTAATAAATTTTAATTATAATTATATAATATAATAAAAAAAATTAAATATAATATGAAATTAATATAGGAAATTATATTTATAAGATTTATTAAATAAATTTTTACCAATATTATTATAATTGTTATTAAATTAATCTTTAAAACCTTTATTATTAATTATAAAATTATTTATATTAAAAAAAACCTTATTTATTTTAATATTAAAGATATCTTTAACATTATTTATAATATTTTTTATATAATTAAATCTACTATTATTATTTATATTTTTTCCATTATTATAAATATAGCTAATAAAATCAAACATACGATTTAATTTATCTTTAAAATTTTCTTCTTTACCAAAATTATAAATTTTTAAAAGTTTATTTACCTTAAAAATATTTACGTTAAAATATAAAACTTTTTAAATTATTAAATTTTTTAACGTTTCGTATTTTATACCATAAAACTTATTTATTATTAACATCTATTTAATTTTCTATTTTAACTTTTTAATTTTACTTTATTTAAAATATTAATTAATATAATAAATTAATATAATTAAATAAACTTATTTAAAAATAATTATAAAAATAGATATTAAAATAAATCTTTATTTAAAGTTTAGTTATATAAAGATTTTAAAAGGTTAATTAATAATAAAAATATAAATAAAATAAAGAAATTTATATTAATAAATATTAATAATTATTATATATATAAATATAATATTTTAATAAATTATTAAAATAATTAAAATAGTTAAAATTTAATTGTTAGGTAAATAAAAAATTTTAAAAATAGCAAAAATAATAATTATTTTTTGGAATTATTTATATTAATTTAATATAATATTGCGGAGTAGTTAAGATTAAATTAACTATATTATTTATTAAAATAATTAGTAAACGTTTTAAATAAGGTTAATTATATAATAGTCAATATTAAGGATAAAAATTTATTAAAAAAACTAGCTATAATAATTAAAACACCGGATTTTGGGGGTAGTAAAATACGGCGTTTACTAATCTAGATATTTCAGAACTTACTTTTAATACGGCATTTTTTACCTCGGCAGATAGATCCTAAAATTAACGGTATATTAGAATTAAAATTAAAATTTTAATAAGTTAATGTATTAGTTATTTATAAAGGTAAATTATTTATAAGTATTTAAAAGTTTAAAGTATTTGAATTTAAATCTAGATAGATTTAATTAAGTTAAATATAATAAATATAAGTAGTATTATTAAATTAAATTTATTATATTTTATTAATATAAAATATTATAAAAAATAAATTATTAAAAAAAATAAATAAAAAATAAAATTACGATTAAATAAAAAAATTTAATTTAAAAATAATATTAAAAATGGAGGTAAAAGGTGGAAAAATTATAAAAAAATAAAAATAAAAAGGGAAGAAATTTATATAAATTTCTTAAAAAAACAATTTTAATTTTATCGTTACAAAAATGTAAGGTATGTTTATATAAAAATTAATAGTTTATTATATCGCTAAAATATTAACGTAAATCTAGAGTATACGATTTAATAAATTTATTAAACATTTTTTATTTATTATATAAATAAAAAAGTTATTATATAATTAACCTAGAATATAAATAATATTTAAATATATAAATTCTTTTAGAGTAATTGTGTTAGCTGCTGGTGTAGTAATAAGTTTAAAAATATAATATATTATCTTTATTTAAGAAATATATTATACGAGATTAATTATAACCGTTATAGCAGTTACGCCGCTATTATAACTAAGGAAAGTTATGGCTTTAATTATAACTATTATGTAATTAATTAATTATATAAAATATATGTTTTACACATATCAATTTAGAACAATTAAACAACTTTCTATTATTAAAATCTTATATATGTTTTAAAGAATCTTATCCTTTAATAATATATTATTTATAAATAATATATTTAATTTAATTAAATTTTAAATTTTAAATAGTTTTTTAAGGTTAATAATTTTACTTTTTATTTATTATTTTAAAGTTAAAATATATTTATTCTTTTTTTTAATTAAAATATATTATATTTAGGTTTAAATTAATATATATTATATTTAAATTTTTATTAAAAATAATTATATGTTTTAAAAGGTTAAACTTTAATTTTAATAATTTACCTTTTAATTAATATAATAATATTAAGTTTTTTTTAAATTAAATATATAATTCAATATATAAATTTTGGAAAATAGATTTCTTTTTTAATATGTTTAAAATAACGATTATATTTTTATTTATAATTGCGATAATTTTATATAATTTCTTTTATTTGTTTTTTTTTGGTAGATTAATAGGTTATCTTTTAAAGATAATAATATAAGAAGTATTTTTATTATATTTAATTTATTATAAATATTTAACGCGTTGTAAATAACTTTTTATATTTTAATCTTTTTAATTTTAGTTATTATTCTTTCTATTGTTTACGTTTTTTATATTTGAATTAAAGTAAGGGAAGAATTTATATTAATTTTTGAATATATTTTAAAGATTAATAATGTAGTAATAAATTTATTTAAATTTATAATATTATTAATAGTTTTAATTATTATTTAGATTTATAATATTTTAGATTTTTGTATTTCTTTTGATATAATTTTATAGGCGAATTTTATTAAGTTATAATATTTTTTAAATTTGCCAATTTATTAACATGTTTTTATAAGGATTTATTTAAATATAATTTTGGCAAATTATATTTTGCTCTTAAATTTAAAGGTGTTAAAATTGATATTTGTATTATAAATAATAACGTTTAAAAGGTTTAGGTATATTAATTTAATATTATTTAAATATTTCTTTTATTTTCATTATAAAAATAAATTTTATAAATTAAATAGTTTAAAACTTTATTATAACGTTAACCATATATAAAATCGGTTTATTATTAAAATATATAATATTAATAATTCTTTTATAATTAAAATTTATATTTAAATTTTTAAGGTTAAATTTAAATTACTAAAATATTTTATTTTTAATTTGGTAATAATAATAAAATTTATTAATCTTTTTAATATTTTTAATTTTAATATTATATTTAAACTTATTTAATAAATTATATAATTTATTTATAAATAAATGGTTAAAACGCATATAAATCCATTATAATTTAATTTTTATACAATAAGTTATATTATTAAAGTTAAATTAAAAATATTTTTATTTAGATTTAATTACAATTATAATTTTATTTTAACAATTCAATTAATTAATAAGATTATTTAGGTAAATTTTTAATTAATTTATATTTTTAAAATATAATAAAAAAGGGGTATTTAATTTTATTATATAGAAATTAACTAATTTAAACAAAATATAAACCGTAATTATTTTTAATAATTTAATTGTAAGGTTATTACTAAATTTAATATTTATTCTTTTAGTTTAATTATTATTTATTTTTATATTTTATTTAAGGAAGTTTTAGATAAATGTTTAGGATTGTTTTGTTTTTATAATAAATATTTTTATTGCGTTAGTATTTGGAATAATCTTTTAAAAGATATTTTTTACGTATTAGTTTAAAGCAAATATAGTATTATTTTTAGGTTTATTAAAATAAAATTGTTTAAAAATGATTTAATATTAAAACGTTTAATTTATTAGGTATATTATTATTAAATATTATATAGTTTTTAGTTTATTATTATCGATTATAGATTTATTGTTTGTTTTTTTTTAAATTTTAAACTTTCTTTTTAAATTTTTTCGTAGTTTGTTAAAAAGACGCATATATTTTTTTATTTCATTTTTTCTTTACTTTCTATTTTATTTTTACTCTTTTTTTATTTTATTTTAGAATACTTTATAAATTAGTAACCTTTTTTTATATATTTAATAATAACGTTTCCAATTTTATATCGATTTCCGAAATTAATATTTTCTATTTTTAATATTACAATAATATTTATAATCGATATAATATTAATTATATTTATCATTATTATTTTTATAAGTATTAATAAACGTTTATAATTTATGAATTAAATTTTGAATTTAATTTAATAAAATAAATAAAATATATTTTAGGCAAATAATTATATAATATATATAATATATTATAATAATAAATTATTATTTCTTTAAAACTTCTTTCAAAAATTTATTAATATAGTAATAATTTATTAAATATAATTTGAAATATTTTTAAATCAAGTTTATTTTTATTCTCTTTTTTAATTTTAATGTTAAAAGAAATAATGGCTATTTAATTGTAATAATATTATCTTTTATTTTAATTTATATTAACATATTATTTTATAGTTAAATATATATTTATAAAAATTTAATATTAAGGTATAATATAAAAGAAATAAATTATTTCTTTTGTATAAAAATTATAAAAAACATTGTATAAAATTATATTTATTAAATATTTGCCGTATAATATATATTTAAAAGAAATTAAAATTTATTTTTAAAAATGTTATATATTTTATTTATATAATTATCTTTATTAATTTAAACTTTTTTAAAATAGTTTAGAATAATTAAAAGGTACATTTTATTAAAAATTTACATTAAAAATATTATAATAAATTTAATTTTATTAATTATTAATAAATATAAAGATTTACCTTAATAAATTATTTACCAGTAAAAATAATAGAGTTATTTAAAAGGAAAAATTGTAATTTTGTATAAGTTAATTTTTATTATTTAATTTAACGTTTAAAAAAACCGTTAAGGTTATATATAAACTATTCGGTAACGATTTAAAAGGTTTGGATATATTTCGTAATATAAAAGGTATAAGTTATTTTTTTAAATTATTATATTTTTAATTATATTTAAGGATATGTTTTTATTATTTTTAATATAATAGGATATTAAAGGAGGTATTATATAAAAAAAAGAATTTAAAGAGGTTAAGCAATTTTTATAAAATAGGAAAAAAAGGGGAAAATTATTTAATATTTAAATATTATTTTGATTTTTTTTATAAAATTTAAATTAATTAATATAAATAGTTTAAGATCTTTTAAAAAAGCTATATTATATAATGAATTAATACCATGTTGCAAGGGTATTATAAAGTAATATTACGTAACCTTTTTTAACACAGATTTTTATAAAGTTTTATCTCATACATTTCTTTTAATCAACTTATCAAAAAACATCCAATAATATCTTTTCTTAATTACACAATTAAATTTCAATTTTAATTATTACCGTTTTTAAATAAGTTATTATTATTTATAATTCTTTATTTTAATTATATTATTTAAGTTTTTTATTCTTTAATTAATCTATTATAAATTTTACCAAAAATATAATACTATTATTAACTATTTTAAATTTATTTTTAAATCTAAATAATTAAAGTAATAAACCATATTTTTTAGGAAATATAATTCCTATTTAATAGCAACCACCACAAGACTTAAACCTATAACCTTAATTTTAAAAAGACTATTAAAGGTTAATTAATAAAGATAAAAATAAATCCTGAAATTTAATTTTAAATATTTTACAAACGATTTAAAAAAAAATAATGAAATTAAAAAAACCTTAAATTTAAAAATTTCGACAATAATTTATTATCAAAACTTATTATAATATATTATACAATTTAATATAATTTAATTAAAATAATACTATTCTAAATAAAAAAAAATAATATTTTATTAAAAAAATAGCTAATAAAAGATTTATATAAATAAAAATTAAAAGATAAAATAACTAATTAAAAAAATATTAATAAAAAAAAAACTTATAAACATAAATATAAAAACATAAAAATAAAAAAAACAACACATTTATTATAATAAAATATATAAATACATCGGCATAACATTCTCTAAAAAAAACAATAAAAATATAAATAAATATTAAAATAAAATAATTATTAATTAAATTATTTTATATTTATATAAAATTAATTAATAATATTATAAACATATAAAATAAAACCCATTAAATTAAAACCTATTATAATAACTTTACTATTAATTATTTTATTATATTTTCAAAGATTATAAATAAAAGCTAAAATATTAACGACTTATTTATAAACTAAACTTTTAATTAAAAAACAGAATTTTTATAATAAATAAATAACTAATTAAATTCCAATAAATAAAAATAAATATTACTTTTGCTTAATTATTAATAATAAAAGATTAAAATACTATAGAAATTTATTAATAAAACAAATATTTTTTATATTTCTAAAATAAAAAAATATTAATTAAACCTTTAAACTTAACCTTAAACATTTATAAGTTAATAACAATAATATATATTAAACAATTTATTAAAAGGTTATTTCTTAACTTAAAAAATAACTTAAATTATTACTTATAGAAATAATTTTATTAATATTTATTCCTTTATTTTATATATATTTAATTATTAAATTAATTTTTATTAATTAATCAAAATTTAATAAATATTAAAATATTATAAATATTCTATTTAATAATAAAACCAATCATAAAAACTTACCTTTTAAATAACTTTTTAATTTAAAATAAATTAAATTTATATAATTAATTAATTATTTATAATAAGTTTAAATATTTAATATTAAAAACATAATACTTATAATTTTAATAATAAGTCTAATAGTTTAATTAACGTTAATAATATAATTATTAACTTTTAATTTAAAATTACTTATATATTAAATAAGAGTTATGTTTTTTAAAAAATATGGCTTATTACTTTAATTATTTAAATTTATAAATAAACTTAGAATAGTTAATAATGGCATTATATTCTTTATAAAACTTATAATAGATTAATTAAACAATAAAGATTTTGGATAGTATAATTAGAATAGAAGATTGTAAATAATAGTAATTTATTTAAAAATAGTAATAATTAAAATTAAAATTTAATTATATAATTAAAAAGAAATATTATTAAATATTTTTTAATAATTTAATCAAAAAGAATATATAAGATAAGATCTTATAAAGATTTATATTAAAAAAGATTATATAATACTATTTTATAATACCTTTATAATATAATATTAGTTTAATATTTCTTAAAATTAATAAGATTAATAATAATAAAGTAATTTTAATAAAAAAAACTGTAAGTTAACATAATAATAATTAATTAAAATATCCTTTTATTATCTTTATTTATATATTATTTAAATTTATATTTAAATTTTTAGATTTAATAGCTTTAATATATTTTTTAACTTTAATTTTTATATATTAAACATAATTTATTATTTAATTAACAACTTTTTTAAATTTAAATATTATATATTTAATAATTTAATTATATTTATTTTAACCAGGTTAATTTTTTAGAAAACTTAATTAAAAACGTTTAATAATATCTTTAAAAATATTAATAAACCATTAATATAATATAATTTAACCGTATTTATATTAATTAATTTTATAAAGGTTAAGATTATATAAATAACAATTATTTAAGTTTATTAAAGTTTAAAAATCTTTTATAAAAATATTATTATTATTATCTAATAATTCTTTTATACGTTTTAAAATATTAAATATTCTCGAAAATCTTATCAATATTTTTTTTAATAATAAGGCTATAATTTTAATAAGTAAAATCTTAAAATAAGATATACGTTTAAGTTTTCTTATTAATAGTATTATTAATAATTTTACTATATTAATTAATTTATTAATTATTTTAATATTAATATATATTAAAATAATATTTATATATTTTTTAAATATAATGTATAAATCTTTTTTATATTTAATTATATTAAGTAATGTTCTTAATTTTCTTATAATTAAATATAACGTTAAGTTGTATTAATATTTACAAAATTATTTGTTTAATTAATTTATTAAATTAAATAAAATTAATTTTTTTTTAAACTTTTAATTAACGTTTTATTTTTTAAATATATTAATTAATTATTAAATTATTTAATTAATTTATTATTGAAATTTATTATTAATTATATTAAATATAAAATATATTAAAAATTGTAAACGATTTAAGTTAAGAAAATTTTGTAAGTAAAGGTTTAGTTAATAATTTAAAAATTAATATTTTGTAACGATTTTATTTAAGATTAGTTGTAAAATTTTATGTAAAAATTTAATAAAATTAAAATTATATTAATTAATAGGATTTAAATAATTAATTTTGGGAATGTTATTTTTTTAATTTATTAATAGGTTGCGATAATATATTTAATTTAAAAGGAGTTGTAAATATTATATTTTGAAGTTTTTTTATTTTAGAAATAGTTACGTATGTAAGGTTAGAAGTAAATTTTTTACCGGATATATTTAATATTATTTAGTTATATGTAATATTTTAGGTTTTATATATTGTAATAGTAAAAGTAATAGTAAGAGGAAATTAAGAACGTTGGTAATTATTACCTTTTATATTATATTAAATATACGATCGAAAAATGGGAATAATTATTTTATTATTGATACAGCATAAATTTGGTTTGGTATAATTAGGGAATAATATTAATATTACGGTAGAAAAGAATAATTTATAATTGGTACTAATTAATTAAACGATATTTTTAACTATATTAATAATGTTGTTAATAAGTTTATAATTTATTTATAAATTTTTTGTTAATATATATTGAATATTAATTGTAATTAATAAGTAAAGTTTTAAATTATTAGTATTTTAGTTTAGAATTATATCCTAATAACGGTTTATTTTTGTAGCTTAAATTTTAAGAATGGGTTAATTAAAAAATAAAAAGTAACGGTAATTATATTTATTTATTTTACGGTAAATAGGAAAGATTTATAAAGTTGATATAAAAGTTGTTATTTTATTTACATTTAAATTAAGTTATATGTAGCGGGTAAGTAATTTTTAATAATAACGTTATATATTTGTATTGCAGATAGTTTTTAATGTTTACTGGAACGGTTTTTAATTTATTCCGCATTGTCGAACGGCGGTAATTAATTAAATAATTAGATTAAATTTTAAATAAATGTTTCGATTGGTTAAATTATTTAAATTTATTAAAGTTTTAATATAAAATAACGGTTTAGTAAATATTAATAGTAATTATTAAAAGTTGTTAATGATTACGCCGTTAAAACCCCCGAATATTTAATAGTTGGTTACAACGGTAATTTCTGAGAGTTGATGGCTGACGTACGATAGTATCTTTAACTTAACTATGGATTTTTTGTTAATAAATACGTACCGGATCTTATTGAGTTCCAATTGCGCCCGACTTAATGCGGTAATTAATAAAATATTAAAACCTTTTTTAATAGGAAGTAATAACGCTAAGTGTAATGTTTAATCGTTAATAATATTAGCAATAATGTTAATAAAAATTATTTATAATATTGGGTTAGGAATTTTTTAACGTTTGGTAAGTAATTATAAATGAGTTAAAAAAATATTTAAAACGTATGTTTTTTTATTACTTTTAGGCCTATTTATATTAATAAGGAACGGCAGCAGATTTTTATCGGTTAATATATACCGATAATGATTTATATATGTATTGTATAATTGTTGTTGTTTTAGATTTAATATATTTTCGGCGCTGTTTGGAACCTAAATAATATATAAATTAGGATTTACGTAATCTTACCGGATATTTAATCAATAATTTATTTTGTTATTAAAATTGGTATATTTATTAATATAAGAGGTTTAATTGTAGGTTAAATTTTAAGGTTGAGTATTAAGTTTATCCCATTTGGACCGAGAATTTTTACGTTTATTGGGCCGAAAGTTAGTTAAACCGTTTTAAAATCGGGATATTTTTAACAAGGAAATATTTTTGTTTTTAAATTCTTTATAATTATTTGGTATGTTAATAATTTTATAGTAATTAAAATTATGTACTTATATAATATATTAATGGTAAATTTAAAAAGTGACGTTATATAATAGATATTTAATATTGTCTATTATTAAAATATTGTTAAAAACGGAACGGAATAAGTAGTATAATATTAATTTAATCCGGTAATAATCTTTATGTAATAGGTTATTAGTTTTATATTTTGGGTTATATATTAAGATGCGTAGTTTAGTCCAGGGTTAAAGGACGGAAGGAATTTGTTATTAATTAAATAACATTAGTTATTAGAAAAATGTTATATTTAAAAGAATAATATAAATAGGTTGGGTTTTATATTTCTTATATAGCGATTTATTTTCTTGGATTATATTGTTTTTGGTAATAAATTGGAATATGTAATTTAATTTTAGTTTATAATCTATTTAAAGTATAATTTGGAAATTTTGTTATAATAGATATAATAATAGTTTATATATTATTTTTTGCATTAAGACGTTCTGTTTGTTAATAATTTTATTTATAAATTTTAAAATAAATAATAGTAACAGCGCCAAATTATTAATATAGGGAAAGATTTTATAGGCTAATTTAATAAATGTTTGGGTTTTTTTTTCTGTTTTGGAGTAATATTTAGCAATATACCTTTTTATAGCGTAAACTAAGGTGTATGGAGCAATATTGGTATTTGTACCTTACGTTATAATAATAATGGAGTTATATAAATTAAATTAGGGATTGTTTCGTTTTGTGATATAATTGTAATATTGGGGATTTAATAATTTATTTATACGTATATTTAAAATTAATAAATAAGGGAAATGGAATTGGTAGGAAAAATTTGATATTTAAATATCTTGCGTTAATATATATTGGAGCGTTGATACGGAAATATTTATATTTTGAAAGGCATTATTTTAGAAAACGGTTTTATTAACGGCACGGATATTTTTATTAGGCCGATTAATTTTTCGAATAATGTTAATTTTTGGGATATAAAGATAATATAATAGTAAATATGCGTAAATCTAAATAAATAAAACTATTATCCAAAAATGATTAATAATAAGCGAAGATATTATAACAATAAATAAATTTTCGTTAAAAATCCGGCTTGGTTAAAGATTAACAGCAATAATAAATAGGGCTTAATATTTAGCAAATTTATCCTAATTTTTGGGGGTTATTATATCGGGATAAATAACGGTACTACTCTATAATAAATAATAACAATAAGGGCTATTATAATCTTATTATTTATATTGAAACCACTAATTAACAATATTAAATATTGGGATAATTATGTATTCGAAAAAAAATATAAATTAAATATAAAAATGGTATATGGTAATATACGGATATAATTGGAGATTATTCTTGGCAATATAAACCTTTCCAGTATTAATAATAATTATTCACTTTCGGTACGTTAATATTAAACGTTATAAAAAATGCCATTATACGTTAGCCGAATTAAAAATAGCAAAAAAATTTGGATAGTAAAACGCGTTAACCATAGAATCCAACTCCATCCGCCTTCTAAACCAATACGGCCGGCTTCTGGGGACATTAATAAAAAAACAGACAATAAATAACAACAACGTTTGGCTTATTTCCGTATTATTTTCAAAAACGTAATAAATCTCGTTAATACATATATCGCTATTAACCAGGGCAACCTTATTAATAAAAAAAATATTTTACCAGCTTATTTACTAACGCCGTAATATATTAAAAATAATAAAAATAAATTATAGATAAAAAATAAACCGGTCATCATATTAATAAAAGACATAATTAATATAATTTTCAAAATTAACTTACCGTAACCGAGTAGCAATAAATTTGCCGGCATCTTTTAAAAAAAAAATAAAAAAAGTAAAAAATAGTATAGGTTAGGATTTATTAAACTTAAGAATAGAGATAGCATAAATGTTTAATAAATTAATCTAATACGTAACTATAATCGATTTATAAACAGCATTAAACTATTAATACGATATAATAATATCCAAAACAGCGGAAATATTATAAATATTTATTAATTCGATTAAATTTTTATTTAATATATTACTAACAATATTATTATCTATAATTGCAATCTAATTTAATATCTTAAATAATACATTACCATTATTTAATAATTAAAATAGCCGGGCTTTATCCATAAGAATATCCTAATATTTGGAATAATAAAACCGGAAATATATAAACTATTATTTAACATACCAACACCAGACGCAGAAATTATAAAACATTTAGCGTTAAAGTTTTATATTTGTTAAATATAACATAATTATATCCAATTTTATAAGTAATCGGAAAAATACATGGTATAAAATAGTAACGTCCCGAAAAAAATGGCAAATATAACTTTTATACCAATATTACTAACCCCAAATTTAATAGATTTTGATAAAATAGTATAACCGTAAAATAATTATTTCTTCCGTTTAAATAAATACGGGAAAGAAATTTGGAATTACCCCGAAATTAAGCCAATTTTTGAAAAAAAAAAAGTATATGTTGCTGTAGATTATATTTCCGTTCCACTTTTAATTATTATAACGCTAATAAATATTTCTACTATTTAAGTTTATATTAAACCAATTTTTGAAATATTACCGATATTATTATTAAATATTACCGTTTAAAGTTTATAAAAAATTTAAGATTTATTGGATATTATTCGGGATAAAAACGGACTCAATATTAAGGATAAGAAATATTAGAGTTAGGGCCAATATGGAATTAGTATTGGCTAATCGTTTTTTAAGGGTATTAAAAGAAAGGGTTAAAGAAGGTGGGATAGTTTTAGGATTTTAGCGTTATATTTGATGCACTTGTTAAATAATTATGCGTATTTAATATATTTTACAGGAGGTGTCAGAATTTACGTTAATTCAGCCTTGAGAAACGTAGGTGAACTGACTATGGCAATTGGCGTAGTGAAACGTAAGATTTTCTATTAAATTTTATTGTTTTGGCCGAAATAGTAATTTTGGTTGGTTAATATAGTAATAGATATATCACTAAGTGTTAATTAAGGGAGGTTTTTATCGTAAACGGCCCCGTTTCTTTGGAACGGCGGCTTAATTTATAGTATTACCGGATATATATAAGTATATAATAATTGGGGTAAAAATGTAACTAAAGAATTGGGATATATTATATGACATAGTTAGATAGAAGGTTAGGAATAAGGTTAAGGATAAGGTTAGAAAACCACGTAACATCAATTGCCAAAATAATAGGTGTGGCTAATGCGTAATGTTGAAAATGGAATAAAAAAAGGTGTAAGGTTAAGAAATAATAAATATAGCTAAATTTGGGAAAAGTATATATATATATTTAATTAAAATGTATAAACTAATGTTAACCTTACTATTTAATTAGTTTTAATAATAGCTGAAATTTGGTAATATATCTTAAAGCTTCTAATTAATTAAATTATTATAATAAATATAAATATAACCCTATTATACGTCAAAGTAATATTATATATAACTCATTTAATTAACCTATTAATATTGTATATACCCTTTTACGGTACATATTTATTATTTTTACTATTTAATTAGGTAATTTATAATAGTAATAATATTATTATAAATTACTATAATAATATTTCCAAACGTTCTTATTAACTAATTAAAACCGTTTATATTTATTTTTAATATATATCTTCTATACCTATATTTAATTAGGCGGCTTATTATTATTAATAATTGTAACTTACTAAAATTTCCATACGTTTTTTAATACGTATTTAAATTGTTATAATTTAATTAATCTTTTTTTACTTTTAAAATGGTTAACGCTACCGTAACCTACTCTTTTCTACATGCACGTATTTTTATTGGTTACTAAATTTGTTTTTATAATATATATAAACTATTTTTAATCAAAAAAATTTAATTGGTAGGTTTTTATTTTATCTTTTATCTTATTTTTTATTTAATTAATTTTATTATTTAATAACCTATATGTTTAAATTAAATAATCCGTATTTATAATATATATAAATAAGTTTTAATTAAAGAAATTTAATTAATGGATCTTTATTTTATCATTTATTTTATCAGTTTTGTTATGTAATGGCTTGTACGTTTGAATTGAGCTTCCCCCTAGAGTACAATTTTAATAAGAAAACTTTTAAATTAATTATATAATAAAGTTTTTTAATAAATAGTAAATAAAAAATAATATATTTTATTTATTACGTTTTTTTTTCTTTTTAAATTAAATAAATTTATATATATTAAAAAAATTATAATTTTTATTAATATTTCTAAAATTATTTTTATTTTAAAATTAAAACCTTTTATAATATTATATTTAAACGTTTAAATTACCAATAATTTATAATTAATTATTTAATTAAATATATTTAATATTATTAACTTCTATAAAATTAAAATTTATTTAATAAATAATTATTCTTTTTTTTTATATAATTAAAAAATATAAATTAATTTTAAAAATATTTTATTATTTTATTCGATTTTATTAATTTTTAAAAATAATATTTAAATATTAAATAAATTATTATATTAATTATTTAAAAATATAATTTTATTAATTATAATTATACATTAAAGGTTTATATTAATATAATCTTTATAATTAAATATTTTTTATCCGTAAATAATTCCTTTAAATTTATATATATTATTATACACTTATTATTATTATCTATTTATTTTAATTTTTAATAAAAATAATATAATTATAATAATAAATAAAAAAAGAAAAGTATTATATAAATATTATAAAAATAATTAATAATAACAATTAAAAGAAATATAAAGTATTTAAATATATATAATAATAAATATTAAAATAATTAAAGAAATAAAATATAATTAAATATTATTATAAAAAGGAAAAATTAATATTAAAAATTTTAATATATAATAATTCTTTTATAATTATTTATTAGAATTTATTATCTTATTAATTAAAAAATCTTAATTAATTAAATAACAAATTTAAAGATATATATATACATATACTTACTTATAATTTTTTAATAAAAATTTCTTTTATAAAATTTATAAATTATATAAATTATTTCTTCTTCCCTTTTTTCTTTCCTTTTTAAATAATTTTTATATTTTTTCTTCATTTTATATAAATTTTTTAAAAATTTTATTTATTTTAATTTCATTTTTTAAACTTTTAACTAATTTAATTTTATTTTTTAATATTACGTTATTAAATTAACGATACTTTATTTAAATAATTATTATTTAATAACGTTAATAATAATATTAATAGTAATTTTAGTAATAATAATAATATATTTATATTTAATCTTTTCTTTAATATTAAAATTTTAATATAATTTAATTAAGGCTTTAATAAACATTAAACGATAAAATATTAACAAATATTTAATTATATAAAAGATTTATAATTTCTTATTTATAAATTTATAAATATTTTTTAATTATAATTATAATTTAAAATTAACAATTAATATTTAATAATTATTTAAATACTTAAATATTAAATTTTTTAATAGTATAACAGGTGATTAATATTTTTATTAATTAATTATTAATAAATAATTTTAGGTATTATTAAAAATAGTTAATTTTTATACCTTTTTTTTAGAAGATTAAGATATTAATAAACTTTTTTTATTATATATAAATATTTATTAAAGTAATTTAATTAATTAAATTATAGTTTAGTTATAAAATTTTTAATATATTAAAAGGTTTATTATTTAAATGTTTAATTATTTAAATAAGGTTTTTTATTATATGTATAAAAAACATTTTAAATTTTTTAAATCTTTAATTTATGTCGATATATAATTGTTTTTTAAATATTAATTAATACTAGGTTAATTTAGTAATAATTATAGTAATTATTTATTTATAATCAAATAATGTTCTTTTTAAAATAACTATCTTTATTATTTTTGTGTTTATAATAATTATATTCCTTTAATTATTAAAAATTTTACTTTAAATAATTTACTATATAAAAAGATATATATTAAATATTCTGTATTGTAAAAAATTTTTAAGAAATAATATAAAATAATAATTATTAATAAGAAATGGTAAAAAATAAATATAATATTTTAATTAAGTTTTATTTTATATTATTTTATTATTATATAATTAACTTATAAAATAATGAAATTTAATTAAACTAAATATTTAATTTTTTTATTTGTATTAAATAATAATATATTCCCTTTTTTTAAAATTTAGGTAGAATATCTTTAAATTTAATATTAATATAATCCTTATATTTTTCTTTTTTTTTAATTAATATATTAATTTTAACCTTAATATTAAACTATTTAATTTTTTCGTAATTATTTTCCTTAAATTTAAATATAATAAGTTTAAAAATTAATAAAATTTCTTAATTAATATTTTTTATTATTAATTTAATAGTTTATTTATTTTTATTAATTTTAATTAATTTTTAATATTTTTAATAATTTTATATAAATAATTTTAATTTATTTTTTGTTACATTTTTTTATATTTTATTTCTTTTTAAGATTTTTATTATATATTTATTTATTTTTAAAATTTTATTAATTATATAAGGTTTTTATTAATTATATTATAATTATTATTTATAAGATATATTTATATATTAAGATATATTATATAAAAATATTAAATTATTAATTTTTAAAGGTTCTTTTCATATTTTATAAATATTTCGTTAATTATTCCTTTAAACCATTTTTTATTATTTTTTATTAATAATTTTTAAAATAAATTTTATATTTATTAATTATTATTTAATTATTTAAATTTTTATAACAATTAAATTTTGAAATATCTTAATTTTTTTTTAATTTAAGATTTTCCATAATAAAATAATTATTTTAATAAAGAAAATTAAACTTTTATTATAAATGATTTTATAAAGATTAAAATTATGAAATTTAATTATTATTTTATTAATTTATATTATAACGTTTAAGTATTAAATTTAATTTTTACTAATTTTATTAATTATTTTTATTAATTTAAATTTAATTAGCTTATATTTAATTTTAATTTGGTTTTATGTTTAAAGGAAATAAAATAATTTTATTATTTTTTTAATATTAAGTTTTAAATAAGTTTTTATAATTTAATTTTTAAATTTAAGATTTTTATTTATTTTAATTTTAACAAGTTATCCATATTATAAGATAACTTTTTCTTTTAAAAATTTGGTTACGTTTATTAACGTTATTATTTTTAACGTTAAAACTTTTAAATAATTTAATAATTATTTTTAAATTTTTATAATTATTTTATATTTATAATTATTAGGCATATATTATATATTAAGAATCCAATACGTTAAAATAACATTTAGGCTTAAATATCTTATTTTATTTATTAATTTATTTAAATTTATTTTTTAATATTATATATATATTTTAATTGTGTTAATAATATATGGTTAAAATATAACGGTATATTAAATTATAACCTTTATATTTATATTAAATGTAAAAATTTATAATAAGTTTTTTTTTAATTATTTTATAATTAATAATATAATAATTTAAATAATTTTTATTGGTTTTTTTTTAAAGAATATCTTTTAATATAATATATTTTAAAGTTTTAGTTTTAAAATTAATATAAGTTTTTTAATTTCCTTTTCCTTAATTTATCCATAATTATTTAAATAATTTTAATATTATTAAATATTAAGTAATTTCTTAAAATTTAAGGTTTTAATTATTTATTAAATAAAATATTACAGGTTATAATTTATTTTATAAATTAAGGTCTTTATAATTTTAAATTTTTAAATTAATAAAATATAACGTAATTATATTAAATTAAATATTTATAAAATAGTTAAAATCTTTTTCCTATTTTTTATTTTTTAAATTAAATAGATTATTAAACTTTTTTAATAAAGTATTAATTATTATATTGCGTTTTTTTATAATATATTTAATTTCAAAATTAAATATTTTAATATATGTAATTTATTTTGATAATATAATACCTAATAAATTAATAAAATCATTATTTAATTAAAAGATTAAGATTTTAACGTTAATTTTAAATAAAAATTTAATTTTATAAATATAATTTTTAAGGTAATAAAATGTTTTTATAATTATAAAATATTTTTATTTTATGACATTATATTTTAATTCTAGGTTTTTCCATAATCCAAATTTATATTGTAAAAGTTTAAAAATTTTTTAATTATTAAGCTATTTTAATATTATATCCTATTTTAAATTGGATGTATTTATTTTTAATATTATTATTTAATTTAAAGAATAATTAATTATAATTAAATAAGGTAAATTTATTAAAGTTTTTTTAGCTTAATTATATACTATATTTATAAGAATTCCTAAATAAAAAGCTATTTCTTTTTTAATAATATAGTTTTTAATTTAGATATAAAAGTATACTATTAGGTTTAGGAATAATTAGATTTTGTTAATATTTTTATATATATTTCATTTAAAGATTTTTATAATTTTTATTTTTTTAAATAAATATTTATTTAATTTGCAAATATAATTTATTATTTTAATTATTAACTTATAAAATTTAATTTTTTTAGGATTTATAATAATTTTAGTTAATTTAAAATTTAATATTATTTTTGTTATATTCTTAATATGTTTAATTATAAAATGTTATATTTTTGGATAAAATTTTTAATTATTATATTTAATATTAAATCTTTTTATATTAATATTATTAAAAAACGGTTTATAAACGTTAAAAATTAAATTATAAAATATTTAATTTATAACCTTTAAAGAATGAATAATTAAATTAATAATTCTTATTAAAATTATTATAAATTTAAGAAATTTAATAGATATGGTAAAAGTTATTATATTTTAATTATATATAAATAATTTTAAATAATTATATCTTAAAAATAAATTTATATATAATAATATTATATAAATAGTAAATTTTTTAATAAATATACTGCAATTTTTAAAAAGAAATATATTTTTAATCATTTAAACGTTAAATTTAATAACTAAATTAATTAAGCGTAATCTACCGTTTTTCTTTTTAACAATAAATTAAATATTATAATAAAGATTATAATTTTCTTTTAAAATTCCTACCTTTATTTTATTCTATAAAATTTTAATTATTTTTTTTTTTAAAAATATAAGAATAAAAATATTTTATATTTATTATACTTTATATTAAACTATTTTTATAACATACAAAAATACGATCTCGTTTTTAATCTTTTTAAATTTATTGAAATCTTAAATAAAAACCTTTTTTTAATAAAATAATATTTTAATAAATATTTCTTTTTCTTAATTAATAAATTTTATATTTTATAATTTAATTTTTAATGTTTTAAATTGTTTAAAAGTTAAATATATATTACGTAATTTTTTAGTAAATTTTAATATAATATTTTAATATAAATTATCTGTTTTAAAAAGTTTTAAACCTTTAATATTTTTTAAGGTTTTTTTAAAGATCTTCTTTTTCCAATTTAATAATTTAAATAATATCAAACCGTTTAAAAAAATATTATTTATTAATTATACTTTTTAAAACTTATTTTTATATATTATATTAATATAAATTATTTAATTAATAATATATCTTTAAATTTATCTTTAATTTTTTTTAAATTTCTAAAAAACGTCTTTTAAAATAATCGATATAAATTTAAAAAATTAATCGTTAAATAATATTGTTTTAATTTCTTTATCTTCTTCTAATTTAAATAAATATTTATTTTAAAAATTTTAATTAAGAAATATTTATTTTATTAATTTAAATATTATATTATATAAAATTTTTAATTAATTAATAAAATTTAAAATATTTTATATTATTTTATTAAGTTTTAATTTAAATCGAAAGGATAATATTTTTTTTATTATATTTTAGGTGGTTATATTAATTTTAGTAAAAATTTTATACGTCATATTTTTAATTTATTAATTTATATTTATAAAATTAAACCTTATTATACTATTAATTAAATTTATATTATTAATAGTTATTAGTTTTCTTATATATAATATAGTTTAATAAAATTTTTAAAAGTTTAATTAAACATATTTTTTAAAAATAAAGATATTTTGATTAATATTAAGTTAAACGTTATAATTTTTATAAATATTTTATTATTTTTAACCGTTATATTTATACATAATTGGAATATAAAATTTAATTTTAATATAAATTTGTTAATATAATATTTATTTTTAATAATATAAATAAGTAAAAGTAATTTTCTATTAGTTAACCATATAAGTCATTTAATATATCCTAATATTAGTATAATAATTGGTTAATTAAAGCTTTTTTAAATTATTTTACTATATTATAAAAGTAAATTATACTATTTTATATAAGATTATGTTATAATTGATAATTTGGTTTTTATATTAATTACTTTTATAATTAAGTTTTTATCTTTTTAAAATCTAATCTTAACGGTTAATTTTAAATGGGGTTTAAAATAAACGCTTAAATTATTCGATAATAATAGATTTGGTTTTTTAATTTATTAATTAATAATAAATTAATTATTATTTTTAAACATAAAAGGATATAATTTTAGTTATAAGTTAATTTTTTTGATTAAGTTAACACTTATATTTATTTTTTTTTAGGCTTAATCTTTTATAATTTTAATAATTAAATTTAATATAACGTTTTAATCTTTAAATTTTTTAATAAATTTTTAGCAAATAAATTTATTAAATTTTAATATAAATTTAATCATTTTATTTTAATTAATATTAAATTATTTTTTAACGTTTTTAATAAATTTCTTTTTTTAAAATTTGGTAATTTTTTTATTATATATATTTAAGACTTTTATTAACGTAAGTTTTTTTAATTCGGGTTAATTAGTTATTTTATTTTATTTTAGCTTTATTTTATCCAGTTATTTAATTTTAATAATCTTATTATTAAGTTTTTTTTATTATTTAATAATATTAATATTAATTTAAAGGTTTTTTAATTAATTATTTAATTTTTTTGGATAATACCTTTAATATAAATAATATTATTATTATTTATTATTTCTTTAAATTATTTATATTTTATTAGAAATCTTTAATTAAATATATTATTAATATTTCCAAATTTTATTATGTTAATATTTATAATTTGTAATTTTATTAAACTTAATTAATCTAATAGTATAATATTAATTATAATTAATTTTTAGTAAATATATTTAAATATCTTTTTTTAATTTTAATAATATAATAATTAACTACTTATTTTATTTATAAACTGTTAATATTTTAATTTTATATAAAATAATAAATTATTAATTTAATAAATTTCTTTTTTTATTTAACGTTTTATTAAACTTAATTTAGAATATTTATTTATTAAATCTTATTATTCCTATCTTAATTATTAAAGATATATATATTATATAATTAATTATAAATTAAAAAATTTTTAATTTTTATATTATATATTATAAAGTAATTAAATATTATATATTATTTAAATCTATTTTTTTAAAAATTATAAAATTAATAAATATTTGGTAAATAATTAATTATATAAAGGAATAATTATTTAATTAAATTTATTTTATTAATAATAAGGTTAAATAATTATAGTAAATTATAAAATTAAATTTAATTAATTTTTATAAATAAATTTAAATAATAATTTTAATTATTATAAAATATTATATAAAGAAATAGTTTTAATATTTTTTTAATAATTATTAATTTCTATTTAATCTATTTATTAATAACTTTTTATATATTAATTTATATAATATTAAAGTATTTTATTAAACTATTAATAATTATAAATATATTAACTTTTTTATCTTTTAAAAAGATTTTAAATTATAATTAATTATTAAGATTATTTTTACGTTATTTTTTTAACGTTAATTAAAGCTAATTATTATTATTACTTTTTTTTAAATTATTAATTTTAATTTTTTTTTAATTATAATATTAACCTATTAATTTAATTTCTTAATTAGCTTAATTATATATTATATCTTTAATTTTATTAAAAAAAATTATTTAAAGGATAATTAATAATATCTTTATATAATAAATAATATCTTTAAATATATTATTATATATATATTTTAAAATTACTTTAATATAATTATTTTAATTAATAACTTAAATTAATAAAATTTTAATTTTTTAGAATAATATTAAATAATTTTTAATTAAATTTATTATTTTAATAAAATTTTTAATAATATATTTATTATTAAGATTTTATAATTTTAATTTATAAGATTTAAATTATTTTAGCAAGTTTAGATTAATGCTCGAAAAACAACGGGCTACGCCCGTTAGCCCCCGTTGGCGCTATAAGCGCCACCTAACGCCTGGTCCGTATATTTATATTTATAAGGCTTTATTAAAAGATTTCTCGAGATTTAGTTTAAAACACCATTGCGCTAAAAGGCTTTTATATATTAAATTTTATATAGCATTAAAGTTAATATTAAGTTTAAGATTAATTAATATATTATAATAACGTATAAAATAACTTTAACTAAAATAATTTAAGGTTAGCAATTTGCTTAATTTATTCCTTTAGCCTTTTTATATATTTATACGGTTTTACATTCTTATATTTTAAATTAAAACGTTAAAAATGCTTACTAGTGAAAATATCTAAAATTACAACTAACGTTATAATTAACATTAACATTACAATTAATTAACACAATCAATTAACCACATATAAAAACATTTTTTATTTTATTTTTAACTTAATAATAAAACTATTATTTAAGTCCTTTTAACTTTTTATATATTTATATAGCGTTGCGCGCTTATATTAAGCCTTATTTATTGCAACGCATATTACGATACATATTGCGGTTAATCTTAGCCTCGTTTAACGCCGCGAAAGTAAAAACGCGTAGATTTAATCGATAAGTTTAATAATAAAGTTAGTAACTATTATATTAATTAATTAATTATTTATTATAATATATAAAACGCGTTAACACTATTGTTTTTAATAATGTTGATAATAATATTTTTAATAATGCTTTTATTATATAAGAATATTTTTATTAAGAGATATTTTACAGTTGCTTTAAACCACAGTTTAAAAAAAATTTAAAGGGGTTATACGGTATTGTGATTAGTTGGGAAGTAGCGTGGTTAAAGGGGGTATAACCCCTTAAACTCAAATTTTTCAAACGTGTAATTTAAGGTTACTTGAAATAAGATTTAAATTGGATTAAATTTTAAATAATAAATTTCCGTTTAAAAACGATTTAAATTTCTACTTATAATTAAATATTATTAATAATTATTTTAATTCTTTTATATATATTTCTATTAACTATTTATAATAAAATTTCTTTAATTTTATTTTAATTAAAAACTTTATATCTATAAAAAATTTTATTAATATCTTTTAATTATTAAATAATATTAATATTATTAAATAATCTATTTTTATAATTTTAAAAACTAAAAAATATAATTTAATAAAAATATATAAATAATTTTAAATTAGGATTAATAGTTATATTATTAACATTAGTTAAATTATTAAATTTATTATTAAAGTTATAAATATTATATTTTTAATATTAAATATTTAAATTTATTATAAATAATTAATTAATTATATAAATTTAATTTATTCTAAACTAAAAAATTATTTAAAAGATAAACTTTTATAATCGGTTTTATTATTAAATAAAATATTTATAATATTTTAATATTTATTAAATTTTAATTAATTAATAAAAATTAATTTAATAGTTAAATATATATAAGATAAAAGAATAAATATTAATAAAATTATTTTTATAAATAATAATCCAAATTATCCTTTAAATTAAGAAATAATTTTTTAATAAATTATTTAATATATATTATTATTATTAACTTATAAATATTTAAAGTTAAATTTAAAAGTTTAATTAATATTTTTTTACTTTAAAAATATAAAAAATATTTAATTTATTAATAAGTTTTTATAATATCCTAATCTTTTATTATTAATAACTGTATAAAAGTAATATTTATCCTTATTTATTAAAATTTAATCGGTTATTTATTTATTATAAAAATTCCATTTTTTAATTAAAAATTTAATCTATAAGTAAATAGCTAATATTTCGGCTTTTATTTGCAATCCCTCAAAATATAGTAAAATAATTAATAATAAGGTTATTATAATAATTTTAATAATATTTTATTTTTTCTAATTTAATAATTTAATTAAAATATTTTATAATATTACCGTAATTTTGCTATGATAGGTTTTATTTTAATAAGTTTTATTTTACATATTTATAACATTATTAATTAATTTTATATAAATATAAAACAATTTGGTTGATAATTATTTTATTTTAATATTTATTCGTATTTTTACTACTTTTTTCGAAAAATGTTATATTAACATATTTATATATTTCATTATAATAAATACATTATTCTTTCTATCTTTATATCTTTATATCTTTATATTTATATTTATAAATCTTTTTTCTATTAATTTCTTTTTAATTAATTATTTTATTTTTTAATCTTTATTTATATAAATCTTTTATTGGCTATTTTTTTAATAAAATATTATCCTTTTTTATCTAGAATAATATCATTTTAATTAAATTATATTAAATTATATAATATATTATAATAAATTTTAATAATAAATTATTGTTAAAATTTTTAAATTTAAAGTTTTTTTAATCCTTTTATCTTTTTTTAAATTATTTATAAAATATTTAAAATTAAATTTAAAAATCTATTTTTATCTTTATTAATTAATTTTTAACAGTTTTTTTTAAAATTAAGGTTACAAGTTTAAATCTTATAATAATTACTATTAAATAGGAATTATATTTCTTAAAAAGTATAATTTATTATTTTAATTACATAAATTTATAAATAAATTTAGAATAGTTAATAATGGTACTATATTTTTTATAAGATTTATAATGGATTGATTAAAAAATAAAGATTTTAAATAATAATAATTTATTTAAAAATAGTAATAATTAAGATTGGAATTTAATTATATGGTTAAAAAAAGATGTTATTAAATGTTTCTTAATGATTTAATTAAAAGGAATGTATAAAATAGGATTTTATAAGGATCCGTGCTGAAAAAGGTTACGTAATATTACCTTATAATATCTTTGCAATACGGCATTAATTTAATATCTTTATTAAATTATATTTTTTAATTTTTAAAATTATAAAAATAAATTATTTAATAATATTAATATTATTTAATGGTTAAAAGATATTAATAAAGTTTTATATAAATATAAGGTTTTTAATTAAAATAAAATTAAAGAAATTTTATTATAGATAATTAAAAAGGATATATATAAAAAAATCGAAATAGTTATTAATAATGTTTAATTTTAAGTAAAAGTTTAAACCGCTTTTAAACGGAAATTTGCTATTTAAGATTTAATTTAATTTAAGTTTTATAAATTAAAATTATAAGATTTTGGTAACAAATATATTATTAAAAACCTTATTAAAATAATAAACTTAATTAAAAATTATTTAACATTATTAAGAAATTAAAATTTTATTAATTTAAGTTATTAATTTAAACAATTATATTAAAATAATTTTAAGATATATATATAATAATATATTTAAAGATATTATTTATTATATAAAAATATTAATAATTATTTTTTAAATAGTTTTATTTAATAAAATTAAAAATATAATATATAATTAAGTTAATTAAGAAATTAAATTAATAAATTAACATTATATTTAAAAGAAAGTTAAAATTAATAATTTAGAAGAGAATAATAATAATAATTAGCCTTAACTAACGCTAAAATAATAACGTAAAAATGATTTTAATAATTAATTATAATTTAAAATCTTTTTAAAAAATAAAAAAATTAATATATTTATAATTATTAATAATTTAATAGAACGTTTTAATATTATATAAATTAATATATAAAAGATTATTAATAAATAAATTAAATAAAAATTAATAATTATTAAAGAAATATTAAAACCATTTTTTTATATAATATTTTATAATAATCGAAATTATTATTTAAATTTATTTATAAGGATTAATTAAATTTAATTTTATAATTTATTATAATTATTTAACCTTATTATTAATAAAATAAATCTAATTAAATAATTATCTTTTTATATAATTAATTATTTATTAAATATTTATTAATTTTATAATTTTTAAAAAAATAGATTTAAATAATATATAATATTTAATTATTTTATAATTAATAGGCTTTAGGTAACGTTTTTAATGATAAAAACTTAAATTAGAAAGAATCTTTAAAATAGCTAATTTATTTTAAAGATTTTTATAATTAATAATTAACGTTAATTATATAAATTAAGCTAAATTATCTTATATTATTCTTTTTTTAAAAAAAATTTAAAGCGTCTTTATCTTATCCTTAATACTATTTCTTTAAGAATATTTAATACGTTTTATTTTAATAGGCCTTTCTTATTTTTTAAATTATTTTGTTAAACTTTTTAAAACGTTTTATAAAATGTTTTTTTTAAAAGATTTTAAGGTTAAAATTTTAATTTTATTAAAATAAATATATTTAAGCGAAATTTTATTTTATATAATAATATAACCTTTTTTATTATTTTTATTATTATTTTTATAAAGATTATTATATTTTCTTTATTATTTTTTACTATTTTTATTAAATCTTTTAAATTTTATATATTTTTATTTATTAATTTAATTATAAATTTAAAAAAAAATTTTATTTTTTTTATTTATTTTTTTATTATTTAAATTTTTATATTATTTATTTTAAAAATAATAATTAAAATAGATATTCTTTATAAAATAAGCATTTTTAAGATAGATATCTTTTAAGGTACTTTTAAAATTATTAATATTTTTAAACTTATTAATAGCTTTTGGCCAATAGATATCTTTTAATCGGTAAATATTTTCTAATTGGTAGGTACCTTTTGGCTAATAAATACCTTTTAACTAATAAATACTTTTTAATTAATAAGTACTTTTTAATTAATAAATACCTTTTAATTGGTAAATGCTTTTAAACCAGTAAATGCTTTTATTAAAATTAATATTTTTAACATATTAAATATCTTTATAAAGAACTTTTTCTATATAAAAGACATCTTAAAAACGTTAAATATTAAATTAATTTTTATTATCTTTATTATATTTTTCTTTTTTATAATAAATGATAATTTTTTTTTAAAATAATAAATTTTTTATATTTAAATTATCTTTTTTATTTATTATATTTAAAATTTATATTACGTTTAAATTTTTAATTTTAAATTTAATTTTAATTTTAAATTTAAATTTTTTATTATTTTATTTTTTAAAATTATTAAAGTTATTAAAATATTTAATATTATTAAAATCTTTAACATTATTAAAATTTCTTATTTTATTAATATCTTCTACAAAATCTTTTGTAAAATTTTTATTAAAATCTTTTATAAAATTATTTACTTTAAAATTTTTTACTTTATTTAAATTTTTTACCTTATTAAAATTATCTTTATTTTTAAAATTTTTTTTTAAAATTTTAATTTAAAATCTCTTCGATTTAATTTATTACGCCTTTTATAAAATATCTTTTTATCTATTAAATACCTATATTTTTATTATAATTTAATAATAATTTAATTAAAATTTTAAAATTTTATATAATTTTATAAAAATTAATTAAATAAAATTAATTATTTTTAAAAAATATTTAATTTTAATAAATAATCTTTTAAAATCTTATTTTTATTTATCTTTATAAATTTATAATATTTTAATAATATTTTTTTTAAATATTTTAAAAATTATTATATCTTTAAATTTATAACTTATTTATTGATAATAATTTTTAATTATTTTTAAAGTTTTATATATATAATTATTAAAAGATAAGATTCTTTAAAACATATATAAGATTTTAATAATAAAAAGTTGTTTAATTATTTAAAGTAAATATGCATAAAACGCATACTTTATATAGTTAATTAATTATATAATAATTATAGTTAAAGCTATAGCTTTTTTTAATTATAGTAGCGGTATAGCTATTATAATAGTTATAATTAATCCCGTGCAATATACCTTTTAAATAAAGGTAATATATTATATTTTTAAACCTATTATTATACTAACGGTTAACACAATTACTCTAAAAAAATTTATATATTTAAATATTATCTATATTTTAAATCGGTTATATAATAACTTTTTTATTTATATAATAAATAAAAAATGTTTAATAAATTTATTAAATTATATATTTTAAATTTACGTTAATATTTCAACAATATAATAAATTATTAATTTTTATATAAATATACCTTATATTTTTATAATAATAAAATTAAAACTATTTTTTTAAAAAGTTTATATAAACCTTTTCTTTTTTTATCTTTATTTTTTTATAATTTTTTCATTTTTTATTTTTATTTTTAATATTATTTTTAAATTAAATTTTATTATTTAATTGTAATTTTATCCTTTATTTATTTCTTTTAATAATTTACTTTTTATAATATCTTATATTAATAAAATATAATAAATTTAATTTAATAATATTATTTATATTTATTACGTTTAATTTAATTAAATTTATTTAAATTTAAATCTAAACATTTCAAATTTTCAAATACCTATAAATAATTTGCTTTTATAAATAACCAATATATTAATTTATTAAAATTTTAATTTTAATTCTAATATATTATTAATTTTAAGATCTATTTGTTAAAATAAAAAACGTTGTATTAAAAATAAACTTCGAAATATTTAGGTTAATAAATGCCGTATTTTACTATTTCCAAGATCTAATATTTTAATTGTTATAATTAGCTTTTTTAATAAATTTTTATCTTTAATATTAACTATTATATAATTAATCTTATTTAAAACGTTTATTAATTATTTTAATAAATAACGTAATTAATTTAATCCTAATTATTTTATAATGTTATATTAAATTAATATAAATAATTTTAAAAAATAATTATTATTTTTACTATTTTTAAAACTTTTTATTTACTTAATAGTTAAATTTTAACTATTTTAATTATTTTGGTAATTTATTAAAATATTATATTTATATATATAATAATTATTAATATTTATTAATATAAATTTCTTTATTTTATTTATATCTTTATTATTAACTAACCTTTTAAAATTTTTATATAATTAAACCTTAAATAAAGATTTATTTTAATATTTATTTTTATAGTTATTTTTAAATAAATTTATTTAATTATATTAATTTATTATATTAATTAATATTTTAAATAAAATAAAATTAAAGAATTAAAGTGGAAGATTAAATAAACATTAACGGTAAATAAATTTTATAATATAAAATATAAAACGTTAAAAAATTTAATAATTTAAAAAATCTTATATTTTAGCGTAAATGTTTTTAAAATAAATAAACTTTTAAAAGTTTATAACTTTAATAAAAAAGAAAATTTTAAAAATAAATTAAATTGTATATTCGGTTTTATTAATTATATTTATAATAATAAAGAAGATTTAAATAATAGTAAATTTAATTATATAAAAAATATTATAAATAATATTAAAGATATCTTTAACGTTAAAATAAATAAGGTTTTTTTTAATATAAATAATTTTATAATTAATAATAAAAATTTTAAAAATTTACTTAATGGCAATTATAATAATATTGGTAAGGATTTGTTTAATAAACTTTGTAAACGTAATTTCTTATATTAATTTCGTATTATATCTAGCCTTTTTTACTATATTATATAGTTGTAATTAAAATTTATTAATTACTTTATTTAAATTAACGTAAATAATTAAATAGTTTTTTAGTAGGTTTTTTTCATTTTTAAATAATTTATTTAATAAATATTATTTTTACTTTTTTTTTATTTTAACTTATTTTATTAATTATATTATTATTATATTATAAATTTAATAATATTTTAAAATATTTAAACTATTATTTTAATAAATTTTTTATTAAATTATTAATTAATATTTAATCGATAAATAAATAAATTACGTTAAATATATTTTTTATATATTTTTATTATAATTATATATTTTAAATATTCACGTATTTTAATTTTATATTAATTTATTTTTTTTTTTAATTTTTAATTATATTATTTATTAATTATTATTAAAAATTTTCCATTATTTGCTTATATTTAATTTAATATCTTTAAATAAACATTAAAAGGTTATTACTTTTTTAATTATTTTTTTTATAATTATTAATTTAATTTTTATAATTAACATTAATATAATTATTTATTTTATTACTTTTTATATTATTAATTTATTAAATAAAAAAATAATATAATTATAAAATAAATGTTTTATTTTATTATTATTTATAAATAACGTATTTTCTATTATAAATAATATTTTAAATTTTAAGTTTTTATTTTTATATTTAATATAAAATCTTCATTTTATATATAAATATTAAATAATTTAAATAATTATTTTTAAGTATTAAGGTTTTAAATTTATGAAGTAATAAAAAAATTATAATATTATATAAACTATTTTTAAATATATTATTATAATTATATAAAAAATTAAACTAATTTTCTTTTAAAATTTTTTAATAATTTTCCTATTAATTATTTTATTATATTTAAATAATTTTATTATTATTATTAATATTAAAAGGTTAAACGATAGATTTGTTATATTATATTTTTAAGTTATTTTTTTAATATACGTTTTATAGTTTAAAATAATCGTTTTTTATTTTTAATTATATATTACTTTAATATTTAAATATTAATTTATTAATTCTTATTTTTTTACCTTTTAAACGTTCTTTATAAGGTTAATTATTTTATTAGTTATTTTCTGGTATACCCTATAATATATTATTAATATATTATTTATATATATTAATATATATATATTAATTTATTAAAGAAATAAAATAAATATAACTTTTTATTAAAAGTTATTATTTTTATCGTTTTAAACGTCTTTAATATTTCCTTATATTATAAAAAAAGGAGCGTTTTTTAATTTATATAACGTTTTTTTTAATTATATATACTTATTTAATTATTTAAATTTATTTAATAAATATATATATATTAGATTATTATCGTTATATATTACATAAATAAAAATATTCTTTACGTTATATTAAATAATCTTTAAATTAAATTATATTATAATAACTATTATAATTTTAAATATTTTTACTATTAAAATAACTATATATATATTACTAAAAATGTTTATTCTTTATAAATTTCTTTTTACCATTATTTTAAATTTATACATTAATAAATAACCATTTACGTTAAATTTATAAATAAATATTTATTTTATTAATAATAATATTATTTTTATTTTATTTATATTAATAATTTTTTAAACGTTTTTATTAATTATAACTTTTATCTTATCGTTTATATTATTTTTAAATTATTTATTTAAAAAATAACTTTTTAAATCTTTTTATTTTTTAAATTTTAATTTTATTAATATTAATTTATAAATAAGATTTTAATTTCTCGCATTCTATAATTGAAAAAAATATTTTATATTTAATATAATTGCAAATATAATATATATTATCTTATATTTATTATCTCTTTTATATATTATTTTTTATTAATTAAATAAAAATGTTTTTATAAAATTATTAAATTTTTTATTTATAAATATAATTATTGTATTTTAATTATATTTTATAATAATTAAAATTCTAATTGATAAACTTATACCCCTGTTATTATTATTCTTTAATAAATTTTTACCTTTTATTTATTAATTATATTTTAAAATTTTTAATTATATCGTCTTTTTATATTTTTAATAAATTTTTTTAATTAATATATCTGCCTTTTAATAATTAAATAAATCTAAAATAATTTCTGTAAATAATTAATCTATAATAAATTTTAATTATTTATTTTTATTTTTTTTTAAAAGATTTTTAACGTTTTATAATATATTTTTTACACTTATAAATTGTTATTTTAACTTAAATATCTTTTTAAATATTATAATTTTATATTACTAATTTATTATATTTATATTTCTTAATTTAAATATATCTTTTATTTCGATTTAAATATAACGCAAATTATTATTTATAATTTTTTCTTTAAATTAACCTCTTTTTAAATTTAATTTTAACATTAGTTTATTACCTTTATTTAAAATTAGATCAAATATAAGATTATAAATAATAAATTTATTATCTTATTAATTTAATTAATTTAATATTTTTTGCAAATAAACGTTTAATTTTTTTTAAATATTACCTATATAAATTAATTTTTATTTAATAATATAAAATAGTTATAATTCTTATGCTAATTTATAAAATAAATTTTTATTAAACTAAATATCTTTTATTAAAATAACTTTTTTTTAATAAGAAATTTATATATAATATATATTAATAATTTTATAATCGATTAAATATTTTATATATATTTTTATTTAAATTTTTTTTTTTACTTATCTTTTATATTAATTACGTCTTTATTTAAAAGATATATTCTATATTTATATATATATATATATCTTTAATATAATTTTAAATTATTAATAAATATTTTTATTATTTTTAAATTATATTATTTAAAATATTAATAAAATTAACTTTTTAATATTTTTATTAAAAATTTATAATCGTTTTTTTAATTAAAACTTTAATTCATTAAATAAATTACCGCCTCCACATATTTAAGCCATAATTTCTTTAATAGGTTAACATTTAATTATATTTTAATTAATTTAATTTAAAATTTATTACACGAGATTAGTTATAATTATTGTAACGGTTACGCCACTACTATAATTAAAAGAAGTTATGGTTTTAATTATAATTATTATATAATTAATTAATTATATAAAATATATATTTTATATATATTTATTTAAAATAATTAAATAATTTTTTATTATTAAATTTTATATATATTTTAAAAAATTTTATTTTTTAATAATTATAAATTTAATTTATATTAAAATATAAAATATAATTATATAAAATAAATATATAAAATATTTATTAATTCTTTTTTTAATTTTTAATTATTTTAATAGTTATTTTTTTTTAAAATTATAAATAATTATAATAAAAATTTATTTAAAATTACTTTATTAATTTTAATTATATTATTAAATATTAAATATAATTATTTTTATTAAATTTTAATAATAAAATAAAATATATTTTAATTTAATATTTAAAATTAAATTAATTTTAAATATTATATTTTAATTATTTATTCTTTTATAAAATTTTAAATTTTAATTTTAAAATTAATAAAAAAAAAAAAAATAGTTATTTATAAAATAATTATAATAATAAATTAAAATAATGGTTTATTTTAATATAAAATTAAAAATAATAATATTATAATGTTAATAAAAAATAAATTTAATAAAATTTTTAATAAAATTTGAAAAATTTATATTATTATTTAAATAAATTAAATAGTTATAATATTGGTTATAAATTAAATATTTTATTATATTTAAAAAATAGGTAAAAATAAAATTTTAATATTTATTATATTTAAATATATTAATAATAATTTTATATTGGTAGTTAATATTTTTTATAAAATTAAGGTATATTTTTAGTTTATTAATTTATTAATTATTATTAAATTAAAAAAGGATTATTAAAAGTATTTATAATAAATATATATTAAAAAAATAAAGTTAATTAAGTAGTTTTTTAAATGGTAAATGTTATATAAAAATGGATGTATATATAAAATTTTAAAAATTTAGGAAAACGTTATAATTTTAAATTTTTTAAAGGTTATTAAAATTTATTAAATTATTAATTAGGTTATGTATTAAATTAAGAAATTTATAGTTATAAAATAAATAAAAAAAATTTTAAAATTGTTAAAAAAGATTTTTTTATAATTTTTAATTATGTTAAAAAATAATATATTATTTTAAAATTTATTAATTAAGGTAGGAATATATTTTGTAAATATAATATTTAATACAAAATAAGTTAATAATTTAATTAATTTGGAAAGAGGATATAATTATTTTTATTTAAATAAATTAATAAATATTTATTTTTAAAAATTTAATATATATAAGATTTTTTAGTATATTATTATTAAAAATATTAAATATTATTTATAAAACGTTTTTAAAAAGGATAGGTATAAGGTAATTAAAAAACGTTATTAATTTATTAAGTGGAAAGATTTTTAAGTTAAAATTAAATTAAATAGTTAGTAAGTTAAGTAAAAAAATATATTTAATATTAATAAATATTAATTAGGTAAAAATAATGGATTAGGACGTTAATTTAATAATAAAAGAGGTTATTTAGGTAATTTAATTATTATAATTATTATTAATAAAATGGGGTTATAATATTAATTTATTTATAGGATATATAATATTTTAGTTTAATTTGGTAAATATTTTTTCGTTAATAATATAATATTAAATATTTGTAATAAATTATATTTAATTAATAATAAAATTTTATTAAAATTAGATTTATAGAAAGAAATTAAAAATAAAAAAATGGTAAAAGTTGAAATATTAATTTTATTTATTATTAGTAAAAAAATAAGGGTTATAAAAAAGTTAATTAATAAATTTAAAGGTTTTAATATATTAAATTTTATATTAATTAATATAATTATAATTAAAAAATTTTATATTAATAGTATATTAAAAATTATTTTTAAAAAGAAAATAAATATATAATATTATGGAAAAAGGTATATATTTAAATATAAATTATATAATAAAAGTAAGGTTTTAAAATAATTAATTAAATAGTTTAATTTTTTATTTTTTAAATATAAATCTTTTAAAATTTATTTATTATTTATTTACATAATTATTATATTAATGTTTTATAATAGTATAGTTAATTTTATAATTTATTTAATATTAATTATAATAAAAAAATTATTTAAGTTATTATTAAAAAAAAAAAATATAAAGAAATTATGGTATTTTAAATTAGGTTATTTAAAATTAAATATTTTAAAAATTTTTATATATAATATTAAAAGAATAAAAATTAAAAAAAAATTTATATTTAAATATAAAGTATATATTAAAACGTTGGTTAAATATATAATTTTTAAAAGAAAATTAAAGCGTTATTTATTATAATTATTTTAGAAAATATTATAAAATTTATTTAATTTTTTTTAAAAATATAATAAAATATTGTAATTATTAATAATATTAAATAAATATTTAGGATTTATTATAATTTATATAATTTTTAATAAAATATAGGAAAGTGTTATATTAAGGATTAGTTAAATAAATAATTAAATAAATTATTAATTTAAGTTAAAAGTATATAAAATAAAATATAATAATAATATTTTAATATTTAAAATTTAAAATATAATTTAATATAGATAATGGGTATATAAAGAAGGTTAAAATTTAGAATTATTATTATTAGAAATGAAAAAATTAATAGGTAGAATAGAAAAATTAGGATAAGAGTTTTAAGTTAGGTTGATTAAAATATAATTAGGTGTTAATTTGTTAAAAGAATTATGGTTTAAATGTGTAGAGGCGGTAGTTTATTTAATAAATTAGAGTTTTAGTTAAAGGAATAATTATAAATTTTTAATAGAAATATTAAAAAGTTAATTTTGTTAATATTTTAAATGGTATAATTTAAAGGTAATAAAAATATTTATTAATAATTTCAAATTATATTAAGAATATATATATATGTATAGATATAAAATATATTTTTTAAATAAAGATATAATTAATATAAAAAATAAGTAAAAGTAAAAAGTTTAAATAAAAATATATATAGGGTATTTAATTAATTATAAAATTATTAATATATATTATATATAAATTTTTTATTAAAAGAAAGTTATTTTAATAAAGGATATTTAATTTAACGAAGATTTGTTTTATAAATTGGTATAAGAATTATAATTATTTTATATTATTAAATAAAAATTAATTTATATAGGTAATATTTAAAAAGAATTAAACGTTTATTTGTAAAAAATATTAAATTAATTAAATTAATGGGATAATAAATTTATTATTTATAATTTTATATTTAATTTAATTTTAAATAAAGATAATAAATTAATATTAAAGTTAAATTTAAAAAAAGGTTAATTTAAAAAAGAAATTATAAATAATAGTTTATATTATATTTAAATTAAAATAAAAGATATATTTAAATTAAAAGATATAAATATAATAAATTGGTAATATGGAATTATTACACGGGATTAGTTATAACTATTGTGGCGGTTATGTCGCCATTATAGTTAAAGGAAGTTATAGCTTTAATTATAGTTATTATATAATTAATTAGTTATATAAGGTATATATTTTATATATATTTATTTTAAATAATTAAATAATTTTTTATTATTAAATTTTATTTTTTAATAATTATAAGTTTAATTTATGTTAAGGTATAAAATATAATTATATAAGATAAATATGTAAAATATTTATTAATTTTTTTTTTTAATTTTTAACTATTTTAATAATTATTTTTTTTCGAAATTATGGATAATTATAGTAAAGATTTATTTAAAATTATTTTATTAATTCCAATTATATTATTAAATATTAAATATAATTACTTTTATTAGATTTTAGTAATAAAATAAAATATATTTTAATTTAATATTTAAGATTAGATTAACTCCAAATATTATATTTTAATTATTTATTTTTTTATAAAATTTTAAATTTTAATTTTGAAATTAATAAAAAAAAAAAAAATAGTTATTTATAAAATAGTTATAATAATAAATTAAAATAATGGTTTATTTTAACGTAAAATTAAAAATAATAATATTATTATATTAATAAAAAATAAATTTAATAAAATTTTTAATAAAGTTTAAAAAATTTATATTGTTATTTAAATAAATTAAATAGTTATAATATTAGTTATAAATTAAATATTTTGTTATATTTAAAAAATAGTTAAAAGTAAAATTTTAATATTTATTATATTTAAATATATTAATAGTAATTTTATTTTAATAATTAATATTTTTTATAAAATTAAGGTATATTTTTAGTTTATTAATTTATTAATTATTATTAAATTAAAAAAGGATTATTAAAGATATTTATAATAAATATATATTAGGAAGATAAGGTTAATTAAATGGTTTTTTAAATAGTAAATGTTGTATAAAAATGGATATATATATAAGATTTTAGAAATTTAGGGAAACGTTATAACCTTAAATTTTTTAAGGGTTATTAAGGTTTATTGGATTATTAATTAAATTATATGTTAAATTAAGGAATTTGTGGTTATAAGGTAAATAAAGGAAATTTTAAAATTACTAAAAAAAATTTTTTTATAATTTTTAATTATATTAAAAAATAATATATTATTTTAAGGTTTATTAATTAAGGTAGGAGTATATTTTGTAAATATAATATTTAATATGGAATAAATTAATAATTTAGTTAGTTTAAAAAAAAGATATAATTATTTTTATTTAAATAAATTAATAAATATTTATTTTTAAAAATTTAATATATATGGAATTTTTTAATATATTATTATTAAAAATATTGAATATTATTTATAAAGTGTTTTTAAAAAAGATAGATATAAGGTAATTAAAAAATATTATTAGTTTATTAAATAAAAAGGTTTTTAAATTAAAATTAAATTAAATAGTTGGTAAGTTAAATAAGGAAATATATTTAATATTAATAAATATTAATTAGATAAAAATAATAAATTAAAATATTAATTTAATAATAAAGGAGATTATTTAAGTAATTTAATTATTATAATTATTATTAGTAAAATAAAGTTATAGTATTAATTTATTTATAAGGTATATAATATTTTAGTTTAATTTAATAAATATTTCTTAATTAATAGTATAATATTAAATATTTATAATAAATTATATTTAATTAATAATAAAATTTTATTAAAATTAAATTTATAAAAAGAGGTTAAAGATGGAAAAATAGTAAAAGTTAGGATATTAATTTTATTTATTATTGGTAAAGGAATAAAGGTTATAAAAAGGTTAATTAATAAATTTAAAGATTTTAATATATTAAATTTTATATTAATTAATATAGTTATGGTTAAAGGGTTTTACGTTAATATTATATTAGAAATTATTTTTAAAAAAAAAGTAGGTATATAGTATTATGGAGAAGGGTATATATTTAAATATAGATTATGTAATAAGAGTAAGGTTTTAAAATAATTAGTTAAATAGTTTAATTTTTTATTTTTTAAATATAAATTTTTTAAAATTTATTTGTTATTTATTTATATAATTATTATATTAATGTTTTATAATAGTATAGTTAATTTTATAATTTATTTAATATTAATTATAATAAGAAGATTATTTAAATTATTATTAAAGAAAGAAAATATAAAAAAATTATAATATTTTAAATTAAATTATTTAAAATTAAATATTTTAAAAACTTTTATATATAATATTAAAAGAATAAAGATTAAAAAGAAACTTATAATTAAATGTAAAGTATGTGTTAAAGTGTTGGTTAAATATATAATTTTTAAAAAAAAATTAGAATATTATTTATTATAATTATTTTAAAGAATATTATAAGATTTATTTAATTTTTTTTAAAAATATAATAAAATGTTATAATTATTAATTTAAGTTAAAGGTATATAAATTAAAATATAATAATAATATTTTAATATTTAAAATTTAAGATATAATTTAATATAAATAATGGATATATAAAAAAAATTTAAATTTAAAGTTATTATTATTAGAAATAAAAAAATTAATAAGTGGAATAAAAAGATTAGGATAAAAATTTTAAATTAAATTAATTAAAATATAATTAGGTATTAATTTATTAAAAGAATTATAATTTAAATATGTAAAAGCGGTAATTTATTTAATGAATTAAAGTTTTAATTAAAAAAATGATTATAAGTTTTCGATAAAGATATTAAAAAATTAATTTTGTTAATATTTTAGATGGTATAGTTTAGAGGTAATAAAAATATTTATTAATAATTTAAAGTTATATTAAGGATATGTATATGTGTATGGATGTAAAGTATATTTTTTAAATAAAGATGTAATTAATATAAAGGATAGGTAAGGAAAAAAAAGTTTAAATAAAGGTATATATAAGGTATTTAATTGGTTATAAAATTATTAATATATATTATATATAAATTTTTTATTAAAAAAAAATTATTTTAATAAAAGATGTTTAGTTTAATAAAAATTTATTTTATAAATTGGCGTAAAAATTATAATTATTTTATATTATTAAATAGGAATTAGTTTATGTAGGTAATATTTAAAAAAAATTAAATGTTTATTTATAAAAAATATTAAATTAATTAAATTAATAGGATAATAAATTTATTATTTATAATTTTATATTTAATTTAATTTTAGATAAGGGTAATAAATTAATGTTAAAGTTAAATTTAAAAGAAGGTTAATTTAAAGAAGAAATTATAAATAATAATTTATGTTATATTTAAATTGAGATAAAAGATATATTTAAGTTAAGAAATATAAATATAATAAATTGGCAATATAAGATTATAATATTTAAAGAAATATTTAAGTTAAGGTAATAGTTTATAGATGTAAAGAACGTATTATAAGGCGTTAGAAATTTTTTAAAAAAAAGTAAAAATAAATAATTAGGATTTATTATAAATTAGTTATTTGTAGAAGCTACCTTAGATCTATTTAATTGCTAAAAGGCGGATATATTGGTTAAGAAAGTTTACCAGAAGTATAAAAAAACGGTATGGTTAAAAGTTTGAAAATATAGTTAATAAATAAAAAGTAAAAATTTATTAAAAGATAATAATAATAAAGGTATAAATTTATTAATTATAATTTTAATTATTATAAGGTATAGTTAAAATATAATAATTATATTTATAAATAAGAAATTTAGTAATTTTATAAAAACATTTTTATTTAATTAATAAAAAATAATATATAAAGGAAATAATAAATATAAAATAATGTATACTATATTTACGATTATATTAAATATAAAATATTTCCTTAAATTATAAAATATAAAAAGTTAAGATTTTATTTATAAATTAACATTAATAAAGTTAAAACTTAAAAGGTAAAAAGATTTAAAAGATTATCTTTTAAATAAATAATTTAAAAATAATATAAACGATAAAATAAAAGTTATAATTAATAAAAACGTTTAAAAAATTGTTAATATAAATAAAATAAAAATAATACCGTTATTAATAAAATAGATATTTATTTATAAATTTAATGTAGATAATTATCTATTAATATATAAATTTAAAGTAATAGTAAAAGGAAATTTATAAAAAATAAATATTCTTAGTAATATATACGTAATTATTTTAATAATAAAGATGTTTAAGATTATAATAATTATTGTAGTATAGTTTAATTTAAAGATTATTTAATACGATATAAAAAACGTTTTTATTTATGTAATATATAATAATGGCAATCTAGTATATATATATTTATTAGATAGATTTAAATAATTAAATAAATGTGTATAGTTAAAAAAAGCGTTATATAAATTAAAGAATATTCCTTTTTTATAGTATAAGGAAGTATTGAAAATATTTAAAACGATAAGAATAATAGCTTTTAATAAAAAGTTATACCTATTTTATTTCTTTAATAAATTAATATATATATTCGTATATGTAAACAATATATTAATAATATATTATAAGATATATTAAAAAGTAATTAATAAAGTAATTAATTTTATAAAAAATGTTTAAAAGGTGAAAGAATAGGAATTAATAAATTGGTATTTAAATATTAAAATAATATGTAATTGGAAATAAAAGACGATTATTTTAAATTATAAGGTATATATTAAAAAAATGGTTTAAAAATATAATGTAATAAATTTATTATTTAATTTTTTAATATTAATGGTAATAATAAAATTATTTAAATATAATAAGATAATTAATAGAAATATTATTAAAAAGTTTTAAGAAAAAATTGGTTTGATTTTTTATATAATTATAATAATATATTTAAAAATAGCTTACGCAATATTATAACTTTTTTATTATTTTATAAATTTAAGATCTTAATATTTAAAAATAATTATTTAAATTATTTAGTATTTATATATAAAATAAAAACTTTATATTAAATATAGGGGTGGAGATTTAAAATTTAAAATATTATTTATAATAGAAAATATATTATTTATAAATAATAACGAAATAAAATATTTATTTTATAATTATATTATTTTTTTATTTAATAGATTAATAATATGGAAGGTAATAAAATAAATAATTATATTAATATTAATTATAAAAATTAAATTAATAGTTATAAAAAAAATAATTAAAGAAATAATAGTTTTTTAACGTTTATTTAAAAATATTAAATTAAATATAGGTAAATAATGAACAGGAGCTATGTTTCCTGAAGAGTATGGCTCATTATTTCAATTATTTAGATTTATAAATAAACCTAAAATAGCTGATAGTGATATTATATTTTTTGTAAAATTTATAATAAATTAATTAAAGAATAAAGACCTTGGATAGTATAATTAGAATAGAAAATTATAAATAATAGTAATTTATTAAAAGATGGTAATAATTAAGATTGAAATTTAATTATGTGGTTAAGAAAAGATATTATTGGATATTTCTTAATAAATTAATTAAAAGGAATATGTGAAATAAGATCTTATAAAAATCTATATTAAAAAAGGTTACGTAATATTACCTTATAATACCCTTACAATACAATATTAATTTAATATTTCTTAAAGTTAATAATATTAATAATAGTAAGATAATTTTAATAAAAAAAATTGTAAGTTAACGTAATAATAATTGATTAAAATGTTCTTTTATTATCCTTATTTATATATTATTTAAATTTATATCTAATTCTTTATTTAACTTTTTAAATTTAATAATTTTAATATGTTTTTTAACCTTAATTTCTATACGTTAAATATAATTTATTATTTAATTAATAATTTTTTTAGATTTAAATATTATATGTTTAATAATTTGGTTATATTTATCTTAACCAGGTTAATTTTTTGGAAAACTTAATTAAAAATGTTTAATAATATTTTTAAAAATATTAATAAGTTATCGGTATGGTGTGATTTAGCTATATTTATATTAATTAATTTTGTAAAAGTTAAGATTATATAAATGGCAATTATTTAAGTTTATTAAAATCCGAAAATCTTTTATAAAAATGTTATTATTATTATTTAATAGTTCTTTCGTATGTTTTAAAATATTAAATATTTTTAAAGATTTTATTGGTATTTTTTTTAATAACGAGGTTATAATTTTAATAGGTAAGGTTTTAAAATAAGATATACGTTTAAGTCTTTTTACTAACAATATTATTGGTAATTTTATTATATTAATTAGTTTATTAATCATTTTAATACTAATATACGCTAAAATAATATTCATATATTTTTTAAATATAATATATAAATCTTTTTTATACCTAATTATATTAAATAATACTCCCGATTTTTTTATAATTAAATATAACATTAGGCTATATTAATATCTATAAAATTATCTATTTAATTAATTTATTAAATTAAATAAAATTAATTTTTTTTTAGACTTTTAATTAACGTTCTATTTTTTAAATATATTAATTAATTATTAAATTATTTGATTAATTTATTGTTAAAATTTATTATTAATTATATTAAATACGTAAATATATTTTTATTTAAAAATATAAATAGTAAATAGGAAATAATATATTTTACTTATTACGTCTTTTTCTCTTTTTAAATTAAATAAATTTATATATATTAAAAAAGCTATAATTTTTATTAATATTTCCAAAATTATCTTCGTCTTAAAATTAAAGCTTTTTATAATATTATATTTAAATGTTTAAACTAATAATAACTTATAATTAATTATTTAATTAAATATATTTAATATTGTTAATTTTTATAAAATTAAGATTTATTTAATAAATAATTATTCTTTTTTTTTATATAATTAAAAAACGCAAATTAATTTTAAAAATATTTTATTATTTTATTCGATTTTATTAATTTTTAAAGGTAATGTTTAAATATTAAATAAATTATTATATTAATTATTTGGAAATATAATTTTATTAATTATAATTATATATTAAAAGCTTATATTAATATAATCTTTATAATTAGATATTTCTTATTTATAAATAACTTCTTTAAATCTATATATATTATTATACGCCTATTATTGCTATTTATTTATCTTAATCTTTAATAAAAATAATATAGTTATAATAATAAATAAAAAGGGAAAAATATTATATAAATGTTATAAAAGTAATTAATAATAGTAATTAAAAGAAATATAAGGTATTTAAATATATATAATAATAGGTATTAAAATAATTAGGAAAATAAGATATAATTAAATATTATTATAAAAAAGAAGAATTAATATTAAAAATTTTGGTATATAATAATTTTTTTATAATTATTTATTAAAACTTACTATTTTATTAATTGAAAAATTTTAATTAGTTAAATAATAAATTTAGAAATATATATATATATATACTTACTTATAATTTTTTAGTAAAAATTTCCTTTATAAAATTTATAAATTATATAAATTATTTTCTTTTCCCTTTCTTCTTTCCTTTTTAAATAATTTCTATATTTTTTCTTTATTTTATATAAATCTTTTAAATCTTTTATTTATTTTAATTTTATTTTTTAAACTTTTAATTAATCTAATTTTATTTTTTAATATTATATTATTAAATTAATAATATTTTATTTAAATAATTATTATTTAATAATGTAATATTATTATTAATATTCTTTATTATATAAATATTTTCATAATATTTTAATTTATTTTAATTAATAATAATATATTTAAAATCTTTATATGGTCTTCCGGGGTTTTTTTTTCGTCTTATAATTCAATATTTAACTTATTTAATAACGTTAATAATAATATTAATAATAATTTTAATAATAATAATAATACGTTTATGCCTAATTTTTTCTTTAATATTAAAATTTTAATATAATTTAATTAAGGTTTTAATAAATATTAAATAATAAAATATTAACAAATATTTAATTATATAAAAAATTTATAACTCCTTATTTATAAATTTATAAATATCTTTTAATTATAATTATAATTTAAAATTAATAATTAATATTTAATAATTATTTAAATACCTAAATATTAAATTTCTTAATAATATAATAAATAATCAATATCTTCGCTAATTAATTATTAATAAGTAATTTTAAATACTATTAAAAATAACTAATCTTTATACTTTTTTTTTAAAAAATTAAAACATTAATAAACCCCTTTTATTATATATAGATATTGATTAAAATAATTTAATTAATTAAATTATAATTTAATTATAAAATTCTTAACATATTAAAAAACTTACTATTTAAATATTTAACTATTTAAATAAGATTCCTTATCATATATATAAAAAATACTTTAAATTTTTTAAATCTTCAATTTATACCAATATATAGCCATTTTTCAAATATCGATTAATACCAAGTCGATTTAACAACAATTATAACAATTATTTATTTACAATTAAACAATATTCTTTTTAAAATGGCTATTTTTATCATCTTTACGTTTATAATAATTATATTCCCCTAATTATTAAAGATCTTACCCCAGACAATTTACCATATAAAAAGATATATATTAAATATTCTTTATTACAAAAAATTTTTAAAAAATAATATAAAATAATAACTATTAATAAAAAATAGTAAAAAAATAAATATAATATCTTAATTAAATTTCGTCTTATATTATTTTACTATTATATAATTAACTTATAAAATAATAAAATTTAATTAAACTAAACATTTAACTTTTTCGTCCGCATCAAATAACAATATATTCCCGCTCTTTAAAACTTAAACAAAATATCTTTAAATTTAACATTAATATAATCTTCATATCCTTCTTTTTCTCTAATTAATATATTAACTTTAACTTTAATATAAAACTATTTAATTTTCTCGTAATCATTTTCTTTAAGTTTAAATATAATAAATTTAAAAATTAATAAAATTTCTTAATTAATATTTTCTATTATTAATCCGATAATTTATTTATTTTTATTAATTTTAATTAATTCCCAATATCTTTAATAATCTTAAATAAATAATTTTAACCTATTTCCAACCACACTTCCTTATATTTCATTTCTTCTTAAAGTTTTTATTACATATTTATTTATTCCCAAAACTTTATTAATTATATAAAATTTTTACCAATTATATTATAATTATTGTTTATAAAATATATTTATATATCAAAATATATTATACAAAAATATTAAATTATTAACTTTTAAAAGTTTTTTTTACATTCTATAAATATTTTATTAATCATTCTTTTAAATCATCTTTTATTATTTTTTATTAATAATCTTTAAAATAAATTTAACATCTACTAATTATTACTTAATTATTTAAATTTTTATAATAATTAAATTCTTAAATATCTTAACTTTTTTCTAATTTAAGATTTTTTATAATAAAATAACTATTTTAATAAAGAAAATTAAACTTTAACTATAAATAATTTTATAAAAATTAAAATTATTAAATTTAATTATTATTTTATTAACCTATATTATAACATTTAAATATTAAATCTAATTCTTACCAATTTTATTAATTATTTTTATTAATCTAAATTTAATTAACTTATATCCAACTTTAATTTAACCTTACATTTAAAAAAAATAAGATAATTTTATTATCCTTTTAATACCAAGCTTTAAATAAGCTTTTATAACCTAATCTTTAAATTTAAAACCTTTATTTACCTTAATTTTAAAGAGTTATTTATATTATAAAATAATCTTTTCCTTTAAAAATTTAGCCACATTTACTAACGTTATTATTCTTAATACTAAAATTTTTAAATAATTTAATAATTATTTTTAAGTTTTTATAATTACTTTATATTTATAATTATTAAATATATATTATACATTAAAAATTCAATACGCTAAAATAATATCTAAACTTAAATATTTTACTTTATTTATTAATTTATTTAAATCTATTTTTTAATATTAAATATATATTTTAATTATATTAATAACATATTTATACATTCTTTTTTAATAATATATAGTTAAAATATAACAATATATTAAATTATAACCTTTATATTTATATTAAATATAAAGGTTTATAATAAATTTTTTTTTAATTATTTTATAATTAATAATATAATAATTTAAATAATTTTTATTAAATTTTTTTTAAAAAATATTTTTTAATATAATATATTTTAAAACTTTAATCTTAAAACTTATATAAATTTTTTAACCTCTTTCCCCCTAATTTATTTATAATTATTTAAATAATTTTAATATTATTAAATATTAAATAATTTCTTAAGATTTAAGACTTTAATTATTTATTAAATAAAATATAATAAGTTATAATTTATCTTATAAATTAATATCTTTATAATTTTAAACTTTTAAATTAATAAAATATAACATAATTATATTAAATTAAATATTTATAAAATTGTTAAAATTTCTTTTTTATTTCTTATCTTCCAGATTAAATAAGTTATTAAATTTTTTTAATAAAATATTAACTATTATATTATATTTTTTTATAATATACTTAATTTTAAAATTAAATATCTTAATATACGCAATCTATTTCGATAATATAACACCTAATAAATTAATAAAACTATTATTTAATTAAAAAATTAAAATTTTAACATTAATTTTAAGTAAAAATTTAATTTTATAAAAATAATTTCTAAAATAGCAAAATATTTTTATAATTATAAAACATTCTTATTTTATAATATTATATTTTAACTTTAAGCGTTTCTATAATCTAAATTTATATTAAAAAAACTTAAAATTTCTTTAATTATTAAACTATCTTAATATTATACCTTATTTTAAACTAAATATATTTATTTTTAATATTATTATTTAATTTAAAAAATAATTAATTATAATTAAATAAAATAAATTTATTAAAAATTTTTTTAATTTAATTATATATTATATTTATAGAAATTCCTAAATAAAAGACTATCCTTTTTTTAATAATTTTATTAATAGAAACATTTTAGTAACATAATTTTTAATCCAAATATAAAAATATATTATTAAACCTAAAAATAATCAAATTTTGTTAATATCCTTATATAAATTTTATTTAAAGATTTTTATAATTTTCGCTTTTTTAAATAAACGTTTATTTAATCTATAAATATAATCTATTATTTTAATTATTAATTTATAAAATTTAATTTTTTTAAAATTTACAATAACTTTAACTAATTCAAAATTTAATAATACTTTTATTATATTCTTAATATATTCAAATATAAAACATTATATTCTTAAATAAAATTCCTAATTATTATATTTAATATTAAATTTTTTTATATTAACGTTATTAAAGAATAATTTATAAACGTTAGGAATTAGGTTATAAAATATTTAATTTATAACTTTTAAAAAATAAATAATTAAATTAATAACTTCTATTAAAATTATTATAAATTTAAGAAATTTAATAGATATAATAAAAATTATTATATCTTAATTATATATAAATAGTTTTAAATAATTATATCTTAAAAATAAATTTATATATAATAATATTATATAAATAGTAAATTTTTTAATAAATATATTACAATTTTTAAAAAGAAATATATTTTTAATCGTTTAAACGTTAAATTTAATAATTAAATTAATTAAATATAATCTACCGTTCTTCTTTTTAATAATAAATTAAATATTATAATAAAAATTATAATTTTCTTTTAAAATTCTTACCTTTATCTTATTTTATAAAATCTTAATTATTATTTCTTTTAAAAATATAAAAATAAGAATATTTTATATTTGTTATACTTTATATTAAATTATCTTTATAATATATAAAAATATAATTTTATTTTTAATCTTTCTAAATTTATTAAAATCTTAAATAAAAACCTTCTTTTAATAAAATAATATTTTAATAAATATTTCTTTTTCTTAATTAATAAACTTTATATCTTATAATTTAACTTTTAATACCTTAAATTATTCAGAAATTAAATATATACTATATAATTCTTTAACAAATTTTGGTATAATATTTTAATATAAGCTATCTATTTTAAAAAGTTTTAAATTTTCAATATTTTTCAAAGTTTCTTTAAAAATTTTCTTTTTTTAATTTAATAATCTAAATAATATTAAACTATTTAAAAAAATGTTATTTATTAATTATACCTTTTAAAACTTATTTTTATACATTATATTAACGTAAATTATTTAATTAATAATATATCTTTAAACTTATTTTTAATTCTTTTTAAACTTCTAAAAAATATCTTTTAAAATAATTAATATAAATTTAAAAAATTAATTGTTAAATAATATTATTTTAACTTTTTCGTTTTTTTTTAATTTAAATAAATATTTATTTTAAAAATTTTAATTAAAAAATATTTATTTTATTAATTTAAATATTATATTATATAAAATTTTTAATTAATTAATAAAATTTAAAATATCTTATATTATTTTATTAAATAATTATATTAATTTTAATAAAAGTTCTATACGTTATATCTCTAATCTATTAATTTATATTTATAAAATTAAGCCTTATTATATTATTAATTAAACTTATATTATTAATAATTATTAATTTTCTTATATATAATACAGTTTAATAAAATCTTTAAAAATTTAATTAAACATATTCTTTAAAAATAAAGATATTTTAATTAATATTAAATTAAATATTATAACTTTTATAAATATTTTATCGTTTTTAACTATTATATTTATACATAACTAAAATATAAAGTTTAATCTTAATATAAACTTATTAATATAATACTTATTTTTAATAATATAAATAAATAAAAATAACTTTCTACCAATTAATTATATAAATCCTTTAATATATCCTAATATTAATATAATAATTAATCAATTAAAACCTTTCTAAATTATTTTATTACATTATAAAAATAAATTATATTATTTTATATAAAATTATATTATAATTAATAATTTAATTTTTATATTAATTATTCTTATAATTAGATTTTTATTTCTTTATAATTTAATCTTAACAATTAATCTTAAATAAGGTTTAAAATAAACGCCTAAATTATTGAATAATAATAAACTTAACTTTTTAACTTATTAATTAATGGTAAATTAATCATTATTTCTAAACGTAAGGAAATATAACCTTAATTACCAATTAATTCTTTTAATTAAATTAACGTTTATATTTACTTCTTTTTAAACTTAATCTTTTATAATCTTAATAACCAAACTTAATACAATACTTTAATCCTTAAATTTCTTAACAAATTCTTAATAAATAAACTTATTAAATCTTAATATAAATTTAATTATTTTATCCCAACTAATATTAAATTATTTTTTAATATTTTTAACAAATTTCATTTCCTAAAATTTAATAACTTCTTTATTATATATATTTAAAACTTTTATTAACATAGGTTCTTTTAATTCAGATTAATTAATTATTTTATTTTACTTTAACTCCAATTTATCCAATTATTCAACTTTAATAATTTTACCGTTAGGTTTTTTTCGTTATTTAATAATATTAATATTAATTTAAAAATTTTCCAACTAATTATTTAATTCTTTTTAAATAATATCCTTAATATAAACAATATCGTTATTACCTACTATTTTTTTAAACTATCCATATTTTATTAAGAATCTTTAATTAAATATATTATTAATATTTTTAAATCTTATTATATTAATATTTATAATTTATAATTCTATTAAATTTAATTAATTTAATAGTATAATACTAATTATAATTAATTTTTAATAAATATATTTAAATATTTCTTTTTTAATCTTAATAATATAATAATTAACTATTTATTTTATTTATAAACCGTTAATATTTTAATTTTATATAAAATAATAAATTATTAATTTAATAAATTTCCTTTCTTATTTAACGTTTTATTAAACCTAATTTAAAATATTTATTTATTAGATCTTATTATTCTTAGTTCAACTATCAAAGATATATATATTATATAATTAATTATAAATTAAGAAGCCTTTAATCTTTATATTATATATTATAAAATAATTAAATATTATATATTACCTAAATCTATTTCTTTAAAAATTATAAAACTAATAAATATTTAACAAATAATTAATTATATAAAAGGGTAATTATTTAACTAAATCTATCCCATCAATAATAAGATTAAATAGTTATAATAAATTATAAAATTAAATTTAATTAATCTTTATAAATAAATTTAAATAATAATTTTAATTATTATAAGATATTATATAAGGAGATGGTTTTAATATCTTTTTAATAGCTATTAATTCCTATTTAATTTATTTATTAATAATTTTTTATATATTAATTTATATAATATTAAAACGTTTTGTTAAGTTATTAATAATTATAGATATATTAACCTTTTTATTTTTTAAAAAAATCTTAAGTTATAATTAATTATTAAGACTATTCCTATACTATTATTCCGATATTAATTAAGGTTAATTATTATTATTACTCTTTTTTAAATTATTAATTTTAACTTTTTTTTAATTATAATACTAACTTATTAATTTAATTTCTTAATTAACCTAATTATATACTATATCTTTAATTTTATTAAATAAAGCTATTTAAAAGGTAATTAATAATATCTTTATATAATAAATAATATCCTTAAGTATATTATTATATATATATCTTAAAATTATTTTAATATAATTATTTAAATTAATAACTTAAATTAATAAAATTCTAATTTCTTAAAATAACGTTAAGTAATTTTTAATTAAATTTATTATTTTAATAAAATTTTTAATAATATATTTATTATTAAAATTTTATAATTTTAATTTATAAAATTTAAATTAAATTAAATCTTAAATAATAAATTTCTATTTAAAAACAGTTTAAATTTTTATTTATAATTAAATATTATTAATAATTATTTTAACTTTTTTACACATATCTTTATTAACTATTTATAATAAAATTTCTTTAATTTTATCCTAATTAAAAACCCTATATTTATATAAAATTTTATTAATATTTTTTAACCATTAAATAATATTAATATTATTAAACAATTTATTTTTATAATTTTAAAGATTAAGAAATATAATTTAATAAAAATATATAGGTAATTTTAAATTAAAGGTTAATAATTATATTACTAACGTTAATTAAATTATTAAATCTATTATTGGAATTGTGGGTATTATATTCCTAACGTTAAATATTTAAATTTATTATAAATAATTAATTAATTATATAAATTTAATTTATTTTAAGCTAAGAAATTGCTTAAAAAATAAATTATTATAATTAGCTTTATTATTAGATAAAATATTTATAATATTTTAATATTTATTAAATTTTAGTTAATTAATAAAAACTAATTTAATAATTAAATATATTTGGGATAAAAGAATAAATATTAATAAAATTATTTTTGTAAACAATAATCCAAATTATTCTTTAAATTAACCAATAATTCTTTAATAAATTATTTAATATATACTATTATTATTAACCTATAAATATTTAAGGTTAAGTTTAAAGGTTTAATCAATATTTTTCTATTTTAAAAATATAAAAAATATTTAATTTATTAATAAATTTCTATAATATCTTAACCCCTTATTATTAATAATTAGGTAAAAATAATATTTATTTTTATTTATTAAAATTTAATTAGCTATTTATTTATTATAAAAATTCCGCTTTTCGATTAAAAATTCAATTTGCAAATAAATAGCCAATATCTTAACCTTTATTTATAACCCCTAAGAATATAATAAAATAATTAATAATAAGGTTACTATAATAACCTTAATAATATTTTATTTTTTCTAACTTAATAATTTAATTAAAATATTCTATAATACTACCGTAATTTTGCCATAATAGGTCTTATTTTAATAGGTTTTATTTTACATATTTATAATATTATTAATTAATTTTATATAAATATGAAACAATTTAATTAACAATTGCCTTATTTTAATATTTACTCGTATTTTTGCCGTTTCTTTCGGAGAATATTATACCGATACATTTGCATACTTTATCGTAATAAATACATTATCTTTTCTATCCTTATATCTTTATATCCGTATTTATAAGTTTTCTTTTTACTAATTTCTTTTTAATTAGTTATTTTATTTTTTAATCTTTATTTATATAAATCTTTTATTAATTATTCTTTTAGTAAAATACTATCTTTTTTTATTTAAAATAGTATTATTTTAATTGAGTTATATTAAGTTGTATAATATATTATAGTAAATTCCGATAACAAATTATTATTAAAATTTTTAAATTTAAAATTTTTTTAATCCCTTTATTTTCTTTTAAATCGTTTATAAAATATTTAAAATTAGGTTTAAGGATCTATTTTTATCCTTATTAATTAATTTTTAACGGTCTTTTTAAAATTAAAGTTATAAATTTAAATCCTATAATGGTTGCCACTAAATAAGAGTTATATTTTTTGAAAAATATAGCTTATTATTTTAATTACCTAAATTTATAAATAGATTTAAAATAGCTAATAATGGTATTATATTCTTTATAAAATTTGTAATGGATTGATTAAAGAATAAAAACCTTAGATAACATGATTAAAATAGAAGATTATAAATAATAGTAATTTATTAAAAAACGGTAATAATTAAGATTAAAATCTAATTATGTAGTTAAGAAAAGATATTATTGGATACTTCTTAATAAGTTAATTAAAAAGAATGTATAAAATAGGATTTTATAAAGATCTATGTTAAAAAAGATTACATAATATTACCCTATAATACCCTTACAATACGGCATTAATTCAATAATGGAAAATCTTTAGTAATAATTAATAAATAATACGATTAATAATTGGAAAAAAAAAACGGATTAATATAAAGTTAAGGTATGTAAATATTTAAAATATATGGTTATAATAAAAATATATAAAGGGTATATTTAACGTAATTTATTTATTTATTAATTAAATATTAATTAATAGTTTAATAAAAAATTTATTAAAATAATAGTTTAAATATTTTAAAACGTTGTTAAATTTATAATATAATAATGGTATAGTTAATAAAATAAGTTAAAATAAAAAGAAGGTAAAAGTAATATTTATTAAATGAGTTATTTAAGAATAAAGGAAATTTACTAAAAAGTTATTTAATTATTTACGTTAATTTAAATAAAATAATTAATAAATTTTAATTGCGGTTATATAATATAGCGAAAAAGGTTAAATATAGTATAAAACTAATATAAGAAATTATATTTGCAAGATTTATTAAGTAAATTTTTATTAATATTGTTATAATTGCCATTAAATAGATTTTTAAGATTTTTATTGTTAGTTATAAGGTTATTTATATTAAAAAAAATTTTATTTATTCTAACATTAAAGATATTTTTAATATTATTTATAATATCTTTTATATAATTAGATTTATTATTATTATTTATATCTTCTTTATTATTATAAATATGGTTAATAAAATTAAACGTATAATTTAATTTATTTTCGAAATTTTTTTTTTATTAAAATTATAAACTTTTAAAAGTTTATTTACTTTAGGAGTACCTATATTAGAACATAGGGCTTCTTAAACTATTAAATTTTTTAGTGTTTTATATTTTATATTATAAAATTTATTTATTATTAACGCCTATTTAATCTTCCACTTTAATTCTTTAATTTTATTTTATTTAAGATATTAATTAATATAATAAATCGGTATAATTAAATAAATTTATTTAAAGTTAATTATAAGAATAAGTATTAAAATAAATTTTTACCTAAAGTTTAATTATATAAAAATTTTAAAAGGTTAGTTAATAATAAAAATATAAATAAAATAAAAAAATTTATATTAATAAATATTAATAATTATTATATATGTAAGTGTAGTATTTTAATAAACTACCAAAATAATTTAAATAATTGAAATTTGGCTATTAAGCGAATAAAAAGTTTCGAAAATAGCGAACGTAATAATTATCTTTTGAAATTGTCTGTATTAATTTAATATAGTATTATAAGATAATTAGGATTAAATTAATTATGTTATTTATTAAAGCGATTGGTAAACGTTTTAAATAAGGTTAATTATATAATAATTAATATTAAAAATAAAAACCTATTAAAAAAGTTAGCTATAACGATTAAAATATTAGATTTTAAAGGTAGTAAAATACGTCGCTTATTAATCTGGATATTTAAAGCTTATTTTTAATATGGTATTTCTTACCTTGGCGGGTGGATCTTAAAATTAATAATATATTGGAATTAAAATCGGAGTTTTAATAAGTTAATATATTAGTTATTTAAAAAGGTAAATTATTTATAGATATTTAAAAATTTAAAATATTTAAACTTAAATTTAAATAAATTTAATTAAATTAAACGTAATAAATATGGGTAATATTATTAAGTTAAATTTATTATGCTTTATTAATATAAAATATTATAAAAAATAAGTTATTAAAAGAAATAAATAAAGAATAGGATTATAATTAAATAATAAAATTTAATTTAAAAATAATATTAAAAGTGGAGGTAAAAGGTGAAGAAATTATAGGAAAATAAGGACGGGGAGGGAGGAAGTTTATATAAATTTTCTAAAAAAGTAGTTTTAATTTTATTATTATGGAAATGTAAGGTATATTTATATAAAAGTTAATAATTTATTATATTGTTAGGATATTAACGTAAATTTAGAATATATAATTTAATAAATTTATTAAATATTTTTTATTTATTATATAAATAAAAAGGTTATTATATAATCGACTTAAAATATAGATAATATTTAAATATATAGATTTTTTTAGAATAATTGTATTAGCCGTTAATACAGCAATAAATTTAGGAATATAATATATTACCTTTATTTAAAGGATATATTACACGGGATTAGTTATAGCTGTTATGGTAGCTACGCCGTTATTATAATTAAGGGAAGTTATGGCTTTAATTATAACTATTATGTAATCAATTAGTTATATAAGATATACGATTTGCGTATACTTATTTAGAATAATTAGATAATTTTTTATTATTAAATCTTATACATGCTTTAAAAAATCTTATCTTTTAATAAAATTTTTATTTTAATCTTTCTATTCTACCTATTAATTTCTTCGTTTTTAATAATAATAGCTTTAAATTTAAACCTTTTTTATATACCTATTATTTATATTAAATCATACTTTAAATTTCAAATATTAAGATATTATTATCGTATTTTAATTTATATACCTTTAATTTAAATTAATAATTTATTTAACTATTTATTTAATTAATCTTTAATATAATATTTTTTTACATTTTATTAAAAATTATATAAACTATAATAAGTCCTAAATATTTATTTAATATTACTAATAACCATAATATTTTATTATATCTTTAAAAAAAATTAAATAAATCTTATAATATTTTCTAAAATAATTACAATAAATAACGCTTTAATTTCTTCCTAAAGATTATATATTTAACTAATATTTTAATATATATTTCGCATTTAATTATAAATTTCTTTTTAATTTTTATTTTTTTAATATTATATATAAAAATTTTTAAACATTTAATCCTAAATAATTTAATTTAAAATATTATAATTCCTTTATATCTTTTTTCTTGAATAATAATTTAAATAATTTTCTTATTATAATTAATATTAAATAAATTATAAAATTGGTTATATTATTATAAAATATTAATATAATAGTTATATAAATAGATAATAAATAAATTTTAGAAAGTTTATATTTAAGGAATAAAAGGTTAAATTATTTAATTAATTATTTTAAAACTTTATTTTTATTATATAATCCATATTTAAACATATACCTTTTTTTACAATATTATATGCCTATTTTCTTTTTAAAAATAATTTTTAATATAATGTTAACGTAAAACTCTTTAATTATAATTATATTAATTAATGTAAAATTTAATATATTAAGATTTTTAGGTTTATTAATTAACTTTTTGTAATTTTTATTCTTTTATTAATAATAAATAAAATTAACGTTTTAATTTTTACCATTTTTTTATTTTTAACTTTTTTTTATAAATCTGGTTTTAATAAAATTTTATCGTTAATTAGGTATAATTTGTCATAAATATTTAATATTATATTATTAATTAAGAAATATTTATTAAATTAAGTTAAAATATTATATACTTTATAAATAAATTAATATTATAAGTTTATTTTATTAGTAATAATTACGGTAATTAAGTTATTTAAATAACCTTTTTTATTATTAAATTAACGTTTTAACTTATTATTTTTGCTTAATTAACATTTATTAATATTAGGTATATTTTTTTATTTAATTTATTAATTATTTAATTTAATTTTAGTTTGGAAACTTTTTTATTTAATAAATTAATAATATTTTTTAATTACTTTATATTTATCCTTTTTAAAAATGTTTTATAAATAATGTTTAATATTTTTAATAATAATATATTAAAGAATTTTATATATATTAAATTTTCAAAAATAAATATTTATTAATTTATTTAAACAAAGGTAATTATATCTTTTTTTTAAATTAATTAAATTATTAATTTATTTTATATTAAATATTATATTTATAAAATATATTCTTACCTTAATTAATGGGTTTTAAAATAATATATTATTTTTTAATATAGTTAAAAACTATAAAGAAAATTTCTTTAACAATTTTAAGGTTTTTTTTATTTATTTTATAGTTATAAATTTCTTAATTTAACATATAATTTAATTAATAACCTAATAAATTTTAATTATCTTTAAGAAATTTAAAATTATAATATTTCCTTAAATTTTTAGGATTTTATATATATATTTGTCTTTATATAACGTTTATTATTTAAAAAACCACTTAATCGGCTTTATTTTTCTAACATATATTTACTATAAATATGTTTAATAATTTTTTTTTAATTTAATAATAATTAATAAATTAATAGGTTAAAAATATATTTTAATTTTATAAAAGATATTAATTATCGAAATAAAATTATTATTAATATATTTAAATATAATAAATATTAAAATTTTATTTTTAATTATTTTTTAAATATAATAAAATATTTGGTTTATAATTAATATTATAATTATTTAAGTTATTTAAATAACAATATAAATTTTTTAAACTTTATTAAAAATTTTATTAAATTTATCCTTTATTAATATTATAATATTATTATCCCTAATTTTGCGTTAAAATAAACTATTATTTTAACTTACTACTATAATTACTTTATAAATAATTATTTTTTCTTTTTTTATTAATTTTAAAATTAAAATTTAAAGTTTTATAAAAAAATAAATAATTAAAATATAATATTTAGGATTAATTTAATCCTAAATATTAAGTTAAAATATATTTTATTTTATTATTAAAATCTAATAAAAATAATTATATTTAATATTTAATAATATAATTAAAACTAACAAGGTAATTTTAAATAAATCTTTGCCGTAATTATTTATAATTTTAAAAAAAAGTAATTATTAAAATAGTTAAAAATTAAGAAAAAAAATTAATAAATATTTTATACGTTTATTTTATATAATTATATTTTATACCTTAACATAAATTAAATTTATAATTATTAAAAGATAAGATTTTTTAAAACATATATAAAATTTTAATAATAAAAAATTATTTAATTATTTAAAATAAATATATGCAAAATATATACCTTATATAATTAATTAATTATATAATAATTATAGCTAAAGCCACAACTTCCTTTAACTGTGGTGGCGGCGTAACCGTTATAACGGTTATGACTAATCTCGTGCGACAATAATTATACAATTATATTTTAAATAATTATTAATTAAATTTAATTTGTATAAAATATTTAATAATTTTATTAAAATTATAACCGTTTTATAATTTATATATTATAAAGATTTCTATTTAATATTATTTAAAAATTATTATTTTATTAATTAAAAATATGTTATTATTTCCTAAACAATTAACGTTATAAATTTTGCTAAATTTTAAATCTTTAATAATTAATTTTTATATTATTTATTATATTATAATATAAATTTATTTAATATTATAAATTTAAAAATTTTCTTCTTTTTATTTATTTTACATTATTTTAATAAATTTGCTATAATTCTAATCTTTTTTTAAAATTCTTATTAATATAAACTTTTATTTAATAATTATTTTATTTACTATTATTTTATAAAAATAAAAAAATTTTATTATTTTATAAAAATAATAAAATATAAAAGATTTATATTTATTAAAATAAAAATATAAAAATATTAAATATATTATTATCTTTTTAAAATAAATATTTATATTATATAAATAAATAAAAACTATTATAAATAAAATTATTTATTTATTTATTATTAAAATATTATTATTATTTAAAATATTAAAATATAATTATTATTTAAAATATTAAAATATAATTATTTAAATAATAATTATTTAATTAATACTTTATTATTAAAACTTATTTATTAATAAAATGCGTTATATTTTATTAATATATATATTATTTTTAAATTGAATTATATTTTTAACCTTTTTTATAATTTAATAATCTTATTATTTTTATATATTTAAATATTTATTTATAAATATTTTTTATTAAAAATTTCCATCAATTTTATAACGTTTTATATTAATAATTTTCAAAAATATTATTAATTATTTTTTAATTTATATCTTTTTTATTAGATTTAATATTTTAAAATTAATTTTCTACCTATTTTATTTATTTATTATTTTAAAAAATTTTATATTTTAAAAGATAATAAATTTTTAATATTTTCTTTAATAAATATATTTTTAAATTTTAATTTTTTTTTATTAAATATATTAATATTTATAAAAATTAATATTAAATAAGCGATAAAAATTATACAATATATTTATTAATAATAAAAGAAATTTAATTTATATATTAAATTGTTAATTCTTTTTAAAATAATAAATAATTTATTTCTTTATAAAAATTATTTTTTTTTAAGTTTTTTTAATAGGTAATATCTTTTATATAAACGTAAATATATTTCTTCCCTTATTTCGAAAAATTTAAGGTTCCGTTTTTAATTATACCATATTTTTACGTTAATAATAACATAATTAATTATTACTTTTATTTTTTACTAATATAAATTCTGCTAAATTTTAAAATTTTAAAATTTCTTAAAAACTTTTAAAACTAATAAAAATAATTATACTTTACATCTACAAATAACTTTATTTAATAATTAACCTAAAATTAATAATTTTAAATTATTTAAATTATATTATAAAATTAATATTATCTTTATTTACACTATATTTAATCTTATAATTATATAAAATTGTATAATTATTTTTACGTTTTAATTTCGGCATTTATTTTAATTATTTATTTATAAATAATAATTTGTAAAAACTACCAACATTATTCCGTAATCTTTCCATAATATTTATCATAATTTAAATATAAATTTCAAGTTTCTATCCAAATTAACTTTTATTAATAAACCTTAATTTACCAAAAATAATAATATATATAATATTTTTATCTAATTATTTATTATATATTTAATATTTTTTATTAAATTTATATATTATTATTATTATTATATTAAAATCTTGAAATTTATTTTATTATTAAAATATATTTTTTATAAATATCTTTAATAAAATTATTATAAAATTTATTATAATTATATAAAATAATATTATTAATTTATTTAAAAATTTTTATTAGTTAATTTACATTATTTAACATTTTAAATAATATATTAAATATTATATTAATTTAATTATAAAACGTTTTATATTAAATTTATCTAAATTATATACTATTTTTTTTAATTTAAAATAATATTTAATATTATACACTATTTAAAAATATTATATATAAAATTTTAATATATACAATTTTTGCCAACCATCTTTATTTAAAATATAAAATATTCTATTTTTATTAAAAATATATTAAAAATTTTTAATAAATAAATTTTTATTTTCTTTTCTCTTTAATTTTCTGATAATTTTTAACAAACCGCAATTTTTAATATATCCGCTTTAAATTTAATTGCAAAATCTTTTTTCTAAATTTATTATTATTTTAATAATATATCCAAAATTATTTATTATATTATTTAACTTATTTTTATCTTTTTAATTCTTTTTATCTTAATTGTTTAAATCATTTATTATAAATAATTTAAATAAAATATTAAATATTAAATTGATTTATTTAAATATATATTAAACATTTAAACAAAATTAAAATAAATATATTAAAATTATTATTAAATAAAAATTTAATTTAACCAAATCTATTAAATATAATATAAATTATTTAATTATTCCTTTTATAACTTTATAATTTATTAAAATAATAATTTTATAAATATAAGATTATATATATATTCATAAATTTCTATACGCCTAAATTAATCCTACCATTTTCAATTTAATAATTTAATATTATTATTTAGTTTTTATTAAAACTTTATTAAAAAATAAAATTAATTTAATAAAATTAATAGTTAATTATATTCCGTTTTATCTACCATTATTATAAAAAAATATAACTTTAAAACCTTTTTCTTAAACTACATTTAATTTTAAAAAATTAATTTTAATCCTATTTTAATAAATTAAATATATAAATAAAATTAAATTTTTTTAAATAATATCGAAACTTTATTTTTTATTTTAAATAAATGTAAATTTTACTAATTTTGTCCATTTCTTCTTTTTAATTATTATCTTAAATGTACCTTTAATTATTTATTTTTAAATTATAAAATCGATTTTTTATTGTTATAAAAATATTAATATTTATTAATATTAAAATATAAATTTCTTTAAAAAATTTAATAAGTTAATATATATCTTCAATATTATTAAAATTATAAATATTTTAATTTTTTAAAAAATTTTAATTTAATTTATAAATAAAGAAACGTTTAAACTGTTTATAATATAACCTAATAATTTAATAATTAAATATCTAATAAAGAATTTCTTTAATTTAAAAACCAAATTTAATTTTTAAAATAATTTAAAAATTAATTTTAAATATTTTAAATATTCTTTAACTATCTTAAAAAAAATAACTATATTATTAATATATATTATGCAAAAATCTTTATATAATTTTAATTTTTGGTTTATATAATATTATATATATTTAACGTTATTTTTAAAATTTATTAAAATAACGTTTAATATTTTAAATCTTTTAAATAATATAATTACTATTTAATTACGGTAACTTAATTAAATTAATAATTAATAAAAAAATTTAAAACCGTCTATAATTATAATAAATAAATCTCTTTTTATTTTATTAATTATATCTTCTTATATAAATAAGGAATATATATCTAATATAATAAATTTATTTAAAAAATAAAAATTAATAACCACTTATTCTATACATACACCATTAAATATATAATATATAATACAAATAAAATATTTAAAAAATAATAACTATTTTATATATTCCATTTTATTATTTTTATATATATTATTAAATATTTTATTTACCATCTTTTATTTTTTAATACCTAATTTATATATTTTAATTAATAATTAAATTTAATTTTATTATCTTTTTATTAAATAAATTCTTATTTATTTATTATTTATTATATTAATAAATCTAAATTAATTTCAAATTTTATATTTATTTATAAGTTAATTAATTTATTTTAAAAAATTATTATAAAAATCTTAAAAATATATATTTATATTTTTCTTCATTTTAATAAATAATATATCTTTTAACTATTAAACATTTAATAAAAAAATTATTTTTATTTTATTTTTATTACCTTATATAACAAATTAAACATTTTTTAATATCTTTTCGAATAAACTTAATATTTTTATTATTTTATTTTATTAAATTAAATTTTACAAATAACTAAAAGTTTTTTATTATATTCTTAATTATTATTACAATTATTTATATAAATAATACCTTTTCTTAAATAATAATTATATATTTTTTATATTAATAATTTTTTATATAATTTAATTTTTATTTCTATTTAATATAAATAGATTTATTTATAAAATTTAAGAAAGATATAGTTTTAAATATTTTAAATAATATAAATATTTTTAAAGGTTTATTTATTTTAATAATAAAAATATAATCTTTATTAAAACCTTTAAAATTTATAATAAATAGATTTATATAAAATATTAATATTTATATTATAATCTTTAATAAAATAATAATATTGATTAAGGTTAAAATTTGTTAATAAATAATATTTCGTTTCTTTATAATTAATATAAAGGTAATTATTCTATTATAAAATTTAAATATTATAATTTAATTATTCTAATATATATTAATTATATATTTATATAAAAAAAAAGTTTTAAATAAAAAATTAGATTATAAATTATTATTTATAATTAAAATTTAAATTATAAAGATCTTTATTATATAATTATTAGATTATATTTCTTTAATCGTTAAAGTAAATATTATTTATTATATAAATAACATATGTCCTATAATATCTTTTATTATTATACCGTTTATATTTATAATTTATACCTTAAAAATATATTCTTTTAACTATAATTAATTAATTAAAATATTAAAATATCTTATATTTATATAAATGATTATTATTTTAATATTCTTTTTTAATATAACTTCCATTTAAAGACATATATATATTATAAAACTATATTTTTATATTATGCTTAATTTTAATTATATAATAATAACATTAAAGATATTATCGATTATAAATATTTCTTTTATATAATTACGTATTTAATAATTTTTCAAAGTTTTAAATTCTTTTATTTTTTTAGACGTTTTAAATAAATTATATATAAAAAAGGCTATTTTATTTTAAAATTTATTATAATAAATATAATATATTATATTTTTAATAATTTTATTAATAATATATTTAATTATATTTTTATTAAAAAATATTATTAATTGTTTATAAAATAAATATATAAAATAAATATTAATATTATTAATTTTTTCCTAACCTTTTTTTTCTTAATTATTAATTTTTACGTATATTTTTTCGTAATTTATTTCGATTATTTTTTCTATTATAATATATCTTTATAAGGTTATTTCTTGCTTATATTCCTCTTTTTAAAAATTGTTTATATTTAAAAATATTTTATTTTAAATATTAAAATATTTATTAATAAATTGGTTAAATTAAATTTATTATTAATAAAAACGTTTATAAAGGTGTTATTTTTAACAATAATAGCTTAAACCAGGTCTTTAACCTTAACTATGATTATATCTTTAATTTTAACCTTAATTAAATTAATCAAATTAATCAAATCCTTATAATTTTTAAGATATTTTTTTATATTTTTAATTAAAGTTTTAACCGCGTTTTTTATAATTTTCTTAAATAGATAATTTATTTAAATATTTTAAATATTTAATTTAATTAACGTCTTTATATTATTTAATATAAATTATATTAATAATAATTTTTTATACATCTTTTAATATTATTAATAAAACTAAATTAATAAAAATAATAAATAAGGTTAATATATTAAATATTATAATAATAAATTTATTAATATATAATTCTTTTACAATAATATAATTATAATAAGTTTTTTATTTTTTTTTAAAATAAATAAAATAATTATTTAAAATTATATTTTTATTAAATTTATAAATTAAAATTTATAATTTAAAATAAATAAAATTATATAATTATAATATTTATTATATATATATAATAAATTTATAAATTTTAACGTTTTATAATAATTCTATTATTTAAATTATAATAGATATATTTTTAATTAAATAAATTTGGTTATAAATTATTACCTATATTATAATTTAAATATTTATAAAATTGTTTTTAAATTTTTTAATAATAAAGTTTAAGATATATTATAAATTAATTATTATAATAACTTTTTATTTTTTTATAAAATGGATTATTTATTATATTTAAATATTTTTATAAAATAATTATGGAAAATTATTTTAAATAATTATTCTTTTAATATTATTTTAAGTAATTATTTATATAAAGTTTATAAATAAATAAATGTTTTTTTAATAAATATTATTAAAGATTATTATATAATTTCTTATATTGTAAAATTATAAAACGTTTAAATAAAAATAACCAACGTAATATAATTTTTATTTATTTAATTTGTTGTTATTTATATTTTGTTATATTATAAATTTAATTATATTATTAATATTTTATAATCACTTTTATATCAATTTATTATTAAGGATAATTTATATTATTATAATAATATTTTAAATTTATTATTTTATAATTTTATTTATTTTATTTTAGCAATTAATCTTTAAATTATAAAATATTTATAAAGATTTAAAGTTTAAATATTTAAATAGATTTTATATTAAAATATGGAGGTTTGGTAGAATTTAAAGGTTTATTAAAATTTAAAAGTTTATTAAAATTTAAAAGTTTATTAGAGTTTAAAAGTTTATTAAAATCTAAAAATTTATTAAAGTTTAAAGGTTTATTGGAATATGATAGTCTTTTAGGTCTATTAAGTTTATTAAACGGTAAAGATCTATTAAATAATAAAAGTTTATTAAGATTAATTAGATAGGAAATAAATTAAAAAATTTATTTAAAAGAAAATATTTAATAATTTTTCTTTTATTTATTAATTAATTTAAAATTTATTTTAAAAATAAAATATAAATATAATCTTTAAAAAAGTTAAAACAATTAATTTAATTTAATAATTATTTATTTTAATTAATTAATATAAATTTTATATAATAATAAATAATTTATTTAGTTTTTAAAGTTTAGAGATTTAAAAGATTTTTAAGTTTTTAAGGTATAATTAAGCCTGGTATTTTTATATTAAAGTTTTCCTTTTAAATAAAAAAAATATAAGTATTTACGTTTTTAACGTATTTTTTTGTTTAAAATAAATTAATAATCTATTTATTAGGATATAATTTTAATTCTTAATTTTAAATTTTAATTATTAATTTTAAAAATAATAGGTTTATTTAATATTAAATTTTAATTTTAAAAGGTAAAAAGGTAATAAAAACAATTATATAAATCTTTTATTGGAAAAATCTTCATAATTAAGGTAATTTATTATATTTATTAAAAAAGGCGGTTATTTTATAATAATTGGTTATATTTTTGTTGTTTAATGTTTAAAATTTTAAATTAAATTTTTTTTATAAAAAAAGGTAAAAATTTTCAAAAAAAGGTAAAAAGATTACAAATCTTATAAATGAATTGTTTATAAATAATTGTTTAAATCTTGTAAATGAATTGTTTATAAACAATTGTTTTATTAAAAGGGTTTAATGTAAAAAGTTGATGTATTTATTTATTATATTTATTTTTGCGATTAAAATTTATAAAAATATTGCGTTATTTATAAAATTGTTTTGTTTATAATATTATATTTACTAATGGGTTAATATAATTAGATAAATAGTGAAGAAATGTATTTGTTAAAAAAAGTTAATATAATTTTGAATAAATGAAAGGTTGTGAAAAGGTGGAGCTATTAAAATGATAAGCTTTGAGTAACATTTTTAATAATAAAAGCTTGAATTAAAAAGAATTTTTAAGATAGCTAGTTTATCTTAAAGATTTTTATAGTTAGCGATTAGCGCCAATTACATAAGCTAAGCTAGGCTATCTTACAATAATATATAATATAAAGATTAAAAATTTTTTAATTTATAACCAATTATATAATATATATATCTTTAATAATTAAAACGAGAATAATAAAATTTAATAAATAAATATCTTAAATTAAGTTTAATAAAACATTAAATAAAAAAAGAAATTGATTAAATTAATAATTTATTATTTTATATAAAATTAAAATATTGGCAATTTATAAATAAAATAAATAAATAATTATTATATTATTAAAATTAAAAAAGAAATATTTAAATATATTTATTAAAAGTTAATTATAATTAATGTTATATCATTAAATTAATTAAATTTAATAAAATTATAAATTATAAATATTAATGTAATAAAATTTGGAAATATTAATAATATATTTAATTAAAGATTTTTAATAAAATATAAATAGTTTAAAAAAATAGTAAACAATAACAATATTATTTATATTAAAGATTTTATTTAAAAAGAATTAAATAATTAATTAAAAAATCTTTAAATTAATATTAATATTATTAAATAATAAAAAAGATCTAACGGTAAAATTATTAAAATCGAATAATTAAACAAAATAAAGCTAAAAAAAATAAAGTCATTAATTAACTTGAATTAAAGGAATTTATATTAATAAAAATCTTGAATATATATAATAAAAAGGTTACCAAATTTTAAAAAAGGAAATTTATTAAAAATATTAAAAAACAATTTAATATTAATTAAAATAAAATAATTTAATATTAATTAAAATGAAATAATTTAATTTATATTAAAATTTAAAGATTAAAACGTTACATTAAACTTAATTATTAAAATTACAAAAGATTAAGCTTAAAAAGAAACAAATATAAATATTAATTTAATTAAAGAAATTAATTTATAGTTAAAATTATATTCCTTTACATTTAGAAATAATAATTAATTTACCATTAATTAATAAATTAAAAAACTAAATTTATTATTATTAAATAATTTAAACGTTTATTTTAAACTTTATTTAAGATTAATTATTAAGATTAAATTATAAAGAAATAAAAATTTAATGATAAAAATAATTAATATAAAAGTTAAATTATTAATTATAACACAATTTTATATAAAATAATATAATTTATTTTTATAATATAATAAAGTAATTTAAAAAAGCTTCAATTAATCAATTATTATATTAATATGAAAATATATTAAAAGATTTATATAATTAATTAATAAGAAGTTATTTTTATTTATTTATATTATTAAAAATAAATATTACATTAATAAACTTATATTAAAATTAAATTCTATATTCTAATTATATATAAATATAATAGTTAAGAATAATAAAATATTTATAAAGATAATAACGTTTAATTTAATATTAATTAAAATATCTTTATTTTTAAAAAATATATTTAATTAAATTTTTAAAAACCTTATTAAATTATATTATATATAAGAAAATTAATAACTATTAATAATATAAGCTTAATTAGCGATATAATAAAACTTAATTTTATAAATATAGATTAATAAATTAAAGATATAACATATAGAATTTTCGTTAAAATTAATATAATTACCTAAAATATAATAAAAAAAATATTACCCTTTTAACCTAAATTAAAATTTAATAAAATAATATAAAATATTTCAAATTTTATTAATTAATTAAAAATTTTATATAATATAATACTTAAATTAATAAAATAAATATTTTTTAATTAAAATTCTTAAAATAAATACTTATTTAAATTAAAAAAAAATAAAAAAGTTAAAATAATATTATTTAATAATTAATTTTTTAAACCTATATTAATAATTTTAAAAGATATTTTTTGGAAATTTAGAAAAAATTAAAAATAAATTTAAAAACGTACCATTAATTAAATAATTTACATTAATATAATATAGAAAAATAAATTTTAAAAAATATATATAATAAATAACATTTTTTTAAACAGCTTAATATTATCCGAATTATTAAATTAGAAAAAAAGAATTTTCGAAAAAACTTTAAAAAATATTAAAAGTTTAAAATTTTATTAAAATAAATGGCTTATATTAAAACATTATACCAAAATTTACTAAAAAACCATATGGTATACGTTTAACTTTTAAATAATTTAAAACATTAAAAATTAAACTATAAAATACAGAATTTATTAATTAAAAAAAGAATATTTATTAAAATACTATTTTATTAAAAAAAGGTTTTTATTTAAAATTTTAATAAACTTAAAAAGATTAAAAATAAAATTGCACCCTTATACGTTATAAAAATAGTTTAATATAAAATATAACAAATACAAAATATTCTTATTTTTATATCTTTAAAAGAGAAAATAATTAAAATTTTATAAGATAAGATAAAAGTGAAAATTTTGGAAAGAAGTTATAATCTTTATTAAAATATTTAATTTATTATTAAAAAGAAAAATAATAAATTACATTTAATTAATTTAATTATTAAATTTAATATTTAAACAATTAAAAATACGTTTTTTTTAAAGATTATAATATATTTTTTAAAAATTTTATTATATATATAATATTATTATACATAAATTTATTTTTAAAATATAATTATTTAAAATTATTTATATATAATTAAAATATAATAATTTTTACCACGCTTATTAAACTTGTTAAATTTATAACAATTTTAATAAAAACTACCAATTTAATTATTCACTTTTTAAAGGTTATAAATTAAATATTTTATAACTTAATTCTTAACGTTTATAAACCGTTTTTTAATAATGTTAATATAAAAACACTTAATATTAAATATAATAATTAAGAATTTTATCCAAAAATATGACGTTTTATATTTAAACATATTAAAAATATAGCAAAAATATTATTAAATTTTAAATTAACCGGAATTATTATAAATCTTAAAAGAATTAAATTTTATAAACCAATAATTAAAATAATAAACTATATTTGCAAATTCAATAAACGTTTATTTAAAAAGGCACAAATTATGAAAATCTTGAAATAAGATATATATAAAGATATTAATAAAATCTGATTATTTTTAAGCTTAATAATATATTTTTATATTTAAATTAAAAACTATATTACCAAAACATTTCTATTAATAAAATTATTTAAAAAAAGATAACTTTTTGTTTAAAAATTTCCATAAATATAATATATAATTATATTAAAAAAAACTTTAATAAATCTACCTTATTTAATTATAATTAATTATTTCTTAAATCAAATAATAATATTAAAAATAAACATATTTAATTTAAGATAAAACATAATATTAAAATAGTTTAATAATTAAAGGAATTTCAAACCTTTATAATATAAATCTAAATTATAAAAAAACCTAAAATTAAAATATAATACCATAAAATAAAAATATTTTATAATTATAAAAATATTTTATTACTTTAAAATTTATCTTTATAAAATCAAACTTTTATTTAAAATTAATATTAAAATCCTAATCTTTTAATTAAATAATAATTTCATTAATCTACCAAATATTATATTATTAAAATAAATTGTATATATTAAAATATTTAACTTTAAAATTAAACATATTGCAAAAAAACGCAATATAATAGTTAATATTTTATTAAAAAGATTTAATAACCTATTTAATTTAAAAAATAAAAAATGAAAAAAATATCTTAATAATTTTATAAATATTTAACTTAATATAATTACGTTATATCTTATTAATTTAAAAATAAAAAATTATAAAAATATTAATTTATAAAATGAATTATAACTAATAATATTTTATTTAATAAATAATTAAAGCCTTAAATTTTAAGAAATTATTTAATATTTAATAATATTGAAATTACTTAAACAATTATAAATAATAAACTAGTGCCGTGTTATAAGGGTATTATAAAATAGTATTACGTAACCTTTTTTAACACGGATCTTTATAAAATCTTATCTTATACATTCCTTTTAATCAACTCATTAAAAAACATTTAACAACATTTTTTTTAATTACACAATTAGATTTCAATCTTAATCATTACCGTTTTTAAATAAATTACTATTATTTATAGTCTTTTATTTTAATCGTGTTATTTAAAATCTTTATTCTTTAATCAATCCATTACAAATTTTACAAAAAATATAATGCCACTATTAATTATTCTAAGTTTATTCTTAGATCTAAATAATTAAAGTAATGAGCTATACTTTTCAAGAAACATAACTCTTGTTTAATAAATTAAGGAAAAAGAAATTAAAAAATTTATATTAATTTTAAAATTAAAACTTTAAAATATATTATATTAAAAGGTATTCTTTAAAAAAAAGCTAATAAAAATTATTTAAATTACCATATTATTAATTATAAAATAATTAAAAGAAGATTTATTGCAAATTTTTACATTTAATACAAACGTAAAAGTTATAATTTAATATATTATTACATTTTAACCATATATTATTAAAAAAGAATATATAAATATATTATAAACGTAATTAGAATATATATTTAATATTAGAAAATAAATTTAAATAAACTAATAAATAAAATAAGATATTTAAACCTAAATATTATTTTAACGTATTAGATTTTTAATATATAAAATATATTTAATAATTATAAATATAAAATAATTATAAAAATTCAAAAATAATTATTAAATTATTTAAAAGTTTTAACGTTAAAAGTCATAACATTAATAAACATAACTAAATTTTTAAAAAAGAAAATTATTTTATAATATAAATAACCCTTTAAAATTAAAATAAATAAAAGTCTTAAATTTAAAAATTAAATTATAAAAGTTTATCTAAAATTTAATATTAAAAAAATAATAAAATTACCTTATTTTTTTGTAAATATAAAGTTAAATTAAAATTAAATATAAACCAATTAAATTTAAATTAATAAAAATAATTAATAAAATTGGTAAAAAATACATTTAATATTTAAATGTTATAATATAAATTAATAAAATAATAATTAAATTTAACAATTTTAATTTTTATAAAATTATTTATAATTAAAGTTTAATCTTCTTTATTAAAACAGCCATTTTATTATAAAAAGTTTTAAACTACAAAAAAATTAAAATATTTAACAATTTAATTATTATAAAAATTTAAATAATGAAATAATAATTAATAAATATTAAATTTATCTTAAAGATTATTAACAAAAAATAATAAAAAATAGTTTAAAAAACTAATTAATAAAATATTTATAAAATATAAAAAAAGCCTTTAAAAATTAATAATTTAATATTTTTATATAATACACCTTAATATATAAATATATCCCGTAAATTATAATTATAATATAATTAATAAAAATCTTATATAATTAATAAAATCTTAAAAATAAATAAATATGTAATAAAAGTTTTAAAAAGAAATAAAATATAAAGAAATATAATTAAAAATAAATTAAAATTATTTATATAAAATTATTAAAAATATTAAAAATTAATTAAAATTAATAAAAATAAATAAGCTATTAAACTAATAATAAAAAATATTAATTAAAAGATTTTATTAATTTTTAAATTTATTATATTTAAATTTGAAGAAAATAATTATAAAAAAATTAAATAGTTTAATATTAAAGTTGAAGTTAATATATTATTTAAAGAAAAAGAAAAATTTATCTTAACGAGCTTAAACTAATGCTTGAGAAACGGCGGGCTACGCCCGCCACTCCCCCCCGTTAGCGCCACAAGCGTCATTTAACGCTTGGTTTATATGTTTGTATTTGTGGAATATATTAAAAGTTTTTTCGAGATTTAGTTTAAAGCATTATTACGTTAAAAGGCCTTTATATATTAGATTTATATAATCTTAAATTAAATATTAAATTTAAAATTAATTAATATATTATAATAATATATAAAATTATAACTAACGTTATTAACATTAACGTTATAATTAATATTATAATTAATTAATATAATTAATTAATATATAAAAATATTTTTTATTTTATTTTTAACTTAATAATAAAACTATTATTTAAGCTTTTTTAACTTTTTATATATTTATATAACGTTACGCGTTTATATTAAACTTTATTTAATATATATTATATCGTTTATTACAATACGTTTTATAATTAATTTTAACCTTTTTCAACCTTTTAAAAATAAAACGCGTAAATTTAATTAATAAATTTAATAATAAGGTTAATAATTATTATATAATTAATTAATTATTTATAATATTATTATTTTTAATATTATTAATAATATTATTATTAATAATATTTTTAATAATTATTTTTGTTAATAAAAAGATTTTTATTAAAAAACATCCCACAATTACTTTAAATTACAGTTTAAAAAAAATTTAAAGGGGTTGTATATTATAGTGATTAATTGGGAAATAAAGTGGTTAAAAAGGGTATAACCCTTTAAACTTAAATTTTTCAAACGTGTGGTTTAAAGTTACCTAAAATAAAGAAAAATATGAAGATTATATTAATTTATCTCAAGTGACCTTAAACTATAATTTTGAAAAAAATTTAGGTTTATGGGGTTATATCCCCTTTAGCTATACTATTTCCCAACCAATTACAACACCGTATAACCCTTTCAAATCTTTTTTAAATTATGGTTTAAAGTAATTGTAGGATATTTCCTAGTAAAAATATTGTTATTAGCAAAAATAATTATTAAAAATATTATTAATAATAATATTATTAATAATATTAAAAATAATAATATTGTAAATAATTAATTAATTATATAATAGTTATTAATTTTATTATTAAATTTATCGATTAAATATATTTTTGAGATAGATTAAAACACGTTGTAATATGTGTTGTAACATGTGTTGTAATATGCGTTATAATAAACGATATAATACGATAAATAAAGTTTAATATAAACGCGTAACGTTATATAAATATATAAAAAATTAAAAGGATTTAAATAATAATTTTATTATTAAATTAAAGATAAAATAAAAGATATTTTTATATGTAATTAATTAATTATATTAATTAATTATAATGTTAATTATAATATTAATATTAATGACGTTAGTTATAATTTTAAATATTTTTATTAATAAATATTTTTAACGTTTTAGTTTAAAATATAAAAATATAAAACCGTATAAATATATAAAAAGGTTAAAAAGATAGATTAAATAAATTGTTAATTTTAAGTTATTTTAATTAAGGCTATTTTGTACGTTATTATAATATATTAATTAATCTTAAATTTAATATTTAATTTAAAACCATATAAATCTAATACGTAAAAGCCTTTTAACGTAATAATATCTTAAACTAAATCTCGAAAAAACTTTTAATAAAACCCCATAAATATAAATATATAAACCAAGCGTTAAGTGGCGCTTGTAACGCCAATAAGAGCTGGCAAGCGTAACCCGCCGTTTTTCAAAGATTAATTTAAGCTCGCTAAAATAAATATTAATATTAAATTTAAAAATATTTTACTTAAATTTTAAAAAAAGAAAATACACCGTTATTTAATATGGATAAAAAAAGTAAGTTTTTAACCTAATTAAATTTCATTACTTTATAAATTAATTATTTAATAATAAAATAATATAAAATAAAATTTAATTAAAATATTATACTTATTTTTTACCATTTCTTATTAATAATGATTATTTTATATTATTTTTTAAAAATTTTTTATAATAAGAAATATTTAATATACATCTTTTATATAATAAATTATTTAAGATAAAATCTTTAATAATTAAAAGAATATAATTATTATAAACGTAAAAATAATAAAAATAGCTATATATTAACATAAATTAAAAATTTAAAAGATTTAAAATACCTTTTATATATATAACAAAAGATTTTATTTAAATAACCAAACGCTTAAATAACAAATTCTTTAATATATTAAAAATCTTATAACTAAACTATAATTTAATTAATCAAACTACGTTAATAAATATTTATATATAATAAAAAAAGTTTATTAATATCTTAATCTTTTAGAAAAAAAACATAAAAACCAACTATTTTCAAAAATACCTAAAATTACTTATTAATAATTAACCAGCAAAAATATCAACCATTTACTATACCATTAAAAAATTTAATATTTAAACGTTTAAATAATTATTAAATACCAATTATTAATTTTAAATTATAATTATAATTAAAAAATATTTATAAACTTATAAATAAAAAGCTACAGATCTTTTATATAACTAAATATTTATTAATATTTTATTATTTAATATTTATTAAAACCTTAATCAAATTATATTAAAATTTTAATATTAAAGAAAAAATTAAAAATAAATATATTATTATTATTATTAAAATCGTTATTAATATTATTATTAACGCCAATAAATAAGTTAAATATTAAATTATAAAACGAAAAGAAAGTTTTAAAAAATAATATAAAAACTTTAAATATATTATTATTAATTAAAATAAATTAAAATATTGTAAAAATATTTACACAATAAAAAATATTAATAATAATACCACATTATCAAACAATAATTATTAAAATAAAATACTACTAATCTAATAACGTAACGTTAAAAAATAAGGTTAAATTAATTAAAAATTTAAAAAATAAAATTAAAATAAATAAAAGTTTTAAAGGATTTATATAAAATAAGGAAAAAATATAAAAATTATTTAAAAAGGAAACAAAAAGGGAAGGAAAAAATAATGTATATAATCTATAAATTTTATAAAAGAAACTTTTATTAAAAAGTCATAAATAGGTACATATATATATATTTTTTTAAATTTATTATTTAATTAATTAAAACTTTTTAATTAATAAAATAATAAATTTCAATAAATAATTATAAATAAATTATTATATACCAAAATTTCTAATATTAATTCTTCTTTTTTATAATAACATTTAATTATATTTTATTTTCCTAATTATTTTAATATTTATTATTATATATATTTAAATACCTTATATTTCTTTTAATTGCTACCATTAATTACTTCTATAATATTTATATAACATTTTCCCCTTTTTATTTATTACCATAACTATATTATCTCTATTAAAAATTAAAATAAATAAATAATAATAATAAATATATAATAATATATATAAATTTAAAGAAATTATTTACAAATAAAAAATATTTAATTGTAAAGATTATATTAATATAAACTTTTAATATATAATTATAATTAATAAAATTATATCTCTAAATAATTAATATAATAATTTATTTAATATTTAAATATTATCCCCAAAAATTAATAAAATTAAATAAAATAACAAAATATTTCTAAATTTAATCTACGTTTTCCAATCGTATAAAAAAAAAGAATTTATTCGTTAAACAAATTTTAATTTTATAAAAGTTAATAATATTAAATACATTTAATTAAACAATTAATTACAAATTATTATTAACTTAAACATTTAAATATAATACCATAAAAAACTTTAATTTTGAAACGAAAATAATTTTAAAAATACCAATAAAAATTATAACCTTCCTAATATATATAAATTTATATTAAAGGGTAAGATTCTTCAAAGCATGTATAAGATTTTAGTGATAGAAAGTTGTCTGATTGTTCTAAGTTGGTATGCGCGAAGCGCACACCTTATATAGCTAACTGATTACATAATAGCTGTGGCTAAAGCCACAGCTTCCCTTAGCTGTGGTGGCGGCGTAGCCGCCACAACGGCTATGACTAATCCCGTGCGACAATTTATTTAATCCGAAAAAAAAGAAAAATACAACAAACAAAATATATTATTTCTTATTTACTATTTATATTTTCAAATAAAAATATATTTACATATTTAATATAATTAATAATAAATTTTAATAATAAACTAATTAAACAATTTAATAATTAATTAATATATTCAAAAAATAAAACGTTAATTAAAATTTTAAAAAAGAATTAATTTTATTTAATTTAATAAATTAACTAAACAAATAATTTTATAAATATTAATATAATTTAATATTATATTTAAATATAAAAAAACTAAAAACGCTGCTTAATATAATTAAATATAAAAGAAATTTATATATTATATTTAAAAAATATATAAATATTATTTTAATATATATCAACATTAAAATAATTAACAAACCAATTAATATAATAAAATTATTAATAATACCGTTAATAAAAAAACTTAAACATATATTTCGTTTTAAAACCTTATTTATTAAAATTATAGCCCCGTTATTAAAAAGAATACTAATAAAATTTCTAAAAATACTTAATACTTTAAAACACATAAAAAAACTATTAAACAATAATAATAACATTTTTATAAAAGATTTTTAAACCTTAATAAACTTAAATAATCACTATTTAAATAACTTTAACCCTTATAAAACTAATTAATATAAATACAATTAAATTACACTATACCAATAACTTATTAATACCTTTAAAGATATTACTAAACATTCTTAACCAAATTTTCTAAAAAACTAACGTAATTAAAATAAATATAACCAAATCATTAAATAAATAACACTTAAATTTAAAAAAATCGTTAATTAAACAATAAATCATACTTAACATATAAAAATTAAGATTAAAAAATATATTAAAACCGTTAAATTTAAAAAATCGGATATAAATTTAAATAATATATAAATAAAAATAATAAAAGAATATTTTAATTAATTATTATTACGTTAATTTACAGTTTCTTTTATCAAAATTGCCTTATTATTATTAATATTATTAATTTTAAAAAATATTAAACTAATGCCATATTATAAAAATATTATAAAATAATATTATATAACCTTTTTTAACACAAATCTTTATAAAATCTTATTTTATACATGCCTTTTAATTAATTTATTAAAAAATATTTAATAATATCTTTTTTTAACCATATAATTAAATTTCAATCTTAATTATTACGATTTTTAAATAAATTATTATTATTTATAATTTTCTATTTTAATTATATTATCCAAACTTTTTATTCTTTAATTAATCTATTACAAATTTTATAAAAAATATAATACTACTATTAACTATTTTAGGTTTATTCTTAAATTTAAGTAATTAAAATAATAAACTATACTTTTCAGGAAACATAGCTCCTATTGAATAAAGAACAAAATATAAATTTTAAATTAAAGGTTATAATTAAATTAAAGGTTAAAACATAAATTCTAATTCAAAAGTTATAAATAAAATATTAAAAATTAATAAGAAAATATTGAATATAGAAAGAAATAATATTACTTATAAAATAAATAATGAATATTAAAATTAAAATAACGCGGTTTTAATAAAGGTAATATTAAAGATAAAAATATATTTTACATATATTATTAAATATGTTAACATTTATAAATCAAGAATTGTTAATTGTTATTATAATAATGTTATAATTATTAATGTATTAAAATAAACCAATTTCTATTCCATTTTATAAATTAATATCATTTATATTAATATATTTAACTATTCTTTTTAACAATAACTAATTTATTAAATTTTATATTAATAATTTATTTATTAATATTAAATTAATAAATATCTTTAAATAATTAATATTGTATTTAATTATGAATATATTTTATGATATTAATTTAATTTATAACACTAACTATACCTATTTTGGTAACTTTTTAAAATTTTTAATTATAAATTTTTTAAACTATTTTTAAAATTTATCTAAAATTTTCTTTGATAAATAAACGTTAAAATGGTTTAAATTAACATTTTTAAAATTTAAAATAATAAATAATGTTTAAATTACCTTTTACTTAAAAATAGCTGTTTTAAGGTTAATAACTTTTTATTTTATTATTATGTAATTAAATTATTAAATAATGGTTAAGGTTTAATTAAAAAAATAATTGAATAATATCTTTAACTTATTTTTAATCTTTAAGGTAATAAAATTATTATTAAAATTATAAGTTAATATTTAAATTAAACTTTTAATAAGAAATTATTCAAATATTATAAAATATATAAGTGTTATAAAAAATAATAATGCTAAAAAAATATATTTAAATTATTATATAAAAATAATAACTTTAAAAGATTATATAATAATAAAATAAGATAAACTGTTATAAATTAAACGAAATATTTTATAAAAGACTATATATTAATTATTGCATATATTACTATAATAAGGTTTTTTAAATAAATATAATAATAATTTTTCAAACCTTATTAATTTATATTGCTAATATTTAAAAATAGTAATTAATATTGGTAAATATATATATAAAATAAAAATAATAAAATAAATATCATAATAATAAATAAAATAATTAATATTAAAACTAATATATTAAATTATTTAAAAAAGAAATTATTTATCAAAGAAAAACGAAAAAAGCTTATTCTTTATATAAGTAAAAATACTTGGATATATTTTAACGTTATGCTTTAATTTACGGGAATTAAGCTTTAACTTTTATAATTATCATTTAACCATTAATTGTTTCCATTTTTATATTAATTTTTATATTTAATATTTTCTCCATTTATTATTATAATAATATCTTTAATTAATATAATATTAACTATATTTATTATTATTATTTTTATTAATTATAACTTATTAAATTTCTTTTAAACTTTTATAAATATTAATAAACGTTTATAATTTATTGGTTAACTTTTTTAATTAATTTAATAAAATAAATATAATGTACTATAATTAAGGAATTATATATAATATTTAATATATAATAGTTATAAATTATTACTTTTTTTTAAAACTTTTTTTAAAACTTTATTAATATCTTTTTAAATGTTAGCACAACACGGTGGAATAAACATATTAAAATATATTTAATCGTACTTAATTTCAATTTAAGTATAAAGCTTCCCACTTAAATTTACTTATGTAATAAACGTTATTTTAGCTATATATACAATAGAAATATTTTAAAAAAGTTAAAATAAGTAAAAACGGTAAATAATACATTTAACGCAATTAATTTAAAATTATTACTTTTTAAATTAAGCTTATTATTGTGTTAAATAAATTTAAACCAATTGTTAAATAAAGTTATTATAAATATGTTAAATTAATTAAATTAATTACATTTTCAATTTATTCCACCGTGTTTTGTTAACATTAAAAGAGATAGTAATAATTTATTAAATTAAATTTACTTTTATTTCTTTCTTTAATTTAATATTAAAAAAAGTAATAATTATTTAATTATAATAATATTATATTTTATTTTACTTTATATTAAAATATTATTTCATAATTAAATACATATTTATAAAGTTTTAATATTAAAGTATATTATAGAAGAAATAAATTATTATTTCTTTTATAAAAATAGAAGAAAATATTTATTTCAAATGACTTTAAACTACAGTTTTAGGAAGTTTAAGTTTAGGGGGTTGTACCCCTTTTAGCCACGCCACTTCCCAACCAATCATAACACCGTATAATCTTTTTAAATTTGTTTTAAACTATAGTTTAAAACAATTGTAAAATATCCTTTAATAAAAATCTTTTATTTAGTAAGAAAAATTATTAAAAACATTATTAATAATAACATTATTAAAACAATAATATTAATACATTTTATATATTATATTAATAAGTAATTAATTAATTAATATCATAATTATTAATTTTATTATTAAATTTATTAATTAAATTTATGCGTTTTTACTTTTACGGCGTTAAATAAAGTTAAAATTAACCGTAATACGTGTTATAATACGCGTTATATAAATATATAAAAAGTTAAAAAGGTTTAAATAATAGTTTTATTATTAAATTAAAGCTAAAATAAAAAGTATTTTTATATATAATTAATTAATTATAACGTTAATATTAACAACGTTAGTTGTAATTTTAAATATTTTTACCAATAAACATTTTTAACGTTTTAGTTTAAAATATAAAAATATAAAGTTATATAAATATATAAAAAGGTTAAAAAAATAAATTAAACAAATTACTAGGTTTAAATCATTTTAATTAAAGTTATTTTATATATTATTATAATATATTAATTAATTTTAAATTTAATATATAAAAGTCTTCTAGCGTAATAATGCTTTAAATTAAATTAAACGTTAAGTGGCACTTGTGGCGTTAACGAAAACAGGGGAGGTGGCAAGTATACCAGCCGTTTTTTAAAAGATTAATTTAAACTCGTTAAAATAAGAAAATATAACATAAAATTATATTTATTTAATATTTACTATATAATATATGTTTAAAAAAAGCCGAAATTTATTTTTAAAAATATTATATATTTTACTTATATAATTACTTTTATTATTTTATATTTTTTTAAAATGTTTTATAATAATTAAAGGATATATTTAATTAAAAATTTATATTAAAAAAGTGTTGTAGTAAATTTAGATTTATTAATTATTAATAAATATCGGAATTTATTTTAATAAGTTATTAATTAATAAAAGTAATGGAGTTATTTAAAAAAAAGGTTATAACTTTTTATAAATTTGTTTTTATTATTTAATTTATCGTTTAAAAAATTGCCATGAGTATATATAAATTATTTAGTAATAATTTAAAAGGTTTAAATATATTCTTTTAAAATAAAAGGTATAAATTATTTTTAGATATTACTATATTTTTATTATTTTCAATATGGTAATATATTAAAGAAATATTATGTAAAAGAAAAAGTTTAAAAAGGTTAAATTGTTTTTATAAGGTTAAAAAATGGAAAAGATTACTTGATATTTAAATATTATTTTGGTTTTTTTAAAAAGTGTGCATTAATTAATATAAATAATTTAAAAGTTTTTAAAAATGTTAATTTAACTATATTATATAACAAATAAAAGATAAGTTTTAAGTTAAAAATTATACGGATGTTTTTTTCAAAAGTTCTTTTTATAAAACACTTTTATTAAAATTTGGCTAACCGTTAAACGGTCATAGCGCACTTGGCAAGTACATTCATAAAATATCTTTAAAAACGCATTATTTTTTAACATTAATAATTCCCAACATTACCGTTTTAATAATGACAGGAAAATATAATAAATTTATTAAAAGCTTAATATTATTAAAATAAAATCTACGTAATTTTAAACCTTTATTATAAAAAATATAGTTGTTTTAAAATTGTAAAGTATTATAAAATACATGATTAAAAATGTTAACCAAGTGCTATTAAACATGGCTAAAGCGTTTTAAAAGGGACATTCGTAATTAAAATAAAAATTGGAAAGTAGGTTTTAATTATAAAGTTATTAATAAAACGTTAAAAATAAATAAAAAAATATAAGATAAAAGAAAGCAAGGTAGTATTATTTATAAAATAAGGAATATATATTAATAAAATAATATAATGTTTATAAAAATAGTATTTAAAATAAGGATTTATTTTAAATATATTATTAAATCTATTAGCGTTTATAAATTATAAATTATTAATTATTATTATAATACTGTTATAATTATGTGCGTATTAAGGTAAATTATTTTTTTTTTTAATTTTATAAATTAATATTCTTTATATTAATATATTTAATTATTTTAATTTAATGGCAATTAATTTAGTAAAGTTTTATATTAATTATATTTATTTTAATACTTTTTTAACAATATTTATTGTAAATCATTTAAAATATTTTTAAAATTGTTTTAAGATAATTTTAAATGAATAAGCGTTAAAATAGTTTAAATTCACGTTTTTAAAATTTAAAATACCAAATAATATTTAGGTTATTTTTTATATAATAATGATAATTTGAATTTTAATATTTTCTTATTTTAATACCATATAATTAAATTATTAAATAAAAATTATAATTTAATTAAAAAGATATTTTAATAATGTATATAATTTATTTATATTTTTTAAATGAATTAAATGAATTAAATGAATTAAATGAATTAAATGAATTAAATGAATTAAATGAATTAAATGAATTAAATGAATTAAATGAATTAAATGAATTAAATGAATTAAATGAATTAAATGAATTAAATGAATTAAATGAATTAAATGAATTAAATGAATTAAATGAATTAAATGAATTAAATGAATTAAATGAATTAAATGAATTAAATGAATTAAATGAATTAAATGAATTAAATGAATTAAATGAATTAAATGAATTAAATGAATTAAATGAATTAAATGAATTAAATGAATTAAATGAATTAAATGAATTAACTATATTTAATTTATTTAATTCTTTATTAATATATTATGTGTTTATTTAATAATGATAATATTACATAATTAATTAATTAAACGTTTTAAAGTAATTACATTTAAAGTTAAATATATTTATTTTCTTTAATAAGTGAACAATTTATTTATTAATAATTGTTGTTAATTTATTAATATAATTTATTTTAAATATCTTATTAATAAACCTTTTAAATCAATAATATATTGTAAATATTTATTTAATTATATTGTTTAAAGGTTTTTAACTTTAACAATTTATGTAAATTTATTAAATTAATTTATTGGTTTTTTTAAGCAGTTTAATTTAATTAATAACTGTAATAAATAATTAATGATTATTTGTTATTTATTTATTTATATATATATAACTTTAAATATTTATTGAACATTTTAACGTGTTTTAATTATTTAATCTTTTTATAATTTTATTATTTAGTTAATTATTTAAATAATTTTAATCGTTATTTTAATAATTTTAATTTACTATTATATATACGGTATTTATTTAAATTTTTAAATTATTATAATAAATCGGTTATGAGTAATTAATAAAGTTAAGCCGAAATTTGGAAAAAGTATAAAACTTTAAAATTTTTTATTAATAAATTTATATTATATAAAAAAGAATAAAAAAAACAAAAACTTTAATTAAAATATTTCAAGTTTTTGCCAACTTACCCGGGAGCTGCTTACGTAATTTGAGTGGTTAACTCATTTAATGTAATGTATAAAAAAGTTGCGTTAATTGCTATAAATTTTTATAAGTGGTCCGTGCGTTTATTAATTATTTATGTAATATTTTATTAATTTTTTAAAAAGTTTTAATATAATAATTAAACTTTATTTTAAATTATTTTAGCGAGTTTAAATTAATCCTCGAAAAACAATAAGTTGTTTATTTTAGCGAGTTTAAATTAGTGCTCGAAAAACGGCGGGTTATACCCGTTATTTCCTTTATTTTCGTTAATGTTATAAACATCATTTAACATTTAATCCGTATATTTATATTTATAAAGCCCTATTAAAAAATTTCTTAAGATTTAATTTAAGGCATTATTATACTAAAAAGTTTTTATATATTAAATTTTATATAATATTAAAGTTAATATTAAATTTAAAATTAATTAATATATTATAATAATATATAAAATAACTTTAATTAAAATAACTTACGGTTAATAATTTACTTAATTTATCTTTTTAACTTTTTTATATATTTATATAATTTTATATTTTTATATTTTAAATTAAAACGTTAAAAATGTTTATTAATAAAAATATCTAAAATTACAATTAACGTTATAATTAACATTAACATTACAATTAATTAATATAATTAATTAATTACATATAAAAATATTTTTTATTTTATTTTTAACCTAATAATAAAATTATTATTTAAACCTTTTTAACTTTTTATATATTTATATAACGTTATTTATTTTAGGTGACTTTAGACCATAGTTTTGAAAAAAATTTAGGTTCGTGGGGTTGTACCCCCCCTAGCTACACCATTCCCCAGCCAATCACAATACCGTACAACCTTTTTAAATCTTTTTTAAACTATGGTTTAAAGCAATTATAAAATATTTTTAAATAAAAATATCGTATATGGTAAAAGCATTATTAAAAACATTATTATTAATAATATTATTAAAAATAATAATATTAACGCGTTTTATATATTATAATAAGTGATTAATTAATTAATGCAATAATTACTAATTTTATTGCTAAATTTATCGATTAAATCCACGCATTTTTGTTTTTACGGCGTTAAATAGGGTTAAAATTAGCCGTAATATATATTATAATACGCGTTATAATAAATAAAGTTTAATATAAACGCGTAATGTTATATAAATATATAAAAAGTTATAAAAGCTTAAATAATAATTTTATTATTAGGTTAAAAATAAAATAAAAGATATTATTATACGTTATTAATTAATTATATTAATTAATTATAATATTAATTATAATGTTAATGTTAATAATATTAATTATAATTTTAAATGTTTTTATTAATAAATATTTTTAACGTTTTAATTTAAGATATAAAAATGTAAAACCGTATAAATATATAAAAAGGTTAAAAAAATAAATTAAATAAATTGTTAATTTTAAATTATTTTAGTTAAGGTTATTTTATATATTATTATAATATATTAATTAATTTTAAATTTAATATTAACTTTAATGTTATATAAAATTTAATATATAAAAGCCTTTTAGCGTAATAGTGCTTTAAATTAAATTTTAAGAAATTTTTTAATAAGGCTTTATAAATATAAATATACGGACTAAGCGTTGGGTGGCGCTTGTGGCGCCAACGGGCTAGCGGGCGTAACCTGCCGTTTTTTAAAGATTAATTTAAACTTGTTAAAATAAAACGTTACACGTTTATATTAAGTTTTATTTATTATAACGTATATTATAACACGTATTATAATTAATCTTAACCCCGTTTAACGCCGCAAAAACAAAAGTGCGTAAATTTAATTAATAAATTTAATAATAAAGTTAATAATTATTATATTAATTAATTAATCATTTATTATAATATATAAAGTATATTAATATTATTATTTTAATAATATTATTAATAATAATTATTTTTACTAATAAAGAAATTTTTATTAAGGGATATTTTATAATTGCTTTAAACTATAGTTTAAAAAAAATTTGGGGGGGTTATATAATATTGTAATTAGCTGGGGAATGGCATGGTTAAAAAAGGTATAACTTTTTAAATTTAAATTTTTCAAACGTGTGGTTTAAAGTCACTTGAGATAATAAATTACACCTATTACTTTTTTTTTTAAAAGCGTTATAAGCGCCATTTAAAGTTTAATTTATATGTTTATATTTATTTATTTTAAGTGATTTTAAACCATACGTTTGAAAAATTTAAGTTTAAAAGGTTATACTTTTTTAACCACGCCATTCCTTAGTTAATTACAACATTATATAACTTTTTTAAATTTTTTTTAAATTATAATTTAAAGCAATTATAAAATATCTTTTAATAAAAATATCTTATATAGTAAAAATATTATTAAAAATATTATTATTAATAATATTATAAAAGATAATAATATTAATGCGTTTTACATATTATAATAAATAATTAATTAATTAATATAATAGTTATTAACTTTATTATTAAATTTAATAATTAAATTTACGTATTTTTATTTTTACGGCATTAAATAAAGTTAACAATAATTGTAATACGTGTTATAATATACGTTATAATAAATAATATAATAAATAAAGCTTAATATAACCGCGTAATGTTAAATAAATATATAAAAAGTCGGGAAAGTTTAAATAATAGTTTTATTATTAAATTAAAAATAAAATAAAAAATGTTTTTATATATTATTAATTTATTATATTAATTAATTGTAATGTTAATTATAACCTTAATGTTAATAATGTTAATTATAATATAAAAATGTAAAATTGTATAAATATATAAAAAGGTTAAAAAGATAAATTAAATAAATTATTTTAATTAAAGCCATTTTATATGTTATTATAATGTATTAATTAATTTTAAATTTAATGTTTAATTTAAAGTTATATAAATTAAATATTTAAAAGTTTTTCAACGTAATCATGCTTTAAATTAAATCTTGAAAAAACTTTTAATAAAGTTTTATAAATATAAACATATGGATTAAACGTTAAATGGCGTTTATAACGTTAACAAAGGTTAATAAACGTAACCAGTTATTTTTTAAAAATTAATTTATACCTGTTAAAATAAATTTAAAAGCATTATTAAATTAATGCTGTGTTGCAAAGGTATTATAAAGTAGTATTACGTAACCTTTTTTAACACAAATTTTTATAAGATTTTATTTCACATATTCCTTTTAATTAACTTATTAAAAAACATTTAACAACATTTTTTTTTAACTATATAATTAAATTTTAATTTTAATCATTATTATTTTTAAGCAAATTACTATTATTTATAATCTTTTATTTTAATCATGTTATTTAAGATCTTTATTCTTTAATTAATTTATTATAAATCTTATAAAAAGTATAGTGTTATTATTAATTATTTTAAGTTTATTTATAGATTTAAATAATTAAAATAATAAGTTATACTTTTTAAAAGATATAACTCTTATTTATTATTACGTTAAAAAGCTTTTATATATTAAATTTTAAATTAATTAATATATTATAATAACATATAAAATAGTTTTAATTAAAATAATTTAAAATTAATAATTTATTTAATTTATCTTTTTAACTTTTTTATATATTTATACAATTTTATATTATTATATTTTAAATTAAAACGTTAAAAATATTTATTAATAAAAATATTTAAAATTATAATTAACGTTATAATTAATATTATAATTAATCAATATAATTAATTAATAACGTATAAAAATATTTTTTATATTATTTTTAATTTAATAATAAAATTATTATTTAAATCTTTTTAACTTTTTATACATTTATTAAATTAATGCCGTATTATAAAGGTATTATAAAGTAATATTACGTAACCTTTTTTAACACGGATTTTTATAAAATTTTATCTTATACATTCTTTTTAATTAACTTATTAAAAAACATTTAATAACATTTTTTCTTAACTATATAATTAAATTTTAATTTTAATTATCACCGTTTTTAAGTAAATTATTATTATTTATAATCTTTTATTTTAATTGTATTATTTAAAATCTTTATTCTTTAATCAATTTATTACAAATTTTACAAAGAATATAATGCCACTATTAAATATTTTAAATCTATTTTTAAATTTAAATAGTTAAAATAATAAATTATATTTTTTAAAAAACATAGTTTTTATTTATTATACAACGTTACGCGGTTATATTACACTTTATTTATTATATTATATCGTTTATTATAACGCATATTATAACGCGTATTATAATTAATTTTCACCCGTTTTAAAAGTAAAATCATATAAGTTTAATTAATAAATAAATTTAATAATAAAATTAATAACTATTTTATTAATTAATTAATTACTTATTATAATATATAAAACGCGTTAATATTATTATTTTTAATAATGTTTTTATTATATATAAAATTTTTATTAAAAAACATTTTATAATTACTTTAAATTATAATTTAAAAAAAATTTAAAAAAGTTATACGGTATTATAATTAGCTGGAAAATGGTGTAATTAAAAAAAGTACAACTTTTTAAACTTAAATTTTTTTTAAAACTGTAGTTTAAAGTCATTTAAAATAAGTTTTAAATTAATTATTACGTATATTATTATAATAAAACTTTTCAAATTATTATAATAATAACTTTTTTAACTTTATTATTTATATTATTAAATAATATTAATAAATATATACGTAAAATGAAAATATTAAAATAAATATAATAATAATAAATAAGTAAAATTAATACATTAATATATTTAAAAAGGAAATTATTAATTTAATAAAAATAATAACAATTTATTTTTTATATAAATATAAATATATAAATATATTTTAATATTAAACTTTAACTTTTACAATTATTATTTAACCATTATAAATTATTTTTAAAAAACATTTTAACATTATTATTATTATTACTATATTTTTTTACAAATGTCTTATGTTACTTAATTTTATTCGTTAAAAGGTTAAACCAAAATTTGTAAAACGCTTTATCGGAAACCTATAAATATTAACGTATGGACCAAGCGTTCCGTGGCGCAAGTGAAGCACGAGCAGGCGTAGCCCGCCATCCAAGAATTCTAGCCTGAGCACTGATATAACTTTCACTTAAACTTCCACTTTATCAGCACCTTTATATCCACCATGACAGATCAATCACAATTGGATATTATTAGGGATAACCCTATTGGAAAGGGCCTTAGTGCCTTCCAGAATTTATTCAATCAGATTTGCACAGCGAAAGCAATCTCACCTTCTCTAGAGGCATTTGGACAACTTGACCAAGAAGGTATGACAATCTAACCTTGTAAAATTAGTAACTTTCTCTGACAAGCATAGAGATGTGCAAAATCTTGCACAAGATCTTGTGTCTTCACTTCAAGGCCTCTCTATTGCCCGCCTTTTACCGTCAAGATACAGCCGCGGCCCTCTTCGAAACGACCTTGTTAAACTTTACCTAGCCCTTCCCTCTGACAACTTCGACCTCAGCCACATCCTACCACTCCTCAAATCAGCCATCAGCGATCCTCTCGACGATGCTAACATCTGGAATCAGTCCTACGGTGCCGTCACCGAGTCCACCCTGCCTCCCCCATCGAAAGCCTCTTCCTTCAAACAAACCCCATGGTCGTATAAGACAAGCAGCTTGGTGAACACGTCCGAACACCGCACAGACATCGACCCAGTCCTTAAGTTGGAGCTTGGTCCGTTCTATGTTGGAGTTCACTGCCTCCGGGAGAAATTCTTTGGAGGAGTGCCAGGCCTGGAGGCAACGTCCGAGACTGTCTTCCAGATGTGCAAGGAGGGCAGTGCTCCTCTGTTTGGCCCCGAAGGGTGGAGCAGTTGGCCAATAGGCGCAGGTGAACCAGATGTGCTGGGATGGTTTACCCACCTCCTGCCCGAGCTACAAGCATTGGCGCAAACCTGCGCTTCGGCCCCGACGTCACGACGAAAGCTGCTCACACAGTCCAAGAAACCGCTTCCGGGTTCCACGGCAAAACGCAAGTTGGACATCGGCTTTGTCGACGATAGCTTCGCATGCGATCCCGAGGCGGAATATTGCTGGTCCCACGTCCTCATTCCGGGCGAGCTGAAGAGCAATCCGTCCGAAGACGCAGCGCCAAATGCATGGACTGACCTGGCCAGGTATGCAAGAGAGGTTCTTTCCGCTCAGGCTACTCGTCGTTTTGTCTTGGGCTTCACCCTCTGCGGGTCGTTGATGAGAATATGGGTGTTTGATCGGCTTGGCGGGATTGCGTCCGAAAAGTTCGATATCAACGAAGACGGGAAGCAATTTGTGTCTTCGGTCCTCGGGTTTCTCTGGATGAACGAGGCGGAGCTCGGCTTCGACCCGACAATTAAATCGGCAAATGGCAAACGATATATCGAGATCGAGCGGGATGGTGCACAAGAGCGCCTCATCCTAGACAAGGTGATGCTACGCACACGTTGCATTGTTGGCCGGGCCACGACTTGCTGGAAAGCCCATCGCGACGGACACCCGCAGATGCCACTCGTCGTCAAGGACTCCTGGCAATACCCCGAACGCGACGAGGAGGGCGCCATGTTACTCGAGGCAACGACGCAAAATGTGGTGAACGTGGCCCGACATTACCATCACGAGACTGTTCAAGTACACGACGCAGATGACGACATTCGAAACAACGTTCGCAGAGGACTAGATGTCACCACAGGGACGAAAGAATGGCCGGGCCGCTCGAGGTCGCCTCCACTGCAAAGTGCAGTCACGTCTGCAGCTTCGCGGGGAGGTCGCAGCAGTAACAGAAAGAGCATTTTTGGCAAGAAGCGATCATCCAGCCAAATTGGCGCCCCTCTTCCCCCTAGCAAGCGCCATATGCCTTCGGCATCTCCCGCGAAGGCTGCCGGTCACAAATTGTCGAACCGGGTGCATCGACGTGTCATTCTTCGGGATTGTGGAAAGCCCATCTATCAGGCGAGCTCTCGATCGGCTCTCCTTACTGCGCTACAGGGCTGTATTAAAGGGCATGAATTCTTACACAAGGCGGACATACTTCACCAAGACATATCGATCAGCAATCTCATGATCAACGAAGATGACAACAACCCCTCCTGGCCTTCGTTCTTGATCGACTTAGATCTCGCCATCCAAGAGAAACGAGTTAGCGCCTCGGGAGCTAAGGGCAAGACTGGCACGCAAGCTTTCATGGCCATCGGGGCACTTCTGGGCGAGCAGCATTCCTTTATGCACGACCTCGAGTCCTTTTTCTGGGTGTTGTTCTGGATATGCATCCACTATGACGGGCCGCAGAATAGCAGGGTTGTTCCACGATTTAATAAGTGGAACTACGTCGACACGGAGGAGCTTGCCGAGATGAAGCTCGGCGCTGTGGCAGATGAGTCGATTTTCATCAAGACGATCACCAATAATTTCACACCATACTACCAGCCGTTGATCCCTTGGATCAACAGACTTCGGAAAGAGGTATTTCTGAATGGTCAGAGATGGAAAAAAGAGAAGCTAGGATTATATGCTCGGATGAAGGAGATAATTGGGGACGCCCGGAAAGACCCGAAGGTGTTGGCGGACGGATAGTATTATATCATACAACGCAGCTAGACATGATAACTGCACTTGACCTAGCCACTTACCTTAACCTTTGCGCCTCCGTCAGGTTGTTAACAAGCAGACTCGACATATCGACGAGTCGGTAAAGCAAGACAAGATCCGACATATTAAAACCAGTTATTTTAAGTAACTTTAAATTAAAAATTTAAAAAGTGTTTAAAAGGTTATACTTGTTTTTATTACACCATTTTTCAATTAATTAAACAATTATATAAGTTTTAATTTAATATTAAATAAACTTTTAAAACATTAATAAAATTATATTTAATTTATTTAATTTATTTAATTTATTTAATTTATTTAATTTATTTAATTTATTTAATTTATTTAATTTATTTAATTTATTTAATTTATTTAATTTATTTAATTTATTTAATTTATTTAATTTATTTAATTTATTTAATTTATTTAATTTATTTAATTTATTTAATTTATTTAATTTATTTAATTTATTTAATTTATTTGTTTTAATTGTTTTAATTGTTTTTTAATATAGATTTATTTATATTATAAGTTTGAAAAAAAATTTTTGTTTATTTATTTTACGTTATTTTATATTATTAATTTTTTGGTTTTTATAAAATTATTATAACGCCATTAAATTAATTATTAATTGTTTTTTATTTGTATTATTTATTTATATTAAATATTAATATAAAAAATATAAATTTATATAAAAAATTAAATAAATTTAAAAAAATATTATATGTTTTTAAAAGATATTAATGGTTTAATACATAATATAAATGATTTTAAAATTTTAAATTATATTATAAACTTTATTTATTAATATATTTCAATATTATATATTTTTATTTAATAAATAATTAATATATTATATTTTTAATAATGTAAATTTTATTATTTTAATTAATCATGTTTTTATTATTTAATATAATAAAATAACTTATTTATTAAAATATATAAATAAAATCTTTATAAAGTAAATTTAATATAATTTAAATGGTAACTTTCATTATTTATTTTTAATTTAATTTAAGCATTTTAAATTTTAACTGTTTTAAATTTAAATTTTATATATTACATTATTATTAAATAATTAAAAACTATTTTTATTTAATATATAAAAGAAATATATATATTACATATTTATTATGTCACGGTTAAAAGTCACGAAGTTGTTTAGCTTCGTTAAACATTTACGTGATTTACTTATAAGTTAAGCTTTAATCTTATTTATTTATATAAAAGCTTTGCAATTTGTTACAAGGTTTTTAATGTTTTAAATTCCCTAAAACATCATCATCTTCTTTTATAACTTTTTGGTCTCGTGATATATTATTTTATATATTTTTAAATTATATTAAAAGTTTTTAAATTAAAAAGTTTAAATTTTTTAATTTATTTTTTTTTTATTATAATAATATTATACCTTTTTTTATAAACTATTAATTATAAATTATTAAATGCTGTTATAACTTTTAATTTAAAAATTATGTAAAGTTATATTTTAATTTTACCTTTTTTTAAAACTTTATTTTTTTTTAATAAAACTTTTAAATTATTATTAATTTAAAATCTTATTATATCAAAAAATTATCTGTTTTAATAATTAATAAATATACATTAAATATTAACAATTTTATTTTAAATTTTAATTAATAATATTTTAAATAAATTTTAAATTAATACATGTTTAATTTTATTAATTTATATAATAATTTTATTATATATAACATTATTTTTTTAAAACTTTTTCTTTTTAATTTTATTAATAATTAAATTAAAATTATTTATTATGTAAAAGCTTTTAACTATATATATATTATAATTAAATTTAAAAAGTTATACTTTTTTTAATTATGCTATTTTTTAATTAATCACAATATCGTATAATTCCTTTAAATGTTTTTTAAATTATAAAATATCTTTTAATGAAAATATTTTATATAATAAAAATATTATTAAAGATAATATTAAAAACACTATTATTAATAATATTATTAATAATATTATTAAAAATAATAATATAATAAATATTTAATAAATTATTTAATAATTATTAATTTTATTATTAAATTTATTAATTAAATTTACGGGTTTTATTTTTAAAAATTTAAAAATAATAATAATTAATTATAAAATATATTATAATATATATTATAATAAACGATGTAATATATATTAAATAAAATTTAATATAATTATATAACGTTATTTAAATATATAAAAAAACGGGAAAATTTAAGTAATAATTTTATTATTAAGTTAAAAATAAAATAAAAAATATTTTTATATATTATTAATTAATTATATTAATTAATTATAATATTAATTATAATATTAAATATTTTTATTAATTATAATATTAAATATTTTTATTAGTAAATATTTTTAACGTTTTAATTTAAAATATAAAAATATAAAATTATATAAATATATAAAAAAGTTAAAAAAAATAAATTAAATAAAATATTAACTTTAAATTATTTTAATTAAAGTTATTTTATATATTATTATAATATATTAATTTTAATATTATATAAAATTTAATATATAAAAACCTTTTAACGTAATAATGTTTTAAATTAAATTTTAAGAAAACTTTTAATGCGTTTTATAAATATAAACATATAAACCAAGCGTTGGATAGCGTTTGTGGCGCCAACGGGGGGGGGGGGGGTGGCGGGCGTAGCCCGCCGTTTCTCGAGCATTAGTTTAAGCTCGTTGAGATAAATTACGACGCGTTTATCTTAGCGAGCTTAAACTAGTCCTCGAGAAACGGCGGGTTACGCCCGCCACTTCCCCCGTTAGCGCCACAAGCGCCACCCAACGCTTGGTCCGTATATTTATATTTGTAAAACGTATTAAAAGTTTTCTCGAGATTTAATTTAAAACACTATTGCGTTAAAAAGCCTTTATATATTAAATTTTATATAACATTAAAATTAATATTAAGTTTAAAATTAATTAATATATTATAATAATATATAAAATAGCTTTAATTAATATAATTCGAGGTTAATAATTTATTTAATTTATTTTTTTAACCTTTTTATATATTTATACGGTTTTACATTTTTATATTTTAAATTAAAACGTTAAAAATGTTTATTAATAAAAGTATTTAAAATTACAATTAACGTTATAATAAACATTATAATTAATATTATAATTAATTAATATAATTAATTAATAATGTATAAAAACATTTTTATTTTATTTTTAATTTAATAATAAAATTATTATTTAAGCTTTTTCGACTTTTTATATATTTATAAAACGTTACGCGGTTATATTAAACTTTATTTATTATATCGTATATTATAACGCGTTTTATAACGCGTATTATAACGCGTATTATAACGCGTGTTACAGTTAATTTTAACTTATTTTAAAAGTATATTTAATCGATAAATTTAATGATAAAATTAATAATTATTATATAATTAATTAATTATTTATAATATTATTATTTTAATAATATTATTAATAATATTATTAAAGTTAATTATTTTCGTTAATAAAAAGATTTTTACTAAATAATATTTTATAATTACTTTAAACTATAGTTTAAAAAAGATTTAAAAAAGTTGTACGGTGTTGTAATTAGCTAGGGAGTGGTGTGGTTAAAAAAGGTATAACCCTATAAACCTAAATTTTTTTTTAAAATTATGGTTTAAAGTTACTTAAAATAACGACGCGTATTGTAACGCGTATTACAACGCGTGTTGCGACACGTGTTACAGCTAATTTTAACTTACTTTAAAAGTATATTTAATCGATAAATTTAATGATAAAATTAATAACTATTATATAATTAATTAATTACTTATAATATTTCCATTTTTAATATTATTAATAATGTTTTTAATGGTTTTTTTTATTATATAAAAGATTTTTATTAAAAAATATTTTATAATTATTTTAAACTATAATTTAAAAAAAAATTAAAAAGGTTATACGGTATTATAATTAGTTAAAAAATAACGTGGTTAAAAAAAATATAACTTTTTAAACTTAAACTTTTTAAAATTATAATTTAAAATTATTTAAAATAAATTATAACGCGTATTATAATTAATTTTAATTTAATTTTAAAATAAAAACGCATAAATTTAAATAATAAATAAATTTAATAATAACGTTAATAATTATTTTATTAATTAATTCATTATTTATTATAATATATAAAACGCGTTAATATTATTATTTTTAATAATTTTTTTTACTATATAAAATATTTTTATTAAAGAACATTTTACAATTACCTTAAACCACAATTTAACAAAAATTTGGGGGGGTTATATAATATTGTAATTAACTAGGGAATGGCGTGGCTAAAAGGGGTACAACCTCACGAACCCAAATTTTTCAAACGTATGGTTTAAAGTCACCTGAGATAAGTTCTTTCTTAATCAAATAGTTTCTTCTTTAAATATTTTAATACACTAGTCTCACCACCAGTTACTTTGTTTATTATTTTTATCTTACGTATGTACCTACCAACAATCTCCAACATAATCAACAATTAACAATTACCAGTCCTCACCGCCACCCCCCTTAAAATGTCCTTAACAAAAGAACAGATTAAAACCATTTCAACGCGCCCTCTCCACGAGACACTTGATCCCTTTCGAGAAAAATTGCGCAATCTCGACGACAGCGATAGCGACGAGACTCGCCAGGCGCTCATCGCGGATCTTTTGGGCGCTCTTGTCGCGTCTCCTACAGCGTTCAATCTTCCCTCCCCAGATGGAAACGGCCACATAGCAGTCAGACTATTCGCCATATACCAACATATTCGAGTAAACGCGGTGCAGCTCGACCAATTCGATGCTCTCGTCCGTCATGTCGTCGATAAATCTTCCGATCTTGCCATTTGGGCTGCAGTCTTTAGCCTTATCGATACCATCCGTACTTACACCCCCTTTGCTTCCAGCATCCTTCCAACATTTAAAGGAACCCCTGTTAAAACCAGCTCAAGTCGACTTGCCGATAGCGAAACACGCGATATCGTTGAGGCGGAATTATTCGAGGAGATAAAGCATTGTGTTTTTCGCGATGTTGGGGGATTTTGGGATAAGTTTTTCAATTCCGAGAACTGGCAAAAAGAGCAGAAAGCGATGCTGAATGGGCTTTTAACGGCGCACGACGGGAAAAAATGGGAGAATTTCCCGCATATTACGGACGAAAAGTTCGTTTGGGACTGGCTTTGCTCTTTGGAGGAACGCTTTCTGGCCGATGCACCGTACAAACTTTATACTACCACAACAGCAAACCAGTTTAAGGAACGGAAAGGCCAAATGGATCTTTTCCTGCAAAAGCCACCCAAAGAAACAAGCAGCATCTTTTGGTACAAACACGTCTTTGTTGTCGGAGAGCAAAAGAAGTCGTACGCTACTGGCAGGTTTAAACAAGATCTCCTCCAACTTACCCGTTACGTGCGAGGTGTTTTCGCCGACCAACCGACCCGCCGGTTCGTTCACGCCTTTACCTTCTGTGCCTCTAAGATGGAGCTTTGGATTTTCGATCGATCCGGGGCGTACAGTTCGGGGGTATTCGACATTCACAATGAGCCGGATAAGTTTGCGCGCGCTTTTATTGGCTACACCACGATGAACGATGATGCAATGGGCTTGGATACGTTTATTGAGCGAGAAGATGGACGTCGCTATGTTACGTTAAACGACGCAAGCGATAACCAAACGAAGATTAGGTTAGATATACCGATGGTTAGACAAAAAGCCATCGTATGCCGCGGAACTACTTGCTACAAAACTGAGAACAACTATGTCGCCAAGTTCTCTTGGGCATCAGATAAGCGAAAGCCAGAAGTGGAATACCTTAAACTAGCAGAAGAAAGGGGTGTCCAAGGGGTAGCCAAAGTGGTGGCGCATCGTCGGATTACTACTATTGCAGAGATGCGGATAGGGCTGCAATTCTCAAAGGCTCATCGGTTCCGGGGGGGTGACGTCTACTTTGAGGATCTGCCATCGGCCATAGCAAGTAGCAGTTCTTCAGGACACAAGCGCAAATCGTCGTCCGATGTTACTACTGATAACGGGCCTAGATCTAAGAGATCGCGATCTGACAGTCAGAAGTTGCAACTACTTCGACACTTAAACGACCAGCCGTCGATCACCGATAAGGCGAAGCCAAGCCTGTATACGACCGGCGAGGACCTGTGGGATGATAGGATCTTCTCCTGCCTCGTCGTCTTACCAGCTGGCCGCGTTATTAGCGAATTTAAAACGGTCCGGGAACTGTTAGAGTCGATGCGAGATGCAATTAAAGCGCACCAGTCTCTCTATACCACTGGCAACATTCTCCACCGCGACATTTCTTCGAACAACATTATTATCACAAAGCCTGCTACGATAGATGGCTTTAAGGGCATGCTTATCGACCTTGACCTGGCGAAGGTACGGGATAGCGGTCCGAGCGGAGCTCGACACCAAACCGGCACAATGCAATTTATGGCCGTAGAGGTATTGCGTAAAACCGACCACACTTACCGCCACGACCTCGAATCGTTTTTTTACGTTTTGCTCTGGATGTGTGCGCGCCAGTCATGGCACAACGCGTTTTCCCGTTACGACGAGCAGGCGCCTAAAGAGAGTTTTTTTCGAGAATGGGAGATTGGGAGCTTCGTAAAGATTGCCCGTAGCAAAGAAGGCGATATGACCGTTAATGGGCTTGAACGTATCATGGGCGAGTTTCCACAATCGTTGGATATTGTCAAGCCTCTTTGCCTAAAGATAAGGGCGTCTTTGTTTGGGGACTCTGCAAGGCTAATTTTGGGAACTCCTGCTGGAGACCCTAAGCAGCTTTATACACCTATTATAGTAGCATATAATGAAACTATTAACAGCCTATAGTTAAATAATAGCATGTTACCAATTTGTATAAAAGGTTATTAGTTTTAAGCGCGTTATTTTCGGCTTTGGCCTAGGCCCAGGCGCAAAGTCCTATCAGTTAAGGGTCGGATTCCCAGAGCTTTAGGTGGGCCCCTGGAGATGAGGCTAGGTTCGACGACTCGCAGGCCAGAGGCGAGTGTCCATTCTATGGTTGCAGGTTCCGGAGACAGAGGCACAGTTTGGGCTGGGCCTTGGAAGAGTTGGGTAGGCATAAACTTTATAACCAGGATTAATTTGCCTACGCGTTAATAACTCTGCATCCGTTACTTTATCTATTCTTCCGAAGCGGATCAGGTCCTTCGTAGTGCCCGACCCGCATGTCGTGGCCGAGTTATGCGCAATGCGACTAGCGATTGCGCTCAACGCCCGTCGACATTCATCGCGATGCCCATACAACCTCTACTAGGCGGTAAGAGTAGCAGTGAGGGGAGCGGCCCGGTCATATCCGAGGCATTACGCATCCGTGGAGTCTGGTATCTATGTTCGGTAAGGGAGTCCGAGCCTGAATGCAGTCGTCCATATTTACGGCGGATGGGTAAAAGAACTTCGGAGAATGACATAGATGCAGAAACTTTTCTCTCTATCATGAATCGAGACATGTCAATTCAAAAAATGAAACTACCGTAAGATGCCTCGTACGGGGTCTGCAGGTTATTATCGCTTACCTCATGGAACAGTAAGGAAGGGGACTCGATGTGGTCTTTAGTACATAGTCTATGTGGTGTTTTTTACAAGCGACAGGATGAGTCATAATGATCAATATCGTTTTAGCCAATCGGCCTGTTTTTGGCCACCTGCTTATAACACAAATATAAGGAGCCGAGCCGAGCTGACGACCCTCCCGTTTCATGATCGTGGCCGTTGCGTCGCACCGCCTCTGTGGTTGTGAGGGTGGTGATGGCGAGAGCGCTGCGGCAGAAGAAGAACCGGTAGTTAGGATGGAAGTGGTCACAGGAAAGAGATTGACACTCTATATGGTTCGGAGAAATTGGCTTAGCCGATAAGCAAAGTTGTGTCGAATTCTTCCATGAATGAGGTACATGCACGTATGGAAATTTAAGGTCACTTTAATGGTTGATATAATTTTTATGTTTTTAAATATAAGGTGTTTAATAGTTTTAAATGACTTTAAATTAAATATTTAAGAATTGTTTAAAAAGGTGTATTTTTTTTAATTATATTATTTTTAAATAATTAAACTTTAATACATTTTTTTAAAAGTTTTTAAAAAATTTAATGTAAAATTTATTTTAATGTTTAAATTAAAATTTATAAACCGCGGGTTACGTTTATTTTAAATGATTTTAAATTATAATTTTAAAAAATTTAAATTTAAAACGTTATATTTATTTTAAGTAATTTTAAATTAAATATTAAAAATTTTTCTTTAAAAAAAATTTACATTTTTTTAATTATATTACTTTTTAATATTGCACGAAATTAATTATAATCGTTGTAACAATTACATTATTATTATAATTAAAAGAAATTATAATTTTAACTATAATTATTATATAATTAATTAATTATATAAAGTGTATGTTTTACGTATATTTATTTAAAAAATTAAATAACTTTTTATTATTAAATTTTATACATGTTTTTATTTTTTATTTTAATGTTTAAATTAAAATTTATAAACGGCGGGTTACGTTTATTTACGTTTTACTTACGTTATAAAACGTTTAATCCATGCGTTTATACCTGTAAATTTCCGGTAAAACGTTTTACAATTTTAAATGATTTTAAATTAAATATTTAAGAATTTTTTAAAAAGGTGTGCCGGGGTTTAATTGGTTTAAAAGTTGTGTGGTTAAAAGAGGTACATCTTTTCGAACGATTTTAAATATTTAGTTTAAAGTCACTTGAAATAATTTATTTTAACAAGTTTAAATTAATTTTTAAAAAACAACGAGTTATGCTTATTATTTCCCCCGTTTCCGTTAATGTTATAAACGCCACTTAACGTTTGATCCGTATGTTTATATTTATAAAACGCATTAAAAGTTTTTTTAAAATTTAATTTAAAACATTATTACGTTAAAAAGCTTTTATATATTAAATTTATATAATTTTAAATTAAATATTAAATTTAAAATTAATTAATATATTATAATAACGTATAAAATAACTTTAATTAAAATAACTTAAAATTAATAATTTATTTAATTTATTTTTTTAACTTTTTTATATATTTATACAATTTTATATTTTTATATTTTAAATTAAAACGTTAAAAATGTTTATTAATAAAAACATTTAAAATTATAACTAACGTTATAATTAACATTATAATTAATTAACATTATAATTAATTAACATTATAATTAATTAATAACGTATAAAAATATTTGTTATTTTATTTTTAATTTAATAATAAAATGTTATATAGGATTAATTATAACCGTTATAACGGTTACGCCGTTATTATAGTTAAAGAAAATTGTGGCTTTAGTTATAGCTATTATGTAATTAATTAATTATATAAGGTATACGTTTTACGCATATTTATTTAAAATAATTAAATAACTTTTTATTATTAAATTTTATATATATTTTAAAAAATTTTATTTTTTAATAATTATAAATCCGATTTATGTTAAGGTATAAAATATAACTGTATAAAATAAACGTATAAAATATTTATTAATTTTTTTTTTTAATTTTTAGCTATTTTAATAGCTATTTTTTTTTAAAACTATAAATAATTATAATAAAAACTTATTTAAAGCTATTTTATTAATTTTAATTATATTGTTAAATATTAAATATAATCATTTTAATTAAATTTTAGTAATAAGATAAAACGTATTTTAATTTAATATTTAAGATTAAATTAACCTTAAATATTATATTTTAATTGTTTATTTTTTTATAAAATTTTAAATTTTAATTTTAGAATTAATAAAAAAAGAAAAAATAGTTATTTATAAAGTAGTGAACTAATGTTGTGTTACAAGGGTATTATAAGGTAATATTACATAACCTTTTTTAGTACGGATCTTTATAAGATCTTATCTCATATATTCCTTTTAATTAACTTATTAAGAAGCATTTAATAATATCTTTTTTTAACCATATAATTAAATTTCAATTTTAATTATTACTGTTTTTAAACAAATTATTATTATTTATAATCTTTTATTTTAATTATATTATCCAAGATCTTTATTTTTTAATTAATCTATTATAAATTTTATAAAAAGTATAATGCCATTATTAACTATTTTAGGTTTATTCATAAATTTAAATAGTTAAAATAGTAAACTATATTCTTTAAAAAACATAACTCTTATTTAGTAGCAACTATTATAAGATTTAAACCCGCAATTTTAATCTTAAGAAAACCGTTAAAGGTTAATTAGTAAAAATAAAAATAGATCTTTAAACCTAATTTCGAATATTTTATAAATAATTTAAAAAAAAATAAAGGGATTAAGAAAACCCTAAATTTGAAAATTTTGACAATAATTTGTTATCAAAACTTACTATAATATATTATATAATTTAATATAACTTAATTAAAATAACATTATTTTAAACAAAAAAAGATAATATTTTACCAAAAAAATAGCTAATAAAGGATTTATGTAAATAAAGATTAAAGGATAAAATGATTGGCTAAAAAAAAATTAATAAAAAAAAAACCTATAAATATAAATATAAGGATATAAGGATAGAAAAGATAATGTATTTATTATAATAGAAAATGTAAATATATCGGCGTAATATTTTTCAAAAAAAACGGCAAAAATATAAGTAAATATTAGAATAAAGCAATTGCTAATCAAATTGTCCCATATTTATATAAAATTAACCAATAACGTTATAAATATGTAAAATAAAACCTATTAAAATAAAACCTATTATAGCGAAATTATAATAATATTATAAAACACCTTAATTAAATTATTAAATTAGAAAGGATAGAATATTATTAAGGCTATTACAATAACCTTACTATTAGTTATTTTATTGTATTTTTAAAGGTTATAAATAAAAGCTAAGATATTAACTACCTATTTGTAAATTGAGTTTTTAATTGAAAAGTGGAATTTTTGTGATAAATAAGTAGTCGATTAAATTTTAATGGATAAAGATAAATATTACTTTTATTTAGTTATTAATAATAAAGGGTTAGGATACCACAAAAATTTAATAGTAAGTTAAATATTTTTTATATTTTTAAAGTAAAAAAATATTAATTAAACCTTTAAACTTAACCTTAAATATTTATAGGTTGGTAATAGTAATATATATTAAATAATTCGTTAAAGAGTTATTTCTTAACTTAAAAAATAACCTAAATTACTATTTATAAAAACAATTTTATTAATATCTATTCCTTTATTTTATACATATTTAACTATTAAATTAATTCTTATTAATTAATTAAAATTTAATAAATATTAAAATATTATAGATATTTTATTTAATAATAAAATTAATTATAAAAGCCTACTTTTTAAATAATCTTTTAATTTAAAATAAGTTAGATTTATGTAATTAATTGATTATTTATAATAAATTTAAATATTTAATATTAAAAATATAATATCTATAATTCCGATAATGGATCCAATAGCTTAATTAGTGCTGGTAATATAGTTATTAGCCCTTAATTTAAAATTACCTATATATCTTTATTAAATTATACTTCTTAATCTTTAAAATTATAAGGATAAGTTATTTAATGGTATCAATATTATTTAATGGTTAAAAAATATTAATAAGATTTTATATAAATATAGGATTTTTGATTAGGATAAAATTAAAAAAATTTTATTATAAATAATTAATAAAAATATATGTAAGAAAGTTAAAATAGTTATTAACAATATTTAATTATGGGTAAAGGCTTAAACTACTTTTAAACGGAAATTTATTATTTAAAACCTAATCTAATTTAAATTTTATAAATTGAAGTTATAAGATCTTAGTGATGGATATATTATTAAAAATCTTATTAAGATAACAAACTTAATTAAAAACTATTTAATATTATTTTAAAAAATTAGAACTTTATTAATTTAGGTTATTAATTTGGATAATTATATTGAAATAATTTTAAGATATATATATAATAGTATATTTAAAGATATTATCTATTATATAAAAATATTATTAACTACTTTTTAAATAGTTTCATTTAACAAAATTAAAGATATAGTATATAATTGGGTTAATTAAAAAATTAGATTAATGGGTTGGTATTATAATTAAAAAAAAGTTAAAATTAATAATTTAAAAGAAAGTAATAACAATAATTAATTTTAATTAACGTTGGAATAATAATGCAAAAATAGTTTTAATAATTAATTACAATTTAAGATTTTTTTAAAAAATAAAAAAGTTAATATATTTATAATTATTAATAGTTTAATAAAACGTTTTAATATTATATAAATTAATATATAAAAAGTTATTAATAAATAGATAAAGTAGAAATTGGTAATTATTAAAGAAATATTAAAATTATTTCTTTATATAATATCCTATAATAATCGAAATTATTATTTAAATTTATTTATAGAAATTAATTAAATCCAATCTTATAATCTATTATAATTATTTAACCTTATTATTGGTAAGATGGATTTAATTAAATAATTACCCCTTTACGTAATTAATTATCCGCTAAATATTTACTAATTTTATAATTTTTAAGGAAATAAATCTAAATGATATATAATACCTAATTATTTTATAATATATAATATAAGGATTAAAGGTTTCTTAATTTATAATTAATTATATAATATATATATCTTTAATAATTAAGATAGAAATAGTAAGATTTAATAAATAAATATCTTAAATTAGGTTTAATAAAACATTAAATAAGAAGGGAAATTTATTGGATTAATAATTTATTATTTTATTTAAGATTAGAATATTAACGGTTTATGAATAAAATAAGTAATTAATTATTACATTATTAAAATTAAAAAAGAAATATTTAAATATATTTATTAAAAACTAATTATAATTAATGTTATATTATCAAATTAATTAAATTTAATAAAATTATAAATTATAAATATTAGCGTAGTAAAATTTAGAAATATTAATAATATACTTAATTAAGGATTCTTAATAGAATATAAATGGTTTAAAGAAGTAGTAGGTAATAACAATATTATTTATATTAAAGATATTATTTAAAAAGAGTTAAATAATTAATTAGAAAACCTTTAAATTAATATTAATATTATTAAGTAATAAAAAAGATTTAATAATAAGATTATTAAAATTAAATAGTTAAATAAAATAAAGTTAAAATAAAATAAAATAATTAATTAATTTAAATTAAAAAAACTTACATTAATGAAAATTTTAAATATATATAATAAAAAAATTATTAAATTTTGGAAAAAGAAATTTATTAAAAATGCCAAAAAACGATTTAATATTAATTAGGATAAAATAATTAGATTTATACTAAAATTTAATAAATTTATTTGCCAAAAATTTATTAAAAAATTTAAAGATTAGAACGTTATACCAAATTTAATTATTAAAATTATAAAAAATTAAGCTTAAAAAAAAATAAATATAAACGTTAATCTAATTAAAGAAGTTAACTTATAATTAAGATTATATCTCTTTATATTTAAAGATAATAATTAATTTATTAAAGATTAATAAGTTAAGAAGTTAAATTTATTATTATTAAATAATTTAAACGTTTATTTTAAACCTTATTTAAAACTAATTATTAAAATTAAATTATAAAGAAATAAAAATTTAATTATAAAAATAATTAATATAAGAATTAAATTATTAATTATAGTATAATCTTATATAAAATAATATAATTTATTTTTATAACGTAATAAAATAATTTAAAAAAGCTTTGGTTAATTAATTATTATATCAATATTAAAATATATTAAAAGATTTATATGGTTAATTAATAAAAAATTACCTTTATTTATTTATATTATTAAAAATAAATATTATATTAATAAATTTATATTAAGATTAAATTTTATATTTTAATTATGTATAAATATAATAATTAAAAATAATAAAATATTTATAGAAATTATAATATTTGGTTTAATATTAATTAAAATACCTTTATCTTTAAAGAATATATTTAATTAAATTTTTAAACATTTTATTAAACCATATTATATATAAGAAAATTAATAGTTATTAATAATATAGGCTTAATTAACGGTATAATAAAACCTAATTTTATAAATATAGATTAGTAGATTAGAAATATAATATATAGAATTTTTGTTAAAACCAATATAATTATTTAAAATATAATAGAGAAGATATTACCCTTTTAATTTAAATTAAAATTTAATAAAATAATATAAAATATTTTAAATTTTATTGATTAATTAAAGATTTTATATAATATAATATTTAAATTAATAGAATAAATATTTTTTAATTAAAGTTTTTAAAATAAGTATTTGTTTGAATTAGAGGAAGATGAAGAAGTTAAAATAGTATTATTTAACGATTAATTTTTTAAGTTTATGTTAATTATTTCGAAAGATATTTTTTGGAAGTTTAGAAAAAATTAAAAATAAGTTTAAAGATGTATTATTAATTAAATAATTTACGTTAATATAATATATAAAAATAAGTTTTAAAAAGTATAATTAGTAGATGATGTTCCTTTAAACGGCTTAATATTATCTAAATTATTAAATTGGAAAAAGAAAATTTTTGAAGAAGTTTTGAAGAATATTAAAGGTTTAGAATTTTTTAGAATAAATAATCTATATTAGAATATTATATCGAAATTTGTTAAGAAATTATATAATATACGTTTAATTTTTAAACAATTTGAAGCATTAAAAGTTAAATTATAAAATATAAAGTTTATTGATTAGGAAAAAGAAGTATTTATTAAAGTATTATTTTGTTGAAAAAAGATTTTTATTTAGGATTTCAATAAATTTGGAAAAATTAAAAATAAGATCGTATCTTTGTATATTATAAAGATAGTTTAGTATAAGGTATGGTAAATATAAAATATTTTTATTTTTATATTTTTGAAAAAAAGAATGATTAAGATTTTGTAGGATAGGATAAAAGTAGGAATTTTAAAAAAAAATTATAATCTTTATTATAATATTTAATTTATTGTTAAAAAGAAGAACGGTGGATTATACCTAATTAATTTAATTATTAAATTTAACATTTAAATGATTAAAAATACGTTTTTTTTTAAAAATTGTAATATATTTATTAAAGAATTTACTATTTACGTAATATTATTATATATAAATTTATTTTTAGGATATAATTATTTAGAATTATTTATATATAATTAAAATATAATAATTTTTATTATGTTTATTAAATTTCTTAAATTTATAATAATTTTAATAAAAATTATTAATTTAATTACTTATTTTTTAAAGGTTATGAATTAAATATTTTATAATTTAATTCTTAATATTTATAAACCGTTTTTTAATAATGTTAGTGTAAAAAGATCTAATATTAAATACGATAATTAGGAATTTTACCCAAAAATATAATATTTTATATTTAAATATATTAAAAACGTAATAAAAATATTATTAAACTTTAAATTAATTAGAGTTATTATAAATTTTAAAAAAATTAAATTTTATAAACCGATAATTGAAATAATAGGTTATATTTATAGATTAAACAAATATCTACCTAAGAAAGCAAAAATTATAAAGATCTTTAAATAAGATTTGTGTAAAGATATTAATAAAATCTAATTATTTTTAGGTTTAATAATATATTTTTATATTTGGATTAAAAATTACGTTATTAAAACGTTTTTATTAATAAAATTATTAAAAAAAGGATAGCCTTTTATTTAAAAATCTCCATAAATATAATATATAATTAAATTAAAGGAAATTTTAATAAATTTACCCTATTTAATTATAATTAATTATTTTTTAAATTAAATAATAGTATTAAAAATAAATATATCCGGTTTAGGATAAGGTATAATATTAAAATAGTTTAATAATTAAGAAAATTTTAAACTTTTTTAATATAAATTTAAATTATAGAAAGACTTAAAATTAAAATATAATGTTATAAAATAAAAATATTTTATAATTATAAAAATATTTTATTACCTTAAAAATTATTTTTATAGAATTAAATTTTTATTTAAAATTAATGTTAAAGTTTTAATTTTTTAATTAAATAATAATTTTATTAATTTATTAAGTATTATATTATTAAAATAAATTGCGTATATTAAAATATTTAATTTTAAGATTAAGTATATTGTAAAAAAATGTAATATAATAATTAATATTTTATTAAAAAAACTTAATAGTTTATTTAATTTAAAAGATAAGAAATGGGAAAGAGATTTTAACAATTTTATAAATATTTAATTTAATATAATTATATTATATTTTGTTAATTTAAAAGTTTAAAATTATAAAAATGCCAATTTATAAGATAAATTATAATTTGTTATATTTTATCTAATAAATAATTGGAGCCTTAAATCTTAAAAAATTATTTAATATTTAATAATATTAAGATTATCTAAACAATTATGGATAAATTAGGGAAAAAAAAGTTAAAAAGTTTATATAAATTTTAAGATTAAAATTTTAAGATATATTATATTAGAAGATATTCTTTAAAAGAAAATTAATAAGAATTATTTAAATTATTATGTTATTAATTATAAAATAGTTAGAAAAAAATTTATTATAAATTTTTATATTTAATATAAATATAAAAGTTATAATTTAATATATTATTGTATTTTAGTTATATATTATTAGAAAAGAATATATAAATATATTATTAATATAATCAAAATATATATATAATGCCAAAAAATAAATCTAAATAAGTTAATAAATAAAGTAAAATATTTAAACTTAAATATTATTTTAACATATTAAATTTTTAATATATAATATATATCTAATAATTATAGATATAAAATAATTATAAAAATTTAAAAATAATTATTAAATTATTTAGAAGTTTTAACGTTAAGAATAATAATATTAATAAATATAGTTAAGTTTTTAAAGGAGAAGATTATCTTATAATATAAATAATTTCTTAAAATTAAGGTAAATAGAAATCCTAAATTTAAAAATTAAATTATAAAAACCTATTTAAAATTTAATATTAAAAAAATAATAAAATTATCTTATTTTCTTTAAACGTAAGGTTAAATTAAAATTAGATATAAACCAATTAAATTTAAATTAATAAAAATAATTAATAAAATTGGTAAAAATTAAACTTAATATTTAAATATTATAATATAAATTAATAAAATAATAATTAAATTTAATGGTTTTAATTTTTATAAAATTATTTATAGTTAAAACTTAATCTTCCTTATTGAAATAGTTATTTTATTATGAAAAGTTTTAAATTGGAAAGAAGTTAAGATATTTAAGGATTTAATTGTTATAAAAATTTGAATAATTAAATAATAATTAATAGATATTAAATTTATTTTAAAGATTATTAATAAAAAATGATAAAAGATAACTTAAAAAAATAATTAACAGAATATTTATAAAATATAAAAAGAACCTTTAAAAATTAATAACTTAATATTTTTGTATAATATACCTTAATATATAAATATATCCCATAAATAATAATTATAGTATAGTTAATAAGGACCTTATATGATTAATAAAATCCTAAAAATAAATAAATATGTAATAAAAGCCTTAAAAAGAAATAAAATATAAGGAAACGTAATTAAAAATAAATTAAAGCTATTTGTATAAAATTATTAAAGATATTAAGAACTTATTAAAATTAATAAAAATAAATAAACTACCAAATTAATAATAAAAAATATTAATTAAAAAATTCCATTAATTCTTAAATTTATTATATTTAAACTTAAAAAAAAATAATTACGAAAAAATTAAATAATTTAATATCAAAATTAAAATTAATATATTAATTAAAGAAAAAAAAGGATATAAAGATTATATTAATGTTAAATTTAAAGATATCTTACCTAAGTTTTAAAAAAGGGGAATATATTATTATTTAATATAGATAAAAAAGTTAAATGTTTGGTTTGATTAAATTTCATTATTTTATAAATTAATTATATAATAATAAAATAATATAAAATAAAATTTAATTAGGATATTATACTTATTTTTTACCATTTCTTATTAATAGTTATTATTTTATATTATTTTTTAAAAACCTTTTATAATAAGGAATATCTAATATACGTTTTTTTATATAATAAATTGTTTAAAATAAGATCCTTAATAATTAAAGGAATACAATCATTACAAACGTAAAGATAATAAAGATAACCATTTTAAAAAGAATATTATTTAATTGCAAATAAATAATTACTACAATTATTACTAAATTAACCTAGTATTAATTAATACCTAAAAAACGGCTATATATTAGTATAAATCAAAAATTTAAAAAATTTAAAATACTTCTTGTACGTATAATAAAGAATTTTATTTAGATAATTAAACGTTTAAATAATAAACTTTTTAATATATTAAAAATCTTATAATTAAGCTATAATTTAACCAATTAAATTACTTTAATAAATATTTATATATAATAAAAAAGGTTTATTAATGTTTTAATCTTCCAAAAAAGAGATATAAAAACCAACCGTTTTCAATAATATCTAAAATCATTTATTAATAATTAATTAGTAAAAATACCAACCATTTATTATACTATTAAGAAATTTAATATTTAGATATTTAAATAATTATTAAATATTAATTATTAATTTTAAATTATAATTATAATTAAAGAATATTTATAAATTTATAAATAAAAAATTATAAATTTTTTATATAGTTAAATACCTGTTAATATTTTATTATTTAATACTTATTAAAATTTTAATTAAATTATATTAAAACTTTAATATTAAAGAAAAGATTAGGGATAAGTGTATTATTATTATTATTAAAATTGCTATTAATATTATCATTAATATCATTAAATAAGTTAAATATTAAATTATAAAATGAAGAAAAAGCCTTGGAAGATAATATAAAAATTTCAAATATATTATTATTAATTGAAATAAATTAAAATATTATAAAGATATTTATATAACGAAGAATATTAATAATAATATTACGTTATTAAATAATAATTATTTAAATAAAATATTGTTAATTTAATAACGTAACGTTAAAAAATAAAATTAAATTAATTAAAAGTTTAAAAAATAAAATTAAAATAAATAAAAGATTTAAAAAATTTATATAAAATAAAGAAGAAATATAAAAGTTATTTAAAAAGGAAAGAAGAAAGAAAAGAAAAAATAATTTATATAATTTATAAATTTTATAAAGAAAATTTTTACTAAAAAATTATAAGTAAATATATATATATATATACCTCTAAATTTATTATCCAATTAATTGGGACTTTTCGATTAATAAAATAATAAATTTTAATAAATAATTATAAAAGAATTATTATATACTAAAATCTTTAATATTAATTTTTTCCTTTTATAATAATATTTAATTATATTTTATTTTCTTAATTATTTTAATATCTATTATTATATATATTTAAATATTTTATATTTCTTTTAATTACCACTATTAATTATTTCTATAATATTTATATAATATTTTTTTCTTTTTATTTATTACTATAGCTATATTATCTTCGTTAAAGATTAAAATAAATAAATAGTAATAATAGGTATATAATAATATATACAGATTTAAAGAAGTTATTTACAGATAAGAAATATTTAATTATAAAGATTATATTAATATAAGCCTTTAACATATAGTTACAATTAATAAAATCATATCCTTAAGTAATTAATATAACAATTTATTTAATATTTAAATATTATCCCCAAAAATTAATAAAATTAAATAGAATAATGAAATATTTTTAGAATTAATTTGCGTTTTTTAATTGTATAAAAAAAAAGAATAGTTATTTATTAAATAAGTTTTAATCTTATAGAAATTAATAATATTAAATATATTTAATTAAATAATTAATTATAAACTATTATTAACCTAAACGCTTAAATATAATATTATAAAAAGTTTTAATTTTAAAACGAAAATAATTTTAAAAATATCGACAAAAATTATAATTTTCTTAACATATATAAATTTATTTGATTTAGAGAAAAAAAAAGATATAATAAACAAAATATATTATTTTTTATTTATTATTTATATTTTTAAATAAAAACGTATTTATATATTTAACATAATTAGTAACAGATTTTAACAATAAATTAATTAAATAATTTAATAGCTAATTAATATATTTAAAAAATGGGACGTTAATTAGAAGTTTAAAAAAAATTAATTTTATTTAATTTAATAAGTTAATTAAACGGATAGTTTTGTGAATATTGGTGCGGTTTAACGTTATATTTAATTATGAAAAAATTAAGAGCGTTATTTAATATGATTAAGCATAAGAAAGATCTATATATTATATTCGAAAAATATATAGATATTATTTTAATATATATTAATATTAAAGTAATTAATAAATTAATTAATATAGTAAAGTTATTAATAATATTATTAATAAAAAAACCTAAATATATATTTTGTCTTAAGATTTTACTTATTAAAATTATAACCTTATTATTAAAAAAAATACCAATAAAATCCCCGAAAATATTTAATATTTCAAAACGCATAAAAAAGCCATTAAATAGTAATAATAATATCTTTATAAAAAATTTTCGGATTTTAATAAATTTAAATAATTGCTATTTATATAACCTTAATTTTTATAAAACTAATTAATATAAACATGGCTAAATTACATTATATTAATGGTTTATTAATATTTTTAAAAATATTATTAAGCGTCTTTAACCGAATTTTCCAAAAAACTAACCCGATTAAAATAAATATAATCGAATTATTAAATATATAATATTTAAATTTAAAAAAATTATTAATTAAATAATAAGTTATATTTAATATATAAAAATTAAGGCTAAGAAACGTATTAAAACTATTAAATTTGAAAAATCGGATAAAGAATTGGATATAGATTTAAATAATATATAGATAAGGATAATAAAAAAATATTTTAATTAATTATTATTATATTAATTTATAGTTTCTTTTATTAAAATTATTTTATTATTATTAATATTATTAACTTTAAAAAATATTAAATTAATATTATATTACAAAGGTATTATAAGGTAATATTACATAACCTTTTTTAACATAAATCTTTATAAAATCTTATCTTATATATTCTTTTTAATTAATTTATTAAAAAATATTTAATAATATCTTTTTTTAGTTATATAATTAAATTCTAATCTTAATTATTACCGTTTTTAAATAAATTATTATTATTTATAATCTTTTATTTTAATTATGTTATCTAAGATCTTTATTTTTTGATTAATTTATTATAAGTTTTATAAAAAATATAATGCCATTATTAACTATTTTGGATCTATTTATAAATCTAAGTAGTTAAAATAGTAAGCCATACTTTTTAGGAGACATAACTCCTGTTTAATAGTTATAGTAATAAGTTAAGATAATGGTATATTTTAATATAAAATTAGGAATAGTAATATTATAATATTAATGGAAGATAAATTTAATAAAATTTTTAATAAAATTTAAAAAATTTATATTGTTATTTAAATAAATTAAATAATTATAATATTAATTATAAATTAAATATTTTATTATATTTAAAAAATAGTTAAAAATAAAATTTTAATATTTATTATATTTAAATATATTAATAATAATTTTATTTTAATAATTAATATCTTTTATAAAATTAAAATATATTTTTAGCTTATTAATTTATTAATTATTATTAAATTAAAAAAAAATTATTAAAGGTATTTATAATAAATATACGTTAAGAAAATAAGGTTAATTAAGTAGTTTTTTAAGTAGTAAATATTATATAAAAATAAATATATATATAAAATCTTAAAAGTTTAAAGAAACGTTATAATTTTAAATTTTTTAAAAATTATTAAAATTTATTAGGTTATTAATTAAATTATATATTAAATTAAGGAATTTATAGTTATAAAATAAATAGGGAAAATTTTAAAATTGTTAAAGAAATTTTCTTTATAATTTTTAGCTATATTAAAAGATAATATATTATTTTAAGGTTTATTAATTAAAGTAAGAATATATTTTGTAAATATAATATTTAATATAAAATAAATCGATAATTTAATTAGTTTAAAAAAAAATATAATTACTTTTATTTAAATAAATTAATAAATATTTACTTTTAAAAATTTAATATATATAAAACTTTTTAATATGTTATTATTAAAAATATTAAACGTTATTTATAAAGCGTTTTTAAAAAGGATAGATATAAAATAATTAAAAAACGTTATTAATTTATTAAATAAAAAGGTTTTTAAGTTAAAATTAAATTAAATAGTTAATAAATTAAATAAAGAAATATATTTAATATTAATAAACGTTAATTAGGTAAAAATAGTAGATTAAAATGTTAGTTTAATAATAAAAGAAGTTATTTAGATAATTTAATTATTATAATTATTATTAATAAAATAAAATTATAATATTAATTTATTTATAAAGTATATAATATTTTGGTTTAATTTGGTAAATATTTCTTAATTAATAATATAATATTAAATATTTATGGCGGATTATATTTAGTTAATAATAAAGTTTTATTAAAATTAAATTTATAAAAAAAGGTTAAAGATGGAGAAATGGTAAAAATTAAAACGTTAATTTTATTTATTATTAATAAAGGAATAAAGGTTATAAAAGGGTTAATTAATAAATTTAAAAATTTTAATATATTGGATTTTATATTAATTAATATAATTATAATAAAAAGATTTTACGTTAATATTATATTGGGAGCTGTTTTAAAAAAAAGATAAATATATAATATTATAGAAAAAGATATACGTTTAAATATAAATTACGTAATAAAAATAAAGTTTTAAAATAATTAATTAAATAGTTTAATTTTTTATTTTTTAAATATAAGTTTTTTAAGATTTATTTATTATTTATTTATATAATTATTATATTAATATTTTATAATAATATAGTTAATTTTATAGTTTATTTAATATTAATTATAATAAAAAGATTATTTAAATTATTATTAAAAAAAGAAGATATAAAAAAATTATAATATTTTAAATTAAATTATTTAAAATTAAATATTTTAAAAATTTTTATATATAATATTAAAAGAGTAAAGATTAAAAAGAAATTTACGATTAAGTATGAAGTATATGTTAAAGTGTTGGTTAAGTATGTAATTTTTAAGAAAAGATTAAAGTATTATTTATTATAATTATTTTGGAAAATATTATGAGATTTATTTAATTTTTTTTAAGGATATAATAAAATGTTATAATTATTAGTAATATTAGATAAATATTTAAAACTTATTATAATTTATATAATTTTTAATAAAATATAAAAAAATGTTATATTAAAGATTAATTAAATAAATAGTTAAATAAGTTATTAATTTAAATTAAAAATATATAAGTTAAAATATACTAATAATATTTTAATATTTAAAATTTAAAATATAATTTAATATAAATAATAGGTATATAAAAAAGGTTTAGATTTAAAGTTATTATTATTAAAAACGAAAAAATTAATAAATTAAATAGAAAAATTAAAATAAAAGTTTTAAGTTAAGTTAATTAAAATATAATTAAACATTAATTTATTAGAAAAATTATAGCTTAAATGTATAGAAGTAATAATTTATTTAATAAATTGAAGTTTTAATTAAAGAAATAGTTATAAGTTTTTAATAAAAATATTAAAAAATTGGTTTTGTTAATATTTTAAATGGTATAGTTTAAAAATAATAAAAACGTTTATTAATAATTTAAAGTTATATTAGAAATATATATATGTGTATAAATATAAAATATATTTTTTAAATAAAAATATAATTAATATAAAAAATAAATAAGGAAAAAAAGTTTAAATAAAAATATATATAAAATATTTAGTTAATTATAAAATTATTAATATATATTATATATAAATTTTTTATTAAAAGAAAATTATTTTAATAAAAAATATTTGGTTTAATAAAAATTTATTTTATAAATTAGTGTAAAAATTATAATTATTTTGTATTATTAAATAAAAATTAATTTATATAGGTAATATTTAAAAAAAATTAAATATTTATTTATAAAAAATATTAAATTAATTAAATTAATGGGATAATAAATTTATTATTTATAATTTTATATTTAGTTTAATTTTAAATAAGGGTAATAAATTAATATTAAAATTAAATTTGAAAAAAGGTTAATTTAAAGAAAAAGTTATAAATAATAATTTATGTTATATTTAAATTAAGATAAAAGATATATTTAAGTCAAAAAATATAAATATAATAAATTAATAATATAAAATTATAATATTTAGAAAAATATTTAAGATAAAGTAATGGTTTATAGGTATAAAAAGTATATTATAAGACGTTAAAGATTTTTTAGAAGAAAGTGAAGGTAAATAATTAAAATTTATTATGGATTAATTATTTGCGAAGGTTATTCCAGATTTATTTGGTTATTAAAAAACGGATATATTAGTTAAGAAAATTTATTAGAAATATAAAAAAATGGTATGGTTAAAGGTTTTAAAATATAATTAATGGATAAAAGGTAAGAATTTATTAAAAGATAATAATAATAAAGGTATAAATTTATTAATTATAATTTTAGTTATTATAAGATATAGTTAAAATGTAATAATTATATTTATAAATAAAAAATTTAATAATTTTATAAAAATATTTTTATTTAATTAATAAGAAATAATATATAAAAAGAATAATAAATATAAAATAATATATATTATATTTATAATTATATTAAATATAAAATATTTTTTTAAATTATAGGGTGTAAAAAGTTAAAATTTTATATATAGGTTAATGTTAATAAAATTAAAATTTAAAAGGTAAAAAGATTTAAAAAGTTATTTTTTAGGTAAACAATTTAAAAATAACATAAGTAATAAGATAAAAATTATAATTAATAAAAATATTTAGAAAATTATTAATATAAATGAAATAAAAATAATATTATTATTAGTAAAATAGATATTTGTTTATAAATTTAATATAAATAATTATTTATTAATATATAAATTTAAAATAATGGTAAAAAGAAATTTATAAGAAGTAAATATTTTTAATAATTATTATAATATAGTTTAATTTAAAGATTATTTAATATAATATAAAGAACGTTTTTATTTATGTAATATATAATAATAATAATTTAATATATATATATTTATCGGATAAATTTAAATAATTAAATAAATGTGTATAATTAAAAAAAACATTATATAAATTAAAGGATATTTCCTTTTTATAATATAAAGAAATATTAAAGATATTTAAAATAATAAAAATAATAACTTTTAATAAAGAATTATATTTATTTTATTTCTTTAATAAATTAATATATATATTAGTATATGTAGATAATATATTAATAATATATTATAAGATATATTAAAAAATAATTAATAAAATAATTATTTTAAACTATAAGGTATATATTGAAAAAATAGCTTAAAAATATAATATAATAAACCTATCGTTTAATTTTCTAATATTAATAATAATAATAAAACTATTTAAATATAATAAAATAACTAATAGAAAAATTATTAAAAAGTTTTAAAAAGAAATTGGTTTAATTTTTTATATAATTATAATAATATATTTAAAAATAACTTACGTAATATTATAGTTTTTTTATTACCTTATAAACCTAAAACTTTAATATTTAAAAATAATTATATAAATTATTTAATATTTATATATAAAATAAAGATTTTATATTAAATATAAGGGTGGAAATTTAAAATTTAAAATATTATTTATAATAAGAAATATATTATTTATAAATAATAATAAAATAAAATATTTATTTTATAACTATATTATTTCTTTATTTAATAGATTAATAATATGGAAAATAATAAAATAAATAACTATATTAACATTAATTATAAAAGCTAAATTAATAATTATAAAAAAAGTAATTAAAGAAATAATAACCTTTTAATATTTATTTAAAAATATTAAATTAAATATAAGCAAATAATAGAAAATCTTTAATAATAATTAATAAATAATATAATTAATAATTAAAAAAAGAAAATAAATTAATATAAAATTAAAATATATAAATATCCAAAATATATAAATATCCAAAATATATAATTACGTTAAAAATATATAAAAGATATATTTAATATAATTTATTTATTTATTAATTAAATATTAATTAATAATTTAACAAAAAATTTATTAAAATATTATTAAATTTATAATATAATAATAATATAATTAATAAAATAAATTAAAATAAAAAAAAGGTAGAAATAATATCTATTAAATAAATTACTTAAAAATAAGGGAAATTTATTAAAAGGTTAATCAATTATTTATATTAATTTAAATAAAGTAATTAATAAACTTTAATCGTAACTATATAATATAATAAAAAAGGTTAAATATAATATAAAATTAATATAAGAAATTACATTTATAAGGTTTATTAAACAAATCTTTACCAATATTACTATAATGATTATTATACTAATCTTTAAAACCTTTATTATTAATTATAAGGTTATTTATATTAAAAAAAGTTATATTTATCCTAATATTAAAGATATTTTTAATATTATTTATAATATCTTTTATATTTTCTTTATTATTATAAATATAATTAATAAAATCAAATATATAGTTTAATTTATTTTCGAAATTTTCCTTTTTATTAAAATTATAAACTTTTAAAGGTTTATTTATTTTAAAAACGTTTATATTAAAATATAAAACTTTTTTAAACTATTAAATTTTTTAACATTTTATATTTTATATTATAAAATTTATTTACCATTAACGTTTATTTAATTTTTTATTTTAATTCTTTAATTTTACTTTATTTAAGATATTAATTAATATAATAAATTAATACAATTAAATAAATTTATTTAAAGGCAATTATAAAAATAAATATTAAAATAAATCTTTATTTAAAATTTAATTATATAAAAATTTTAAAAAATTAATTAATAATAAAAATATAAATAAAATAAAGAAATTTATATTAATAAATATTAATAATTATTATATATGTAAATATAATATTTCGATAAGTTATTAAAATGATTTAAATAGTTAAAATTTAATTATTAAGTAAATAAAAAATTTCGAAAATAATAAAGGTAATAATTATCTTTTAAAATTATTTATATTAATTTAATATGGCATTATAAAATAACCGGGATTAAATTAATTACATTATTTATTAAAATAATTAATAAACGTTTTAAATAAGGTTAATTATATAATAATTAATATTAAGGATAAAAATTTATTAAAAAAGTTAATTATAACAATTAAAATATTAGATTTTAAGGGTAGTAAAATATAACGTTTATTAGCTTAAACTTTTTAAAATTTACTTTTAATACGGCGTTTTTTACTTTAATAGGTGGATTATAAAATTAACAATATATTAAAATTAAAATTAAAATTTTAATAAGTTAATATATTAATTATTTACGAGGGTAAATTATTTATAAATATTTAAAGATTTAAAATATTTAAATTTAAATTTAAATAAATTTAATTAAATTAAATATAATAAATATAGGCAATATTATTAAGTTAAATTTATTATATTTTATTAATATAAGGTATTATAAAGAGTAAATTATTAAAAGAAATAGATAAGGGATAAGATTATAATTAAATAATAAAATTTAATTTAAAAATAATATTAAAAGTAAAAATAAAAAGTAAAAAGATTATAAGAAGATAAAGATAAAAAGGGAGGGGGTTTATATAAACATTTTAAAAAAAATAATTTTAATTTTGTTATTACGGAAATGTAAGGTATATTTATATAAAAATTAATAGTTTATTATATTATTAAGGTATTAGCGTAAATTTAAAGTATATAATTTAATAGATTTATTAAACATTTTTTATTTATTATATAAATAAAAAGATTATTATATAATTAATTTAAAATATAGATAATATTTAAATGTATAAACTTTTTTAAAGTAATTATGTTAGCTATTAATACGGTAATAGGTTAAAGAATATAATATATTATCTTTATTTAAAGGGTATATTGTACGGGATTAATTATAACTATTATAACGGTTATGTTGTTATTATAGTTAAAGGAAGTTATAACTTTAATTATAATTATTATATAATTAGTTAATTATATAAAGTATATGTTTTGTACATACTTATTTAAAATAATTAAATAATTTTTTATCATTAAATTTTATATATGTTTTAAAGAATCTTATCTTTTAATATAAAATTATTATTTGAACTTTTTTAACTTTTTATATATTTATATAACGTTACGCGGTTATATTAAACTTTATTTATTATATTATATTATTTATTATAACGTATATTATAACGTATATTATAACGCGTATTATAACACGTATTATAACGTGTATTATAATTAATTTTAATTTATTTTAAAAATATATTTAATTAATAAATTTAATGATAAAATTAATAATTATTATATAATTAATTAATTATTTATAATATTATTATTTTTAATATTATTAATAATATTATTATTATTAATATTTTTAATAATTATTTTTATTAATAAAAAGATTTTTATTAAAAGATATTTTATAATTATTTTAAATTATAATTTAAAAAGAATTTAAAAAAGTTATACGGTATTGTGATTAATTAAAGAATGGCGTGGTTAAAAAAGGTATAACCCTTTAAATTTAAATTTTTTAAATATGTAATTTAAAGTTATTTTAGCTAGTTTAAATTAAATTTTAAGAAACGGCGAGCTACATTTGTTACTTCCCTTGTTTCTATTAACGTTACAAGTGCCACTTAACGCTTGGTTTATGTGTTTATATTTATAAAACGTATTAAAAATTTAGTTTAAGGCATTATTACGCTAAAAAGCTTTTATATATTAAATTTTATATAATATTAAAATTAATATTAAGTTTAAAATTAATTAATATATTATAATAATGTATAAAATAATCTTAGTTAATAATTTATTTAATTTATCTTTTTAAATTTTTTATATATTTATATAATTTTATATTTTATATTTTAAATTAAAACGTTAAAAATGTTTATTAATAAAAATATTTAAAATTATAATTAATGTTATAATTAATATTCTAATTAATTAATATTATAATTAATTAATATAATAAATTAATATAATTAATTAATACAATTAATTAATAACGTATAAAAATATCTTTTATTTTATTTTTAATTTAATAATAAAATTATTATTTAAACTTTTCCGACTTTTTATACACTTGTATAACGTTACGCGGTTGTATTAAACTTTATTTATTATATTATATCGTTTATTATAACGCGTATTATAACGTATATTATAACGTGTATTATAACGCGTATTACAGTTAATTTTAACTTATTTTAAAAATATATTTAATCAATAAATTTAATAATAAAATTAATAATTATTTTTACCAATAAAAAGATTTTTACTAAAAAATATTTTATAATTACTTTAAACCATAGTTTAAAAAAAATTTAAAAAGATTATACGATATTATAATTAACTGGGAAATGGCGTGGCTAAAAAAGTACAACCTCCCAAACTTAAATTTTTCAAACGTGTGGTTTAAAATCACTTAAGATAAATTTAAAATCATTTAAAATAAACATGTTTTAAAAAATTTTATCCTTTAATATTTAATTAATTAAATTTTAATATAATTTTTTTAAAAAATTTCTAATATTTAATTTAAAATAGTTTAAAATATTTTTAAATTACATGGTTATAATAATATTAATTAAAATTAATTAATTAAATTCATTAATAAATAATTTTTATATATTAAATAATTATTAATATTATTATTAAAATAATTTATACGTTTTAAATTAATAATAATTATTAAATTAATTAAATTACGATTATAACGCGTAAATATTAAATATAACGCGTTAATTGAAATAAATGGTATAACTTAATATATAATAATGTAATATTTTATAAAATTAAAAACAAAATTAAAAAATATTAAATTATTAAATAATTAATTTAAAATTAAAAAATATTTTATATTTTTTAATTAATTGTTAATATAAATACGTTAATATAAACGTATTATATATTATTTATTAAAATTATTATTTATTAAACCTTAAAATTTACAATATAATAACGTAATATTATATAAATATAAAAAAAATTAAAAAAATTTATTTATTAAATAATTAACTTTAAATTTTATTTTTTATTTAATTATCGATATAAATAAATAGGTGTAAACGCGTTATATATTATTTATTAAAGTTATTATTTATTTAGATATTTTTAAACGTTAAAATTTGCGATATAATAATATAACATTATTTAAAAATGTAAAAAAGGTAAGAAGGTAAAAAAGCTATATTACTATTTTTAAGTTATTTAAAAAAAAAGAATTTTTAATGTTGTTATTGGTATAAACGCGTGGGTATAAGCGTATATGGTATATTATTAAAGTTATTTTATATTTTTAAATGTTAAAGTTTATAATATTATAACGTAATATTGTATAAATATAAAAGAAAAGTTAAAAAGGTTAAATAATTAAATAGTTAGTTTTAAGTTATATTTTTTACTTTATTATTAGCGTAAATTCGTGGATATAAACACGTATAAGCGTATAAATATAAATATTAAATATTATTTTAAAGCTATTTTATATTTTTTAACGTTAAAGTTTACAATATTATAACGCAATTTTTTATAAATATGTAAAAAGGTTGGGAAAATAGAGAAAACATAATATTAACCTCGAGTTATTAAAAAAAAACTATTTTTAACGTTATTATTATTATTTAAGTAATTGTTAATATAATATTTAAAATTTAATTAAAAATATGTTATTTAATTTAATTTTATTTGTTAAAAGTTTAAATTAAAATTTGTAAAACGCTTTATCGGAAATCTATAGATATAAACGTATAAACTAAGCGTTAAATGGCGCTTGTAGCGCCAACAGGAACGGGGGAGGTAACGGGCGTAGCCTGCTATCCACAAATTTTAATCTAAGCATTAAGATAAAAAAAGAGTAATAATTTATTATTATAATATATTTTAGTTATTTTACTAAATTAATTTTAAGATTTAATTGATAAATTATAAACGTTTATTAATATATATAAAAGTTTAAAAAGAATTTAATACTTTATAATTAATAAAAATAATAATAATAAATATAATTAATATTATATTCATTAAAAATATTATTATATTAATAAAAACGGAAAATATTAAATTTAAAGATTAATATAAAATTGGAAATGTTATTATTAAATATATAAAGAAAAAAGTTATTAATTTATAAAGTATTATAAAGAAAAATATAAAAATATAAAAATAAAGTAAAAGGTAAAGAAAAGATAAAGTAAGGGAAAATATGCATTTTTTTTAATAAATTATAAAAAAGTTAATAAAAACAGTTTAAAATTTAAAAAAAAAGATAATAAATTTGTAATTAATAATAATAAATTAGAAGTTATATAATATTTATCTTAAATTAATATATAAAAAATATTTCTTAAAAAATATTTATATTAAAAAAAAGGTAATTTAAATATTTATTCGAGATTTCTTGAAATAAAATATAAAAATAAATAATAACTAAATTAAAAAAATAAATATTAAATTTAATAATAATTTTATAATTAAATTATTAAAAATAATAATAATTAATATTTCATTTAAACCTGTTAATTTTTATATAATAAAATTAAATACTCCATTTTTATTATACCTTAAAAATATAAATTAATTAAAAATTTATTTAAATAATATTATTAATTAATTAATTTATTAAAATAAAATTATAATTATAATTAAACGTAAATAAAAATATTTATAATTTTACCTTAATAATATAACCTATTTTATAAAAATTAAATTATAATATATTTGTATTTATTTTAAACATTTATTTACTAATAAATTATATAATTTATTAAATAAATTTAAATATAATATTAAATTAAAAGTATTAAAAGAATTAATAAATTTTGCCACTACTATTAAATTAAAAATAAAATATTCTAATAATTTAATTTTAATTTTAAAGATTTAAATATAGATTTTAATTATAAAATAATTATTAATATTATATATTTTAATAATAAATTAGTATTTTATATAATTAATATTACAATAAAATTTTAAACTGTTTAATTTATAAAAACTATTTTTATAATAAAAATATAAAACATATTTAAATAATATTAAATTAATATATATTTAAGCCTTTTAAACGTCATTATTTATAACATAAATATCAATTTTAATAGCTTTATATTTAAAAATAAGGTATAATTTATCAAAGTTACGTATAAATAAGTTCCTATAAAAACATATTAATTAATTAATAAAATTAAAAAATACTATAATTTAATATAATAAATATATAAGATTATATTAGGAAAAGTACAAATATTTAAAATATTATAATTTTAAATAATAATTAAAATTATTAATAATATTATAAATTTAAATAAATTTGTTTTATATTATTAATTTTTAAAACATATTTAAAAATTAATATAAACTTTTCCTTTATTTTATTATAAATATAAAAGGTTTAAACCGTATAAAAAATCATAATTAAGATTAAAAAGATTAAAATATAATAAATTATTTATAACGCATTAAATATATATAATAAATTAAATATAATAAAGATATTTTTTATATTATTATTTTTAGAAAATAATATATTAATCTATTAAAAAAAACCGATAAACAAGATTATATAAAGTTATTATAATTATAAATAAAAATATAATTATTATCTTAAACGCGTTAAAAAAGAAATTTATTTTTAAAAATTTATATATTAAATCGTATATTTAATTTAAAAAAAACCTAATACTATTACGCAACTTAAAAATTAAATTATTAAAATTTAGGTTTAACCTTTTAAAATATATAATTATTTTAAATAAAAAATTAGGTATAATATATATTAATTTAAATTTAAATATAATAATTTTTAATTAAAAAAAAAAAGTAAATATATTTTAACCTTAAAATTATAAATAAAAGGTAAAATCTTTAACTTTAAAAAACTATTTAAAATTTTAAATTTAATTAAATTAAATATATTATTTATAAAAAATATATTATTATTTATTATATTTATTAATATGTATTATAAAAAAATAATAATATTTTAATTATATATAATTTAAAAAAAAAAAGGAAAAAATATACCAATTCTTTATAAAAAGTCTTAATTAAATATATAAAAATATAAAATTTTTAAAAAAAGATTTATTATAATATTAACGTTAATATTTTAGAAATAAAAAATAAAGGTTATAATTTAAAATATTATAATAATATATATATAATTAAAAAGTAAATATTTTAAAGAAATAATATTATATATGGTAAAATGTTTATATGGATTAATAAAATTAAAAATATATTAGTTTAAAATTTATTTAAAATATTATTAATAAAACTTTAAAATAGAATTATTAATTTTTAACTTATATTTATTAATTATAAAAAAAGGGTCATTTTTTAGTGTAATAAAATTTTAAATTAATAATATTTTAAACGTTAATATTTTAGAATTTTTATTAAAAAAAAATAAAGCTTTAAAAAAAATAAAAATTAAAATATAACTTTAAAAAATCTTTAAATTAAAAATTATAAAAGATTTTAATAGTTTTTACTTTATTATTTATAAAAAGAGATATAATATTATTATAATATAAAAGAAATAAATTAAAAAATTAAAGTTATTAAATTTAAAAAGTTTTGTTATAGTTTAATAATATATAAAATAGTAAATATGTAATATATATATTTTTATATATCAAAATTAAAAATAATCTTTCATTATTTAACGGTGGTGTAATATATCAAATTTAAACTTAAAAAAACTAAAATTTTAAATATTTAAATTAAATAGTAAATAAATAATAAAAAGTGTAAATTAAATTACATTTAATTTAATTTATAAATGTTTATTTATATATTTTTATAAATAAATTATTTTATTATATTAAATAATAAGAAATTTAATAGTTAAAATATTAAATTTTAAGTTATTCGAAATATTATATATTAATTATTTATTAAATATAAACGTATAATTTAAAATATATTAATAAATAAAATTTACGGTATAATTTAAAGGCTTAATATTGGTTATATTATTTATTAAATTATTAATACCATTTTAAAACGTATATTATTTTTTTAAACTTTTTTAATTTTTTATATAAATTTATATTTATTATATTAATATTTAATATAAATAAGTAATATAAATAAAATGAAATTAATAATTAATTTAATGGTATTACGTTAATTTTATAAAAATTGGGAAATTAATAATATATAATAAATTTATGGTAATTATAATTTTATTAATGTTATAAAAATGTTAATAAAAGAAAAGAAATTTATTATTAAATTGGAAAAATAAGTGAAAAAAGAATAAATAGTTTATAATTATTTATTATAAAAAGAAAATAAAATATATAATAGTTAATTAATAATTGTAAAAGTTAAAGCTTAATGTAAAAGGTATTTAAATATTTTTATTTATATAAAGAATAAATTTTCTTCGTTTTTTTCCGATTAATAATTCTTTTTTTAAATACATTAATATACCAATCTTAATATTAATTACTTTACTTATTATTATTTCGTTTATTTTATTTATTTTTACCTTAGGTACATATTTATTAACAATATAAATATATAAAAAATTAAAAAAGCTTAAAGAATAATTTTATTATTAAATTAAAAATAAAATAAAAAATATATTTATATATTATTAATTAATTATATTAATTAATTCTAGTATTAATTAATTATAATATTAATTATAATATTAATTATAATATTAATTATAATTTTAAATATTTTTATTAATAAATATTTTTAATGTTTTAATTTAAAATATTAAAATATAAAACCGTATAAATATATAAAAAAAATCAAAAAAATCAAATAAATAAATTATTAATTTTTAATTATTTTAATTAATATTATTTTATATATTATTATAATATATTAATTAATTTTAAACTTAATATTAATTTTAATGTTATATAAAATTTAATATATAAAGGCCTTTTAGCGTAATAGTGTTTTAGATTAAATTTTAAAACTTTTAATGCGTTTTACAGATATAAACACACGGACGAGGCGTTAAGTGGCGCCTGTAATGCCAACGAAAATAGGGGAGGTGGCAGGCGTAGCCCGCCGTTTCTCGAGGACTAGTTTGAGCTCGCTGAGATAAATTATATAAAAAAAAAGAAATAAAATTTAATTTAAATGGATATCAATTAACACGCAAGCTATGCATAACCCTATTGCAAACGCCCCCATTGGAACCAGACAAAACGCGCTGAATCTATTTACAGTATGGCAAACGAACCGGAAAAACGAAAGACGTAGCGCGAATACGTTCCGCGGTGTAAGCAATAATCATAAACGATGCTCCCGCCCTTATTTACCATTACCATTGCCATTCTCCTGGTTGTGGAATTGGTCATGTCTCGCAACCTCGTTATTCGGCAACTTCCCGAACTGCCACTCAGGCAGAGTAATGCCTGTCTGGTCGTGGATCGTCGACATCAGCGGGGGGAGGAGTTGGTATACCTGAGTAGTTCTAGATTAGCACGCACGCCTATTATCAGCATCTCATATAAGCGAACCACAACTTACGTTTCTCAGCGTCGCACCGCTATCCTGGCCAGATCCTTGGCCGCCGGCGCCGGACGACCCGGCTTCGGCCCCTGTGTTCCAGATGCTGATCTTGGGCTGCATGCCGTTGACGGCGCTGGCGTTGGCGTTGGCGAGTTCGACATATGTGCCCTTCTCAATCATCACTGTGAAAAATGATTAGCAGTTAGTACTCATTTCGTTGAGCTAATAGAGAAAATAAGGGGGTTATGTAAATTTTAAAGATTGAAAATTCTTGAACGAGTTTTCTTTCCAAAATCTCAACTTCCTAGGGAAATTCGACAAAATAGGGGGAGATCGTCTCGGTGGTAGCTTACTGTACTGAAGGAGTCCGGCCGGGCCACCAAAAGCATTGCTCATCTTGGAGTACGCATCCGCCATAGCAGCCATACCCTCCGCCTCTTTCAGCCTCTGCTGCAGATTCGCCTCCGCCTTCTTGATGGCGGCGAAAGCCTGGGTTTCGGCGTCGATCCTGGTCCTGTACGCCGCGGCATCCGTCGCCTTGTTTGACTTCTCGAAGTTGGCGCGGGCCTCGGCCTCTACCTCGTACGCCTTCGCGTCGGCTGCTTGCTGCTTGCTTTCTCGGGTGATGGCGGCTTTGACCACGTCGACGGCACGCAGACGCTCGAGCTCGGCGGCTGCGCGCTTGACTTGGACTTCTTTCTTGAGGTCTTCGTCGCGCGCCTCTGTGGCTCGGGTCGCCTGGATACGCGCGATCTCGACGTCTCGACTAAGGACGGTCTTTTGCGTGGCGAGGTTGGCTTCTGCTGCCGCACGCTCGACGTCCCGATCAGTCTTTTGGACGGCCGTTTCCGCATTGCTTTGCGAGGGACGAGTCAGTTCCACAGAAGTGAAGTTTTTAAGATGCGGCAGCTAGGTTAGGGAGAACACTTACATCTTCGCAATAGATCGCTCTTGCTGGCCATGCCTTTCTGCCTCGCCGACATTTCCACGGAGCTGCGCCTCTGCGACATCGATACGAGCTTGGTTGGTAGCGCCTTCGTGGGCCTTCTGAGAAAGTGATTGGAAGTATGTAGAGCCGGCAGCATCTTTAAGTTCCTTGACGTTGGCGTTGTAAATCTTGAGGCCGAACTGGTCGAGCTCGCCCTGGATGTTTCGGAAGATACGGCGCTTGAATTCCTCGCGTTCCGTGAATATTTCTTCCATCGTCATACTAGATACCAACACTCTAGTTTCGCCCTCGATAATACCCTTTACGATATTGTCGAGATATTGCGATCCCTTTTCCTGGGCAGTAGATTCGGCCAATAGCATGGCATACTTCATTAAAGAATCCCCACGGTCTTCGTCGTGAGCGGGATCATGTACGGAATGTCCATCTTGAAGATTTGCTACTGGCCTGTGGGCTTTCGAGTTGGCTCCTCGATTGTTCACATCCCTATCATGGTGTTATTATTTTTCGAATTACTGTAACAGCTAGACGAGCATGACACATACGGTCCGATGGTAAATACGACAGGGAGAAGGAACTGAAGTTTCTCCTTTGTCATGGCTACGTGGATGTTAGTAGGCAGGTTAAGTAGTAGTTAGTATTAAGAGATACCTTGGAGGTTCATAGCATAATCGTGAGGCTGGACCGAGAAGCGTGTACATCTTTGGAAGGGCCAAACCCATGCGGCTTTCGTGATGAGTACACTCTTCACGTTCATGCCAGTAATGGCAAGGTACTCATCGGGGGCGGCGATCTTAAACGACATGATGGTGGTATTTCTAGCCAAGCTGAATATATCCAGTGGGTGAATAGAATTAAAACTTGAGACGTCTCCTAGACTTTGGTCGAGAAGATGAAGAATGGGAAAGGTGAGGTTAAATAGAAGGACGAGCAGAAAATTAAGATGCGGCTCTTATAGCACTGGGGTATTATCTGCCTAGTATATATCTATGAAATGAGCGTGTTGAAAAGTGGAGGGTTGACTGGTTAAACGAGGCGCAAGTAAATACCGCTAGAAGCTGAAGTTTAGTCTTCACTTGAGCTGTCAGGACGAGTTCTTGGCGAGGATTTTGTTAAACAAACTTAGGCCAGAGCTACCGAGAGAAGACAGAAAGGCTCGGTGAAGGGGCGAAGGGGAATGATTGCCAAGTATCTAGCTCTAAAATGTAGCTCTAAAGGAGTGTAGGTAAGTGCCTATTTAGGCATCAAATTGTTGATAATCCTTCATTTACCGCCACGGATGTTTACAAGAACGATAATTATCAGGAGTCAGATGGTCGTTTAAAGGCACAACAAGTCGATGACAGGCAGAATGAGTGTATTTGTTTGTGAGCACTCTGGCCAAGTGAATACTTGTGGTATTACTAAATTACATATCACCAACCAGCGTATGCTACGTATGCTACGTATTATGACCTGGATAGCTCGAGGATCTGATGCTTAAACGGACGATACGCCACTGTACTGCTGACAGGGATAAATATTGAAAGCTAGGTATATAGAGGATGCGGAAAGCCTTACGAGGCATACGGTAGGTAGTATGGATATCGCGTAGTGTTACTCTTAAGGGATGTGCTCACTCCACCATGTGCTTTAGGTTCTTAGATAGGGTAGGAATTTGCAAGCATTCACAAGCGTTCTACACAGTAGTCGGGCGTGGCAGTGGGCTTGGTTTCGCGTCACAAGACCGAATAATCTGCCACGTCTGATTTGTTACCAGCCAGGTCCAAGCTCAAGTGGAGTTCCGAATTCTAGAAGCTTTCCAAATCCCTTCTAGGGTTGTATCAAGTATTGCCCATGGACCCCCAAGCTGAAGCTCAGCTCCGTGAACCGGGTCGTTTTAGTTACTTGGCTACGACTTATACACTAGCTCCCCCGGCTACTCTTTGACTGAGAATTAGTTAGCTCTGCCTTGTAGATCGGTAATTGCATTGTGGCTTTATGGCTTAAGGGATAACTACGATGCCTAGGTACCTAACCTAGGTAAGTTTAATCCTTCTCCCTTTCTTCGTTAACATGACACAGTCACTTCCCTAGGGAGGTACCTACACACTAATCTGTCTGCTACGGCGTATTCCGAACCCTGATTTTGAAACCCTGATTTCGAACCTTGCATGCATTTGCATGGCATATACATACTCTACCTGTAGTTTCTCTCCTCCGGGAGTCTTACCCGTCCCCCGCACTTATACATATGCTGTGCTAGGTATCGAGAGATCGGAACTCATGCGTTCATCTGAAACCTCGTCGTCATCTAAAGTTCCAAATCTCGATTCGTCAATTGACAATTAATTCATTCGTTGCGACCAAGTACAGAAAGGATCCCCCTACGTGATCTACGTGATTAGAGTCCCGTATCATTCCCTTCGGTGCTCCCAACGTTGCCAAGTGAGGCTTAGACCCCTCGCTTTGCTTATCCCCGTGCACGGCGGATGCAAGGCTAATCTTGCACCTTAGCCCCAAATCTGGTTGTTCGGTATTCACGGCTGACTGGTGCTGTCTTCTGACCCCGAATGGTCCCGAACGTGAGCGGCGGACAACCGGCAGTCACGGACTAGTCTTCGAGGTTGGGCTCCTATCATCTTTACTCAGGGGTATGATCAACCCTCGTGTCAACCAGGCCAATGACAAGAAGGAATGGTTAAATCTGTCTTGGATTGACAATCATCCGGTTCCCAACCCATTTTGAGTTCTTTGGTAAGCATCTACGCCCAGATAGCGGTCCTATTTGCCTTACGCAAAACCACGCCCCTCTGCTAGGAGAATTAGCATAACCAGATGACGAGCACATTTGGGGTGGCTGTTTTCTTACTGCTACATAGTATCCAAGCAAGAACAGACCAACCATTTTCCTAGTTCTAACTCTGCCTGCATAGCTACCGGCTTCGTCCACTGTCTTGTCGAATCCCCGGATAGGTTGCATTAAACATGGATAGCAAAGAACCTCTGGAGGCACCTCCTCCTTATACCGCCTCTCCAACTAATTTTACCACCTTAGATGACTTACAGTTAAACTCCCTAACTTCTCATCTTCAACATCATATCACGTCCCTTCCAGATCGCATCCGGGCAACGCAACAAGCACGGAGAGTCGAAGAGTCATTTAGTGATGCATCTCTACTAGACCATATTGTCCCCGTCCTTGAGGAGTTCCTGGTCGATTTAGGGGCTCGACATACTCCCGTTCCGCTAGCGACCCTAACTTTAGTCCCAGGCGCTGCAGTTCCTAAGAATGCTATTCTTAGCGGCTTGGAAGACATGAAGCGACGCGGAGAGATTTGTCGCGTATCTAGAATTTCTATACAAAGCGCCGGCAAGGATTTCAAGTCTAGCTCTGGTGCCCTTCGTCCCCCGGAAATAAGCGAAAATCCCAGCTGGGCCTCCGGACAAGAATTCAGTGATTGGGGACGATTTGATGAACCTAGTTCTTTATGTGGTGGCGCTGCCGAGAAGACGGATTCGCTCTGGTGGCGCGATGAGGAGATGGCACGCCGCCTCGCCAACTACCTACAGCCGAAAAAAGAAAAAAAGCCAGAAGTGAAGGTTAACTCGGTAGTTCAGACTGTGGTTGAACAAAGGCTACCACCAAAAAAGGAGAAGAAAAGCTGGTTCTGGGGGAAACGCGCCGGGGGGCAAAAGTCGCCGGAGCCAACAGTACCAATTTCCCCGCAAATCGATGCTGCGAAGGAAAGTATACAGGAAGAACAAGAGAAACAAGGTGCCGACATGATAGTTACAGCTCAGGGGGTTGCGTTCCGCCAGGAGAATGATCTCGGAATATGGGAGAGTGTCCGTGGATGGGGTATTGTTGTTACAGTGAAGGTTAGAACTTGATGGCCCTGCCTGGCTGTGCTAGTTGGTGTACAAAAAGAAAGACTACTTTGGTAGAAGTATATAGCTATCTACATAGGTACCTACCTACCCCATCTGCGATGTGCTTGTAGCAAGTTATAGGTTGTACCAGTTAATCAGTTCGCAAGTAATACCTATTATAGGGACCCAATTTCTTCCAAGACATCCAAGCCCCTTACTAGGAGACAGTATTGCCAGTGGTGCCTATAACCTATTAGGACCAACTCTTAATTTGAATTCGAGGTATTTATTAAGCTTCTGATTACCTTTGGGTATAATATCCACGCTACGTAACCTAGAGTTATGGTGTGTGGAACACCATGAAAGATGTTAGCGTCGTACATATTATAAGTTTGTAAATCCAAGCATGATAATAAGCAGGTTAGGTATTTAAGATATAACTCCAGGAGCAATATCCATTAAACCATATCTCTAACTTAAGTACCTTAGGTAGTATATATATACCTATATATATAGGCTACAACGTATCTGCGGAAATTACAGACAGTTTTGATAGATAGACTTCAAAAAGGGGCTCGAAAAATTAATTATGGTGATGAAATATGTGTCAACTTGTGACTAGGACTCGAGTCAAGTTTTATTCTTTGCACTACCCTTGAAGACCGCCACAATCATCGTGTCGCCGAGAATTACTGACTTCGAATCGATTCACTTATGACTCGTCCAGTACGAAATCCTGCCGAATATCTGGAAGAGGCTGCTTATGACTGATATCCGGATGGGGTTATCGTCGTGTCTTAGTATAATATTGCACTCGAAAACCACTTGCTGCATCTACACTCGGCTCGATACAGTCATGACTAGGTACTCATATCGCACGCAGCATATGATCGAGACCTGACGCACCAAGGGCTATCACGACTTATAGTTAGTTTAAGGCCTGTGGCTTGGAACGGTAGGTTCCGTGTATATAAACAGAAGGCCACCTTCATCGGTTTGCCTTTCGTCCAAAATACTCTCTTCGTCTACTAATCATCACCATACTACTTCCGGCCTCGACACTAGATTTACCTATCTATATAACTGGTTACCACACCACCTACATCACCACACTACACCGACGTGATAGCACCTACAATGTGTCCATGCGGCGCTGCCTGTCGATGCAACCCCTGCCGTTGCGGGAGCGGCCGCTCCGCCCAGGGCTCCACGCACGGTTCCGGACGTGCGGGTGGTAGCGGAAGCTCTCACAACCACGGACAGTCATCCGGCAGCGAACCCCCAAGCCTCCAGGGCCAGGGCCGTACTCTCGAAGACGACATATCTTCGCAGCTGGAACGGATGGAAATTTCCACGGGATCTCCTGCCCCTGTGCATACTCCCCGGCCCCGACAACATGACCCGGAATGCCTCTTTAGCCGACTGGCAGATCAATGCGACCGCCAAAGAATGTACCAGCTTCTACTGGGAGAGCTGGAGCGCTGGCAACATTCGATTTTGGTTTCAAGGGACGGCCGCCCGATCCCCCCGATCCGGTATTTCTTCTGCGACGAGCACATGCGCTTGATCTTCGGCGGGGACTTCGCGACTTTCCAGCCTGAACAGTGTATGTGGCATTACTATCTTACCCCTTTTCCGTTTGGTGTATAGGGAGGGAGGGAGCTGTAGCATTCTGAATCGAGTTTTGTTGGAAGCCACTGCTCACGAAACATACTAAAAACAACCAGTTATAAGTATTCTAGAATAACTGCTAACTTTGCTATAGATTTGCGTGCTTTAGAAGTAACCGCGAGGTATCATGGCGTTCAGTCCAACAGATCTATGTAGACTCGTATGTAGGGACGGCTGAAGACCGACTGATACAGATTGCATGAGAAGAAGAATAGGAAAGATAAGTCTGATTTTGTCCGTGAGGTATGGCTAGCGGAGACGGTGCCTAAGGATGAGTTTGTTTGTTAACAATTGATGTGAAATTTGAATCAGGATGCAGCTAGGTAATATTGATTTATATAGCAACTAAACACACCAAAAAATAACATCGTTATTCACCAAGTAGAAATAGCAGTGTGTATGGGTCGATTCAATAGTAATAATCTACCGTCTACAGTTGCTATCCTGTACGTGGATACCCATTAAGGGTTAATTATGATCGCCCGCTTCGTAAAACGATCATGTTTCTAAAGAATTATTCGGGAGACTGACCCTCGGCCCACCACTGCCTCAGCCCCTCGACATCACACCAGTCGAATTGCGCCGGATTCTCGTACCACCAGCTATGTCCCGCTGCCGGGCGATCGCTAGCATACTTTTTGAGGCTTCCGCCATCAAAGCGATGGTTCTTGACACCGAGCAGTAATACGACGCTTCCGACTGCTGGTAGGAATTGTTCCGGATCCAGAAATACCGTCAATAGCACGTGCTTGTCGGTAGAGGGGTCGGAAAGCCTGGCTTGTCGCTGACTATATGGTGGTAGGCCAGAAGGTTCGAGACCTGAGATTGCCGAAACTACTGCCAGCACATTGACACTCCAATTTTGCTTGTATGGCAAGTTGGGAATTGAGCGTAATTTGGTGAGTTTCAGGGGCTTTCCAGGGTTGTTGCTTGACCAGGGAAGATAGTTTGTGTCTGTAGATTTTGCTGCGAGATCAAGCCTGTTCTGCGTCGCCTTCGACATAGCATTTGGTATGATTTCGAAGTCATCATCCGCATCAGCTAATTCTCTGGGAAGCCCAACATCACTCTCGAAAGACTGCGCAGTGCCGTTACCTGGAACCGGTTTGGCTGTGATAGCAGTCTGAGCGTTGTTTTCAGCTCGATCCTGTGGGACTTCGGCGTCTACTTGAGCATTTTCGACAGGCGAAGTATCGATAAGCGCGTTATTCCATCCGACGAGCGCAAGATCCTCGACAACTAGATAGACCATCCCATCTCCTATACTGTGGCCATCGTGCTCTTTTTCCTTTCCTTTGGTAGTTGGCGAATCTCCATCAGTCCCGTTAGAGAGGTTCCTCCGTCCGATTCGGAATTGCTCCAGCTTAACGTAGGACCCAAAGGCGACTTCCCCCTCGTCTACGTATCTGTGCATCTCGGCTGATAACAGGGCCTGGATACACAGCTCCCCATCTCCAAGTAATAGGCGTACGGCACGCCATCTCTTGGACCTAGACGTATGGATGGAATCGACACCCTCAACTAGAAACACTGAGCCTGGAATGCAATATCCGGTACGCACAATGTCGGCGATGAGAGGTATAGGTTCGAAAGGCTCCGGCGCGATACATGTTATATCGGGCGCTTCAGGCGACTTGCGGGGGGAGGAGGCGGACATGAATCTCGAGTTGGGTCAGTCATGGTTTATTGAGTTTCCCGCGAGAGGCGCGAGAATAACAGGCGGGTTAATTGGAATTTAATTAGAATTTAATTGGAATGTGAATCAGGTCAAAGAAAGTTAAAGTTAGGTCCCGTAGTCCGTAGTCCGTAGTGACGTGACGTTCCACATGGGTGGGGCAGTTATTTTATTCAATATTACCTAGGTACCTACCTACATAGGTTAGGTACCTAAAGTACATCCAAAGCCCCCATTTTATTTATATACAGCTTAAAGTGATATTCCGAGCGGTATCCGCGTCGCCGCCGTCATTTAAAAGCGCGAACGTGTACGAGCCTTTCTCCAACTCCCACTCATTTCTCCTATTTAGGATGGTCAGGTACCTATCAACATCCAACTGCAGCTCGACCGTAGCTTTCTCGCCAGCTGGTATGTCAATGCGCTGGAAGGCGACAAGTTGCCTTACCGGCTGAGTGATAGATGAGATGCGACTCAGCACGTATACCTGCGCGACATAGCTCCCAGCTACAGTGCCACTGTTCTTAACAAGAAGCGAGAACGTAACTATATCCCCGGCCTTAAAACCTATTGCAATTGCATCCGTACCGTTTATCGAGGCTTCAAACTTAGACACTTCAAATGTCGTGTATGATAGTCCGTACCCAAACCAATATGCCGGGGATGATTCGGCATCCAAGTAATTCTTTAAGTGTGCAGTTGGCTTGTAGTTATAATACACAGGGATCTGACCAACGTGCTTCGGCACGGTTATTGGCATCCGACCGCCGGGGTTGGCAATGCCGAATAACACGTCCGCGATAGCTTGACCACCGGATTGGCCCGGAAAGAAAGCATTTAACACCGCAGCGCTCTGGTTATAATAATCGATTGCGAAAGGCCGTCCACCCTGGAGGACAAGCACGACAGGCTTTCCCAACCTGTAAATCTCTTTGGCCAACAAGTCTTGGCTCGGTGCAAGGCCAAGCGTGCCTCTATCTCCGCCTTCTCCGTCGCTATTCCAAGCAGCACCTACTGCTAGAATCACGACGTCTGAGGAATTTGCTAATTGGACTGCCTGGTCAATGGCATCGCCGTTCCGACTGACGAGGTTCCAAAAAAGGATGAGTTGCGAATTGAGAGAATTCACGTTCTCTACCTTCTTATATAAGTTGAATGCCTGATATTCGATACGAATATGATAAGTCTCTCCCTTTTTGAAAGTGAAGGGCGCAGACCCCTTAGGAGGTAACGTGGCATTAGTTGTAATATAATCGTATTCCATGATGTTTCCCATAATATTACCGGAATCGAGTAGCCTATCAACTCCGCTTGATGTGATCAAATTCCCATCTATAAAGAGCTTAACGGTCGTATTAGGGCCAATCGCAGCTCCGATCCAGCCATCAACATCTACATCAGCCGGGGATTGTAGCTCGCCTTCCCAGATGGCACTAAAATTATTAGATGTTAGGCCCTCCGGAGGATAAAGTCCCCAATCCAGCGTTGGCAACTCTATTCGATGCGCTGCAGGTTGAGTGAAGTTGGTATCAGCGAAGTAAGTTGCCGAAAGACCGCCTATAGTTCCATTCGATGATAAAAGATATGACGGGATCACATATTGCGCGTTATACTCCCAGGTATTCGTTCCCCAGCTTGTAACTAGTTCAAACTCGTCGTTGCTCGCATGACTCAGGATTCCTTGTCGGATCGTCCACGCTGCTTCTGCGGGATACTGGCCCCATTGGCCGGAATAATCGCCATAGTTAAGCACATCAGCGAAAGGACCGATAAGAGCGATCTTAGAGATATTCTGAGCCTTGGGTCTTAACGGCAGCGTCGAGTTCTGGTTCTCAAGAAGGACAATACTCCTTTGAGCAGCTTCGCGTGCCAGATCGCGATGGCTCTCGACAATTTGTAACGGATCGGCCTTGTTTTCAATGAAGGGGTTGTCAAATAAACCCAAATCCCACTTAATACCTAATATCCTACGTACATGAGATTGCAGTGTTGCTAATTTTACAGTGCCATTTTTAACTAGGTCTATTGTCGTCTAGGTTAAGTCCGTGTTAGCATTGTTGATGCTATTACCTAGATCTGAAAGGACAACTTTACATGAAGATAGACTTCTAAAGGAAAGTCATAAAATTGGACCATTCCTCCAGCGTTGAACCATTGCTGTATCGCATCTGCAGGAGAACTTGCCACTCGATGTACAGCTTGGAGCTCAATCATACCTGTTATATGTTTAGCGTAACACGTATCAAGGATCCCTTAGCATTTATTAATACCGGTATCATCGGCAATGATAAATCCATCAAACCCCCAGTCGTCAAGCGCTTGGTATAACATAGGATGCACATGAGCTGGTATATCATCGAGCTCGTTATATGCCCTGTATCATGTTCAACGCACGCTACATATATAGGTAGGTATATAAGTCGTAGTCAACTTACATCATAACACCTCTCGCTCCACCGAGCTGGATCACAGCTTTGAATGGCATGAGAAGATCCTGCATGACTTGCCGATTTCCATGACCCATAAAAGGGGCAGTATTATGTCCAGACTGCGGAGCCCCGTGGGCGGCGAAATGCTATCAGATGAAATAAGCTACTAACACTGCTTATAGGATGATACTTCGTAGACATACCTTCACCACTGGCACCACTGCATCCGGTTCCGACCACGAACCATTTTTAGACAGTCCACGCGAAAATGCGACGCCCATATGCGAAGTCAGCACCTTATCCTCGCCCCAAGCCTCTGCATACCATCAGTACAGAAGCGAGCCTCTCATAACACGGAGAAGCCGTACCTTGCATACGTCCCCATCGCGGATCCTGCCCGATATCCAGAACGGGGGATAAGCAAGCATGAACCCCTATCGATCTAGCTTCGCTTCCAATTGCTCGGCCAACCCGATACGCAAGGCCAGCATCGAAACTAGCCGACAAGCCCAAGCTCTGAGGGAAAACAGACTGCTTAAAAGACCCGACGCCATGAAGACATTCCCCCACGTGCATGAATGGGATCTTAAGCCGCGATTTCTGCAGAGTTAACTCCTGGACGGAGTTGTAATGAGAAGTGTTGAGCGGGTACCTAGGTGTATAATATAAGGATGAACTACGAGCCCCCTTTTCCACGGAGAGCTCTGGGACTTACCAGTCGTGCATCACACCGATTGGCGAGTCCGGGCTGAAGCGCATCGTATAGTCTAGGTAGTCTTCATGGTAGCGCAGGACGGCTCGGGGGGTAGGTTGCGAGTGCACCTACCATAAAGCTCGTTTTTCGACTCGACCCCTACGACGTCGCCTCCGAACATGAGATGTAATTGTAGGACTTGGATACTCGTTAGTTAGATAGGTAGGTAGGTAGATAGAGAGGGAAGTTTTCCAGCTCCTAGATAAACTAACCGAGGTCCTCAATCGTCATATTTGAAATCAAGTCATTTACATAAGACTCTTTGTCTAGAGAGATTGCATGCCTGTCGCTTCTCCCCGATGCCTCCTCTTTCTCCGCGAACCCAAGTACTTGCGCATTGAGCCGCGCAAATACATCTAAAAATACCAACAGAAATAAAGATAGCATCACCAAAGTTAAAACCCTTAGGTACCTACACGACGCCGTGGTTTGGGTACTGGGATATGAGTATACCTAAGGTATAGGTATTCAACGCGAGGAGTCTTAATACGAGTAGTATAATATATCCACCAGCGGGGTTACATTATCCTCTTCCCAAGCTAGGTACCTATATTGATCCAAGTACCTACGTGGAATTACACCAGGAAATCATGCCGATATCGAGCCCGTAACCCCGCGCCACCGCAATACTATAATCTAGATCTACCATGCACTCGCAGTTCCATTAGCGTCTAATAAACGTTACAGTAGCCAAGCGTGAGTCGAATTATCTACCATATATGGTACTATATGCCTTGTTTAGTTACTTTTTTGTCCCCCTCTCCTCCCAACTAAGACTGGTAACATGACTCTTAGTACGACCGTGACATCGCACCAATATTTACTTGGGCGACCCAAAACCAACTTCCTCGTATAACCTCCAAAGCCCACTCGTTATGTACCAACCTATACACGCACGCTATCATCCAACTCCAAACGCCCATATACTAGCCTATTCCTAAATGCATGGTTAGATTAGTAAGATACTGGCACGAGATGACAGATACTCCTTGCTTTTGCTTCTAAAATCATCCGCTAGCAAGTTGCTCTTATTACTCCAAAATTGCATAAGTTCCCTCTTCTCTTTCCATTGAGGCCACTTCGCGATACCGGAACTGGTACCCTCGTTAGGATCCATCGTGTACACGAAAGAGATGTAATAGCTTTGGATAGCCTTGCTAGCGTAGTTAGGCAGGATGCCGTAGAAGACCTGCAGTATATCCGAGGCGTGGAATGTACCCAATATCGGGGTGCCGTAGTCGTAAGACGCTAGGTACGACCATGAAGGCACATTGGGGTTTACGGCAAGAGTTGACTCGAGGAAGATTCGCCGCGTAAGGGTGAAAACCATATCGCCCATGATCGCCGCAAGGCGCTTAAACTGTGGGTATGCGCTATTGAAAATGCCAGTGTTGAAGGGGCTGCCGGCGGTGATTGATGAATCGTATGTGTTGACGAGGCCTACGATATCATCTCTCGTGGCTTCAGGGAAAAACACTTTCCAGATGTAGTCGACGAGCTTGTCGGTAGTAGTTATGTTGGATTGAAACAAGCTGAAAAGCGTTCCCTCATCTTCTTGGTCTCCAATAATCATAGGTACAGCTGCATATTTGCCGCTGAGTGCAAGGGCATCGGGGCTCTCGGTCAAAATAACGCCATCCGGTCGTGGGAGGTATGATAAAGAGATAGAAGTGTAGCCTAGGATACCCGGAACGCTATTAGCAGCGTTGAGGAAGGTATTGTAGTCGGCATCGCGAAGACACTCAAGCGTATCAGCAGACCCGGCGCAACCTGCCGCTTTGACCACGGTATCATATATATTCTGGGAGCGGGCGCAGTCTACAGGTTGAGCTGGAACCACACTCCCGCTATTCATAATAGCTGCGCGGAAAAGCTTCTTCCCATTATAGGTGTTGTTACCGTCGTAAAGAGCCATCTGGTCGAACACGGAGATAGCTCCGGCCGATTCTCCCCAGATGGTCACCTTTTCGGGATCTCCACCAAACAATGCTATATTGTCTTGGACCCATTCTAAACCCATACGTTGGTCTAGAAGCCCTAGATTCGATGCCCCGTCGGCAAGAACCTCCTTCCCTGCTAAAAATCCGAACCCGCCAACTCGGTAGTTCACGGAAACAAATATAAACGGTTTGCCTTGGTCCACACCGTTGGAGATCAGCAAGGAAGCATCGTACATCTGCGGGCTGCCAAGTTCGAATCCGCCGCCAAATATCCAAAAGAGAACAGGAAGTTTGGCATCTGCTGTGGTACCCTTGGGCCGCTGAACTCTCATAGTCAAGCAGTCCTCGGTCTGTCCCGTGACAGTCTGGAAGAGCGGTGTGTTAATTAAGTCGCCCAGCACAGATGTTAGGAGATCTCCTTCCGTGGAGAAGAACATCTGCGGGCAAGCAGGACCAGCTCCGGTGGCATCGAAAGTACCGAGAGAAGAGGTGAGCTTCTGTGGCGGCTTTAGGCGCAACTTTCCCACTGGAGCTTGGGCAAATGGTATACCTCCAAAGTTCTCAACCTTGCTAGAGACGGAGCCCACGATAGTTCCTTGCGGTATGACTACTGAGGTCTTGGCAGCTCGCTCTTCTAGGGTTGGGCTTGGTGCTGGGAGAGCGACGACCAAGCTGGCAAGCACAGCGGCCGATAACAGAGGAGCGAGTACCCTATACATGCTGTACGAGTCGCAGCCGCAGCACACCAGACTGAAGGAGAGATGAGGAGAGGGAGGTGCCCAAGAGATAGCTGGTCCCGTTGTTGATTAGTACTGCGAACCAGGGAGAGACTTGACCGGGAGGAATCGCATTGTTGCTCCTGGATGGCGTGTCGATCTTATATTGACTCACTTACTAGGGTAATATGTGCGCTTGCTTTTTAGGGGTGGCTGAAATTAGAGCCATCGTAATCCCAGCTTTTTGCTCATTGTCTCTTATTCAGGTGATCGTCACAGACAGAGAGATTTTGATATGCATCGGGCCAAGTGACCGATTTGCATTCACGCATACCCAATTCCGCAGGTGCTCCAAAGTACTCTCTCGAAAACCCGGCTTCCGGAAGGGAAATCTAGACAAGAATCTCTTAACTCGTCCCCTCCCCACGGGGTAAGGATACTGCCTTGGACCCTCGTCCGGTTGATAGAAGCTTGGCCCTGCATAACCCAGAACTGGAATGCCATGCCTCGATACTCTTTGGGTGAACATCCCCGATGCCATGTGAAATCCACACCGATATTTTCTGTTCCTGCTGCTGGAGTAGCCGAGGCCCAGCTTGTATGCAATATATCGGCGCGATTACTTCCAGATCGGAGCGCCTGATTAGATGTGAGCAGCTTGGTAAGGGATGGGCAGTGCTGAAGGAACCAATAATAGAGAATCCTGCTGACAGCGTATTGCACGCGAGTAGTCTCTAGGACCGGGGTATGTATGCTATGGCTGGCTGGATCCTTTAGCGGTTCGAATTGGCAGGTAATATTTTCTAGGTACCTTCCCAGTAGCTGCAATATTTATGTATGTGGTTGGACTGTTAGGGTAGATGAAGAGTAGATCAAAAGGCCATAAATCCCGAGATGACCCAATGACGACATTAGATTACCCCAGAATAACCCCGCCAAAGTGAGCTATGGGGGTGGGACTAGGCGATAGACTATAGGCCCGAAATCAATTCTAGCAAAGCGTTGGGTTAGTTTTGCGGGGTAACAAGGGGAAGAGGAGTTGACGATAATATCTCCTTCCACATCCTTACTGCAACCTATCACGGACTCGTCCCTATTAGAAATAAGGGGTCCGGTACTGGCGGGTATTGATCCAATCGCCGTATCGCCAATGGACTGGTGTACGGACAACGGCAGCAATAGCTACTTGGCAAATAGACCTACTCTATCACAATAACGATTCTGCAGTCATAACCGCTCCTAGCCCCGGTTCGTTCGGCATCGATCTGGAATGGACAGCGATTTGCGACTTTCCTAAATTGGATGTTAGCCCCCTATGTCCACATTAATCTACGTGCTCGTCTCTATATCATTAGCAGGGCTACTATGCTTTCCTTTATATACGAGAAAAGGGGCCCAGTTACCCAACTAATAGCTTAGCTAGGGAGTATTTATTAGGAGAGTAAGAGGAACCTGATGAATGGATTTATAAGGATATCAACCATCGCTTACATACTATCTTTTCCAAAACACTCTTTCTAGGGTAAATCCTGGACAATACTTCTTGCAACATCCCCGTGAAGCAAAAGGTTATGCCTACTTCTACGTAGGTGTCCGACTTTTTATCCACCCATGGGAGCGGAATGTTTGCTCTGTACTTAATAGGAGTAGTATAGGTTATCCTGTGTTGCTTGCTAACCAGGGCCTAGGTAGCAACCCACAAAGGTGCGATGACACTAAATATTCGTATGTCACCAATCTCATATCAGTAACCGTAGATTTGTACTTACGTAGATAAGCCTCGGCGTATTGCGTTTAGCCAACCAGCTTGCCCAAGAGATGAGTTGCTTGCTTAGGCAAATACCCGAAGCGTCTCGTGGCATAAGAAATGTGCGCGACGGATGTTTTCTTAGCCACTATGCTTCATATAATCTCTGGCCAGAAATTATGCGTTATGTTTGAAATCGAACCCCGGGTGATAGCTAAGAGCCGTAAAGCCGTTGCTTGAGAATCTGATTTCAAAGTCTAAGTCGGCATCCTCCAGAGGGGCCCGCCAACCAAACTCTTTGAGATCAAACGTCTCTTCAGTTCTTGCTATGAACCGTCGCTCGTAGATGTCGAATTCAATGAAGGCCTCATATTGGTAGGGCATTGCAAAATTCGATAGAGGGCGGTAGTGCCGCTCACAGAACCCGATGATATCGCGGCGGTAAGGTAAGACCTTTTGTATGTCGACTTTAGAGTCAATATGGTTTGCGTGGTTGTGCACTCTAGCAGGGAATTCGAATTCAAAAGTCTTGGTATGATTCATATCCTTAAATTCGTAGACCACTCGCCTAAGAATGGCTTCAGGGTGTTTAGACCCAGACTGGGTGCAGGCGGAAGCTAGGAGGAGCGTACTTTTACACGTTGGGTGAAAAAAGATACGAAGGTTCGACTCCCATGATCTTAGTGACTCTCCATAGAGTCTCTGATGTTGTTTTAGAGGAGCTGTTGCAATCATCGACACTCTACCGCCGAATTCCCATAAGAAGGCATCCCCGCTGAAGAGTACCACGGCGACCCTCAACCCTTCTGTGGTAGCATATCTAACGGGGCCAGGCAGCTTCTTTTCTAGAAACTCGTTTGTTGTATGGTCCCATGCGACTCTATTCGATCGAGTTAGATAAAGGAAGAACAGCTATATCTAAATGTTCTTACAAAATACGACTCATAGTGCCGACCACGAGTCTGTTCCCAAGGGCGATAATCTGGAGTGATACGCCAACAAGCGCACCTGTTGGCATAGTAAAGATCTTTCGCGTCCGTAGCCATAAGTTGTCCACTACCACGATGCGTGGTTTAGAACGCCATGCTATCTTTCCACGAGAATACAGGGCACTTTGGTACGCCTGACCATCTGGCTTGGGGTCATCGGGATAGTGACCAAACTGCGAATAGACGGCGGACGTGGTATCGTGATTGCTGTGATATATAGGGTCCAGCTTGAAATATGATTCATGCTCCCAAAAAAATTCTTTCCTCAAATAGGCCTGCCCAGACTGCCAGCGCAATCGTCCCATTCTGTGAAGGGTGTTGAGGCATTTATTAACACCCTCTGAATTTCGAGAAAACTCTAATGAAGGACAATATCTTCTTATAGTATCGGATATTATGGCTAGGGATAAAAACTTCCCGCGCCAGTATTTAGATACGGCAAGGCAGCGAACGAACTCATGCAGATCCAGGTGCTGTGCAATTTGTGCTACTATTTCCACAGGAAACTCCTTGATAGCATCTACATTGATCGTAGAAAGTAGGATTTTCATATATCGACACTCTTGGTTGGTGAGGGAGCCGTCAGATAATAACAGGCGTAGCTTTATGAGGCGTTCTGGAAGATCAGCATCTCCTCCCGCAGTACTGAGTGATAAGTTTCTGGGGTCCATGGATAGCGAATTCTAATTGGATGATGTTAGTATGTCAGTACTAAGGATATAAAGATATATAGGTAGCTAACCTAGTTGTCTTGCTCTAGTTTTATTCGCTCTGGTTCGACACTTCGAGGCTCATTGATATGGCGAATGGTGGTCTTGGTGTTCATGATCCATGAAATTACCTGTTGCATTTACTCTAGCTTTTATATATAGTTAACACTATAACTACGTGAAGTATACACTTAGAACGGTATGGCTCTGCTGTAAACGCAGATGATCGGATCGCCTATACTTACTTAACGTTTGGAGGTAACCAACAAAGTGTAGAATGTTGAGTTTACAGGCTCAAAGCTACTGTGTACCTCTTGTAGTGGTGGCTGTGGCTGAATGGTACCATATCATGGCGTAAGCGTCATCCCACCAAACCTTCAGACGCTAAGATACCTACATGAATCGCTCAGCCCTCTAAAATGTACCTAGCCATATCTTACGGGTACATTCCTCACTTTGGGTGCACATAGACCTCAGAGGGCACCTAAAAACAGGAAGTAGAAACCTGTAACGGGCCACGGCATTCCTCACACTACCTGTTTCGAGCTGACTGTCGACTACATATATGCGTATTAGAGGGTGCATGTGGGCTTTGCAGGGTCTTAATTACATATGTAGCCGTTATTAGTCTCCTTTTATTCATGCATTCATGCGTTCATTCATTCATTCATATCTGCGACCTTCGATAGCCCTCTCTTTCACATTTTCCAATAAATTCCATCACGACAAGGCAAGTCATACCACCATCAATACTAATTCTTTTTTTAATTGTCGACTAACATTCTCTCTTTTGCTAGGCATATCTCTGCATTCAAGTTCACTTCGCTACCGTTCACCTGTCCCTTTCGTAATCGAAGTCGGTTGGTTTTCCCATCTTGTCTACCTACGCAACTTACAGGTAGTCATAGAGAGGGACAAACATAAGACCCCTCCTCCCTCAGTCGCTATGGCTGGCCCCGCCTCTCCCAACGAAGGCCCTACGTTCGAACCACCACAACTTCCACCTGGATGGATAGCACAGTGGGATGGTGCAAGCAAGAAATATTACTACGTTCAACTCTCGACTGGCGTCTCCCAATGGGAGACTCCAACACAAGCCGCGCCGGGAAACACGCCGGCTCAAGTCAACGAGCATCCGTACGGGATACCTGGCCAACAAGAAGTCATCACGCACCCGGACGGTACACAGACTGTCAAGCATCCAGATGGCCGGATGGAGCCTGTATTGGCGCCCGATGGTAGTCGAGGACTTGATGGACCATCTGGAGAAAGGGGATTTGGTGTGAGTATACAAGTCCTGGCATAATTTTCATCCCAGCAAAAAGATCGCTAACACAGCTTTTAATCGCAGAGTTTTGCTGCCAACACGTTACTGAGTCAGTTCTCTGGGGGTCATGGAAAGCCGCAAAGCGGTAGCAGTCAAGGATCAGGCGGTATTGGAGGTATTGCTGGTCAATTAATTGGTGGCCTCGGTGGGAGCCATGGTAACAGCCACGGAAGTTCGTCAGGTGGACATGGCGGAGGAGTTCCTAGTCAACTTGTTGGCCAACTCGCCTCGAACCTATTTTCCTCTGGCAGCAAGCCTCAGAAACCACAGAATAACCATGCAGGGCAGTCACACCAACCACAACACTCATCAGGTCTCGCTGGCTCTGTGATGGGAGGCGTCGCAAGCATATTTGGAGGAGCGCACCAACCAGTATGTCGCGTTTTACCTACGGCATTGGGATGACCCTAGAACTAACTAACGCGCTACATAGGGTCAGAACTATGGCTATTCGAACTCGGGTCATGCGGGCGGATACAGTGGTCAAGCTCCTCCGACATCTTACCAGTCACCAAGTGCATCGACGCCATCCTATAGCGCTCCGCCTCATCAACAGAGCTCTCCCTCATACAACCCTCCTTCTGGTCAACATGGAACGCCACACTATCCACCTCCACCCGGGCAGCATGCCGCAACATCATATCCTCCGCCACCTGGCCAGACAGGAGGACACCAAAATCCTTCTTATCATAGCCCGCCACCCGGTTCACAGCACCAAACCCCGCATTATGGTGGTGCCCCATCATCGGGCCATTCTAGCTATGGACATAGTCCGACTCCCCAAGCAAACGCTTATGGTGAGTAACCCCTTTCCATGATGAGTTGCCGACTTAGTTAACGTAATGACTAGCACAACAACCACAATATACGTCACCACCGCCGAATCAACCCCAATACAATGGTCACCAACAGTACCCCCCGCCTCCGTCTACGTACGGTAATCGACCGTACAATGTTTCACCTCCATCGTCAGGTACTCACGTGTATCCGGGACAACCCCCGTATGCGAACGCCGGGCCACCAGTTCCTTCGGGGACGCATCCTCATGCCCAATCTGGGTATCCCGGTAATTGGTAATAGGGAAGTTCCAAGCTATTATTTGTATTGGCAACGTTTTAGGCATATGATAGATCGCACAGTTTATTTTAACTGTTCTTGGAGCATTTCAATCATATTCATTATGCTAGGAGGAATTCCGCTTTAGCATTGATCCGCGGTGGTTTATAGCATAAATTAAGTTATGGATGAAATGAAGATATTGTGTGATCACATGCTCGTTTGGGGCTATATTGGACCGCATTTGCGAACGCGTATTACGAGCTATGATGATTAGGACTAGGTGATGCTCTCGTTTGGATCTAGAAGGCAAATATAAGAGGTTGTGGCTGAAGCCTTTTTACCACTTTACTGGATCTTCTTCTCGGGAGTTGTTTCCGCTGCTAGGTTGCGAAGGCATATTGAGATATATCGTGCGATAAACCATGATGTAATCGCTACCACGATAATATAACCCACGGTTGGTAACAGAGAGCGAGGAAGTAAGCCGAAGACGAAGGGGTCGAGAATGATGTCCACATGAACCGGCGGGACATCTCGCATTAATGTTTTGTTCATTGTGTAGTAATCTGCCGCGGCTTGAATTTGGAGGAAAAGGACTGATGTCTTCCTCTCGGATCTCAGAGCTTGGGCGCCTCTGGTGGATCTAGGTTGAGATCTAGGATTATTATCCAGAGACCAGCGGAACTGTGAGTACTCTGAGATCCTAGATAATAGTTCTGGGGCCTGGAGGAGGGTTTGTAGGTCATATGTGGCGACTTTAAACTCTGTGGGTTGCTAGGAACGAGGTTGGTGAGCTTTCCCTAGCCCAAGTATGTATATTAAATTATAACATGGCAGCATGTTTACTCACGGTTGCAGCCCAGCATACTCTCACTTCGTAACGCTGACCCTCAGTCAGCTCATCTAGAACGAGCCAAGTAGCTTTGCCATGCGGCAACGAGACATTGGGAAATTGGGCCTCGACATGGGTCCGTACCGCCCCATTTGTAGGTGTGAGGGTATCGACGTGTAAGTCGCCCAGGGTGAGATGGGAAAGGGGGATACTAGCTGTAGGTGGTCCTAAGAAGATTGCCTTTTCGGTATTGGCACATACAGTTGCTGTCAGCGAATATATAAGAGCTAACTTAAGGTGAATTATTAACATTATGGCCAACTATTATTGTGTTAACAATGTTATTATGAGGACAGGAAGCAGTTTGTGAGTAAGTTGATTTTATTTAGGTAGGTACCTGTTATCAGTTGTATTTCGTATGAAATTTAATTATTAATGAAGATCGGATGTCGGATGGGATTGTATTGGGCAATTGCCAACTGCGTTACTGCCGCTAAGCTCAGTTTGTCAAGTTTGTCATCAGCGAACTGGTCCGTGTATTCGTGCAATAGCAGTTAATAGGTGTAGTGTAGGTACCTAACAGCCGAACCCCCTGTCTCCTCTTGGGTAACGAGGTGGTCTGTGTGCCTTCCCGAACCCCCCGAGTCCAATCCGGTCAATCTAGGCAACCTCATAACAAGCTAGACCGTGGCTGGCCACTGGGACATGTCAACATTAGAATATTGGGACACTAATTGCTCCAACCAGGGGTGAATTTTTAATCCGCCCCCCACTTGAACTTTTTAGTTAACTTAGGTAAAAAACGACCCGTCCAAAGCATCAACAGAACTCCTTTTGACTCGATCTCAACTCCTACATCTCATCCACTCACATATCCTGCAAAGGGGCTACTTTTCAACCTGCCCGCTCCCGATTCTTGTTCTTTCGTTTCCCTTAGTACAGATTTTGCATTGTATCTGCCTTCAAGATGCGTGAGATCATTAGCATCAACGGTATGTTTTCTTATTTTCCCCTCGATGGCACGCGTTTTCCTTCACCGCATAATCCGTGTCTCCCTACTGCCAGCACCTTTTGACCTGTAGATTATGGAAACGCATTTGTACTGACTATATGTTCTGTATACAGTCGGCCAGGCGGGTTGCCAAATGGCCAACGCCTGCTGGGAGGTAAGTCTGTTCCCTGCGTGGGATCTTGATGTCGCATATATACTACGCAATTCGGACCCCGACGGCCCCTTTCGCGAAACCGGCTCGAGATGAAGACTGAAACTGACCTGCTTTTAGCTTTACTGCCTCGAGCACGGTATCCAGGTATGCTGATTCGAAATCTAATAGACCAAGGACCTGACTGACGCTTATCGTGTAGCCTGATGGATATCTGACCGAAGAGCGCAAGAAGGCGGACCCTGACCAGGGATTCAGCACTTTCTTCTCTGAGACTGGTATGCTTAAAATACTCGGTGGATAATAGGCAATATTCTAACCTCCCAATTTATTTAGGCCAGGGAAAATATGTTCCTCGCACTATCTACTGCGATCTCGAGCCCAACGTCGTCGATGAGGTTCGAACTGGTACCTACCGCAGCCTTTTCCATCCCGAGCAGATGATCACAGGCAAGGAGGATGCGTCCAACAACTACGCTCGTGGTCACTACACTGTGGGCAAGGAGCTCATCGACCAGGTTTTGGACAGAGTGCGACGTGTCGCCGATAGCTGTGCTGGTCTCCAAGGTTTCTTGGTCTTCCACTCCTTTGGCGGTGGTACTGGCTCTGGTTTCGGTGCCTTGTTGATGGAGCGTCTGTCGGTCGACTATGGTAAGAAGAGCAAGCTAGAGTTCTGCGTCTACCCTGCTCCCCAAACCGCTACTTCGGTCGTCGAGCCATACAACTCTATTCTTACCACACACACCACCCTTGAGCACTCCGACTGCTCCTTCATGGTCGACAACGAAGCTATCTATGATATCTGCCGCCGAAATCTTGGCTTGGAGCGTCCTAACTTCGAGAACCTGAACCGCTTAATCGCCCAAGGTAGGAAATTATATAACATTGTTGTGTTGCTAGCAGCTAACGTCATCTAGTTGTGTCTTCTATCACGGCCTCTCTTCGATTCGATGGCTCTCTCAACGTCGATCTTAACGAGTTCCAGACCAATCTGGTGCCGTACCCTCGTATTCACTTCCCTCTGGTTGCTTACGCTCCAGTTATCTCGGCTGCCAAGGCCGCCCACGAGGCCAACTCTGTTCAAGAGATGACCATGTCATGCTTTGAACCGTACAACCAGATGGTCAAGTGTGATCCCCGTCATGGAAAATATATGGCTACCTGTCTGCTGTACCGAGGAGACGTCGTTCCTAAGGACGCTCACGCAGCTGTGGCTACGCTCAAGACCAAGCGCACCATCCAATTCGTCGACTGGTGCCCAACCGGATTCAAGCTTGGTATCTGCTTCCAGCCTCCCCAGTTCGTCCCCGACGGCGACTTGGCCAAGGTCAACCGTGCCGTCTGTATGCTTTCCAATACGACGGCTATTGCTGAGGCTTGGTCAGCTTTGTCTACCAAGTTCGACCTCATGTATTCCAAGCGCGCTTTCGTCCACTGGTATGTTGGCGAGGGTATGGAAGAAGGTGAATTCTCGGAGGCGCGTGAGGATTTGGCGGCGCTAGAGCGCGACTACGAGGAAGTTGCCACCGATTCCCTAGATGCCGAGGGAGATGCCGAGGCTGAGTACTAAATTTGAGGCTGCTCATGCCATGCTACGTGTCACGACTAAAGGGCATCTAATATTCTACTCCCTCCGTTGTGTCTGACCGAGGCCTGCCGCAATAGTACCCTATTATACTGAAAGCCTATGAAGAGTGCCAGTTATACTTGTGTGGCGGAGAAACGTGGTCCTGTCCGTAGGAATAGTAGTGGAGAGACAGCAGGGGGAGGCTTTTAATTCGATTGTGAGCCTGGTAGCAAGATTAGTATACACTTTGTACATCCGTCCTACAACTTTTAATAGCAAAAAGTTCACTCGGGCATTCTCCCAAGTGCCTTCGATACCAAAATGAGAAAAATACGTGATTTATTTTCATCATTTTCTGCAACTCCGTTTTCGTGTCGCCTGGTATAATCTATGCAGTGTGACAGGCTCTAGACCAATAAGTTGAAAGATGGACTGCTGCCAATGCCACTCTACTTGTTAGTGACCTTTTACGCTATCCGCGGTTGAACCACTGGTTGGCCAATTATGGCTTCTTTCGATTGCAGCTCGCAGCAGCATGCATGTCTGACTGTCCCCTAAAATGACAGGATCCATATTTTGAATGCTGCAGCGCTCGTGACAGGAAGAGTACCTACCTACCTAGGTAGGTACCTAACTTCTTAAGGTGTGTATTAAGCTGGACTGACTCATTACCTACAAAACGTTCGCTTGTACGTCTTGAAGTCTGGTTACAGAATGAATGGCTAACAACCTCATTTCAATGTACCGGCAGTTGGAATGAGGAGGAAATTGGAAAGGGGGAAGGTAAAGTTCTTCTTTTTTTCTTCTCCCCTTTTCATTTCCTTTGAAATGTAAGATTGACATATATTATCATCCTTATTTGTAGAATATCAATGCGTCTAGAAATATTATCTACATGCTCTTGAGCCGTAGAAAAGATTGGTCTAATGCTCTGCAATGTAATGCGAGAGATATACATATGTACATGTATTATTATGGAGATACTTACAGTTATATGTACCCGGGACCCCGGAGCTTTGAGGAGCTAAGCTAAAAGTGGCCCCGCCTACGTAGTCCTGAGGTAGGTAGGGGAGGTAGGGGCAGTAGGGGCCTGTCAAGGTTACCCTGTACAGAAAGGTAGACTCCAGACGCCAGCCTCCTACGAAAAAGCGTAGTTGGAGACGGAAACCTCAAAACATTTCCCACTCACCACTTACTTACCTTACCCTTCCTTTCGCCAAACACGGTCAAATCTCCGACCGCTTTTTGTCGCCCAAAGTTATACACTACATGCTTCTCTTGTTATTTGATAGCAATTCCATGCTAACCTTGACGCATCGTTAATTGACCTTTCGTGTGCGCCCCAAACGTTGTTCGATATCCTCATACGCCGAGCTCTGTCTTAAATCAAAGCCTGCGTGAGCTCGGCTGCGCAACAATGTCCGCCGAATCTAGCGTTGATGCCGGTAAGCTACGGGAACTCCTATCTATACTGCCATGAAGCCATTCATCTATCATCGAGACCCTTCTTTACTGTGTACATATATCATAACCGACAGCGTCGACTAACCTACGTTGTCTTAACAGCCCCGCCGGCGCTTAACCTCACTCCCGAAGAGAAGCGAGTATATGGCCAACTCTTCAAACAAGCAGACACCGATGGTGTTGGCGTTGTGACGGGCGAAATAGCCGTGAAATTCTTCGAGAAAACAAGACTAGACTCGCGCGTTCTCGGCGAGGTAAGTTTCGATACACTTCTAGATATAGGATGAAAACACTTGATATAGGAATATGCTAATTTGTTATCAACGCTGATAGATCTGGCAAATAGCAGACAAGGAGAATCGTGGCTTTCTAACTCCTGCCGGCTTCGGGCTCGTCTTGCGACTTATCGGCCATGCTCAAGCTGCACGCGAACCAACCCCTGAACTGGCTCTTCAGCCGGGCCCCTTACCGCGGTTCGACGGGATTACCATTAGCGCCAGCGTACCTCCTGTTCCACCACCTATACAGGCACAGGGGACTGGCAGTGGCCCTATACGGATACCACCTCTAACACCCGAGAAGGTCGCCCAGTATGCTGGATTATTTGAGAGGCAGAATTTGCAGAATGGAGGCATACTGCCAGGTGATCAGGCGAAGAGCATATTCGAGAAGTCCGGCCTACCCAACGAAGTTCTAGGACGCATCTGGCAGCTTGCCGATACAGAGCAAAGGGGAGCACTTGTAATGCCGGAATTTGTAATCGCGATGCATCTTCTCACTTCTATGAAGTCTGGTGCTTTGAGAGGTCTCCCGAGTATTCTACCTGCCGCGCTCTACGAAGCTGCTACAAGGCGCGGTTCGGTGTCAGGACGGAGCCCTACAACTATAGTCCCGCCGGTACCCGCTATACCACGACAGCTGAGCGGACAGGCACAACTACGAACGACGAGTCCGCTGGGAAGATCGCCGTTTGGTCCTCAGCCTACCGGTGTAGTCCCTCAAACGACTGGAAGTGACTGGGTAGTCACGCCTGCTGACAAGGCAAGGTTCGATCAATTCTACGCTGACTTGGACAAGACGAACAAGGGATTCATCACTGGAGAGGAAGCTGTCCCATTCCTTAGTCAATCTAGCTTGCCTGAGGACGCGTTAGCACAGATTTGGGATCTTGCAGATATCAATTCGGAAGGCCGGCTGACGCGAGACACGTTCGCGGTTGCCATGCACCTTATCCGTCAACAGCGAAGCAGACGAGATATGCCACTGCCCACGACCCTTCCTCCAAATCTCATTCCTCCGTCCTTGCGAAACCAGCAGCCTCGTCCCCCGGTCGGCCCGTCTCCATTCGATGTCCCAGTCTCCCCAACGCAGCTACCACCTCAACCCCAGCCGATACCTCAACCGATACCTCAGCCGATACCGCAGCCGAAATCCGCCATTGAGGATCTATTTGGTCTTGACGCTTCCCCTAGCCCTGCTCCGCCCCAAATTCCAGTATCAACAGGAGGTTCAGCAGCGAGAGACCCATTCGCTAGCGGGCCGCCAGCCTCTCCGCTTCGGGCTTCCCCTACCGCCAATACGTTCAGGCCCTTCGTTCCGTCTTCTTCCTTCGGTAGGACTTTGGCTTCTCATGATACCGGGGGGTCGAGCGGTTCCACTCAGCATCTAAGGGGGCCTGTCCCCCCTATCGCCGCCACGGAAGATCTTCTTGGGGACAATGATCCAGAAATTAGCAAGAAGCTCACAAATGAGACAACTGAGCTAGCCAACCTGTCTAACCAGATTGGTTCATTGTCAAAGCAGATGCAACAGGTTCAAGGACAACGTGGCTCGACACAGAATGAGATCAATCAGGCGAGCGAGCAGAAGAAGAACTTTGAACAGCGCCTTTCTCAACTACGCGCATTATACGAGAAGGAAGCCCAAGATGTTCGGACTCTAGAAGAACAACTTAGAAACGTGCGCGAAGAGACCAAAAAGCTTACCAACGAGTTGATCGTAATCGACGGCACCTACAAGGACTTACAGAACCAGCATCAGCAAATCGCCCAGGCTCTCCAGGCCGATCAACAAGAAAGTGCAACTCTCAAACAACGGATCAGCTCTGTCAATACTGAGATTGCGCAATTGAAACCGCAGGTGGAAAAATTAAGGTCAGAAGCTCGGCAACAAAAAGGAATGGTTGCCATTGGCAAGAAGCAGCTTTCTACGGTCGAGGGTGACCGAGACAAACTGAAGAGCGAAATAGAGGATCTGACAAAGAGCAATGAGGAGCTTTCCCGTCAGATTAACAGCAACTCTCCAGTGGCAACCTCCGCCCAGGTAGCTAGTCCAGCGCCGTCAACTACCAGCGCAAATAATCCATTCTTCAGGCGGACTGGAAGTACAGACATAATGGGTGCATTCACATCGCCCCCCGTTAAGCCGTATGGCGAAAAGTCTTTCAACGATATCTTTGGTGACTTCGGGGCCGAGAGCACTTCAACTCCTCCGGTAACTTCATTTAAACACCAAGATACTGGTGGCTCAACAGCTAGCATTGGATCTTTTGCTACACCGACAAGTTCTACGCCTACTGTGAGTCTCCATTCCACTTCCGCACTCTCGCCCCCCGTCTCAACTGAGTTATAGCAGCCTAACCCGAGTTTCGCGCCGTTTGGTGAGGCGTCCGAGACCCTGTCGCCTTCACGTCAAGTTTCTCCTCCTGTTAGTAGGTCTGGTGAAAGCGCCGCAGCGCCCTCTGCTTTGATTTCTACTCCTGCCCCGTTGGAGCCCGCATCCACTGGTCAGAGCTTGGCCTCAGCGTCGGACACCAACCAAAGATGGTCTCCTACGCAAAGCGAAGAGAAACCAAAGACCCCTGGTGATGGATCTATCCCTGGCTCATTCCCCGACGAGACTCCCACAGCCCCAGCTCCTACCACGCCTTACACTAGCAAAAGGGACAGTGACATATTTGTGAACATGAAAGATTCTGGCAATGCAAAGGTAGACTTTGATTCCGCCTTTGCAAGCATGGGCAGCACTTCGGGTAAGCCTCAAGAGAAGGCGACTCAGGACAGCTCCAAGGTGTTCTCAACCTTCAACTCAGAGTTTCCTCCTATTTCCGAGCTTGAGAGAGATGAGTCAGACTCCGCCAGCGAGGGGAATCGGTTTGACGATGATTTCGCACCCGCCTCCCCTGCCGACAAAAAGACTGAGGCTAAGGAGCTCCAGGCTCCGGCTTCTCCGACGGCCTCGAAGTCTAGCGCTGCCGTAACTGACGGTCCAGCCGCAGAGAGTGTAACTTCTGCGTCTCATGCTTCCCACGCGTCCAAGTATGACCTTCAATCTCCAATGCATTGACCATTCCAAGCTCACAATGACGCTAATATTGGATCAAGTGACCTACCAAGTTTCCCTGAGCCGCCGAGAGCCTCTTCATCTTTCTCTTCTCCATCGGGGACTGGGGAATCATTTACCCCTACCCCAACGACAGTAACCAATACAGCCACTACTTCGCATAAGAATGCATTCGACGACCCCGACGACGATTTCGCCGACCTCGAAGACGCCAAAGAGGGTTCGGCAGACGATGAGTTTGCCAACCTATCTAGATCAAATCTTGATGATTTCAATCCTGTGTTCGACAGCAGTCCGCCCCCAAGCCAGCCCAAGAGCGAGTCAACTAATGCTTCAAACGCATTCGGTATTGACAGCAGCTACGATTTCGGCACAGTTTCATCTACATCGGGTACTAATGCTGGTGCCGCTTCAAATAATAACACAAATACTTCCTTCTCTGGACAAGCTCCCGCAGCACCAAACAACCAAGACTGGGAAGCTCTCTTCTCTGGTTTCGACTCACCAAGCGACCTGCCTGCAAAGAACAATGAAGATAGCAAGAGTCCCGTTCAAAGTCAAAGCTCAGGTAGGCCCAGTACCGCAGGAAGGGCACTGAGTGACGAAGGAAAGCATGACGATCCCATTGTTAAGAACCTTACTGGTATGGGCTACTCGAGGACGGACGCGGTGAATGCTTTAGAGAAATATGATTATAATCTTGAGCGGGTAAGCTAATATTTCGACACTGTCTTGCGTGGAACTGGGGGGCACTAATTCACTACCTAGGCTGCAAACCACCTCGCTAACCAGTCCTAAACCTAGGTCTAGCATGCTAAAACCCGATTTTGAGGCAGAAGATGGATGGTTCTTTGTTTTGATTGGTGAGATACCTCATTTGTATAGGCGCTGAGCGTGTTGGGACCTTTGGAAGTTTGCCGAGACGAACTTAAGCTAAGATGTGAGGCTCAATATGGAGGAGCCAACAAGGCCTGGCAAGTTTGACAAAAGGGCCGATGACTAATGTATAGTTCTGTATGTAATTCTTTGTCGTGAATACCTATATGCTACCTCTACGGGTCAGATACAGTTTTTTATTATTAACGATCTACCTCCACCCTCCTATTTTACTCAATAGCATATCGAATAGCATTTATCAGGCACGCCCCATAATTATTAGCTACCTATACAGGTTCCTGGTCCATCATTTTAATCCGTCCAATGTTTCCCCTTCAGCGAACAGCAGCGTTAGAATAAGCTGGGAGAGGCGCAGGTTCACAGCGCAGTTGAGCCGGTGGCATCACTGACTGTTCGTTTCCGCCTTTCATCCCCCCTTCTTCATCGTCAATTTTCCTATAGAAGCTGCCGCCTACCTTCTTTGTATCGCGATTCGTCTTACTTCGTATCTTCCGGAAAGCCCATACGAATACCTGGATTCCCGTCGCATACCTAAAGGCCTTCCACGCCAACCGGCCGAACAGGCGCAGGCCAAAACGCGGGCGCTCCCCTAAACGTACGGCAAGGTAATCTGTCGCCCGAGGTTAGTTGCATTAATTAGTCCACATTGGCTGAAGGCTGCGTAGGGGTAATTCAAGACAGAGTGGATGGCTGGGTGGGATTGACTAAGTACCTGTCCGGTAGAAGTGCACGACCAGTGCGATGTAGGCAAGCAACCACACGATGCTGAAGACAATGATGAGCCAAACCCACCACGCGAGCGAACTCCCGCTTCCGCTGCTGCTGCCGCTGCCGCTGCCGCTACCGCCACTGCCCTTGTATTTAAATCCGCTGCCACCCTTTGGGACGCGAGTGTCGAGGATACTATCCATAGGTATATCTAAGGATCTAAGGTAGGTGGGTAGGTAGGCTTTTTATATGTGCTTTGGGTTGCGACTACGCGTGTCGATTAGGGATAGTATAGTATAGTATAGTATAGTATAGAGCACCTAACAAGTGTAGCTCGTTTTAATTGATAGGTTGTATTTGCTGTAGGGTTGAGAATGAGATAGTAGACGAGGCTTATAATGAAGTCATCGCAAGAGAAGGGGGTGGATGGCCGGCTACCTGGGAATTAATATGTATCGATTCCCATCGTGGCGGGAGTGAGCCTTGCAGTTCACCCTACCGGAGATCATGACGGGCAGCCACCAGTTGTCTAGGACTTGGAGGTTTCACTCGCCCCTTGCTTTGCTGCATGCTGCATGCTGCATAGCCAATCCAGGTGATATTATTACATATGACGGGCTGCTGCGCCTCTTGGAGCCTATTGGTGTAAGTACCTACATATATACTACATACATACCTCCTAACTCTCCTAACAAACGCCCGCCATTTCTTGGCGGTGGGTTCAGCCACTTCGCGGTAATAGGAAGGAGGCTGCTACGGTGGACGGGGGATCTAATGTCATACTCTTGTCGAATTGGAAAATGGGACAGGTCGTCCCCTGGGGTTTTTTGTAAGTAGGCACTTAAGGTAGGTAGGCGGGACAACAAGGCGAGATAAGAGGTTCGCCCAGGTGTAAAAGCTTGGGGGCTATTGGGATGGTTATATACATCGAAGAGGCAATGCCAACTTCTTTTGATATATGCAAAGGATGATTAGCACTGCTAAGGAATAGTTTAGAATGGCTACTCCCTCCAATACCATTCAAATACCTAGCTAGATCTTATGACTGACGATAAGTCTTCAGCATTGCAACCATCTTATTACTCCCGTCATCTTCATCTTCATCGTCCTCGTCCTCATCAACGTTGCTACCTCTTGCAGCCTGCATCACCTCTTCCGTAATCTCAACATCATACCCCCCGTGTAAAATCAGCGCCATGATCGATGTCGCATCCCACCCCTTGCTGCTCGCCACCGTTTTCAGCACCGCTTCCGTGATAGGGACGGGTCGTCCGCACTCTAGAAGAGCCCGCATGCTCCCGCCTGAAGATCGAGCAGCAGCGGTAACAACGTCTTCCGTGATTTGACAGTCCTCGCCCCGCTCGAGCAAGAACTCGAACATCTCCTGCGTGTACGAATCGTTGCGGGCTGCGATTTCGAGAACGTCCCCGACGTCGAGATCGTCTTGATACTCCAGCAGGATTTTGGCTATGTGTCTACGTCGCCAATCCGTTGCTGCTGCCAGCGTTAACATGTCCTCTGTGATGCTAACGCGAGCTCGATCTAGTAATCTCTTGAACTTGGAAGCAAACGCGCTCGAGCCTATGTGGCGGCCAAACAGGTTCGGGTTCCCGATTGCGGCCATGAGGACAGCCTCTGTTACCGGACATCTTTTGTCGTAATTCAGCAGCATTGGGAAAATCTCTGTAACGTGGCGATTCATGGCTACCAGCTTGAGGACTTCGGGGGTGATAGTGACCCTTCTTCTTGACCTTAATAAGGCTAACAATGTCGAAAAGTCGTGGATGGCTTCTTTCACCACTGCCTCCGAAATCTTCGAGCTGGCGTCGCTGTGGTCCAGCCATACATTCAAGAGTTTTGAGTTACCGTTAGCAATGGCTGCTTTGAGCATAGACTCAGATACTTCCATGTTCGGGTTGTGTTCTGAAAGCAGTTCGAAAACTCTAACGCCCTTTTTCCTATTACTAGCCACAGCTTCCATAACACGATCTCCAACCAGTATATTACCGCCGTACCTGTACAGTAACGTCTCGATAAGTTCATCTCCAAACTCCGAGTTTCCGGCTGCCGCTTCCAGAACCGTGTCTTCGATATGCGAATCTGGAATTACGGTTAGGAGTAATGGTACAAGCTCATTTCCAAGAGACTTATTAGCTGCTGCGGCCGCCACAACTCGTGGTGTGATCCGAACCCGGTCTATATGCTGTATAAGGAAGTCGAGTATCTTAGTTCCGCGGCCATTATTAGCTGCTGCGGCCACTAGATTGTCTTCGCTAATTGTGATTCTGGGGTCGTGACCGAACAGCGCTTCTACAAGTTTATCGCCGTGAAACTCGTCGCTGACGGCACCCGAGATAATACTTTCAGGGATGGGGATATCCGGCCGGCGCTTGAGAATATTGATCAGGTCGTCTAATAGCCAGCCGCTTTTTGCTGCGCTGACCAGTACCGCCTCCGTAATATTCACGCTGTCTCCTAAAGCCCGAAAGAGGTACTCAAAGATCATCGGGCCCTTGTTCTTGTTTGACGCAACGGCACAGAGGATCTCTTCGGAGAGGACAATGTTCGCTTTAGTGTGCTCTACCAAAGTCTTCATTATCTGGTGTCCATCGACAGCGTTCCGGGCCGCGCCGAGGAGTACACTCTGCGTTATGGGAATATCCTCTCTGTAACGCAAGACTGTCGTCACGGACTCTTCGCGGCCGCTTGAAGCGAGGGTGACGATATCCTCGATGCCGGGTGGATTGTCTACTCTGGCGAGCAAATACTTCAACATCTCGCTGGAACATCCCATTGCTGATCTATACGTCTCTAGATCTGCTGGGAGTCTACCGTAGTGGTTCTGTAAGGCTTTGAGGACTTCAACTCCGAACTGCTTGTTTTTCGTGGCGCACGTCGTCATGTCCGGTGTAATATCCATATTGTCGTAATTCCGTAGGATAAGTGTGATCACACGCCCGCTACTATAAGTTATGGCCGCTCTGACCAGCCCGGGAGTCACTTCTACTGGCTCTCTCCCGCTCAGCAGCTCCATTACCACTTCATAAGAGTCATATACGCATGCGGCTTTAAGACCTTTTCTTCTCAGGGCTTGTCGTGCGGTAAAGTCAGTAGCCTCCCGCGTTAGGGCAAGTTCGAGAATATCGTTGAGATTGAAAACGCAGACGGCAATGAAGGCGTGGGCTGAATGGTTGAAAGAAGCAGCAAGTCTGTCCTGCGCTTCATACAGGGAAAGATAGTACTTCCCTATACTACTCCTGTCAAGCGCCTTCAAAGGCTGTTCGCAGAAGCTGCGAAGTAAGTCGTGAAGTCCCTGCCGTCTCCTGTTATCGGGCCCAGCACGAGAGCAGTGGGAGAGCGCCGTCAATTGGATATAAGATCCAAGTGACCCGTAAAGCATTTCTCGGCGGTATATATACCATAGCGAAATCTCCGCGACGAAGCCATGGCATGTTTCGTTGGTAAATTCGGCATTGCAATACTCAGAATTCATAAGATACTCCTTGACGGAGTTGTGAGAAAACCTTACAAATCCACCATAGCCTGTAAATAGGATCAAGTTGCTACATAGCCGCATAATCTGGTTCAAGTCGATGATTTCTTGCCGTTCGTAGGATCCTGCCGTCAGCATGCACTGGTGGGAAAGGGTTATCGCCTCGAACAGCTCCCCTGATGTTAGAGGGAGTAGAGAACATAAAACCCATTTAAGAGCATATGTTATAATGTTGCGGGCATTTTGACGGCGTTTTTTTAGTATGCGATCGTATGCTTCGTTTAATTTCGCCATTTGATCTTTGGAGTGTCCGGTTATGGACTGCCCCTTTTCCAGGTTTCGTAGCTCGTTCTCTACGTCTTCTTCCAATTCAAATGGAAAACTCTCGTCGAAGAATATTTCAACCTGTAACTCGACCCAACGAAACCTAGTTGGAAAATTAGAAGAATGCCTTGATAAACAGGTACATATTGAAAAGGAGTACTAACACTCCCTGTGCATACTGAGTTAATGCGCGTTTAAACCTATCCTTGAACCCCATACGAACCCAACCAGGGGGGGTATTACGCCGCGAGTCGATTTCTTTATTGATATAATGCTCTAAATCCATACGGGTTGTATCTTCTCCGATCGTCAGGCATTGAATATTCGTAAACACGTCGTCGAGCCCCATATGAAGACGGCTCGATAGGAATAGCTTTATTTTGTTCGAGGATCCTTCTTGTACGCTTTTCAAGGTATCAAGTACACGGCGGGGCGCAGGGCATTCATCTAGTGCGTCAATAATAATGACAATTTCCGGATGGGCGCAACAAAGCTCCAATATTAACTCGGAATTGTCCTTGTCGAGAACTAGCTGCTGAGCTCGGCCTCTAGAGCTATATCTATCTGTAACCAATCGCTGAACTGAGACGCCATCGGCGGAAAATGCAAGTTGAAGAATAAGTGAGCGAAGCATAAAGTTGAAGTCGTGGTCTATGGAACAGTAGACATAAACAACTTTTCGTGGTTTTCGGAGGCTATTCTCTCTGTAGAACCACTCGATAACCTCGGAGCTATACCAAAGTTTGTTAGCACCTTGTCGTTTCGGTAACATGGAAGGCGGTTTGAAAGAGAGGAGCATCTCACCTCACGGATGTTTTACCTGTGCCCACTGCATGTTGGATATTAATAAATAGGTATACTAGGTAAGTATCTGATCGTCTAATAACTCACCTCCACCGCGCAGCCAGAATGTCGATTGGGTACATTCTTGGACGTCGCTCCAGGCCGCAAATAGGGGCGATTCGATGAGCCACTTGCCTATATTATCATAGGCGCGGAGTTTATCTCTCGCTCGTTCGTGATCTACTCGGTGTTTAAAAATACGCGTAGGGTCATCGGATCCCATTATCCATCTAGCAATCGGCTCTATAAGGGACAACCTGTTTAAGTCATGATTATTTACAAAGAGGTAGATAGTGTAAGTCGGCTTACCAGACTGCTGCTGTAGGATTGATTTAACATTTTGTATAGCTGAGCAAATCTTCACATAAAGATCATCCTTTCTCGTCTTGCATTTATTTAGGCCGGAGTGATCGGTATTTATTGGTATATGCTTCCCTATATCAAGAGTAGCTGATTGAGGCCCTACGATCTAAAGATAAAGTTAATCTTCATTACTTAGAGGATACTGTAAATACGTACTACACCAAGTGATACGCCGTAGCGAAACGTTGGCAGCGTTTCATAGAACGAATACACCAGCAGTGGTTTCTGGTTGATGATAGATGTTACAGCAGCAGAGAAATCCCTCTTTAAATCTAAGAGTGCCGAGCTACCATAGCTCAAGAGTTTTAGCAATGTGGCGTCGGATCCAGAGAGAATGGTTAGTCGAGCAAGCATCTCGCCAATCCAAGAAACAGCAGAGCCTTGATGAGGAGTCCCTAGAAAGATGATCCCTACAGTATCACGATTAATATCTCTGAAGCAGGAGTCCGAATGCGCCGAATGGATAGCCTTTGGGAATGTAAGCGCAACGCAGACAAGCCAGAAAGTACTTAGACTTAGACACATACATATTTAACCAGGATCCCGCCAAAGCTGTGGCCAATGAAGAGAATAGGGGGTGTTTTCTGGGAGTAATTGGTCAGATATTATTTAATCTGGGAAATGCGTAGGTTTGAACCTTTGTCTTCTCTCTGAACTCCGAGAGCGTCTCTAAGAATGTAAGAGCCTTCTGCGACGCTGTCGACAGCGATGCGTCCACGAACCAATCGGCATTGTAACTATAAGAGAGGATCCTGGCATTCTTGAAATCTTTCTTGAGGAAGTCATCGTGCTCAAGCCAATTAATTCCCGTTTCGTCTCCTTCTAGCGCCCCGGCAGAGCCAGAGGGGGGCCGGTTGGCCTTCCAGCTGTAATAGGGATGCGCGCCTAGGCCATGTACAGCTACTATACTTAACTCAACTATTAGATCTATATAGGTAGATACTTGATAACCGGCTGGTAACTCCACTCAAGCACTTACTCTAAATGCACTTCTTCGTAATCGGCAAAGACAGTGATTCTATCAAGGCTCTCTCGCGGTTCGCGACGTGACGTGACGTATCGGTAGAGATATCTATGGGCTCCTACGGCGCACAAGATTGTGGACAGAATGAAGAGAATTAACCGTAATATAAAAGAGTGCTGAGGGTTAAAAGGCTCCGGCGATATCATATCGACGGGACTGGCGGGGATATCAGCATGGAGTTAGTTGCGTGGTATCTATGAAGGTATCATTGAGTTCTAATTAGCGAATTCGTGCATATTATTCCCTTCAATTGAAGATTCCACCGCTTTTCGGCCCCCAAATACATCATGGGCGCCTCGTCCTCTAGAAGACGCCGGGATAAGCCAATCATGAAGAGGAGCATCACAACCTACGAATCCAATAAATAGATAGACATTCACGTATTCATAATCCATGTATTATTTTAATACAAGCTGGCTTCCATAAGTTAGACTATTGGTTCCCCTGGCACAAGCGGAAGAGGTATCGTTCTAGGAACTACTATAGGATCCCAGCCCTGTTCATCTACTGATATGCTGTCATTTTTCTCTTTTGCATAGCGGTGATACGTTGCGACACCAGCCTCATTCCCCGTAGCGCTGATGTAAGAAAGCCATACCTCTCCGTCCATAGTGTCTAGGCCCTTAGTACCCTCTACAATTGTGCGATTCCAATGATAACTGGAGGTAACATTTTGCCTTGTTTCTAAAACTTCAGAACCAATAGACGTCCCCGTTAAGAAAGGCAGTATAGAAACACCATCTAATAGTTTACTTCGGTCGGCCATGCAGAAGACGGATCCGGGATTCGAAGTTGCCTCAGAAGAGGCTACATCGTATGCGCTGAAAAGATTAAAGGGGTACGTGTAGTGCGAGACAACATTAGAAGTCGAGTCCGCATAACTCCCTGATGCAACCATAGCAAGCGACTGGTTAAATGCTAAGTATGTCATGTTCTGGATATTGGAAAATGAAAGGCTCTGTGTCCAGGCTACCTCACGGGTGGTATTCCCATATTCGATGATTGAAGATACTGTTATATTCCGGCTTGCTATTAAGGAGAAGTAAAGTGAGGTGTTGGTCGCAGTACCGTTCTCGAAAATAACAGTGCTAACAACGGGATGGAAGTCAAAGGACGGCGTTGTTATGTTGCTCCTGAAGCTCTGCATGACTGTCCGCTCTACCGTGTCGTCAAGCCAGACAAAGACGGATCCTGAAATCCACCAGTTCTCGCCTACGGTCCCAATGCCGTCTTCCGCAGAACTATCGAAACCCACAACGCGTAGTTGGAAAGTGTGCGGTTGGCCGTCGGTTATTAACCCAAGCCAAGGGGAGATGTCGATTTCAAATGACGGTAGCTCGAATGCATCGATGCCAACGATAGGCCTCCATGCCCCCGGGTCTACCCCTCCAGTAAAAAGGATTGGGAATGGCCAGGACACTCCAGCAAGTTGACCGTCTATAAGCACCTGGACTTCGCGGAATGGACTATAGCCATACAGCCACCCTTCGTTACCTGGGAACGTGTTCACGTACTCTGACGGTACATTGGTAAACCAGAACTCCTCTGCACCATTTCCAGACGCCGTAACCGAAACGACGGCATTCTTGGCGTTTCTTGGAATAGTCAAATTAACTGAGCCAGTGTCGCCTGGGAGCGAGAATAGCGAAGTGGTGTTATCCGACGATGATTGTGTCGAAATAGGATAGACGTGCTGCGCTGGGCGGAACCCTGCAGCGTACTTATCGTCGTAGTATAGCGCTTCCAAAGTGACGTTAAAAAAGCCCGTGTACCTATCTCCGTCGACTAGATTGCCAAGATCGAGGATTATCTTCTGGCTCCGGGTGAGAAGCGGATGCCATATGGTCATGTCCTTTTGGAACGACCAGTGGATGCCCGACTGGATCGGCATGGCAGTAGAAGTCCTCCAAATTTCGATATCGCCTAGCCATAGCGTGGCAAGCCTATCATATTGGCGTCCGCTCGAAACAACGCTCAAATTGAAAATGGCGGTTGTGAAGTTACAATCGCTCGGCGGTGAGTAGGCCCCTACATAAGGAGCTTCGTAACTGTTGCCGAAGTCGTGCTCAAATAAGAATTGACGGCATGCTGGTTTATCGAAGGTTGACCTGGGAGGTGGTGCGGCCTGGGAGACCTCAAGCACGCCTTGGCAGAAGCTACCCCATGCGAACAGGATAGTGGTATAAGTGAACTTCATACCTAGGTTAGGTAGTTATTCAATCTATAAGACGGTGCTTTATATACTACCTGGACCCAAAGACGCAGAACAGGATTTAAGCCGAACTGGGAACATTTCGCTTATATATCAGTATCAGAGACTGAGTATAATGATAAAATGCGTGATGAATAGCTCCAAAAGAGGAATGTAACATTGGGGGGGTGCGGAGCAGCACCGGGTATCTGTTAAATATATACAGTTGCATAAGTCCATAGACATAATGATGAGAGACGCGAGCACCATGCCGCATCTTTAGAAAAATTAATGTGCCCTTTCATTCAATCCTCATCGATTTTAAACTATCGTTGCTTTTAAACGGGAAGCTCGCTCCGTGGAATTGAATCAGCTTCATACGGTTTGCGTGGAACCTCGTTATTTGCAACCTCGCGGGGCGGCATTGGCGTATCTGGAGCTTCGTATCTCGGCGGCGCATACGGGCTCGCGAGTTCGCTGGGTTGTCCGTAGGTTGACGGACTTGATATAGCTTGCGGGGGTATCCCAGGTATCGGGTTTCCGTTGTATTTCGGGTCGGCGTTGAGCTGTGCCATTCTTTCTTGCCGTCTCCTGCTGTTTCGGTTGTACATCCAGAGGAGCAGGATTAAGCCGACTATAACGGCCAAAGCTATGAAGACGATGCCGACTATCCATCCCGTCGTGATTGCGGTGGCTGTTCTGTCAAATCTATCCGAACTACTCTGGTAGTCACTTTCGACGCCTGAGGTGCTTTTGAATGAACTTGAGTCTACTGAAGGAGTGCTTGGTGACATGATGTATACAGCCTGGATGTATTATAAGTTGAGATTGGGTGACAGTTTTCCGAATTCTTGGATTTGTACACAACTTCGAGTAGTTAACCTAGAAGAAACGTAAAATCAAAGTCAAGTAAGAAACAGGCAGATAGATAGAATAGTTAGGTTAGTTAACTCTTAATGATTTCATACCCTTGCTACCAGCTAGCTGCCTTGTTATGGACTATTACATATGGACTTAGTTGTGGAGTTTTGACGATCGCTCATCGCAATTGGAATGCTGCGCCTCCTTAGCGGGATGTTGGATAGGGATGATCTTACATACAAACAGTTCGCACGGATGCGCCGTCGCCATTGATAGGGATAGAAGGGGTCTGAATGGATCAAGATCCTTGATGGTTCCAGTTCCTGAGCCCTGTTTAAGACCATGCGCTCTCTCAGCCGCTCGACGAAGTAAATACCTTGTATATACACTACGTACCTAAGGTACATATATAATGCCAACAGACGTCCACCAACATCCGTGCCACTTACACGCAGCCAGAGAACCTATGTAACAGCCCCAACAGCCCCCTAAGTAAGAATCCATACTATGACATAGCAAAACGCCTTGCTCAGCCGCACCATAACTGTTAGTGTACAGTAGGTAGGTATATCGCCCTACCTAGGTCCTAGGGGGGAACTAGTAAGCTTGATATGATCTATGATTTCATTCTAGAATATACATGAACATATGTCGTATCTCATTAATAACCCCGCTTGCCGTTTGCCACGGAAGGGAGTTCATGTTGAAGCGTGTAACCTAGATGTCTCCTATGATATGAGTACCTACCACGCAGATATATACCTACCTAGCAAAATAGTATTATATATTTCAATTCCTCAAAGGATAGTGATGTAGATCGGTATGACAATATAAGTATATGTCCATCTATGTCCCATTCTGATCGAACAGCAATTGCGCATCGTCTTTCTCTCCTTCGAGATCCCACTTCATCGTATTATGTACCTGTAACCTGCACGATACTATGTTCAAGTGTCCCATGACAGGTATTCAATATCAAGCATGCATGTGCCCTACCCAGACCTATTCGCACATGCAGGCTGCCTGCACTGCCATACACCCCCTCCAGATGTCATAGAACTTATCTCCAATACCTAGGTACGTGATATCGAAATCTAGCAGCCGCGTTTCTTGGACATATCATGAATCGGGTGTGTATGGTATATTAAATGGCTTTAAGACTAGTGCTTCTTAAAGATCCATTAACTACCTACATTATATCTCCTAATTTAGTGCTATTCAACCCGGTTTTTGCAGCCCACCCCTAAAACTATGAGCGGCTATAGCGATGATGCTAGCAGGACTAGCTCGTCCACAGATGGCGTATTCCATGATAGTTTCGGCAACCGAGCCGATCGGATTACTCTACGAGTCGGCGAACGTCGATTCACCACGCTCCGCGAAACCCTTATCCAAAGCGAGTATTTCGCAGCGCGCCTCTCCGGGAGGTGGAACGATGCGGACGAAGACGGCGCCTACTTCGTCGATGCCGATCCGGGCCTCTTCGAGCACATCCTTGGTTATCTCCGCAGTGGGAATTTCCCAGTCTTCTTCGATAGCAACACGCTCACCTTCGACCACGCCAAGTACTTATCCCTGCTTGGCGAGGCCCGATACTTTGGCATCCGCAAACTGATCGAATGGATCGATAAGAAGAAATATCGAGACGTTGTTGAGATTACAAGAGCAGTGATCGTTGACGATGATGTTAATAGTGCGTCGATGCACTCTCATATGAGCAGAGTGTCAGGGGACAGCAAGGTCGACCTCTCAACTTCATGGGGCTTTAAAAAGATATATCTTTGTCCAATGGGCTTCTCCTCCCATAATGGAAATTCTTCGCGATGTCCATGCGAATTGCTTAAGAGACGAGAAGAAGGCGATAAATTCAGAGATGAATTGGTCCTAAGAGCTGTTGTCACTATCACCACCGCAACATTCAAGCCGGACCGCTGTCTTGGTCATGGGCTGGCTTCGGGGAATTGATTAAGGTCAGGACGGGGTTGTATCTTATAGGGGTATTGCTGTGCTGTAAACAAAGGTCCATTCTCTTTCCCTTATGGCGATGTAAAATATGTACTGTATGGCACTGTACATACAAATACATAGTCAACGCAAAAGCAGCCTGACCGACTGGCCCGTGCATGACGCCCTTGTATGGATCTCATGCTTGATACTTCATCTAGCCTTATTAAACTTCCACGACGTTAAATAGACCCCTTACCTTAGATACCTTTACCTACTCGAGATACCACCATTCGCTCTCTTGTTTTCGCTGATTGACCTACTACCAAAATTTCCTTGCATTCGCCTACCAATTCATGATGGCTAGGTCAGAAGAGGCAGAGGCTTTCTTTCACGTTGTATACACCGCCGTGCAGCAGATTCCCTACGGAAAAGTCACAACGTACGGACACATTGCAAATCTAATTGGAACTCGTACGATATAGCAATACAAAGTATATTGGTACCTAGTTTAATAACTGAGTTTGTAGCCGAACGACCACGCCAAGTCGGCATCTGCCTCAAGCATCTTCCACAGGATGCAAACTCGCATTTTAATCATGACAACGTCCCATGGCAGAGGGTCATCAATGCCAAGGGCATGATCTCACCCCGGTATGCTATCTCGTTTTCAAAGACGGTATAGATGTTAACAGCCATACAAGGTCACAACCCTCAGGGGCACGAAATCAGGCGGCTGCTCTACGAACTGAGGGCGTTACTGTTACTACTAGCGCGCTGGGCGAACTTATGGTGGACTTCTCCGAAAGTGGATGGTTCCCAAACGAATTACCTTCGGAAGCGGATGAGGGCGATGAATGATTTAGCTACTCATCTCATTCCCTAATAGTGAAGTTAGGAACACGGCAAAATTCGTATCCAGAGTACTAGTGGCTGGTTGGTACTTTATAGTAGTGAAGGTAATACGACACTACGTTTTCTCGACCTCTAGGAAGCGCATCTAGATGAGGTACCAAATTAGCAGAAATTCGCACCCGAATTTAAAAGATAGGAGTTAAGTTGGCAGATATCAGATAGCGGTTGGACATAAGTGATTCCACATTTAATTCAGAACAGGTCTGTGAATTATGTGCTTTCATCATATAAGGAGAATGTAAAGGTATTGGATATAAACGTACCATGATCATAGAAACCTAGATAGCTTCCAAAGAAGGTTTGCTAAACTAGTAGACTATGAGTCTCCAAGCTTACGTTTCTTTGAAGTAGGGCCGAAGAACGAGTCCATAGTCCTCTGACGTGAGTCAAATTTAGTGCTGCCGATGCCACCTCTCGTCTTTTTCAGACCCCCGAGGTGGTCAACGTTGTTGATAAGCTCAACAGTTAGACATATCGTCTGCCTCTGCAAATTCGAATCATCTTCCGGAGTCGCTGAGCTGACAGACACAGCATCACTTGGGCAACCTGGTTTCGACACGCTGTTGGACAGTTCAAGCCTAGCCTGAAGCACACCAGTGTTGCTCCACGCCGCGGACTCCGGCCAGCTGTCACGGTTTCCATTGCGCGTTGCAGAGCCGACTAGGCCAGGAAAGCGTTTAAGCAATCCTTTCAACAGAACACCGAGGATAATGCCATGTGCTACTATAGCGACTGTGATCTCGTCGGACACATGTGTATCAACGATTGGTGTTAAGTGAGAATCCAGAAATTGATCAATTCTGATTCTCATGGATTCAGAAGTTTCCGAGTCCGGTTGAATCAAGCCATTGGGATTTCTGTATTTTTTGCCTTCAGATGACCCATAGTCCTTCTCTCGTAGCTCGGGGAGCTGTATGACTTCCAGAGGAGCACAAGTCTCTGATGCACTACCGCTTGAAGAGTCTCGGGTATCAGCAAGGGCTTTGGATATAGCGCCGGCCGTCTCATAGGCTCTTCGAAGATTGGAGGTAAATATATACTTGATTGGTGTGGTATTTTCGCAACGCCTTGCGAGGTGAGCACCCAATCTCTGTATTTGCAAAACACCGTGATTTGTTAAGGGCGAATCGCGAGAGCCTGCACTTCGAAAAGGTCAACTTTGGACAGCTAGACGCTAGAACAGGCGCTGCTTACTAGAGGCCAGCTACATTGTCAACAGACTCGCCATGCCTGATCAGCAAGATGCGCATTGCGGCACATCATGTTCCACGGGGTTATCAGTGAAAAGATTGGTGGATTTGTTGTTGGGAAATTATTTGAAAAATTCGGCGAGCTTCGAGCTTTTTAAACAAAGAGCTAAGGTGGAGTAAAGAGTTGTTCCGGAATTACTCCGGGTTGTCCATGCTTGGTCAGATACTAGGTACTACCTAGGTACTTTAGGCTGGGTTAGGTACTACCTACCTAGGTTACACGTTACATAGTAGGTACCTGCAAGCCTTGTCGGTATTTCTTTACTTTCTCATCACCAAATCTTCAAGGATGTGTATTCTCGTGCCAAACCCAAGATATAAGCATGCACTAAACATTTCGAATTCAAGACACTTCTTAATGAATGTATTCTGCGAGCCATGTATGCTCGTTCTTATATAGAGAATGATCTGTACCTCCAGAGCAACAGCCATAATCCATCAAATACGTAGGTATGAACCCTCCTCGCGTCTACCATCTTACGGTATGATCTCAGTTCAGAATGCATTCTCCTTCTGGCGCTGCTCAAACACCTTCAAGGCTTCTTCTGCCGCTTTCACGCCAGATAGAGCCATGGCACTTCAAACTAATTAGTTTTATGTTTCTTCATTCTTTTCAAGGGATGTTATGTCACTTACCCAAAGGTGGGACCCATACGGTTGGCTCCGTCAACCTCGCTGAGCTCCATACCGCCTACAATCAAGCCGGGCACGATTTCTCGGGTGCCCTTGACGATGGCATCTTCAGCCGTGTTCATATCTAGGCCGCGCATGCCTCCAAGCTTCTCGATAGCTTGCATACTGACTAGTCGCTTAACGCTGAAAGCACCGAACGGCCCATCATGACCAGTAGTGCTGATAATGACAGGCGCATTGATGGTGCTAGGGTCCATGCAGGATTGGTCGTCATGGTGCATTGAGACCAGGGTCCAATTAGTGACAACACCAGCAATTCGGATATTGCCAGACTCATCACGACGGGTGATAAGATCCTCGACAGTGGTGGCGTTGAAAAGCTTGATGTTGGGGAAAGCCAAAACTTTCGACAGCAGGGTTGACGTGAAGAGGGCAGCGTGCTTAACCACGACGTAAGCTCCCTCGTCCTCGAATGGCACACCGAGGTCGGCCAAGAACTTATCAGCCGGCTTGCGCATAACCATAGCACTGAAAAGTTGGCCTCCAAGCCAAGCACCACCACCTACGCTATACGTCAGCCCGGTTGAACAATAAAGCACCACCGTGTAGAATCAACGTACCAGGAGAGACACTGGCCTCAATAATCGCAATCTTCAGGTCAGGGCGAGCCTTTGCTAGAGTATAAGCCGTGCTAAGACCGCATGAGCCGGCGCCGACGATGACGATGTCAGACTCGGCGTAAGTGTCCAGGTCCTTGAAGTATCGACGGTACATAGCACGAGCGACCTGTGACTCCCGGATGGGTTCGAAAGAGAACTCCTTCCACTTCCCGTCGAGGGCCTGGACAGCTCCATTGGTGTGGAGTTTGCCATTGCCAACGGGGATGCCTCCCTTGTGAGGAAGAGTGGTAGGCTCCACGACTTCGACAGCAGATGGCGCCATTTTAATTAATGTTTAGATAAGTTTTCTAATATGTGTTAGTACTCGCCCACGGGGGTTAAGGGGGAAACATCGAGAGCATGATCCTTTCGCTGGTATTATCCAGATCAAGTTTTCGGCCGTATAATCTCAGAACGAGCTCCGCGTCTTACCCCGTCCTCCATACATCTCCACACCCTTCACGCGGAAAAGATGATTTCCGGATGGGTGTGGTTGAATGTACAGATAGACGGGGCGCAGAGACCCGAACACCGGCTCATGGCTCATCCCAGATTCTTTACCTAATGATGAGGGGCTTTTTGATCAAGTGCAGTCATTTGAACTCTTGCTGGATAAACCATCTGAGGTCATGTCCTCTGGCGGGGTCGCCATCTTGACGCGTACCGAGTATCGGTCCTAGTCAAGTTAACAATTAGTACACGTCCTTGTCTAAGAACAATTAGGGATTTGGTCTCTACTACGAGGCGTACGGATGCTAGTGCAGATAATATCTGTATAGGTCGACTGAAGTCAGGTGAGTGTAGAAAGGAAAGAGGAAATCCCCTGCCAGAAGATTCTACTCAATATCTTTATACTCATCGTGAAGCGGGGTAGCTCTCGGGTAGTGTCGTCATACTAACCATATGCAACCAAGAGTCGGCTTTGGGTCTAGATATCTACATAGATATTAACCTCTCTCCATGCATCCCATCGCCGATTCTTGCCGGTCTACAGCTGCGAGCCATATTAATGACTGCTACTAGAGTGGGTCGTCGGGATTTATGTCACTTAACGATTGGCACACTTATCTTAATAGGGCTGATCGGCTATCACGCTGGTGTCGCATTTCTCTAGTTGTGATGAAAGGAGTGTAGATCATGTAGAAGTATAAGGACTTGGATATGTATCAACGCTATCTAGGTACCTATAGATCAAGTTACTGCCGAATCTTACTCCGCCAATTGGCCTAATCCCTACCGAAACGTATAATGTGAATTTCTTTCCTGAGAGGTAACTATCTATCTTAAGAGGCTAAGCTAGCAAAATGATTCATAACCCTCTCAACAAAAAGATTATTCCCGTAGGTGCCAATCAACCCCCTTCTTTTAGCAAACAACTGTGGACCTCCTCGCTTCCACTCAAGCTTTTCTCTTTTAGGAGGCAGATTTGGTAAAAGTTTTGAGCTATATTTCTACTCTCATTAGTAAGAGTCAAGGTGCCCCCCACGAAAATTTATGTCGGCTCACGAGAACTTAACCTAGTATGTTAGAGTATATATGGGACGATGGTTAAATGATACACGGATGGGACATACGCCTCTACGTATATAAACGGGATGCTAGAAGGATCTAATTTCCTAGATTTTTTTAAAATATCACCATCAGTACAAGTATAATACTTTTAATTTCAGCCTCTTAATTGGCTGTATAGGTAAAGATGCAAGTAGCCCAATGCTTTTCTTATTTTTTTCTATAAATGAACCTTGAGAGACTTATCAAATAATTAGCTAAGTATAAACCTGTAAACAAAAGGTACTAGAATTCGTGCATATGGATGTTTAAATATCTACCTCTTCAGTAACTTTTGGTTATTGTATTTTAGTGATTACTCGGCCAGTTAGGGGAGGTTGACCCAGGGGAAAGGATTACAAGGATAATGAGCTCATAGGAGAGCTCGGGCCATATTCAAGTCGCTAAGGTATGTAGAAGCTGCAGGGCTGCAGGGATCAGCCAGGCAGTTTCCCCCTCTAGTGGGGGGTGATTTCTTGCCGCCATCACGCCGAAGTTTCCTTCCATCCTGATTGATTCCTTTTTCTTTCTAAGCCTCATCTCAAATCCCCAACTTGCCGACAGAACAGTAATCGCACATACAACGGCGCGGCATTCCTTCTCCAGCCCTACCTGAAATGCAGTAACCCTATATTTAGGGCGATAAAGGCTCTGGTTAATAATATTAGAGACAGCGACTTTACCACCATCGGCAAATTCGACAATTACCAATCTGCCAAGGACTATATCACTTCCATAAATTCAACAAGATGCGCGCCAATTTCCTAAAGCTTGCCCATAGTAGACGCGGTTACCTTGGCACTGCAGCACGCCGCGCCTCTATTTCCAATGTCAATCGACGAATCACGACGCTGCCCTTGCCTCATCCCGTATCCCGCCAATCCGTCCCAATACGCCTCTTCTCCGCGTCCTCTTCTGTCGCGCACCAGACAGCACCCAAAGTCGATACTACGCCTCTCACCCAGGCCCAATATCACGATTTGGCCGATGAATACCTCGATGCGGTGCTTACCAAGTTCGAGGAGCTCCAGGACGAGTACGGCGAGGTTGACGTTGAGTATAGTGTAAGTTATTGTCTTAGGTAGCTATCTACATCTTGGCTTATACTAATTAAGTACATCTAGTCTGGCGTTATGACCGTTAAGATCCCCAACGTTGGTGTCTACATAATCAACAAGCAGCCCCCTAATAAGCAAATCTGGCTGTCATCGCCTATCTCCGGTCCAAAGCGATACGATTACGTGCGATCCAGCGAGGCACAGGGTGAGACACCGGGTAACAGCAGGGGCGAGTGGGTATACGCTCGAGATGGCACGACCCTGAGCGACCTTCTATTAAAAGAGACAGGTGTTGTGGTCGAACTGGCATCCGAGTAATAAACGGTCTAATATTAATATATCAACAACTAGCTAAGCTCACATCTTTCACCTTCGGGGGGTAATTTGAAGACGATATTGGTATTTATTAGAGAGGTAACGGGCAATGATTTGGTAGGGGAGTTCGAGCTAGGATTGTACCATACCACGCTTTTGCATCACGCGGCGGAGTTCAGGCTTCATTGTGCTATACCACTCATCATGCACAGCATATGCATCGCATTATAGTTAACGAGAAAGAAAAAAGACCATTATTAATACTACCACACACAATCCACTTCTCATATCCCCCTTTCGCTATACGTTACTACTTTCGCCTTTGTAACCTGCCAAGCTGCAGCAAAGAGGAGGGCATAGGTTCCTCTTGGGATGCTTATTGGCAACATGGGACTTTGTGTCAAACCCAAACCCCTTCTCCCACTTCTTGCTAAAAATCCAACCCGTCCGGCCCTCGCCGCAGTTAACCCGTAGTCTATTGTAGAACTCCCACATCTCGGAAGCCGGAGCGCTATCCGCGTGTTGGTATTTGCAGTTGCACAAAAATATGCTGGCTGAATCTTGCATCTCTATGTGCAGGCTTTTGCCATGGACTCGACCGCCTTCGGTGCTCCAGTCGATCGTCTGCCGGACTGCAGCCTCCATGTCAATCACCCTCAGTCTCGAGCGTGTGCAGCCCCAGTGGGATACGGGTATAATGTAGTCGGGAGCTTCCTCGGGAGCGAGAGTAGGGTCGGATCCGGATATCTCTGAATAATAGCTGGCATTTTCACCGACGGATAGTGCAGACATGTACCCGGTATGGTTATATGCTTTTGCCACGTCCTCCTCAGGCATCCGTATGCTAAGGGCGTGGGATATGCCGAGGGTTGTGATTATAGGTAAGAAGATAGTTGAGCCCTTCATGATGACTTATTCGATGCTTAGATATCGTTTAGGAGGTATGCGTGCGTGCTATTCAGGCTTGATTATTGATGTGTTTTCAGTGGTTTGCCTGGTAGCTTACCTTGTAAAGGGGTAAGAAGGTCGAGACATTTCTGGGGTTACTTGATTAGGTATACATATACTCGAATTCCTACTGAGATAAATGTCAAAGCTACCTCATATTAAGTTGAGACGCTCTCGGTCATATGGCACTACGCTGAAACCTCGTATACGACTGGTAACTAAGTTAGACGAACTTTAAAGGTTGTAAATACGTAGGTGGTTGTCGTATATTGAGAGGCTACTTTATTCATACGCTCGGCCGATTATTCAATATAAAGTCCTTCTTTTGAGGAAGGCTAGTAACTCCGTGAATGAAGCGACGGGATGATATAGGAACTGTCATATCACATGACATATAGAAGTATAAATACATCTTGTAGCGCTAGCATCTCATCCTAGAAAGTATCTAATACAACAACCTTTATACAATGATGATCATTATGTGACAGGAACCTTGAGTCCATATTTGAAAGTTAATTGTACGCTACTAAGTTATGTTTATTTCGCAATTCTTATTTTAAAACACTAGACACTCCATGAAGGATAGATTATATATTTCACGCCAAATATCGTAACCTCGTTATCCTAGAGCTGCCATGTATATTCAATGTGCACTAATACCAAATATTTAACTGATGTAGTAAAACATCGAAGATACCATAATTATTGATGCTAATGATAAATATAGAAACATCGAACATATAGATCGCGTAATCATCTTCTACGGACAGCCGTCTAACACGGCTTACTTACACGCATATAAACGCGACTATAACGTCGGATAGTCGCAAAGGCGCGGCAGCCCGAGACCCAGTGCGACCCGCACTCGATATGCAGCAAACGGATTGGCCACACGACCCTCGCGTCTTTCTTCGCCTTATCGGTGCCTTATATTATCCAACCTAACCATATATTCTCATCTGGGCTGAACAGTCTCGGCCTAACTCGGCGTGCAAGAAATGGCGAGATTGCCTAGCTAATGTAAATAGAAAGATGAAGGCAACTATGTATAAGTACCTACCTACGGTTACCCTCTACTATACACTAGAATTATCACAGGGGAACTTACTTAGTAATTACTATAACGTTGGGGTTAATAATATAGGAGGCTTAATAGATCTATAATTCAGCATCATAGTTCACACCTTTTACCATGGAACAAAAACGCCCCATCATTTACTTCGGGACATCAACATTCGGCTCGTCTCATGTGCCCGCGTTACAGGACGAGGCAAATGTCTCCAAGTTCCTCGACACCTTACAAGACGGTGGCATAACACAAATTGATACAGCTGCTAGATATCCACCGGATAATAATGGCGCCTCGGAACGGATGCTTGGGCAAGTGAAAGCTTACTCCAAAGGGTTTACGATCAACACCAAGGTGCTGTTTGCCGGACAGAGCAGTGCTGGAAGTCTTAGCAAAGAAGCGGTACGAAAGAGCGTCGAAAATAGCTTGAAGAGCTTAGGCGCTGCGAAGATCGGAATCCTTTACGCTCATACCGCAGACCCGGCCACTCCCCTAGCGGAACAGGCAGCAGCGCTAAATGAGCAGTACCAGAAAGGGTTCTGTGAGAAGGTGGGCAAAGAAACTAAAAAATATTCTTTCTAATTCATTACCCGTTAACTGAATCATCTAGATTGGTATCTCCAACTTCCCACTCGATATGCTGAAATCTTTCGTAGAGATATGCGAAAAGGAGGGCTACGTCAAACCATCGGTGTATCAGGGCCAATACAACCTAATCTGTCGCGGGCCTGAGAAAGAGCTGATACCATTCCTTCGAAAGCACAATATGACATTCAATGCTTACTCGCCTCTTGGCGGCGGTTTCCTCACCGGGAAGCTAACGCTAGGGACCGCCGAGGGGACGCGTCTGCAAAGCGCCTACGGAGCACACTTTGCCCGCTGGTACGACAGGCCCGAGTTTCACGACGCCGTTAGGAAACTCCTAGAGGCGATCGAGCCCCTTGGGATCAAGCCTTCGGAAGCTGCTCTGCGGTGGTTGGCTTACCATTCTGTCCTTGGGGAGGATGATGGGATCATCTTGGGCGCTACGAAGGTGGAACAGCTACAGCAGAATATAGAAGATGTCAATAGAGGCCCTCTGCCTCGTGATATCGTGGAAGTCATCGGCGCTATTGGGGACACTATTGATGCACTAGGTGGCGGTGATTTCGAAGTGAGACCTACAGACCTACCGCCGAGGTAAACTATCTACCGACGGTTTCACTACCAAAAAGACAACTCGTAACATCTAAGGCGAATAGGTCTACTAAATAAGAAAAATGGTCATATCACGTTAACTAATTAATTCCTAAACCTCCTTCACGTCACTAATCGCCGTTGGGTGCGGTGATAGAGCCCCCTTTTCGTAATCCTACCCTGACAATACATCGTTACCCATAGTTATCGTAGTCTTTCTGACATATATCTTCAATCTGTCCAGATCCGCCATGGACCGTGCCTCGACGGGCTCCACCGGAAAGTCCCAAGATTCGTAACCTTGCTACATTTGTTTCGTACGGGGAGATTCTGGGTCTCCATACGGTTTGCTAGAAGAGATGTATGTTAGAGCTAACCACGTCTCGGCTTAAAGGGCTTGGGTTCTTAATTACTCTGTATCACTGAAAGTCTTGCCATCTCCTACGGCTATGATAAAAGTAGGCCGTGCAATATCGGCGATGATCTGCTTGATGGGCGCAGCGGCGAAAGCTGTAAATACTATGGTTTCGTCGTCGACTTCAGCGAAGCCTCCGGCGCCGAATGGCCCTACCACTTCGAACCCAAATTCTCTCAACACTTGCTTCGTTTCTTCGGTGTAATCGGGATCTTGGGCTAGCAGGCGTACCTTGTCCCCCGTGCTGGAAAGGATCTCGGTGGCTATGGCTAACACAGCCAAATACTGCATCGCTCTGCTTCCCATAACCTTGGCCTCCATCTGCTGCCAGTTTGGGCCACGCTGCTCTCTCCACCATTCAGGCGTCCTTAGTCTTATATCGCCAAGCCCAAAGCAAACGATCTTGGTTACTCTGTGCCCATGCAAGAGCTTTTGAATCAACAACCGGAAAGAGTTGTATGTCGTGCTTATATGCCACTTAAACTCATTTTGCATGAGTAATCCCCTCGGGTCCTTTATTAGCCCCCTGCTATCTCGCGCTGACCGATTTTCCCAACCGACGAGATATGAGCAGCGGTACGTTTCGGGAGGCCCATCGGGCTTGGCCTTTACGAGCCTCCAATACTCCTGGAACTTAACAGTTGGAAACCTACGAGGACACGACTGCCTGTTAGCTCTAGGTCTTGTGCAAGAGTCCACCGTTGGATAGTGCGTGATGTCTTACCAAATTGGCCGCTGTACTTTAAACATAGGGTTTTTGATGTGGATTACACTACGGTCAACACACCGGATAGTAAACTTCTCGATGGTGCGAAATTGGGATAACTGTCGCTCGATATCCATGAGATCTATTTTCTGCCAGAGCTTAGCCCCTGAGAAGTACAAGTCTTCCATGTGCTGGCTACTTGTTTTCCATTCAGAGCAATCGTGCTCGAGTAGGGGTGGTATTGGCTGCTCGTCTTCATGCGCCAATATATTGGACAAACTATTACTCCTAGATGCCGCCATGGCATAAAATTACCTACCTAAGTATGTATTATACGAGAAACTGTAGTATTAAGCAACACTCTTTGGCTTTAACTCTTGGACGTTGAACGGCTATGCGTATCTCCTATATAGGGCGTTCTCTTTGTGTTAAGTATTGTCTCATCTTGCTATAGACATGATGCAACACAGATACTTAAGTTATCACATATCTCAGAGTCCACGTCAGCGCAGGTAGTTGATGTCTCATAATATCTGGCTGTTTATTCGCCGGCTCATGTCAAAAATTGATTAAAGCTACCTAACCAATCTACATCCGTGTCAGATGGGTTCCATACATTCGGTCACAGATATCGTAGATGAAAAGAGTAAAGGTATTAGCTACCTACCTAGGTATGTATATTAACACCCCACGTATTTTCCTTCCTCAAAGAGTGCAGTGAGACAAGATAATGGTTATAATGTGTTATATTGCCTAGAAGTCCGCCCGATGATCTGCCTTGCTGTTGTGTAAAGTACCAGGTATTCCTATCATTGACACTGCCCCCTTTTGTCGCGCATTTGGGCAAATTACCGCCCGAGATATATACGAATCTGATTACTACTGCTCATTAACAAAGTAACTAGTGTTTAGAATAAATTATGATATACTAGGCGATATGTTTCAGCATTGATTTCCCCTCCATTTTGAGATATCATAAAACCCACTAGTTAGTTTGCTTACAAGTGTTTGGCGTACCTATGTTAATTGAAGCGGTACTCATTTATCCCGTGAGTCCATGAGGCACGATAGCTTATAGATAATTGTGCGACGGAATATTCGCCATGTCTACTTAAGGGCTGTGTGGGTTATGTGAGAACATGCCGACGGAAGACATCTGACGGAGTGATCCGGGCTATGAGCATCCTTTAACCTAGTATCTTTCGGCTATATATTAGAGCTGCATTTGAGAGGTCTTTTGGATCCGACTGAGGGAGATAAATCGGCTTTTCATGGTCGGCGCGAGTCTCGGGATACTAGTACTACGTCTAGTTGGTAGTAAAAGTCATGCAAGGCCACTTGCTCCCCGAGTCAACGACACTGAATGTTGACTTTCCTAGCGCGCATATTGACAAGCCAGCTTATATTTCCCTACAGTCCGTACGCCGTTACTAGCACGAGCTTTGGACCTTGGTAGTTGTCAATACAGCACACTCACGTCGCTCCAACCAGATATAAGACTACTTGGAGACCTAGAGACTGCCCTATTGAACTAGAGAGGATAGGTGTTCCAAGAGCGGCTACTTACCTTACGAACTATCTATTTCACTAAAGACTATATATATCATGAAGAGTAGCATAGAATCGTCAAGGAAAATGTAATAGTAGTAAGATGGGCTTCTTGGAATTCCGGAATTCTAGTAGCCGCTATCAAAGTATTAAAGGGTGGGACGGATTCGTAGGTAGCTAAATATTGCGGAAATATTCTCTTATTGTAAGCTTTCCTACTTAATGGGTCGGGGGGTTGCCTTGGCCACACGTGTAGAGGTATTGATCTAACTTGGACTGCTAACGATAACACGAATCTAGAGTACTTAGGTTCACTATGACTGGTCCAGAGGAACTCCATCAAGTTATATTTAAATTGCTATAAAGTATAAGATCTTTGCATAATCGTTATAACCTTATCTGACTCGAATCCGGCGTTCTTGGGTGTGGATCCCTTACCTCTTCTTCTAAGGGTGAGATGAGAGGTAGACATGCTAGCTGGACGGGTAATGCCCGCTTTTACCCGCGCTCTTTGCGGTGGCTTTGCAGTGTGTGGGGGTGTAATATGTACCTAAGCTTCACAATAACGTACATGAGGTCCGGGGTTAGGTAATTTTGGGGCTCCGCTATATTGGTATATAACGATATAAGTTTAGTGGACGGCGACGAAGACAATCTTATACGAAGATGCACTTTGGAAATTCCATAGTTGTTAATTAGATACCTGGATACACGTGTAGACAATTCCTACACTGCCTAAGTATCATATAGGTTGTCTCTGTTCCTATTTCGGTGAGTCCATTACCGAACAGTAGCTTTATTGCTGATTCCTAGAAGCGTTGCTATAACGGACTTGCCATTCGGCTAGCTGACGTTCCATAGAAATTCCCGACTTTTTACTTGGCTCCCCAGTAACGAAAAACTTCTCCATTATGTCCGTCTCCCTAGTAGACACACTGACTCTATCTTGTCTATTCGAGGCCCGATCGGGAGACGGGCAAGATGAGCTTATATTGTTAGCGGAAGAGTTATTGAGGTTGGCTACGGATAAGGTATCACCTTGACTTATACGAGCAGCTGGAAGTACGACTAGACATAGCGATGGGGCGGTGTGTGCAAGGATAGTGGTGGGGCTATTTGTTATTGAATGTAAGATAATAGATACCGAGGGAGATGAGCCGAGTTCAATATAGGTGATGCGTCACAGATGTGTATGCTATGGTATATATATGGGTAGACTATGCTGTCCACGTATATGCATACCTAATGCACACGCGTGTGTAGAAACACAACTGGGAGCTCTGAAGTGGGAATAAGCTGATTCGAAGTAAGCAGACGTCAATGATGATGATGTCCAAATCAATGTCTAAATCTATCCTCTACACCGTCGTAAGCGTGAGTTTCGGTCCATTTTATATCCCTGAACATAATCACGGTCATGATCGAACGCGCGTTAAGTACGGGGGAATAGGGGAAGATAGGGTGGAGGTCGCGTCAATAAGAAAAGTAGAAAAAGCTTTAAGAGTCAGAAGCTTATCTGCTAAAGGATTTTATGATCGTGATACGACGGAGCTCTGATCAAATAAAAAATTAGTAACCTAGAGCTATGGCCAATTCTAGTGTGCGGGTATTCGGATACGGAGTGGCGAATTTGGATGAAACATGGCGGGAGAGAGGCGTCGGAAGTTGAAAAATTCGAGTTATAAGCCGATTGTACTAGTTAGTCCATAGCTGTCAACGAATAGAAGTGCGGGTATGGGTGAGACGAAATAAAAGATGGCGTTAGTAGTTGTGGTATTGAAAAGTGGCGAAACAGAACGTGTTGTTGACAAGCCGGCGTGGATTTGTGATACCTTCTACCCTTTGAAATAACCATATGTACCTATCTACCTAGGTTAGGTAGGTAGGTACCTACCTATACAGCAGCCCGAAATCTGGGAACAAAAGATAGGTATGTAGGTACATAGTTACTTGTTAATAAGTCGTACTTATCCATGTAAGTAATATAAACCCCAGACATACCATTTTGGCAAACTAGTATATCTACCTTGCCCATCCAAACAACACAGATTTCTAGGTAGGTAGGCTATGGACAACAATGGAGATATTGCGAGCACGCGACGAGTTATAGACAATGTGATGACATCTACAAAACGACGATGAAGAATAACTACCACTAAGGAACCCTTGTCTTTGTCGAACCAAGATGGGCAGGTTGCCAAGCAAGGCTGTGGAGAGGAATACAGTCAGACCTCGCCATAACGAACTAACTAAAACACGGGTCTAAATTCGTTATAGCAAGGTTTCGTTGTAGAGGGTGTTTCCCCACTTTGAGCAAGGGTATTGTACATATACATCTATTTGCTAGTAAACTCCACGTATTTCTATGTACAGAATACACACCAACTGTTGTTTGTTTGGCATCCAAAGCTTTGTCCGACTTTTTTAACGATTGAGTAAGGCTTCAATTCTAGCGTTATTAATGTTATCGTCGACCTCGTTGTCGACCTTGTTGTTGACTTTGTTGTTGACCTTATCGTCGACCTTATTGTTGACCTTGTCGTCGACCTCGTTGTTGATCTCGTTGTTGACCTCGTTGTTAACCTTGTTGTTTTAAACAATCTTTACGAATTACAGGCCGTAGTTTGCCCAATTCGGTTAGTCTATATGGCTTACAGGCTTTATCTTTACCCAATTTGGTTAGTTCGTACGGCTAGGCCCTTAAATTCCTTACCTTTATATAACGAATTAAGTGGTAACTAATCTTAAAATTTAACGAATTTCGTTATATGAAAAAATTCGTTATTTTACATACAAATCGTAAAAATTCGCTAAAAAAATTCGCTAAGACAAGGTTTCGCTATAGAGTAGGTTCGTTATGGCGAGGTCTGACTGTAGAAGCTTGTTTTTTTTTTTTCGACGTCGAGCAGTGCCAGTTGGCATCTACTAGGTATGGGCCTGTGGGATTCGAACATGTACAACGGAGCGCGAACCTAATAACGCAACGCCATAGGTTTTTGTCTCGTGTAAGCTCAAGTCGGCCTTGTCAGATTTGCGAACTTTGGGTGTCAATATATATTAATAGGGTGGGCCATGGTTTGCAAATGGGTCTGTAATACATATGGCCTTTAAGGACACTCTGTTGTTATACAGGGTGATTAGTTGAGGATGGGGGAAAGTTGCATCTTCTTTACTCTCGTGTTGCCTGATCCTGTACTAGGAGCGCGGCCCATGTAGTTCATATAGCAGGGGATTACATGTGAAGGAGGAAGAAATCATGAGGAAAGAAGTTCGGCTTTATTGCCTTTTCTACACTTCTGCCTTAGGTAACCGATAACCCCCCACCAGCGCTAGGCACCGTTGCGAAGCATAGCCTAGTGTTAGTAGCGGGTGTTCCCTTGATTCTCCAGTACCTTAGGTACCTAACAGCCACACATAATACCCAGTAATCATAGCCACAAGCTGCGACCATTTAGCGGCCCGCTGCGGTGAGTTGGTTTGCTCCCTCCCCTCTTACACCCAGACTTTTGAGTAAGACACTTACAAGCGAGACCAAAAAGACGTCACAAGATATCATAACAAGGAACTAATTAATCAACTAATTAATCTAGGTTAGGTACTTACCTAGTTATCAAAATACTAATGTAAATAATATTAGATGATACTATTCTTTGCGTCTTATACCAACCTAGTTATCATCATAAACAATAGCTCTTTCGAAATGGGGTCTTGTTTTTTAAAACCTGATGTCTTCATATTAGAGGTAAACCAAGCCTCGCTCTCCGTCACGATAGGTTGAGATGGTAGGGGAAAAGAAAAAGGAACATACAGGGGTACTTCCAGTGTTGACAGACCTTTTCGACCTTTTCGATTCGGGAATCGCCCAGCCTACATAAACCCTTGCTCCCCTGCCCCTCTCCCTCCCGCCTGAGGAACAGCCTAACTAACTGCCTTGTAGGTCCATCGTGAATGAAGCTTGCTAATTGGCTTGGTAGCCGGCATCCCCGTAGTGTTATCACCAACGGGATCGAACAGGGATGTAGCCGCTACAGGTATGTACTAAATATGCACTTCCGTTCTAACCTCATCTTCATCCACCAACTCATCCACCAAGTTGACAGTACCTATAAAAAGCCCCACTAGTCCCCTTGAGCCGCGAGCCTTGTTCGCGATGGATTGGATCTCTCTTATTAACGTCCTTCTCCTTTTCGAGAAGTGTTCCTTTTTTAAATATTCCTTAGTTTGACTTCTCAGAGGGTTTTTTCCTTATTCGAAAAGTTCTTTAGCAAATCGGTGTTGTGTTATCTTAGTTGCCGCAATGAATTCAGCTTCACCTACTACTAGCGCATCCACAAATAGAGGTGGCCGTCCTAAGGATTGGACCGATCCCCGAGCCCGAAGACTCGTGCGACTATATATCTACACGAGGTTACCCTTTGAGCTTATATTGAAACTTTTAGAAGACGGCGTTTGGAAACCTGGGTATGTTTTCTCTGCCCGCTATTCTACAATAGATCGCATTGCTTACTTTACTATCTTATAGCAAGGTACGTAAGAAGAACGCCCTACCTCGAATGAGTTGTCTCTTTCGCAGTGGTAACTTGATGTGCCACGCTATCATAATCCTTCCCTTTTAAGACACCCTAGTCTACGAGTTACCAGATTTGAACATTGAAATTAACCAAGCCTCGACTATTCGTCTACGATGCTAACGAGCTCATCTAGGATGCTGCCAATAAAGTCAAGAATTCACTCCTCGGAAATGACCCCCGGTGGATAAGACCCAAGGATGAGGATGATGAAAGAAGACGTATCGCAGGTCTCAAGAACAGCCGACGCGGAGCGAAACTTCGCCAGAGGGCATCATCATCGCATCTTACCAATGACAATCTAAACATATATAGCTCCAGTTGGCATGACGATGACAGCTTAACTCTTGCTCAATCGAACCAACCCTCCTTTGAGAATATTAAACAAGAGCCAAGCTATCACAGTCCTGAAATTGGAGTTAATCATTTCTCTTGGACTCCTAGTGGCCCAAACACGTCTCGCCGGGATACTGGTCTAACCAATTCTACCGAAACCAGTATGAGCAGTAGCTTTCAGGAGAAGCTTTCTACTGTGTCCCGAGACCAAGCGAAGGGTGCCTGGAGTGTCTTAAAACGGTTTACCTTCCCCAAGGATCCTGACATTCACCGAGGAACTTCATTTTCCCCTGTGTTTCCCCAAGGGCCGCAGATTTTCCCTCCCCATGATGAACCAGCTACCCGTGGTTCGTCTAGCGCGAAATACGCCCTCCCTGGGGACTTCCTAAATGCGGACTTGTTTAATAGAGGAAACACATGCGGGACTGGATCTCCATCTCACGAGACTGAGACCTGCTGGTGCCGGATCATCAACGAGTTGAGATCGCCTTATGAGATATGGCCAATCACTAATGGACATCCTACTATCCAAGACATTTCTTCCAACCAAATTAGAGATGCCTTTGGTAATACAATATTCCATTGGCTTGCTAGTGCCACTGAAGACCGAAGTTATTTCCTCAATATTATCGCTCAAGCACTAAGCCACAACACGCTAATTCATGCCACGAACACAGCTGGGCAGACGTTCCTTCATCTCCTACATCACTCTTGGTTCGAAGACGAAGTACTATTAGAGTGGCTTCTCAACATGCTCAAGGACGCAAATTTTAACATTTTGGCAACCGATGTCTACGGTCGGAGCTTTTTCCACTTGCTGCAAAATAGGAGGCGGGACTCAATTCGCGTACCGGCTCACTTATTCGATTGGGAACTGCTTAGGCGGCGGGATGCATTCGGAGTTAAGCCAATGGGCTCTCGGGTAAAACAATCGGAGCCTTCTATTGTACAAAGCATGCCCCGTGCCAATCCCTTGAGCGCCAGAAGTTCAAACGCGGAATTTCTGCCAACATTTCTTGAAATACCCTCGGAACGCGGAGTTGATGCTCGAATTCGATCTCAAGCCGAGCTTCTCCGAATAGTCGTAGATGCTATTAAGGTCGATAGTGTCAATTCAGCGAACCAGAACTCCTTGTCGGAAGATTTGCACGGACGTAATGCGCTTCATGCTCTCGCAGAAGTCGAGCTTGACATCGAGCGGGTCCAACATCCCACCGACGATAACCAACGACACAAGAAAAGGAAATACAAGGAGGAAGAGGGCGAGCCAAGGCCAGAAAGTAGTCACAATAGCAAACGATTGGAATTCCTTGAGGGAATTCTTTCTACTAGTGTTGATGTCAACCATTATGACAACCGGGGACAAACTCCATTGATGGCCTTCATCGCGCTGAGGCCAGAAGACTCCAGATCGGACAAAGAAGATATGGAGAGATCAATCCGGAAGCTCTTCGAAGCGGGTGCAAATCTTGAGAAGCGCAATAGAGAGGGTAAAACTGCCCTTCACGTCGCTGCCTGCTCCGGGAAAAAGGTCGCCCTAAAGGAGCTTCTTCAACTAGGAGCCAATCCATACGTTCGTGACGCATGTGGTTTAAGTGTCCTCGCTGCGATCGACGAACTATGGGCCCAAACTGAGAGAGATGGCATTATTACAGCACGGTTGGAAGCATGTCGAGGTGTTTTCACGAGCATGGTGCAGCCAGATGCCCAGGAGCCCAGTATTGTACAAGAATGGGGGGTAAGAAGACCAGCAGCTAGGCCGTGACAGTAACCAGCTGGCGATTGCTAGCCTTGGCAATGAGGCGTTGCTACGAAGGTACGAGAGACGGTGTATGATCAGTTACAGCACAGCGTCGATTTTATTTCTACAAAGGAGTTTTCAGGTCTTGATACCCTTGTATATTTCAACGGAGTTTGGTGGTCGGAGGTACAATTCGCCTTTGATAGGCTGAGATATAACGGTAAATCGGGATTAGAGGTACCTAGCATAGAATGAAGAGAGAAAAGATTGTTCTGCTGTGTACCCCAGGGAAAAAAGAACATTGGTCGTGTCTGCGCCGCTGGGCTGTGGTTACTTCCGTTAAACTTCATGCCAGATGAATATTATATACAATTGTCGCTCAAAGTATCTTCCATGTAGGCTTAGAATTGCACATGTAAGACTGTATGTTATTCTCTAACCGTAGAGAAAAATCACGCATACGCAGTGCGACGATAGTCTCATGTAGAGTCACATAACTTACCTACCTAAAGAATCCAGGGTAAGTACCTAGGTAGGTACCGAGGTAGGTATGTAGATCTATGTAGGTAGGTAGCCAGATGACGAGACTTGATAGGTACCTGCGTACCTGGGCTCCCTCTTAATTTCCATTTTAGGCATGTGGGACACCCAAGGCGGCGCCAACTATTGGCCTCTCTTTACCTAGCCTAAGGTCTAAGTTCTCATCCGCCATGTATTTTAAATATGATAAGGCACTGTACGTGATAAATACACCGTGAGTTATATCCAGGATGAGATTGGCTAAGTGCTGGGGTAGCTGGTGCTGTGTCCAGATCCGGAATTGATGAATGAGAGGTACATATTTTAGATGTGGCTTTGTTTGACACAAAGCTGTTAGAGAAAAGTGCGGGTTTCTCTCACTCCGATGGTTCTTTTACCCAATCTGAGTAATTTGCCATCCTATCGTCAGATTTAGTATTGCCGCTTACTTGTGTTACTAGGGGAATGATAGGAATAATGTCTAATATCACATAGGTATCTCTATACATGGTTTTTTAGTAATAGCAGACGAGATGCAGCTCAAACAGGTAGATAAGTGATTCTCATGTAACTAGGTTAAGTATCTAGGTTGTCATGGCATTCTGAAAGTAGCAGTAAGGAACAGAGGTGAACATAAATTAATACCTAATGTACCTAAGATAAGAGATATAATTCTACGCCAAACTAATACCCCGGTGCGCAACATCATATGACAGACAGCCCCTGGTAGAAACGCCAATGTGTCATAACCAATACGTATATAATCTTGTCGTAAATAGTCTCCTTAGGTATTTCCTCAAACTTGGGCGGGCCCCCCTGAGACGGGAAGCTGATGACTAGTTTGGCACTGAGCTCGTCTTCAAGAGTATACTGAGCTTCATTGCTGTAGGACTGTCCCGGCTGGGGCGGTCCCATAAGTCTCTCCTTGGCGCGCGCTCTGGCGCGGTCTTCGCGCCGCCGCTCGGCTCGCTCGTCGAAGAACACTGTCGTGCCCGACTTCCGGGGCTCGACCCAGTAGACCGGAGTGCGTTTGACAACTTGCTCGGGCTCTTTGGTTTGCTTGGTCGTTTCGGGGGTTGCGGGGCCCCCCGGCTCTTCCTGTGTTTCGTTGTTGCCGGCTGCGGCTTCGCGGTTGGCCTGGCTGTTGATTTGCGCATCGACCTGGTCCCGGAGAATCCACCACTTGTCGATGTTCTCGTTTCTGGCGTCGACGTATCTCATCAGCCAGATTTTCCTGGTGTTCATTGTGCGAGAGTTGTTGATTGCCCTTTCGTCGGCTGCGTTCCAGGCCTGCTCGTATAGTATCCAGTCGTCGAGACGGTCCCTCAGTGCCTGGTTCAGACGATCAGACGACGGTTCCGGCGTCGAGGATAGTACTAATTTCGTATAAAGCGACCGGACGAACTTGAGGGTATAGGCGGTTACCCTTGCTTCCTTTAACTTTGCAGGGCTCGTGATGATTTCGCTCTTACCGTGTATTTCAGTTCGAAGTCGCGGTATGTCACTCTCCATCTGTCGGAGGATTTGGTCTCGTCGTTCTTGCGAGCTCGGGGGAGCCTCCGGTCTGTAGTAATTTCTCCGGCATAACCTCAACCTCTTGGAAAACTCGGGTGCGTACGTGTTTAAAGTATCTTCCCGATTCTCAACAGTGGGGTTGAGAAGCCTCTCCTGCGCAGGTCTCTCAGAGATATCCATAAAAGCTGCGTCGCTATAGACGTCCTCAATGTCGGCGTCGACGTTATCCATAGTTATGGTATAATTCTCAAGAATGCGTGACCTTTTCGGTGTCGGCTGCTTGGGTCCAGGTGGCGGCGGTCTTTTTCTAGGTGGTTGTTGGGCTTGCTTCTTCTTCTCTTCTTCTTCAGGGGTAAGCTTGCCGCCAAGCTGAAGCTTTAGATCCAGTACTCCTGGCCGTTTCCCTAACCCGTACAGCCATTCCTCTGAATCGGGTGGGTAATCAATGTACGTAGGGCGCGCGCCCTCGCGAAACAATTCTTGGTGTATCGCTATAGCAACCATAGGCATCCGAAGACCGAGCAGTGCCTGATCAAGAATTTCCTGCGAAAAGTATATGAGATCACGGCGATCTTGATCATTCCGAAGGGGCTTTTTTTCAAGTTCCACGAATTCGTTATATGCCCTGACAAATCTTTTATGCTCGGGTAGGCCTTCGTCGACCCACGATGCCGCTGCTGGGGGTGCGATGTCGGCAGCTAAATATGACATTTTGGTGATATGTCTTGAAATATTTGGGTTGAAAGAGGTAAAGGGCTGTGAAGAGAAGTCTTCGAGGCGAGTCCATAGCTTGTAGTGGAAGTTCTTGGACTTGACCAGATCTTCGGCACTGTCCCGTACAAAATCGTAACATACGTCAAGAAATCCAACCGCTCTATTGAAAAGCCCACGGTCGGCATTCACCCCTTGCTTGAACATTTCTCTGGCAATTTCGCCGAGTAACCTTATTAAACTCGTATAAAGAGAGATGAAGTAGGGCGCAGTTTCGTGAAAGCCGGCGGTGGTGAAGTCGGTAAACCCATACAATCCTGCGGCCTCGATTCGCTCAAGCCGAGTGTTTAATGATTCCGTTACGGGTCCTCCCCCATGTTGTACTGGGGGTTCTTCTTCCGCAGGTTCGCCCGCGGGTTCGCCTGCTGGTTCTACCGGAGGGTCTGCTGGAGATTCTGCTGGAGATTCTACTGGAGATTCTACTGGAGGTCCTTCCGTAGGCTCCGTCGTAGGCTCTGAACTGGGGCCGGAAGACATGGCTGGTCTCGATTCGGCCTAGATATTACTGAACTTCTTTGGGTGGCAATACTAATTGTGTAGAATCAGTACCATTCGTACCTTATCGTAATAATCATGAACTGCTAGGTGTTCGTTAGCAGTCGTGTATGATTATATGGAAAGGAGTCTGAGCTGTTGGATAAATCGAGTTGATAAATGAAAGAAGTTGGAGAGTCCACAATTTCGAAGTAGGCAAGCATGAGAAAACCGCAAACATGTTTTTAACAAAGGCCAACAATCGTGAGTCAGGCAAGAAATGTTTGGGGTTTTTTCTGGTGGGGCCGATATTTGACGCCGAATCCGTCTGTCTTTGTCTTTGAACAGTTTGCACAACAGCAATGCCATCAATTACTACCATAAGCGGGTTTTCCTATCTCGGTGAGGCATTCTGCTTGCAGAGCTTTGCTTGCATCGCGTCGCCCAAATTGAGCCGCCCTCTATTTTCTTTTTTAGTTTCTAACCTGAAGTCATTCTATCCGATCTCCCTTTCTCTTTTAAAATGCTAGTTATAGTATTCTATAATAAGTTTTGGGTCTTATATATCTTAACGCCTATTAATTATCTACAACTAAAATATAAACCACGTCTTATATTATAATTTGTACCGGAGCAATGGCTGAGGGTTTACAAGCGGGCGGTTATGAAGACCCCTTCGTCATAAGAGATACGGGGGTCAGGGGGATGGGTTGTTTTGCGAAGAGAGATCTCAAAGTCGGCGAACGTGTTCTTGTGGAAAGGTGCCTCCTCTGGCAGGTAGATCATACGGATGTTTATGAAAGAACCAACAGTCTACTCCGGTCCTACTTAGCACTGAACAAAACGGACAGGGCAAGAGTCCGGGATTTACACTCGGAAACAAATCCCAATTTTAGGCTTCGAAACCGAGCAGCATTCGAGTTTAGCGGTGAGCTAATAACAGAAGACCAAATTGATGAATGTGTCACCGTCAGGCTCGTTCACGCAGCCAACAACTTTGAGATAGAGAGTGCTAAGAAAGCTCCGGACGGAACACTACTTCCCGCTCGATCTGGCGTCTTTCTTAAGGCAAGCAGGTTTAACCACTCTTGCGATCCCAATTGCTGGTATACTACATCCGGATGGACGGGTCATTTTATCTGTACACCGATGCGGCCTATCAAAGAGGGCGAAGAAATTACAATCAGCTATATACCTAACCAAGCGACCAGGGAAAGCCGGCAAGATCTATTGCTGAAGGCCTGGAAATTCAGATGCCGATGTAATAGATGCGAAGGATGGGATCTTGACTACGACGTTCAACTCGAGGAAGCATACAAGGTGCTGAATCCCGCCGCCGATGAAGAAAGGATATTACCAGGATTTGTACAAGGTGGGAGGGAGGCAGAGGAGCGCCGTATACTCCGGCGAGTTGAGCTTCTTGAAGCACTACATTGGCCTCCGGAGCTATATTTCGGGTAAGTCTTAGTCATATCGGCAACTATATTTACCAAGACTTACAATTTGAATAGATACATAGATGCGGGCGAATATTTCGTCCAGCTCCACCAAGAAACCTACCGGACAGACTTGCCGCAGACCTTAATATATTCTCAAAGAGCTGAGCACTACCTAGACAACGCAGTTACAGTAGGGGGGGAAGTTTGGGCGCCTGGTGAGATAATGTGGCAAGATTGTATAGATTATGCACAGAAGATCAAGGCAGGAACTGCTCGAATAAAGGCAACTTTAGAAAAGCCTAGCGAGAGCTAGTCTTTAATAGTTGATGTATATAGTATAACTAGGGCCGTATGATTAAGTACTGGGGGGATATTCCAAGGTCATTTAGAAAGTCAAGTTAACTAATAGATCTCTATACTAGAGGTAACTTGTTATGAAGGACTTTGATCACGAAAGTGTTTTAACAACTTGGATTATTAACTACCTAGGTACCTTGCCTAGGTAGGTACCTAGGTAGGTAGGTACATAGGCAGATATGTAGTGAAGCATACTTGTCGGAAATGGATTATGTGTAAACCCGATCTATCGGCAAGGCAAAATTAAACTCAAACGTGGCCGGGGAAATAAATGGGTCGAAGTCCGATATTCTCTCGGTTGTCTGCAGGTTGCCGCAATCCGGTGCGGGACGAAAATAGTCGCCAAAGCAGGGATCATCGTAGTGACGGTGAATAAACACGTCCCCCCTAGCAGGTCCCATTTTCGTCACTAATCAAACATGATATCGGGTGGTTTCACGGCTACCCGGAAGTAATAGTAGAGATTTTGGGATTCTCAAGATGCATGTGCCGGGACTGTAGTTCTACCCATCGGATCCGATAGGCTTGATCTTCGTTGTACAAGACCAGAGATCATAACGAGATTATGTAAGATGGCCCAACGAGATCCCCAGAAGGGATAGCGTAAGGTATTAAAGGGTGGTAGGGTTTGCGTTGACTTGCATGAGAAGGTGACTTATGTGCGTTTGTAAGTTGTACGTTGTACGTTGTACGTTTGTACGCTGTACGCTGTACGTTGTACGTCGATAGATCAGAAGCCGCTCTTCCTCGATGAACTAACTGCCTTTTTTCGCCTTTCCTTCCTTCCTTCTCTCTCTCCTCTCCAAGTTGCCCTTCGCGCCGTCTGAATTTTGTTAGCTGAAACCTAAAAGCCATTATGCACTTATATGTCACGCTAAGCGGTCCCCGATTTGTACTTGTGTCGTCTCTCCGCCTTACCTTCCATGTGATGGTGGCAGCCCTGCGAGGCTTTCCTATCTGAGATCCCTGGAGTCTCTCGCTTGTCCCGCTAAATAGGTCGGGAAGTACCCATCGAAAAAAGAGATCCACAAAGGTACCTACATATGTAACCTAACCTTAGATAGGTACATCATGTACATATATCTTGGATGAACATCTTTCTAGGTACTTCTTGATGGAACTATTTTTATATATTCTTGGGTAGAAATAGGAGAGCATATCATGACGTTTTTTGTTTGATCGTTTGCTATAAAGACTTCAAAACTTTGCTCATCTCATCTCATTTTATTTCTTGGTCCTTCTCATCTTGCGGACATCCCCCTTTCCCATTAGGTAACCAACCACAGTATCCTCAATACAGTGCGTATACGTAATAAATACCGTCAACTTGCACGGATCAGTGCACGGTCTCGGCCTGTGCCGGACAGCCGGGTTAGCGCGTTGCCTTGTGCCGGAAAACCGATCAAACCAGTCCAGGGAATTTCTTCAAACCGTCATACTTGGCATTGAAGAAACCCGACCTGTCGCATTGAAGACGATCAACCCTTTTTACATCCCATCTTTCAAAGGAGAGTCTATTCGGCGGAAGATGACGAGCCATTCATTCATTCCATGATTGAACACACTCTTTACTCCTCTTCCAGCTACGCTGTCTAATCTGTCTAACCTCGCATGATGAGCACGTCTCCAAGTATCGAACTCACCACCAGCAGCACAAGCTCGAGGCGCGGCCAGGGCCAAGCCAAGAACAGTCGCCGCTATGCGCCGCGGCGGACAGGAAGCGCAGGAAACGTAGGAGAGTCTGGGCTAGAGTCCCTACCGCTTGAGCTGCAGTACCTTATCATCTCTCACCTGGACTTGACGAGCTTGATCACCCTGCGAGAGACATGCCCGTTGTATCGCCAAGTCATAACGGCTGATGTCGTCCGCAAGCAGTTCACTGCCCCGGATGGTGAGTATGATTCTGTCCTGCAGAGCTGCTGCACCGAATGTCTGTGTATGCCGGGACTTGATCGCCTGATCATAGATACGACGCGTCCAAGCCACACGTGGCGGTCTATCTGTTTCCGATGCTGGCGTTTTCGGATGAGCAGTGAGAATCAACGCAAGCACTGGCCTCTGGTGCAAATGGTCAACGGCGACTGTGGCTACATATGCCACTTCTGCACCTGGCCGGTGCACAGCGGCGCCTCTAGCAGCCGGATCAAAAATATGCATGCCCCTTGCCGGGTGAGGCGACTCGTCGTAGTTATATCATGGCTGATCATGGCCATCATACAATTCGGCCTCGGTATGCTGGCTGCTGTGCTAGCATGGACTATGTTCCGGAATACGTCAGCAGTTTTAATACCTGCTACCGTATGTTTATCCTCACTTTCTCTTCGGTGTCTTAGTATTCTAACGCAACTCTTAGATCGATTTCTGTCTAGCGGTGATAGCAGTAATGATATTTGTGGTCCGTGTAGGCACCACGAACGAAGTTACGTACACGCGTGCGCTAGCTGTAGAACTAATAATCACATTCATCCGCATCCCTCCCGTTACCTACACCGCACGCGAAACGGTTATTTCTGAGACGACCCAGGGGGGCCCGCTTCCTAAATTCGGGTTTGGCGTCTTTCTAATTAACCTGTGAGTCCCCTTATCTTTCTAACGATGGTTATGATGCTGAATGTTTTCACTAGAATATTCCGATTTTTAGACACGGTTGGCTATACATTGCTGAACTGCGGTTATGATCCACGGAATATCTTCCTAGGGCCAATGCCCTTGAGGAAGAAATTACTCTATGGGTTTTGCACATTCATGGTGTGGTTTGCGTTTATACCATTTTGAAGACTAAATACCTGTTATAATAGGTGGCGAAGGGCTCAAGCTTGCCACATGAACGATAAGCAGCAGTAGATGCTGCAATACTAGCGATTTGCTATCACTTTAAGCGTATGCTATTTTACGTCTTCCTCATTTCCCCACGATAGGCATCAAGGCCTTAAGTGGTAGTTATATTAGCAAATAGGGAGTCGAAGCATCTTGAACTATACGACCTGGCGGTCTTGATGACTGTGCTAGTATTATGCTGATACTTGGTACAATGGTGGTGCCTTACATAGGGCATGTCCTTAATATTCAGATTTATTATATTAGCAATCTCTCAGTGATCATTAAATGCGATAATTCCGCGTAGGCGAGGAGTCATCTGTTCAGGGATATACGGATATATGCCTCGAACCGATGTCGCCCACGATAAGCACACCAAAAACAAAGGTACGTTTGTTCAACTAAAATTGACTTGGATCGTAGACCACTATACAAGATATCAACCATGTGATGTAATAGGCTTGTTTTGTGTTCCGGGAAGTAGGAAGCACCCGCTCATGTTATCCTCGGGGACTTCAGTTGGACATCGAGAAGTCTTCATAGCTAATACTTAGGCAACCTTCCTAGCTATATATACTAGAGCTTTATGTTAAGTAATTGATCTAAATAATTAATTCATTTGCTGGTTTCCACGTGCTTCTATCTCTATCATTAAAGCTATAGGCTAACCAGGGGTTATCGTAGCTAGAGCAAAAACTGGTCCGTCTTCTTTAGGTTCATAGTTCTTCGTATCATGTCGATATTGTTTTCATGCCGTTTAGTCCACACAAGAATGGTATATTTTCTTTTTAGTTATAGATAGGAAGATGACCGTAGGCCGCAAGAAAGTGACTAGATCGAGGAAGTACCTTGGGTACTTAGATGCTAGGTTGCGGCAACGAGAAAGGTGCAAGACTGGTGCTTGATACAACCCATATTCGCCTAAAACTAACGGAATAGTTGTACCTTGAGTAAAACTCTCTAAGGATTTAAGTTGTCGCGTGTCTACCTATATTAACATATTTATTAGATAAGTGCCTACTTACCTGTTATGATGTTGGAAACTACGAGGTTGATAAAAGCTTACCCCTTCTGCGCACCTACATATATCGTTGCTAATAGCATCCAAAATACCTCATAAACAACATGCAGTTATTACCTAGGTAGGTACCCAGGTAGGTTTTACAGGATGAGACGATTTATCGCTATGCATATTCAAATCGAAGTTGAACGTCTAGAGGTAAATGAATTCATCATAACCATCATCTAGGCCGAGCATCTAATTCAACTCACTCATGTCTGCCCTATTAAAGATTCAACCTCGTCTCACTCCAAACCTCCATCAACCGAGCAGCTCGTAGAGCAATGTCCTTCGCTTCTTTGGTACTTGTTTTCTCCGCCTCCTCCCTAAATCTCCTAGTCCAGAATGACCAGCGGTCTAATCGTAATCCGGATTCCCCATGAAAAAGTGATCCGCCCTTAAGCAACCGGCGGTCCTCGTTGGAAAGCTTTGGATCCGAATCCGTAGCTAGCCTTTCGACCATGACTGGGCCGAAGAACTCGATATACACCGCGGCACTTATTAAGTCCCTATCCAGAGCACTACTCCTTGGCGGGTTCTTTTCCTCTTCAAGCGCATCGCGTAACATCCATATGGGCTGGTTCGCAAAATGGATCACTCCAACGCCCATGAGCCTGGCGGAGAAAGCGTGGAACCGTATCCAAGCTTGGTCGATACGTAGCTGCTCCTCTTTAATCTTTGATTGAGCAGGTCCATTAAGATATTCCCTAAAGGCGGCTGCGAGAACTGGAAGATCGGTCCACAGTCGGGACTGACCCGTTCATTAGCTTTATAACTTGGATACAATTGGTAGGAATGAGGTCCGGTTAACCTACTTCCCACACAGTGATTCCAGTATCGGACAGTAGGGTCAACTCCCTCATAAGTTTGACTAGTTTATCCTGGGCGGCGTGTTCATATGGGATCTGTTCTGCGATAGAAATGATACCTCGCCATAAATCGAAAAAGAAGCCATCATCCAAAGTTCTGCTGTCGCTCTTTGGCTCAGGTGGAAGCTTTGATATGGTGGCGGCTACTTGCGCAGCAGAGACAGAGCTGTCCAGCTGGAGATAGTCATTGAGAATGTTGAAGACGGCTTCTTCAACGAGCACGTCCCCCTTGATATATTTTCGCCGCAGTTCGACCTTACTAGCCATGATGTAATGGCAAGGCGGTGTGTTTTACTATTTGGAGAGTTTGAATATCTGAGTGGATTTGGTTGTGTTTATAGCTGCTGTTTGTAATTGAGACATCAATTATGATGGATGAATGAGATACTCAGAGCCAGCACGTGTCTGCTACTTTACATCATAATATTCAAAGCAACCCGACTTAGCCTGAAGAGGAAGGTGATGAATGATATTACGCGTGGTACTGATCGAATAGGATATACTTGATGCATTGCTAACCTAACCACCCAGCTAATAATCACAAATAGGTATGCTACAGCCTACAGAATCCACCAAGATTGGAAATGCTAAAATGCTAGAAACGCTAAAAGATTCCTCCATCCTAATTCCTCCTATCAACACCACCAGCTATGCGAAAAATCAAAATAAAACCAAAAACCAAACTGCATGCAATCATAAATAATAATGCTACCATAGGAAAGAAAACAAACAAAAACAAAAACAGAACGCATAATATAGGTCATAATTCCGAGCATCTCCACTCTTCATCACTTCTGTTTCGGCAGCGTCTCTAGCCCCATGGAACTCAAGATTGACGCCATGCGCATGCGAGATTCATTTTCGGAGAGTGGTGTTGGAGATTGCGGTGGTCTTAGGTGTTGGTCTTCAGTGTGGAGGTGTGGGTTCAGGAACCGCTGCAAGTTGTAATTCACGTCGAGGGGAACATTAATATTGGGCCTCTGGGCTATTTCGGGAGCGTCGTCTTGACTAAGTAGATGGTGGATATGAGCAAAGGCTTAAAATTGAGGCACATATAAAAGAATACCTTAGGTAAGGACCGTTAGGTAAATTATACTCACTTTAAATACTGGACGGCACGTGCGGAGCCATCGACTTGGCCGTTATTTGCCATGATGCAATTTCCAATTGGAAGCGTAGGAAAGTTAAATTGAGCTTTCCAGCGCTACGATTTAGGCCTCGTTTAGCGCTCGGCTGCAGCCGCTGACAGGTGGGAAGTTGGGCCCTGGGCAAAACACTGAAAGTGTGTGGGGTAGATAAGATAGGCGTTGCAGATTAAAAATAAAAATAAAGTGGTGATAAACTTTGTGTCGTATTTCATGAAACTCTTTCCACAGCTGAACAAAACACAGCATCAACAACAGGGAATAAAACGAGGAAAACAACAATAACGACGTAGTGAACCAAGGAGATATCACATAACGGGTTATTGATCGACACATGAGTAACTGAGCCTGCCGATCGAGGGCAACTTGGAGGGCCAAACCTGAGATTTATGTAGAGAATCCAAGGGCACAATCTTAGGAGCAACCCTCCTCTTGCCCAACTCCCCAGGCCGCCTACGCGATGAGCCGCGTGGTACTTCCATTGTCCAACCATCTACAAGGTATTCCAACCTTAACCCCCACGAGGTAAGGCTAAGCATGACAGGGGAACGTTAGTCTACCGGGAAAGAGGACGCTGTCCCCCTGACGTGTATCTTCGGGAATTACATGATGTCATTGAGATTCCCCCAAGTTCACCGTCTATGTCGAAGGTGAGAGGAAGACGGGGTAAGACGCCAGCTTGCGCCAATCGCGGGCGGCCCTAAATGGCTGGAAGCATGAGGCTGATGGACTCGTAAGACTTTTTCTCAGGGACCAGATTCACTTACACACAATTTAGCCCCCACCAATCCATCAGTGCTGATCTCCTACCTGTTTGGAGACGCAAGCCAACAACCCGATCCAGTCAACTGAACAATTATGGGCTGATTTCCTCCTTCTCTCTTTGTTACTTCAGATTCTATCTGACTGGCAGGAGAGGATTGCTACGTATGAGAAAAAGCCGATCGGGCAAACTTGGAACCCAACTATCATGGACAACATCTCAACCCGTGTCGCTCCGTCCCTAGTGGCCTAACCTAGCATTTTAGTCCTCGTGATTACAACTTTAAGACGATCATGGCCTATTTCCACCGGAATATTGATTCAATAAGACCATTATACTACTATCAAATATGAGCATCTCGTCGAAAGGTGATGGTGGCAACGTTCCACCATGGTGATCGCTTGGCCGCCTTCTTCAGAAGACCCCCACGGAATAGCGAGCCTCCTTAGAACAATTGAAGCTCACCGAACGATAATGACGTTGAATGCTTAGAAACGTCACGACGCAGAAATATCCTATTGTGAAGCAATGACGTACATATATGGGTATGGAGCTAATTGTTGAGCTAGAATATGAAGGTAACAGTCTAGGACACCAATAGTACGTGCGAATGGTTCGCGGGCAAGTAAGTAATCAACTAAGGGAGCCCAGAGTCTAGACCCTTCGCGTTATACAGAAAATTAGCATCCACAAGAAGGAGAAAGTAAAGTGATTTTTTTAGTCGGTCAAACTACGTCATCCCAGCTGAGAGGGCGAAGGGCGAAGAGCTGGGTGAGCGCAAAGAACGGTTTACCCCTGGACCCTAAATGACTAGCGTATGCAAGGCAACGAACCCTTAAATTGATCTAATGGGGAATGGTCCAGGGAACATGGAGTTCTGGGAAATCTCGATGGTCCACAATCGCAAAGAACATGCATACAATTAATCGATTATAGCGGCATGGGCTCGTATTCCCTCCGGTATGCCCCCTCCAACTATGTATGTATAAGCCAATCAACTACATACAAATGAACATTTTGCTGATCCTTTAGAGAATTAGGCCATTGTTGCCTGCGAATCAATAGTGCCTACCTAGGTTAGGGGAATGTACGGCATCAGATCATTGAGATCTAAATTCGCCTACGGAAATAAAGGCAAACAAAAAACAACCTAGTTACCTGAGTTTGGCAGTCAGGTCACCCATCTAATACATCAATAGACTATCGGATCACTGCCCAACTTCCCGAGACAAGGCATGGTACATACATGCCTACAAAGAAGGCGTCCTTCCTTACCACATATCTATCAAGTCTAGACTGTTCGCATTTTGTTCGCATTTTGTTCGCATTTGCTTGGGTGCGAAGCTGCAGGCATCCTTCGCCCGCATTACGCAGCATTTCCACTACATGTATGTCAGAACAAGGTCACCTCAAACCAGAAAGCTTGAACCCTCAACGAATGGTTTTCATGGTGGTCTTATTCTGATGTCAACATGCATTTCGAATTGAATATTGACTTTGAAGATTTCAACCTACAAATCACGCGTGACTCATTGTAATCTATCGCCAAAGCATTGAACGAGCTGGACTACGCGACAAGGTGTTCAAGATTATCATTTCTCAAAAACCGAGCTGCTATGTACAATTCGAGGCCTGTCCACCCGCCTCCATCCTCTCTCGAGGTTGAATGTTAGGAGTTCTCCCACCCCATGCCGAATCTCATTCAGAGAGTTCCAAAGGTCCATGAACTTTCCCATGAGTATTTCTGGCCTGGCCCGGTAATCTGCTCCTCGACTCGTCCCCATTCAGGGCTATATGCATGTCATATTAGCTTATACCATTCAGAACGACAGACGTTTTATAATTTTCGCCTTTAGGCGCGGGGAAGAATTGGAGTGCATTGGATGACGGAAGAGAGGGGGGAGAGCGTCTTACTGGTTAATGCCGTCCACATAATCTTGAGCCTCGATAGCGACGCAAGAACTCCTTCCCACCTTCTTGATGGTCTTAGTACCTTGCGTACTCTTTAAGTTAGCGGTCCCATCCATCCAATTGCATGAATAAAGCACGACTCCAAGCTGATCGGTGCGTAGATCGGCAGTGATGCCAGAAAAGCCGCTAGCCAAACTGACAACAACAGCATCTTTGGGCGCATTGTCGATCAGAAAGTAGCCGTTATAACCCTCACAAGCGCCGCCACCGCCGCAGTTGCCGGAAAACCTAGGGTCGCCTCGCGCATGGCCCAGGAATAGACCAGGGCGGCTGGAGAAATCGTTGATGCTGTTAGGCTCCGCAGTCCCAATCTTGCCCGTAGGCAAGGCGCCGTCGTCCGCGACCAAGTACCGTTTCGAGTAGGGTAAGTACAGAGTATGGTTCCAAATCTTGTCCGTGTCTGGGTTCTTGAAGGCATCCAAATTGAAGTAGGTGTGCTGGGTCAGCATGAGCGCTTTGCAATCCAAGTCAGCAATGTAGGCACACCAAAAGCTACGTCATATAGGGGATAAACGTACGAGTCCTAGCTTCAGGCGACGTCGCCTCCATCTTGATCTTCCATGTGCCCCCTCGGACGCTATACGTCACTTGGCCGTGGACAAGCCCTAGCATTCCCTGGGATGAGTTCGACGCATCCTTGACGGTGAAGGTGATGGAGTCCTCGGTGGCATCGATCACGTTCCACACGCGGTATGACCAGTTGTTCGTACCGCTATGCAACGTATTGCTCCCGTCGTTTATCTGGGTGGTGTACGTTGTATTGTCGATCGTATACGTGCCCTTTCCAATGCGATTGACATAACGGCCAGGAATACTGTTATACACTGGATGTCCTGGGTCCTTGGCTAGAATCAAAGGTTAGTTATCTCTCTCTCTCTTTCTCTGTCTCTGTCTCTGTCTCTGCCTCTGCCTCTTTCTCGCTTTTCTCCAAGGGCGGTGTGTTCTAGGGGCTCAATTACGATAATATTCTATGTCTTCGTACCCGAGTACTACGTCGACATCTTCTCCATTCTTGTCTTTGACGAAGAGGTTGGTGAGCGTAGCTCCGTACGGAATGAACTAGAGTGTGTGCAAGTGTCAGTCCGTCAGTCAGTTTCATTGGGATATTATCGCCGAACCTGCGCTTTTATTCCCGACGAAGATATCGTGTATTTCCCATCCTTCCCAGGCTTCGGGGCTTGGGCAACGGCAGATGTCACTGCCGCCAAGACCGGCAGAGCTAGTATAGAGCACCGCATCTCTTCAATTGGTTCCCGTCGAGCGAGTTTGGAAAGTAGGTATCACAAGCTCAGCTTCGAAGTAGGAGGAACGGAGTGGACAATAAGCACAAGCACGGGCACAGACACAGGCACACAAGACAATCCTCGAGGAACACTTGGCTTATTACTACCACAGCCTGGCATTCCGATATACCCCCTCCCTCCCAATATTCCCTTAAATAGTTATCCGCGGGGGAAGGGCAGCATACTGACTAGCGCCATTAGCAAGAGCGCGCGCATAAGCACAGCACTTTTAGGATCGTACCATACCGAGAGAGGCGATTCGGGATTAGTCTGGGGTACAAAGTGGAAGGATGGGGGGGCTAAATAGCCTGATATGACAGCAACCAGTAATCTCACGATGTTCCCGGCTTCCCCTTGGGGAAATAGTTGGAACAGCAACTAGCATATTCGGGGTAAATTCAACCTTAAACAAAAATATGTGCGTCTGGCGGCTCAAATGTGCTCGACATTGAGCCATGGGCGCTTATGTCTTAGGCGCCTTGGCATATCTGGCTTAGAAGTAAACATGAGTTCATATAAATTCATATACGCCGCGGAGCTCCCAACGGGCTTCGCGGCACTCGCTATAGTATCAATAATCCGTAGCGAACTAGACCAGGTATAAGCCTCGAACTACCCCTGGTTGTAGATGAAGATATAGAGAGATGTTGCCGTGTTTAGATTACTTTAAACGAAGCTCTTTGTCTCGGGACTTTGAATCTAACCACAAGGTCTATTTAGTAAACTTGGTGTAATCGCATATAGACGTCGGAACGAAGACGCGATTTTCCCTTAGTACATATTCATATACTTATGAGTAAATTTCTATCGCAGAGTCCTTAAGTACCTCGTTGCAGCTATAGCTATAATCGAAAATATAAGCGACTTTATGGAACTCTGAGCTGAGTAACGTTATTTGACTCTTCGTACCTTGGAGCGTCATCGACGTACACGAACAAAGGAGAAAGAAGCCCTTGGCGAACAATCGATTATATCGCAAACAGACAGCTTTGTCAATGCAAACTCTTTTGCGCAGACTTAAATGGAATGCTACGGGTTCGCTTCAAATAAAGCTGCTAGATGTTTCCGGTTATATCTGTATCTCAGGGCCAATTATACAGGACAGGTCCGAATAAAAGCTATCACTTGTTCTAATAAGTGCCAGACATGCACTAATCACCGCATACCCCTAGCTCCATAGCATATCACACAAATATCTGTCTGTAAGTATTATCCCAACGAATACGAATTACCAATATGAAGGAGAAAAATACCGAGGCGGCGGGTGTGAAGCCAACTCTGGATATACACCACCCCATCATCCAGAGTGTAACACGGGAACGGCATAGACACAAGGCGGAGATGCGCCGTGTCAAAGGGGAGCTTGCCAGACTGAAATTAGAGCAGGATCATTTATGGGTAGAAAACGAGCAGCTCAACACTCTGATGAGGCACTTACCCGACGCGGCTTCTTTAGACGAGTACGTTGCACGCATCGACGAACTAGAAAAACAGAACGATGCCCTTGAAGACGAAGTCCACAAACTACAGGGTCTGTCCTCCGACGAAATCAAGGAGTTACGGGCTAATCAATCTCCCACATTCGCCCGTAATAGTATAACACAGGGGGACATTGCCATTGTAAGTAGTACGGTCTCTCACTCTCATCCTCTGCGGTAGGTAAGGCTTGCTCATCGGATATTCACAGGAATACAGAAACTTCGTAGATGAAGTTATAAACCTCACATATTCGTGGGTGTCACCCCTATTGTCAGACGAGAAGCAGGCTGCAGCGGTTATCCAAGCCGCCAAAAGAGACGGGACCGCCGATGACTTCGTCAGTTGGATGGATGCGTATCCGGACATTGCCAGGCTCTCGTCTTTTAGCGTATCGACCGAATACGTCGTCTTGGCCGTCATCATGCGATGGCTCGAGACCGAGATCTTCTCTGCGGACATCATCGGCGTCGCCCCGGCGACTCTCGACACGCTGGCGCGCATTGAGGATTCTCTCTGCGACCACGTCGATCCCAAACCGCGCACCCTCGAGGTTAGGAAATGGTCGCAGAGTACAAATTACGCGCTGACACAGCATCCCGAATACAAAACCACGCGCACCGCCTACGAGAACGAACTGGCGACCACCCTGCAGTTCATCCTACGCTTCCTGCCCGGCGTCCACGAAGCAGGCATGCTCGAGCGCATCCGCGACGTGGTGGTCTTCCGCGCGCTGGAGATCAACGAGCTCTTCACCACCTCGATCGACTACTTCCGGCTGCAGACGTGGAACTTCCTGCCGGGGACCAGCGTGGTCGACGTCACGCCGGCCGAGGAGCTCTTCGAGCAGCGGGACCTGTTCGAGCTCGAGGACCCGCTCGACAACGCCAACAAGGTCGACATCGAGGACAATACCGTCGACGAGGTCAGGCGACGGCTCGACCCCGTCTGTGCTGTCATCCCGGCTGTCGTGCTGGCGAACGCGGAGGACCCTACTGATACCGTGCTGTGCTGCAAGTCGTATATTGTCGCCGCGTGGGGGCTGCCTAAGACTAGGGAGCGCAAGTGGAATGAGCAGAAACCGGGGTTCTTGAACGCGTTGCTGTCGTCGGAGTAGCTGGCCTCGAGATGGGTTTAATGATTATCATTAATAGGGGGAGGGGGGGATGTGACGTAGTTTGTCAACGGGGGACTATATCGTGTAGGACTAATAAAGGTACCTAAGGCTATAAGTTGAAGTGTCTTGAAGGGGTATGGAGAGTTGTTAGGAAGGGTTGAAGCAGCACTTTCTATTCTCCCCGGGATCGAGTGCCCATGTTGTCTGCATCACGGGTTTAAGACCGGATAGTGTAGCGAATGTAAACAAACTGTATAGTATTTTACATCTTGAGACAAGAAACACATGACCACGCAAGTGCCTAGACACATCAAAGTAACCAACTTGGTAAGTAAATCGATATTAGTGAGTGATGCTTTCGAGTGCCGTGTGAATAGTGTCTAAATAAGCATAGACATTAAACGCAAACCGACAGCTTCAGAGCCTAGGGACACGTCTTCAAGGCTTCAGTATTCTCGAACTAGTCAATCGTCACAATCCCTTCCAACTCTGGTCGCTATCGTTCATGTGAGCAGTGCCTTTTCAGCGAAGTGCATTGCTAAAAAGCCAAAAAAAAAAAAAAAGATACCTGCAACTCCTACCGCTACGACCTAGCTTGCGAGTTTCATTTTGAAAATAAAGATAGGGGTTAGCCCTACAATAAGTGAGAGGTGACTAGGTCCTTTGAATTTGGATCTGCGCTGGCCTTGGTGTCCGAAGATGAACTATCTTTAAGGAAATGGCATTATACCGGAAGATCATTAACGAGATCCTTACTTTGAAGTATACTCTCGTGTCTTCCTTCAGGAACACGTCTCGGTCATGTTCCGGCAATGAACACATGGATACCCAGAATCCATGCCGATCAATCCAGAAGCTATAAAAAGCTAAGACGAAATCTATCCAACAGGTAGACTCTTGACAACTTCCTATTTGCCTATGATTTTCGGATTCTCAGCGTCGAGTTTAGATTGTCAAGCTGATGCGAATTGGCTCTTTGATCTCATCTCACATAAAATTATGAAATTCTCAGCACGACTACTAATTACATGAGCTCACTGATATAAAATGGAACACGCCAACCTAGTATACAAAACGAAATAGGGCTCGGTTGCTTTCCTACCTCTATGTGCCATAATAGATAGCTTGACCCGCTCTTATAGAAGCTATCCATCGTATAAACTTGGGTATGTGCCAGACTAATAAGTTCTGGAAGCATTCCAAATTCGGCGGGATATGATGTCTAAATATAACTTCCTACGTCATATCCCACTGGAACGGTACGGTCTAATTAAGCCCTCCCGCAGCCTATCCACTGAGAATCATATAGGATCATGCAAGTTGGTATTGGGAACTGTAGAAATTTAGGACCAATATACAAAGCACTGGTGATGAGCATTAATACAGTTAAAGTGCCCTAGGAAATTAATTTAATAACACTGCTCTCTATTGGCAATAACTACATTTTAAAGAGAAATCTATCAAACATCAATTAAATAGGACGGAATCACATCACTTGAACTACAAAGGTGCAAGGCGGCATTATTTTAAAGTAACTCTTATTTGTCCAATGCTAAACATAAGACATGAGCTTGACAATAATTAAGGTTAAACATTTACTGGTCTTTGGTGACAGACAGCTGATGTTAACCAATACACAAAAGAGACAGAATTGGCTTATTCCATCACATCTTTTTTTCTTCACTGACAACGTATCAAAGCAGGACATTTAGAAAATGCCTGCCCAAGAGAGTATCATCTCTAGTTGCCTTAACACCTGAAGGAAAATTAAGAGTGGGACCAAAGGGCCGAGAGAGAATGTAGGAAAAGCAAAGAGCGAAAATCCGACTCTTTCATAGAGTAAAACGCCATAGAGGTCCATAAACAGATAGGCCGAGGTATAAGCAAAGTCCATATGTACACAAGTAGAGGCAAAAGATATAGAGATAACTCGCCCTTCCTTGGTAAAAACCTTCAACAGGCAGAAAATCTTGGTACATGTCGCCACCGACTCCTTACATGCAACAAGTTAAGAACACACAAAAAATTTAGCGGGTACCGCCTAGAGCGCTAATTCTAGCCCCCGATGGGCGGTGAATGAGGCTTGAGGCGTGTTTACTAACCAGGCCGGGCTCCTGTGATAAGGTCTCGCTCTCGCTTCGCTCGGCCAAGTCATCTTCGTCATCCTCGACAATCTTAGTGGGAATGTCATTATGCATGTTGTACTGCTGGCTCGCTCGCTCAGGAGTCGTCATGGTTGATGCCATGGACATGGCTGTGCTGCTTCGGTTGGGAATCAAGTCCGGGGTCGGAGGAATACTAGACGCACGCCCGGAAGGGTGTAGGAGGCTGTCATCGCCAACCTCGGAAGTAGCAGCCGAGTGACCATCGTCACTATGAACTGAAGATAGGTTGCTTGCCCGTCGGGGAGACCTGGATGACTCGATTTCGGCATCTTGAGCCAGCTGGAGACCCTCAACAGCGGCCTGACACTGCTCTGCAATATTCCTAATAATGTGAGAGATGGCATCAGTCTTGTCTTTGAGATGTCGGTCAGCTACGTCGGTAAAGCTGGCGGTAGAGAGGCGTTTGTCTCCTCGGCTAGGGTTCTTCAACATGTGACCTTTTAACCCAGATTCATTAGCAATGGAACCCAATACAAGTTAAAAAGTTCCTATAACTTACCATCTTGCTGCTCTTCTCCACCCTCATCATAACCCTCTTCAATTTCACCAGCCAAGTCGTCACGTGTGGTCAACGACTGAACCAAGTGCTCCATGTGGTGGGATTGTCCGCCAATCAAACTGCGCAGGTGTAGGACGACGCGGCGTGCTTCATCACGTTGTCGTACAATAGTGACGTTGGTGTGCTGAAGGGCGGCCAATTCCTTCTTGTTCCGCTTACGCTCCCTCTCAAGCTCTTCAGCGATCTCCTGTTGAAGGACAAGCGCCTCAAGGGCATCGTCTCGCTGCTTCTCAGTGCCAGTAAGGCGAACCGAAAGACGGGCGTTGTCGTCCTTCTGTTGGTCAATGAGGCCACCAAGCCTCCTGTTCTCTCTCTTATGAGTCTCAATCTTGGTTTTTAAGTCTTGAGTCTCTTTAGTAAGCGTCTCAGCAAACGCCTGGAATTTGAGGAACTGCATTGTGTTAGTATCAATTTTCAGCACTCGTTACGAGACCCTTACCTGCTGCTTCCAGCTCTCCAGTTCTTCCACAAGGTAGTTATTTCGCTTCGTAACTTTGCTAAGCTCTGTGTCCATACGGCCTTTAAGGTTGATAAAATCTTGCCATGCTTCTAGGGCGTCACGAGAATATTGGTTGCGTTCTCGAACAATCTCGTTGAGATGCCTCATCGAAACCTTCGTCATCAAGGGCTTCTTGACGGAGCCACCGAATACAGCCTTCAAGCCTGTGTTACGGCCCTGACGAAATAGTTAGCCCCACAACTAATGAAATCTGACACAGAGGACAGAACACATACCATCTTCTCACAAACGTGGTCCATCACGGCCATTACAGCATCCTGGTTCCACCACTCGGGATCTTGAATGGACTCGACTTCACCGCGCATGACGATGATTTGACCAGCGGGTACCAACTTTCCGCCACCATAAGCGGAACGTAAATGCTGAGGAACACCGGAAGGTGTGACATCGCCATTTAAGGCCTGTGTCAGTCGCGTCACAAACTTGTTGCGCTGGTTCGCGTTCAGGGCGGTCGGAGGGCTAGAAGTTAGTACAAAGTTGCGATCTAAATCAACAACAAGGGCATCATTCGGAGCAGTGAAAAGAGATCTGCACTCTGCTGTAACACCTAAGATGTACGGGCCCGGCTCCTCCACCAATTCCTTAGCGTGGCGAGCATGAACAACCGGCACGTAAAGCCCACTCCATTCATAGACTCGGACGCAGAAGCGAATAGCTTCGGCGGCCATTGTCAACATCGCGGGGTAATGGCTGACAAATATAATGCGCCTAGTAGGGGATATAGCCGCTTCGATGACACCAACGATGTTTGGGACTGAAAGACAAGTCCACAAAGGCCACATAGCGAAGTTTTGGAAACCCGTGGGGGACGAAGGGAACTGGTAGCAGAGGGCGTAGTCCTTCATGTCTATACGGACTAGGTCATTCAATCTCGGCGCGGGAAAACTGAGAATTCGCGATACCTCTTCGGCGTGGAAGAGATTGGTGGCCTTGTTCCAGTGAATCCACATCCCTCGCAAGTAGTCGCCAAGAAGGTTATACAAGGGGTATCGAGAAAGAAAGGACAGACAGTAGGGAATCCAGTAAGTCTCATCCGCATTGTCGTAGTAATCCGTCTCGGTTCGTTTCCTCAGATCCCTAATAGTCTCTGCTCGCTTCTCGTCCGCCCTTGACCATACACGCAGACAGATACCGTAGAGCGTGTGAGATGAATCCTGCTGGAGAACAAATGCATGGTGAACACAGTGCGGTTGACTGCGGCCGGTGCAGATTTCAACATCGTGCGGGAAACAAGCCTGATTCAATTAGAATTTGATAAAATTATTTTTCTGGGAAAACATACCCTCATAGCAGCATGCAAAGCTCGAGCAACGTCATTGTCCTGTTCAAGGCGAGGACTGCTACCGAGAATCTCTGGGAGCCAAAATTGACCAACTGCACCTTTCATGTGGCCGATCTTTCCTTGAGTCGGGGCGGGAGCCTTGACCCATTGAGAAGGCTCTCGGCCGACACCACAGACCATGTAGGCATGGGTTAAGGTCTTCGGTGTTCGCTGTTGGGGCTTCGAATTGAGGGTAGAAGGAATTGGCTGCGTAATGCGAGAGTGAAGAGATGAAGTCCTGCTCGGAATGATCAAATTGGTATCGCCCTGGTCGCGCGTACTCGGTCGAGCGTCACGGTCGCTAGTACGCGGGCGCGTAAAAGATGAATGTGTATTAAGTGAAGGCGCCATGATGAATAATTAGGTACGTTTCCTCGTTCGACTCGTTTGTTGCGTGTCCTGCGGAAAGATCAAATTAAGAATAATATAACGGCAACTAGATAGACTGAGTTACTGCTCAATCAAATCTAGACGATCACGAAGGGATTATGGCATGAAACTGCTCCCGTCAGAGACCCTCCCTTGAGATTTGTTTCCGATCTGGTAGACCAGAAACAAAGCCACCAAGCTGCTCAGCGACGGTAACGACAGCGGCGATGAGAGGCAGCTTTGCTGTCAGAATGGGAGACAGGATACAGTCTTGCTGCAGCTGCTTAAGTGGGGGAGGGAAAAGCAGAAGAGGAGGGTTGAAAAGACGACGCTCTCTAGAAGAGAGGAAAAAGGAGAGACGGAGACGTGAGGCAAGAGGGCCTTCGGTGGTAGAAAAGGGTTTGTCGGAGGCAGAGTACGAGAAAGGGATATTTGCCCCGAATGAAGCAGCGAAAAAGTCAATGCGCGCGTTCGAATTGTCTCTTTTCTAATGACCCCTGGTACAAAGAATAATGAACGACCGTCTAGGATTACACCGGGATGAATTGGGACAGTGACGAAGTGTGACAGGGCCGGCGAGGACCAAACGAAGTCAGCTTCAAGAACAGCCGTGTTACAATTTGCTAGGGACGGGGAAATAAGAAGTGGGCATGTTCTGCAATCTACTGCAAAAGATGTGCAAGGTGACTGGCGTGCCTAGGGGATCGGCACTCAAGAGGGAAAGAAGGGTGCTATGTAACGGATACTCTACTATAGGTGGGGGGACGCTAATACAATTAGTGCCTGAGTCCGTTTTTGCCCTAAAGCCGCTGGGAGTCGCACCTTTGGAGATATCGTGCAGGCCGCGAATGCAACAATAGCCTCGTACTCAGTACATCTGACACCTAATTCAGCAGGGGGTTGGAGCTACCCCCAGACTAGCTCTCCTATTAGCGCGACATCATGCTAGGGGTACCTGGCAGCTTCAAAATTTCGAAAGCCCCACTAGATTTCACATCCTAACGAATAACAGGCCTACTTGTATAACAAAAGTGGAACAGCGTGGGAGAACTAGAGCTGGTTAGCCTTGAAAAAGGGGCCGTTTGTTGTAAAAAGCCACACCGAAAACCATCGTCAGACGGTTCGCCGTACGCCAAAAGCAACATGACAATCGATTTAAGCTCATGCGCATCGAGATAACCGCCAGATTTTAGGTTTGTCTATGCAACGAGCACCTAGCAAAAGGTTTAAGTATGAGAATAATTGGAACTTTGAATTGATAAAACGAAGACAAACTATGATTCGAAATAGTGCTAGGGTTCACTTTTATCGGTAGTCCGCAATATGGCTTAACACAGTGTGAATGAAGTCAGATATAGGTAATTATATCTAAGTCACTTAAGCAACTAGAACGATTCCTCCTCGTAAGAAACATTAAAGAGAAAAAAGATATTGGTGAAGGGGATTTTCGGAGATTCATTCTAACAATATTTTTGTGTTTTTTTTTCTTGTGAGATGATATCCAGGGTTATATTGCATCCGATAGCCTACCTTACTTGAGCAACGTCTCAGATTGAAAGAAATTCCGCGAGACGGTGTAGAAATATTACATATTGTTTTACAGCAGTAGGTAGCACATGCATGACATATATGATCTTCTCGTCTCTTGATTCAACCACCTGCATGGTGGCTAGCACCATTGACTCGGTTATCTCAACTTGTCGCCGACATGAGGCCTCATGCCGTCAACAAGATCTCTAAATTGATGATAAGGCGTTTAGCCTATCTAGCATATGTACACTACACGTAGATATATATAAAAACAGACCATAGGAAAATGACATGGTTAAAGAGCGCACAGTACGAGGTAATCATCCGTAAGACATATCATATCTTATACATACTTCAATACTCGGACTTACGATCATAAAAACCTCTATTCGGCTGTTTTCCTCGCTAACTGCGTGGTTTACTAGACGATTTAGTCAACTGACTCTCATGAAAACTTCCAAACTAGGCAATTATTCATTTCCCATCTCCTATGTTATACATTTGAACTTATGCACGCTATGGCCCACCGTGATGGTTCATCCCTTCAAGCCTCAAACCCCTCCATCTAGCGCAGACAATTTTAACCTCATGATCCTTTCAAGCTTTATACATATCAATTCTTCACTTGTCTCCTCGATTACCCACAGAACACGTTTCTCGTCGTTTTCCATGAATCAAGATAGACCCGGGGCAATGGATTCACTCTTCTCTTTAGAAGCCCCTGGCAGTCCTGGATCTTTTCGCGATTCGGAGAAGGGTGGCCCTTGAAACGTGCCGGCTATTGCATGATACTGGTTCCAATGATGTTCCATTCCAAGTGAACTCGACTCTCGCGGGGTGGACGTCTTCCCGCATTAAGATAGCTGCAGATGCAGAGCGGGAAGCAACACCACTTCTATCCACAAGCCGAACAATTAATAGAAGGATTCAGACCCATAATGAAATAGATGCTGGCATCATGTTTAACATACGTGCTTCAATCCCATCGATGGACGGCTCTGGACGCAATGTTTCGGGTCCATTAGGCCTCGATTGGGCCAAGACACATCGCGCTGCAAAGCATTGTGATAGCTATTATAACTGTTCTACCAATCGGCTCAGTTGCAACTTGCAGAGGCCATTGGTTGATCCCCTTCGCTATTGGTAAGTTGGTCAAAGGGGGTCCTTAACACGTCTATTATTACAGCGTCCTCCCCGGCTTGCAACCTTGCCCTGTCCTTCCAGCGTATGATGACTTGAATCACATAATCATTATGATAAGAGTATCCTACCATTACCTAGCTTGTCTTTTTCATTTTACATACTGCGTAGCTCCTAGAATTAATTTGAGCCTTTTAATGCGCGTCCGCATATATAGGCCATATAACAATAGTATACCAACAAAATAAAGGGTCTACTTCCTAAAAGCCAACTCTTCAAACGATACCTACTGTAGACATCTTTAAACAACTCTCTATCCACATAATAGTCTAACCTACAACGATCCACACGATTTCTATGGTAGCGAAAGGCTTCCGACAGACTCCCAAGAGATGCTCGCCGCATAAAATTGAACCGTCGATCCCACGTGTTTTAATCCACAATGATATGCGGCCTCCAAGCAGTCGGTACTACACTAACCTAGTAAATTGAATTGGATTATCAATACTAATCGCTAGTATAGGTAGGTATATAACTAGCTGTTCTCGATAGCCTTAAAATACTATGTATGTCTCATTGTATTACTCAGGTGAGTCGAGACGTTGATGAGATGCTTACCAGAACTGTCACCACGCCCAGCAGTTTTTGCATCACTTAGGCCTAGCTCAATACTTTTAGCACAATTGACAACCACACTAGCCCGCTTCAGATCTTGGTTTACCCCTGGCTTCAGTTACATTCGCCTAAGACTAGATACTAGACGGGATTAGTATGCGATCCGAGCTCATGGCTACATACCCCAATACCTCGGATTTTCCCTGTTCCACGTGATTCTTCTCTAGATCAAGGCGAACTCTCAGCTCAGGCGAAACGTCCTCACCCGTCCCTTCATCAAGGATCTTCCTTATTTAGACCTATATATCCAGCGCTTAGTCGCGACGAATCTATATGGAACCTATATGGGACCTATATAGCAGTGTTTCTATTTGATTACTTACATTTGCACTCGAAGCCATTGAGTGCTCCTCTGATTTGTATGGCTTAGCTAGGGCACTCACATTAAGGTGTCAAAATTGCCTCTTCATCAGCACTTTTCCCCGGACTTTAAACAACGAATTACGCGTCGGGATCCCCTCCGTAGACTCCGCTAACTTTCCAGTCCTCCCCGTAGGAATCTTAGTTGGTCGACCTTCGAACTATAAAATCTTACGTCGTGTAATATAAAATCCCTTTCGCTAGTTATACAAACCCTCATAAGCTAGCTTAACCATCCCCGTCCTCTCGAGGCCTATCCCACGAATACCACGTTCAACATAATCTAGGATCAACGCGATACTAGATCGGTTTTAGTGACAGCCTTTGCCTTCAGCCCTTTTCGCTTACATATCTAAATCCACGACTCGTGTCCAAATAGCGACAATAACCGGCAAGCAGATACATAAAGATCCAGGGCATTTTATTACGACTACTAGACGTTTCCGTTCAGTCCTATACTTCACTCTTGATTGTTCGTATTCGCTCCTCCCGCCTGTAACCTCGAAAATACATCTAACCGTTGCTACCTATGTGGTATGGGCATGCCGAGACTCGTAAGAACTAGGCCCTAGTGGAACTACGATATCCTAAATTAATTATACTAGCATCAATACAGGGGGTAAGGTTTCAGCACATACCCGATGCTTCCGACCTAGGGACGGAGCCTACGGCAAGAGTACTTGGCGTATATCGTACGTTATAGACAGATAAAGATAAACAGCCATTGGCATGTGAACGTATAGCTTCGCATTTAGTCTTCGTAAACATGGGACCATCAATTCTTAAATAAACATGACTACCTACCCATCCAAGGTAAACATTTACATACCATCAGCAATTCAAGTCCAAGTCAGCCCTCTCCCGTACTTCCCTTGGTTTCCAAAGTAATATGTACCGATGGGTGGTATATACAAAATTTTACACTGATACATATCTTTCTACTCACTAACTTGGGACATAACACTAGATCTATGAAGAGACTAGTACCGGGATATAGCTGGTATCAACCCTGAAGGGCGAAGTCTGTAGCAGCTAAGCACCTAACACAATATTATCACACAGGTTGAAGTCTCCTATTCAACTTTTACCCGTAGTTTCTTTGGAAGCGTCTTAATTGTCTAGAGTCTACAGCTAGAGGGGGATAATTAGCATATATATATAAGTAGGTGATACGCCTGGGGTGAATTCTTATGATCATATCATAAGGAAAAAATAACCAGCTGAGTAATATCCTGCAAGTCATTGATACCGAAACTTTTGGGCTTCACGAAGGCCTTAGTTACCTATATGCAATTAGCAATCAATTGACATTAGATCCACAGATCTCTAGGACATGAGATAAAGACCTTCCTAGTTCCTCGTGTTCTTGTAGTTGTGTCTATTCGTAATTGTTAAACCTAGTCACCTGTTCGTAAGACTTCCAGCACGCAGATTCCATTGCATAAAGGTATGATATATATTGAAATCAAGCAACGACTAGAAGACTATTAATTTAATTTCAACAATGTCTGTATCACCAACTCATAGTGTGTCTGAGAACTTAACCAGCACCGCTTCTCGATCCAAAGAACTAGAGCTTCTCATCGACGGGAGTAGCTTATATGTGACGATGCAAATGCTATATGTGTGTCTCGAGGTGGAATCAAAAAGCATGGAAGCAACTTCGTTAGGCTATGGCTAGGTATACATACTGTAAATGTCCTTTGTTCTTCTAGATGTCTCATATAGAATCCTGACAACGCGTATCGATGCCTAATCGAGATAGCTAAAGGATAAACTCTTCCACGATATCAGTTCTTACGGTTATCGTCAGATTATCTCCGAATTTTTTTTTGCTTTAGTAACAATGAAGTCGACAAAGGTCTTTAGAGGTAGTTAATTGAGTGCTTCAGCTTAAAAGGAAAAATTTTCAGCTTCTGATGATAAAATGGGAAAAGTTCGGAGTTGTCATTGTTATGGTAACTTAGTAATATACCAGCACCAGAAAGTTGGTCAAGGCTAGTTGACGTATATATCATCACAACTATATAAATAAGTACTTAGATGTTAAAATCACTAGATATCCTTTGCTAACTTGGCCATTTGATAACCGTTGAGATTAAGGATTTGTCAAGTGATTTAACTTTATTAAGAATATTAACCTATAAGAGAGTACCTATAAATGCAGGTCTATAAAAAATAGGGTTGTGATGCTTCCTGGAAGCTCAATTATCAACAATAGTAGTGGACGAGGATCATTCGACTACAGAGGTGACAATAACATTGTGCAAGTATTGAAGCAACGCTTAGTTATGACATGCTATCTTTTTTAATTTGGAATAGCTTCTACGTATTTGGCAAGAAGGTACCACCATTTGGACATTGGCCCTACAAGTGCTAGAGAATCCTTAGCACATCATAAAATTCTAGCGTAGAGCCTTGTAGAGTATTCATATATCGAAACTAGTTCCCGAGGGATAGACTAAGGTTCTTCAATAATCCTCTAACTAGCTCCCCCGCGGAAATAGCTAAGTTCTAATCTAATATTGTACATTCTTTATCTTGAAAAAAAAAACTGATTTAGGTATTCTGTAGAATTTGTGTATGAGACAGTAATAAATATTGGTAAGTTGCATGTCTTATAAAAAGGGTTTGCCATAAAATAGCAGTTTCTACCTAGGTAGATAAAGTAAGAGCTCCTATACTATTGAATTGGTTCAATATTACCGTTCAAGTATCACTTTACTAATGTTAGATATAGAGTAATTAATCTCGAGACACCGTCACACCTTGTGTGGAAGCGAGCAGGCCCAACCTAGTTAGAGGTATTGGGAAGAATGAATTTGCAGCCCATTTCAATTTACAATCAATTCAAAGCAATCTATTCCACTCTTTACCTCGCCTGGCTCGATTAAGCCTTCCGTAGCTAAACACAATTGGCTACTAAAACTCTTGGCTGCAGAGTATTCTACGTCAGTTAATATACTCTTGGAGACTATATGGTTGTGAAGGGTCGAAGAACTTACACAGATACTATGTAGTTAAGGATTCCCGTACCGAAGTAACCTGAACAGCGTCGACTTAGAAATAACGAGGATACTATTCCGGCAACCCCTGAAGCTAGCAGCTTGGATCGGTATGAAGGCCGGGTGCCTTTTCAACCCACACCTCATAATTTCCCCCTTTTAGCTCTTACTCAGGTACTGTTGTAAGTAATCAGATATTAAGAATTCTAGTAATTTGAAAACATATAGCAACTTGTATCATCCCAATCTCCAGTCAACCTAGCGTTATGATAGTCAATTGATGTTATTTGGAGTAGTTGTCACTTGACTCTTCTTAGCTTCGTTAGTCCTAAAAGGGGAAGCAATGAGGGTAATTGCTTATTCGCCACAATAGATTAACTACTTTTTGACCGCCGTTTATGGTGCAGTAATGTACTACCTGCAGCAGGAAGTAGGCATTGATTAAGTTAATAGACGAAGTTTATGGCTTCACACATCATAATTGGCTTGTGTAAGGCATTTAGTCCCGGCATCTGAATTTATGAGTTTCGATTGAGCTTACTGAGTTCACTGTTTGTTCCGCAAACTGTATCCTAGTTATCTCATTACCAACGTAGGATTGAGTGTTCATGACATCCGGTATTAGAGCAAGTATGATCCTCACATAGACTGAAGTATATGAAATAGCTGTCTTATGTTTTGGAGTGCACCTGTGGCCTAAGTTGACGCATGGAATCTTACCATACTATAATTTGCGAGGGTTACGTTGGTATCGTGAAGACATGTTACCGTCGCATTGCCAAATTCGAAATACCGATTACCTCTTACTACCCGTAAAACAGTCCGATCTCTCTAAGATCCGTAGATGGGTATATGGGATGGTTTAACCATATTGTTAGCAAGACAGGCAGACGAAACGCAAACACCAATAGAAAAACCTCCTATCGGCATATAGAGATATTTTATATGTCCAAAATTAAGTTTAATGGGTTCTACTCTGTCTAAAACTAGAAACATGTGCTTATCTCTATTACCTATCCACGGCTACCACCCAAAGCCCCTCACATCTCGCAACAACAGAGGGTAGTACTCAATAGTCTAGGCCCGTCTACGGGTTCTTTTGGGCATTGGGCCATATTATCTATGGCTCGTTTATTTATGTGAAGTGGCGGTAACACAACAGAGCAAGTGTAGTGAGTTTCCGGTCATAATGAAGATGTACTATTCTATAGCTATCCTCTCGTTGACCGAAGTTGGTCTTATCTATAGTCTTCCTTCTATAACCCACCCACGCCGCGGACATCCTTGGTTCTATGGCCTCATAACCCCGGTTGGTAGTTATATGGTACTGGCCGTTACATAGGGTTGCTTCCCTATGATGGCGGACCACTCCCAATCAACTTGGTCCGTGAAGCATTCCGAGGCGCACGTCCGGATGCGCAACAAACCTTTCATGATGCTCGCTTGTACGATTCGAGAATTATCCATATGCAGCTGCCCAACCAATTCATTCTTGACTACCTACATCTGCTCAGGGGCATTGAAGAAGCAGGTAGCGGCAAGCAACGATATACGTGGCAAGAATGATCTCGCATAGAGATCTTCGTAGAATTACTACGGTGACGGACACCGCATCCAGTTTCCCATTTCGTTTGGTCGCCAGGCCCATCATTTCGCCTCTGTAGAGTAACGTTGAGCATAGGTAGGTATCTACCTAGGTTTCATGTCAATTCTGGTGGTATACTGGCAATATTCGCTTCTCGATGCGAGTCAGGTACGGCAACCGAATATCACAATTCGCAGGAAACTTCTCGCCGGGAATTGCATTTGCCATAAGGGCCAAGGATGACTTGCAGCGTGCCTAGAGTTTCTGCTGGGGAGGGGTGTCTTTTTGTTTACCTTACTCATACACACCCTAGGTTACCACGTTGCTACGTTTCGTCACTCAACTTCATTCTTGGATCCGGCACCGCATCTAGATAACTACCTACCTAAGTACCTAGGCATTGCCCAAACGCTGCGCATTGTCGATCCTCGAAGTGTTAGAATATTCTCGTCTAAAGCTACCGGAAAGTGTCGTTCCTTCAACTATTTTGGCTGTTGAGTTATCACCTGCAACTGTATTGATAGTTGTTGTGATAGTTGAATATGGGCACTCAGCACTCGCGAAGGCCGCACCAATGTCAAAATGCGCCCCTGTTAAAGTTCTTTCCTATCTCGTCGGGTGGAGTCCTACGTCTTTGGGGGCCAGTAGTATGCTGTGCCATGGAAAGTGGCTTTCAAAGGTATTGACACTCATCCCACGTGTTTGACTTCGCGGATTGACAACTTGGATTTAACTAGATAGCCGCATAGTAGTGCCAGGATCACGGCCAACCAAGGTTGTTGGGGACTCTCAGCGCCCTTTAGACGAAGCGCACAAAGAGACATTCCCCTTCACGGAAAGGTTCATCCAATGGGGATGTGTCAATGTGAAAAGAAGAAGTATTGGTGTGTGTCCGCTTGGGCACCTTACCCGTTAATGGGACAGTGGGCAAGGCGGAGACGAAGTTCTCCGGCAAGCGTACTCCCGTATATTATACATACCAATTTCGTCAAATTAAAGGCACAGACAGGGGCGGGAAAGGTGAGGAACTCAGCAATAACGGAGTGATGGTGATGTGGCAATGCAATGGGTTCCGGACGATGAGATTTGATGAGATATGGTCAATCGGGCTTGCTTTTTTCTCGTCGGCTTCGCAAGACGTGAGGTTGTTTCGGCCCAAGATAGTTGAGGAAACCCTGGTGCCATTGGGCAAGATCCCAGCAATCTAGCGCTTAGGTTGCGAGCTGATCCGGTTACGGGTCTAAAAACAGCAACGCGAGACACAAACCAACAAGTCTGACTCGGAAGCAGGGTCCACGAGGTCTAGACGGTGGAGTTTGCCCAGTCCGCACAGACACCGCAAGATGCTAACCTAGAGCTTAAGGTGGCTGAACTAAGAAGATAGAAGATAGTAATAATAATCTAAGGTCTACACGTCAGCACGTGTAGTAGATCTAAGATTTTCTACTCCAGTCTCCAGAAAACAATCGTATAAGGACTACACTACAGACGTAGCGCCGATTGAGCGATGCTATGTATGAAGCTCCGGGTCTAGCTATTGCGCTACATCCGTCGGTAGTGATCGGCCGCGGTGTAGCGTGACTCAATTGGCGTCGACCGACTGGGCGGCGCAAGCCGATTATGCACATGGCAAGGATTAGTTAATCATATCTATAGTACACGATGTTATGCAGGCCGCGATGCACTTGGCGGCTGATTGACATCGCAGGTTCCCGGAACACAAGGGTGGTCGCGGAACCCGGGTGTTGTTGTATTATAGACATGTATGTAGACAAGGTATGATGATCTATCTGTCTATCTAAGTGTCGTGTCTGATATATTGCTCCACGACTAAGACGCCTAAGGAAATGATCGGACTTTAGTATCACCACGATGGGCTGCTATGGTTGAACAGGCCGAGTAAATGTTTGTCATGTCTGTAGGATCGAGAAAGCTGTATACAACCACACGGAGGGGAGATCAATTACTTGCGTACATATGTACCTAGGCATGCTTAACCGGCTATGTAAAGTATGTTGTATATGTGTAGGTACGTAAAGTATGTATAAGTTACGATCACGGAATACGAGTAAGGAAAGACGGGTAGGGGGCGGTGCAATAAGATGGTAGGTTGAGAAGGTTGAGGGGGTTGAGGGGGTTTGAGGGAGGGAATTGGTTGGAATAAGTTGTTGATGTGATATCATCAAGCGTCGATTGACGCTATATAAACAAACGATGTATCCTTATCAGCGATCAGCTGGAGATACAGATACAGGTAAATTGCTACATTATATGTATAGATATATGTACCTAGGTATGCATGTAGTCAGGAGCGGTTTGCAAAAAGAAATGGATCTCATATGTACGCTCTTTGAGAATGATCAGCACTAATATAAAACTAATCCTGATGTGGTATTCCGGCCCTTTTAGTCCTGGTAGCCATGGCTAAAGCTAAAGCAGGCAGCTAGCATGGAAAATTAAAGGGAATGGAAAGAAGGAAGAAGGAGAAAAGAAAAGAAAAAAACTTCGTTAAGCGCAACCATTAATAATTCATGGAGCGGATAGATAGAAAGGAAGGCACGAAATCGGACTTGGCAGGCAGGTTAAGGTAGCAGTGTAAAAACCTCGTCCCGCTGGAGCCGTTGACAGCCGCAGGCGTCATAACCGTTTTTTTTCTCTTTTCTTTTTTTCATTGACACTTCCCGTTATGGCTTTGGTGGTGGCTCCCACGAATCACGAACCGCTCCAATCATCTAAAACGGCATTGAAGCACCATCCCGCGCATGTGAAATTTACAGCAAATTTCCAAATTCCCCCTCCCCTCTGCACCTCTGCATCTCTCTGCAGCGCTTCTGCAGAATACTGCCCCTGCGGCTCTGCCGTGCCCTGTTTCACTACCGGGAGGTTGTCTATTCTTAATATATACGTACAGCAGCCAAGGAAAGGATCGGCCAATCCGTCCGTAGAATTGTAAAGATGCTGGACAGAGCTCATCCTTGGCCACTCTAAAAAGGAAACAGACGCAGAGGCGATCCACTGATCCACATCGCAGTTAAGATGTCCAAGATGACAAGATGATTGATAAATGGTAAATGCATGGAAGCTGGGAAACACAACAATCCGTGCATTTCAGTTCTTACAGCATCATCTGTCCCACTTTATACCGTACTTTTTTACCTGCTTCGTTCTACATACGGTACCAACGTCGACGTCAGGACACAACATTACGAGCCATTAGTATTCCTTGCCGCTCCACCCAACCAGACATTGGGTCCCTCTCGATTGAGGTCTGGATCGCCCATAATCGCCAGGTCCTTCTTTTTTCTAAATTTTCCTCTTCCCCCTTCTGCCCCTTCTAACCCGCTTCGAACGGTGGACAGTAGACGGTGGAGTCCCCCAACGAGATAAGGAAAATGGAAGGGGGGTGGTGTCGCCCTTCCGACTCCTTGGCTGGCCTGGCTGTTCTATGTAGCTGGCCACCGAAGGGTTGTACTTCATGAGCAACCTTGTTCTGCTCGTTGTTCATTGCACGTTATCCATATGAACCTCGTCTGCCGGTAGTTATGTCAACGTCCAATCCCAAGCCACAGGATAATCCAACTCTACTAAACAGCGAGTTTTTTTTTCTTCTTTCTACATCGGCCCGTTATCACCCTTCACCACTCACCATCCATCCCTCCTTGTCTGGTCTTGTCTGGTGTTGGGTGTGTATCTATGCTATGCTATGCCAAGTGTGGCCCACCCGGTTGTCGCCATTTGCACCATTTACCATTGACCATTTGTGAATTTGTATTGATGTGGACATATCCGCATCGGTATATACACCCGTATATATCTTGAATTGTACATTACCGCATTGTGCAATGCACACTACCTACACTACATTCATGTTGCGCGTCACGACACTAGTTTGAGCAACGAGCCACCCCCGAGCTTGAAGATCTGTATCGGGTCTGGAGCTTGTCCCCAGTTTATTAAATTCTGGACCGCCCTTCTCGTGCCTTCGCTTTGTTCAGCGTAAAGACGCCTTGGACATTGCGAACCCTTTTGTCGTAACCTAACCTCCCAATGATGGTTCGACTTATCCTTTGATCATACTTCATCGTTCGCTTCTCTTCAACCCATTGTGTATAGGACTTTTCCGATTGTACCGATTGTACAGCCAGGGCATTGCATCGGATAACTCGACTTTACCAACCCTATTCTAACTTTACCAAACATAACCAGGCCAACCTTAGCTCAACCCTGTACTCGTCTCCTTCGCTTCGCCATACCTTCATCCTGAATAAAACGTAAGGGTTTCGCTAGGGCCATACGCCGTGTTCCTTCGCATCACTCAGCAAATAACGTTTTGCATTGTCTGATTAAAATTTATTTATTTTTGTTCTACGCCTGCTCCTTCGTTAGTTTTCCCACGTTTTAGAGCCACTAATCCTCTCGGCATGGACAAAACCCCCGGGACACCTCGCAATGATGCCAGTGCGAGCTCGACTCCTCCCACCGAGGAGCCTCAGAGTCCAGCATCGCCCGACCTTACTGCCATCAATGCCATCAATGCCCTCAACGCCGGGACGAGAAAAGAAAAAGGCCGTGTACGCTTCAATAGTGTAGCCGGAGTCGAGCCACCATCTTTTTTTGATTTATCTGGTCTCTCCGCGACGCAATCACGCAATGATGTCTTATCGCTACCTCCGCGGCCCAGGCCTTCTGTCTTGCGTGGGAATTCTTATAACTCGGTGACTAGTATTCCCGAGTCTATCGACGACGATGATCCTGCTTCCGAGAAAGTGATGTCGGCCCATGCGGCACAGGAGCGTGCCCAGCAGATTGCCGCAACCCTACTGGGCTCGCGATCTGCCCCGGGGTCGACGAGAACCTCTCTAGACTCGGACGCCGAAACGGTGAATAGTGGCGTTGTTGGTGATATGCCTCCAGGATTTCCCGGTATAGCTCTGGATGACTACCCCATGAGTGCCGCAGATATCGCCAATGGTGATGCCGCACACAAGAGTGCCTCCGAAGAGCAACGGTCCGTGAAAAAGGAAGCCTATAATCTGGTCCGATCGCACACGCGAAGGAATAATAATGGAGTGTATCATACTACAACTACCAATACCGCCTTGAGCTCCGGTCAACTTACGCCCATCGACGGACCGAAACATGAGCTATACGTGACGCCGCCGACCGAATATCGCTCCAGTGTCCTCTCAAATCTTTTGAAGCTGTATAAGCCTGCTGATTCCGGTCTTTCCATTAATTATCCACCTAGTCGGAAGTCCGAGCATGGCAGTGAATTTACCACACCGGGTTCTTCTGGTGCTACAACACCTAACCGGCGGAAATGGTATGAAAAGAATCGTTCGCAAGATACTTTGGCCAACCTGGTCGAAGCATCTGCGCGTCTCGCCAGTGCTGGGGTTAGTGGACCAGGGGCGAATAATAACAGCAACAACAATAGTAATAACAACGCCAGCACAAAGCCAAAAAGACCCAAGCACCGGCGTAGCCCTAGCGGACGAATATTGAGTTTCGGTCGGCCACGGATGGAAGATGAGATTCGCATTACGATGCATATTGCGGAGACACTAACTCGGCAAAAGTATATCATTAAGATGTGTAAAGCGCTTATGCTCTATGGAGCCCCGACTCATCGTCTTGAGGAGTATCTGCGGATGACAGCTAGGGTGCTCGAGATCGATGGCCAGTTCCTTTATCTGCCCGGCTGCATGATCATTTCTTTTGATGACCGCTCGACACATACCACCGAGGTTAAAATCGTTCGCACTAATCAGGGGATCGATCTTGGAAAACTTAGGGATGTTCATGAGATATACAAGCTGGTTCTCCACGACAAGATTGACCTGGAAGAGGCTATCGAATCCCTATCGACGGTTATGGAGACCAAGGATAAATTCCATCCGTGGCTAAGAGTCCTAGTATTCGGGCTAGCAAGTGCGTCAGTTGCGCCGTTTGCCTTTGAAGGGCAGTTGATCGACCTCCCCATCTGCTTCTTCTTGGGATGTCTTGTTGGCACTCTGCAGATCATCGTCGCGCCCCGGTCCGATCTTTACAATAACGTCTTCGAGATCACTGCCGCTGTATTAACCAGCTTTCTGAGTAGAGCATTTGGCAGTATTGCGGGCGGGACGCTATTTTGTTTCTCCTCCTTAGCTCAGAGCTCTATCGCATTAATTCTCCCTGGGTGGTTTGTCTGTAAGTACATAACTTCGGTATCGTTCTAGGCCTGTGATCACTAACAGGCTTTTATAGTGTGCTCTGCTCTTGAGCTTCAATCCCGCGCTTTGGTACCTGGCTCCATTCGTATGGTTTATGCCATTATATACTCCCTATTCCTCGGTTTTGGCATCACTGTTGGAACCGCACTTTACGGTTTGATGGATCCTAAAGCCACGTCGGCGACGACGTGTCCAAACCCTATACCTACTTACTACCGATTTTTCTTTGTGCCAATCTTTACTTTGTGTCTTGCCTTCGTCAATCAGGCAAAATGGAAGCAGATGCCTGTCATGGTGGTTATTGCTTTTGCCGGATACATCGTGAACTTCTTTAGCAGCCCCAAATTTGCGGCCAGCCCACAGATAGCCAACACATTAGGTGCCTTCACTGTCGGTGTGCTTGCGAATCTATATTCAAGGCTAAGACATGGCGTGGCGGCTGCCGCTCTTTTGCCCGCTATCTTCGTGCAGGTACCCAGTGGCCTAGCAGCGACGGGAAGCCTTCTGAGCGGGTTAAGCACAGCAAATGAGCTAAACAATGCTACAGGAATTGTTAACGGCACCAGTACTGTGAGTATTGGCATGCACTCTTGCTCACCTTTTTTGAATTGTCGGCTAACACCTCAATTAGGTCACTATTCAACAAGGCCAGCCCCTTGATACGATAGTATTCAACGTCGCCGCATCGATGATACAAATTGCCATCGGTATTACTGTCGGCCTTTTCCTAAGCGCACTTATCGTATACCCGCTAGGGAAACGCCGGAGTGGTTTATGGACCCTCTAAAACAGTGCGATGTTTGCCGTTTTGCGTTTCTAAGTTTCCAATTTAGGCGTCCGAGCGTGGGGGAAAATTGATTTAAATAAACAAGCGAGCGCTGAGTTCTGAAAAAAATCCATTGGCTTGTAGAGGATAGAACTAGATGGTGTTATGGACAGCATATAGATGTATATTATAGAGGTAATGCGGAGGATTCAGCCTCGCGGCCGGGGTTGGTAGGTGGCACTTTGGAGGAGTTTCTTTATGATATGTGATATGAGGTATCGGCATATGCAACGGCGTCATGGCTCTTTTGTTGTAATATCGAAAATGCAGAACGACTGCATCAGAAAGTTCCAAGCGCTGGACTGATGTTTGTCGCTTATATTTCAACTCAAAGCTGTACAACGTAATCATTTTTCGTCATGTCCGAATTCACTCTTATATTAGTTAGTTTATCTTCTTCTTACGAATATGTAGTTTATAGGAAAAGGAAAATATATTAGCTGCATCAGCAATAGCAGAAAATCTTACGTCTTGAACTATGGTGAAACAAAGCCAAAGGCCGCGTGCTTCCTATGATTTTTGTGATATAACTAGAGAGGGAATCAGAGCATCATATATTCTTACCCGAGTCATTTTAAGTCGACTCATTCGGCCTGATATTGCAATTACGGCCTAATCGACGCATGTAGGTAGTCAACATTCTTTGGAGATAGTTTAGACTTGAAGTGTCACGTGGAAATCCCGTGATATTTCTTTATGCATGGGGTACTTCAAACTCCGAGCTTGATGTTGTACTTTGGGTACATATAAGTATGTACCTGAGATACATAGGTACCTGATGTACCTAAATATAGGTGATGCCCGTGAAGACGTATGCATCCTAGGTAGGTACCTACACTAGTTAGGAGGTAGTATAGTTTTAGGTACCTGTCTAACCAACTAGCGCGAAGTTGACAAGGCAAAAACATTTAAAACATTCAAATTTTAGGAGGCGTTGTGATGGCGGTTAAATATTAGCCCCTTTTGGTATTATATAATCTAGGAGGTTCTAGGTTATTACGTAGCACCCGCCTTGCCATCCTGGTTGCTGAGTGAGTAACTGCCATTGTTATCCGTTTCCCGTGCTCCGTTCTCCGTTCTTTTGTCCCCGCCTGTTTTTTTAGTTTGGCTTTTCAAATTCGCCCCTAGTTCCTTGCTGTTTTGCTGTCGTGTTACCTCCAAGTTCCAATTCTCGCGTCTTCATCTGAAGTTTAACATAATTTAAAAGTCAATCTGACGGGCCAATGTTCACCACATTCGTTGGAACGGCAGCGGGTGCTACCGAATCAAGCACTCCGCTAACTCCGGAGCCGCAACCCCCCAAAGCTCGACAGAAGCGGAGTCAAGTAGCTCGGGCATGTGATTGGTGCCGTGTACACCGTATTAAATGTGATAATCATCTTCCGTGCTCGAATTGTCGAAAGAGAAATGGCCAATGCAGTCAAGGGGAGATACCTGTCCGTACTCTTCCTCATGCCTATCGGAAAATTGAGCGACTAGAAAACCGGGTGAGAGAATTAGAGCGGGAACTTGAGAACGAGCGTAAGGCTATAAAGCCTGGCACTGGGATTAACACACCTCAAACGCCCTCGAGTCTCGCCTCGTCAGGGCCTTCCGGCTCCGAGGGTCCCGAAGCCTTCGATTCTCCGGGGGAACATGGAAGTAGTCCGGAGGGGAAGAAGTCAAGGGAAGGAGTACATATTCCTACCACCCGCTCCCAGCAGGGAACATGGTATGGTGCCTCATCGCTATTCTACTTCATCAGGCGCATGAACACTTTCTTGAATGCTTCTCTTCAACAAGCCCGACCTATCGATCGCATGCTACCAGACCCAGTGAAGCTGTTCGATGGGACAAGCCAAAGCTCTGCGAGGGACCAGAGTAATCGGCCGACTACTACAGTGACAGGAGACCCCGCCATCGCAGGAAATTATTTAACTCCGACGCAGGAAGAGTATTTCATAAGTCTCTTCTGGCAGTCTCTCCACACCTCACTACTAGTTTTAGATGAGGGTACATTTAAGGAGCATTACCAATCCCTATGGACAACGTCGGGCAGAGAGCGAAAGCCGTCGGCGCTTGTCGACATAGTCATTGCCTTATGTATGCAATATAACACAGCACTGCAGCCAGGCCTCGAGGACGACATCAACGACATCATCGCTGGTAGTCGGTGGTATTATCAGCGCTGTCAGAGGTTATTGACCAACGACTTAGAGAATCCCACCATATTAACGCTGCAGTGCCACCTCTTGTCATCCGTATATCTGTGCTCTGCATCTTTCCCGAATATGTCAGATAGCACCTGCACGCTGGCAGTGCGGACGGCCTATATGCTTGGCCTTCATTTGGAGCCGCCAGAAGACATGCCGAAGCAGGAGCAAGAAATGCGAAAGCGCTTGTTGTGGACCCTTTATGTCTTCGATAGTAAGATCAGTATGAAATTGGGCCGTCCGTTCCAACTAGATCACTCCGATACTACCTGTAGCCTACCAGGTGACGACCGGGAATGCGCCACGCTGTCGGGCTCGGTGTTCGCTCCGCTTGGAGAAGACGCTACATGGTTAACTTTTAACCTCGAAAACGTTAAGCTCTTTCGGATGATTCGAATAACCTATACGGCATTCTACAAGAAACAGCTTGGTACCACCAGCATCTTCGACGACCAGGCTTCACGGAATGATCCAAAGGTCATCGAATCCCACGCGGAGTTCCTAGGTCCTTACATAGACCGAATAGAGGACTGGGTGAAGAGCGTCCCCAGTGCTCTTAAAACTAAACGCGGGGAAAACGGTGTTCCTTTTTCAACAGACTTCACACCTCTCGAGATCGAACAGTTCGCATCGCTCTGGCTCCAGCGGCAACGTCTTCTATTAGAACTTATGTATCACAATCTATGCATTAACTTATTCCGCCCCTTTGTCCGTTTTGCGCCGACGGCAGGGCCTACTCCAGCCGCCGACAAAATCGCTGCGGACTGCGCCCGCCATGCCATAGCACTGACACGTATCCTGCACCAAGTACTCTCATCGACGTCTATCCTCACCGGCTGGCATGAGGCATCCCAGTGGCAGTGGAACGCCGCCATGTCACTCATCGGCTATGTGGTCGCCTATCCACAAAGTTCGACAACCCCAGAGGCAAGAAGTGCTGTTGACCTCGCCATAGGCGTCTTTGATATCTGGAAAAGGAGCATCAAAACTGCGGCTAGTGCGGCTGCTATCACGCGCGATGTCATTGCACAGGCTGATATACTTAGCAAGCAGGCACAAGAGAAGCAAGATTTGGTGCCAAAGGCGGACGAGACACCTTTAGGTTCCAGTGGTTGGGAAGCCACAAATGATGAGGCGCTCGCCGACGGCAACCCCACTGAAGCGCTAACAGCGGTTGGGGATTGGGGTTATAACGATGGGACCGGTCTACCTATGCAGGGCATGCTGGCGGGGTCTATTGACATGGCCTTCACTTTTGACAATCAAGATTTCGGGAACTTCGGGACGTTGTCCTGGCCAACAATGAGTGGCGATCCTGGCGCCCAATGGATATACGGGTAGCAGCAAGTGTAAGCTTAATAGGATGTCTGCATAGAGGCATTCGGATTCCTGGACGCTCCTCCTGTTACCGTGTTTCCTTACCCCTTTTCGACTATCATATGGGATGCAAGGTGCTCCAGGCGTATAGAATGGTATGGCTGTGAAATGATGTCAGTTTAGCTCATCTATTTCTTTTTTTAACATCCATGTATGTATGTATGTATGTATGTATGTACCTATGTATGTTTCCATCTGTATCTGTGAGGCGTTGGTGGATATTTTTGACAAAAGTAATTATATAGCGATTTATCAATTACATGACGCTCACCTCACGTACTATGTACATATCATCACATGTACGCTTAACGCAGTGATATGGTTGGGTGCGTAATGAGCTGATTCCCTCCTAGGCGAGTAACTACCTACCTAGGTATCCATCTAACTTAAGAGTATAATGGTTCAAGGTGGATTAACTGACGCGCCGGTTAGTAATGATGCCAAAAACTGGCCAGTAATCAACTTGCCGATGATGTTAAGTAGGAAGTCCATTATGCAGATATTAGGGGTAAACAGCTATTAGTTACGTACGAATGAAGTACCGCAATGTATGCGGGTTAGTTAAGCAACCAAATATATAGATATAATATAGACATGGTTAAATATAACATCAGGTTACTTTGAGATTCGGGAAGGATCAATAAGGTTTCAAAGATCAATCTTATCTATTGATGCGTTGATGCGTTGATGCGGGGTGTTACTAAGAGCTGGAAAGCTGGAAATAGATCAGACCGATCATCCCGAGTCCCAAAGGAGAAGCCGGAGGAGGATTACAACCCGTCGCAAACTTTAAGGGGATGAATGATCTATACAACAACATCGATAGCTTAGCAAAGTATATTTATAACTAAAAAGAAATAGAAAGAAATAATACCATGCATAGCTCACCTATCTCCGAATAAGAAAATGGGTGTTTATTTTACCTATCGCCGAATTAGAAATGATGAGTAGTTGTAATCAGTGTTTGTCTCTGGCCACATACCAGCGGTCTAGCTTTGAGACACCGAGACCTAAATAATACCACCTAGCTGGTATGCCTCCATAGGTATTAAAGGACGCCAGATCTCGAGCATAAACCCAGCCTTAACATCACCATCCTTCAACTGTCTAGATTTACAGTAAAATTCATCTAAACAACCCCCCCCCCCCCCCCCTTTTTCTATCATGACTTCCTTTACAGTTTACAAAGGCTCCAAAAACGGAGTCACCAAGAGCTCTGCCACTAAGCCAGAAACCCTCACTGGCGATAAGGTGTTAATAAGAATCACGGCGTCTGGATTATGCGGCACTGGTAAGTCTTTTACTTTCACCCCTATCACCCCGCGTACCATGAGCAACAGCAGGCAGCTAACAAGTCTCGACAGATCTCCACTCGGTTCGTAGAAACATACATACCCTTACACCTACATGCCTCCGCACGCCATCCATTGCTAACACAAAGCCACAGTTACACGATGACGTTATCCTCGGCCACGAAGGCGTCGGCATCGTCGAGGCCGCGGGCCCAAGCAGCAAGCACCTGAAGAAGGGCGACCGCGTGGGCTTCGGCTACCAGCACGACAGCTGCGGCAACTGCCGGAGCTGCCTGACGGGGAACGAGACCTACTGCGTGGACCGCGCCGTGTACGGTACCGACAAGGTCGATCAGGGCAGCTTTGCTTCGCACGCTGTCGTCCGTGAGGCGTTTCTGCATAGGATCCCCGAGGGCATGAGCGATGTCGATGCCGCGCCGCTGCAGTGCGCCGGCGCTACGGTGTTTGCTGTTCTGCAGGCTTATAATACGCGGCCTACTGAGACTGTTGGTGGTGGGTCTTTCTCTCCTCTCCTCCCCTCCCCCCTTTTCAACATCACCCACCCCTCTTGCCTGTCGAAAAATACAGCTGCTAACTCCACCGATCGCAGTCATTGGGCTAGGCGGCCTCGGCCACTTGGCAGTCCAGTTCGCAGCCAAGATGGGGAACCGCGTCATCGTTCTATCGAGCTCGGACAGGAAAAGGGACCAAGCCATGCAGCTCGGAGCGCACGAGTTCGTGTCCATCAAAGGCAAGGACAAGCTCGCGGTATCAGCCCCGATCGACCGGCTGCTGGTGACAACGTCCGCGCAGCCGAACTGGGAGCTCATCCTGCCGATCATGGCTCCCGGGTCCGCCATATACCCGCTCTCCGTCGACTCCGGCAACCTCGAGATCCCGTACATGCCGCTGATATTCAAAGGCATCGCCGTGCAAGGGTCGCTCGTCGCGTCGAGGAACGTCCACCGCGAAATGCTCGCGTTCGCGGCGCTGCATCGCATTCGGCCGATTACCGAGACGTTCCCTATGACGGAGGCGGGTGTTAGGGAGGCGATTGAGAAGCTGGAGCGCGGCGATGTGCATCTTCGAGCGGTGTTGACTGTGGCATAGGTGGGAGGCGGCGTGGAGCTTGTTGCTGGCTGTCTGGGATGGGTAATTAAAAATGAGATATATACCTATACATAGATTTGGCGCTGGTTAGAGAAACATGGGAACTAGGGGGTAAAGGAGTTAATTAGAAGGTCTAACTAGAGTATAAAATATTGGATTTAGAATAATTGTTGAAAACTTCATACTCAAGTCCTTATCCTGATACTGTTTCGTGGCCTGTGGGAGATTGTAATAGCTACACTAATGTGTGACGGTAGGATAGGGGTAAGTTTTACAAGTCCATCACTTTATTAGCCTACATCCCTTACCTCTTCTCCTTATAGTCCACTATAGGTGCTCAGTTTTATATTGATTAACGCATTGTCTATTAGACTAAAGAGTTTAGCTTAATACCCAATGAAGCATATAGCTAAAGGTTTTAGATTAGCCGTGCCACAGGCTACCAAAACTATCTGAACCTACTATTAGTGAGTAGTACTTAAACCTTCATATATAGAATCGTAGATCCGTCGCTACCTACCGCTCTCTGGCATAAAACACCGCCTTAGACTTTATTGTGTAGTCTTTTAGGTAGAATATTTTACATATTGTTTATATTTAAAATATCACACTATAGCTCTTTCAGTATATCTATGCAAGAAGGTGCTTCGGAAAGGTTATATTTCGACTTTAAACTTCTATTGTGATCTTCAGGGGATTTGACTAAAAACTCAATTGAGATTTTATTCTTCGAGGCTATCGTTACCCTCTCCTAGAGTAAAGTCAGATTGGAATGCCTACTACCAAGACATATAGTAGCACAAGAAACAAGAGGATGCTTCGTACAAAACATCAATACCGAACGCGGGCTTTCTAATAACTACCGCATTAGAATAAGAATTCATCAGGGCGATGCTCTTCAGTAACTACCTACACATATTTAAAGGTCCATAGCTGATACTACATCATGTCCAATTTAAACCATACTTAGAGATTCCCTTCGATTTATTAGAACCTCGGCGATATAAAACACATAACTCGCCGCCATACGCAAACTCAGGTAACTAGGTACCTAGGTAGGTATCTTACCTACAACCCCATGTTTCCCCTTAACCTCACGCCGGCCGTGATGCTATATCGTCCCAGTATTCAAGCGAACGTGGGTTTCTTCCTTTCCTGCGCAGCCATCGACACACCCAAGCGAGGATCTTGATCGGTTGGTAGGTAGGCAAGTAGGTAGCTTAACCCCTCGGTTCCAAAGCGTCCTTCTAATTCCGGCCCTTGTCGGCATGGCATGCGCGACAGAAGCGTTGCATAGGTATGTATGTATGTCCAGACGAACCTTTCGGGTGTCGGGCATACTACGGACTGCGACATGACGGTGTGTGAACCTTCGACCGGCGGGCCATCCTACATATGTACATACCTCATACCTCATACATAAGTTTCAACTCGGCTAAGCCAGGAACGCACGCAAGCACGCGTAGGCGAGCCGTCGTCGTTAACCCCGATCTCGCTAGTGTCGATCTCAATGCTGTGCTATGGCGCCCCTGGCCCCCTGGCCCCCTGTCTCAGGCTAAAAGGAGACGATGGGTGTTATGTGGCTTGATATAATTGGGGAGCAGCTGTGATGCGACTCTGCTATAGGCGATCTGATAATGCGTGAGTTATATGCATGTCTATATTAACTACCTAAGCAATATTGATAGAACTAGGAAAGTTATTATAGATAGAGTGGTTACTCAAGTTGGGGTTGACCACAACGCTATAGTAGTAGGTAAGTTTGTCGGGTCCTCTCCGCCCTCCCAATCGTGTTCACGACAGCTTCTTAGATCAGTTAACTGCATTGCAGGAAGTTTCTGTTGCTATAGACTGGCATGTAGTTTTTGTGTTTCTTAGTGGCACGGAGGGCTCTCCCAAAGTCCAATTAAAGTTGAGCATGGGGGAAGTCGAAACCGAAGTATCATCCTGATCGACATAGAATCTTCACCATTCTTGGAGTAACTGCATATTATAACAGCACTTGAAGAATATCACGGGAATACGAGGCAACGGAAAACCACTGAGCCACATCCATCCTCGCATATATTATAAGTCCCAGCAGTGCATTTTCTTTCCTTCCCCGGTCCTATTCCGCAACCTTGATTATGTACGCCAATGTTAAGGTAGCATACAATGCGCCGATGATCACGGTCGCACAATCCCCGTTATTGGATTCCATTGATCAAACGGGGAAACTTGTGTATAAACGACGGCGTAGGCATCCTACCATGTTTGTTACATCAGGATGGAGAGGGCGGTTATAGAACTGCTTACCTATAAGTGATAGGTATACTCAGCGCAGGATGGGGAAATGGCTACATATCAAGCCTCTCACTCGGAGTCTTTTCTAGATGCTTCCCTTCTCATGTCGTTCTTTATATGCCGTCATATTCCCGTCACTTCGGACCTCCATCTCCGCATTCCTCATCGGTAACGATCCTGCACTACGTGGATGCCTGCCATGCAGCTATCCATACAGAAGCTATGATACACGACAGCGGGCGTTCCCGGTATCATGTCCTGTACCCCGCGTATCAATATAATATCCGTCTTCGTATAGGTTCCGGTCCGACGCGCTGCGTTATCCTCGAATCGGGAAGTTAATATTATGCAATAGCATAGTCTGTGTGCTGCCGAAATATCCATACTCGGTCTCTATGCCTCGCAAAATGTTGACCATGGTATTCATACCCCATCCTCTGGTTGTTCTTTTTGTCTGAACAAGGGGAGTATCAGGGATAAGAGCATTGACAGCTGCTGTTAGTATAGCCTTTCAAGCTGGTTGCTGGCGGTCACATGCACATTATGAAGTGGAAAAGTCATAATTACATGAGATATTTGCAAGCTTAAGAACCACTAGACGACATATAGTACCATGAAAACCTTGGCGACTAGAGCGGTCGAATTCTCGAATGTAATATAGCAAACGACTAGCTTACTCGGCATAGAGACCGTCTAATCTATGATGCTAGGTATTAACCTAGACATTACGCAGAAATACACGTACTACGCATGAGCGGGGACGAGTTAGAATGCGGAGAGCTTTGAAGTTGGCATGCTGTACGACTCGAATTGGACTTTAATAGAGGTATCATATATATTGGTATAAGGGAATCGTCTGTTCTCTTAGGTAACATGAAACCCCACGAAAACAAAGGAAGCCAGAACGGCCCCGGGATGTCAAGTTACCTGCAGTAGTGGTAAAGGGCCGGTCTATTCCAGGGGCTAGATGTTACTCTTTTTGGTATGGATAGGTTCTCCAACTGAGCTATCTCGACCTGACGGCTAGTAGTCCTGTTACTAGCATAATCACAACTAAAGTAGCGGCACGGACAAGCCTTTAGGTCACCTAACACGATCTTGCGTCAGCAACCGACTGTCGTACATCGAATGCGGACGGATGTAGTTGGGATTTTTCTGATCTGAACTAACGAGGGGTCGGCGCTGTGAACCCCCCTGATAAAGCTTCATGCGGGTAATGCAGTCTCCATCTAGTATTCAGATGATTCGGGTATTCATCGATATATTATGTTAATTGAATAGAATTTTCTAACTAGACTGTTGGCGGAGGTTTTGTTCATGTTTACCGGCCATATGGTTCGCGCTAGAGCATGTAATTGACATGTTCCGGTTCTGACGTCGACGATTAAAATCAACCATCCTCATTATTCCGACGGCCTTGATGACTCCGTAATCCTCAGACCTGTATCTTCCACGGCTTTAGACCGGTGAAGACAAGGAAATACGTATGATAGAGATAATCATATTATAAGTAGACAAGCCCTGAGGTCAATATCATCATCCATTTTGGCTTTTTGGCAATGCTGCTTTAACACGCGGAGCTTTGGGCGGTCATTTATGTCCTAATTTACTAAATCAATTCCACATTTATAGATGATTGGTTGTTATCGTAATTACATGATGAAAGTCGTCCTAATGCAATTGATGAAAAATAGGATTGCATCTTACAAGTAGGTTAGTTTAGGAGATTGCTAAACGGTCAATAACGATTTCGTTGATAGTTGGTAGTGTACCTATCGTATATTTTGGAGGTCGATATACCTAGGACCTAGACTGCTAGACAATCGATCATTTCTACCGAATCTGTCCCAGGAGTATGGGTACATAGATAGACGCGCGTTCTTGGCATCATTTTTTGCGGGACGTGGCGTCGCGGGATGACAAGAAAATATCGAATCTGTTAATTTGTAAGGCTGCCTGCCTGACATGTGAAAGTCGACATGACGGACCGTGAGATATAAATTGAAGTGGGGCGTATAGTACAACAGATATGTAGGACGGATCCGTAGATGCATCATACTAACAATTACTAACAATAAGAATCTCGTGAAAGGGACAAGGGAGTTATCATGCAGCATCGGAATCGCGCAACCCTCCAGGTTCCATCCGTATCCATCAAAGAACCCCTGGATCGCCCGATAGCTCCCCGACGACTATGGCGATACTTGCAAACGAAGCCCCCTCGGTCTTTAGTGGTTCAGACGATAAGTGGCGAATGGCTTGATTATCATTCTATCGTCTTGAACCGAGGTTGTTGAAGCTTTGCAAATAGCTATCTAACCAACAATGGACCTAATAATATTAATATTTCAAAACCACCACCGAAAGCTCTCAAGACGATGGATGGATACGGCACGCCTCCGGAAATTTGTCTAAGGTCTTGGAAGGGGAGTTTATGTTAGATGCGAGTTAATGATACCTCGGTGCTTAGACATGTCTGGCTAGTAATTGAACGAAGGAGGTTTAAGTTAGACCGTCCAAAAAACGAGGGACTTGCCGACCCATTCGAAATCAAGGCGTGCCGCCGCCATGCTTCCGTTCGCCGAAGTGTGGACTAATCCTTACCGAGTTCACCTAGACTCTGGCAAAGGATCAATTGCAAGTAAATTGCCCACAATAGAGGTGCATAAGGTATATTAGGTTGGGTTAGCTACACGGTAAGAAGGCATATTTATTAAAGTAAGCATCGCATATGACGGTGTCTTGATGTAAATATGGTCGGTCTTGTCTTAGCTCGATTTCATATGATTTTATATGAAGGGAATTCCCATCCGGTAAGCTTAAAATCGAAACTGCAAAGAAAGAAGACATTTGATGAGAGAGCACGGTGCTAATAAGATACCGATATGCCTTTCCAAGATCCTTACCTACCGGTGTACCATGTAATATATAGATAGTCCTATAAAGATAAGGCAGCTTATGTCGCAAGCTGGTCCACGATAAAAGGTACAGGAATGTAACCGAGCACCTAACATAGCATGCGTGTGCATCTAGTGTAAGATAGGCGAACCAAAGAAGACGGGTAGATACACTACATACATAGGAGCAAGGATAGTGATTACGGATGCGAATATGTAGGTAGTGGTGTAGAGGTGTAGAGGTGAGAGGTAAAGAAAAGTTCCGAATCTTTCACATGCCAAATAACAGGGGTAAAGATTATGTAGGCTGGAGGGGCCATGGGTTTATGGGCCATGGGGGGGTCCTTCTACATACGTTACGTGTACTGTACAAATACACTAGGTTAATTCTTTCTTTTACCCCCCTGTACTCTCACCGGGATCAGTACCTTCAAGCGGCATAGATAGCTTGTATCTTTTGCCTGTGACACATGTTCCAAGGTTTATCGCCCCTCCGACGTGTACTTGACCCGCCAGCGGATCTACGGCAAGCATTCAGGTACCGCATCCGAAGCTGTAAGCTCTTAGCTGCTGAAGCTCGATAGCTTAGGGGCCCGCTAGAAACACGGCGGAACCAAGGGCGCTCAGCGCTGGTGACTTCATTGGTTCAACGGCCAGCATGAAATGCGTCAATAATGGGACCTCAAAGAATGGCGGCAATTCTGTACCCAACACGAAGGACGGAGGCGTAATGCGACTCTGCCATATCATGTACAATACATGCACAAAATGGCGACAGGTACATTGCATATGTAAAAAGTGATTGTACTGGACCAAATACACTAGGTTAGAGTCAAGGCACTCTTACGTGTAAGGCAAAGGAGGGAAGCACATGTTAAAAAAGACAAAAAAAAAAAGAATGTTCGCGCCGGAACATCGTCAAGCTTGATTGACTATTTATTGTTTTAAAAGCACCCCATTTCACCTGACTATGCCTTATGCCTTATGCCTTATGCCTGTTTGATCCCGCATTTTTGCCTTTAACGGACATCATCTTTTAAGTTATTAGTTGCTGATTCCTTCAACCTTGATCGACTTCCCTCCATCTCTTTCCTTACACCATTTCATCTCATCCCACCTAATCTTATCCCGTTTGATCCAGCGAACGAATAAGCCTCAATTGAGATTCTTCCTTCACCTTCTTTCACCACCCTTTCCTCTATCTCCCTAAACAAACCATCGTTGTGACCCGACAACTTACCTACGCTCTCGCTTGCACTTGAGCTCCTTCTATCCCTTTTCCTTCCTCAATATTTCTATCTCTTCACTCTCCTACTAGCTAGGTGACTTAGCTCTACGATGGCTGCCCAAGTTAACGGCGAGGTTCATCCATCATTCGCGACTCTGTCGGTAAGCTCACCGTGCTTCTATTTGAATCTTATTATACAGGACTAGGACCGGGACTAACGGCGAAATAGCACATTAGAGGATACCCGGTGGTCAACGACAGCATCGCCTTTATTAAAGGGAACCCCTATGGCCAGAAGTCGATAGAGCTGGGTGATACCGCCTACAAAGCCTTCGCTAAGCCGGTGTTTCCGTATCTTTCCAAGCCGTACCAATATGTCTCTCCTTACATTAAGAGGGCCGACCAGATCGGCGAGGGTGCCCTGAGCAAAATCGATGAACGTCTTCCCGTCCTAAAGAAGCCGACGGGTGAGCTGTGGACTGATGGTATAAACCTCTTCTTCTTCCCCGTCCGTAAAGGGTTGGAAACCAAGGACCACGTCTTCGACATCTATAGCTCCGAGTATAAGAAGGTTGGAGGTGATGGCCTAGTAACATCTAGCAAGGCGCTTGTCTCGGCTGGCCTCGTTGTTACAAGCGAAGCGCTCACCTGGATTGGTGACCTGCTCCGAGCCGGCAAGGTACAAGCCAAGGAAACAGGCAATGAAATAGCCCGCCAGGCAAACCACTGAAATATCACCAAAGGACAAAAACGCTTAACATAGGAATAGGGGGCGATTCTCGGCATAATCTCTTTCTTTTGATACCATGCATCTCTCCTCTGTCATCAGTTTTTCAAACGGAAGTTTCGGGTATTCAAGTTGGGAAGTAGTCTGTCTACCAGGTAATCTTGGGGATGCTGTATTATGGACATACGTGGCTTGAACTTGAAAGCATTCACATTCGCTTCTCATCCTCACGCTTGGGAAGAGTATCCGGCGTCGGGCGAGTCGTATCCACGGAGATCGTGGGACTTCGATCCAGCCGTGTTGTTGGTTTACTATTAACTTGGGTCTTACTTCCTGATGGCCGAGATGTCCACGAAGAGAAGGCGGAGGTGCACACGTAGGGATAGGTAGTAGGGGGAAAGGCGCGAACAAAATCGTACAAAACTGAGTCATGTTTAATGACCTGTATGAGAAGATAATATATTTTCTATCCTCATATGTCTAGTGCCCGCCCTTCATTTTTGTGTCCTGTTCAATTACTAAAAACGAATGCACTTACATGGCTCCAAGTTGAAGAGGAAGAGGAGAATAAAATAAAACTAGTGAACTACGGAGGTACATAATTCAATCATACATAGGTACCTATGTACAACCTCTCATGTGGATTACCTATTTAAAACTAACGGGAATATATGGGGTCAGATAAGGCTTGTTCCAGCTGTCGTGCAACCTTTCGGACCGTTTGATAGCTGTCAAGCAATCACGTGGCTCGTCATCTATTGACCTGGCAACGCGTTTATCTTGAGGATAAACATAAGCGACCCGCTATCACCAGATTTCTAAGTTGACACCTCCACTTATCACTACTCACTTAGTACACAGCAATCTTTAACACATTCCACAACTTTAAGCTGGCTTTTCAAACCCAATGCTGCACATAATTGCATCTTCCCCTGAATAACACTTAATCTGTCTTGTGCCTATTATACAGATCCGCATGTGCAAGCGGGTAAACAAATGATTCACGTCGAAAATTCATCTCGCGTGCCAGGTTCGCCTGGTGCGGCACTACAGCCATCATCTCCTGACAAAGTCAACCAACAGCGCGAAGCCGCCCCGCCGTCTCCCACGAAGTCTGACCACTCTCGTGATAGCGACGTACACGACAAGATCCGCCAATTCAATAACCTAGCACACCTTGGCCCCGGAGGCGCGGCATCCATGTCCAGACAACTTGAACGAAAGACGGCCGACGCCGCCCTAAAACGAGCCATGATAGGGCGCGAGGAAGCAGAGGCTGAGATGCGCCGCTATCGTGAAGAGACACGAGCCCTGCGACGACAAGTCGAAGAGAGCCGAGGTCGAGAGCGCAAAGTAGGCGAAAGATTAGAAGATGTCATGGTAAGTTTACTAAAGCCAGAGCACAATCCATTCTTGGTAGAGCGCTTGTGCTAATGGTCAATCAACAGGAGAAATATGGACAAGCAAAAGAAACTCTCCAACACAGCAAAACGATTTGGGAGAAGGAAATTCGACACGCGCGCAAGGAGGTTTTCAAGACACAGTCATCTATTGTTAAGCTGCAAGAGGACCTCAAGGCCGCACGAAGTTCCTGCAAGTCTGTAGAAGAGTCCTTGGCAAGGGAAAAGGATCTTAGCAAGGCCAGAGAGCAGGAGGCGTTTAAATCCCGCTACCAGCTAGCTGGAATACAAGAACAGCTAGAGAAGGCCCTGGAGCGCATTGCGTTCGTTGAGCAAGAGCGCGATGCCTACAAGGATGCCGCCAAGAGCGAAGAGATTGCTAGAATCGCTGCTGAGGGGCGTCTACCTCTTCCACCGGAGGATCCGGATAGCGAATTCGCGTCTCCTAAAAAGGAACGTGTTTCTTTATCGGCAGTTGATATCCTTTCCTCGGCTGCGAGTGAAGAGGAGATCGAGGAGTTGACACGTTTGTGGCAATGGGAGAGGCAAAGAGCCGACCGAGCCCAAGAGCATCTAGAGTTTGTACAGGCTGAGTGCCAACTGCGATGCTGCTCATGTGCGAAGTCTCGCCCACGGAGAAGTATGGCAGCCTCAGCACGTCAAGAACGGACTGGGCCAGTTACGATTGTGGACCCGGCAGACCTTATGATTTTAGGCCAAGTGCCCAAGCCCGTAGAACAGCCTATCTTTATTCAATCTAGAAATTCAGAGTACAGTCAAGGCCAGGAAGAGGAACAGTCAGGAGAGCAAGAACAAGAGCTACAGCCATTAGAGAAGATAGAATCGCAGTTGGACCATGTTGTGCAAAAAGGGGTACCGAGAGAACGAAAGGAGCCCAGGCGTTCGACTATTTTTGTTCCTTCCGAGGGGATCTTCAGGACCATCTCGCAGCAAGACCTACAAACAATAGAGAAGTCTGAGGATTCCCCTTACGAACCAACGACCCCAAAAGATCCCCCGCCAAATCATTCTTTTTATTCTCGAACTCCATCCGTCGAGCCTCCGACATTTGCCTTGATGGCCCAGGAGCGTACTTCCCTCCTCTCACTCCTCAACGCACCGCGTCAAAGTGATTATAACTACTCTATGATGAATATCCCGACCATGCCACTGGAAGGCCCTAATCGTTCGGACTCGGAAGAAGACGCCGAAGAAGCAGCCCGCTCAAAAGGAGAGATGGAACCAGAAGAGGATACACGACCTCACAGCACTGCTGCCTTCTACACAGTAACCACTACTACCACAGTTCCCGTCCGAGAACCAACTAACCAAAACCGCGTTCCATCATTCGATGTCAATAACCCGACCCTAGCACCAACAATGACGCGCGAGGAAGCGCTAGCGCAGATTAGAGAGCGCCGCGGTAGAGCTAGGAGTGCTGCGCAAGGCTTAGCCACGCCCCGGAGGCAGATGATGTCAGGAACGGGCGACAGGAGGGACGTCAGCGCGCCGGCGGCTCGAGCAGCTAAGGGGCGATCCGCCTAGCGAGACTTACCTTCAGCTAGCTTACACGTGCAGTTCCGGTGGTGATCTGACAATCAAACATGAATGGCAGAGGGTACAGGTGCCCAAGGCTTCGGGTTAAAAGCGAGGCGTTCGGCGGCTATTACAGCTCGGTCAAAACTGCATTTCCATCGGCGTTGTTGTCCTCTTGAAAGAGGAGGGGGAGGCAGGCAAGGTGGGGGGAAGGGGGAATACCTAATGGAAAGGCGTTAGATTTTTTTTTATCGTTGTCGAGAACTTTTACTACTGTTGCGCGCTCCCTCTGATATCTTCGTTATTACTTCCTTTGTATGGTTACGACGTGAACGATGGTCTGGCGTTGAGGGACGGACTGACTAACTGACTGTTTGCTACATACGTAGCTCGTCCTTCGGACGGGTAATGGAAGATACCTCCTAATCATACCACTTTCTTTTTTTGCTTCATATACTTTTGTGAAAGCTGCTTCGTTGGCGGTAGAGTTGGGTTCACCTCGCGGAATGACTACCCCTATAGCATAATATTAAGACTATATGTGTTTATATTAAAGTAGACTTGATATTTGTGGCATTTGGCCTCATATCTGGGCAGATATCCCCCGTGGAAGTTTAAACGTTGCTTTTATTTCCGGGTTTCCCTTCCTATATTGGTCGTCTGTTGGGTTACTTCGCCTAGAGGGTATAGTATTAAGTTAGAGTATAGGCGAGGAGTTAAAGATAAGCATTTGGTGATTGTCGTTGTCTATGGCTTGACTTGACTTGACTTAACTCAAGAGTCTTATACGTAATTCGTCGTGTACTGCTATTCCCGACTCGTAATGGTAGGTAGTAGGACGACTTTGCTAGAGCACCCCTTTTTAAAGGATCTAATAGCAACCCGCGAAATAGCAGATAAGGACTTGTATACGACAAAATTATAGCAAGCAATAAGTCAACTCTAAATTCATATTATATATATATATATATGGATCCACACATCCCGCCATTTGCTTTACTCAGGGTTAACCCTCGTCTCAGGAGACGGTATCGGAACCGTCCCCTCCAAAATCTTAACCGCATCCCCAAAAAGCAAAACCTCCTCGATCCTACTCCGCGCAGCATCCACCGTCACGCGAACCCGTATCTCGCTCGGCCGCCCCATCTCCACGCCCTGCGTAATCTGAAACGACCGCGTTGTCGTCGTTGGCTCCGAGTCCTCATCCAACAAACTCAGCATCGAGCACAGCCCCGCCGCCGACGACCCCGTCGCCGGATCCTCGCGACTCCCCAGATTCCGCGCGCGCAGCTGCCGCGTCCCGTCCGCCGTCCGCCCCATGTCGACGTAGAAGTACGTAACGACCGGCCCGCTGCGCCACCCCTCATCTAGCACCCCCGCCGCTGTCGCCGCAGTAAACGTGTTCTCCGCCCCGACCAGGTTCGCCGTCTGCCGGCGCAGGGCGTCGAGGTCCGGGAGCCGCGCCATGACCGCCGTCATGCCGTTGACGATGCTGACGACGGGGTGGCCGGCGACGGACTGCGCGTGGATGTGGAAGTCGTGGGCGACGGCGACCTGGACGCCGGAGCTGGAGCTGGAGCCGTCGGGGGCGGCGGCGGCGGCGAAAGGCACGGGGCCGGCGCGGGTCCCGAGGATGGCGGCGGACCCGAGGCTCAGGTGGTGCAGGAGGTAGTTTGCCGTGCCGATGGTGGGGTGGCCGGCGAAGGGGATCTCGGCGAGGGGCGTGAAGATGTCGATGCGGGCGGTGCGCGCGCGGATGTCGGCGGGGGTCTGCTCGTGCAGGAAGACCGTCTCGGACAGGTTCAGTTCCCGCGCTAGGAGCTGCTTTTGCTCCTGGCTGAGGTCGGTGTCGGCTAGCACGTAGATTATGCCGAGGGGGTTGCCGCGGAAGGACGTCTTGGTGAAGACGTCGAAGGTGGTGAATGTTAAGGCCATGGTTGGGAGTTTCCTTTTTTTGTTTTTGTTTTTGTTTTTTGTTTTTCGTTTTTCGTTATGAGGATGGTATTTTTTGGTGTTGATTTTGTTATTTCTTTTTATAATTTATATTCTTCTTACATTTTTTCATTCTTTTGACGCCCGACGTGAATAATCGGTGAGGATAATGCAAGTTAGGTAGCTATACTCTCTTATACAGCTTAGTTAAGTAGTCTCCAAGTGATCTTATTTGATGTTATTTTGGACCCTGCATATGCCGTAATGGTAGTCAGTGACTCATGGGATTGGGGGCCGCTTTTCGCTTCAAGTTGGTAGCGAGTATAGTAGTATTCATGTCTATAGGTAGGTAGTTATATTATTCAGGTAGTTAGTTAGTTAACTGCATTAACTCTTCTCGAGTTGAGCTTTGACATTTAGTCTTACTAAGACGTATAAACTAGGTTACGTAGTTAGTAGCTATTATCCTCAATTGGGCAGTTAGTCATCCAACCTTATTCCGTCAAAGCTAAAGCCCAATATTGCATTATAACGAGATCCTCTCCAGAGTATAAGTACCTGTAGTCATCAGTTCTCAAAAACGGCTATTGTCCAATATAGACTAGGAAGAGATAGTACATTGGAAAAACAACGTGTTTTCTATCTACGGGTTGAACCGAAGTTTAGTACTAACATTCAGGGAGACACAGGATCGAAGGTCTTTTAGAAGGCTTAATTCATGATGCCACGGTACATGCAAGTCGTATGATACAAGTCGCGCGTTATTTCCATAGGTACCCCAGTTCATCCCATCATTACTCCTTAGGCGCCCTGAGCTCCGGATACCCCTTCCCACCACATCGCATTCCAATAATGACGCCTTCCTAGATGATCGCCTGACGCCTCACGTTGGAAACTCCTATATCCATGCCCGCATCTCACCCCCTGTTTCCAAATTTTAGGAAACCGAAATGAGAGCGGAAGGCAAAGACAAGAGTAGCCGCTGGCTTATTGGCCAGTCAGCTTGCTCAAAATACCACCGCTCTTAGGGCTCTTGTTCTCGTCGAAAATCTTCAACAGGCTGGTCCAAACCTGACCAGGTTCTTGACTGGCGTCAACGCCCTTCCAGATACCAGTGTTCTTATAGTATCCGACAACCGGAGAGGTCTGCTTGTGGTAGGTGACCAGACGCTTCTTAAGCGCATCGGCGTTGTCGTCAGATCGCTGGATCAGAGGCTCGCCGGTGATATCGTCCGTCATAGGCACCTTGGGGGGGTTGAAGGTGCTGTGATAACTTCGACCGGAGGCAGGGTGAACTAGACGACCGGTAATACGCGCAACTAGGAGAGCGTCGTCGATTTGTAACTCAACAGCGTGTTGTAGCTTTTGGTTCTTGTCGGCAAGCATCTTGTCGAGCGATTCGGCTTGAGCAACAGTGCGGGGGAAACCGTCAAGGATGAAGCTAGGACAAGGTTAGTCAAGTTCAACGTTGGAATTCGATACGTCGTTCTGGCTATGGGCCAAAAAAATGATATCACAAAAGCGCGAAAACAAAAGAACATACCCTCCCTTGCACTCCTTGTTGTTGTCAAGTTCTTCCCTAATCATGCCAATGACGATCTCATCGCTGACCAAACCGCCGGCATCCATGATCTTCTTCGCTTCCTTTCCAAGAGGCGTCTTCTTGGCGACTTGGGATCGGAGCATATCACCGGTAGCCTTTTTACGGCTGTTAGTAATTTAAATTCGCATAGAAATGGCGCTTTAGAATCTGTCGGCGCTTACTAAATGGCAACACGAGAACTTCTCCTTGATCTTAGGCGCCTGGGTTCCCTTTCCTGAAAGTCGTCAAGTCGCAGTTAGCGCAACGCTCAACTAAGACTAATACCTCAGCCCAAATAATATTTTCAACAACATACCAGCTCCGGGAGGACCCATGAGGATCATGCGCACGCTCTCATTACTTCCGCCGGATTGGCGCTGCTCCAGACGTCGTACACGGTCCTCTAGGCCGGACACGACGTCCTGCAACCGCTTCATCTCATTGTCGATAATACCCATTTTAAACAGCTCAAACGAATCAATTGAGCCAGACCAAGGCTAGGTAAGGGAAAGGCGACGGATCAAGTCACAAAAGAATGAGTGAGTGATATAATAGAAAAAAGGAAAGGAAGCAACGGAAATTCCGGTAAGGAAGATAAAGAAGAGCGTAGTAAGTTCAAGGTTGGCAGAAAAAGGTTGCCAGGTGTTAGAAGCTGGAATTTCGATGGTGGTAGTGGTAGGTAGTGGTAGTGCTCGTGCAGCGTGCAGCGAGGTCGGGGGGGGTCGGAAATCGGGATATTCTTTTATTCGAGAATTATAACTCGAAGACGGAACGACCACCTCTACTTTTTTATTTTTTTAGACAAGGAACGGATTGCCACGTTCAATTGCGACTTGCTAAAGGGGACTAAAGGAAAAAACGCTCACCGTCCCCCGTCCCCGTATGTACATATTTATCGGTAGACTGGAGCTCGGGGCAATTGGGGCTCCCCAGTGGCTGAAGGGACAATTGAGCAACAACCGCTACAGCCTAGGCATAGAAGGGACCCATACCCATGGATGGCAGCATGCGGCCAGTAACCTGCCTGTAATTCCTAGCTTACCGCACCGAGGTAGCTTGAGGTAGCTTCACCGTTTTACCCGTTTAGGTTAAGCTCTGGCTTGGTGCTTGCTTGGGGTTCGGCTATTTTTCTGCGGACCTAAGTGAAAGTCGGATTACTATTCTTTTTTTTCCGTTGGACCGCCGAGGTTGATGATATTTTAGATTCTTTTCGACTTGGGTGTATGTAGTTGATGAAATTGAGCATTATGTATATTCCTTGCTATCAACTTTTCTGTTTAGCCACCTCGATAACTGTTATACGCCTGTATTCCATTTAGGGAGTTGCATTCAGACGGCTTTCACGGTAGTAGAATAAGCGACGACCAGCATCGGCTCGTGATCTTCCAAGTACTCGGCCAAGCGGATACCTAGGCTCGCTCGTCCTTAGTTGTCAGAATATGATACTGAATATACCTCAGTCAGCCGGAAGGATTCGCTAGTCTAAATCGTCCATATGACCCTCCCTGCTTAGTAGCAAACAGATGCTGTTAGCATTGCTACTGGTGTCTACCTATGTTTATTGTTAAAACGTTGAAAAGAAAACTTTTAGGGTAGGTAAGGTCCATTCCGTTGAGGTCCACTAGCCACCCTTCAGCCACATCATGTTTAAGAGCTCAGGTGGAAACAACCTATTACATCAGCCTTGTCAGTGGGGGTCTGTGCATACCGCATTCTACACTAATCCTAATCAAGAGCTGAGCTTGTCGGGATTTCGTGCGAAGGCAGCCTCACATACGACAGCCTTTCTATCTGTTTATCAACTTCCATCAAGCTCGTTTAGTGTATCTTGAGTACCAAGCTCCCCTCATTCCATTATTTTCCTCTATTTCCCTATTCCCCCCTCCCCCCTCCTCAAGATGCCTGCCACGACCGCTGAGACGCTTTCTTTTGTCAACAAAAATGTTACAGTTGCCCCTCTCGTGCTTCTGTCCGTCGTAGACCACTTTAATCGGGTAGCCAAAGGCACGCGGAAGCGAGTCGTCGGTGTTCTGTTGGGTCAGAACGATGGAAAGAATGTACGGGTGTCAAACAGCTTCGCAGGTTAGTTTTACTATTTCTACTCCTTATTAAATCACCTACGTCAGCATCACTAACCTTGATTCGCTCTATATAGTTCCATTCGAGGAAGATAGCGACGATCCGTCCGTTTGGTTCTTAGATCATAACTATGTCGAGAACATGAACGACATGTTTAAGAAGGTCAACGCCCGAGAGAAGTTAATAGGCTGGTACCACTCAGGACCTAAGCTGCGCGCATCCGACCTTCAGATCAACGAACTCTTCAAGAGATATACACCAAACCCGCTACTAGTCATCATCGACGTCCAACCTAAGGAGTCTGGCGTTCCGACAGATGCGTACTTTGCGGTAGAGGAGATTAAGGACGTAAGTAGTTCTATGCTGACACCCTATATCAAATGCTAAATATAGGGACGAACAGGACGGCACAACCACATCCAAGACCTTCGTACATACACCTTCCACCATCGAGGCCGAAGAAGCAGAAGAGATCGGTGTCGAGCACCTGCTCCGAGATATTCGTGACGTAGCTATCGGTACTCTGTCGACGCGCATCACAAACCAGCTGCAGTCGTTACAAGGACTACACCTCCGATTGCGCGACATTCAAGCATACCTTCAGAAGGTTCAAGACGGCAAATTACCGGTGAACCACGCAGTTTTAGGAAACCTCCAGGACATCTTCAATCTCCTGCCTAACCTATCGACGCCCAAACCTGGTGTTGACGGGAAAAGCGGTAACGTGGGCGAACTATCTTATGCGATGAGCGTCAAGACGAACGACCAGCTCCTTGCTATCTACCTGAGCAGCTTAATCCGCGCTATCACGGCTTTCCACGACTTAATCGAGAACAAGATTCAGAACCGGCAACAACAGGAAGAGAAGGAGGCGAAGGAGGAAGCTGCCGCAACTGCAGGGAAAGACGATAAGGAGAAGAAGGAGAACGGCGTTAATGGCGTCGGTGGCGAGACTACGGAGAAGAGTAACGACAAGGAAAAGAAGAAATAGTAAAGCTTTTATGAGTAGACGGAATACCAAATTACTGCAACCCCTGTACATTAATCCTCTTTGAAGAAGAGCCGATTTCGAGGTTGGGGATACCTCATGCATGCAAATCTATAGAGTTCTGACCAGGGACTGATCTCTGGTGAAGGCATGATTTTATCTCTTGAGCCATATTTCTTCATGGGTGATTGGTGTCCATCAGTGCTTATGCGCTATTACATTATAATCTCTTATAAGTCCTTTCCGAGGATAGAACATTCGTCACTTCATTCATCATTCATCATATTATAAACCACCTGGATATTCCCCTCCAACACACACACACACACACACACACCTCTACCTCTCCTCCTCCTCCTCAAACATCCGCCACCAAACCCGCAGCCTCCTCCCTCCCAACAACCCTCTCATCCACATACCCCCCAAGCACACCCCTCCACCTCTCCGCCAACACGCACGCCAGCAAGTGCTTGCAGCACGGCACCCCGGCGATCCCGCTCCCTTCCGTACCGTCGAGGCTCAGAGCCCCGAATTGCCATTCTGGCGCCTCGCTGTTGCCGTTGTCGTCGTCATGGTCGTCGTCTCTCCTGGGTGCGGAACTAGTGACGTACCGGTCCTCGCCTCGCGGAAACGCGGCAAAGGCGAAGGCGGCGCAGCTGCAGTTCCAGGCTGAGGGGCGCACGACGTATCGCGGGCCGGGGGCGGAGGCGGAGGCGGAAGAGGTGTCGCGTCGGGGGTGTTGTGGTTGGGCGGAGCGCACTATGTAGAAGGGTGGTTGCCCCTTTCGCGGTGCTGGGGATGTTGATGTTGTTGTTGTTGTTGCTGTTGCTGCTGCTGCTGTTATGTCTCCTTGTGTGTGAGACGGTGCGGCGATGATGATGCGCGTTGCGAGACGTCTGTCTAGTAGGTCTAAGGCGGGTAGCAGAGTCAGGGGGTATAGCGCGTATAAGGTGGTCAGTAGTGGGCGGTGCGCCGGCGGGATGTGCTTCAGCGGGTTCCCACCTCCTGTGCTGGGTTGTGGGGTTGTAGGGATGGGGATAGGAATGGGGATTGCGTCTAGGTTTTCTAGTAGAGATGTTAGGAATTGCCGTGGTGTGGGTATTGGGAAGGACATTGTTTTCGTTGGGGTTGGTTTGGGATGTCTTGATAGGTAGGTACCTATGGTTGGTGGGATGTGATTGAGTTGTCGGTTGTGTGAATGTGTACAGTATGTTACTATATTGTAGACTGTGTAGTAGTTATGCGGAAGGGAGCAGTGTGTTAAATAAGATTATGGTTTCCTTCCCGAGGAGGCGATATTTCTTCTCTCTTGCAACTATTAGTTTAAACAACTAACTACCTGGTCTTATTCTTTAACCCCCCTTTCGTGGACAGCAATTATCAATTCCTACTTGTTCGTATCGTACACCTTTACTATCAGTGATGTATCAGATATATTTTCAAGGCCATTGCTGGAAGTCCCTGGGCTTGTTAGAAACAGGTCAGCGTGTATAACAACTTATTCCATCGGCATTATACTGAATTAAAAAAATAATTATTCTAAATGTCTAACTAACCCGCATACCTAGTAGCAATGACAATAACTAGGTATGGCCACTTGTTTCAATAGGTACCTACCTAGGTAGGCTTGAATTGACTAGAGGCCATTAATCAACCAGTAGTAAATTATTTTAATCATCTAACTAGTCCCAAACTGATACCGCAGACAACTAAGACAAACCCCTTGTAAGATAATATTTTCGTCTTAAATTGGGTTACACTTTTCGTCTGATAATGCAACTGTTTCCTCCCATTTACTGGTATTACAACACAAGACGTTAAATCCTAAAATACCTAGCTAGTTCAGATCATTCAAGTAAAGCTCTTGTAAGTAAAATCGGTAGCCTGTTCTGCAATGATTATATAGTTATTCGTATAATAACAGAGTTGTTTCTCGACATTTCTCAAATACTGTAACAGAAATAGAACGAGATTGTTTACAAAGCTCTATACAAACACTGCTTGGAGGATAATTTTATTCCTTCCCCCCATCTTCATCTCGTGTAGATTCCTATCAACAACCCCAACCACATATTCGATAATAAATCCGTTCACCTTTCAAGTCACCAAGTCACAAATAGCCCAGGAAAATCAAGTTTATTTATAATGCAGTTCTCTATCGCCGCTTATTGTAACAAGGTCTTATATAAGGGCTTGGAACAAATTTAAATTATTAATAATTTTCTAAAAGTTTTAAGGTCTTTACTAATTTCTTTTCTTTATTTTAGGAGATTAAGGTTTTATTTATAAATAGTTTTTAAAAAATATATTTTCGTATTTAATTGTTTTTTAATTATATATTGATTATATTATAATTTATTTATATTATTTTATTATGTTTTTTATTTAATAATTTTAATAGTAATTATTTTAACTGTTTTATAAGTTTTTAGTTATATTTATATTTTGGATTAATATATTTTAGCTATGTATATTTATATAATATTATTTCCTTTTTTCTTAAATATTTGTTTTTAAGTATATTAAAACTTGTTGTTTAATAAGGTTTGAAGATTAATAAATTTGTTTAGGTTTTATTGATAAAATAATTTAATAGTTTTTTTTACGTTTTTGTTTTCGAAATATTTATAAGGTTTTTAAGTTTAATATTTTTTAGTTAGCTATTTATTTTATTTAATTAAATATTTTATATTTTTTTAGGTTTGTATAAAGTTTTTAATTTTATTAATTTTATAATTTTCGGATTTTATTGAAATTATTTTACGTAAGATTTGGTTAGGGTTAAATGGTATTTAATTATTAATGCGGTAAGGTTTAATAAGTAAAATATGGAAGGAATTATAGATTTTTTACTTTTTAGGTAAATAGAGTTTAATAGCGGTAGGAAAGATTATTTTTTAAATTTTAAAAAGTTTTAATATTTTTTTATTTAATTTTTTGGTAGGTTGTTTAGTTTTAATATTTTTTATATTTAATATTATTAGTTATTTTTCTTTAAATTTAAGGGTTTTTTTTTTTTTTTTATTTGTTTATTTTTTTATTTATAGGCGATTTTTTTTTAAGTATTTTTGCGCGTTGATATAGATTTATTTTATTTAATATGTATATAGTTAATTATTTGGATTGTAAGAAAAGTTTGTTGGAAGATTATAAGCGATAAAATAAAATCTATAATTTGTGTAAAACGGTATTAAATGTGTAAAAGATAATGCTGTATTATTATATATAAATTTTACCGTAAGTAGTAAGTTTTTTTAATTAATTATTTTATAATTAATAAATGTTTATAAATATATTTTAAATGTTTAATTAAATTGTTTAATTTAACCATTAATTTAGAAATAAAAAATGGTATTTATTTATAATTTAATATTTATAAATTTAAAGAAGTTTTATTATAAATAAATTATAAATTTAAAATTTTGGTTAAAAATGATATTTAAAAAAATTTTATACAATTTTTAATAAAATTTAACGAAAATTTTAATTAAATTTAAAATCTTTTTTTCTTTTATTTTAAAAAAAATAAAATATACTATTTTAATAAAAAGATTAATTATAATTTAAATAAAATTGCAACTATTAAATAAAAAAAAATTAATAATAAAATTTATTATTATTATATATTACAGTTAATAATATAATTTTATAAATTAAAATAAATTATAAAAAATATATTAATTTATTTTATTACGTTAATATTTAAGATATCTTTATACATATTTATAAATATTAATTTTTATATTAAATTATTAAAAATTTTGTATAATAAATTTTAAGGTTTTATTTATTTTTATATATCTTATTATTAATATATTATATTTTAATCTTATAACATCTTCTTAAATTTTTTAAAATATTTAAAATCGACCTTTTTTATATAAAAAATTATTTTATAATTTCAAATCTCCTTTTTAAATTTTTTTCTTTTTTATATATAAAAGATTATTTCTTATTTTTATTTTAATTTATTTTATAAATTTAAATAACCATTATAAAATAAAAAAGTTATTTAAATATTTAAAAATAAAAATTACTATTATTAAATATATTATATTTAATTTTATAAAATATAAAAAATGTTTTTCTTTTAAAACTAATATAATTAATTAATCTTTAATTTCTTTTTTTTTTAAATCGATATTATAATAATTTAAATAAAATATTAACCTTTTCATTTTATTTTCTTAAATAATAATTAATAATAAATTAATATAGTAATAGTTTTTAAATTTACCAAATTTATTTTTAATTAAATATTTTTATTATAATAAAATAAATAAAATTTTAATAATTTAAGTATATTTTAACGCAATATTAAGCTTTTTTTAAATAATATTTCCATTTTTTGAAATAGTTAACTATTATAAATAATTTTTTATCGTAAATTTTATAATTTATTTTTACTAAAATTAACTTTTATAAATAAAAAATTATAAGGTATAATTTTTTATTATTTTTTATTTAAAAGAAAATATTAGCAATAATTTAATTTAAAATATTACATTTAATGAAAACTTTTTTTTTAAAATTGAAATATATTAAAATAAAAGTAGTTATATATTTTTCTTTTAAAAGTTTAAAAGTTATTTCTATTTTTTTAATTTATTTTTATTCTTTTTTATTTCTTTTATTTATTATAATAATTAGTTTAATTATTTTAAAATATTTATGAATAAACTTTTTATAAAAGTTTAAAAAGTTTATAAATTGTTAAAATTTTTTAAAATTAATTGGCATTTTTTATTTAATAATATATTTAATTTTATCAGATAATATAAAAATATCTTTAATATTTATAATATAGTTTAGAAATTTTATTTCTTAAACTATCTATTTGTATTTTTTTAATGTAATTATTAAATTATATATAATAAATTTCTTAAATATCTTTTTAATAATTTTATTATATTCTTTTTTAATATTTATATATATAAATAAGTTATTAATATATACCAAAAATTTATTATTAATTATATTTTTAAAAATATTATTTATTATAACTTAAAATATAATTAAAACGTTATATAATTTAAAGGATATAATTAAATATTTATAAAAATTATATTTATATTTAAATATTATTTTTTATTTATTTTTTTTTTTTAATTTAAATTAAGTTAAATTTTATTTTAAGGTTTATTTTTATAAACTATTTAGCAATTTTAAATCAGTTTTATATTTCTAAGATAAATAGAATTAAATATTTAATAAATATGGTAATAATATTTAATTTTCTATAATTAATAACGGATTATAAAAAGTCTTTTAAATTTAATTTTAGTATAAAAAAAATTAAAAATATATAAAAGGATATAAATTTATAAATTTATTTTATATTAATTATTTTATTTAATTAAGTTTTTAAAATATATAATTTTATTTTATTTATAATATAAAAAGGTTCTTATAATAAAATCTTTTTTTTTATTAAATTTATAACGTAATTTTATAATTAATAATTTAAAAATTATTATTTTATTTTTTTAATTATAATAAAAATATATTTTTTAAATTTTATAAAAATTTTTATTAATAAATTATCGTTATTATTTAAAATAATTAATATATATTAAATAATATTTTTTATATAATAATTATAATAATAATTTAAATTAAAATAAATATTATTTAAGTTAATAAAAATATTAAAAAATTAATAAAATTTTAATTATTATTATAAGAAAATAAAATTGTATTTTTTATTTATAATATTAAATTTGAAATTTAAATAAGTGTAATAATTTATTTAATATTTTAATATTAAAAGATTAATATAATAGTAACCTTTTTTATTAATAACGATAATATTAAATGCCATTATTTTTTTAAGTATAAATTTTTTAATTATAAATAGTTTTTAAGTTTTTACCTTAATAATTATTAAAATTGTAACCGTAATTTCGGTATTAAGAAATATCCTAATAAAATATCTTTTATTACCATATATAAATATTATATTAATAATAAGGCGTTTTTTTAATTATAATTTTTATTTTATTTTTTTTTTTAACCTTTCGATTTTATTAACTAGTTTTTTAATAATAGTTAAATAAATAAAAAGGTTACCTTAATTTAGCTTTAATATTTTATAAAATATAATATAAAAAATATTTAAAAATTTAAATTAAAATCCTTAATTTTTATAATAATTTGAAATTTTCCAATTTTTTTTATTATTATGTTAATTTTAATTTTTTTTTATAATAAAAAAATTAATTATTTTTTAATATTTCGTTTTTTTTTAATAAAAGAAATTTTTTTCAAAATAAATAAAATTTCTTTATTATTAATATCCTTTTTTATAAAATAGGTAAATATACTATAATTATCGTAATTATAACGTTAATATATCTTTTTATCTTTTTTATGTTAATTAATATTTATTTAATTAATTTTAATTAAAGTTTTTTTATTTAAAGTTTATTTTTAATTTTTAAAATTAAACTTAAACTTTTTATTTATTTTTGATTTATCCTTCCTTTTTAAAAATCGATTTTAACTTAAATTGGAATAGATTTCTTTACCATAATTATTTTAACCTAATTTTAAATATTCTAATATTAAAATAAACCTTCCTTTTACCGTTATAAATCTTAAATTAATAAATATATTCTTATAAATTTAACCTATTTCTTAAATTACTATAAAATTTTTTTTATTAATATTTAAAACCTTACCTTATTTAAAATATATTAATTTAATAATTTTATTTAGAAAGGTTTTAATAATATAATTTTGGAAAATCATTCTTAATTATTAAACAGTTTTATTAAAATTTATAAATTTTATAATATATTAAGTTACATTTTTTTAATATTTAAATTTATACATTTTTTTAAAGTTTTAATATTTCTTTAAAAGGTTTTTAAAATGTTTTTATAAAGTTAATATATAATTAATTTATTAATTTATAAAATGAAATTACTTTATTTAATTTAGACATTATTAATATTATAATTATATTTTTTTAATAAATAATGATTTTATTTAATTAATACAGGTATAATCTTTATAAAAATTCTTTATATAAATTTTTAAATATAATTTAACTTTTAACCATTAAACGCAAAACTTAATTAAATTTTTATTATTATAAATGGATAGCTTATTTAAATATATTAAATTAATTATAATAAAAATAGGTTTAATAAACCTTTTTAATATTTATAAAAATTTATTTTTTATAAAATTATTACATTAAAGGTTTAAATTTAAACCAAATTTTTTTAACTTTAATAAAAATAGTTTACAAAATAGTTTTTTAAAAAAATTAAATAGATTTTAATTGTTACCGCTATTATTTAAATCTTTTAAATCATTTTTAAAAGTTTTAAATATAATTTAAGGGAGGTTAAATCCTTACTTATTATTTTTTAATATATTAAAAGTTTTTATTTAAGCAAATTTAAATTATATTTAAATATTTTCTAATATTTATTATATTTATATATTTTATAAAATTTGTGCAAATAAAAAGCTTTAAATTTTTTTTTTTAAATTGAAATATTTAATTGGAAATATTTTGGAAATTATTAATTAGTAGTTTTAAAATAAATAGTTGGTAAAAGGTTTTAAGGCAACTTTTTTACCTATATTTTATATAATTAAATTTACCGATATGTTCTAATTTTTTTTAATTTTTTTAATAAATTTAATTAATATAGTTTTTATATAAGCCCAAATCTCTTTTATTTATTTTTTAAATATTTTATTTATTTTTATAAAATTAATATATTTTTTAATTAAAAAGTTTTTTTTTTTTTTTTTTTTTAATAGTTTAAATAATTATTTATTTTAATAAATTTTTTTAAAATTTTTATTAAATTTGGAAAATAAGAAAGATTTTATGCTATTTTTTTACGGCATTTTTTAATTTATTAACTATTAATTGTTAAACGTTATTTAAACAGGTAAAATAAGTAATAGTTTTTTAAATTTTTTTTAAAAATATTAAATTAAATTGTTTAATTTATTATTTAAATTAAGCAATTTATTTAATTAAAATTAAAATATTAATTTATTATATTTATATTATAAAATTATATAATATTTATAATTTTTAATATAAGTTTTTTAATTACTTTATATTATTTTTTATATTTTTATTTATTAAATTAATAAAGTTTTATAAAAAATTATAAGAATTTTTTATTTATATATATAATTAAATTAATTATTTAAAGGAGTTTTATATAATAAAATTAATTTTTCCAATTTTAAAGTTTATATAAAATAAAAATATTATTTTTATTTAAATGTATAAAATTTATATTAATTGGTTAAGATGGTAAAGGTTCTAAAATATTAAAACAAATAGGATATTTTTCCTTATTTTTATGTTTATATAGAATAGTAATATTAGAGAAAATATAAGAGTTTTTTTTCTTCTAAAGGTTAAAATATATGCGTTATATTATATCTAGTTAATTATAAAAAGCTTTTTATATATCGGTTTTGAAATATTAAATTAATTTTTTTTTAATTATATTAAAAGTAAAGTAATTTTAAAAGGTATAAGTTTTAACATTTAAAAGTATTTTAATTTTTAGGATTTTTAAATTGGTAAATTAAGTTAAGAGATTAATAATAAAAATTTAAAATTATAAAAAGAAAATTTAAAGAAAATTTTTAAATTTATAGGTTTTAAATTAAGGTATTAATATAAAATAAAATAATTAATATTTCGAAATATACATGCGTTTTCGGGAAATTAGTTTTTTTCGAAAAATAAAAAATTATTTATAATAAAGTTTTATATAAAGATTTAAAACAAATTTAAATTATTAATAATTTTTTAAAAGTTTTAAAGTTTTTATTAATTTTTTTTCTTTATTTTAAGAAATTAAAGTTTTATTTATAAACAATTTTTAAAAAATATATTTTCGTATTTAACCGCCTTTTAATTATATATTAGTTATGTTATAATCTATTTATATTATTTTATAATATTTCTTATCTAATAATTTTAATAATAATTATTTTAACCGTTTTATAGGTTCTTAATTATATTTATATTTTGGACCAATATGTTTTAATTATGTATGTCCGTGTGATACTTACCTCGTTGGCGCCATCATCAGCGCTCCCCTAGCTCTTGTCAACGCTGGGCCTGTCCCAGCGCCTTCACTTGAAGCACGACAGTACCAAAACTACTGCTGTATTCCCGGTTGCCTCTGGTGCTCAATACATGACTGTCTGAATGGCGGTTGTTCCGGGGTCGTAAGTATACCACTCTTGCCTTTTATCCCCACAATATTCAAACAATATATCATATGTATCATTGCTAACCTACTCTTTCTCTATAGTACGGCAGCTGTTGTTCCGAAGGGTTTCGTAAGGTAGGTGAGGATGGGAAGCTCCAGATCTTCAACATGAATGGTCAGCGAATGGAATTCGTCGATAACCTGCAACATGAGAATATTTCCAACGATTCCAAAGGTCAAGAGGAGTAAGACCTGAAACCACTAAGCGATGATCTTTTATGACCATCTACCGCTTTTATAAAGCCTTTACTGTTTCCCCGCTAAAGCTATGTAATTGACTTTGGCAAGGGTTTTAAAGCGAAAAAGGGGGAAAGTCGATAAAATTATAGAACTTAGAAAAAAAAGGATGCTTTGATTTAAAAGTACTATACTTAGTCCTCATGATATTACTAGAAATTAATAAAAAGGGTTTTTTTTAAAATTTTCCTTTTAAACAACCGTGAAATTAAGCTGGCTTAAACTTGGCTCACCTACCTTACATTTGCGTGTTTTTTATATGAAGCATCGAAATATAAAAAATAATCCTACTTGTCTTTATATAATTCCAGTCCCCTATTACAGACCATCTTCTCGCTAGCTTTTCTAAATATCTCGGCAGTAATTTAGTGTTTCCATACGGGGTGTTGTTAAATATGTCGGGAATCCCTCTTGCTCTCGCATAGAAATTATAAAAGCATATCCATATTATCACACAAGCACTTATATTGAATCAAGAATTGATGTTGACAATAGCACGTGATAATGCTGTTGGATGTGCCCCATGTTTCCGTGTGGAAGTCAATTCAAGGGCAGGTGGCTGGCCCAAGCTCCTTTTGGGGGTACGTACCTAGGTTAGATAGGTAGATACTTAAGTACTTCGGTAGCTAATGCCGATTGGTGGGGCTTCATTAGCTGCCATCTTCAAAATCAACAAGTCGAGTTTAACAAGCAAGGCATGACAACATCTTAACTCGTCTTTCTCATTTGATATAATCCATAATGGCCCCTGGGCAGAAGATGTACCCGAGGGCGACGGTGAAGAAGATCGTGAAAGCGCATTCCAACTGCAACGTGAGCAAGAACGTCGATGTCATGGTAAGGCTAGCCCGCTCTCCTTTTTAACTTAACTGTCTTGGCCCGCGTTCACGACGCGTTCTAATCAGATGCGCATCACTATAGATATTCCTCGACTATGTGCTGTTCATGCAAACGTACGGTTTGACCTCCCTCTTCGGCACTGCAATTTCTTTCTCATGGAAATATTAACCATATAAATTATAGACTCATGAAGGAGGCGGCTATCGATGGGAAACAAGCTGGTGAAAGAGGGATAAGTGCTAGGAGCGTGAAGAAAGCCACTGCGGTAAGTTCCCAACGCGATTTGTTAATATGGGTGAAAGTATATGCAAAATTACTGATACGCTCTAAGGATACCCTGGCCAAGTTTAAGGGATGAAATGGAACGAGCTTACCGAGCATTATCGGAATTATAGTGGCTAGCCTTGATATACACTATCGTGGGCCGACCAATGAGAACGTTTAGCGCATTCCGAGCCTAGGCATAGTTGATGTGTGCTCTTTGGTTCTTTGTCTCACCTCGATCAAGCGCGCCTTGCGCGAGGTAACAAGTGGGTGGATGCATCAGGCTTCTCCGGGTTGGACTCGGTGGAAGTCGCTGGTGGTTTTGGCATGCTTTTAAGCATGGCATTTATTGATGACACTGATATACACTATGGAAATAGAGATGACTATGCAGAATCGGATCAATAAGAGAAAGAGGCATTAACTAAATAAAACTTTCCAAAAATGTGAAACGTTGCTCAGTGCAAACTAAAACCAGGCACTAAAGATGATATGGACTAGGTTAGATGGTGTGAATTTGACATTTTTTCGTCAGTCTATAATTCTTAGAGTTTCTTCAAGTTTCGCTGGTGGATAAAGTTAAGGTACCTCCTACGCTGCTACGTAAGGTTCAGGCTCACCCAGTTGTCAGATCGGGGCCGTTGCATGAGCCGTTGAATTAGGGGAGGGCGTTAGAGGGCGTTGGGCCCTGAATAGAGGGCGGGTCTAGGGTAAGCAGCTAACGGTAACCCTGGTTAAAAAATTCCGATCTCGAGCTTGGGACCCAAAACTCGCACTTGCAGAAAAATAGCATCCACTTTCAAACCCAAAGGACCAAGAACCTAAGACCAACCAAGTCCAACCAAAAACTGCACCAACTGCATCATTTCTTACCACAAACCACAACCTCACAACCTCACAACTTCACAACCTCACCTAGTTACCTTACCTAGAACCCGAATCTTGAAAGCCGGAACAAAAGAAATCCCTCTAAAAATATATTTGAGCAAGAACTTGCATCCCATTCCGTCTCCCTCCCTCTTCTTTTTTACCCATCAACCTTGAATCTTACATTTCGCCAAGTCGAGCAAACAAGCTCCCCCCCCCCCCCCAAAAAAAAATATCCCACCTACCCAGTCGCCAAGCACACGACCAAATCATCGCCTTTAGTTATGCCTTCTCCTGCCGTCCAAAACCCTCCCGTTCAGGCCGAATCCAAGTCTGCAAAGAAGAAGAAGGCTAAGGCTGAGCGAACCGAGTCTCCAGCCCCGTCTGCTCTATCCGTGCCCGAGAAGGCTGGCTCTGTCGCTGGTCAAGAAAGTCAGGATGATAGCTCCGAAAGCCCTTACGTCCGTGAGCTTCAGAAGTCAGTGTGAAATCGTCGCTTTTCAGCTCTACTTCTCGCTAATTTATTTTACTAGGAACATCCGTAACCTAAACAAAAAGATTGTAAGCTCTTTAATGCACTGCACATGCTCCCCCCCTTCCCCCTTCCCCCTTCCCCCTCCCCCTCACCATTTATTGCTTGGTGGAGCTTGTATCTGACTATATCACCCTTCAGTCCAATTCCGCCAAGACCGATATCATAATCGATCAGCACAAAGACAAATCACTAGATGAACTCGTCAATGCTAAAATCATCAACGCCGACCAGCGCACTCAGCGCCTGAAGAAACCCCAACTGGAATCTCAGCTTGCCCAACTCGAGGAACAACTTGCCCAATATAAGAAAGTGGACGAGGAATACCGAACTCGCATCGCAGCCGAGAAAGCTAGCTTGGAAAAGTCCTTGATAGAGGGGTTTGAGAAGGAGAAGGCCGATACGATCAGCGATATTAAGGAGCAGGCCGTGGCCGACTCTAAGAAGACCCAACATGATAGTTTGCTAGTACTGTCGCAGTTCCTTCGATTGGCCGCCGCTCGAAGAACAGAAGAGGCAGATGCTGGCCTGGACGAGAACATGGCGCTCGAGGGTGTTCTCCTTAACGTCTATTCGGGAGATGAGAATGCTGTTTCTACTATGATTAAGCTTATCGAAGGCTCCGAAGAAAAGACTACCAGTGTTAGCGGAGATGAGCTTCAGACCACATGTTCGTATATTCGATCTAACCCCTTCTCCTGTCATTATTAATATTCTCCTAGTCGCCCAAGTTAAGGCTGTGTCCGCGGCTCATGCTACCCTGTTTGCAGCCGAGGCAGCCGCTGCAGCCGCTGAATCTACAGAAGCGCCTGTCGAGACCACTAATGGAACCGACCCAACTATTGCCCATGCCGGTCTTACTGAGATCGACAGTACTGGAGCTACGGCTCCGTTAACCAACGGCCACACCGAGTCAACACCGACATCGGCACCCGGAGTCCCTGAGAATGCAGACGTTGGTGATGATGCTGCTAACGCCGCCGCCGAGTCGCAATGGGATGCTAACAACGACTTGAGCGCCTCTATTTCTCAGGAAGAGTGGGTTGAAGTCCCTCGAGACCCTACCGAAACGGAGACAGGTCTAACGGCAACCCCCGTATCGACGGGCAATGTCCAATCATGGGCCGACGAGCAGCCCGAGAACCCACCAGAGGTTAGTAAATAGACAATTACTTGCTATACTTTTAAAGTGTCCCGAGGAGATGTTCTAGTCTAGCATTACTAACTATTGCTTAGTCTCGCGCTCCCGCGGAAACGGGCGACGGATTTCACCAAGTTCAGCGCAACCGACCACGAGGTGATCGCGAAGGAGGCTGGAGAGGACGTGGCCGAGGTGACCACCGTGGTGGCTGGCGAGGACACGGAGAGGGACGAGGACGCGGTCGTGGCCGTGGTCGCGGTGGGGTGGGACGTGGCGGAAGACCACGAACTGAAGAGTCGTAGAGGATTCAGCCTCGTGCCGGTGCCCGTCGATTTTACTGCCGCATCTCTCGGGATCGGCTCCTGGCTCGACAGTCATGGCGCTGACCTACCTCGTTCCCACTCGGCCGTATCTAGACTCTGCCCGTCTGGTTGTACAGGAATAATTTCGATATAAAAAGCATCAGCATTCGGTGCCCGCGCATGTATTCATGAGGAGGGTAATTGTAAAGCAAAAAAAAAAGGGATTGGTGGGCTGTCCAGATGTGTTTGGATCGGCCCTCTGACTTTATAAAAAGGGAAATAACAGGGTGGGCACAAACTGGCGTCGGCTTTCTTCCCGCACCGCGCATCGGGTTGGTGGGGGACAGGATTCCTTGTTTGTCTGTACCAAAAGTTCGTTGGCATTTACGAGACGCGAAAAAAGAAGTCGGTTGGCGTAAATGGTTAATGAGACCAAGATTATGAGGATACATGCTTTGCTTACTCACTTGCTTTGTGTTTACCTGTAGTGTTGTGTGTGACCGCGTATAATGATTATATGGAAAGGGGCTCGAGCGGCTTAGCTGGCGTTAGGTGCTTTGCCACAAGACTTAGGGCCCTCTGCTATAATAATAACTCGAGAAGCCTGTGTTGACAATGATTGATGATGTACTTGGCTTCGAAGTCTTTACGAGCGAGGAGAAAGCCTAAGTATCTACTTTCCAGATACTAAAAATTGCTTTTCTATATAGGTACCTGAGCTAAACTAAAAGAAGGGGAGAGAGTACCGTATTCTTGACTTAATGCTATCTTGCGTGTTCCCTATTATAAAGGTCGGTCATGGAGGCTAGTTAGGTACCTAGGTAGTTAGGACGGTCACGACTTTTTAGATTCACCTAAAGGAGAGTGTACCTAGTCTACAATTACTAGCAAGACTGGGCGAGTTTAATGATAAGTTATCATATTACACAGCCGGTATTGCGAAAATCTCGACACTCTCGGTTAGAAGCAACATGAAATTACGCAATATGGCGTGCTGATTTTTATTTACTATTCTTCTGTATGGCCTGGAGGCCTTATCTCATATAATGCTCAATGCTCCAACTCATGCAAGAGTTTTTATGAGTTCCATAAACACATCGACGACGCCTTGGCCAAAAGTTATCTCTACTGGAGATAACCATTGGCGCCCAACCACTCCTTGATGACTTGAGCATCTCTCTCGCGGTAGGCGGCTCGGCCACGGATGGAGTCCTTGACCTGCTCTAAGGTTCGATCAAAGGCGCTTGTGTCCTTGTCCTTGAAAAAGGCGTCAATTTCGTCGATGTACTTGGCATCGGTGAACTTCGAAAGCGTGAGCTTGACGAAGCGGTCAAGAACGACCGGGTTCGCCATCTTGGTTGTTAACTTCTCCCAATTCTCCTGGATGTACTTCCACTGGATTGGACGGGCAACTGAGTTGGTCGCTAAGGTACTACCAATGGTATGCATGTCACCTGAAGGTACTGATTCGGATGGAGGGGCTGGTGGGGACAAGTCGCTGTTGAAGGGTAGGACGCTGTTAGAAATGAGGTCAGGGTCACGAACGTGACCTAGCGAAGCAAGGCAGACCAATTTTCCATCAAAAGATGCTCCAGTGAACCACTCTTTCTTGAGAGCCTTCACTGCCTTTGCTGGGTCGGTCTTCACGCCGGCACGGTAGACTACGGTCCTCAAGTTCGGGTGAGGTATAGGGGTTCCCTTATCAGCCCAAGCCTCGAACAATGACCTGGCCTTTTCGACGACTCTGAACCGTTTATTAGCTAGTGAAACGGAGTGTGCGAAACGTAGCATAGTCTTAATCATGAGGAAGTGAGGTATATGGTCTTGTAACAGGGAGACTTACTGTGGATGACCGTTTGCTGCGGCACTAAGCAAAAGTCTCTTTCGCAGCAAACTCCTGAGGTAGTCTTCGCCTTCCGGGAATTCCCAACCAATCTCTTCTACCGCGTTGCTGACAAGCTTTAGAGTAAACTGCTCGAGGCCGCGTTTGATAGCCTCGTCGTCACCGAAGATAGTCTTAACTAGCCCGAGGGAATCCAGAACTTGAGCCCAGACAAGTTGATTTGTCTCTCCGCTGAACCCTTGGATAAAAGAGAGGAGAGCAGGTGTGGTGCCGTAGCCGGAGAAGGCCAAGTCAGCCGCAGAACCAATAATGGAGATCTTGTCCTCGTTACTCAAGCGATCAAGCTGCTTACTGAGCTTCGCGAGACGAGCTGGAGGGTAGTTTGTTCGGTAGAAACCGGTGGCGTTGCTATTAATCTTATAAAAGTTGTCGTCAATATCACGGATAGTCGTGCTCTTCTCAGTGAGGGCCAAGTTCTGAATGTCCTGCTGCCCTACCTTGCCTTGCAAGGAGAGTGGTACCCACCATATCGTCTGATCTTCCTCTGGCTTCACATCACCTGTTGATAGATATCGGTTTTGCTTAATCGAGATCTGTCCAGGCTCCTCGGCAACAGTTAATACGGGATGGCCAATCTTTTCTATCCAATTACCCATAAGACCAGTGATATCGGCTCCAGAAGCCTCGGCCAGCGCTTCCCAGAGATATTCAGATTTAGCATTGCCGTAAGCATGCTTCCTCAGGTATACCCCGACTCCTTGAAGGAAAGTCTTCTCTCCGAGATGATTGACTAACATCCGTAAAGTAGAACATCCTTTGAGGTAGCTAATGTGATCAAAGACCTGATTTACATCCAGAGCATCCCTGACCGGAACGTGAACAGGGTGAGATGCGCGCATTCCATCAAGTTGGAACGCAGATTCCATTCCCTCGTTGACAAACTGAGCCCAGACTTGCCAGTCGGGGTGGAATTCGTTGACGGCGTACCATCCGGCCCAGGTAGCAAACGACTCGTTCAACCAAAGCTCGTCCCACCAATCCATAGTGACCAAGTTACCGAACCATTGGTGGGCCAACTCGTGAGCGACAACGTACGCGACACGATTCTTGAATCTGGCATCCGAGGTCTTCTCGTCGAAAAGGACGGCCGTCGTGCGGTAAGTAACCAGACCCCAGTTCTCCATCGCTCCGTGTGTAAACTCGTGAACGGCAAGCAAGTCGGACTTTGGTAGGGGATAATCGATACCAAAGCTCTCCGAGAATAAATCGATGGTTTTAGGAGCGTGTTCTAAAGCGAATCGACCTTGCTCCTTAAGTCCCCGAGTGGTGTACACACGCACGGGGATTTGCTTTCCGTTGTATCGTCTCTCGGTATGTGCTTCGACGTACTCGAAATCGCCAACGGCCCAGGCAAGAAGATACGTACTCATGACCGGGGTCCGTTCGAATGAAACTACCACAAAGCCATCCTTGGCCTTCGAGGTATCTTTAACGGGCATGTTGGACAAGGCAACCTGATCATCGGGGATTTCGATTTGAAAGTCAAAAGTTGCCTTTAGCCGAGGCTCGTCAAAGCAAGGGAAAGCCCGACGGGCATCGCAGGCCTCGAATTGGGTACTCAACATATAATGAAAGGTATCATCTCTAGGTACTGAGGCCGCAGCAGGAACTGTAGGTTGGTACTTGCTCCGGTAGAAGCCCGCCATATCGTTATTTAGGATTCCCTGGAATGTAATATGGAGAGTGGCCTTTTGAGAAGCAGGAACTTCTTCAGGAAAGACGAGGGTTGCACGCTGCTTCTTTTCGTCATAGCTAAACGTGGTAGTCTCAAAGGACTGAGAGGACTTGGTGTGGGCAACTGTGATTTTGGCAGTGTGTAGCTTGAGCTCGATAGAGTTGATGACAATCTCCTTGACAGGTTCCGTGATCGAGACTTGGATGTCCACTGTTCCTTGAAAGGACCAGTCGTCGAACTTCAAGGCGGATATAGAGAGGTCATAATGGGAGGGGACGACGGTAGGGGGGAGGATGTCTCGGTCTGCCATGATGGACGAAGGTATGATAGCCGAACAAGAGACTGGGGACGACGAAGAGAAAGACCGGCTGTTGGGTAGATGTGCTGGTATATTTGTACGTAGAGGGGCAGCCCCACGTTGCAGGTAGAAAGAAGAATCGGGAGAGTTGTTGTGGGGCCTAGATCCAGGTTGAGAATGATGTTGCGAATCAGGAGCTGTTAAAGCGACGGATTTGGCAGGTGTTGAAGAAGAGAATGGCCGACAGGGCGCGAAGGTCCTATGACCCCTGTTCAATGGCTTGAAAGAGCAATCAACTCGTGTGGGGGATATTGACGAGACAGATGAAGATGAGTTGTTATATTGTCGTGGTGGAGTTTTGAGGAGAGATGCTGCAAATGGTGCAGATGTGGTATGAGTGCGAGTGCGAGTGTGAATGTGAGTGTGAGTGTGAGTGTGAGTGTAAATGTATGTAGGTGTTGCAGAAATGATAGAAGGCCTTAAGCTGGAGCGAGCCACGCTGCCCCTCAGCAAGTCTCTAGTGTTTGTAGCACCAAGGCTTCGGGGAACCGCAAGCCGGTACGACCGCCCAATGACATCAGCCGAAGTGAATGTCATTTTTTCAAGTTCGGTACACTACTTTAACTATAAAGTTACATGACACTAGGAGGTGCCTAGGTATAGTTTAATATGTACCTTATGTAACCTACTGGTCCGGTATTAGTGGTTAACCAGCAAAACGTATCCACATGCCATGGAGTATACATGTACCCAATATATGTACGTACATGAAGTGGGACTAGAGGGGATTGATGGATGAGAAATAGCATCGAGGTAGACGATCCCTCAGTAGAGTTGTTACTAACCTGCGGTTTAAATCGTTTCATACGTTCCAAACGATGTGCCGGGTTAAAAGGATAGACTGGATGACATTGTATATCTTACAGTATGAGCATTGTATCTAGTAATCGTCCCTTTCGATACTCGGTGGTGGTTTAAGTTGAAGTAGGTCTATGGATAAATAGAGAGACTTGGCAACCAGGTGAAGTGAAAAAATAGAGTAAAAAACTGATAGCTTCATAACCTAGACAAATGCCAGATTAAGAACTATATACACCAGTGTAAGAATAAATGATTAATTACTTGATAATGGTAGGTAGGTAGTCCTTATGTCTTACACATAGTTCTATATGCTAATGATAGAAACTCAAATTAGAAGACTAGAAGTGGTGTTGGTAGGTACCTAGGTAGGTAGGTAGGTAGTTAAAAGATATGGTCTGAAAGGATTTGTATGATTCGTTTGATGGATATAGCATATAGATGGATATAACTTATGTATGATATGCACCTATTAGCAGTAGAAAATAGCGCTAGTCACAAACCGAACCTACTTGGATATTCGTACCTAGGTACCTAAAGTATACAAAAACATCAATAATTTCATGTCGCTAAATTCACATTCTATAGAACTTTGTTCACAAAAACCAAATTGAAAGAGTAAAGGATTGTTCATTAACCTTAGACAAACTCGTCTGTCTTATTATCTGCTTAATAATGGAGCCCCAAGACATTGGTAGTAGCGGCGGCATTGCTAGAAACCCTGCCAGCATCCGTCAACAGCAAGAAGAGTTTCGACGGCGCTTGATGCGACCAGACCGTGTTTCCCGGGCATCATCAGGTTACCCCGGAGACCCGAGCCGTGCCGGAGCTACGGAGACAACCGGCCTACATCCTACCTTAAATGGCAGTGCGAGGCATGACTTGCAGTGGACAATGGGTTTACAGACACCTCAAGGTCAGCTTGAATTTCACGTTTGAATTTTCCATATTTTATCATATCTTCTTCCTCTATCTATTCCCTATCCACCCCCCATCCTCAGGGTCCATTCCATATGCACCATGGATTTTCCAGGCTTCGGAGGAGAGCGTTCAGCTTCGTCCCCTAGTGGATATGGCCTGCCACAGCCGACAGTGACCCAGAATGAGCTATGGCGCGTGCTACTCCGGATTCGTAATGAGGCTGTTATTGAAGAAGACCAAAGAAGCAACGTCTCTTCACATATTTCGTCAATTTCATCATCTTACAATTCTATAGCTCCTACCGAAGAAGACACCGAGCATTTTGAGGAGGAAGGCGAAGACGACGAGGGTCATGATATTGAGGACATCGAGGGAGACGAGATAGATCAAGAAGAATTGGACGAAGAAGATGAAGGGCAGAACGAAGAACCCATATTTGACGCGTCCCTAGTCGGTTTGAAGGAAATCAGCAACCTAGCTAGTTTTACGGTCAGCAGCTACAAACCCGGCTGTGGCGTCAAGGAACTTCGGGATGACGATGTCAACCAATTCTGGCAGTAAGCATCCACCTGTTTCTACACGTTAATTCTCCGCTAACATGATATCCTCTAGGTCCGATGGACCGCAACCTCACAGATTAAATATCCATTTCATCAAGCGCGTGGAGATACGCAAGCTTAGACTCTACCTAGATTACGAGCTTGATGAGAGTTATACGCCTACTAAGCTCCAAATTACCGCCGGCTTCAGCCCCAACATGACCATTCCGTACACCATAATGGAGTTTAACCAGCCCAAAGGCTGGGTCGACGTACCCATCAATGGAGCCGGCGGCGGACATGATGGTAACTCGCTGTGCTGTTGGTTTATCCGAGTTATCGTCCTCGAAAACCACCAAAATGGAAAGGATACGCACATACGCGGAGTGGAAGTCTACGCCCTGGACGATAGCGCGGATACGGCGGAAAACAATCCTGTAGAGGACATGGTCGAAGCGATAGACGACTACCGCGATAGAATGGCGGCGATGAACATCCATGATCACGACGAAGAGGCAATATCAAAACTGGCCGCAGACAAGCGAGATCGAAAGGCGAAGTCCAAGAAGTATACACCTGGAGATGGCGGATTGAGTATCCCCGACTTCATGAGAGAACCGGAAATTCGTTGAACGTATTTGGCGGGCGAGCTGTGTTTAGCAGGATGGCATATTAAAACACTAAGGCGTTTTGGGATACTGATTGATCACTTACGATACCCTACGGCTACCTCTTGTTTCATTAAAGGAAAGCATGTATCTCACACTACGAGAGATTAATTAAATCATGTCGCGATGACCTACCACCATGCGTGCGAGTGGTATTATATAGGTAGGTACCTAGGTACCTAGGTTAGGTATTTATTCAGCAGTGGTAGTGATAATCGCCTTTATCCCTGTTCATAGGTACCCACTTTCGACGGGATTACCCGCATGCCAAGATTAAAGAACCTCCCCTCATCTCCACTTCTTTTCCATCCCACCTCTTATCATTATCCCCTTCCACTAACATCGCCAGCATCGATATATGAGGTGTTGGCACCTAGAATTCTATTACACTATGTTTTATACTACTCTCATATAGCATTAGCTACCCCCGACCCTAACGTAGCCTTATATACACCCCTTAGACAAATGTAATAGACATGTCACCAACAGGCGACTCTCCAATGGCTCGACTACCACCAAATCTCGTTTCCGTCTTCACCCAAGCTCTTAAGAGCTACCAGATATCCAATGCAACTTTCCGCGTATTATGTTCCTTAACCCATCCTTCCCTATCCTCGACACCAGCCGAGGCGCCAACTCTTCATCCGCCCCAAGCCCCTCCAAACTCCCTTCTTATCCTCGACTCATCCTTCAACCCGCCCACTCTCGCCCATCAACGCATGGCACTATCCGCTCTTTCAGACCACGGGAGTCCTAGCGGCGACAGCACTTACACGTCGCGAGTCCTCCTCCTCCTCGCCATCAACAACGCAGACAAAGCGCCCAAACCCGCCGCCTTCCCGCAGCGGCTAGCTATGATGTACATCTTCGCGCAAGACCTCCTGCGCTCGACAGCCACAGCCACAACCACAACCACAACCACAACCACCACAGAAACAAGGCGCACGAACCACCCGTGCGGAGGCGTGGACGTAGCCGTGACGACAGAGCCGTACTTCCACGCCAAAGCAAGCGCCATCGCCACGTCGGGCTTCTACCGCGGCGCGGGAGAACCTCCCCCCAGCAACGCGCCGGAGCAGGTCTTCCTCACGGGCTTCGACACGCTGATCCGCATCTTCGACCCCAAGTACTACCCCGCCGGGGCCATGGCTGGGTCTCTCGACCCGTTCTTCGCGCGTTCGCGCCTGAGGGTGACGATGCGCACGGATGCGGAGTGGGGCGATGCTGCGGCGCAGAGGGCGTACGTGCAGGAGTTGCGGGCGGGCGGGCTGGAGCGTGTGGGGGGGAAGGCGGGATGGGCGGAGCGGATCGAGATGGTGGAGGGGAGGACGGATGGCGAGGAGGTTGTTAGTAGTACGAAGGTCCGCGAGGCGGTGCGGAGGAGGGATTGGGGGGCGTTGGGGAGGTTGGTTAGTGAGGATGTTGCGGGGTGGATTCGGGAGGAGGGGTTGTATGCGGAGGGGGGCTTGTGATAGTGATAGGGATAGGCAGGTGGGAGATTGTTCGTTGCTGTTATTGTGCTGGTGGATTCCGGGCTAAGATGTTGTTTTGGCTGGATGGATAAGGCCAGAACAACGGTTTACGGCGTTCATCCGTTGCATGCTCTGGCGGAATATAGGGGGTATGCCAAGAATTAAAATATTAAGTTAAGATCTTGGGTGAGGCCTGGTTAGGGGTTTAGTAGCAATACGGAAGTAATAGGTAAAGGAAATGCAAATAGGCAGATATACTTATTATGCTCTGGAGGATATACCTGGGATCCGGAGTCTACATTACCTACCTAGGTAGGTTACCAATTATTTTGATAGGTAGGTAGGTAGGTATCTATAGGATCGAATGCTAGTACCTACCTACCTGTGTAAAGAACAGAGGAAGAATGAGTACAGCAGGAATTAAGTGCTGTAAAGATGTACTTACTGCAATCTCAAGTGCCACGCTTTTACGCCTGCCAGTTGCCAGGCACCATCGCGTACCCCGCTGTCGACTTAAATAACCCCTTAGGCAACCATTCCTTCACCCCTAATCGGCGCTGCGAAACCAACATGGCCGTGGTGTAGTGGCAATGAAGTAGGATTAGAAATAATTCCCCGAGGAGTTTTTCGTAGGACTTGGGTTCGACCTCCATGAGGGGCGGCAAGCAGGCCAACTTGTTCTGGTCAATCGATTGAAGGCCGAGTCCCAAGTCCCAGCTTTTTTGTTAATTTTATTACCCTGCATTCTCTTTTTTTTCCTTTTTTGTTATCGTTATTGTATTTCTCTCTTACTATTTCTTACCTTTGACTTCGGCGTTTTCTCTCATAGCTTGTCTGCGTTTTTACTCTTCCTCGCTGCGAGCTCGATGGCCCAAATTGTAATTAGTCTATGATCACTACCTCACCCCTTTAATTTTTGGGGGGTTACGGTCATGTAGTAAGTTTGTTAAGGTCATCGCTTTTAAAAGGCAAAGCGTAGAATACATGAGAGAAAACCCGAAAATGAAAAATCGGAAATTCTCTAACCTACGGACTCACCTCGAAGGGGATTATTGTACGCTACCTACCCTCAGCTTCCATAGGGTGTGTTACTAGAAGCCACTCCTTTGATTGACTCAAAACTATCTATACCAGATAGAGGAATAATCGAGCCAGTTACCATACTTAGGTAATTAAGCCCGGAACGTTCCTGAACTTTCCTACTCGTGCACCATTAATAGCCCTGAGGATAACCCCAGGACCTCATCAAGGGATGGTACGCTGCTCACCTATCGACTAGCTCATTGCCTGGTGTAAGTGGTGAATAGAAGCGGCTCCTTGCTTAGTTGATTGCTTGGGGGCCATCGGTCGACCAATGCTAGCAGCAGCAAGCGAAAGCAGGTTGTCGTATTCCGCTCCGAGAGGACAAACTGGCGGTGGCTTATGGAAATAGGGGCTGGTTGTTCCAATCAAATACTATCAGCAGATACAGTAGATATGGCTAGCACTGTAGAGGGTACCTGCAGTAGCGAGTGCCTGTTATTTACGAAAGGTCTATATAAAGAAGACTGGCCTGGCCTGGCCTGGGGAGAAGATTCCATTTCCAGTCAACGCAGTTCTCCGTGGCTTTCACCAAGAAGTACACTCACGATGCACTCCTCCACCATCACCTACTTCCTCGGCGCCATTGCCATCATGCCCCTAGCTCTCCTTACCAACGCCGGACCGTCCAAGCCTCTCGCACTTGCACCACGTCAGTACCAGAGCCACTGCTGTATTGCCGGTTGCATCTCGTGCGAAATCAACGATTGCTTAAACCAACCCTGCTACGGTGTCGTAAGTCCACTGCTCTCCCCCTGTCTATGTCTTCAGGACGTCTAGGTAGACGAGGTTTATGCCTGTATAGTTACTAACTTTCTCTATCTGTAGTACGGCAGCTGTACGTAGAATAACTCATGTCACTCACTTTCTAGCTTCTCCTGAGCAACGGCTGTCCTCAGTCTACCCCGATGGCTGAGAAGTTGCCGCTCCTCAAAATTTGCTTGTCTATTTTCTATCGTATCCTAACAGCTGTTGCTGACTTTTCGTTGCTATAGGCTGTGCAGAAGGCCGTAGTGAAATAGGGGAGGATGGAGAGCTCCACGTCTTCAATGTCAACGGTGAAGAGATGCAGTTTGTTACTTAGTTTGCGTAGCGGGAGGATGTTTCTAGTGATTCTAAATATCAGAGAAAGAAAGGAACCCAGGTCAATGAAGAGGAAGCCATAGTATGTTGTACGCGCATAATATATCCGATATTCTCTGATTTCCCCTAAATCTATTTGGTTTTATGGGAATTTACCTATAAACGCTACTTGAATTTTAACAGTGTTTTCTTCATCTCGCCTATAGGAAACTATTCATGGCGAACCTAATCTACTCCTAGAAGCTGAAAAATGCTCGTCAAGCTTACACATAAACCCAATTTTATTGGCGTAGTCTCTGGGGCAACATCGTATAAATAGCTCGGATATTTCTTGTTACACTAGTGAACTTAGGTAGATACCTAAGCTTATAGTAGAAGTTATCCTGAAATGTAGATCCCCATAATTCTCCCTTCGTTTTATGAGAAGTTTCTCTTCATTTAGTCGTCATCCAAATTAAGTAGTGGAAGCTGTGCTAGGACTATTTACTCTAGTTTCTTCTATAGACAGCACATATATTATCACGGTGTATCCCATTGAGCTCTAGAAGTGTGATAAGGAATGGTAGAGTATCATTCGCGACCAAGCGGGCGATGATAGCGCGCAGGGTCTCAGAAGTCATCGCGGGAGATACGATGGCTTAAGATAGTGAGGCGGAGCTATTAGATCGAGCCTGACTATTCAAGGATGGCGTCAATGATGTGTAAGGGAACTTTGGGGAGATGGTATATCTCGGGTATTGATGCTATGGGTGCCATGGCTACGTAGGTGACGCCTCGGCAAGGGGTACATTGTTACTCTGATAGTAGAGACTTTGACAGGAAAGAGTCTGAGACTGGTATGTTGTGAATTAAAAGGTAAAGAGATAGCCTTCCGCTGATTAACCTAGGTGGCGTTTATTATATTTTGCGATTGGAAAGAACTTCAAAAGAACTTCAAAAGGCGAATCATATTACTTTATCCCGCTATATTTTTGTAACCCGGTTTTATCTATCCCCAGCCCTTTATTTCGTATCCATAGAAACGCCATTATCCGCCGGCGGTACCGTCTGTTTTAGAGGCGGGAGATGCCTCCTGGCCTCGTGTCGTCCCATCTGCTGCATCAGCGCATCCATAACCACCAGCGCCGCCATGGCCTCGACTATGGGCACCGCTCTCGGAACCACGCAAGGGTCGTGTCTCCCCTTGGCTTCTAGTACACCTTCGGACTCACCGTCGTATGTAGCTGTCGTCTGCGCCTGGCTGATCGTGGCAGGCGGCTTAAAGGCGACTCGGAAGTAGATAGGTGCTCCATTTGAGATACCGCCCTGGACACCTCCAGAGTTGTTCGTCTTGGTTGTAAGTTTTGATTTGGGCGTTCCAGCCCGTCCGCTACCCGTATCCGGGCTGGCAGGGTTTTCCGGTGCCCTAATAAAGAGATCATTGTGGATAGATCCCGGTACCTCACAACCGCCGAAGCCGGAGCCAATCTCGAAACCCTTAGTTGCTGGTATACTGAGCATAGCATGTCCAAGCTTCGCCTCTAGCTTGTCGAAGCATGGCTCCCCCAAACCACTTGGTACATTCTTGATAACACAGGTCACCGTTCCGCCGATGCTGTCATTACGGTCTTTGAATGCGGCTATATAATCTGCCATCTTTTGGGAAGACTGCTCATCCGGGCATCTAACGGGTAGGAATCTATCGACTGTTTCGCGGTCTATGTTCTGGACCAGCTCCATAAATGCGGGATTTTGACTCGGCGTCGGGTACTCGGGTGTGGGTGGGAACATATGAACGGCACCAACAGACGTGACGAAAGCGGTGATCTCAACACCGTAAGCAAGCTTAAGATACTTCTCGGCAATGGCTCCAGCTGCCACTCTACCAATTGTCTCACGAGCAGAACTTCTTCCACCACCACTACTCGCCTTAACACCGTACTTCTCGAGGTAAGTCCAATCGGCATGACTGGGTCGCGGGTAAAGATCCATTGTCTTGTTGCCATAATCCTTAGGTCTTTGATCTTCATTGAGGACAACTAGGCCAATCGGAGTTCCCAGTGTAATGCCAAACTCGGTGCCAGATTGTATGGCTACTCGGTCTTTCTCATTCCGAGGAGTTGTGATGCTGCTCTGACCCGGGCGGCGACGGTTCATCTGGGGCTGAATATCGTCCTCGGTGAGCTCCATGCCTGGAGGGCAGCCATCAACGATACATCCGACCGAACGGCAATGGGATTCACCGTAGCTGTAAAGAGTATGTTAGAGAGACATGTAGTGAGGTTAATTAAGTAGTAAAACTAACGTAGTGACCCGAAAGAAATTTCCAAAGGTCGACATCTTGTGATAGTCACTTGAAAAGTACCTAACTAGGCGATGGCTCGACAAGAGTTATCTAGATAGGTAAGCAAATCAATTGGTGGACTAGGATATAATATAAGCCCTCCTATAAGTTGTCCAGCAAGATCGGTTTCTAAACTCTCTGGGACTGCGTTGTGGTCCCTTTAAAGCGATAGGAGGCTTTGTTCGTATGAGTCAAAGAGCAAACGGATCAAGGACAAGATTTAATTTTCGAGGTCTTACGATGGTGGGGGTTCTGCACTTCCGATTCAAGCCCCGCGATTGTTATCGATAAAGACGTAGACTTCCCTGCATAAGGGTTAGGTAGGTACCTACGTAGTATCTACGTACTTTCCAAATGTTTAATGTGGGGTAATACATGGAAGCATGGAACTGCAGGGTCCTGGAACAACAGGGGTTTGTACATATGTACATCAGGCAGTACTTGCATAACTTCGTCATATGCACAGCTGCTGATATCAAATCTCATCTTATCATTAACTCAACTAAAAATCTCACCACTTATAATCCTAAACAGCATGAAATGAAGACAAAATGAAACCAGACAAAAATAAAATTACATGAGATGAGACGAGGTGACAAGTAGGTAGTTTCTTCAGTAGCTTTTACCAATCCCGGCCTTCCATATGGCTCTCCAACGCTGTCTTCTCAACACTCTCACCAGGCCGCGTATAAGACCCTATACCCCCATCTTATTATCCCCACGCCGTCTCTTCAGTGCAGAAGCCGTCTCGCATCCCGCCAATCGAGTGCAAGTGTACATCTCCCGGGCGACAGACCCCTACCTCAACCTTTCCATCGAGCACTTCCTGCTGCAGAAGTCACCTCCGGAGTCCGTCGTCTTGTTTCTGTACACAAACCGCCCCTGCATTGTCGTCGGCCGCAACCAGAACCCGTGGGTCGAGGCTAATTTAGGCCTTCTCGGCCCGGGGAGAAGCAATGTCGTTGACGAGGACGGCAGCGATGAAGTTTCAGTGCTCCTCGTGCGGCGGCGCTCCGGCGGCGGTACCGTCTTCCACGACTCGGGCAACGTGAACTACAGCGTAATCTGCCCACCGGCCGCGTTCGATCGGAACAAGCATGCCTTCATGGTTGTGCAAGCGCTGCGCTCTCTCGGCGTGACTGGATCCCGCGTCAATGAGAGGCATGATATAGTGCTAGACGTCTCAGGGCAGACACCGAGGCAAACGCAAACGTTCAAAATTTCGGGGTCTGCTTATAAGCTGACACGCTTGCGCTCTCTTCACCACGGCACGTGTCTCCTGCAGTCGCCTAACCTGCCGCTTGTAGGGCCGCTCCTACATTCCCCTGCGGCCCCTTTTATTAAAGCGCGAGGTGTCGAAAGCGTGCGTAGCCCGATCCGCAACGTAGGAATATGTGATACGGCTGTTTTCGAGGAGGCCGTCGTTGCCGAGTTCGGCGCTATGTACGGGAACGTTGATCCCAAGATGATTTGGGTGTCAGACGCAGAGGAGGCTTTGAATGATGTTCCGGCTATCTCAAAAGGATACGCCGAGCTTAAGGTATGTTTTTTTCTTTCCCTTCCCCTTTCAGCACCATTCGCGCCTCTGAACTCTGAATATGAAAGCCGATACTTAAGAAAGACTAACAAACCCCCTATCTCGCGAATCAGTCCTTAGAGTGGATATACACGCAGACACCACAATTCACCTTTTCCACACACCCAACCGAGGAGGACCCTCGTCCCAGGCCGTCTTTACCAGATGGCCTCCCCCCGGATTTACGCGTAGCTATGACAGTACGTCACGGACAGATCATCGAGGTCTCCGGACAAGACCTACCGGCATCTCTTGAATCAGCGTACCTCCACGAAATCACTGACTGGCGGTCCAAAGTCGACAGCGAGCCAGTTGGAAGATGGCTTAATAACTTGTTCGGAGTTATAGATAAAACCTAGGTTTTTAACTTAAGTACTTTAGGTACTTGATATTATAACCTCGCATCTACACGAAACGGGTGATGCCATAACCTGTCTAAGTAGTTATACTACCTGTCTTGTATATATTATACCGATGCATATAGACATGTATATAGAAAAGCGTTGGGTACTCATAGACGCGATACCCCAGCTTCCTAGGATATAATCTTTAAACGCACACAAGCAAAATTGGTTCAATCCAAGCCATCATAACGCTACTCCGCTGTCCCAGCACCCATAACCCCCTGTCCAAACCATTGCGCAACAGTCTTAAACCGATCGTCCCCTTTCTCCAGCGCATCGCGGAACAAGTCGTGCCTATCCGCGCGCTCGCCCTGGCTACGCTTCATGGCGCGCACAGCCGCGTTGTTCGCCGCGCAGACGGGACACTCGACGTCACCGCCGTCGTCGCCCTGCTGCTTGAGACAGCGCTGGTGGAAGCTGTGCTTGCATAGGAAGTGCACGGCCGGCAGCTCGAGGGGCCCGCCGCACCCGGGGCACCGCTGCGCTTGAAATACGGCGGGCTTAGTACCGAGCTCCGCCATCTCAGCCCGCTTGGCTTCCGTCTCCTTGCGGAACGAGTTGATCTGCCGCCTGTTAGACGCGATCTCCCGGCGCTCGCGTGAGATCGTTTCTCGCAGGTATGGCTTGATCATGCCCATGGTTGCGACGGCGTTCGTGCCCAGCGTCTGTATGACTTGCAGGGGCGCCATTAGGCCGTCGTGATCGATCTTGTTGAGCACGTTGGCTAGCTCTTCTGGTCCGGCTTCCTCTAAGATTCGTCTGTCTGACGTGAAGTAGGCTAGTGCCGCGGGGTAGAGTTGCGGCTCTTCAGGTCCGTACTTGCGGAGGGCTTTGATAGCGCCCCGTGTGTCCTTTGCAGAAGTGTAGGAGCGGAAGATGTCGAACAACAAACCGGACTGCTCTTTGACTAGAGTTGTGCCGTCTCGGAAGTCTGAGAGGTGAGATAACAGCAGAACATTTGAGTTCTCAATGGGGACTTCACGCCCTTCTATAAGCTTCTTCGCCTTAAGCTCCCATTCTTCCCTCTGCATCCCTTTCCGCTCACTTGCTTTATGGAGATACATTTCAAATAGGGTTGTATAGATATCTACCTTGTCTGATTCTTTGAGGGAATCATCCTTAAGGCAGGCTTCGAGGAAGACGATAAACTCGTCTGAATGGTCGATGAAGGACGAAAATGCCGTTCGAGGAGGGGGTGGGGCATACTTCTGCTCGGTGTTTGCTTCGTTATCTATCGCAGCGCCTGCCTCGCTAACGGTTGCTTGTGATCCTTGCCCCGTAGGTGTAGGGACTGTAGATGTGTTCATATAGGGGAGCGGGAGTAGGCTAGTTAGGTTCTGCACGGCTATTGCGGCTCCAGCTGCCAATCCACCGCTTGAAATCGTTTGTGTTTCCTCTGGCACCGGGTGAGCCTTGGGCTTATATTTCCCTGTATAGTAGTCGATAAAGAGGCCGGTAGTATCGCTCGGGCAGTTCTCTAGGAGTACTCTGGCGTACTTCATTAAAGATGGGTATGCCTATTTTATATTAGCATTTGGGTTTCTACCAAATACCAACCCACATACCGTTTCAGCATCTAGATGCCATATAAAATCAAGTGCTTCGGCGTAATTCTTGGAGTCCTCAATAAGGATATCCACTACAAGGTCGTTTTCGCCATGTTTAGTGGCAAGGTAAGCGGCCTGGTCAAAGTACCCGCCTTGCCTACACATATTTATGGCCGTGTCCAGATCAAACTTCAAATCCCCCTCGGATTTGATGAATTTCTCTAGCTTCTCAACGTCCTTCAACTTAGCGTAGCAGTTTAGCAGCAAAGTTGTATGGTCCGCGGTAGCTTTGTGATGTTCGTGAAGCTCTTCGAGATATTCGATTAGGTTATGTATTCTTTGTGTATCGAGGAACTATTCCTGTCAGAGAAATTCTAAAGTCTCAAGTTAAAGACTTACCTTTCGGATGACTTGCGAAGGCTCGGTGTTATCAATCGCCTTGATATACTGAGACATAGCGCTATCATAATCTCCTTTCTGATATAGGTGGTCACCGTATTTCCGGTATATGACATTCTGTTGTTGCGGCTCCATGCCCGACTTCTGAGCAAGGTTGATGGCAAGCGGGAAGAGATTTCGCTGGTATAGTAATTCCAGTCTCTGCTGTAGCGACTTCTCATGGTAGCGATTAACCTGGCTTTGATAAGTACATGCTCGGGCAGATAATAGTCGGTATGCCTTACCTTTCCATCCTGAGTCAAAATGAATAGATCTCCCCATATTTTAAAAATAGCCTTAACTTCGGAAATAAGAGACTCGGAGTGTGCGACTATTTGAAGCGCTGGGTCGACCATTGTAAACCTAGCGGCATTGAAGAGGGCCTCTGCATTTGATCCTCCAAAACGCCTCCCAATACTATCAGAGCCTCCGCTGCTGGAAACTGGGGGCGGCGAAATAAGGGCAACATAGTCTTGGAAAGTCGAGACTAGGTTCGTAGTCCCGTCGTTAGCAAAGCAGAGCCCCCTTCCTTCTGACGTGTAATAGTACACTGCATCCTCCCGAACCACGATAATGTCTCCGGTTTTGCTGTTTGCTGTCATACAGCCGGCAGCGCATCCGGCGTCCTCAATCGTCCTCGGCGGTTGTCCTTGTCCTTTACCAGATATAACTAGCTTCAAGAGCTTGGACGTCGTTGCGACAAACAGTGTTGTGAGTTTTGGATCGGTTACAAATTCGACGCCTGTGACAGGTTCTTCCGACTCGTAAACGATTCGTTGTTTTGTGCCTCGGTCGTGTATTAGGTCGCCTCGTATTACTGTGACTGCACCGTTCGCGAATCCTACGGCGAGCTGCGAGAGGTCATCGAGAGCGGCGAACGACGAAATCTATCACATTTAGTTAGCTTACGAATCTTCGTGTTAATCCCCAACTACGCTTACAGGAAACTGCTTTCGCCCATTGTTTATGTTCAATGTACTCAAACAGGTGGGCAAGCCTGTCTTCTTCACGGGCTTATCCAGTGCCCAGACTTTCAATACAGGTTCGTTGCTCAGGTCCTCCTACTCCTTATTAGCTCCGTTCAAACCCGTAAGGCTAAAATATATATCCTACAGAAATTGTAACTAGCAGGCTCGTCCCCTCGACCTGGCGCATATGGGTAATGCGACCGGTGTCGTGTGCCTGGAAGCTCCGGACAATCTTCCAGCTGGGCCCAATAATGCGCACATATCCGTTATCGCTCCCGAAGAATAAACTGTCGGACCCAGAGCATACGCTTGATACCTCGTTGTTCTCGAAGAATGAACGTGTTTCGTCGTCGCCGAGCTTGACCTGGTTCACTTCGAAGAAGTCGAATGCTTTCCACTTCGGGTAGGTTAGTTAAGTAGAATTAGGGAGAATAAAGAGGCCATGGGTTTGATAACTCACCAGAAGCAAAGCCATGGCGGGTGCTCAAATGCTTGGGACAATCAACTGGGCGGCATTAGTTCTGGTTTGTTCATCCTTGAAAGTTGGTGATACTCGGATTGCCTAGCAGAAGGGAACGTCACCGCGAAGCTCTAAGACGGGGGACCTGCTTTATCGATAGGTACCTATGTAGGTAGGTACCTAGGTACCTTGGTACGTATCTACCTATACATGGGTACTTGGAATTTGAAGATTTAAGGTGTGGCGGTGTTTGAATCACTTTAACCCCATATGTGCATGTGGGATATAGGTTACGTACCTTGGTACATACCTAGGTATGTATTATACAAATATATTGAGGTACAGTGGACATCTCCAATTATAAAAAGCACCTAATATCTCTCTCTATAACATATATATCAAAATACTCTTCCAAATAAGTCACCTAATTATATAAACCCTTACCCACTACCCATACTTGCTTTCCACTTCTTAAACTGTTCCCCAAATCCCCCCGTAGGCTTCTCTATATCTACCGTGCGCGTGGGGATTCTACTTAAATCTACCAGCGGCACCATCGACGGCCGTCCATGGGCACACTGGAAAGGTAGAGTACAGCCCGCCAACCGCCTTACCAGATCGACACATTCCTCATGAGAAAGAGCATCATTGAACATAACAGAGCTCCGACACGCTCTCGAGTTGATCATTTCCATGATGCCGTTGGGACACCCGTGAAACCGAGCCAGCCAGTGCAGACCTGAAGAATTATCGCTAGCTCCCTGAGTCTCCTCTACTCCCCTTTGTTGGGATGCACTGTGTCCGTGTTCGTCGAGTTTCCATGTCTCTTTTCTTAGTAACTCGATAAGCAGTCGGGGCTCTGAACGGCACCTTTCAACTATGCTTGGCGGTAGGCCGAGGACTTTAAGTTTACCTTTTCCCTTGCTGTCAAGTTTTGACTTCAACACTGAGGTGACTTGAAACACTACTCCCCAATGTTTGAAGTACTCGGCAGACTGCTCAAATTGATAACCATCTCGAAGGGAAACGTCAAATACGATAGGCTTCTCTAGAAACTCAGCCTGGGCGTGGATCGACTGCTGGGACTGTCCTGTGATTGCGTCTTGGGTATCTTCTACAACCATGAAGTAATCCTTCATAAGGGATTCGACCCGACACCGCTCGTCTGCAGCATGCTGATCAATCACGACAAGTAACGAGGTACCTCCTTTTTTGCCTGTCCCTAGATCGGGAGGCGGTGAAGGTAAAGGTATCTTAACAAGTATAAACTTCCGATCAACCTGCGATATTACAGTAGCATGCCGTAGACTATCTTTAGACAGTCGACCTTCCATACTATGAGAAGTAGTTTGTAGGGATTCCAACAACCCAGAGTCACATCCATGGCAACAATCCTCTGTCGTCTTTGTTGCCAAAGCCAAAGCTCTTTCTTCATCAAAAGCGACTGGGATCGGTGGCTCATGTAACTTGAAGACTGGGTTATCCCAGGATGATAAGAGATCACATAGCCACTCGCTTCTCAAATCGCTAGTAACCGGCTTAGTGTTTGTACGAAGCCTCTTTCTGGAAGGTAAGTGATAAGTCTCATTCAGTACGTCAAGTCCGCCAATTCCAAGTCTTAAGGGCCGAATCACTAAGCCAGTGCGGGTATCGATGACGAAGGTATCCTTAGTGATTGAATTAGTCCACAAAATCTCTTTACCTTCTAGTAACCGAGATTCTTCTCTGTCAAGACTCTTTTCTTTAGGTATAGGCTTCTGATTATCCGTATTGGGCGTGTCCAATTCTGCGTCGGGGAAAGGAATATGGACAAGCGTGCCATCCGAAGCAACTAATGGTGTATCCGAAATACCATTGCCGTCTTCTAAGCGTGGGCTGTGACTACGAGCACATTCGATAGCACATTGATCCGAATTCTTATCATGTAAGTGCGCATACTGAGGCTGTCCCGATTTAATACGAGTCCAAGAATCGAACGGAGATGAAGGCCGCAAGCCGGAATTTTCAGGCGTAAGATTAAGACGAGTACTAGCCAAATCTCCGGTAGATGATAGATGATTTATAGATGCCTTAGCCCTTGTTGCTCGAGACTCAACTTTTGGAGTGGTGCTTCTAGACAATGACTGGTTGCGTATGTCCTGAGAATTCGAACGCTTGGACGATGTGATCCCACGAGGTCTAGAATATCTTGGGTGAAAGTGGTGCGCCTTGAGAAATTCGTAGATAACCGCAGATAGAACATCAATTATTGCTTTTAGACTCTCGTAGCGCTCACCTAGGATCTCTTCCATATCGAAGTGAGTGAGCTGAGAAACTTGTCTAAGGGTAATCTTGATATAGAACATAGGCCATCGGTCAACCCCCTTTCTACCCCTGAGTTCCTGGTTTGTGTATCCATTTGGTTTTAACCGGCGGTCGTTAGCTCTCTTATTTTGCTCGCCCTCGCTAGAATTGTCACCCTCCTCTTCTACCCCGAAGCTTGAGTTCGTAAATAGCCTATTGATTTCTTCATAGAGGACGTTTGGCCCATGGCCATTAAAGACGGGTTGTACACCTATGCTAATAAACTGTATCTGTCGAGAGGCTGTGGGAGCGAGCGATATCGCACCTACCACCGAGATTGCACCCGCTGATGCCTTAAGCGGCACCCACAGATCCCGAGAGCGATCATCGGATAGCTGGGCTTGGAATAATGTTCTCGAAACGCGAGTGGTAAGGTTAAGAACATCATGTTTTTTGTCTTGAGAACTCGAGGATTCTTCGGGGGTACGGATGGTAAGACTACGCCGATCTACGGAATCGCGAAGCGATATGGAGACCTGGCCTGGCCAAGCGAGTAGCAGGGCCACGAGAGCACGTTTAAGTGACTCCCAATCCTTGGCGTTGGCACCTTTTTCAGCATCGATCGCCCTCTGTTTAACTCTCACCGGCATAGACCCGAAGAGATCTCTAACGGTCGTCCGAGTTCCATGAGGAAAGCTTAGCAATTTCTGTTCTGGCAACGAAGGGGTATGCCTCGCCAAGATTTCGGCGTTATGGATTTTAATTGAATTATGGGAGTGATAGCCATGATGATGAGACGTTATTGTCAACAACGATAATGCAGCTACGGAAGATAAGAAAGCGCCGTATCGACCATGAGTATCGCCACGAGGAGGGAATTTAGACGTATAGTGAAGTCTGCCGAGACCACCAGTAGGCTTGAACTCTTCTGGAGGGATTCCTAAACCATTATCCTCAACGGAGCAATTGCCGCGAATATAGTCGATAGAAATTACAATTTTAGTAGCTTTTGCATCGAAAGAATTGTTTACGAAGCCACAGACAACACTGTTAAGCGACGTTATGGTGGTAGATGATTTGATCTGAGCAATGACGTGCTCCGGCAACTGCTGGATAGACATTGCTGAGTACCGGTATTTTCTTCATCTCTCATCTTCGTATTTGGCCGGTGATATTCTATGTGAGAGGTAGGAATCTGGCCTCGCCCATCAAAACAGCCAGAGGGAACATACGCGAATGATAATGTTGGGCTGTGTATTTTACCGCATTATGTATCGAAGTAAAGCGAAGTGAAATAAATGAAGTATAAAATAGAAGTAGATGTGGCTAATGATGCTGCGTTACCTGAATTACCTAAGGTAATGCTCTACATGTACTTCGTACCTAGGTACCTAACCTAGGTACCTAAAGCACCCTTAGCATTTACGTAGCATGTACATACAATAGTGTACATACAGACGGAGAAAGAGTAACAGCCTCGAAAAGTGGGGTTTAAAGCAAGGGGGGGATTTCTGGAAGACTCATTCCCGAGCGTTGTAATTGGATAATGTTGTCGATAACAGATTTCGGAGACATACCTAAAACCCACCTGCATCCAGCCATATGTACACTACAGTCATACAGCCATAAAATCCACATATCCACCCTATCCACAACTATCCATCTCCATCGCACCTCATCACTGATGATGGTGTCTTAAAAGAGAACCATTCTACCATTATTTCCATCCCTACCTCTACATACCCTAATACTGTCCTATTAGGTGGACAATCTCGTCACATTGGGCCGCATCCCCCTTATTACCACAACGTCGGAGCCCAATACGTTAGCCTATTTCCGAAAGAACGGCCATTTCGATATATCAATAAAACCCGTCTCTCCGTCTTTCCGTCTCTCCACCCTCAAAGTCCGGACGACAACAGACTGCAGACTGCAGACTACAGACTACAGACAACAGCACAGGGTCCAGATCATTGTCGCATACCTGCCCAACTTTTCCAACGACTTTGTGCGGGTCTACTATTATCAATTGGGAAATATTGCGCCAACACGTCAGAGACTATCCCGCATCTCTAATCGGAGTTTCACCGCGTCACCTTTCATTTGGCGTTTTAGTCTGGGGAAACGTGCACCAAATCAAACATTGACCCAAAGGCTATTTACAGTTTAATCGCCACTTTGCAACTCTGTCTAGCCCCCAGATGGCCATGACTGAGACATCTCCTCTTCCTACTGGTAAGCACTCTCTCTTCTCAGCTTCCTCCAAGGCATAAAGACATCGATATATAGACATATATCCTAGTTATCTCTTCTTTGTTCACGCCTGTCTTCCCACCTCTTTAGATCTTTTCTATATTTAATTCTTTAAGCTATGGCACAGAATTGTATCTCTAACATGTTATTCCTCATGACAGATCGTCAAGAACGCTCAGGTCGCAGACGGCCTTTCACAACATGGGTCAAGAAGCTAGCCAACTTCAAGAATGGCGCTTCCTCCACCGAGGGCGGCCGACATAACCATTCGAAACGCGATGCCGTCCCCAAGGGTTCCAAGAAACGTGCCTCCAAGAATAACAACCCATACCCGCAGTCTGGACGCATCGGCGTTGCCATACCCACCCATCAGAGCGACCCGTCTTTCTTGACTTCCCGTAGCGCCAGGATTTCAGATCCTTCGTTAGCCCCGGGAAGTCGATCTTCTACGCGAACATCTACCGAAGAAGCCACCCCTCCTGCCGCTGGTGCCCCGTCCGTAGCACATACCATGTCTACTGACTACGAAGCTACCCAATCTCTTCATGCTCCTTCGCATATGGCATCCTCGGTAGCAGGCACGAGCCGCACCGCCGGTGGAGGATTCGACTCTCGAAAAGGAGGAGACAGCACTTTCTCCTCCCCTGCGCCGTCTGTACGATCCCTAACGACTACTCTCACCACCATCCAGTCTATGGGACCAAATACCGCAATCAATGGCCCAGCCCACGGAGGTCAATCGTCCAATCAAGGCAACCAAGGCAATTATCAGACTATCCAATTTACCCAACCTTTCCCCACCAATTCTCCCGCCTCCGCAATCCCACCATATCTTGCACCTCATTCAAATCCTGGCTATCCGACCACCTACAATACAGCCGTCGCAAACAACCTTCTCACCGATAACGCGTCAATCCTCACGCTAGCTTCCTCCAGTAAGAGGCGCCGTCGAAGATCTATGGATACCGACGCGTCGGTACGTGCTCTCGCGCCATCCTCCCTCTGGGGAGGGAGTCGCGAGTCCCTTCCGCTCAGTGTCCTCAGTGCCAATATCGACGGCAGCGGTGGTCGTGATATGTCGACCCCGGGTCTACACCAATCGACCTCGCGGATTGCCGGGGCCAATGAACGTACGAGTATTTACTCTACAACTGGAATCACACCCACTCTACCCGGCGAGCGCAACAGCTTTTATGCAAAGCAAAGCCTCACCGGGGACGCCGCCAGCATCCGTAGCGGCCTATTCAACCACAACCGTGCCGATAGCATTAGCGGAAGCGTTGGTGGCGTGAACAGCCCGCTTGTATCCCCGCGCGAGGCGGCGGAGAAGGGTGCCGTGGCCGAAGAGAAGGACGAGAACCCTGTGGCGAAGGATAAGGAGTAGAAGAGATAGTTTAAGAAGGGCAGGTACCGAAGAAGGGGTTTTGGCTTGATAACAAGCGAGCCCTTCGTAGTGTAGTGATTTGGAAGAAAATTCATCTCAGTGTTCAGCAGGTTACTGGCAGATTAGGGTAGACGGGTATGATAATGTTGCTCTTTTTGCGAATGCGATGACGTCCCACGACACGATTCCGCGGTGGGCGAGGATTGGGGGAGTTTCTGTATTTTTGTGTCATTTTCCTATCTTTTTTGTCCCCTTTTTCTTTTCTTTTTCTTTTTTGCGTTTGGGGTGGCTTCTGGGTTACGGAAGACATTGCAGGCAGGTACCGGCTGGGATTGGTGGCGAAATTAGATACCCGTTTACTGTACTACAAGTTGAATTTGGAACAAGATTGCGATTGAATTGCTCTTCTACTTATTATCACCTAGTCTTGGCAGTATGTTTTATACAGGTAAGGTTAATTCGACTCGAACAACTTGAGCGAATGGGCGGTACTTATAAATAAAGGGTTATACGTAGGTACACACAGTACCCTATATCGTACTACCTTCAACAACTAGATCATCGCTAGGACCTGAAAAGGATATAGACAAAAAGCAAAGAGAATAATCAGGAAACTAGTAGTATGGCAAGGGATCAAGATCCAGACCTGCCACAGAGAATTTAAAAGAGTCATTCCTGAAAACTGCTGTTAGCCGTATATACACCTAATAGCGCTATAGATATAGTGTGGTAAAAAGAAAAGGGAGAGGGAGAGGGGGGAGGGAGAAGGGGGGGGGGGGATATTTTATACCTTGAATAACTTCCCGCAGCATCCAAATCCAGCCTTCCACGAATGCAATCATCGAAATCAACATCCGCGTAGATGACACCCTCCTCGTCCTCCCATTGCGGACCAGCGAGGACGTCACCAAAAGGAGAGACGATACTAGATCCACCGCGAGAGACAAAGTTGTTTCTCAGTGCAACAGGAGTTTTTACCAATGCTGGAGGGTCGGCCTTGTCCCGCACCTCTTTCTCCTCTTCGGCCACGGCGGATGCCGTCAGGTCTCCCTCAGGAAGCGCGATCTCATTGCCATCCTCGTCGAACACGGATCTTCTCCTGCCCTGGCCCACCATTCTTGGTTTCCCGGATACACTTGGGGAGGTTGGAGATAGGGGTAACGCGATCTCGAAGCCATCTTCAGTCATAAACGAGTTCCGTCTCCCGGTGGCGCCTTTTTGGTGATCGCTATGGGCTGCGGCTCCGTGCTTGTAGTTATGCGTGGCTACGGAATCAGCTGCGGAATCCCCACGCACGCACATGTTGGAGCTGACGACGAAGCAGCGGCCTTCGAGGGCTACGGTACGCATCACTATGTATCCTAGTATTAGGTATTCTATCATTTTACTTTGGCATGATGCTATAGGCATGTCCTTCAGTGCAATAACTTCTAAAAGTGTATAATACCACCAAGGTCAGAAAAGGGGGGCAGGTAACTTACATGACAACCAAGCATCACGGCCGTCTGCCGTAGGCGCGAGATACAGATTAACATTTTGGGCGTAGAGGCTCTGTCGTAGAAGGGGCATATAGTTCTCCCAGCAGATAGCAGCAGCTAGATTAATACGGACGCCACGAATCGTGGTGCTCACTGCTTTGAGGGTCGCAGTCGACCCTTGCGCCCAGATAAGTCGTTCTGTACCTGTCTGTCTGCTATTAGCTAATTATTCCAAGCTGTATTGGGTTATGGATAGTTCTCAGTGGGCATTATCCGATAGAATTCCCATAGTTCAACAAGTAAGGTTAGAAAAGCTGCAATACCTAACCTTGCCAACTATGACCTAGGTGGCTTCATGTACTTGCAAGGCCATTGGCTACCTAGTCACACGAAGGATGCATATGTAGGTAAGGTAGGTAGGTGGATAAGAAATATCATACTTACTGGCTGGACTTTTCTCCTCTTCCCGATAGCCCCTAGCTTAGGGCAAACATATATGACGGAGCAATACAAGCTACCCCCTGCCTTTTCCACGAGCCCCACCACGATGAAGACGCCGGTATCCCTTGCGATTCGCTCGACTTCTTCTCTCGTCCCGTCACCCCTGTTCACCCCAGGTCCCTGTGCATCGCCAGTTACGACAGCGTCAGTACTCAACTGTCGTTTGACCCAGGCTTCACCCGCGCCGGCCCCGTCGCCAACAGTGTCCCCCAGGTCTACAGCACTTTTGAAGTAGCGCAGATAATCGTCACGGCCCTCTGCAGTACGAGACCCTATCTTACATCCAAAGTCTGAACCCCGGGGGTAGCCACCGAGATACGCTTCGGGGAGTAGTAGGATGTCAGCCTTTTTAGCCGCCGCGCGCTGGGCGACGTGTTGAAGCTGTGCGAGGGTCTCCTTGGTAGTCGCCTGCGTCCCCGGAGATGCAGTAGCAAGCCGGATCTTTGTGGAAGCCATGATTAGGTAGGTACCCAGTGTAAGTTTCGTAACACCCAGGATTATAGGAAAGGCGTAATGTAAGGCTAAATATATCCCCTTTGCCCCTATCTTCCATGCACCTGTAAGGATGTAAGGATGGGTATTGGTGCTCGTAAATCTGCTTCCATGTGGTAATGAAGCTACCCCGCACCAACTCGTGATCTGGGGTGCATTAGTTCATCGGCTACACTACTGACGTTCTAATTTAGTCGAGTTTACCATCTTATCTCATGATAAACGCTAAACGCAAAAGATTATAATTATACGATGGCTCTACGCGTAGCTTTATCTCGAAGCTTTGATCCTCTATTGGGAAAGCACGATAGTTGTTAACTACCTAGATAGAAGGCCCTTATAATACTTATCGACGATGAGGGTAGTATCTTGAATATTGTGTTTTATATATTTTTATACAACGTCTATGTTTAACTGCGAGGGTTTATCTGAGATAAAATAGAGAAAAGTATTTATTCTGTACCTAGATATGTACCTAGGTACCTACCTATATGTACCTATATAGGGTTTCTAGTACGGGGCAGCTTCCCTCAAAGCATCTTCTACATATGATATCTCCTACCTTTCCTAGAAGTTGCCCCCTATCAGGTAGTGGTTACCTTAAATTACTCACTACCTAGGCTTATTTCTATGTCGCCGAGGTCAATCAAGGGCAGGTACCCCAGATAGTTAAGAGCCGTCAGCCGCATTCCGAGATATATATCAACCTTTTGCCTCTCTCAATAGCATTTCACATTTCACATTTCACATTTCACATTTCACATTTCATATCTTACATATCACTCGCTCCAGGTTTATATCAACATATATTGCCTATCTCCTAGGTATTGATATTCATTATTGCCATAAAAATACTAGACGGTAACCCTCGTCAAATCCCAGGCATGAGATGCGATATTAACAACGCCTCCTCATTTATCTAACCACCTCCAATGAGTAGTCCATCCAGCGACCAATAGTTCTTTCGGCCTCGGTCTATCACCTATTCCATTTCAATCGATAACCTCCACACCAGCAACAATATTACGCCATCCCCATGAATTACCAACATGGGCCATACCCACACTCAGGGGTGCAATTAGTCTTGTTGAGTCGCATACGAGAGTTGTGCGATGCTGCCCAAAGAGTCTACGACTTATTAGTAATGATTGACTACCAAGTTAATCCCCTCGTGCGTGGGTTCAACTCCACTTCCATAGACCAGCGACCTATGGCACAACGACCTCTAAAGGCGGTTGAGCAAGTCTTTGCCGACTATACACAAAATATTTTTGTTTTGTGGCAAGGATGCAACAACCGACTCTATACCATAAGGACCCTATTGGAGAAGTATTGTCGCATTTCCATACTCTACCGATATATGTCACGAATGCAGCCACCGCCGGCTCCGACTCTATGGGAACTTATGCATCACATTAATAATAGCATAGCCCTCGTTTCTATCGTATTAGACGAAATTAGCGACCTACTTTGCAAAATAGAAATCGAACTACATATGTTTTATTCCCTTTTCATAAAATTCGACAAAGCTAGGGTTCAGTCACACTCGGGGACGTCTCTGGCCTCATCGGAGCTCATACGGAACGAGCTCGTAGAGTTCGAAGCGTTTGTTCGGGAGTTCTTTCGTTCTCACCAACAGGGTGGTAGGGGTAGCCTAGACGAGACGGATAATAATTCTAATTACTAGGGCGATATGGCGAAATAGGAGAGACAATGGACGGAGTACGCTTCTCTTAGAATTTTCAGTTTTGCCTAGCGAAATTCCACAGTATAAGTTGATAAACCCTTGCGATGCGTTTGTGAGTACTATCCAGCGTTAGCATGGGGAGAAATAGGATACCCAAGTCTATAGACATCGTTGACATTCAAGCCAGAGAAAATGGAATATTTTATATTTTGGAATTAAACCCATTCTATCCTAGTTCCTTTTTTTATTAATATAAGATAACTTTTCCATGGAAAGCTGTTTAACAGTTAGAAGCTAAGGAAAATTAAATCGCTGCCTGACATTGCAGATAGACAGTAGCATTAGGTAGGTGTTTATGAGTATATTCTCATATTTCTTATTACCTACCGTAGAAAAGAAGCCACAATGTATAGGCACCTTCCAGTACCTACTAAGTCGGTTACTCTTTCATGTGAAATAAAGTGTGGTTCTAATTGGAAAATACTCTCGCAGCATATCGATACCTGTTTTAACGGACTCTGTATATCCGCTTCTTGTTAGGAAAGTTATGACTCCCCAATAATGCTATCTACAAAACAACCCCTCCACCCTTTTCTTTTCGATCTGGGCCATGTTTCCAGAGGACTAAACTTCGTTTTTACAGCTGGACACATATCAATAGACGAAGAAGACATAGAGAATATCGTTTAACAAGGCGAATGCAATTCAATATTTAGTAATCCCGCAAACACGCTTGTAGTTGTTCAGGCCTAGCTAAGGGGCCAGACTTATTTTACCTAACTTGATCTAGCCGGACTTTTAGTCGGAGAACCCGGCATCATATATTAATCTGTAAGGCATATATGCCCATGCCATAAGGATTGCAATCATGAAGCCACCATATGGTATACGAAGTTATTATTACAAATACGGAGCTACGTGCACCCCACAAAGCATTACAAGTAACAGTGGTCTTCAGAGTTAAAGCATACCATGATATTTGGCTGTTAAGGATCTATATATATATACACTCTTTGACTTAAGTCGTTAGGTACCGCTATATAAAAAGAAACATACCCAGCAAGTCAAACGCTCAGGCTAAGGTATCAATCACCTATCCAATTTCCGCTCGAGAATATCTCCGCAGCAGAGCATACCTTAGGTACTCCAGCACCATCGATGAAGGGTTCACTCAGCAGTGCCGCGCGGAACAAACTCATCCCATGCTTTCTTCACGCTCCTAGGTAAAGATCCGAACTCCTCGCGTAAAGGCTCAGAATAGCTCGAAACTTTCTTCCTGAACACTCTCCATTTAGGTTCAGCTGAAGTTCGACCGCTTCCCAGTTGATGATAGGTGACGATAGTCAGGGTCCATTCTTCCTGTCTACGCTCCCACCAACGTCCAACATTTCTCTTCTCCAGAGTCGTGGTATAATCAGTGGCACAGAAGATGCACCACCCGGGGACGTCCCAGCACTCTCTTAGATGCCTAGATTGCAGCATGGGGGTTGTGCTTTCATCAGACCTAAAGGAGTTGATAGTTCGGCTGGAGCTCCACGTAGGGTTGTACCAATACCGTTGAATCTCAGAAATACCGCCCCTCACCCGTGTCATCCGGTTGTAGGACTCCCTAAGCTTCAGAAAACACGTATGCAATCTCTCCTCACTTTCCTCGTCCTTGTCCATGAGCCCAACCCCACGCTTCACTGTCCAAGTATGCGCGCATATCTGGTACCCCTTCTGGTCAAGGAAGTTCTGAAAGTCCCCCTCCGTACCGAGGAAGCGGATCTTGTGCGTGGCAGATAGGAAAAGCTCGCCATCTATAGCCCTTGCCGACCATTTGCGGGACTAGCGCCGTGGGTAGTAGCCCGACCAGTTTACTATGTCAAATACGCTCAACGGCAAACCTCGAGGCGCGCCGTAGTAGTGTCGATTCATGGCTAGGCGGATATGGTGGTATCCGATGGCGAAGTCGTTGCCACTAAGCCATAGGTTGTTAGAACAGCGATTCTTTGAATTTATAATATGGCTATAGCTGAACATGGTTTCCTTCTCGCAGGCGTCGAGGTAATGTAAACGCGTGCAGGCATCGCAAAAGTAATTCGGCCGTGGACTACTCGCATCTTTCTCGAGGAGAAGCAGGAATTCTATCAGGATGGGTTGCTCCAGTTTTGGCAGCGACTTGACTGATATCACAGCGAACATGTCTGTGCATGTTAGAGTAAGGCTTAGTGTCGATATCGGGTCTAAGAATGAATTGTAGATCAGGTAAATTATGTCCAGTGGCAGTTGCATGAAAGCCGACCCAGAATTGACTGGTAATGTTGGAGGAGGCGACCGTGGACGTCGCCTCATAGTGATATTCTGTATCTGCCACATGCTGTTAACCCAAATAGTGAAGAGTTGTCATAAATAATATAATATAATTAAAGTAAAGTAAAGTAAAGAAATAATTAATTAAAAAGAGCAAATAAGTGAGGTATAGCTAAAGTTCTATCAGGAAGTTAACCACTAGTAACCACCTTCATACCTACCTCTCTCTATCTACCAACCAACCTACCTACCTACATCTAGCCTGCCCTAATCTTAGATACCTATAGTACTAACTATGTACCACTTGGCTAAAGTCAAATTATAAAGCCGTTATACCTACCTGTACCTAGATTAACGAGGGATTGCGTAAGGGCAACAAGGTTAACGAATTACGGTAAGATCCAAATCAAACCACGGAATAAACCATAATCGACAAATTACTGGTTGTTATAACCCTTTCTTTTTTAGTCATCCGTGAATGCATACAAATGCAGCTATTAGCTATCATACGATATACGAGGTACAACCTGGTCCAAAAAATAACAACTGCAGACTGGACATAACACGAACTAGTTCACACAGAGACATATGCGTTAATGAAAGAACGACTATTTATTAGTTCCACTGATGAAAGCGAGAAGCCAACTCCACTGCCCGATGCCTGATGCCATCTTCTCAGGGGGTGGGTATCTCTAAAACAGGTATTAGTAGTCCTAAGAAGGACAATGAATCATTTATACATCGTAAAAAGCCGCCTGCAACCTCGAAGTCATCGCATCATCAAGTGAAGGGGAATCCCAGCTATCGTGAATCATCCTCGCACGAACCGACCAATAATATTATGTGACCTGTTTGCATACCCTCTCAAACCAAATGCCTTTTTTTTCTGAATTGAGATTCAGCCTGACCAAATCACTTGCTCACCAAGTCGTTTATAGCATCAAAGCGGCTAACCCAGCAGCGGCAATAAGGCCGGCTGGTGCTGCGGTTCGCTGTGCGGCAGGGTTCGAGGTAGATGAACCTGACTCGGCACTTCCGTTGGGGGTAGATTCGCTGCTTCCCTCTGAAGTATGGCTGCTTGCCGGACCAGTAGTGGTGATACTGGTTACCAGGGTCGAGCCATTGGTGGTAACAGACGACTCGATCACACCCGTAGTGACAGATCCAGACTCGGCGCCAGAGGTGACACTGCCTGAGGCGGAAGCTCCAGAAGTAGAGAAGACGGTGCTAGCAATAGCCGAGGTGATGGGGCCATTGCTGCCGCTGATAGTAGTCGAGATGGTCTCAGTTGTGATAGGAACAACAACACCAGTACCGGAAGCTGAATCGTCTGTGAGCATGGATATATAAACGTCACCGTAGCTTCCCGTTACGATGGTAAAGGAGAGACTCTTACTGCTGGACTCTTGAGTTGCCGATCCTCCAGAGGTTGAACTTCCTGAAGCCGACGAGGCTGCTGAAGCCGATGAAGCCGAAGCCGAAGCTGATCCCTGAGAAGACTTTGGTTTTGTTAGTGGTTGTATGGAAAAAATTTACAAACTGAGAAAGCCTTACACTAGGGTTGATGGTGGGAGAATCGGTCGCAACCACGGTGGTGGAGGCGGTGGGGTTCTGGCCAGTCTGAAAATTCATCAGTCAACCAAAGTTGGAGCCAAATTTTCATAACTACAACTCACAGCAGAGGGAATGCCAGATACGGCAACACCGACACCTGTCCCAAATGGTTAGCACCAGGGTCATAGGTGAGCTACCAATTGACTTGGTTGCAATAAGACTTACTAGCGCAGTATTGACTACCGTACTGGATGACCTGTTGGGCGACGGATTGGTCTGGGCACGACTCCGTAGCGCAGTCTCTAACTCCGTATATGAAGTTCTGTTTGGTGCAGAGGCACGAGGGGGTGATGTCGGAACATCCAAGCTGGGAAGCCTGGCTCAACATGTTGTTGACGCAGGTGATCTAAAAAAGATTGAGTGAGTGTGGTTCAATATTATTATTATTTGAGGTTAGGCGACAAGAATTAGAGAGTAAATAGATAATAGTACTTACACCGCACTCAGGAAAGCCCTGGGGGAAGCCGGAGCCCTGAGCCGCAGCAACGGCTGCAGCAGCACCAACGAGGATCGCAGAGGACTTCATCTTGGATAATGCCGTAGGCAGATTGATGACAAGAGGTCGACGTGTTGAGATCGGTTGACTGTGAACCAAGAATGGTAAGAATTGCTGCTGTCAAAATGAAATCGTAGAAAATCGTAGAAATGGATGCTCAAAAAGCGTGCAAAATTGTGAAATGTGTGTTTGTGTTTGGATGAGGGTGCGTTCACAGTTGTGATGTTGGTAGAAGATCTATGTCTGTGTATGAGGAAAATGTTGTTGTGGAAAAAGAGATGAGTTGGATGGATGTTAAGATTAGGAAGAGGGGACCGATTATGTTTATCGGCGAAAAGAGAGACTGTGAGGTAGGTAGGTAGGCAGTTACAAGACGGCAGGTACGATACAATAATTATCTAACCAGAGAGGAAAGCGCACCTGGATGTTCTTCAAGGAGGTAATTTCCTTCGGTTGTGTATGTACTTGTGCGATGTAAGACACGAAACGGAAGTGCAGAGAGCAATAATCAAAGGTGATTAAATTGGAAAGTGGAGGGAATGGGTTCGTAGAAATGTGTAAGGTAACACGCACCGACAAGGTGATAGATAATAGGTAGTGGTTTGGAAGCGGACAATGGTGAAGCGTACCTAGGTAGGTATATATGCGTGCGCAAGGTGCAGGGACGGCAATACAAACTGGGTATTGACAGAGACGAGGAATAATCACTTACCAGGTAGGATAGAGTAAGACTCAGGTTGGCAGAAGCTCACAAATTGAGGCTATCACAGCTGGTATCTTTCGGCTTGGGTGTTGAATCTTGGTGGTGAAAGAGGAAGAAAAGTTGGACGGAAGGCAGCTGTGTCAAGCTTTAATGTTTGGAAAGCTGTTGATTGCTTGCTTGATGATTCTTTCTTACACGTGGGAGGTGAAAATTGTGAAGGAACTACGGAGAAGGAAAGTACGGACGGACAGTTGGTTACCAAGGCAATTAAATAATTAATCGGCCAGAGAGGTTAAGTCATACCTGAAAATTGATCCTATTGAATGGGTATTAATGTATCATCTCCAGTTCCTCTGTTCCTCAAGCAATCTGATTTATTCTAACATGGCTAGCTGATCCACATGCAGGTGCCAATTTTTCTATGTACACAAACACTAAATATATTGTACTTACGACACCTTCCTTCAATTATTCGGGTACCTCCCGTGATTATGGTGTTGCCTGGTCAATTATTGTATTTTGCACTAGATCTAGACCGAAAAAGGTACCCGCATCCACATATAAAGGTACATATCTGTTAGTATCGAGGGCCATGATTTGAGGCTACCTCATTAGGTACCTTGTTAGGTACATACTAATGAAAGCCTGGCGTAACGTGTACCTGATCCACCAATATTGTTGCGTAGCTCCCAAAATCCGGCTACTGATCGTCGATGCTAGCATGGACGAAGAACAGCAACAACGATAGCAGGTGCTAAGTTGTAAGCTTGACCCGCATCGCGTAGTAAATACCTTTTAGCATACTTGGCACGGGACTTGACGGCCCATACCGAGTTGCATCATCGAGTGGGAACTACCCAAATATTCTACTAACGTACTAATCTAGACAAAGCAAGCAAGGTACGCGATGTCATCTACTGATACTATCTTAGTTATGATTACTTTTAGTCGTCTGTATTTAGTTTGAGCCTGACTAAAAGAAGGAAGGCCAATATCTCTGTAGACTGCATCGGGCAATGCTAGGCCTTAGACTATAGGAAAAATAGACATAATTGTAAATTCGATGTCTAAATAGCATATAATTAGTGCCGAAGATCATATATATCATGCACGGTATCAAGAAAGGAAATTGGAGGTTGGTAATATTCGATGAAATTTTCTAAACAAACGCCTAGGTTAGTTTGTGTCTACCTACCGATTTAGACGTGGTATTCCACCAGCCTGTATAGGCACATGTTCGTAATGACACATAAACAACCGCTGATTTGTAGGTACTGAAATGTGAATATGATGCTTAGATTGGTATCTAAGGCCGAATTTGCTATTAGCTTGTTGGTTTAGTGAAAGTAACCAAGAAAATTCTGGAGAGAGAATTAATACTAGGATGCATACAAGTGAATAGATTCAAAGCGGAGAAGCTCAAAGGAAAAAGACTTGCAAGGGTTACCATTAAGGCGATTACTGCATACGGACAACTGGACAGGGTAATCTAAAGATTTGATTGGATGATAATACTGATTAAATAGTTAAGCAATTGTAAACCGGCTTTCGATACAAGTGCCGTTAGCCGTGCCAAATATCGCCTAGCTACCTAGGTACATTTATCTAGAGTTAATATTATTATCTAGTGTAAAAGATCTGAGAGGTCGGGCTGAACACGGGCCTTTCTCCCATGTGTCAGGGGCCATATTCAAGATATGAACAAGAGTGCGCAGTGCTATCCTCGTCGTCCCTGCTAGAAACACCTGATTGAGGTATCATTGAAAGATCCGTGGACCCATAATTGATCAGCTAGGGGAAAGGTCCGGACACAGGCATTGAAGCTCATGCGGGGCAGGATCATAAGCATGGATTAGTTATCGGATTTATCTAATCTTATTGGTTGAAAAAAGTATGACATCAACGTGCCATAGCTAAGAGGTAAAATAGACCAGGATAATTGCAACCGTGCCTTGCATCTATGTACACTACGATTTCCGACTTCCTAGTTCAATTCTCCACTTTCCACTCTCCAACTTGGCCATTATCAAACCATTTTTTCAAGTTTCTGGTCTAAGCCCAAGAACTAAACTCGATTCTCAAGAACACATAGGTATGAAAAGCTACCTAATATGAGATCTGTATTTGAATAATTCAGATTTCTTATCGGTGAATATACCTTACCCGTATCCTGCAAGAAGAAAAGAAAAAGCAAGATTAAAGACCCTGTCTAGTGGGAGGCCCCATCAAATTGACCCCCAGCTGGTGTTGATGAGTTGGCAGTTGATGTCACATCAAGTTACAACAGACACATTTCCCCAGTGACAACTATCCGTCTCGATGTGTCCCGGCGTTGTGGTTTGATACTCGATGCATCAATACTCCAGGTTAACCACCGACAACTACCTCTACCTACGCTAACAAGTTACCACGCCTACCTAGTCACTTTGGGCATATGTTAAACGGGTTCTCACCGTTGCTAGCGTCGATATCGGTCTCACCGAGTTCCCGTTGTAGCACGACTCAGGACCTGTCTACCTAAGCAGGGAGTTGTGGCCCTAAACCATCCATCTATCCCGCGTTCAATTCTCTTAACACATAGTAAATATGACTTACCTACCTAGGTACCTAACCTAGGTAGGTAGGCTTCGTTCCAACTTTAGCACAAATTCACCGGCTGGCTGAAATCGGAACCAGATATCTTCAAGATAGCGCCGTCATGTACGTAGGGGGACCAAGAAATTATCGCCGGGAAGAAAACAGCCTCGCGAAGTGAAACATCTGGAAATTTGCACCACTATCCGGTGCGACTTGCGCTGGACACAAAATGCTCCCCCAGACGCTACCTAGCAAGCTGTCGCCAAAACCCGTCCCATTCGAGAAAAAAAAAGTTGATGTTTTGTGCTACGGCAAGGAACTACCTAGCTGAACACACACACACACACACACACACCACACAACAGATACTTACGAGTCATTCTATGTACATATCTTGTCCCCGAGTAGAAAACCCTATCCTTGCCCGTACTATTACGTAGACGGCTGAGGCGCTAGTGTAGTGCGCACCACGCAGGCTTAGCATCTCCCACATACACTACCTAGTGTATACCTCCTATTGGCTCCACCACCGTCATTGGCGGAGCAACAAACACCTAACTACCTACCTATCATCATTGCCCGTCTATATGTTTCACCGAAACCCGCCTGGCCTGCCGTGGCCTCAGGCGAAACTTCTTAGCAGGTTATGCACGTGGCTGGGGTCGATCGAACCGCGGGTCTTTCTTCCCCGTCATGAAAAAAAAACACTGATATGACTTCGGTGAAGTACATGTAGTTAGTTAGGTTAGGTACCTAGGTAGTTATAATCTTTCCGAAGGAAGAAAAAAGGCCCTAGCTGGTCGAGCTACACTCCTTAACGTGATAGAAAGGATCGTGTACGACATCAACCCTGATGTTTTATGTTATGTCTTGCTCATGTTGTAGGACGCGTGTCGAGCACCCTATATTCAGAACCGTGATTAATTCTGCTCCCGCATGATGCTTTAATCCTACCGAGTCCAGGATCTTTATGGCTGGCGAGTAGGAAATTCTCCTAATTTATTGTTGATGGCTTTAATAAATAGGATCCTCCCGAACATTGCCATGTCTTGATTGTTATGTCTCAGAGCACCACAAGGATGTTTATCGCATTTACCTAGCCTAATAATTGACTTCTGGGGGGACGGGCATCCTTAATATAAGTTTGCTTGAACGCTTACATTTCACTTCACATATCTCAGTAATAGAATATGCTTATTAAATAACTTCATTGATTTATTCTTAGAAGCGCAATAGCGGCAAGCTATAATCAAATGCGTGGTGGGCGTTAAGAAATAACGCCTGATACGACTCCTCAGGACAACTGTTAAGAATAGTTATACAAGCTCATGCGTAGAGCTAAAAGAATGCCCTATGAACCCTAACCGTGATGCCATTGCATTGATGCATCTCATTTATTACGTTTCTCCGTGCGGTCCAAACCAGGCAGACTTCTGTCATTAGCAACCCAGTTCCCATTGATCCCTCATCAACTACGTGTCGTCATCATTCCCATGTCTTCATGAAACCTTTTAGCCACTGCACATAACACAGGCCTCAGGGTTCTCAATACTGCCTGCGTAATTGTTAGAATGTGCTGCTAGGTGGGAATTAGTCATTTTGACTTACAGGCTAAGACGGCATCAGCGTAGATGTCGTACTCGCGCTCTTTGCTCTTGTCCTCCTTGTCCTCATCTTGGTTCGGCTTCTGGCCATCTAGGGCCGGCTCCGGGAGCTCCTCGTCTCTGATCTTTTCGGCCGGCTCGGTAGCCAGAGCCTTAGGACTATCGCCCTCTTCGACATCTGCCTTGAACGGCACGGCCTTGTTAGGTGATGCAACAGGCCGAGCTACCTTAACTTCCGAGATTGGGGGAGGAGTGGTGCTGGGCGTCGGCATCCCGTTAGTAAGTGGCGCTGCTAGATTGTTGTTCGAGTCATCCCGTTTAGAATATACGGGTCTAGAAAGACCGGCAGATGGAGAAGACACGTAATTACCCGGAGGGACACGCTTCTTCAGCGTACCTGACCTGGCGGCATTCGAGTCTTCAACCTTAAGGGCCTCTTGGTCGACAGTAAACTGGATAGGTGCGGCAGCCGCTTGAGTACGGAGATAGTACATGCCAGTCTTTAGACCGAGCTTCCAACCGGTGAAATGCATGCTGGTAATCTTACCCATGGTGGGTTCTCTCATGTGGATGTTCAGCGATTGAGACTGGTCGACAAAAGCACCACGGTCAGCGGCCATTTGGACAATGGTTCGCTGAGAGATTTCCCAGACAGTCTTGTAAAGGGTCTTGAGGTCGGCAGGGATGTTGGGGATATTCTGAATTGAACCACCTTCGGCAATGATGCGGTTCTTCATGCTGTCAGACCAGAGACCCATATCAACTAGATCCTTGAGAAGCCAAGGGTTGACGACTTGGAACTCTCCGGCGAGGACACGACGAGAGTAGATGTTTGAAGTATAAGGCTCGAAACATTCGTTGTTACCCAGAATTTGGGAGGTACTGGCGGTAGGCATAGGGGCAACCAACAAGCTATTTCGTACACCATGTTGCTTAATTTGCTCCTTGAGACTAGCCCAGTCCCAGAGATCACTTGGGGTAACATTCCACATGTCGTATTGGAGAATGCCTTGAGAGACAGGAGAACCCTCATAGGTGGAGTAGGTACCGTCAACTTTGGCGATCTCTACGGACGCGGTTAAAGCAGCGTGGTAAATAGTCTCAAAGATCTGCTTGTTCAACTGTCGAGCCTCCGGGGACTCAAATGGCATACGTAGTGCCAAGAAGGTGTCTGCAAGACCCTGAACACCTAGACCGATAGGACGATGGCGCATATTGCTGTTGCGTGCCTCTGGGACGGGGTAGTAGTTGACATCGATGGTTCTGTTTAGGTTGTGAGCAACGACTTGGGTAACTTCATGTAATTTCTGGAAGTCATAAGTCCCCTTGTTATAATCAACGAACGAGGGCAGAGAAAGAGATGCCAGGTTGCAGACTGCTACCTCATCGGGGGCTGAGTACTCGACGATTTCAGTGCACAGGTTGGAGCTACGGATCGTTCCAAGGTTCTTCTGGTTGCTTTTGCGGTTACAGTGGTCCTTGTAAAGCATAAAGGGGTTTCCAGTCTCGGTCTGGGCCTCCAGAATAGCGTACCATAGCTTCTGAGCCTTAATTTTCTGGCGGCCGCGACCTTCTGCTTCGAACTTCTCATACAAAGCCTCAAACTCGTCACCATAGACATCGGCAAGACCTGCGCACTCACTAGGGCACATCAGGGTCCACTCGCCGTTCTTCTCAACACGCTTCATGAAAAGATCAGGAATCCAGAGAGCGAGGAAAAGATCTCGTGCACGAACTTCTTCCTTGCCATGGTTCTTGCGAAGGTCAAGGAACTCGAAGACATCCTGGTGCCAGGGCTCGAGGTAGATAGCAAAGGCACCAGGCCTCTTGTTGCCACCCTGATCCACGTATCTCGCAGTATTGTTGAAGACTCTCAGCATGGGTACAATGCCATTGGAGGTGCCATTCGTGCCAGCAATGTACGAACCGGTGGCACGAATACGGTGGATGTTGAGACCAATACCGCCAGCTGTCTTGGAGATCATAGCGCAGGTCTTAAGAGTGTCGTAAATACCCTCGATGCTATCATCCTTCATGTCGACTAGGAAGCAAGATGCTAGTTGTGCCTGGGGCGTTCCAGCGTTGAAGAGGGTGGGGGAAGCATGAGTAAAATATTTGCTGGACATGAGGTTGTAAGTCTGAATGACTTTCTCTACATCATCGCCCCAGATACCGACAGCTACACGCATGATCATGTGCTGTGGTCTTTCTACAATCTTCTCGTTAAGCTTTAGTAGGTAAGATCGCTCTAAAGTCTTAAAGCCGAAGTATTGGTAGTTGAAATCTCGGTCATAGACGATTGCAGAGTCAAAATCTTCCTTGTGTCTCATAACACATTCGTACGTCTCCTTGGAGATCATAGGAGACGGTTTCATGTTCTTCGGGTTAACGTAGTGGTAAAGGTCGCTAATGACAGAAGACCACTGCTTCTTCGTTTGTTTGTGGAGGTTTGACACGGCAATACGTGCAGCAAGGATAGCATAATCTGGGTGAGTGACGGTCATGTATGCGGCCGTCTCAGCTGCCTATAAGAAATAACTTGTTAGAGGAGAACTAGCTATCATGAGATATCGTGTACTTACGAGATCGTCAAGCTGGACTGTGGTGACACCACCATAGACACCAGAGATGACTTTCTGAGTAATGGCAACGGGATCAACATGGTCTGTATCTAGACCGTAACATAGTCTCGAAACACGGGCTGTGATCTTGTCGAACTGAACACGCTCCTGGCGTCCATCACGCTTCTTGACATACATGATGAAGGTAAAAGTGAAGGTGAGGGTGAAGGTTAGGGTTTGGAAGACTGGAGAAAGGAATGGCGGTGGGGTGAAAATGAAGAATTAAGTAACGAAGAATGAAGTAAAGTTAAAATTTAGGCAATGGAAATAATCAATGCAGAGCCACAAATATCTGTATGCAAAAGCATGCAGATCCAATGTATGTGGTATGATGTTATGGCCTGGTTGTGGTTGATGTTGAGAGGGAAGTGTTTGGGAGGAAAAGACTTCGAGTACAGTGGATTTTTATGTAGAAAACGCGTCCCAATAGAATTGACAGCGCGTTTCCGGGTTAGCGCGTAAAGAAAAACACTCGGAATAATTAAAACCTCTTTGGCAGGCGGTTGTTAGGTTTCGCCAGCTGGAACCATTTAAGAATTAATCAGCAAGGGCTTGCTTGCCCCTGTCTGTTCATGACTGGCAGAAAAAAACCACTAAACGCGTCTTGACGCGGGGTCGAAGTTAAAGGTGGGATACGTACCGCTTAGTTTCCATTTACATGCATATGCCTTAAGTATCTAGGTATCTAGGTGCAATTACAACTTTCTTTAGCTACTTGTAAAGAATTCTATTTATTTTTATCTTATAATGATTATCTCATCTAGGACTTTGCGCCTTGATTGTTCGTTAGACTTAGAGATGGCATTTTGTTGTCGTTAAGTGCTTGCAGGATTCTGTCCCACCCTCCCCTGTTCAATCTCTCTCTCGTCACATTTGCCCCGCATTTAGTTTAGGACTTGGCAGATAAGATATCTATGTACATAGGTACATACCAAAGTATCTATCATCTATCTAACTTTACTTGGGTTAGGTTAGGTACCATACCGGTGGTGGGGGGTTTTAGGGAATCATTTTAAGATTGGAATCATTTTATGAGACAGAACGTTCCAGGATTCTAAGCCATCTGATTGGCTGGATCCGGATTTTAGTGGGTCCCCAAAAGTTTTTTTTTTTTTAATAAAAAAAATTCGTTTTACTTATTCGAAATTGTTCCGTTTTATAAAACGTTCCGTAATTTTAAAATGGTAATTATTAAAATTTACGTAATTTTTATTAAATTTTCGTACTTTTTTTTAAAAATTTTATAATTATTTAAAAAATCTTTTAAATTTTTATTTTTATTTTTTAAAGTAGTAAAAAATATAAAGTTAAAAATTAATTAAATTTCCATAATAAAATAATTCGATAAAATTAACCACCTCGTTCCATTAACTTAACTGTTTAAACTTTAAACTTTAATTTCCCCTACCTTAAAATTTAATGTTACACAAACGCAAGAGCTTTAGGTTTAAAGCCTACGCTTTTTAACTTTTTTTAACTTTTTAGCTTTTTTAGCGCTTTTTAGCGCTTTTTTAAAAACGTTCTATTTAATAAAATGATTTTATTTAAATAAAACGATTTTTATAAATTTAAATAAAAGCTCGTTATATAATGGTTTTAAATTACGGAATGGTTTTATATTTTTAAAATAGTTTTATATTTACCTTTTTCGTCGCTATAATACTTTACTTCTAATATATAAACGTATTTAAATACCTACCTATTTAAACTAAAACATTTTAAATAAACTTCGGTTTATAAAAAAGTTACAACAGTTGATTGTAATAATATTACTTTAATACATTAATTAATTAAAGTTTTAATTCGAATATTGTTACTGTGTAAATGCTTCTTGTCGGGCTTGTGTTACATGTGAAATCGACCCCCTGCCGTTTACTCCACGAAAGCACGTGAGCCGGAAATAGTTTAATCTGGGAAATCTGAAAATACATAAAAGATGTACCTTTATATCTAAGATCTAATAAATCAGATAATAAATCGAAGCTCACCCAACGCTTAAAAGTGACTCACCAAGCTAACCCATGCAATATGTATAATTGCTATTAGTCTGAATGTAATACGAGAGACAGATAGGATTATAAACACTGGCTGCCTAATTACATACAGGGAAACAATGAACCCCTGTTGAGATAGTTCATCCTTGATGCTTTTTCAAAGTCCACTACTTTTCCGTCTCATACGCCTGAGCCCCAAACGTTTATCAGCTATAAGAGTTCCTACTAGAGGCATCTATTCGTCGGTTCCTAGGATGTCTACTAACGAGCCGGATTCTATGCCGGCATCTGGCCCGGCAAATGAGACAACTTACAAACCACGGTATATTGATGTAAGTCAAGCCCTAAATACTACTAATTATCATTTCAAACATTTTAAGACGTAATTCCCGTAACTTAGTTTAATTTCTATACATCACAATTATATATCTTACCACTAATTGCCCTTTTCTAGATTGGCATCAACCTTGCAGACCCAATATTCCGTGGCCAGTATCATGGCACCCAACGGCATCCCGACGACCTAAGCGCCGTCGTATCGAGAGCTCGGGAAGTTGGCTGCCATAAGCTTATAATCACGGGCTCTGATTTTACAAGTTCCAGACATGCTCTTGAGATAGCTAGGGAATACCGTGAGTAAAATCAAAACTTGTCTTACTATTTCGGGGCCGGGGTTAGCTGACTGAACGGAAGCCGGTACCGTGTACACGACCGCTGGCATTCACCCCTGTTCCAGTGCCATATTCAGCACAACACATTCCCATGTAGATACAAACGGGCACACGATGCCCTGTGATGCGGACCCCTCTAAACCCATCTCAGAAGATGATGAGCCTGATGTTGAGAGGACGACGTCGATCATCAAAGAGCTCCAAGACCTCATCGACCAGGCACGGATTAGTAGCGCAGGTCCAAGCTCACTCGTCGCCTTTGGCGAGTTCGGGCTCGACTATGACCGCTTGCACTACTGCTCCAAGAAGATCCAACTCCACTCGTTCGCCGCACAGCTCGACCTAGCCTTATCCCTGAACCCGCAACTACCCCTATTCCTGCACTCGCGCGCCGCGCACGCCGACTTCGTCGGCCTCCTAAAAGAGAAATTCGGCCCGCAACTCGAGAAGCTAGAACGCGGCGCCGTTGTCCATAGTTTCACAGGCACCGCCGAGGAGATGCGCGAACTTATGGACCTTGGGTTGTATATCGGGACCAACGGCTGTAGTTTCAAGACCGCCGAGAACTGTGCCGTTGTCCGCGAGATCCACCTCGATCGTCTTATGCTCGAGACCGACGGTCCCTGGTGTGAAGTACGTCCCAGCCACGAAGGCTGGAAGTATCTCATTGAGGCGCCAAAACCTGCGGACGTGCCCCCGGCCGATGTAAGTACGACTACCAGCACGGAGGCGAACAGCGCCGAAACAACCGGCACTAGTACGCCATCAGAGTCAGCAAAGAAACAACCCAGGAGCAAGCAACAGCAACAGTGCAAGAAGCAGCCTAAGAAGAAGGAGCCGGAAGTACCAGAGCGCTACAAAGTCGTGAAAAAGGAGAAGTGGGTTGAAGGTGCCATGGTAAAGGGTCGCAATGAGCCATGCATGATCGAGCGCGTCGGAAAGATCGTTGCCGGCATCAAAGGCGTTTCGGTAGAAGAGGTTTGTGAAGCAGCCTGGCGGAATACGACTAAGGTGTTTCCTATAGACGAATAGAACAGACTACTAGAAGTGAAATATAGACATCGAGAAATTTAGGCTTATAGATATTTTCAAGGTGAAAAGACAAACAAGGCCCTTTTCTTCTTCTTGGTATTAGGCCGCTCCCGAAATGCTTCATTGGGTATATGATAACCTATCCGACAATAACAACACCAGCCATGACAAAACAACAGCAGGGGGTGCTCATAATACAATAACTCATAATCCTGAACCCTTGAAGCCTTTTATTCTACCGTGTCGCACAGCTCCGATCGTCACACCCTCCTCGCCCGTCATCCACCCCGGCATCTTCTCCCCGTCAATAATCCCTGCTTCGACTAACTGTCGTATGCCGGCAAAGACGTGAGACCCATGGAACGAGAGCCTAATTTGAGGTGCCCAGGCGCTATCTCTCCTTCCACCACCAGTATCATCAGCATTATCCTGATCATCTATCAACACACTCAAATTGAGTGTGCTCCGACGTCCCTTCGATGACTGTCGTGATAGTGCAGCAGCCCTGTCTGCGTCATTCTCCCTTTGCATCTCGGACTCCTCATCATCTGAGAAGTTAGTAATATCGGCGGGAAATGGGTCCTCGATTAAGACGTCTAGTCTCTCTATCCCTTTTCCATCGTCCACTTTTGCGGCGCTACCAAAACGCGCCTGTGCCGCCAAGCGTGCCTGTTTCGCTTGCTTCTCATCCTCCACATCTGCTGGATCACTCGTAGGTCTCCTACGCTTGCGGCTATCGCTATCTGTCTTATCGGCATCGATAGATGATGCGTCTGATAATGGCGGCGTGGGCAGTAATGTCTGCAAAGGGCTGTCGGTTTTCAGATCTGAAGTTCCTGTGCCAGCGTAGACGCTCCAGCCACCACCTGCGGCATTTGTGCGGCCCGCGCCCTTCACAGCCAACATGGTAGCGAGATTCTTCGTCGTCAAGTTCGTCCCCTTTAAAGTATAACGTTCGCGTGGTCGCGATAGCGCCTTCGGAATCCCTTCCACGATAAGAGCGCGTAGGCTCTTGGCTTCGCCTGCCGCACTTGCTGACGAGGGAGCGCCCCCGGCGGCGGATTTAGATATATATATATGCGGCGAGGCATCTGGGAAAGCAATGTAGATAGTCCTAGAGGCATCAAAGCTCGTCGTTACGCTTTTAGTACTACCATTGCTGGCAGGACGGCCGCGATGCCGGGTTGAGACCGCTAAGTCCGTGTTATAAGGAGAGTCAATGATGAAAATGCGCAATAGCAGGAGTGGCATGTCCTTTGGTCGATCAAAGTTATAATGCGCCTTGACATCGGGAAGCACTTCGGCTTGTAAATTCTGCAAGAAGGTAGACGGGTGGAAACGTGGTACAGCAAGCGATTCCTTGTCTATGCTCTCCGGGCCTTCGGCATCATCCTCATGTGCCGGGACCTTAAGCTGTTGGATACGGTAGGCGGTCCACTTGAGGCTGCCAGGGTGATCATATAGGTATTGTAGATCTGCCATTGCTAGCTGGTATAGACTAAGACCGTATCGCCAATCGCCTTCAAGAATCCTGTCGACTACTTCGCGTCGGCCGCCCTTCCTGGCCTGCATAGATTCATAGAGTACTCTTAACTCCTCAAGCGATTCTGCAGGGGGGTAAAAGTCATCTTCGTCTTCATCGTCGGGAGCATCTGATCGGCGGAGAAGGGGCGGACATAGGTATTGGTTTCTTTCGTCTAACCAGTCTAGCACAAGCGATAGCAGTGACGATCGTGAGAGGCGATTAAGAGTTTTGATCACGGTGTTGTTCGCGGGGTCAACTCGTAAGGATGGGGAAAGACGGGCTGTTGTTGGCAATGATAGTCGTGCCATGGCTGCATCGATTCTTATTATTTCTCCCTTAGTCAAATATGTCAATTTCGAACGATATAATCGAAGTATTGTATGTAAGTCAGAGATAGTGCAACATATGTATATGGATGCTTGATTGATGCTCTGAGGTTGAAGTGGGACACGCGACGCGTCGGAGATTTATTGCATCCTATCGCATCTTCATGTGATGAATGGTTCGATTTCCCTGTTGTCCTACCCAAACTAATTCTAGTTGAAATTATTAAAATGCAACCTCTACCTAAGCACGCAGCGATAGCTCGAAGCTGAGCTTAGAGATTGAGAAGGAATTGTAACCGCTAGTATTGTCAATAAATTCTTGTAAAGCGATTGTATGTTAAGGTCGTTATTGGCAAGGGTAGGATACGTAACGCCAAGTGGCTGCCAGACGCTGCCAGCCGCTGTCCGCCGCTTAATTATGTCATCAAAGACGACACATGTACTTTGTATCTATCTTATATCTCGCAGATTTAATCCTAGGTAAACATCCCCATCCTCACAAATGCGCCTAATGATGTCTCAAACACAGTATCTATACTCGGAAATATAAAACTCGCGATTGGTTAGAGCCTTTCTCTCAAAATATGTATACCATACATGTGCACCAATCCTTAGCTCTGTTTGGTTGGCCATACGGCGGCTCGAGAGATAGAACCTAGAAACTTACATATATGAATTTCCCGATTGATTTATATAAAAGTCAGATAGATACTGGCATATATGCGCCAGGACAGCTGACAGATCCTCCTTCCTGATAAGGGAATCCGCACATGTTCATCCGATAGGTTCCCGCAACTCGGGAAGCATCCTTGAGACGTCGCCGCAGCTCTGAGAAACGCCGGCAGAACGGATCTTAGTCAAGCTGTAAGATACCGAAGCCCCGAGCAACCCGAATTCAACCTCGACTTGCCCTAACATGTACAAAATACATACTACCCCACGCTACCCGATAGCGGATGGATGAACTCTTGGCGAACGAGTGCGGGATGGAGGGTTTGATTTCCTTGGGTCTGTTGGGTAAGGCAAGAAATATCTCTCATATGTAAGATCCTTAAGATATCAGGACCATTCCCGTAATGTTCTATGCACGTACTTGCATATCTACCAGTCTACCAAACTTACCAATTACACTACTTACTGCTAAGATGATTGGTGGCATGAGGGAAGGGAGTGTAAGATACTCGACTTTTGGTGCAACAAAGGATTAGCAAAGTTGACGTCAAGAGTTATAGTAGTCAAACGCTGATCTGTTATTTTCTTGTCGCGCGCATACATATCAAGATCACGTCCGGATCATACCATCATAGAACTGTCGATCATGACTCGCCACCAGCCCAGATCGAGGCACATACCGTGGCATGGCAGGCAAGCATATATGTATATATAAGCAGACAAACCTACAAGCAACAATTACCTGATTATATCGTGAGATGAAATAGAATTCGCAACGCAAGCAAGGGCCATAGTGCCTTGGCGATCTTGTACCCCCATAAACCACATCTCCCCCCATTAGTTTGGTTAATGATTTCTAAGCACGAGAGTAATATTGCTTGGTCAAAGAAAAGAATAGGGGTCCCCTCCACCAAGTATCATAGTAGGTATAATAGTAAATTGGACTATGCAACAGAGTGGAATAAACGGACATAAAATCGCTGTCGGGAACAACAAGGCCAAGTTTTCTATTTAATCACCATGCAGGACGGGCTTGGGATAGTCAGGGTCCAAGTAGTTCCAGACAGGTTGTGGTAGTGGGGGTTCCTGTATTGCCTGTATAAATACATGCGGGTGCGTGGGCGAGGTGGGAAGCTTAGAACTCTCCACAACATTTTATTGGTCCGACCCAGTTTGCTTGACTAATAGGTCATCCACTCAAAGCCCGGACTGTATGCCGCTTCTGGTATACTCGGGTCTACGTCGTAGGATCATGAGAGGGACCATTGGATCAATTTACAAGTTATCAACCTAACCAACTTGTAGATGCAAGTACAGTACATGGATACTAAAAGTCAACCCTGCGTCTCCAATTTGGAATCAGATAATAATTTCTTGCTCCTTCCTAAATCTTCGTCTTCTTTTTAACTTATCAATGGCATGAGGGAATGCAGTATTGAATAATTACAGACTGCCAGAAAGTTTACAGTCGACAACGTCAGACTTATGTTTGCATAGCGGAGGTGTAAGCACGGTATAACTACTACATATACCCACTGACTAATACCGATTGATATCGGTTACGAAGAAAGAGGGGCAAGAGGAGGCTTTTTTTGTTTTTTTTGTCTTCCCTAAAACGTCAACCGAGCGTCAGCTGTTATTAAGTTATAGGCGGACCCATCAGCCATCGGTCAAAATCGGTGGTGACTAGCTGCAAACTTCGCTTTTGTCCGGCGGTCCTTTGACCCACTTACCACAACTTTGAAGTACTTCTTCCGAACACTACCAACTTTTTACTTTTACATTTACTCAGACAATCTACCCGCCGCCATCTTCTCCCGGTTCAACTATTTCCGCTATTTATTCTAGCAAGTTTAAAATAATCGTACCCGCCACCTACCACCGCTTTGATACCCCGTAGCGAAGGGCGGTGCAATTCGATTCGACCCTACCGAATCCCGAAAGCTCTCGCGAGCTCGCCAAAGAGAGTCAAGTTATTTGAAAATATGCCGCCGAGTTACTCCAGCCGGCGCGGCCAGGCCGTGAACGTGTCACAATTATTACAAGACTTGAATAGAGTCCCGGAGCCTACTGTAGCACCGGAGGAAAACTTACGAAATCTCGACGATGAATTAGCCATGTTCACTAATACCAATTTCATCGATTGGGATGCAAACGAAAGTCAGCAGCAACGACAACAACAACAACAGCAGCAGCGACAGCAACAGCAGCAGCAGCAGCAACATGCTTCATCAAGCGTCAGTTTGGACACACAGTCAACAACGTCGCCCACAGAAGAAGAAGGGCCAATGAGTAGTGATTTAGCGGGATTTGACTTCAACCTGCCAGGTTAGTAGAAATGTTTTCTAATGTCTTTTGTTGTTGTTTCTTCCCCGTTTCCTACTTCCTTTTTTTATAACCCAATTCAACTCTCTTCAAATTCAATTGATGAAGGATTCCGCCATCAATTCCCCCGCATCATTATTGCGCTTTGGTGTTACACGATGGCGTGTGCACTTCGAGGGTCACTTTTCGAGGGTCTTCATCTACAGCTCAGCAGCCTCGCTTGACTGTTCGTGCCTGGGTTGGTACACTGGTCATCTACCTTCCAATCGCCTATGTGTGCGCGCATGGCAGGGTTGGGTGCCGCGCCTCGTTGCAGCAAACCACCCAAGTCAGTGGGAGAAAAGAGTTTGGGGGGTGTCCACCAAGCGGAGTCCCTCGTCTTATCACAGGCCTGGCACTTATGGGATTTTGGCCCTTCTTTATGACTGCCCCACTATGAGTTTTCATGTATTCGAGCCGTGATTGGTGCGGGTTGCTCCATGTTGCTCCATGTTGCATTTGGATTGCAGCGATCGCTCGGTTTAGGTGCGTTCTGTGCGTTCTGTGCCAGTGCCTATTATGGTCGCGAAAGACTACCCTGCAATTGCGCCATCGAGCTATGGTGCAATATCCCGTGATCTTTAGGTGATCTGGAGTAGGTTATTGAGATCAATAGCCAACCCAAATCCACCAAGTCTGCTGTCGAGAGTTCACAGCATGGCCTAAACTTATATCCTCTCCCGACACTAAGTCGTCATCGATGATGTTTAGCACCTCAGAAAAGTTTTGTCACGAATCTGTTTTGCATTTGTCAATTGGGCCACAGTTTTTAACGTCACGTCATGTCTTCAGGCGATTTCAACGGGTTTGATTTTCACCCTTATTCAACGCCAAATGTCTCAGCTTTCTCAGACAACCTGGGAAACCTACAACCTATTCAGCCTTCGCCAACTTTCCCTCCTAATGGCTCGCCACAGAGCGCTTACGGGGCTTCAATGCCGCAGACAGGAGACAAGCGAAAGTCTGCTGATCCCGCCGTTCCACCTCGCCGGCAGTTGTCCTTCGAGGAGCAGTCCCGGTTAGCTGCGGAAGAGGATAAGCGGAGGCGGAACACGGCCGCTAGCGCAAGATTCCGCATTAAGAAGAAAGCTCGCGAGCAAGCTCTCGAGAAGCGCGAGAAGGAATTAAGTGATAAGGTCGGAACCCTCGAGGGCCGAATTCAGACTCTAGAGACCGAGAACAAATGGTTAAGAGAACTCGTCATGGAAAAGACGGGCGGGAACGAAACGCTAATATCTACGTTATTGGAAAAGCATATTGAGAAGAAGCCAACTGGCAAAGAGTCAGAGAGTAATGCTAAGACGGAAGCCGAGAAGGCCTCATAGTAAACTCGGCATGATGATACCATTGAAACATTAATGATGGCGTTACGGGGAAATCATATCGGTTGTGCACCGTTAGGCGGCGGCGGCTTTGGGGATATATCACGTCTGATTTTGAAGCATGATTCGAGGGTAATCGCCTTACTCTTAACTCCAATACATGAACATATCTAGGTTCTGCCTAGCAAATTGCCATCTTCGTGATATCAATCTTATAGATGGCTTAGTTATAAATATTCTACCGTAGTTGTAAAACGGTAGTAAGGATATTTTGTCTTTGAAGTGAATGGAGAGCACATGAGGCTCTCTCAACTTCATTAGCGTTTTCACCGGAATCTGCGTTGGAAGCCTACCGTATCCTACCGTCTTTGCTTTAATCCCCCGATGGATCCGCCACTTAACCCCCTAGTCCCCCGTTACAATTGCTTACAAATAGACAAGTAAGGTACACCACATCACACACCAATGCTAGTGCTCGCTTTAATGGCCCCTTGGTATTAGGGCAAACAGGGTTACCTATGCTATGTTTTACCGTCCACAACTATCTACCATGGAGGTAGGAGGTGGTCTGACAAGTTCACAAGATATGCATTTATATTTGGACACAATGTTCTTATATTCCCCTAAAGGGTTCAGATATTAATCGCTATTTCAATTGAATAAATAACAGGTATATTACCAGGGTAGGCTACATATGTATACCATATACAATTACCTGTATAACTATTTACTATAACTATGGATTGATTCAACTTCGTTTTTGTGCCCCCGTCCTGAAACGCCCTAAGTTAGGTGTCTCTACCTAAGATAATACCAAAAGTTATGTTTATACATCTCGAGTAACTATATTAGCTTCCATTCCCGGATTGACCCTCCGAAGACTGCTTTTTGGCTCTGAGCGCATCTAGACGCAGCTTATTTCGCTTGCCCAAGATCCGCAGCGTGTTATTCCGCTCGATCTCGGCCATTTCGGCCCAGTTGGAAATACGGCTCATCGTGCCGTCTTCGTTAACAACCAGCGGGCCCACTGCAGCAATGTCAGCAACGCTTATTCATCGCCTATGTATGTATACGACTAGCTTCTGTCTATGCTGTATGTTATGTTATGTATATGTGTATTTATAAGGGAGGAGAATTAAAACGGAGATGGAAATGACACTTACGGTGATCTAGCTTCACACCTTCACCGCCTACAGGTAGCTGCGTGGCGTCGCTGACCTGACTTGGCTCCGGGAGCGGTAGGGGCGTCTTCTGAGAGGAAGAATCTTGCTGATGCTCGTTTTCGGGATGTGCCTGCGTGGTCGTAGCCACTTTGTCTGCGCTGGCGCTAGGGTTTGTGTTTGGCGCTGATGACATGGCTCTTAATGACGGCGGGTAAGAGCGGTATAGTTGATGTCGGCTATTACTCAGGATTCTGAGAGGTAAGTGCTTCTGAAGAAGTCTCACCATTTGGTTGTTTTTTCCCTTACTTTTCGTCAAATGGTATGTTTGGTTGAATTTTATCTTCAATCTCAACGATGGAGATGAACATACGTAGGTACCTAGGTAGGTATGTACATGTATGTATGTGCCGAGAATTCACTTAGTTCTTCGTTCGACGTTGTGCTTGAAGGTGGATGGAAGTTACTAGATACATCTTCCCCAGATGGGGTGTAACACACGGACCACTTTCCGTAGAATGTGTTTGTGTACTTGTTAACCGGCAGTTATGACTAATAAGTCACAACTTCAAAGACAATGGTAACACCTACATTAATTAGTCCAAAGTTAAAACACAGGAAGGTATAGTTCTAATAGCCCCCCCTTCTTATTATATTGTCAACTTTACCGGAGAGCTACATCTGTTGTTAAGTTTTATATACTTTCCATAGTTACCTACCTACCTACCTAGGTACCTGAGGTAGTTATACTATTCCAAAGGATCATTGTATTGCCAACATTCACTCGAAGATTGTTCACGCTCACTTAAATTTGACATATTATTAATTATTAAAGGACGGTTATAATCTTTCCCATCCCATCTATACCTATATTCATACCCTAGCACTTAGGTAGACAATCGAAATGGGCGGTGTCCAGTCTTCAGCCAAATCCCTGTGGCTCGTCGCAAGGTCAGTATTCGAATTAAGAGAAGTATTTAACAATATCATGGAACGAGCGCACCACCCACAAGGACCCCCGACACTTGAACCGACGGATTCCTACTAGATTAAGGATCCGCCATACCCAGACATTGTCAACATCGTACAAGAGATGCCATCGAATCAGGCCGAAGTCATCATCATTGGCTCTGGTATCGCCGCAGCCGCAGCCGCCTACTCCATACTAAGTGAAACTAGACGCGTCAACAACCTACGCCGCGTTCTCGTCATTGAGGCCCGAGGGATGTGCGGGGGTGGAACTGGTCGTGGCAATGGCCTTTTGAACTGCGCACCACATGAGATGTTCTACAGACTACGGAGTACTATAGGTATTCATCGTGCCGCAGCGCTTGTACGATTCCAGATAGCTCATATCAAAGTGCTGCGGGAGCTATGCCAAGCGATAGACGGGGACAATGCAGAATTCCGCGCGAAGGAGATAGTAGAATTCTACCTCACCGAACAAGATTTCAAATCTGCGTTCGCTAAGGCGCATTTGTTTTCACAGTGGATTCCGGAATTCAAGATTGCGACCTATGGCGAAAGTCAGGCGCAAGCGGTAAGTTGCCAGTTAATAGTTTATACTCCCCGTTCCCTAAAATTTACATCCTGATTCAAGTATTAATGTGGTTATGCAGAGGTTCAAAACGAGCCAGGCAGTACGAGGAGCCTTATCCTACGATTCAGCGGTAATGCCCAAGCTTTCTATTTTCTCTACTTATATTAACCTTGACCATAGACGATGTCGCCATTTGGATTCGTCAACTCTGTGTGGAATAGCCTCCTAGACCAGTATAAACAATTTCTCCATATAATGACACATACGAACGTTATTGCCATCGAATCATTCAAAGGAGACTCATGGTATGTGTGACATGCGTCCCATGCTATTATTTTAAGCCCTCCCTTTCTAAAATCGTCTCGAGTCTGCCTTTGTAAAATATATAGTGACTAACGCTTAGTAGTAAGTGTGAAACCCTTATCATTTCTACTCGTTTGAAAAGGACGGTGAAGATTCTAGGACTCTAGGATTATAAAGCTGACACGGAATATTTTCATACATAAGATGGCTATGTGGTCCGAACCACGCGTGGCAACTTCAAATGTAATCACATCGTGCACGCTACAAACGCTTTCGCCCCCGTTCTCGTGCCCGGCCTGCGTAGCAAGATGACTGGGATTCTCGGAACCATGACTGCGTTGAGGCCAGGGTAAGTCATGGCGATAATTCCCCTTCCTCTTTGACTTCTCCCGGAAGTCAAAAGCCTACTGACTGATCATTTGGGGCGCTATGGCCCCTAGAATATTTTTAAAAGATAGATGGATACTAATTTATGCAGACGCGAGTTTGGCTTTTTAAACCTAGGCCACAGAAATGCATGGTCTATTGCTTATAGGAAAACAAGCGACAATGCCATGCAGCGACCAGCCAATCACGACGTTCAGGGGGATCTCATTGTCAGTGGAGGTTTCTCGCACACCACGGACCACGGTGCAAGCATGATTGGCGCGTAGGACGATGCCCTCTTGGACCCCCTAGCTGTTGTTCATCTCAGTGGAATTTTTCCGTTGATATTCGGGCCCTTTTAGGGCAGGGAAACGAGGTCGATGAACGGGAGAATCAAAAAAACATGGTCGGGAGTCATGAGTATCACAGGGGATCTACTCCCATTTGTTGGCCGGCTAGATCCTTCATTAACAGGCCGCCGCCCGGACCTACAGAGCAACAAGGCCCTGAACGATGGCTATAAACAGCCCAACGAGTGGGTTTCGGCGGGTTTCGGCGGTGACGGCCTGATGTGGGCGTGGCTTTCTGGTATCGCAGTAGGTGTCATGATCGCGGGTAGCGAGGACTTGGGCGTCGGACGAGAGTTAGGAAGACCGCCAGGGACTCTATCAGATTGGTTTCCGGACGAGCTAAAGCCGACAACAAAGAGACTTAGGGGTTCGGATTTCGGCAGCGTTGCTATTCGTTTCATCTGGTCAATACTAACGAATCGAGAGTCTAAAAAGCCTGGTGGTCGCAACCCTTACACAAACCGTATCTATGAAGCGAGCGCTAATGGTTTACTGCTATGACTAAGGAGAGAAGAGTAGTTGTACCGTTAGGGGAGACAGCGATAGGTTTCTACATACAGCGCGAGCTTTCTTTGTTTGTATCAATCTACCTGACGATAGAAGCTGGTAAAGCACGACCACCTTGTTTATAGAACATAGTATAGTGCGAATTATTCAAGAGACAGCGAGAAAATTCTTTACTATTAATAATAGCTTCTTTTTGTCTGATACAAACCTCCTTCCCTTACACAGGGCAATATCGTGTCTTCCGTCGCAAGCTCGTTCCCTCTTTGGTAGGTAAACACTTATTCTATCATCTAATAATAATATAATCTATACGTACCTAAGGGGTAAGTGCTTCAACCTCCGCAAAGGACTTCCATGGTACTACTACTAGTTTATGTGGATAAGCCCTCTAACTGCTACAGCATCGGAGTGTAGTCTTGAAACTCGACTTAGCACTGGCCACGGAACTGGTTTACCATCTGTCCGTATAAATATAACCCTTTTTCTATATTTACATACATCGCAGCAGCGATACGCCCGCATGGCACACGGCGGCATGGAGGCTTTGTGACCAACAAACCCTTGTCCGTTCCACATCAGCCTGCTGTCTAGAGAGGGCTTCGCTCGTATGTCTAGATGCTTAATAACAAATGGTCGAAAGACGTCAGCTACCTACTTACGGATTTGATATATGATACTTAGTAGGCTTGCGGCATGTATTGGGAACTTTATGTCGTCTGCCCAGATCATCTCTACGTTCTGGGTTTAATAGATGCTAGACATAGCTTATGTGATGCTCGTCGAGTCGTTGTCCCGGTCGAAGGGGACCTCCTAGGTAGGTACACCTAGGTACGTGATTATTGGATGAAGATTTTCAAAAAAAATTTAGTTTTTTACATTCGAAATGCATCTGGTTCTCGGATCTTGTCGAATACCTATGTTCTCTCATGCGTGGACTTCCTAGTTGAATTCGGATGCGTTGCGTCCATTGCTGTTACGCCAGACCTGTTTATCTACCTAGTCTTTACACTCGTTGGTTAAACTGGCCAAGCTATTTTCGATTTAAGCTACGCTCGTACCTTGTGGAAGGGTAAGGGGGCAAATATGCAAAATAGTCTGTTAGTATTTCCATTTCTATGACAGTGGCTTTTACCTAGGGGTGGTGTCTTTTTCGGGAGTCATTTCGTATACCTAAGGTAGGGATATTATTTAGAGGGATTAATTGACCTAGGTAGGCTGTGTGGTAACTAAATACATAAGATGACAAGGCTGCCAACTTGAAGAGCTCATCTGTTGAATTAACTTTGTATTTGGAGGCATTGCTGTCTGCCGTTCTACTCGGAGCTGGTCCTATGGGTGGTGCTGGTACTGGGATGAAACACGACTGGCTGCGGCCGGTCAATTTCTATGACGACTACTTCCCATTGCATTGACTTAGAGATTGCACTGCCCTGCTATCACAACCTTTGATTCATGGAATCATATTCTTGAGTGTGAATATATTCGGTCTTTGGCACTTGTAGAGCTTCAAATACTCTTTGAAGTTTATAATTGTCTATTAATTTAGAGCCATATTAGATTAGGTACTTTAAACAGCCGATGAACGAAGTGCCATCGTATGATGCCGTTCTTCAAGTTGGCATTATTCCTAGGAACCTTAATAGTTTCATCTCATGCAGGTCTCATTCTCTGCCTCGTTTACAAACAACTGGCAATGTCGTAGGCGCTAATATTATATACATGATTAGTTCTTAATAACTCTGTGCGCTATATGGTGATAGGTCCGTGATGTTGTAGTTAGGTTAGTTATCCAGACGTTGTTAAGTAATAAGACTATATGATAGCTTATTAAGGTACGAACCATATTTTCTTCACCTTACCTAGGTACCCAGGTATCTACCCACCTATATATAAACGATGTATGTTATATAAGGCCGTACAGCTAGTATAGATCTTTCAAAAGTCATCATATATAGGTGGTCGCCATGCCTAGTTGAATTTGTTACTTTCAGCATGGCGCTTAATTCAATGACTTACACGGCTGATACGTACCTAGGTAGCCTTCATGTATTTTTTGCAATCAGAATACAACTATTCTACGGCATAAATAGCTGCACTCGTAACTTAATTATGCATCCCTTATGGGTAGGTAGGTAGGCTGTATAATAAAAAGTTGAGAGGCTTTGGAATACCGGTATCGATAGAAACATATTCATCATCCAAGGTGCCTCAAACTAACACCTAAAGTTCTAACTAAATTCTAGTGCTTAAATCTGGATTCTAGGCACAACGAATATTCGAGACTGAGGCGAGATAGGTGATTAGCACAATATGGATCTAGGTTTCACTTCATTCTCAGGCCAAGTAGCTCATGCTTTCCTATGAAAGCAACATTAAGCCGTTTCGATCAACCCAGTCCCACGAGATGCGGAAGATAGGACTGCCTCTGACCATCGTAAAGACCAGCTTGCAGTCTCAACACGATGGGCTATGAAAGCGCCGAGTCTATCAGGCCATGGACATTTGGGCGGGGCCTACCGAACCCTGATACAGCATCATCGCCATTAACGTTCGAGGCTTTCGCCCCCAAACTTGTTACACGGCAGATATGTAATGCGAAGGCGGGCAGCGGAGTTATTTGCTTACACCTCCTTTTGAGACTATGCATGAGAGCCTCAATAGAAAGCAAGAGACCTGTCAGAGCCCAGATCCCAAAGCCCAAAGCAGGGTTGTGATACTGCCGACATTCCTAATTAATGGAAAGTCTAGACGGGAAGATATTGGACCTAGTTAGTGTCCGTTAGATTAATGTTGCTGCTTGCTAAACCAAGTTCGATACCATGTCGCCTTGTTTTAGTCTCGCATATGACTGACTGTAGTGTATGAAGGGTTTCAGGACTAGCACTTATCAAATCGTGAGCTAGGCATAGAACGAGTGGATTACTATATTTCAATTTCTATCTATGGCTCTGTAATTTCTTCGTGCGGCCATGCATAGACCTGGCTAGACCCTCTGGTCCTGAACGGCAATTCCCGGCATATAGGTACATACCTGAGGGTAAAAGCAAGCTGGTGACGGTGTGCAGAGGTATATCGCAGCATGCGGATGCGCGTGTCAATTTCGAACTACTTCATATAGACGGGTAGATAGACTAGCATGAAGGGTCAACTACCTACTCTTGGCCTAGTGCATGGCAGTATGATTATCTGTTCCAGCGGGACGTCATGCCAGGGATACTCTCTGCAAGCCGATTAGCTAGGGTGGCGACGACATCATCTATCTTCGAATGGATCTACTTAACATTACCCCAAAATCGTCCCTAATTTGTCCTCAATTTCCGCGTCCAGTCGTTCGTCGGGAGTCCAATGCATCTCACGAGCCTTTTCGGAGCGGTCTAGACCACCATGTGGCTGCAGACGCACAGGATCTAATGCTTCTAACGACCCGAACGACAGGGGCTAGACGCCGCCGGATGCAGCCATCGTCAGCCAAGCTAGCCCATCTAAAGGTACTTGGAGACTGAGATCTCCCTCGGCTTACTGCACGTTCTAGACTCCCTAGATCCTCAAGACCCGGTCCAACGTCATCTCGGCACTGGCTCACATTACTTGGTCACTCATAAACCCATTCGCACGGTAACTCGTCTGGGGTTAGCTAAACTACACTTATGTCACACTGACCTGACGCGAACTTCGAAGGGAAAAATTAACCGGTTTTTGCTGTGCCGTTTTGTGCGGCTGAGAAGAATTGGAGCGTAGTCCGTTCAGCCAGGGCGTATGCTAAGGCTGAATGTTCGAATACGATAGTCATGGTACCTAGCTATAGTAGCTATAGTAGCTGTAATAGTAGAAAAGAAATGCATAAAGGAAGTGTATGACCATTCCTTACATGCGCGAGGTTGTAGAAAAGAGTTTGTGATACTATAATCTGGTTTCCTGCCGGTTTCATGGATGCTCCACCACCCATCCCGCCACGCCCACCCGGGTATGAGCTCCGGGGTCCGGTGAACCCTTCTCTGCCTCCCCGGCCGAGCCCGTCTGGACAGCAACAATTCCGACAGGTTCCTGGCGTCCCACTACCGCCACCACGACCGCCTACACTACGTCAGCCAATGACATGGGGGTCATTATCCAATCTTGACGGCACGCCGACACCACTGATGGTGGCCCTACTGGCTGCCTTCTTCGCCAGTCTCGACTCTCGAGGTACAGGTACTATCACACCCGAGACTCTGTCGACCTTCTTGGACGTGCATGGATTTGTAGGGGGGGACAACGTCTGTAGGTGCCCTCAACCCTCCCCTGCCTAGTACATACCTGCTATAAGCTAGAGGCTTGCAATATTTCATAGAAATTAATAAAAGGAAATTAGGGAAATCAAATCTAGCCCCGAATGCCATGTTCCAACCAGAAGACCTAGCAGACTTCGAGCTGAAGGCTGCATGTGAAGCATGGTCCTTCGAGCACCGCGTTGCTGTGCGCAACCCTGGATGCCCACAGCTCCCATACGGTGGAATGCCAATGCTTACCCTGGGGGGTTTCACAGATATGATGGCAGTCGAACACGCGGCTGACCCGGAGCTCGCGTGGCGAGGTATCAATGCTGCATTGCGCTACTATGACGTCTGGACAGAGCTTGGTCCCCTGCCCCGCGAGTGTCTACTCCCCGGACCGGACCCTCCGATACAAGTCCAGCGCCGTATTCAGCAAGCCGGGGCGCGCACCCGGAGGGCGGCGGCCGAGAGACTCGAGGCGAACCGGGTCAAGCACGCGCTACAGGCGCAAGGCCGCAGGAATGCCGAGGAGTTGGCTGGTGATTATTACTACGTTAGGAGGGACTACTACTGAGCTGAGCCGGGGGGGGAGGGGGCTCGTCTGCCTATCAGATAAGCGATGCGACGGTAATGCATGGGAGACATACATGCGGAGAGACAGGCTGTAGCGGACCGTGTCGCCTCGTCTGGCTGGGGTGGTGTTGCGTAATGCTTGCGTGGGGGGGTTACCTGCGATTAAACACTTGGTTGATACGATCGTCATAGGGGTCGCGGATTATACGGAATATCAACAAAGGTGGTTAATATTCGGGGGATATCCTAGAAAAAGCTAGTGGTGTGCTGATAAGACGAATATTGACTATCGACTATCTATACGATGTGGATGGACAGTTGAAGTCGCGTCTTTTCGACTGTGCTTGACGTCTGTGGCAAGAAGCCTGGTCCTGTATAGGTATTCTGTATTCATTATCATGGTGCCCTACATCGGTAAACTATTAGAGCAAAGCAAGCACCCAGACGTAGAATGCCGCTCGCCGCATCATCTTTTCCCGGGCGATCCGTGTTCATGTAGATACATCCAAGTGAAGTTTTAGGTGTTTTGAGTGTCTTAAACTGTCGAAACACCTTTTCGAGCCGGGGAAGATAGGCGGGTTTCATGACCTTATCTCGCGTCTGCCGGCTCCCGATAATATCCTCTCGGTTGTTGAGGAACCAATAGATGCTATGCGCCACACCATATTTGAGAAAATAACGTTCGCCTCACTCGGTGAGGAGGTGTGCAGGAAGATCTGAGCAAGGACGCGCTAACCGAGCGTGACGGTAGCAAGTCATGGGCGATTTCAGACGGGCCATGGGGACGAAGTTGGTCTGGGAAGTAGGGACTGCTTGACCTACCGTACGTAGATCGGGGTTTGTTACATGGGCAGCTATATGTTAGCCGCCTGGGGTAGGGGACAGGTATCTTCATCTAGTGAGGTTGTGGTTGTGATTGCGGCTGGTGGTGGAGGGATAAATAACTTGGTGGCATCCTAGCCATACCTTAGGTGAGACACCGAATGAGAAGACAAATTCAAAGACCAAGGAAAAGCATCTTGGCGTGAATTGTGTGGTTCGTATCGCTTGGAAATGGGCGACCAGTTTGACCTGTCAGGATCTACGATCAAGACTTGGCATATCACATGTTCGCAACTAGCCTAAATCACAGAGCGAGATAGAGCTACTCTGGGCTGCCTGGTGATCACTGCGATGTCTCTGAGTAGTGTTAGGGAAGAGAAAAGGAGGGTCTGGTGGGCTTAATGCGACGTGAGAGTATGTCGCTAAGTTTCAGAGGGTATTCGGGTGCATACCTACCTCATAGGCAGAGGGCATCCTGATGCTTTTTGCCTTTCGTCATTAGGTATCTTCAAACCAGAGAGCACTGGAGGGGCTGTAAGAAGGTGGCTTGCAGCTGTAAGATGAGATGTGCCGTCCAGATGGGATTGGCGCCCCCCTTTCGCATCAGCTAACATTCCATCATCATTGATCCCAGCTTATCAAATATATGGAAATGAAAGCGGAAGAGACCCTATTGGACGATAAGCTATTTTGACACTAGGTACCTAAGAGGCGACTTTATACGTAAGTTTAAACGACGACGAAGACGATAAAGTAGGTGGAGAACAAAAGGATTAAGAGCACATTACGCTATATGTACTAACCTAGGTTAGACACTAGGTTAGACACCACGAGTGGACGAGGGATTGTGGCTGTGGCTACCTGTTTGAAGGTGTGGCAACATAGGGCAGAGTAAAGAACTAGGACTAAGGACAGGGACTAGGGACTAGGGACTAGGGGAGGGAAAATATATACACTAGGCCAATCAACGCAAAGATGTTCCATTTATTCATACATACACACACATACCTACATCTAGTGTAAAGCGGAGGATGAAACTCTCTCCTATGTACGTACATTCATTCACTTTGATTCAAGAGGTAAGAATCATACTACGATACACTAGTTTTCATGTCGATAGCGCCGTGGATCGATACCTAAGGTAGTAGAATTGGTACACTTCAGTATGATACCCTTTTTCGTATTGTTTTATGACATGGAACGAACGATTTGTATGTAGTATGACAGCGGTGACGATTATGGAACTTTGGCCACGCAATGCTCCAATTACTTACTCGGCCGAGAAACACTTTTCTTTGGCGCCGAGCCGAAAGTTAGACTACGGACTGTTGAGCTTACAAAACTACTAGTTATATTAATTTTAACCACCTTTTGACTATTTCATTTGGCGTAGCTTGGAGTGAACTCCGACTAGCGAGCATTACTCGAGAAAGCTAGGTAGGTAGGTGTCAATCTAGATCTAAAACGACGATCTCTTCCCTTGCCTGGCCGAGAAGGTTAACTGAAGCTAGTGCAGTATATCGAGTGCTTCATCATTCTTGGTCAGGCTCGAATAAGTTGGCGCACGGAGCAGGATGTGCCTGATTTCTAGTGGAAAGTCGCAAGATATTGCCTCTAGAACTAAAAGTCTATGCGGCATGTTCCACGAACTTCACTAGATGTGACGAGAAAGTCTGCGCGGCTCATTTCTATGCCCGATTTGTCCTGAGTTGAGGCGGAAGGCTGGCTGCGTTAGAGCGGCACAGGATTATTATCTGTATCACCACCCTCGTCCTAAAAAAAAATGATAAACGTTGAAAGAGTATGTATTTTGTGCTACGTTCTACCGGTTCTACTGTACATATTGCTACCGCATATTTGCAGCTTGAACTGAGACTTGTCTGCGGCTGTTAGATCTTCAACGCGCGCTCTGACGATGATCAGGCTACTAAGACGCAGATCTACAATTCCCAACATAATAGTGCAGCTGTTTGATGAATTCCTTCTGCAATGGCCTTAGACAGCCAAGCTATCCTTGGACTTGTTACATACAGCAGCAGGTGATAGAATGTGATAGATCATTTTTTTGGTCGGCAAGACCCTGGGAGGGGTCGAACGTCGGGAACAAGGTGCAATACCATAGGTGTGTACATGGCCAACGACAGCATTGGGCAGTTGCAAGGACTTGATGCAAGTAATATCAGGATTCAGGCCATCGACAATACTGTACCGTACACTGCCGAGACGGGACACATATAGAGAGGGATATAATATATAATAAAGAAATTAATGTTTTTTACACTGTGCCGCACAAGGCTGCTTGCCTACATGGTATTGCTCGGGAAATAAGTATCTTCCTAATTAAGACTATAAGTAGATTTATAAATACATTTAACTGTATGTTTGAATATAGGACTCTCTAGGGGTTCGATGGATGGCATCTGGGCAGAACTCGGGTTCACCCTAGTCGAATAGAAGACTCTTCGAGTTATCCGGGACGAGCGGGACGAGTGATGCTATGCTGTACGGGATCCATTACCCCAGGTTTCTGCAAGGCACTCACCAGCAACCAATCCACCCTATCCGCCCACTGGACTTGAAGCCCCGTGCTGAGGAAATGTTCCTCCCTATGGTTTAACTGAATCTTATGCTGGATCTCATGCCTCCCTTCATGATACAATACTATCTTGTAGTTAATTCTATATTGATCCTCCATTGCTTTTTCTTGAGCCTAACCCAATAGTCGTATGTAATTGTCGCTTGCGGCGGAAGATAATGTGCTCAGGAGTTAAACACATACCTACTACGTCGTAGCGTCGTTATAATCATTAGATCCCTGTACCTTGTCCCGTCTTTATTCCATGCCCCCATACGATGTAGGTATGTTTTGTGGAAAATAGCAATGAAGATCGCTCTATATCCATCAGTACGAGATATTGGTAATTGAATGTATATCAAAGAAAGAACTCGAAATAATGCTCTATTTCCGGAGCATCGTGGACTCACCTACCGAGCCATTCTCTTACTGCATTGCAATCGTCGATTCTTGACATTGAGTAGCAGTTGTCGATTCAACGTGGATCCATAGATCCACACGTAAATCGAAGATTTGAAGCAGACTCTACTCTCAGAGGAAGAATATCCTGCTGCGGTGCGACAATATGTAGGTATGTATGTATGTAGCAGGTTGCAGGTCTCAGGTCTCAGCGTTGTAGGTCCGAAGTGAGGGGGTATCATTCACGACCAGATTAGGTGGCGGGCGGCGCGGGGATGATTAACAACCACTAACAATAAATATCCCATTGTCTTCATGTCTATTACTACCACAGACTGCCATACATAGGTAGACTACAGTGACTGGGGCCCTGACGGTAGGAGTTGCACAAACCCTGCATGGATTTTCTCCCATGCGTGGCTTTCGAAAGAGTAGAGAGTCTGGGGAAAAGGGTGTGTAGGTGTGGGCGTGGGTGTGGGGAAATAGGGTCTTTGAAGAATGGCCTTTTCGTGACTCGTCGATCTTGCGATGGCTAGCTGACGGATAGAGCACGTGTAGCATCGGACCTCCTAACATTCCTGCAACGAATGATATGGCGTCTTGGGTTGACAATGGCTTTCGGCGTGCCGCCCTTATGGCCCAGACTGCAGTCGATGCAGCCCATCTTGGGGAATATGTTACAGCGTGATGATGTGTTTCCCCCCTGTCAGGCTTACCGGCTGGATGAAATCAGCTTCTCGGAGAGCGCATACAATGTTTTACTTGTAAATAATGGCGTCGACTTTCCCAGGTTTTTGGAGAATCGTTGCCCCTTGAAATGCTTGGATTACACTACATTACATATGTGCTTACTGCTCTAGCTAATCCAGAAATGACCATGGGATTGTGGGATGGTATTGACGGTTGATGCTAAATTACATGGTTAGAAATCGGGGAATACGAGGAAATTCGCTAAACATCCTAACCTGGTGTAATAACGGCTTTCTTCCAGCCCTAGCCGTTTCTATTTATTTCGCTGAGGGGTTTTTGATCCCGATCAAGAGACGTCACCGCGCCGCATTCATCAAATCGTGCATTTCCCCAACCAATCTATATCGTTCGACGGTAGACGAGAGAAATAAATCTTTCCTAAGGGGCGGGCGATACCCCTCATCGTGGCCACGGACCTTTCTATCCATTGGCAAATAGTACCTACCTAACCTAAGGAAGAATATAAAGTAGGTACGGAACGACAACGCTTAAGATGATAAGAGATTATTAGTTTCATGTAGGAGTATTAATAATCACCGCTACGTTATTTAGTACGTGGGTATTTAGTGCTGTCGATCAGGTTGACGATATTTTAACTGTGGGAACTATCCATTAATGATAGCTTCAAAGCACGTATGTATAAGCCGAGCTGGGCAGATCCGGATCAGCAAATTTTGGATATTTTACACGTGTAAGGCCATCCCGCCAACGTCGCTCTATATGTATATACATGTGAGCGAGGCATATTACACGGTGGTGCACTGTTTATCAAAGAAACGGTAATGAAGAGCCAACGTCACCGCATATGATTTCTATCCGACTGGATCTTATTCCGTGCGAGAAGTTGCGCCTAGAGCGTAAAATACACGACGGACTATCCGTTATGTTCCTAAAAAGAAGCCCATAATAATATCACAACTCTCCATGTTCATACTAACCGGGAAATCATGCCTTTGCTGTACGACGTGATGTGTCCTTTTTGATTCAGTTACACTGGAACCCGGTCAGGTTGGAAAGAAACTGATACTCGAACCATCGAGCTCAGCGTGTGGCTCGATAGATGATGATTTTACACTCCGGAAATACCAAAAAGGGATATTCCAATATCCTCGAATTAACATCGCTGCACCCTGCGGCTTACACCGATCAACCATTATACATTATGGGAATTAGAAGCATCTGGCTTAAGTGTAGTAAATATATCCCGTGCTTGACTATATGTTCTGTGATATGGAAAGTAAAAATCTCACCCAGCAACACGTTAGATATGGGTGACATCTAACCGCAACCAATTCCTACCAGGACATTCGTTCGCCCGGCTGAGTACAGCCACACGTGCCTGACGATGTATCATATGTTACCTCCTACTATTGAGTTCTGCAGCGTCGTCGATTCGCGAGGAGTAATGAATACTCCCCTGGCAGCCTGGGTCGACTTCAATGTTGCGTATGTTCAACGTAACGGCGTTTGTCCATCGACCCACCAGACGGCCGAAAACAGCTTGGATGTCTTTCTAAGAGGAGGCCAATCATAATCCTAGTAACGCACGGAGACTGTGCGATAAGCTGCCACATCCCTGACCCATCATCCATGACCCATGCTGGCGTCGATCCCACTCCTTTATTAATATGTACAATATGTACAGGAATAAACCGTCTTCATACTGTGCTGCATACACATACACTTACATAGCCGCAACCCTCCAAAGGTACGGTAACTATCCTGTCTACAAGGACTTATTAGTGTAGGTACTTACAAGACTTAGAAGGACTGGAAGACAAGACTGTGTACAAACAAAGGCACTCGTAATGTAGAAGGAAACAGAAGGAAACAATGATCAAGTATCCTTCCTCGGGTAGATCGATCAATCAACGGGTAGGCTTGAAGAAAAAAAAGCAAAGAGATAAAAACGTTAATTGGGGATATTTTTACCGACGGGTACCTGGCGATCGTCTTGCTTTGGAGCAGGAAATTGACATCACGGTTTGTCTGCGGTTCTGTGTCACAGCGGCAAACAAAGGAGACGCATTCCATAAAGGTAATAATAGGTAGTATACACTAGGTACCTAGTTAATGTGAACCTTTAATTGGAAGAAGAACAAAAAAGCATAAAAAGGAACGAGCCTGCAGGTTACATTGTAGGTACAAAGCCTCCGGCCAAGGCGAGAATACATGTAATTGACTTTCATACAAAACCAAACATGACCAGGTAATATAACTTACATAGGTAGGTAGGTAGTTAGGTACATGGGAGGTAGTTAATTAACTACATGTAGCTATTCAGAGTTATTGAAACTCCTATGCTGATACTATAATGATACTGCCGATGTAGGCAACTCAAATATGTCTTTTTTGCTACACGCATCCTACTAAACGTGCGTTACAGCTCATCAAATAATTGACGGAGCAATTGATGGATGTTGTTTATTACCTATTGCTTATTGCTCATTGCTCATTGCTCATTGTCCATCGCCCATCGCCTACTGGCTGCTGGTGAGTGGAAGGAGGGGCTATGTATAAAGTACGTACTTATCGTACTTAACTAAGAGGTAGAATGTAGCATAGAGGGGCAACCTTTTGCTCCTCCTTGTCGAACTGTGTTGGTCAGTGCCCGACCAAGGAAAGCTTAGTGTGAGTCGCGTACCGTGCATATCCCAGCATAGCGTAGCGTCATAAATTGGATACCCACTTTATACTCGGTACGTAGGTACTTATACCTAGCATGGTGTGCAGCACAGACATTACAGAGACATCCGATTATCAATGTTAGCTCCGGCCAAGTAGCTACGTATTAGTGGGAACCTTCCCCTCGTCATTGGCTTGTTTCGCGTCTTTTGGGCTGGGCTTTTGGCTGGGCGGTGGTGGCTGCTGCAACAATCTCTCCACTTGCACCAGAGTCAGACCAAACTTTCTCAGGCCTTTTTTTTTTTTGCCCACTTCTGCATCTGTCGTCCGGTTCATTCATCATCGTCCCATTCTGCGACGAATCATTCCAATTCTTTCCATTTCTCTTTTTTCTTTCTTGGACTTAGCTTTTATTTTTTCCCTTTTCCGTTTTTGACCGACGACGACTTGCTTGACAAGACCAAATTGCCCACTACGAATCACTTAAACCTAGTGTCATCGAGATCCAATTTATCCTATAAGCTTCCACCCGCCTGTCACTTGTGTGTACTACCCAATTCAATTCCCCCACGGTAATGGCTTCTTGAAATTCGGTTATCCTCCCCGCCTCCTGTCCGCTAGGACCAAGCGACGACATGCTTCGATATTCACCCAGAATGATGACCACAATACCTCCTAAGCCACCTACATCCTCTTGCCGCCATGGATCCGCAGCAACCGAATCAACCTCACCAACTCCTTACCGACAATAATCCACTCCTCTCTTCCGTTCCTTCTAGGACTGCGAATAGTACCCCGACTTCCTCCCCGGGCCTGTTCAGCCCTACGAATCCTCGTCCCAATGCCTTCTTCCCCCATTCCGCCTCCGAGGCTTCTACGCCGGTGGCTACCACAGCTAGTCCCTATCTGCACCCGCTGCAGAATCATAGAGTCCGAGAGTAAGTCTCGCATGACTAACGTATAAGAGCATTATGAATTGGTATTATCTAGAATCGGATTATGAGTGTTAAAGCCGAAAAGAGGCCGAACTCAGTCTCCGATTGGCATCTTTGTTCGGGCATCTTGTCTGATTCGCGTTTGGCTAACTGATATTGGCGAATATAGGACACACAAAGCCCTCGTTGACTTGAACCTAATGACCGGACGAAAAATCATCAACCAGTACGAAGTGATAGAAGAACTTGGCCGAGGTGTACACGGCAAAGTGAAACTTGCCCGTAACTTGGAGACTGGCGAGAATGTGGCGATCAAGATCATCCCCAGGTTCTCCAAGAAGCGCCGCCTGGGGAAAGTTACTGCGTCTCCCCAGGATAAGACGAAAAGAGAGATCGCTATACTGAAAAAGATCCGCCATCCTAATGTTGTCGCCCTTCTCGAAATCATCGACGATCCGGAGTTGAAGAAGATTTACATGGTTTTGGAACATGTCGAACTAGGAGAGGTTGTCTGGCGGAAGAAGGGATTGCCCTACATCTGTAGCATCGAGAGACGAAGGATTGAGAAAGAAGTCCGAGGAGAACTGAGCACCGAAGAAGAAGAGCGCTACATCCAGCTTCTTGAAAGACGACAGGCTCTCAATGATGTGAAAAGGGCAAAGATGATGCAGACTCAGAAGGGCCCGGATGATTTTTGGAGTATCGAGTACGGCGCCGCTAACGATGACGACTCTGAAGGCCAACCGCGCTCCTTAGGAAGAGCAGGAAGCGAGCTTATTCGTTCAAACAGAATAGCTTCATCTAGGACTGGATCGAGAGCAACCTCTCCCACTCGTTCGCACGCTCAATCTGCACCTTCAGGTTCTCGCGCGGGTACACCTTTACCCTCGGAATACGATGCCGCCTCAGTCGGTGTAGACGGCGAAAGCGATGTCGAGACTCCTGGACCCTTGCGTTCCCATCCCGGATCATCAGCTGCACTAGATAGGACCATCACTTCGGCGTCCCCCGAGGACGCTATGTTTCGCGGTCGATCTCCGAGTATGGCCGACTCCATCATTTCCCACATGTCATCGGTTGATTGTAATCAACAACCCCATGATCCCTTCGCCGATGACTATTCCTATGTCCCCTGTTTCACAATCGAACATGCCCGTGCTACTTTCAGGGATACCGTACTGGGATTAGAATATTTACACTACGAAGGAGTAGTCCATCGTGATATCAAGCCGGCTAATCTCTTATGGACTCGAGACCATAGGGTGAAAATTTCCGACTTCGGAGTTTCCTATTTTGGCCGACCCATTCGTGAGGGTGAACCCGATGAGCTCGTATCGGAATCCGAGGCTCGCGACTTCGATGACGATCTTGAATTGGCTAAAACCGTTGGCACGCCTGCCTTCTTTGCACCAGAGCTATGTTATACAGACATAGACAAAGAACAACCGAAAATCTCAGAACAAATTGACGTATGGTCTCTAGGAGTGACTCTCTACTGCCTGATCTACGCCCGCATCCCATTCATGGCCGAGGATGAATTCCAGATGTTTCACAAAATCGCCAAGGAGGAAGTATATATTCCGCGCCGCCGACTCAAGCCGGTCGATCCTCAGCATTCCCCATCGTCTATGTCTTTATACAAACGCGGTAGCAGCGAGCTGTACCGCGACGATAGTGTCCTTGCGTATGAAGAGGTTGACGACTTGCTATATGACCTCTTACATCGGATGCTGACTAAGAATCCGGAGAAACGGATACGATTAAGGGAGGTGAAGCGTCATCCTTGGGTTGTGCAAGGTATCCCCAACCTCATTGCATGGATTGACGAGACAGATCCTTCGCGTCGTACTTCCGGTCGCAAAATCGAGGTCGACGAACGAGAAATCACTCGTGCTGTCGTCCCTCTTACGTTTCTAGAAAGAGCTCGTTCGGTTGTGAAGAAAACTATCGGCAAGGTTATGCACCCGCGTACTGAGAGGTCGGAAGGCCGCTCGAGGAGAAGGGCAGCTAGCAGTGCAGCTAGTTCTGCGGGAGATGCACCTTCGACTATAGGTTCAACATCACACATTCGAGACGCTCGTCGAAAGAGTTTACGCCCCGATGATTATTTTGCTACGGTTCGAGAAAGCGACCACCCCCTATCACAAAGTGTTAGTGCAACTCCTCAGGAATCTCCGGTCCATGATGGACCGGATTCTACCCAACGTGGGTCGGTTTTGGTAGGCGGAGATTTTAGACGCAATCTGAGCGGCTCTGTCAGCGATTTTAACGCGCAACCAGATTTGGCAGGACCGCCGTCGACATCGACATCTTTCTCGTCAATCAAGGGCCATATAAGCCACGGTCATCGTCACGGTCGGACAAGATCGATAACCAATGCAATCCTTGCTCTCGCACCTGGAAGAGACTCGCATACCATGCCGAATTCTCCTGCACTCGAAACTTGTATTAGAGATGATCCAATTGCTGCCTTGCGGAAGACCCGAGATATCGATTCGACGGATGAGTCATCCCGATCACGGTCGGTGGACCGTGGATTGTTTGGTTGTGCCGATAAACGCGCTGAAGCTAAGGTTGCATTGAGTACAGCCGTAGCCCCCGGCAGTATGGAACTCCCTAGACGTCCCCTTTCGGTCCACCCACCGGAAATCAAATCATACACTTTTCACCGGGGAACCGCCTTGGCTTCTCCTATGTTCTTTTCTTCCAGAGCTGTCAGTACTTATCAACATAGTCACCCAAACTCAGGCCACAATATGCATGACAACCAAATGGGTACCGTAGAGCTAGATAAGAGGCCTACGACTGCTCATCGAGCCACACAGGTGGAAGGCCACGCCCATCCGCCCAAGGTATACGACCCGTCTACTCCGGATGCTCTTGCCCGAATTCATGAATACGTAATGCGCCGCCGACGAGAGGATGAAGAACAATCGAAACGTGAAGAGCTCGAACTTGATGAAGACGATATTACACCTATCCCTTATCCCCCTTCGCCAGAAGACGAACTAAGCCTAGAACATACCCAACCACCATCTAGGGAAGATCCTGGAACCGCTTTGACGTCAGCTTCAGCCTCTACTGGCACACTGATGACACCTCTGACCAGCCCAAGCGAGTCGACAAGTCCGGTTGGCCTCGGAAGTTTACCAGGCCAAGGTGAAGATTCACCCATCTTCCGCTCAGACCCGTCATTGCCGGCACTCCTCAGCGGTGCTAGCTCGGTATCTGCTGATGCTGAAGGAGAATTCCTTTTAAGGCCAGGATCTGTTGATCGCCCTTCCCTTATTGATACTACTGACTCGTTGACCCCACCCGCTCTTACAAAGGAGCCGATCTCAGGGTTTCCTCTGGAAGACGGTGAACATTTCCAAACGCTATTACTTCCTCAACCCCAACGTTCCTTCGCCACATCATCCCTCTTAACTACAAGAGCAGTCGACGATGACGACGGTAGCGACAGCGATGAAGGTCTCGTAATGAAGCCTAAGAAGCGGAATCCTGTTAAAGACCACACCAGCTCGCCGCTAGGAAGAACATTATCAGGCGCAAAGAGACGTGATACCCAAACAAGTATCGGTAGCACAGAAACGGCCAAGAAGATAGTCATGCAAAGTTAATGGCTAATGCTGTTACTGGTGTTGACGCCTCTACAGGACTACATCAGGGTAACTACCACCTATCTGCTACCCTTCATATATGAGGTACATGAGCATGTATCAAGTCGATCCGTTCATATATCGGATGCGGAATATAGCTCTCATTGTGAGCAATATGGTTGGAACGCTAAGCATTTTACTGCGAATGCAACCAAGGTGGAACGAATAACGAATATTCACGGAATCTAGTTCAATCTACTAGACATTCTTAACGACCACGAGTAAAGCCCCAAACTATCTGCGTCGAGGCTATTGAGATCGAGGCGAGTCGGTTTATTTTTGCTTTGGAAGGATCAATCACCTCTCTTTTTCCTGGAGAAAATGTATAACATACGAATTTTATTGCTTTGGGATGGTGTCTGGGTGCGACGTTGATGGGACTGAGCACGACGAGATGATGGGACGAGACATGAGCATGCTCGGCGATATTCAGGTATGCTTGGCTTCTCGGTCATGCATTAACTACTTTTCACTTCGCGGGATGTGGACATGCCCTGACGACGAAATTGTAAAGATGAACCACATAATCGTGATGTTTGATGCGTGTTCGGGCTTCTGCTTCAACCCTTGTTTATCCAATTATTCGGATGAGCCACTAGGCTCGCATTTCCCGGTTAGAGATGAACACCACGAAACGGCTTGGCAGCGGCCAAATGAGCATCAAAAAAAGGCATCGGACAGAAGGGAGTAGGATGGTATTCCGGGGCGGCGGTAATCTGTTTTGAGCGTACTGATAGACCATAATTTGATATGCATCCTAGTGGAGTTTTCATGGGCATTTTCTATCATTTATACCATCAACTTTAGGTACTGTGTATACGGATATTATGGTGATTTAAAATTGTTAATGTAGCATTGGTATACACTATTTACATTTAGGAGAACAGCATCGTCAGACCTCAGATTTCTAGTGAGATTTTTCTTACACATCTCTGCTCTTTACCCGTATTATATAAATTATATCAGGAGTGACGTTATACGCTTTCTTTCTTCTGTCTTTTATCTACACTCCAAAGGGGTATGTTTCTCCCTTTGAGAGGGCCTCTTTCGGCTGTGCCGTTTCGAATGCGTTAACGGCACTCGTCCTGTCAAACCAGACAAACGCATCATACTGTTCTGTGAGAATGGTCTTAATATAGTGACTCCATCTCTCAGTACCAGGCCTATATACCACGCCAATGAATCGCTGCAACATAGGCTCGATCCTTAAGCGGCGCAAGTCAACCATGAAGGAGGAAATTCCAGTATCGTGCATCATCCTCTCATAACTATCTTGGCGCGAAGGGACTAAATCCATGACCTTCATAGGCTCGTCCCACTCCTCTGCGGCGGCGACGGTTCCTATGTGCGTTCCGCATCCTATCACAGAGACCTCACCCGGGTAGTTCTCGCGACATAGCTGTCCTAAGTTAAGCTCGCCGCGCTTAGCTCCCATGGTTGACCCCCTGGCGTCTCCTATATGCGAATTATGAGCCCATACTACGGCCTTGGAGCCGGGTTTGAGCTTGAGGAGGCGCGACAGAGTGTTAAACATGTGAGTGTCGCGAATATTCCACGATGTCTTGTCGCCGTGGAACATGGCCCGGTAGTACTTCTCGGAGTCACGGACTACGCGAGCATTCATCTCAGCGTCTATGAAGGACTCTCCATCCTCCGGGTGCGAAGCTAGCTGGATCCGTTTCCTAAGAAGTTCCTGCAACATCTTGATCACACCAGGCTCGCATTTAGCCGAGCCCTCGTGGAACGACTTGCGCCCGTACTCACGGGGGTCTTCAATCCATGGCTCCAGGCAGCTGTATCGCTTCCGGGCTGCTCTGGCGAGGGCTGGGTCAACCTATTTACGATATTAATGCACGATGACTTAGCATGACCAGTAGGTAGCTATAAACATGATAACCTACCCTATCGAGATACTTGACCACTGCCCGAGTCGAGGATCCCATACTGTAAAGGTCGAGCCCGTTAAATGATGTTCTCCGGTTCATGGGCAACTGGGCGTTGTGCTCTCGGAGCCAATCAACAAACTCCTGTACTTCGGCATTCCGCCACATCTGGGACAGCATGGGATATTAGAATATATCGTGGAACTCATACTAAGCTATGACAAAGATATAGCTGGGAACTTATCATACCCAACGCGGGAAGTGATCAAAGACGGCAATAGGCATATCCTCAGACCGGCGAGGGTGTTGCCGTACATAGTGGTCGATGGAGCGCGCGTCCGGCCAGTCGCTCTCGATAGCCACGTGAGTGAATCCATGCTCTTCTATCAAGCGTTTGGTGATAGCAGCACGTGCTTGATAGAACTCAGACGTCCCATGACTATTGTAGTTTGTTAACATTAACGAGCTGCATACTACCGTCGAAGGTGGGTTAAAGGTAAGTAAGTACTGACCTCCCGTCGCCGATAAGAACCAGCCGAGAATTCCCAAATATGTCAAACTTGGCTCCGAACTCGCTGCTCTCTATCGGCGGTAGCTCCTGCGCGGCGCTTTTTAGGAGTCTGGTTAGGTTGGTTGGCATTTTCTTGCTGAGTCTGGATATCGTGGATTTGTGGAATAGGAGGTTGTTCTGGGTCCTTTTTGGGGGATGGGTATTTCTTAGCAACAGTTAATTAGGAGAGTATCATAAAATGAGCAATATGAATTCTATTTATCTTCTCTAGGCCATTTGATGTGCTCAAGATGATCTTGGGATGCTTGTGGTAACCCCAAAGTGGGCAATGTTTTAATATATCACATTTCGTCATAACGACATAACGGTCAGATCTAGCCCCCGTACCCCAATACGTACCATTGGTATGTTCGTCAACATGAGAACAGAACGACTCCATAGGGTAGTCAAGTGGGTTATATGCAAACCTGATTTTTACTATGGTTGTTTGAGAAAGGGGGTGTGTTGTAAAAGAAATTAGTAGCAGAGATAATCCTCTGGAAAGCCTTTAATATTTATTATTATTTTCGACGTTCTGCTTCAAATATGGCAAATAAATATGAATAGACAACCTCATGAGAGATGATGTGCTAGGTACCTAGGGAGCATAGTTATTTGTATAGAGCTTTTCACGTAAACTTCTAGATTAGTACCTAAGGTTCACTTTACAAGAAAACTGCTTTGCTATGGAGTTAGGATTAGTGATTTACTGGTCTGGAGATAGTACTTAGATATAATATCGAAACGCGCTATGAGTGTCATTGGGTTATTTGAAAGCTGAAAACTACAAGGCAGGTTTAAATTCCTAGGAGGTAGGCACCTCTTAGGGAGTTGAATTAGAAACCTATCCACCTATAAGGTCTCGTCTCGTCTCGTCTCTCGTTATCAACTAGGACCGGGACAAGTAAATTAAACATGTCCTATAAACATATCCTATAAATTCTAGCTCTTTGAACTAAAAGATTCGGTGCAAAGGATAATGTGGTTGGGAAATAGGGGAAATAGGGGATATACCAGAGTGCTTTATTTACAAAGATACCTCCTTTTGCAACTCAGGCATAAATTAACTCTCAGGCCCAAGAACTATTGTGCAGTCTATCCGACGTTTGTTAAAATTTGCATGGCAAACAGTGGCGTACTTGGATTTACTACGGCAACTAAGCACGGTTCACGGCGCGTTGTCCTAGGCACCCAATTGTTGTAACGCCGTAGAAACGCATTGCGATAAAATTTACTATTGTTTGGCACTCGCGTAATTATTTTTTACTCTACACCTACTTAGGCACCAGAGTAGGCACCAAAGTAGGCGCCAAAGCACGGCTGCTCTTAATCAAGATACAACTCCGTCCACTTCTCATCGGCATAAAATCAAACATCTTTCGCCTTCCAGAAATCGGAATGCTATAAACGCGTCTAGTGATTCTTTCAGTTCGCTAAGTGCGACTCCCGCACGATGGATCGTCAAACGGCGGAATGGAATGCCGCCAACGAGGCTGTAAATCGTATGGTCAGTCTTCAGCAGGATCATCTGCAACAACATTTCGCGCCCATCGACGACCAACATGCAGCGGGAATGCCTACAGACACAGATGTAGCAATGCAGCTGCATCCCGAGGAGCTTGCCAATTTCGGCGCCCTTACCCTTGATGGATACCCGGCTCCGCAGATGGAGGAGGATAACCTGTATGACCAGTATGGCCAGCATGTCCAGTATGACCAGTTTGGCCAGCATGTCCACCACGCCATCCCTGAATATGAAGATGGTGTATATGCGAATGGGAACGGCAATGGATATGGCGGGGATGGCTACTACCTCGGAGACATGAACCCGTATTTTGATTACAATGCCGTAGAAGGCTTCAACGGTGGTGGTGATGGAATGCGAGCGTGCATTTCCTGCCGTGAGAGGACAAGAATTGTCGACTTGGTACAAGTGCCTTGTACGCACGACTACTGCCATGGATGTGTCGAGCAACTATTCCGCAACGCCACAGCTGACGAGGCCCTCTACCCTCCCCGCTGCTGCGGCCAACGGATCCATCTCCAACTGAGCGAGGATGTCCTCCCCCCGGCTTGGGTACAGGCTTTCCGAGAAAAGGAAATCGAGTACTCGACAGCAGACAGAACGTACTGTCACCAAGCAACCTGCTCCGCCTTTGTCCCCCCCGGCATGTATGTCGGCAGCGTTGCAACATGCCGTGCGTGCCAGTCGACAACGTGCATTGTCTGCAAGGGCCCGTCTCACAACGGCGGCTGCCCTCGCAACGAAGATCTCGAGGGTGTTATCCGACTAGCCCGAGAAGAAGGATGGCAGCGATGCTCCAACTGCCGATCGATGGTTGAGCTGAACGCTGGTTGCTACCATGTAACGTGAGTACCCATTCATCCCCACCTGCTATACCCCCTGAAGGAGCCCGAGTTAATCAGCTAATTCATTGCGTCTTAGTTGCCGCTGCGGCGCCCAGTTCTGCTACCTCTGTGGCCAGCGCTGGAAAACATGCCACTGCCCGCAGTGGGACGAGCAGCTGCTATATGGCCAAGCAGGAGTGATTCACGACGGAGCCCACAACGACCATGGAGAGGTTGCCGTAGCCGAAGACCCCGACCTAGAGGACGGAAGAAACCGAAGATTCATGGATATTGTCGATGATCTTAGGGAGAACCACCAATGTGACCACGCAAACTGGCACTATATCGCGGGACGTCATGTCTGCGAGGTGTGCGGCCGTCATATGACAACCTTTATATATGGATGCTACGGGTGTGACATTCATGTCTGTCGACAATGTTGGCATAATCGCCGATAGGGGGAGAACGGCAAGGCAAAGGCAAAGACATGAGAAAAAGGGGCGCTGTTGATCGATGTAATCGTAATGACTCGGTGAAATTTTCATCGGTATTTCTCCAAGGGTTTCTCGCATGTGGCAGTTTAGGCGTTCTACATGAATAGCCCTTTGCTTTAGGTACCTAGTCAGGTAGTTAGTTAGTCGACATGGTTTGATGAAACTGATACATTCTCCTCTCAAGCCATCGTCACCTTTACCAAGAGCTATCACGAATCAAAATGCAGATATTGTAATGCTTCGATGTCAAACATTGTAGTAGTAGCTCGACCCAGGGCCCTAATCTGCTCTATGAATTGTATCGAAGCGAGACCAAAGTTACCTTAAGCCTCCCAAGCGAATACACTTGTCGACCCAAGACTCCTTCGGCGGCTTCTTTTGCGACCAACCCCACGTCCTCCACGTACTTTCAGTAGTAGCCGTGACCTCAGTTTGCCCTGCAACAGAGGGAGCTACCGGAGGGGGCATCCTCGCATTAGCAGGGGCCGCGAGCCCATCTGCCCTCGAGCCCTTGTAGAACCCGGACATGAGTTGATTGACGTAAAGGGAGTTCGATCCCCTATCAGGACCCGCGGCGGCTTGGGGGGGATTCGGCTGTCTCGGATCCGGAGCATACATAGAGTTGTTTGATCGTCGCTTTTCATCCATGTACGCCCCGTACTGCGACGCGTTGCCGTCCTCGGCGGCATACGCAGCCGCCATGAGATCATCCATGATCTTCGACTCTGTCTTCCCTCCTGGTCCGCGGTTCGTCGTGTATATTTCCCGCGGCTCTTCCATTTTCTTGAAGCCGGAGAAGGGGGAGAATCTAGACGCTCCGCCCCTGTTTGCGCGGGCTTGGCGCCGTCGGCATTTCCAGAGGAGGAATATTATCGCTGCAATTATTATTGTTCCTCCTGTTTTTTTTTCTGTTAGTCTTTAGGGTCGCTGAAAAGGGGCTTTGTCAGGTTAGTCTTACCAATTGTGCCGAGTGCTATGGCGCCGTCCTTGCTCATTATAGGCTTGGGATTCTCGGGTTGAGCTGTTTGAGCTTGTGAAAGTTCGTTGTCTTGTGGTAGTGCGCTTGAAGAAGATTGAGCTGCTGGCACGCTGGTGCTGGTGGTGAATGTTGTTGGCTGGGAAGCTTCTATTGATGAAGGCTCCGGTGCAGCAGGAGCTCCAACTTGTTGTGCGGGTGCCTCAGTCCCAGCAGAAGGTGACGGAAAGACATCTTTTGTTGGCGATGGTGTGTCTGGTTCATCTTCAGATTCGGAATCGGAATCGGACTCGCCATCATCAACGGTATCTGGGACATCGTCGCGAATAAACACTCTTAAGTTATTTGCGCGAGCGCTTCTTCGATAGCTTGAGCTCCTTTAACACAATTAGAACCAAAAACACTGTAAACAACTTATCGACTACTTACCTCATTGTGAATACGGGACACTAATAGAATCTCGACAACCTAGACTTGAAATAAATAAACAAAGGGGAAAGACAAGAAGTCAACCGCAATGAAAGGAATTGGGTTATTCAATTAGGTCCAGCCGTGGATAGCAATTATTAGTGAGGGCTCAGCCCGATATCTCGAAGTGAAGTGAAGTGAAATAAAATGACCTGGGAAAAGCACACGTGCTAAGTTGCCAAATCCAGCGCAGGTGAAGATTTCGAGAAACATTCTGCAGAAGACATCGGTTTTAATACATGTCAACTTGGTCGTTGACTTCATTTCCCCATCCCCAGTTACGACTGCCCAGACTATTTGAAACTCTCATTGAGTGAAGCACCGACGTTGGGATGTTTCAAATGCCAACCGCCGATGATGATCGTCTTGGCGCCAAGGTTACCAATAGCCACATCTTATTCGTTAGAACCAAGGGAGAAACTGTTTCGCCAGCTCAAATTAGCTACATTGAAGCTTAAGAGGTTTAGCAACGTGCTCGGACGAGTAGTTGTTTCGATATGTGCAGCTATTTTTGGCTTATAGCTTGTCTCGTCGTAGATTGGATGTGTGGGGGAGCAAGGGGATGAAATCGTGGACTAAATTTGATTACATCAAGTGTCCCTACCTGGGTACCTATAAACCTAACTTTAATATATACAGCTTGCAAGGGAAAATATGTAGTGTAAATGTCATAAATGTCGTAAATATCGTGGACATGTAGCTCCGTGATCAAATAAAATCCCCGAGGGCCTCTGTTTAGTCCAGGGCTTCTCAAAGTTACCACCACCTTGGGAGAACTTCTCGTACGCTTCGTACTTCTGTCTTGACTTGAGAGTGTCAACACATACCGTTATTCGACAACGACAATGAAATCAACTTACGTGCTTTTCGCGGCTCACCATGCGATTTCATACCGTCCCGCCAAATTCGTAAGGTCCAACTAGCTACCATGGCATCCATCATCCTCCGCGTGATAGGGGCCGTAACTATCAGTCTATGCTGATTCCCCATCTCATCTTCTACCGCGATACGATTCCCGTCGATAGGGTGCATCCATTCGTAATGATCGCGTTTCTTAAGTATCTCGAATATCACCTCGTCCCCCTTCAACGACTCCTTTCTAGCTCGATATCCCTTAGGGAATCCGCTCTCCTTCTCGGGTTTGATCTTTACCACCTTGTAGCCCGACCGAGGGAAGGATGCAGGTTTAAGCGCGAGGTTCCCTATGGCATGTCGCGATATGGCGTCCAAGACATACGGGAATCCGGTAGATATCACGGGAGGGAGATGCTTGAGCTCGAATATGTGGCGGCTGCGGTGTATAACTCGAGGTGCACCGTTTGCGCTTATCCTTACGTTGCGAATTAGACGCTCGAGTGTGACTTGGGCAAGCCGGGCCTCACTTGTCGGAGATCTCCTGACGTCGCGCGAGAGTTCATATAACGGAGCACCGTCGGCCGTTTGGGCACGGATGTAATGGCCGTCAAGCACGAAGATGGCAGGTTGAAGCACATCGTCTCCGTCATTCCGATTCTCTGGGATGTAAGGCGGAGGGTCTTCTTCTTCTAGCGCCAGAGTTGCCATCGTGTAGGCTATATTGCACTAAGCTACCAACGCTGTTATGGGCGCGCACGCCTCTTGCGTCACAGGTGATTCTAGTGAACGTTTGAGGCAAGAAGTCATGCGGCTTGATGTCGGCTTCAGCGGAGTTTAGGCGTGGGGTATTAAAGCACTGCCTCTATGTTGGCTGGTTGGGTGGCTTGTGTACCTCCTAATGTAGTAAGAAAAGATGACATCATGAAGACTCAAGTAATGTTAGGTAAATATCCATAGAATCTGATCAAGTCAACGTTGCAACCCACCTAAGGTTAGTTAGGTATAAACTATGAGGGTTTAGATCTAGATTATATATATAGTTACGGCATCATAAACAGCATCGAATTGTATAATATTGGGTTTGTGCCTTACGAAATTCATCTATTGGTACATTTAACTAGGTTAATTGGTACCTAACTTACTGTTGTCTTAGTCAAGTTTCTGAAATAAAAAATAACAAAGAACATTTGGTCCAAATTTATCTAAAACGGGTTAAACAAGATACTCATCATATAGTCCTCGTCTCATTTAAGCCTTACGTATCTCTTAAGTCACATTAGTAAATTAAACTACTTAACCTAGGTAAGTCAAGAGATGAAAATACTGTGTATCAGGTCTCATTTAGTTAATGGCTAAAAAGACGTGGGGTTGCGGCAGCTCGGACGGTCCCGGACGGTCGGATATGTCGGATTAAATAACTTGACTGACTCTTGTTGGTTGGTTGAATAGTCCGTAGACCGTCTCATTTTCAGTCATTATCGGATAATGAAACTCTTTTTCATATGAGAAACCCAACCGATACCTCAGCTCCGAACCAGAACGGTCGTATCCGATAATGTGCGAAAAGAATGTCGGCAACTCCTCCGACAAGACATCGCCCCTTACCCCCACCAAACCGAAGACGGGATAAACCTCAGGTGAGTATCATGGGAGAGCGAGTAGTAGTATATATGTAGGTAGGTACCTAACCTAACTAACAATTACGTCCAGCTCTCATGTAATTCATGTCGCCGACGGAAGTATGTTACTGTTCTAACTTCTAACTTCTAACATCGGCTTCAAATAAGTTACCCTACTCACATTAGCCTCTAGGGTTAAATGTGATCGGCAGCAGCCTTGCAGGACATGTTGTCTCAGGGGACTTACCGCTTCCTGCAGTTATCCTCCGGATCCCACATCACGCCCCTCGGACCGTGATGCTCATTCTACAGTGCACAACCGAATCCGTGAGCTGGAAGGGCTTGTGCATGTCCTTATGCAACGGGCAGCATCTAAGAACTCGTCCAATGCTCAAGCACTCCCTGAGACCACTGAAGGATCCCCCGACCCTGAGGCGGGCACATCGGGGGAACCATCCAACGGTGGTACACTCACGGACAGCCCCGCCGGCGTCAGCTACGTCGATGGCGCACATTGGACTGCTCTATTAGATAGCATCTCCGAGCTAAAGGACTATTTTCAGGATGGTACGGAATCAGGACCACAGTACCAGTCCCTCTTACCACCTAGTCTCGACTATGGACCTTGCCCGCTGTTGCTATACGGCCGGTTCGCCCAGGCCAGCAAAGGCGAGATCTTGAGCGTATTACCACCGCGAAGTGTGGCCGATTCATTGATTTCGAAATTCTTTTCATCCATTGATTTAACACCAGGTAATATTCACATGATCATTTTAAATCAGAGCGATATGTTAAGGTTGATTCTTCTATCTAGCATTACTACACAGCGGACAGTTTATTCGACAGGTAACTGCCATGTGTTGTATATCCAATAATTTCTGGTTGCTAACAGATGCTGCTATAAGTACAACCAGTTCTGGGAAGACCCCTTCGCAGCCTCAATCATGTGGATAGGGCTCTTGTTCGCTATCATGTGTTTTTCGTCTATGCTTTTACAACGCTACAGTGACCACGATCCAGGCCCTCTACCCCCTAACGCAGAGAATGCGCCCCTTGTACAATCGTATCGGGAGAAGGTTGTCCAGTGTCTGACGCTGGGAAAGTACACTAAGGGTGGTGAGAATGTCTTACCGACTCTAATCCTTTATGTTGGCATAGAACATTTCCTCCAAGAGGATTCAGATTTTGGTACTCATATTTCCCTAAGTATGATTATAAGCATTGCTATGAGGATGGGATATCATAGAGATCCTAAAAACTTCCCAGTAATATCACCTTTCGATGGTGAGATGAGAAGACGAACATGGGCGGCGCTATACCAGGCAAATCTTATATTTGCTAACCAAATAGGCCTGCCGAGCATATTAAAAGACAACCAGATAGATACAGAAGAACCACACAATCTTGCGGACTCTGATTTCGACGAGGGAACAACTGAGCTTCCTCCATCTCGGCCCGAGACGGAATTGACGCCAGGTCAGTAAACTTTGATTCCTACACCAAGCGTGATGCCCCAGGCAATTATAGAAATTTAACAAAGTTGGCAGTTCTATATATAATTACTAGGAGCCGCGTCTCACGGCTCTGGGAAAAGGTTCGCGACTTGGCGACTGACACAAGGCCTCATAAATATGAGGAGACCCTTGTAATGGATCAAAGGGTACAGGCTGATCAGCTCCGCATTCCACCACCCTTAAGAATGCAGCCTATCCATCTATCCATCGCGGATCCTCCACACTTGATCATGCAAAGAATTTGGCTGGACATCTGCTTCCTCCGGTTGAAAATCGTGCTACATAAGAAATACTTCATGGTGCCTATCCAAAACGATCGTTATAGTTACTCGCGAGGAGTCTGCTTGAACGCAGCCATGAAGGTTCTTGAATATCAACATACAATTTATGACCTCGTCAAGCCAGGTAACCTGTTATACGAGACTCGCTGGAAGCTTTCATCTATAATGAATAACGAGTTTCTCCTAGCAACTAGCATTCTATGTGCTTATGTTAAACAGATCGCTGATGCCCCCAAAAGCGCCGTAGAGGGAACAAGCACAGAAGAGGTTAACAAGCTCCTCATGCTATCAGCGAACTGCTGGAAGAGATACAGCGGTATATCTAAAAACGCTCGGAGGGCCGTCAAAGCGATCAGTCTAGTCCTCGAAATCACGGGCACTCCCACGGAGAGCCCGGCTAGCGTAGAGGACGAGCCAAGTCCGATGTTCGCTTTGCAAGGTATGCTACTCCAAAAGCTACTGTTCTAATTCGCTTCCACTCTCATGTATCTAGTGGCGAGAAAAGGTACTAACTTGGTAAAGACCCCCTACTTTTAGATTTTGATTTCCCTTACACGTTGGACCATTTCTACGGGGGAGATGACTCGAAATTTGAGAATGACCCTGCGCTGGAGGCGGTTTCGTCCGCGCAGCAGCACCCCATGGATGATGAATGGATTAACCTGTTTCAACGGGTATCTACTCGCCCAACGAATTAATTCGACATATTGTAGGATACGACTGTACGTTCACGAGTTGTTTGAGCGGCAAAACGGAGGAACGGTAGATATGGCATGGAGGCGTGAAGGCGTAAAGGCATGGTGCTCTCCCCTATAGACACTCATTTTAATGTCGGCCTACGAAATCATTGTATACTACGACTACCCCTTTGGGGAGCGAACAATCCTATTGTACACCACTATCCCACTAAGGCATTGTTTAGATCCCGTCTCGGTTCAGCAAGAACCAAATCCCGGTAACTGTTTTAGAACAGCGAACAAACAATCCGGGAAAACTAACCTAGTGCTTTGTGCATAAGGTATTCTAGCAATAACCAAGTGTTGCTTTTAAATAGGCACACCCCATGGGCTATAAATACAAGCCGAATTCATAGTAGTTGGATCTAGATCAAACCAGACCCTATTAACTCATACCTTAACTAACTTAGACCTTAATCAACTTCTTGAGATACCATTCAAAATGTTCGCCAAGCATCCGGAAACAGTTAAGTCGCTTCAAATCTCTCTGAGGTTGAAGAGTCAACGTGATGCAGAGGCGTTGGTTGAGGTCGATGAGATTAAGGAAGCGTTTCGGCTTTATATGAATAGGTGTCTCACGGCAGCCTCGTTGACGAAGGAGTTGCCAAACTGGAAGCGCGTCAACGACTACCTACAGCACCTTCGCACGTGGTCCGTGGTCCGGAACAAGATGAAGACGCTAAGGGAAGCAGTAGAAGACGAGTGCCAGTCGGCGCCATACGAGCTCCTACCCCACGTGTCGATGTTTGCCCTGCGAGTCATGAGTTTCCTGATAACCGCCCAGGGAGAGGCGTACGATGTCAACTTAGATGTCGAGATAGCGCAGTGCCCCGAAGACATCCAGCTCGACCGCTGCATTAGGATCATGCACTTGTTGGGCTTCCTCGTCAACCGGGACCGAGAGGCGAGGAGAGCCAGAGAGGCTGAGAAAACCCGGCAGGCGATTGGACATAACTGGATATGAAAACCGCTCCGTGTGACGACGTGATGATATGAGACTTATTCGCTGGTTTCGAACGTGCTAAAAAAGTGTTTAACGTTTTGACTGTTTTTCTTTTTAAAGGCTGTTCGATGTAGGTTCCCAATCTAATAAATAAAAAATAAAAAACAAAAAATAAAAAAATAAAAAAATTGATTACCACAGTTCTCTCTTTCATTCAGAGTTCGATGTCCTTCATTTGTTCGCCATGTCCTTACATAGTATTAATATCTTGCTGCTGTTTCATCCGTCTACCCCATCCATTATATTCCTCTCGTCTCCTCTATATGTGTCCGTAGCAGTCCTCCTACCTTCTCCGCTTCCTTGGTAGATACTTAAGCAGGGTAGCTGGGCAGCAGGTGTTTTTTCCAGAGCGGTGCTCACGTACATAAGATGGGGAGGGGGGAAGGCAGTTTAACTCCGGTGCCCTTGTTGCCCCCTTTTGCGGATTGTCGGTCACAGTAGTGTATGAAGTACCATAGCCTGGATATCCATTCGGTCATTTTCACGTTAGAAAACTAGATAAAAACGCAATAAGGAAAAGAAGACAGTGGCTGTCCTCCTCCTGTCTTGATTGGTCCCTTTCCCCTATATTCATTTCATAGCTTCTTGACGGGGCCTGTAGCAATGCTCATACTTAGTTACTACAATGTTAAGCCCGCCCTGATCCTCCGGCGTGGACCTCATTAATTACGTTAATCCATGACCACGTAAGACGCCCGGGGCGATATACCATGACCTTGGGCAAGTCATCCCCCATTTGGCCAGCAGAGAAGACAACTCGTCTCTCTTCCCCGGTACGACGTTGACGAATATCCGATCTCCTCTGCTCATGCAGGGCTCCGAGTGCACGGCGCCGCGTTCCTGGCCGATGCGGAATAGGCTACACTCGCCCGGTTGCGCTTGAACCAGGCCTAGGGGGGCAAACTCGGTCGTGAGCTTATCCCGGACAGCTTCAGCCGTCGCCCCACATCCAGCACAACGGACTGAGGTGCAGATGTGATCCGTAGCTAGAGCACGCTTCGTTGAACGCGATGTTGCGCGAGCTGCGGCCTGGTGCTCGGCGGGAATGAACATGGTTGGGGGACCGAGCAGCGTAGCGCACAACTTCCAGTCTGTCTGCAGGTCCAACTCTGTCTTTTCTCTACCCGCCACTAGCGATCTTCTCCGGGCCCAAATGCCGCCACCGTCGCCACTACTCCTATTAAAGAACATGTCGTCCGTGTGCCATCTAGGCTTGTTGTATTCCGTGGTCGCTTTCGTCGCGCGGATGGTGAGCCAGTAGTGATCAAGGCCATTTGTTCGGATGAACTCGTTGACGAAGGTTAGGAAGGGGAGTAGGAGCGGAAGTAAGGAACCAGATAGAGCAGCGTGGGCCCAGTCGTGGAAGCTAGATGGGAGATCATCTAGTGTGGAGAGCAAGGGGCCGCAGTAGCTCCAGAAAGCATCTCTCTCTACGGACAGGCTCTGGTCCGGCTGGTCAGGAGGCTCTTCGAGACCAAACTTCATGAACTCGAAGCTTGTCGATGATTGGAGCCTGTCCTTCATGGTCGGGAGAGCATAGGTATGGTTCAAAGTTCACTTTTGGGGGGCCTTTTTGGGTTTACTCAAGATATCTAAGCCGATAGTTTAGCACGGCCGGTAGTCTTAATTGAGAATAGCTAACCCCCTTTCAAGATATAGCCCTAAGATATAAGCAATAGTATGCATAATGTATAGTTATATGAATTGTATATATGTAGGGTATGGTATGTAAGTGTATGTAGGGCTAACGTAACAGAGAACAGCAGCAGCAGCGCAGCAGCAGAAACAGCAGAAACAGCAGAAGTTAGCGTTGCGTTAGGTACTCCGCGTCGGAGACGCATGACTATCTATATACCATGTATGTAAGTAGGTAGGTACCTTTCTTTGCTGCCTGCTTGGGCGATGCAGATTTCCAAAAATAAAATAAATGGGAAAGGGACTCGAGCCCGATTCGTGCGGCGTCAGATACAGCGGGCCTATTCCGCGAACCCGCTCTGTTAGCCATTTTCCGAAGAGGGAAAACGCCTTGACATCAAGAAGTCTTTTGTAGAGCTAAACTAAAAATTTCAGTTGGAACTTGATTTTAGAGCTCTCGTGGTTGGTATTATCGTAAGATATGGAACGATTTTACGTAAAATTTATATATGTCTACCTAGGTTGGTATGTAACTAGCTGAAGTGAAATACCAGTTTCCGATGTTAAATGAGAGCGGCGGGATCATCGCTTCAGTGCGTAACCCCCTGCAGTTTTATACAACTGGTCGCGGTTCCAAGTCCAAGTCCTACACAGAAGCATGTAAAGAACAAAAGCCCAACCTATCGTAATAAGCTAACTACCTGACCTACCTATGTAAGCGTACGAAACGAAAAAAAGATAATGAAAAAAGACCCAAATACCCTACGTTTTTCTGGGTCGTAGCACGTGTCCTGCAGGCACAAAGCGGCCCGACTTAGATGAAGTGGCCGATTTAGCGAGTGTCGAAGATCGTGGACCGCATCTATTGGAAAAGCACGGGGAAAATACCTATGGCTCTCTCATGCTCCTTAGGCTTTAAGGCCTTGCATATTCGGAGATTTGACAACGCAGGCGCTAATATTATATAAGGCAATCTTTATATTAATTATAAAACCCTTCAGGTTCAGCTCATAGTCAGTCGTTAAGGTCTTATTCATGCAGCTATGAAAGCTGGAGACTGATGACTGGTCATAAAGAGACGAGAAACAAGATCTCAGTATGGTCATTTACATACGTTAATATCTCAGGTTTCGGGGCTGGTTCGGCTTTAAGGCCTCGGATCATTCAAACTGATGGTCGCCTCATTGGCATGAATGGGGGTTTACGGAGGTGGAGTTGGGCAACCTTTACCTTCTCCCGTCGGTTTCTAAGTGGAGCGGCCCTTTTGCTGACAACTCGTACGATATCAAAAAGATTTAATATTCGATTATCGAACTATTGTAGATACATAGGTAAGTTACCAGCTATCGCACCCATAACACCGAGTCCCCTCCCCATCTGTCTGTTCTTGAGCGATGAGTGACGAATAGACAGGGATTCCTGTTGACCCCTCGCTCGCTGTTAAGATACATAGTGTTCTTTCGCTTCGTTCGCTTCGTTCGATTCGTATATTGAACCTTGATATATATATATATATATATAGGAAGACTTCGTGACCGAGTAGTACGGTTATAACCTAAGGAATGGTGTGCGGCTCTTCTGTCTTTCATCCTTCGGAGTTAACCGTGTTTCCATGTTGAACATCAGTATAATGCTACGTTGGACGAGTCCTCATCGGCAAAGCGTGCGTGTCTATCCTTGCGTGGTATCGAGTTTCCTGCTTGGTTCTTCTGTCGGTCCCTCGAAGCCGATGAACATGGCAATGCAGACCAGGCTTGGCGGATCCGGGCAATGAATTGACCCAGCAGAGAGACTTTCTTGATGCTCTTTCCATATTCTTCTTCCTCCTCCCCGTCGAACTCCCAACCACCCACGTTTCTCTCCTGAGCCCTGCGAACACTTCTTTCTCTATATAATTCGAAGGAATCGCGATGGAAGAGAGGACCGGCGCATTGAGTCTGAGCCGCGAATCTTGTATGATGATGGCAACGGTCGAATAAGTGGTCGAGAGAGCCAGGGGGATACGAATCGGGAGTTGACATGGTAACGATGTAATAGTTATGTGTAGTGAAGCAACTAACTACTACTACTACTACTACTACTACTACTACTAGGCAGCTATCCTGGAGTTGAGATGAGTTCTATGTGTTTTGTTACTGGAAGAAACTACATATCAGAGATACCCATCGTCCTGGTGTATTTTCTTATCGACAGTAGTTAGAATTTATTGGGGAGTCCGAGGGGTAGAAGTTGACTTCAACGCCTTGAACCTAAATCTATATAGTCCGAGCCCATCGTGTAAATGAGTTTGTGTGGTTCTAAGATGATACATAAGCCATACATAGGTGTTACTACTAAAAAATAGCATTGAACATCTTAGGTACCTATCTTTGAGCACAGTGATGGTTGACTGATATCTATAGTTGTGATGTATGCTACTTGGAGGCTTTGAGGATAGCCTTGCTGTTATGATCCTCTCTCCATATCTGCGGCTCTTTTTTAAACGGAGGCATAATAAAGTTCGAGTCCTTGGATCACCGCCACTCGAACCCGAAGCCACTTATCTACCACCTACGTACAGTACGGCATGATAAGCTGTTGGTTAATAACCAGGAGATATCCTGCGAATTCCAGACTGTGACGCTCTTTATCGAAAAGCGTATTAGAGAATAATCAATCGATATGTTTCTCACATGCTTGCGGCCCGGTTTGGAGGGGAACAGACTGTGTTTCGTCTCTTTCGTCGTCGTTGGCAAATTTAACTTAACTCATCGAGGACTTCCAGTTTCATATAGTTATCGTTATTTTATTTCTCAACAGTTTCGGGATTGAAACGCCCATAATAATCAGTGCCGGACGATAGGTATACGTATTAGTTTAAGATCATGATGCATTAAGAAATAGCCGCAGTTATCCGTCCGTTATATATACCGGTCTTCTATATCCTAACTTGCGCTCGGTCGGCATTAGACCTCCGTGGCAAGGCGTTAACAACGTTCCAGTAGGAGATAAGATTGGTAGATATGACAGAAGGTCGGGAATCGGGACCGAGCACGCTGCCGTGCGTGGTTTCAAGGGGGGCTTGGGGGGTGTGAGCCGTTAGAAAAAGGCAGAGCCTGCTACGATTTGATACCAACCTTAACCCGGCGCAATTCAGCCAAGCCAGTTAAGTTAGTCGAGAGGAAATAAGCTTAAAGGAATTCCTCGAGATCATTTATTGGCCATCTCAGGGGTAAAAATGACGATGCTACTATAAACACTGCTTACTGTACGAGCCATCCCCGAGTCTCTGAAAACGCTATTAATTTAACAAGCCTGTTACAATCACTTCCTGTCGCGTTTATTAAGGCTGTGAGGTCATACTAAACCCAAACAAGAGCACTAGAGTAAGTGAATTACCGCCCTGTTGGCCATCTATTATAACACTTTTTCAGCGCGGCTACTGACCCAACGAGGTGCAATGTCTGTGTTGCGGGGAGCATGCAGTGATCTTTTACAGAGCGAGGTGGGTAAAGAACATGCGACCCCCTTACATTACAGGGAACCCATGTCGAATTCAGGAACGGGCGCAGGCGATGCCGTACATAGGTAGGTAGGTAGATACCACGTTCAGCTAGTGTAGATTGGGCGAAGGAATGGTCGAAGATTACATAGTACAGAAAACTAGAGGACCTATAATCGCCGCTCAATCAATCGACAACGATGGGATCCGCCAATAGTCGATTCGACTACTATTCCTTGCCCCCCAAAGGCTTCACGAGGGATTCTAGGAATGCTACCCACTGACGAAAGAGGGAATCATGATAGCCAATGAGGTTGAACGAAGTCTCGATTGGATCTTACGGTACTGAAATGGAATAAAAAGGCGAGACTGCGCTGAGTTTTGACAACAACTCAGTGTAATCTTACTTGCTATACCGCCTGCTACAAATGGATTTCCCGTACGTTGTGTCGATCTCACCAAGGCAGGGAGATTTGGCCTTTTGTCGTCTACCGTACCTACATACGTAAAAGAGCCAAGATTTTTAGGCTACAAATCTATGGTAGCTAGCGGCACGGACTGATAGGGCTGTTGAAGCTCTGACCTTGTTAGTCTAGAGATTACCTTACCTAGCTGAATATATCTGGTCAAGTACGGATTAGGTACATAGGTAATTATAGCTAGCCAAATCATTCGACAGCGAAGCGGCTACAGTCTAGAGAATAGCAGCATTGGGAATTAGCACGAGAACTATTACAGAAAGCATCTAACTATTTCATAGAATACCTATGAGTATGCCTTATTTAGAAAGTACCTACATAGTAGTTACATAGAATTTATCCACCGAGTCCGAGCCTGCTGTGTAATACTTGGGGCGCCCCCAAATCCCGTAGCTTTCTTAGAGATGGGATTGGATAGGACAAGCGGAAATGTAGACCCAGAAGGATTTCATACCCCCTGCCTATGGTCGCATCGAGAAGCAGACGTGCAACTACACGAATCCACAATGAGCTAGCCTAGAGCATGGGACGATGTAGGATTGCTGTAATATAATATGTATAGAAGGATTCATAAAACAGTTGAATAACTCCCCTGGGCCACATACACCACGAGCGAGAGCTGAAGAAAGTTCCCAGCCTATTCTCGCCACAGCGTCAGCTGTGTCGTGACACCCTAATTTCGAGTGCTTCTTGTCCGAAAGAAGACCATGCTCTCTCACAAACCATCACGGATCCAAATTCTCTCGAGCTGAGCAATTGTCATCAATCTAGCGGTATTAGTTGTTTGAGACGACGCCATGTCTCAGCCACCGCAAGACACGCCTTACAGCACGCTTGAGGTCTCTCCGCGGGACCCAGAGACCTTCCAGAAAGAGGTGATACAATATCCAGACCACAGCTATCCGCAAGCTGTTCCTGTCGAACAGGCAGCTGTGGGGGGTGCACAGTCTTATTATGGACCCGAGTCCGCGAAAGAAGTCGTAAATCTATCACATCTATATCCTGGTGTCGTTCCAGGCCCGTATAAAGACCCGAACTACGCTGCAGGTTCAGTTTACCATCAAAACGCCGCGGGATATCACAATGGCGCAGGCTATCCCGCAAGCACGATTTATTCTGACGGATCAGCCTATCCGAACAGCGCATATCCTACGAGCGTGGGTAGCCCGTTAAATTCTTCTGCTTATGGACCCGGGCCTATAGACGCGGCTGGATTCGGCGGCGAACATCCCCCTACAGAGAAGGCAACTCCAACAAGGACGATATGCGGCCTTCCAAGGAAAACATTTTTTATAATTCTAGGAGTGGTGATCGTCGTGGTTATCGCTCTAGCAGTAGGAATACCGGCCGGCTTGGCGAGTAAAAATAATACCTCAGAGTCAACAGATTCAGCGGAGTCATCTGGGTCGAACAATGGCAGTGCAACAGATCTGCCGTCGAATTCAACAGACGAAAAGCTCATACTCGACAATTCGAAGATAACCGCATCTAACTGGACAGATCCCAATGGAGTCATTCACAGGACTATATTTTTCCAGGATGTATATAATTCTCTTATCGCCCGGCGTTGGGACTCTAAGAATAAGTCGTGGAAGACAAATAACCTAACCGAGTTGATGGCTGCGACAACGAAGCCGCTCAACCCACAACCGGGAACACCATTAGCGAGCGCGTCTATGGATCACAAGCAAACGTTCGAAACACATGTATGGTTTACAGATCCGGGTAACGTTATAAGATCTATGGCTTCCTTCGACGCACTTAATAGACCCGACAGCTGGGATAATGATACGCTCGATAATGCCAGACTAGAAACATGGCCCGGTGGTCAGCTAGCGGCGATGTGGCAACGCTGTTGGGGCGCAGATTGTGACGGTACTTGGGTCGTCGCCTACCAACGACCAGAAGGAGCAATAAAGACGGCAAATTCAAGTACTTGGGCTACCGCAACTGTAGCGATCGAATCTAAAGATGTCGCTGCTAATTCCAGTTTGGCCATCCTCCCCAAGTTGCGTGGACCATGGCTCGACCGTCTGGAGCTCGTCTCCGAACAAGTGACATCAGGCAAGACGGGGAGTATGAGGATGACGCCGTACGATGATACGTGGAATGGTGCTGGTCAAAAAGGTAAGCATACTGATGAACATTTATGATATATTTCATAATAGTTAAGGTCCCCGAATAGATCTGTAAGCTGACATATCCAGTGACCGAACTTCAAGACGAAATACCTCTTCCCGCTCCGTCCCAACAGTTCGCTGCTACTAGATGGGATAATTGGAACCAAGCCTTATATCTCGGGCTCCTCCAGGGAGGCAAGACCGAGGGTAGCCATTGGGACGGTAAACAAATGAATCCTATTTCAAGCTTCCAATTCAAATCCGGCCCGGAGACCAACTTCACGGCCATTGCAATGTCGCCGGATGCTATGTTTTACGGCATCTCTAACAATGAGATCCTGGAATACTCTCTGGACACGTCAGATCCGTCAAACTTCAACTACGTGGGAAGAGTATATCCATGACACTTACGCGACAATTTATACTTTCTTATTTATCGAACCTGTAAAAGGATACCTTAGGTAGGTTTAGGAGGTCGGGGCTTTGATGGGTCATAAGGGAGTTGGGAGGAAATATCTGTCTGCATACCTCTAATGAGTTACAGAGCATCTACTATTTTATTCTTATATCACACGACTACATAATATCCTAAAACGGAGTAGCCTTCTTTAAAGCGAATATTGGGAGCGGAGGTTGTCGTTGCTCACTATGTGCAGCTCTACGACTTCGCAATACGATTTACTTGGATGTAAAGGACTAAGCTACCTTGGCAATAGATAAACAGTAAACAAATGATCAACCTTAATCCATGATTTTTGTTCACCCCGCATCGAGTGCTTTGGCTCCAGCTAGAGATTAAAGGAGGAGCGAGAGCCTATACGTGCATGAGGTTCGGGATAGTAGTTAGATCTACGGATGTCATACAAGGAGGTGCCGAATCTTGGTTCGTTGTCATTCAAGCCAACTTTAGTACAAAGTAAGGGATACATATATGACATCGAATAATTAACCAATCGATCTATCTGCGGAGCTCCGTACTTTTTAGAAAGGCCGGTCTAAAATCTAGCCTCTGTTCGTAATCGTGACGCGCTCTAACCATCAACGACGTCATAAGATTGAACAGCTATCTGGTAGACCAAACAACCTCTCCCAACCCAGTTGATTCTATGATGATATCTGTGAAACAAATCTACCTAGACTAAGCCAATGATCCCAAGTGGCGGGGCAATAAGTAGTAGACATCATGAACCAACTTCGCCGCACGTAGCGATTGGTCTGGTCAATATAAAGACGAGGAGTCATGCTTGGAAAGGCTCCCATTTCTCATCGAGCTATATTCAGGACTCTCAGTAGAAGAACTTATCTCGGGAAATCAACAGATCAGCCATATATCTCAACAACTACTACTACTACTCTATTCTTGCAACAACGTGCTAAATACATTGTATTCAACTACCAACTCCCACGCAAGATGTCGTCCTTCTCAAATACAGATACCGGTAGCAAGCCGTCTGGACCTTACTATAATAAGAACATCGATACTGATGTGTCCCTGAAAGAGAAGGTCGAGAATCTGATTAAATTCGTGTCATCGTGTAAGTTCGGCATGATGACGACGCGAGACCCTTCAAGCGGAAAACTTGTCTCTCGATGCATGGCCGTCGCAGGAAAGGTAAGCAATGAGTCCCCAGACAGTAGCTACACGTACCTACGACATCCAAGTGCCCTATTTTCCGTCTATTCAATTATATGTCCAAGCTAGAATGAGACGGTGCCCCGAGAACTAACTATTATATCACAACCCCTAGGAAGGCGGTGATATCGACCTAACCTTCACGACAAACACGGAATCGCACAAGACGGACGAGTTAAATGCGGACAGGCACACTAATATCTCGTTCTACGACAACTCGGGTCAATGGGCCTCGATCGCGGGTGAGGCGAGCATCGAGACAGACCGGGAGGTTGTGAAGAAGTATTACAGCCCGACGCTCAAGGCTTGGCTGGGAGACCTTGGCGACGGCGTTCATGACGGAAGCGAGAACGATCCACGTATCGCCGTGCTAAGAGTCAAGACCAGCTCCATCACATATGCCATCACAGATAAGACGGTAATAGGCAGGGTTGCCGAGATTGCTAAGGGCACCGTCACGGGCGAACCGGCTGGTGTCAATAAGTTGAGAGAGATTAGTGAGAGTGAAATTCAGCAGTGGAGGGCCACTGCTTCAAAATAGGCTCGGGGTCGAGGTTGGGGAATATGAGGTGTTCGCAATCCATTAGGTTATGACCTTACTATATACAGTTGAAACCTTATGAAGCTAAAATCTAATGAGATCTTTTTTTTATGTCAATTCCGATCAGATTCCATAAGTCTTGTCGATGACGCAGTAGTAAGCAAATTGGCGGTCTGCTTGACTTTATATAATACGCCTTTACAATGACGATAGTTGACTTTATTAATGGCTACGGTTGTAATACTAGGGAAAATTATGTCAAAAAACGATACCATCAGCCGGGCCTCCCATGTATTGATCTTCCATTCTGCCGGAGGAGGTTCTCAAAGTAGCAAGTGTATTTGGGACTGACGGCGTTTTGGAGGTGCGAAATTTAATTTGAAGATTTGGAAGAATTAAGTCAGCCATAGCTAATGGCCAGTCAGCGCTGGAGCCATGCCCTGTTAGGGTCAAGTGCAGGCCCGAAACGCGGGAGTGGACGCTGATGTAACGGGTTGGTAAGGCTTGGTGGCGGGGGGATGCTACGTACCTACCGTCGGGAATTTTCACTTTTTTGTAAGGCATTTGCTGACCAACTAGGTGAACAGGTACCTAAAACTTTACCCAGAAACTACAGGAACTACAGGAACTACAGGGTAATTGCCCCGCTTTCCTTCCCATGATGCTTTTGTTCCTCCCTCCCCCGTATCACAAAAAAACCAACCATTAGCAACCAAACAAGATCAGGCGAATCTTCGTGATATTTCTAGCTAGCCTACCTACCTACATAATGCATCCACCCTCGTCTCTGATTCGCGACCTACCTAATTCAGTCTTACTATTCGATCCCGTATAAGACATAAGACACCCTCTAAAGCTCGAACATCTTTGCCCCTCATGAGGACAGTCGCCTTTTCCTTTCTTATAGCCATACTATCTATAGTTGTCTTTAGAGAACGAGTTATCGACCTGACCACTGCGACTTTCAACTCCGTGCTAGAGACTTTTAAACCCTACGACAGCAACAGTGGAAGTAGCAGTAGCGCCGTAACTGATAGCGATACGGTAACCAAATCGACCACCACCGAATCTGAATCCGAAGCCCCTTTCTATAACCCATCCGAGAAACTCGTCGTAACCGAAATGTCTGTCCCGCGCGCAATCCGTAAGGTTTTCCTAGCGGTCGAGCAGGCCGAAGGAGCTGGAGCTAGGGTTAGGTTAGTTGGACTCGAGAACGGCTATGCGCCGAATCTGTGATCCAGACAGCAAGTTAACTCTTAGTAGGAGAAGCGTAGGAACGCCCCAACTACGGAACTTCTCGCCTTTCTTAATGCTGGACCACTTCAGCATCAAACCCGGCGCAGGCTTCCCAGACCACCCACATCGCGGGCAGGAGACTATTACGTATCTGCTAACGGGCGGTGTCGATCATGAGGATTTTGCCGGCCACGCTGGCACAATCGAGGCCGGTGACCTACAGTTTATGACAGCCGGCCGCGGGATCATGCACGCCGAGATGCCGCGCCAAAACCCGGACGGCAGCGCAAACGTCGGCCTGCAATTATGGGTTGACCTGCCCGCCCACCTCAAAGCCTGCGAGCCTCGATATCGCGATCTGAAAAAAGACGAGATTCCGAGTGCCGAATTGGATGGCGGAAAGATTCGCATCAAGGTTATCTCGGGACAAGCTGGTGGCGTTGAAAGCCTCAAAGAATTAGCTTATACCCCGGTCTGGCTGCTCGACGTGGAAATGCAGCCGGGTAGCAAGTTGGCGCAACCTCTCCCTAAGGGCTGGAATGCCTTCTCATATCAACTAGAGGGATCCGCTGTGTTCGGCTCCGGCGACAAGAAGCAGACGGTCGCGCAGTACCACAACTGTGTGTTCGAGCCGGATGGTGACGTGGTGAATATCGAGGTACCTGAGAGCGCAAAGGAAAACGCGCGCTTCGTCATAGTTGCCGGGCAAATTCTGGACCAAAAGGTGGTCCAGTACGGTCCCTTCGTGGCGAACTCACCCGAAGATGTGCGACAGGCGCTGATAGATTACCAATTCCACATGAACGGGTTTGAGAGGGCCAAGGACTGGCAAAGTGAGATCGGAAAGACAATGGTTGGTTGAGCGGCCAGTCGCCCGCGGTTGCTGCGCGCCTAAACATCTACCATCAAATTCCTCTCTTGGCCCCAATCCGTCCGTTCTCCCTAGCGAATTTCTTGTATATAGTATATTCTGCTTCCTGCGTTTATTCTCTTCCTTTAGATACCTTAAAGCATAACCTCGGCGTATAGGGGTGAGTGTAGCATGGCATTCAGCAAAAAGAAATATTGAGTAGTGATTATCCTGGGTATCCCTTCTTCATTTTCCCCGCGGTATTAGAAATTCCCTTTTGGCCGTTTGACGGGATAGGCGTCCGGCAGGTTCATAACCCATTGGAGGCGCGCTAGCTCGTCTCTTGGGGGGTGAACACCTTTCCACCAAGATACCTTTCGCGGGTGTAAACCTGTCACCTGCTGTAGTCGTGGGTGACTTAGGATGGATGCAGCTTCAAGCGGTTGGCCGTGGTACGGCTGTCCTGTTCTACCGGTTGGGTTCTCCGGTTTTGTTGACGCCGTTTTGCTAAGAGGCACGTGTACACTCTTACCCCTCTGGGAGCTTGGAGGAGGGGAGAACACAGGAACTCGGCCCCTCGAAGCTAACACCGCCCTACGTTTTTCCTGTTCAGTCGGCATTCTCGAGATTGTGTACAAATAACCAGTATATCGTAACTTGAGCTAGAGGTCCCGCCTACTTATAGCATATGCTAGGAGAGTAAGTAAACAAAAGGCAGAACACACGTTAAGAGTTATTTCACAGACATAGCCTCAAGTTTTATGTCATGTTCAGAAGTTCCAAGAGCTGAACACATGCCGTCATGGTCACTCACTCGCCGTCTTACTTGCATGCAACACCTACCAAACGGGATAAAAGCAGCATAGGTATTAGTCTACGAGGTGCAAGCCTTAGGTATACAGCCTCATTTATGCATTATTATTCGCTCGTCGACGCTGTAAACTACCTGGTACCTCTGCCTGCCTGCCTAGAATTCCCGGTATGGCCTGTCCTTCGGATGCGGGACGCGAGCAGGCTTCCGTGGGGTAGGCAAGCAAGCTTCGGTCTTACACCAGTTGCGCGCTATGTTCCTGGGAGAGGTGAGATCGGGCGATGGCGGGAGAATCCCTGAGTCATCTTCACCGATATGTATGTGTCCGCCTGTTGGCTCTGTATTTGGTAAATAGCCCCATCCCGGTCCATTCCACCCACCGAAAAAAAAAAAAAAATACAGGTCTCGGCGCTGTTGCAAGTCTGTCATCCCAGCACGTGCGGCGTACGAACCTAGTCCGCTTTTTGTATCCTTGAAAAGAAGAAGGAAAGGTTGGAAAATGTAAGGGTTGCTGTTGGTTGTAGAGGACTCGGGGCGGGCCGATCTTGTCAGCCGCGGATATACGATAGGTAAGCGGTGCAGGTTTGCGTTTTTTTTTTGGTAAGCGAAAGCCTCATTGTTTTTCTTAATGAAGGTGTTCGTCTGCTTGTACAGGTAGGCGTAAGTATTTACCTAGGTACCTACCTACCTAGGTACTTTAACTCTACAGCCTTGTTTTATTATTATTACCTAGATAGTACATAAGATATGGCGTTAGCTTCCTTGCTGGGGTCGATGATGTATCACTGGCATTTTGCTTTTTCATAGCTGCCGTTTGACGTTGTGTATCCACACCTACCGTTGTTCCCGCCTGGCTTAGGGGATGGAGAAGAGAACACATGGATGGAGAGACTGCTTATTGGTAACTATTAGTGTTCCTCGCTTTTTATGTGGTACTGAGCTAGGTAGGTACCTAGCTTATATCATACCATTCCAACATGTACCCCTTTTCTTCTAAAGTTATAGGGCATTACCGTCCCTCGGCCGTTCTACACTCAGGGTTTGGGTGCCTATAGAGGTATCATGGCTAAAGTAAGAGCTCAGTATGTGGATAATTAGTATGGATTATTGAAACCCTGTGGTCCTAGCCATAAGAGAGTTTTAAAAAAGGCATGTATAAGTTGACCTGATATATCGTACACTGACATCTAGCTACGAGGTTATGGTATCATAAAGGAGCACTTTATAGATAGTAATCCAGCAGGTGTTTTAACTACATGCTGTAGCCGGACCGTAATGGAACGGTGTCGATAGCTAGAATAAGCCTTACGCCTACGAAGGCATAACACAAAAAGGCTTAAGGCAAACTTACGGCGCCTTAGCAGGCGACCCCCGAACACCAATATTATACCAAACACACGAGCTTACCTGGAGAAGCCAACGGGAGCGGCTGGAACATCATCATGTATGCTTTTTAAGGTTAGACGTGCAGGATATTAGAAACCAAAAATACCAAATGTATATAAATATAAACGTATATTAGTATAGATAGCTTTGCATGCCGCATACCCCTACGGAGGTTTTTAAGGGCTAGCCCTTCCCCTTTACTCCGGCGTTAAATATACGAACCAACCAACCAACCTACATGCTGCATAAATTTATACGCGTATACCGGACGCACTAGTATTTCTAGTATATAGACTTGGGCCGGCCAAGCACATATAAGATCAGCATGGGAAGGGGGGACCAGTTTACTTACACCAAGAGGGGCCACAGACTAGCCAGGCCGTATGTCATATTTACGTTTGGGTGATAAATGAGTGGCTCTAGGTATTACCTAGGTCTGGGTGGCAGTTATGGCGTGGCTTGTAAATCGACCAAGCTATCATTACGCGACAACTACATAGATTAGTAGTAATCATTAGACAGGAGCTAGTTGGACGAGCGTCGGGTATGACGGTAAGGTTGCCCGCAGAGCCACACGCTGGGTGATAACATCCACTCAGACCTTAGTATACAGTAGTTGGGGGTATATGATTCTAGTGTGATGATACTACCCGACCTCTGAGGAAACAAGTCTAGAATCGCTCATCCCGTATTTCTTAGGGGAGATAGGGGCGAGGGGGAACTGTCTGTCCTAGAACCCAACCCACCTCGGCCTAGAAATTTTCTATCGAGATAGATTCAATGTATCATGCCGTAGATGGGCCCATATTAATGTACCTCTCGATCATACAGTATCCGGACAAACGGACAACCCCTTACCCCTTACGATGTTGGGAACGACGATCTCCTTTGAGTCTGCCTAAATATGAAGTGTCTGTCAGTATATAAGGTTCAGTGTTTTGATTACCCCGGAGAAAACACCCGCTATAATGATAATATAGTGTGTCTAGACCTGACTATCCTCTAGCAGGTGCCAGTAGGGAGTCCTCCATGGCCAGTGATATATTAAAGGTAATTGATTCAATCTATCGGTTTGTATAGGCAGTAATATAATCATAATCTCCAAGTAGAATTAGGAGTGCTCCGTTCTCGCCTTATTAGGGGTCCCTCTGTGATAGTTAAGGGGCGTCGGTATAGCGAACGGGAAAGCCTCGTAGGAATAGATCTATATACTCCAACCTATCCGGTTGAATATCCGACGAGGCCATGATACTATGGTGGTATGCATAGTGAGGGGCCTTCGAGAGAAGGAGGTCGACCAAGTTACTATGATGTAGCCCTATTATAAGTATAATATACCGGGATAATATATTCAATATCGATGTCCCTTTATAACTAGTAGTGGTCTGCTCCGGGAGGTAGCTCTTACGCTACTCCTCATCGTTGATGGGAGGCCTGGCTCCTCCCCCTATTGGCTTAAGCATACTTATAATTTGGGTATTTGAATTCTACATGGTTCTGTAGTTCTAGACTGTTATCTTTGGAGGCTTCTGTCATAACCAAGAGAGTCTGGTGCACTCAACATCAGCATTTTCCACGAGTAATAATCTTTTCTTTCGCGGACATCTATAAATACCCCCCTAGCGAGGGTGAACCCTACGAATAGGAGATGTCGAGGAAAAGAACTCTCCTAGTCCACAATCTGACTTGCATATCATCCTCTACTACCTTCCTGAACGGCTTCATTAGGTTCCCTATTTGGTGTTGTGGGTGCCGTTGGATCTACATAAAGGCGTAGCCAATATCATAGCAAGGAGCCTCGACATGATGTGATGACAAGCGAGTTACCCATAGAAGCCATAGGTTGCTACCCCAGATCCCACCGTATGAACCTACACGTGGGCATCAAGGATCAAGGCATACTTGATATGTAGCTGCATAACCTATATTATAATGGCACTCAACGGACATGCCTAGCAAGTTGGAATGCTCTGTCGATCAGCTCTCGATGGTGGATAGACCATGCCGGTTGAATCGGATTATACTAAGCTTGGATCAAATTGGACACCACTAACTAAGCTTTCGTGATAGCTGATATTGGCAATGTGATGACACGCAGGATATAGAGTATGCAGTCACCAGTTCTGTCCGGTTATCCTTACAGGGACTCTTGAGATGGTAGTAGAGAGACATGGGTAGTTTGTAGCCGAGATAGTTACTGCATCTAGGTACCTGTCTAACTTCAGAGAATATGTCACCTCGCTTGTATAGGATAACAGAATTTCTATAAGCCAACGTATAGAATAAAGTGATTTGACTACTTGAACACTGCAGGTAGTATCTACAAGTATAGCGTATATATTACCTACTAAGATATCTTTTATCCTGGTACCCTTAACTTGTTTAGGAATTGTACCAGAACATTCCAAGTGCATGTGTAGTATTTAGTGAACTCGTAATCCTTGACTTTCACATAGTCATGTACGTATACTTCCAAGCATATACATACGTCAGGACTAGCCCACCTACGCAAAATTTCCGCTCATATTACCTGCAGCTATATAATATAACGGGGTTTCAGAAGCATCACAGTTGGAGAAGCCACGTGGAATACTAAATTTGGTGCGATTTAATATGGGAGTCGTGGAAGTGCGTTGGAATTAGCAAATGGGCGAGTTGGAATTATAGTAGGGTTTCAAGCGGATAGATTGAATCAAATGAATACATTATCAATCCCGTCTCCGGACGCCAACCCGATCCTCGGATCCATGATTTAGCGTATCATCCTCACTTGAGAGGGCTGTAGATGACTATATTCCACGTGGACGCCATGTGCTCGAGGACCCGGCTGAAAGGAAGCTTTTCACACGATCCTCTGGGGTTCGGAATTAATCATTCCGCTAGAGTCCTAATCGGCGCGCTCGCAGCGAGAGACTATACAAGTGCCTATATTAATATTTCGTACGTTCGTATGCAGTCACTTCATTTAGCCGTTCTTGGCAGGGACCAGGACCACCACGGTATAGAACCTCAACCTCCGCCGGTCTGTATTCTAAGATACATAAATTAGTATAAAATCCAAGCTAAGGACTGTCATCAAGTCAAATATTTCACACCATCAATATCAACAACTCCGATCTCTTAGCTAGTCTTTTCAAACCGAAGCCTTCACGATGCTCTGCAATAAGCTTCTCCCTCTCGCCACGCTTTTGGGCGCATCCATCGCCCAGAACGCCACGCTGCGGTATATGCCGTTCGGTGACTCGATCACCGAGATCATCTGCTGGCGAGCAAAGCTTTGGGAGAAACTGAAGCCTACCGAGTGGGGATCTGTAGACTGGGTTGGCTCCGGAAAGGTAGAAAACAACTGCGGAGACAGCACGTACGATCGCGACAATGAGGGCCACTCGGGTTTCTTGGCCATCGACATTGCCAACAAGAAACAACTCGTCGGATGGCTCCAGACTAACCCAGCAGATGTTATCACGATGCATCTCGGTACCAACGACATTGTGCAGCAGAACAAGCCGGTCAACGATATCATTGCTGCCTTCACGACCCTAATCGGCGTGATGAGGGACAGTAACCCCAAGACGAAGATCGTCGTAAGTTTCCTACCGACTCCTATTTCACTACATTCCAAAGTACTAGTGGTTATTAATTTCACCCTCCCAGGTCGCTCAAATTATTCCCATGGGCTTTGGTAATTACAACACCCAGATCCAGAACTTGAACAAGGCCATTATCCCCTGGGCACAGGGCCTCAACACCACCGAGTCGCCCATCTGGGTCGTGGACCAATACACAGGCTTCAGCGGCACCAGCGACCTACGCGACGGCGTACACCCCAACGTAAGTAGTACCAGCATCCGTCCTCTGTCGTCTCTATTATAGAGCTTCCTTGGAATATTCTAGGGTTCTTGGTTGAAGTAGTTACTAATCCTCTTTACTATATAGGCTTCGGGCGATACTAAGATGATGAATGTCTGGTACCCGGCTCTTGTTAACGCCTTCCAGGTAGCTCAGGCAGACAAGAGCGCTGCTGCTAAGAAGGTCGAGGTCCCATTCACGGCATAGAGAGTGTTTGCAACTTATCTAAAGACAATACGGAGGTATTAGTCTCTTGGTGGTACTCCTCGAGTCCTCGTGGGTTTACGCCGCAATTATTTTATTTTTATTGTATATATTGATGATTGACGTTATATAACAAAATGGAGCTCAAATTTGGTAGTTGATGAATTGAATGAGTTCCTAACTTAAAGCAAAACTACCTAGGTTAGGTGACATAGTGGATCCCCTATTTATATTTACACAGTGGGCATCCCGTTACGCTTGGGGCGGTGCCGATGGCCCGGTTGTCAGCTAGCGCCAAGGCTAAGCTAACTTTAAATACTTTAAATACCCCTGTTAGGCCAGACTCTAGCGGATTTCGTAGGGTCAGAATCAAATCAGTTCGAACTCTCGACAAATAAGGTTACCGATAAGGATTTTAAGACTAACTGAAAAGGCGGATAGACAGGGATAAGTATCACTTTCCTGCTTTCCCATTGCGTAGGCCGCGTAGGAGGTAGGCACTTTGTGTCTGCATTGTTGTCAAACGTAGAGAAGCCCCTGCCAAGCTCTTACCTGAAATATTCTTGGTGTGTCCTTCGTGGTGTCCTTTTTCTCTTCTTTTTTTATATTAAGAATTCTTCTGCGCCGTTATGCGCCTTCGTTAAAGACTGCGCGAGTAATACAACAACTACATTCTTTACTTCACTCTTTTTACACCATCGTCGAGCGAATGGACCTCTCGCCAAAATGCTTATGAATTCTCCCTTCTCCGCGGTTTACCTGCGCTGGAAACAGCTGCCCAACCTCCATAAGGTGATATCTGTATCCGGCCTATTTATTTTCTTGTTAGGTAAGACGATTCTTCTTGAAGCAACGCGCATCACGCGCCAGTACGCTGATGCAGAAGGCCAATATAGTCATATTTCTTCAGCCTAATCCCGACGTTGCACGCGATGGGTGGAACCGTCTTACACATTCCGATACTGGCCCTTTGGCTGGTGGAATCCCTCTTCGTGTCATGTTCATAGGCGCCTCTATGACTCTCGGTGAGCACTCGACTGGCGAAGTCGGTTTCCGGAAGCAACTTCGCGACTGGATGGTTGCTAGAGGCAATCCCGTCAACTATGTTGGCCAGGTATTCCCCCTCCCCCCACCAATCGTAATTGGTGGTCCGTCCAACGTTTCGACTGCGCTGACCCCTCACGTGCTTCCAGAACCGATATGGTGATTTCAAAGACAACGACGTCCAAGCATTTGGTGCCCAACCTATAAAACCTACCCTCGATCGCCTTAAAGAAGTCGTACCTCAGACCCAGCCAAATTTGGTCATAATCAATGCTGGTTCAAGCGATTGTTTCCAGTTGGACCATTGGGGACCAGCGTATGTCTTCCAGAAAATGCGCGACCTAGTCGACTTCATTTTCGAAGCCTCACCGCGAAGTACCATTATCATGTCCACCATCATAATGAGCCCGTGGGAAGGCACGGAACGTTGCGTCAGGAGCTCCAATGCCCAGATACGCCAGGTGGCTATCGACCTTATTCGAGAAGGCAAACCAGTGGTAATGGCTGAAATGCATCATGACCAGGGTCTACCGAATCGCGTCGTAAAGCAGGATATTGGACCTGACGATATGCACCCTACAGACAAGGGTTACTTCAAGATGGGAGACATCTTCATAGAAAAAATCATCGAAGTTGAGAAAAACGGCTGGCTGCAGGCCCCAGTCGAGAATGGTGTCCCAGCAGATGGCGAGGCTGCTAGAGATGCTGAAGATGCAATCAACGCAAATCAGGAGAAGGCAAAGGAGAAGGAAAATAAGGACAAGGAAAATAAGGGGGGCAAGGAAAGCCAGGACAAGAAGGAAAAGAAGTCCCCAAGCAGAAGAAGCCATGAATGGGGGAGAGCGCTTAATAGGCGACACGCGGCCGTTTAATGATGTCGGACTACAATTAGCTTTGGCTTCACTAGAGAGAATATTCATAACGCTGGACTCGGAGGCAGGACCGGCCATTATTTGCAAAAAATAATGGCCGGCATTCGAAGCCGTCGAGTATATTGTCCGGGTTCATGACGATATGGAACCCCTACTATTAGAGGATGCGCCTGCCCCATGGGCCTTTACTAGTATTTGGCATGTATAATGTGTAAGTTAGATTCAATGTACGTATTCCCGAGCTAGTAAAGGCCTGGTGGCGGTCATCGTGGACTAGCTTGATCTAAGTCTACCTCGAAGTTGTCTACCTAAATTGAGTCGACTTCAATTATCTTATGTTTTATATCTACCTAAGTATTTCAACTTCCCAAGGCCATTTTCAGCAATACTTAATAGTAGAACTCCGTATCTATCTCCAGCCTTACGGAATTGGGGTAACTATTATATGTCAATACTATGGCTACGGACCTCGTCAAATACAATTTTCAAAACCCCGTGTTCCTTCGGGAGGAGGCGGTCTCAATTATATTCCCTAGTCGCAACACTTAATAGTCTTACGTATATGATGGCTAAAAATAGTATCAAAATTAGACTTCTTTAACCCCACAACCCGAAGAGACAGTTACCCAAGCAGGCCAAGTTGGGAAAGGCCGTCCTAAAATGAAAACTGCCTAGGTTAGTTCAGATCAGATCCAATGTTAAAATCCCCCGGTTTACCACAACCAAATACTCGGACCTAGATTCAACTATCGACGTCGACCTTTCATATACGAATGACTATAAATCCCAACTATAGTCAAGACGCTAATTTGAATACGGGGAAGGCGATGGTGTTGATGATAGGCCTATTTATTCAAGAGCCGTGGCTATTAGGGAAAGCATTGTCCCGAGGCCATAGAGGCGACAGTAACTGTCATGATTCTCTACGGCTTTAGTGTAGCTCATGGTAGAGTCTCGCCCCTGTTTGGTATTTTCAAACAGCCTTGTCCTTATTTGACGTTTCCGGTCGGCTTTGTTGGAATACATCTGAATGACCTGCTGTTGGCATACAGATATCCATATACTCAAATAAAAAACGCGTGTGTAGTCTATTTAGCCGACGTGCTCTTTTCTCTAATTGTTTCTTGTAGATGGTCCAAAGGAATCGAGGACTGGTTTGGAACACCCGGTTGCCTTTGACGTAAGAATGATTGTTTAGGTATACGCTTAGATCATGGCGACTTTCCTGGATATCGCGATGTATCTTGCTTAATCGTAGCTTGTCTTCCGGCCTTGATACCCTCGTGAAAATACTGTCGTAAACATCGTCCTCGATGATCAAGAGGCCAACAGAGTCGATAAATGCGGCTACTTCTTCAAATGTGATCGTTAGCTTTGGGAGAGGGAATATAGCGACGAATAGGGCGGTAAAAGTAGCAGCGATCATCAGGAGTAAGTTCTTTTTCTCAACATAGGATGTTGTGAGGGTTACTCGAGTATGTTGGCCAAATGGGATTGATATTGAAGCCTCAACGGGCTCGGCTCCATCACCGGTATGAGATCTCTCGCGTATAGATTTACTCCCAATTTGTCGCTTATCGAAAGTCATATTGTCGATGCCGCTTTCGAGGAGTTGCCTACACTGGGGAGTATCCTTGATCGCCTGTGGCTTACTATTAGTACCATAGGAAATAATAGACCAAAGCTGTTACTCGCCTCATGATCACTACATAGCGCCCATGCCGATAACTCGTAACTTGCTAGTGCGATGAGGTTACCTTTATCTGTTGCTCGCCATGAACCAATGCCAAAAATAACTGATGCTATAAGGGATGCAAGAGAAATGTATCCAGCAGCCCGGATACTTGACACAGAAAACCAGTGCCGCCGTTCCGATGCTCCGTAGGTTGTCGTGTGTCTCGAAGTCGTTGTATGTTCTGAAAGATTCATACCTTGTGTTGTAGTATTTTTTACACTGTTGCCTAAATTCTGGTCCATGGCCTGAAATAAGCTGGTACAATTTATATTTCTCCTGTTCCAGTTGAATCTCCGAGGGGTTGTTGTGCAACCTGTCTCCCTAGTAGAGTTGCGTTGGCATAATGCGCTTGACTACACTAATAAAGTGAAACAGATCAATGTTCTTTGCTTAGAGCTATATTGACAAGTTCAATAGAAAATATGATACAGAGTAGTGGCCTAGGTGCTTATTTAACACTGTTTATTATTACAGTGGCTTCGATATTCTCCCCCAACGCTTAGTAGTAGCTTCATTACAAGGCTCCAAGTAACATGGGGCGAAGTAATGTCGCATGTGCGTGTGAGGTTTATGCGCCTGTGGCCAATGATTGCTGGTGTGTGATATATTAAAACACCATTTATGCATAACGAGTACAAGTTTAGGCGTAATAAATGGCTGGCAAGTCTGCCTTGTGTGTCGTATATGACTTATGAACTTCGATACGTACTCCTCTATTGTGTTTAATTACTAAATCAGTATTCTTTCTTGACTGTCTTGGCCTGCTTCATAGCCTGCTTGTATTCCTGTTGTTCCGTTCCTATGTTCGAAGCCTTGTCAAATCTCATATCCCATAGTTTGTCGCTCGGCACATTAGGCCAACTCTCAATTATATTACGATCGAGTGGCATTTAAAATAACTGCCTGGGCGTATATTTACCTATATAACTATGATGCTATGGTCTGAAGTCCTCGTATACTTATTCACTGATGACAGTAGTTAGACCGGATTGGCTTCCAAGCAGCGAGTTCGATGAATCGGGCCAGTTCAAATAATCGAACATACTTGATCGCCAATGATTAACCAAAATGGTCCGGCCCAGGGTTCCCTTTAGGAACTACCGGGCGTAGATGAAGGTGATCCCCGGTTCGTTATAAGAAAGTGTGCTTGACGGTATTTCCCCTAATTAAAGTCGGCTACCTGGCGCCGGCGTTAATAGGCAAGTAGAGTAATGCTATAGGTACTTAGGCAGTAGAGGATCTCTCATGCCAAGTGAGACTCTATCTGTCTCTACAGAGGTGCTCTAGACGTCTAAAGCGCCATAGATGCGCCGCTGTAGCCACCAAATAGACGTAAATGTTATCATTATCATTATCACCATTATAATTGACTGCCAACGAGCCGAACCAGGCTGCTCGGCTTTTGAGGCTCACATTGTAATATAAGTTGTCAGTTTGGCCTGTAACCTTTTTTAAAGTCACACATTACTTTTCATCTTCCATACGTTCGGAATTATAGTAATCGTTAAATAATTGCTATATGATACTATATACACCCGCCCAGTTCCTGTTCTCTCTTCTTGTGGCTTGTAGGAAAACTTTCCTACGAACTAAAGTAATGAATCTTGATGCTTGCCAAGGTATAATAAGGGGTAGATTCAGGAGTAGATCTACTAGGGTTGAATATATAAGAAGCGCGTCAGCGCCCACGCAAGAGGGCAGAAAGCAGGCATCAACAACTCAATTCTATCTATCCTAAATTTCACTCTTTGCATGTCATTCATCAAGGGTTACCTACCCAACCTAGTCAAACTGCTAACCCCTCTCTTTCTTCGTGGACCATGAGCAGGCTAGGTTTCTATAGCATACTGGGGATTTTACTAGAGCTCTTGTTGGCAGGATAGCTACTACTATCTTGATGATGAGCTCTTATTATGTGTGTATAAAATTTTTTATGTACAATGGGCTTGTGCTTTTGTTATTCTCCTAGTAGGAAACTGACGACTCATAGTCAAATATACTAGTAGTTATAGAAGCTTGGGTGGTATGGCCCTCGGCTTTTGTAGGAGAGCTCTATTCTACTTGTCTCTGTGCTATCTATAAATCTATGCTAATAGCATTATCATGTGTTAGAACCAGTCTAGAGTAGTAGTGGACAAGCCTACAGTACTTTGAAGCCAACTACCTATAGAGTAGTTGGATACTGGCACGCTTCTCTCTTTCGAGTTACCAGATTCTCTTATAATAGTTATGTACCTAAGGTACTTAAGATACGAAAAAAAAAGTAGGACAAATATACAAGAAGATGGTTTGGGAGATATATAGGTACTTAAGCTAATGTAAACATTGCCTGGAAGTTTGGGACAATTATTTACGACTTTGCTGTTATTCGGCTCGTGTGGGAGGATATAGCTGATCACCACCGAAGTAGATATCTGACGAAAGCTATCTTTGGCGCTGCTCTGTTCACATGTTCTAGACCATAGTCCAAAATATATAGGTAGGTACCTAACCAATACAAAAGATAATGGGGCTTTGAAATGATGCTTCTAAACAGGTAGTCTTAATCATTGCGCTAAGTATTTCGTGCCTATGCTAACATAGTTCCATTCGAGTGGTTGAAAGCGGCGTAGCCATGTATTACCAATAAGATCCAGGTAGGCATTGAGAGTAATCTACTTGGCGCCCAACTACATAGCTCTTAAAGTGGTAGCAGTGTAATAATTTAACCTATGCTCTTAAAGTACCAGAACCTAATTGCTTATTGCACTCATCGCTATGCAGACTTATATGAGGCTACTGAATACAACGTTGTCGCATAGAATCTCGTGATATCTGGTACAACCCACCAATCACATCATGGGCACTCTATGGCATTATTCCTATTTGACCTTTAATGTCTCATTTCAAACCACCTCTAAGGACAACATTGAGATGTCATAACTTGCTACATAGGTAGGTACTGCTCATTCATGCCAGCGCATATCCGCCACCTCCGCAGAATTGGATGTGCAAATCGCACATCTAATTTCCTTTATTAGCTTCAAAATAGTCCCGGTTATGTCACGACGCGTCTTACATACATAGGTACCTACCTGTTAATTGACTTGGCCCCGTATCTGCAGATACAGTGCTGGTGTTTCGACTAAGACTGTATGGATACCAACCATACGTGTCTCCCCGCCAGCCCCAGGATACACAATCTACATGTATCTCATCATCTTTGCATCTTTGTTATTGTGTGAGGCGGGGTCCAAATGCAGATGATAGGTACCCAACTAATGCACACGAGCGGGTGCCAGGTGTATTACAGGTATATATATTATGGTTTGTCTCCTCATGACTGTATAAGATGGCACCTGTTTGTCAAAGTGGAACGTTAAAAGTTGAAAGTTGAAATACCTTCATTTTCATTTTCATTTTTTTTTAATTTGATTATGCTAAAACACGAAAAGTGGTCAATGCGTCTGGCGGTAAGTGGACATCGATTTTACCCCCTACCGGAAGCCACTTTGATGCATGACCATTTAAGAAAAACATTTGCGATCAAACTACCTGCTTTGTGATTTATCTGGGTCATATTCCGAAGCTTGGTTAGCGAATAATCTGGTTCAATTTAGCTCAAGTTTGGTACGAGCCGATCTACTACATCTACTATCAGCTAGACGCGAGCGCAAAACTTGGGGGGCTACGCGTCAGATTTTTTCCGTGGGCTTCTGCTTTTAGTCTTTAGTCAAGCAATGCGATGACAATGGCTTCCCAACCTCGCATTTTTGGAGCGAGCCAGCCTCCTGTGAGCCAAGCTCCAGTGAGCCAACCTACTTCATTTGGAACATCGAGGGATCTCTGGGGAAGCTCAACTACAGTGTCGGGCCAATCGACATCGGCATTTGGCGTACCTCGGAAGACAAAAACACCTAAGCAGACTGTTGGAAATAGCACCATATTTCCAACCACAACTCCTCAGCACAAACGGTCTCATAGGACTCTATTCGGAGGCTCTAAACAACCCATTCAAACCCCAGTATCTTTATTTGGTACCACTACTCCTCAAACTACCAATGACGTCCCTAGCTTTACACCTCAAACCCTTCCGCCTCAGGCAACTCGAACGAACCAGTCAGGGAATCCGGCCAACCCACAACTAAGCTTTTTCAGCATTGGAAGATCTACCACCCCAGCTAGCCCTTCGCCAATCTCACGATCAAGGAGTTCTATATCAAGGAGCTCTGTAGCAAGCGGCACTGTTACTCCTGCTACTTCGTTTACTTCGCAATCGCAGTCCACTTCTGAACGAGAATCGACTCCTAGGCCGTTCAGGATTCATGCCGATCCAAATGGCGACTTATGTCTCACCGTGGGTCCCCAGGCGGCGGAATTTGTAGTATGCTCTAAGACCATGGCGAGGTCGTCGCCTTTCTTCAAGAAGATGCTATACGGAGAGTTTGCCGAAGGCAAAAAGGCGCAACCCGGGAGCGAGAAATCGGCCTGGGTAGTAAAATTACCCGAGGACAATGTCTCCGCCATGACAATCATCCTCAACATCATCCACGGCCGTTTCGACAAGGTCCCCGGTTATGAGGATTTTGTCTATACGACGCATTTCTACAACCTCTGCGTCTTGACGGATAAATACGACATGGCTCACGTCTTACGGCCGTGGGCTAAAGGTTGGTCGCGCTCTACGCATAACCAATGCGAAAAGCTTGGTCAATCTTTACGAACGAAGTTCTGCCACGAACGACTGTGGATTGCGTGGGAGCTTGGGGACCAGGTTGCTTTCGAGAGCATGGCAAAGGGGATGCTCATGAACAGCTCTGCTTCAGCAGGCAACAGTCTGCGTTATGTTGGGGCGTTGGAGCCGCCTGGAATATATGGTATGTACAGTCATCTAACCCCTAGTGAGTTTCTTGTAGCTTATGAGATTGCACCCCAGAGAGGATAGAGAAAGTCCGGTTGGACACAATTACATCGCTTCTTAAGCCCTTGAATGACATTATCGGACGTCTTGTCCGGAACGACATATCATTCTGCAGGCAATGCGACTCTTTCAACAAACACAGATGTCTGGCTCTCACACTCGGGAAAACTATCCAGGCACTCCACCGCCATGGGCTTTGGCCTCTCCCCGAGTCCTTAACGGATCTTCCATACAGCGTATCGACTCTTGCTCAGAAACTTCATCTCATCGAAAGTGAGATAAATAAGGATAGCCATCACAACTCCTTGTTTGCTTCGGTAGATAGTGTAAGAACCGAGGTTGAGAACACCTTAAACGCCATCCCTTCGCTACTGACCGAAACGCACCTTAAACACCTCGCAGCTCAGGCCAAGAAGACCGGATTCGCCACGCCTGAAGCCTTGATGGCCAAACCATGAGCGGAGTTAATACTCACCATCAGCACTTCGCCTATTAGTGGAAGTGGGCCGTTTAGACGCTCATGCTGCCAAGAGCTTATGAGGCTAGAGCTATCAAAGCTCGAGGGATCCTCGGGATCGCTCAGTGACATGAAGTCGACAAACACCACATCTACAGGCGATGAATAATGCATTACCGGTGGTCTTGAGAGCCAGTATTTTTTGGCCCTCTGCTGCTGAGCACAACCCCCTACCCCGACAGATCTGGGGTGGTTAGCCGCAGTCAGTACACGGCGGGGGAGAAGCGCACCATGCGCGCATATTATGTATATACAACTTACGATACAAGTATAATTTGAGACATACTGTTAAATCATTTATGAGAATACTTCCCTGCAGGTTGAAGTTAGTTCCCTGGGTGCAGGCCATTATAACGCATTATAACGCGACCACCCATAGCCACGCTGTCAGGCGCCATGTATATAACCCCCAGATAGATGCAAGCGCTTAAGATGTCCAGTTGCCAACTGATCCGAAACTCTCTAGAATAAGCGATACTGCATTGTAACATGTACGATGATGATAATGATGATGATGACGTTAACATATATTCAAAGCCGAAACTCACCAAACAATAACTAGTTACTAGGTATCAAAAAGTGCCTAAACCTAAGAGGTACCTATTTTACACATCCACACTTCCCGGATTCTGACTAGTAAAGATCTTATAGATCCTCTTGCTAACGGCAGGACCCACGACGCGATCCGAAAAAGCGCCGTCTCTATTTGCGCACTTGCGGCAATTCTCGAGCGCGAGAGGACCGTTCTCCTCGAGCCCGCGCACGAGCTGACTTACGGTGGCATACTTGGCGGCGATACCGTATGCGATGGGCGCCGTCACGCGCGTCACCTCCTGCAGCATGCGGACGTAAGTGTCCTTAGCATCCTCGCCCGTCCGCACCTGTCCGACCTCCATGCAGAAGCCGGCGTCCGCGGCCGCGTCCCGCGCCTTTCTGTACGGGATTGTGCTGATGTGCTGCGTGAACACGGCGACCCACTCCGCCGTTTCGACCTGCGCGTTCGCGTGGTGGATTAGGGCTCCGTGGACGACCTGGAGGGAGAGCAGCGCGTCCTCGATGATGTCTTCGTCGATGTACTCTTGCTGGGCGTTGTTGCGGCGTCGGGGTTGGTTGGATGTAGTAGATGCCTCGACATTGCTAGTATCGAGAGCACGAACCGCCGACGCAAACCTCCGATTGAGGATGTTCTTGTTCTTGCGCAACCAAGGTGTAAGGCCTTCTATCAAGTAGACCAACGTGCTGTCGGGGAAGCTTGTCTTCATTCTGAGGACGTGAGCTTCGAGATCTTGGCCTTCGGGGCCGAGAACGAGCTTAACGAACTCAGCAGCTTCGATGATGACCATGACATGCTCTTCCGCTCTGATGCGCATTGGAATCGGCTCCCAGTGTCCGAGTCCCTCGTTGTATTGGGAGCTTACTTTTCGCCGCCACTTCACGACATTACTGACATAGCTATGCCAGTACTCGAATTGGACATTTATACTACCAAGTAGCTTTTCTATTTGAGTTTTAATGCCAACGCTCAGGGCGCTGGGAAGATCAACAATCATCTCAGGTACGGCGGCCTTCCTGTCAGTCTTGAGCTTATTAACTTCAGCCAAGGCCTTCTCTTTTTCCCTTTCGACCGCCCGCTGCTGCTTTGCATTCTCCTTTTCAACCCGTCTCCGTTCTTTTTCTGCTTCCCGAGCCTCTGCCTTTTGCCTCTTTCCTTGTTCCTTTTCTTCCTTGGTTTTCTTCGGCCCCGCCGTCTTTTTGACCGTCGGAACCTTGGCTGTGGGCTTAGACTTTTTACGAGGCGGAGAGGGCGATAGACTATATTTGCGTTTACTTAACCTTGAGAAGTTGATTTCGCTTAATTCCGGCAAGTCAGAATCCGAGTCCGTCAGGCTATCTCGCTTCGGCGCTCTAGTCTCCGGCATCGAGCTCGATATTGGATCCCAGGCTCCGTTTTGCTTCGACTTTTTAGGCAAGCCAATTCCCCTAGGGTTTTCGGGTTCGCTATCGGAAAGGTCTATGAATATAGGCGTCTTGGACGACTTTTTACCCCTAGGAAAATCGGATGTGTCATCGGCTGGTAACTTTTGGGCCTTCGGTGGTTGGAATTCGTCAACGTCTTGTCTAGGCGAACTCTTAAATGGATCGCTTGACAAGTCTAATAGAGATGATTTGATATTCGTAGCTGTCTGCTTCTTTAATGGGCTTTCGAACGGGTCTGACAAAATATCTAGTTTATTCTGGACTTTGCGAGCCGCAAAGCTGTCGGGAGGGCTGCTATGTTCTATCGGGTCGATTACGGAGTTCCATCGTTTCAATGCAACTGGCGAAAGATGTCCGCGCCTCTTGGAACAACCTGTGGCGGATTTGGCCTTCTTTAAACTGGTATCCTCCCTTTTCTTGAGACATGTCGTAGAAGTCGAGGCCCGGGCTTTCTTTGCTACGTTGCCATCGAGATCCCCAGTTGTGTCGAATTCGTCCGAAAGGAATAAAAAGTCGTTATCTTGTCGTATATGCCCGTTGTTGGCTCGGTTTATGCCAGTGACTGAGCCATGTGATCTCTTGTCCGATTGTCCACTGGGTCTTTTTGGAGACGGCACCGCGGTCGAATCATGAGAACCATAATAGGGGGCCCTGGAGGGAGCGGCTTGGCCTACCCGTGGAAAGACTTCGGGGGAGGTAGTGAGAATTGGTCGGGATAGAGCATCTGGGCTCGATGACAGCAGACTAATAACTTCGACTGGCATTTTCACATGACCAAGACGATGAGCCAAGTACCTAAGTAAATAGCTCTGAAATATGCGGATTTAAGCCAACTGGTAGTAGCAAAAGCTGGGGCTACGATGGCAAATTAGTCCTTGAAGGTGTCGACAGCGGACGAAACGTTAATCGATAAGTTTAAAAATCCCACTTAGTTAACTAGAGCAAACAACGCGTAAATGTTTAGTCGCGACAGTGACGCGCGGCACGTGACATGAGAGTTAATATACTTAGCAAACATCCCCTTTTTGGAGTTATTTCTTGCCCATATATACAAATATTAGGTACAGATGTTCGATTATGCAATATATCAAGTTCGACTCTGATAATATGTGCCGTTGGCCTGGGACCTGGGACCTTGTTTCTCACCCACCATCTAAATCGTAAGGGGGTTTCTGTTCAATTCTTACCTATCTCATGTACTCTAGATGCGAAGGACGCTCTCCGGATTGTAGCTCGCAAAGCCGCTCTTCGCGACGCTAAAGTGCAATGGAGTTGACGAACATTCTAGTTAGGACGGGGTAGGGTCATCGTTTAATAGCAGGACTGTGACGTGACTGAGAATTTCTGTAACAGATGTACGCGGATTTACTAACCCAGGAATATTAAACTTCTACTATGTACTGCGAGCAATAGGAGAATTTCCGGTACACTATGCATGCACGCTCAGGCAGTGGGATCAGTGGGATCAGTGGGAACTCAGCAGACTTGGGTCTTGGCTGTTCATCGTCACCCGCAGAATGCAGGTCTAGATGCATGTAGGAAACTTTAAGCATGCGAAGAAAAACTGGGTAGCTTGCCTTAGCCGCGGTATCGTCGGCATTTCCCGTGTTGCAGTGGCTGCGCACGCTCACTGTTTTACTACTTCAACTGCACGAAGCCTTGTTTTTTGTGCATGGGGATTGGGGAATCAGATCATGATCAACAACGCTTCAAATGCACGCACGGCCGGAGATTTCAGTAAGGGTGCATTGCAGTTGCAGAATCTAGCTAAATCAGATAACTAACTGATGAACCTGGCAGAAGAGTTTCTAATTCTAAGACAAGCTATGGGGATTCCTGGAGTATCTACAGGAAGCAGAGCAGATAATGTGCCTAATTCAAATGAGACGGACGGAAATTGTATTTGAACTATTCACCTGGCTAAAATTATAACGTGGATATCACACTTTTGATATTTATGTTCGAATCATCAAAACATCATCTTCTATCGCAATGACCAAGAAACTCGTCACTATGTACACCACGTCTAGCGATAAATTAATAGACTAACTACCCAGGTACCTAGGTTAGCTAAATACTACAACATAATTGTTTAACCTAGATTGTAGTTTACCTACCTAGTGTACAATGCCTAGATCAATTATGGGTACTATAATACTGTCGAGTTGAACAATTTGCTCATTGTGAAGCCTTCAACTACTCCTCTTACAGACCTTTCATAGAGTTATATGGATATAATAGTTACGAACTATATGGCATAATAGCCTCTCTTTTTATAAGTACTCAAGGTAGTCGTGTTTTGGTAAGTACCTACCTACTTAAGTTAGGTAGGTAGGTACCTAGGTAGGTAGTTATGGCTAAACTCGCCAGTAAGAGTGAGTAACTATGAGAATGATTAACTAGTACATAGTAGAGGTAAATACGGTAGTTATTGCCTTTGTCCTAGCATGTCTTTAGCATTGGAGCGACGGCTTAAGCGAGATACCATAAGCTGTGTGAAAGTCTCTATAGTCATATTTGTTTCTTCGGTATATTAAAAATCTTGTCTATAAAGGCTTATTTCATAGAATAGTCTACCGGCAATTGAAGTGGACGACATGAGCCAGTGTAACCTCAGGCGGCCCCGCCAATTTAACCCTGAGGCTATAATACTTGCATGTAGTTGTATTATTATACAGATGCGACTTTCGTGATTAAAGGATGTTGGAATACATAGAATTTGCTACGATATTATTTGAAAACTAGTGGTGAGATGAATATTGTCAATGTTCATCGAGATATGTGCATGAAGACATATCTCAGGTACCTGTTATGCAGCTACAGACTTGAAAGCCAGCGATTTAAATGTCGATCATGTTCAGGGGAAGTAGTCCGGTTCCTTAGCCGTCCCCAGCTGTCGGGTTAGGCTCTGACAAGCGTTAGCTAGAGCATTGACCATGGGATCTAGATATGGTGAACGAATAGGTACACGATACGAAATCCCTTTTTAGCATCATTCCTCTATAGGGCGTTTATCGATTGGTTGAGCTAGTGTAAGGGGCTTGGGCCTTGACTGCCCTGAGGGAAAAGGAGCCAAGTTAAGCGCCACAACGCTCAGGGCCAGTCGATTAAGATCAAAGGATCACCGGCGACTATGTCCCGGCAAGAAAACTGAAACATGTGTCTTGACGCTTGAATCATGGCTGGAACAGTTGCTCGAGATTAAGACTGCGACATACACGTGACATTTACAAGATCGAGGGGTCCGTGAGCGATGACCGTGTAGTAGGTACCTGTTTTTCATAAAGGCGCCTCGCGATTTATGAGAATTAGCATTACTATTGTGAGTTAATATAGAAGAATATGCCTTTGGCCAACGAGAAATGAGCATATGAAGTTGCTATGGTTTTTTTTTTCTTTTTTAACATTTTACAATAGGTAGTATATTCGATGCTAATGAACTATGGCTTTTTACTACTATGGTGGCCCACGATATGTAGTGGGTCAATTATTCGTGACCTAGATGAAGATCTTCGCTGGTACGAAGATATCGTTTTCGTGGGGGAAATAAAAAAGGATCTGTGGTACGATTGTGCAACCTGACGCTCGACGCCATAGTTACCACCTTCAGGTAGGTAGTTCGTTCGAATTATCAATATGACAAAACTCAATACAGCTCTTAAATTACCGTTGATGTACCAATATTTAGGTACACATACGTACATAGAACATTTCTCTTAGGTGGTCAATCACTTCTCTTAAAAAGTGGCTGGCAACTCTCGATATTAGGTACATTCTTTCAAATATGATGGTTAAATCATATAGTTATAACAAGTTACTTTTCCGGATAGCAAGCAATTGGTCACATAGAGTTGAAATTGACGATGTAAGAGTGGCATTTATGCCTGCAGCTGATTTCCCCTTTGGCACATTTTCCCCCTTTGATGCCACCCCTAGACTTTACAAAAGGGAACCGCTCTGGCGCCGTGGCTTTCTTAGAAATCAACTCTCGGAATTTATTTGGCCATCCTGACCCGCTCTCGTGTGCTGCATTTAGTGCTAGAGCATCTGTGTAAGTGGGTATGTGCTCCGTTGGAGCCAAGATTGCCTGTCTGCCTGTCTGCCTGTCTGCCTGTACATACATATGTACGTGTACGAAGCAGATCATGGATGCATGTGGGCTTTGTCTTCCATCTCACATATCTTACGCTAGGTGACCTTGGCTGTCTACATTAGGTACATAAGACATACATACATATCTGTAGATGCATGTAGGTGTCCCACTGAAAAAGACCCCAACCAAAGAATATTTTGGTATTGGGGGTCATTTTCCTAAGGCATCTCCTTGCAATAGGAATCGGCATGGATAGGTTACCTAAGATATCGAAGACAAACGATCAAGGTTTCCTTTGGATATTTCTTTATGCCTTTCGATATGCATGGCAAAAACGTGCGTGTTTAACCGCCATTCTTAATACCTATCAGCTTCTAAAGGGCGGAAACGAGACTTAGTTTGTCCCGCACGGTGCACAACCTATTGTGTAGGTAGGTAGGTAGGTAGTGACACCATTGCAACGTAGAACTTCTAGGATACCAACTTCTAGGATAATATGGGATGACAGCGTCGGGTATCTACCTAGAAGGTAGGCATCAAGGACTGTACGAAGTATGCCTCGGGGCTTTATAAGTTGCATCCACTGAACCAACTCAAACAAACCTGCAGGATCTAAGTCAACATCCGATCGCACGTACATCCATCCCTAGTACAAGACCTATGTACATAGGTAGGTAGCTAGCACAATAATCCCTCTCCCAAATCAGTTGCCGCTCTTATAAATCTCAAAGTAGGCTAATACCTATTACTTTAGGTACCTAGGTACCTAGACATTACATATGGCATACATGAACTACCTAGGTAGCGTAGGTACCTAACACATTGTATGTATGTAGAAGTAATATTGGTATGTCGTTTTCGCCTTAAGCGACGTGTTTAATTTGACCTTTACTCTTTTGGTAACCGTCTAGTTCTGATAGGGGAGTGGACCCCTGTAGTTGCTTTTGCGCGCGACACCCCTGCGTCCCCTGTTCACCCCCTGCTTATCCCACGATTAATCCCACTGCTGAATCCACTGGCACCCACTGCAGCAAAAGAAAGCAAGCAAGCAACAACAATATCTAGGTAGGTACATATGTAGATGTAGATGGGTAATCAACCCTCGAATTCTTAGTGCACGTTCCTGGCCTAAATAATAGACAAGTGCTACCCCAAATTTTCATTCCACCCCCTAATTCTGATCGCCGTTCCCCGTCCACGTTCGAGAATAGAGTCAGTGAACTCGACGACCACGCGCGACAAGAAAAATGTCCTGGGCGCATTAGCGACGGCATCGTGTAGTACATGCGAATACATACGAATACACGCGACTGCATGCGACGCATGCCGCTCCTATACCATAGCCAAGTCTTGACAACCTCCCTAGGTTGAAGGGTTTCCACCCATATTCAGAAGGCATCTTTGAGTGCTTGGGCTTTTATATTCGACCACCTGATTGACTTTCTTACAATCGCCTCATTCGTCCTAACCCTCCCACCGGCTCGGATCGGTCATCTCTTCGATATTTCGCATATAATATCGCATATCTTCACTGGCTTGGCCCTCGTATAGGTATTTAACAGGCTGGTTCCCTACGCCGTTATGGCAACATCTCCTCCCGGATCACCAGGCTTACCACGACCGTCAAGCGCCATGATGAAGCCGGCACAAAGAAGCAGTAGCCGCTTAAGTACGAACAGTAGAGTAGGGGGGAGTAGAGCTTCAGATGAAGATGGAGGTCGCACTGCTGTAAAAGTTGGTGAGTATCACATATCCCTAGGAGGTCCTCTTAGGTTTGATGACAACGGATCACAACGCTAACAGTTGACGGGTAGCCGTTCGTGTGCGGCCACCGCTAAAGCCTACGGATCCCGGTTACGATCTGATTCCCCAGCGATTTCAACGGTCTATGGTCCAGACCACCTCGAATACGGGTATTTCCATCGATTCGCCACAGGGAAAAAAGCTTTTCGTCTTCGACCGAGTCTTCAGCTCTGATATTGACCAAGAAGGTGTCTGGGAATACCTGCAAGACAGTATCAGCGCCTTTCTCCAAGGTTACAATGTCTCTCTACTCGCATACGGCCAGTCCGGTGCGGGAAAGTCCTACACGATGGGGACGTCTGGACCCAGTGAGCAAGGCGACTTGGAGTCCATGGGTAAGTGAAGTCTAAATCTGCCTTATACTCGTAGGTACTGACATATCTTCTGGGTAGGTGTAATCCCGCGAGCTGCGATGGCTCTATTCGAGAAGTTGGAGGGCCCTCCACGAGGTTCGAATCGTAGTTCCATGTCCCAATTGCGAACACCAGCGCGATACTCGTTACAAACGCCAACACCGAAGAGCGAAAAGAATTGGCAATTGAAAGCAACGTATGTAGAGATTTACAATGAGCAGCTTCGCGACTTGCTTGTGCCAGACCATTTTCAGCAATATGAGCGAAGTAACGTCACAATTCGTGAAGATCAGAAGGGTAACATCATCCTTACTGGCCTGCAACAGATTGACATTAACTCAGTGGATGATCTTATGAATGCTTTAAATTTTGGTTCGACGATTCGACAGACTGATGCGACAGCTATTAACGCTAAATCTTCGCGTTCGCACGCCGTCTTCAGTTTGAACCTAGTGCAGCGCAAGAGCAAATCGCAGAGCCCCCAAGGAGCTAACAAGAGGTTTTCGGTTCCGCTAGAAGCTATGACCGGAGCTGAGACTTGGGTTACAACTGATAGCAAACTTCACTTTGTTGATTTAGCTGGTAGTGAACGTCTAAAGAATACTGGCGCTCAGGGCGAGCGGGCCAAGGAAGGTATCTCTATCAATGCTGGCCTTGCTGCTTTAGGCAAGGTTATATCGCAGCTTTCATCTCGACAGGCCGGGTCTCATGTCTCGTATCGTGATTCGAGATTGACTAGACTCCTCCAGGATTCCCTCGGTGGGAATGCCATCACTTACATGATCGCCTGTGTGACTCCGGCGGAGTTTCACCTAAGCGAAACTCTCAACACTGTACAGTACGCGCAAAGGGCCCGAGCTATCCAGAGCAAGCCTAGGATCCAACAGGTAGAGGAGGGGGACAAGCAAGCAATCATTGAACGCCTGAAAGCCGAAGTTGCTTTCTTACGCGATCAGATCCGAAACGCGGAACGTAGTGGGGGTGAGCGTCGCAATGTTGCGACAAACGAGAAGTCCGAGCGGCAAAATGAAAGGGAGTCAGAATTGCAAGATCAGCTCTTGGACATTCAGGAAAGTTACAACAGCCTAAGCCAGCGTCATGCTAAGCTCATTGCCGAAATGGCCAAGGCCCGGGATAACGAAGCTGCCGGGAACCAGGATCTAGACGAGCGCGTCGGCGATACAGCAACCGAAAGGTTAAATCGGTCTAATTCGTTTGCCCAAGCTGTCGAGCAGGTTGTGTTGGAATACGAGAAGACAATACAATCGCTTGAGCAGTTACTCACCAGCACACGGGCCACACTCTCAAGCACAGAAACAAGCCTTCTTGAGAAGGAAACGAAGTGCGCTTACGTTGAAACAATCAACACTCAGCTGCAAAAACGTCTACAAAAACTAATGGATCGTGAGGCTAGTACAGAAAGCTACCTTCACGACCTAGAAGCTAAGCTTGACGGTCACACATCCGGCGAAGAAAAGAATGCTACCATCGTCCTGGAATTGCGCAAAGAGATCGCGCGAATCCGAGACAATGAAGCCTCTTGCGAAGAGTATATCTCAACCTTGGAGGAGAGACTTGCTGAGTCTGACCAAGATCAAGAGTTGATGCAGCGCGAGATTGACCGCCTTGAACAGGTTATTGAACGCCAACGGAGCCTTGGCAAACTCGACAACCTCCTACACGAACTGGACCATATCCAGCCAGATGGCAAAGAGTCCGATGCCCAGTCTGAGCATGGAAATAGCAACGGACACCGCCGTACCATGTCAGAGCGATCGACCAAGAGCCATGTTAGTAGACAAAGTTTAGGCATGAGGGGAACTCTTCCCGAAGTCGCCGAAGGTACCGAGGAAGAAGCCAACGACCAAGACCACCCCGATAGCCTCAGCGATCATGAAGCGGTCGGCATAGCTATCGAAACCCCAGAGAGGGTGCCAACACCTACGGACTACCCCCCTCAGAGTCCAGCACAAAATCAATACGTTGCCGACAAACTCGAGAATGTAACTGAAGAACTTGTCGCCCTACGAGTCGAGCACGAGTCAACCGTCAACGAGTACGACATGCTCCATGCGAAATACGAAGAGGCTTTGCGCACCCTAGCAGAATTACAGGACCAGGTTGATGAGGCAAGGCACCCAACCCGTCCACGCGATTCGATTCTATCAATAACTTCTCCGATCGAAATCAGGCCTCAGAGTTTTTTATCCGAGATGAAATCCAGCGACGCCAAAGATGGGACGCACTTATCGCGATCGCTATCCTCGGAATTATCATCAGCTATGGATTCCCCCACTACTGTTGATATTCCGGAGAGTGAAGCGTCTAAGCCTTCCGAGTCTAGGGTCACCCTCGTAACGGAAACAGGGAGCACTGATAACAGTGAAGCTCTCACTGCGGAGTTAGAGAGACTCAAGGCATTAGCCGACGAGAAGCAAGCAGCAGAGAAAGAGCTCGCCAATAGGTACGCTCAACTAGAGGAAATGCACCAGGAGACGCTGGATATGGTCGAGGAGCTCAAAACCGAAGTGGCCAAGGCCAGATACGCAGAGCCACCTTCCCCGAGGACGGGTACACCGGTAATTCGCCGAAAGTCCAGCCAGAATGTGATGATAATTGATCGTGCACATCGATCATTCGCAACGCTCAGAAATATGGCAGCCGAGCACTTCGAAGAGCAGCCCGATGTTATGCAGAACTTCGATCTTAACCTAAATTCAGCCATGCATGAGCTACACGTTAGATCAGAGCGCATCCAAGAACTAGAGGCCGACGTCGCTACTGCGAGGAAAGAAATGGAGAGCAAGATGACGATCATTTCAGGGTTAACACGTGAGCGATCCAGCTTGAAGTCTAGTCCTATAGATATGTCAATGGTTGCTGCATTAAGGGAGCAGCTAGAGAGGAACGAACGACAACTCCAAGGCATGCAAGCGAGTCATGCTGCCCGTGAAAAGCAACTTGTTGATGAGTTAGAAGCTCTGCGCGTTTCGGTTAAGGAAGCTGCCGAGGTTCGATCAATGTCAACGATGCAGACGCAGGGTGGGGGCGAGCAAGAACGTGAGTTGCGTGTAGCCCACGAGGCTAAGATTGCTCATCTTGAAGCCGAGCTTCTCAGCTGGGAAAGCAAGCACAACGCCGCGTTGGATGCTTTGCAAACAACCGAAAAGCAGATGAAGAAAACCATCACCGATCTTGAAGCAGAGGTCGCAGCTGCGTATGCGAAGGCCGACGAGTCTCAAGGGCAAGCAAAGAGTGACGAGGAATCCGAAGAAGCGGAAGCTAAGCACCAGGGCCTGGTTGCTACGCTGCGTAGTGAGATCGAGAAGTTCAAGACGATCGTTGATGGCAATGCCGCCAAGGTGGCTCAATTAGAGCAGGCACATGCTCTTGCGAAAGAGCAACTCGAAGAGGTTTCGAAAGCGCGGGATATTTCATCCGCAGAATCGCGCGGCTATCAAGAACTTGTTAGTCGGCTCGAAATACAAATAGCTGACCATGCGAAGGCCCTCTGGAACTACGAGGAAAGCCTAGCCCAGCTCCGCGACGACCATGCAAGGGAAATCGATGAGGTTCGGGCCAGCTCCAAGGAGGAATATGACGCACAAATCGATATGCTCATGTCAGAGCATGCTGAAAACATTAGATTTCTAGAAAGCGATGTTACGGAAGCACGCGACGAGCTTATGAAGATTGCCACCCAAGTTGCTTTCGCGTTAGGTCTTGAAGTAAGCGTCGATAAGATCAGCGATCGTATCGAGGACTTGATTGCGGATCAAAAAGCCTTGAGTGCTGAGCAGCAGAGGTCCGTCGAGCTCGAAAATCATATCGATGAGTTATCAGCGATCAACAACACGATTATGCGTGACCTCGAGATTGTGAAATCTTCGCTAAATGGCATACTTCATCCTGACAGCGAAGATTTGAAGAGCCCCTACTCCTCCGTTACAGAGCAGCTTACGGCTCTGAAGAAGCGAATGCATGATCTCGAAAACAAGAATAAGAAACACTCTCGTTTGGTGGAGGAGTTGGAGGATCAGCTGCAGACTAACTTCGATCAAGCCCAACTTACCAGCAACAGGTTGTCTACGCTCCAAACGGAGCGCAACATGCAATTAGAAGAGGCCCACGCAGCCAGAATTAAAGCGCAGGCTGAGTTGGAAACTGTTCGAGAAGAAATGGTCGCCTTGCAGGTAAGGCTTACCCTACCCCTACCCCAATCCAACCCAGCCCGTTATTACACTAGACTAACAAACATTTAGGCTCGTATCGAGGAGCTTAGTGCTATCGATGGACCAAAGCGAACTGATTCTACGAGCTCACAGGTCCGCAAGACAGCATCCGTCATCTCTTTGCCATCTCCACCGCCCGCCATCCCTCTTCCCCCGCTACCACCAGGTGGTGCAGCTTCGCCAACTCAAGGTATCCCGCCAGGGTCAATTGGTGGGCGGCCAACTAGCCATGATGTTGCTCTAGCTCAGATCCGAGAGGACCAGGAGGCACGCATACAAAGCATCGAGAGACATCTAAAGGCTGAAAGGCAGCTTACTTCTACATTGGAAGAAGCTCTGACTGATCTTGAAAGTCAGTCTAAGAAGATGAAGGCCGACTGCGAGGCCTGGAGGAAACGTGCCCAAGACCTTGAGGCAGAAGTTAAGGAGCTTAAGGAGCGACCTCAAAGAGAAAACCGTGACAGCCTTTACCAGATTGAGGAGGAGCGCAAGAAGCGTCAAGATGCTGAGAGGGCTAGAACCCATCTAGAGGAGCGCATGAACGCAATCAACAACAAGAAAAAGAAGAAAGGTAGCCTCAACTGCTTTTAGTCGCGGGGTTGGCGTGATATGCCTCTGACCGTCTTCTTGCCCCCCAGTCACGACGCTATTTGGCTTACTTGAGATTTTACTCGGTATTATTTTCCAGGCACGTAGTGCACATCTGGCGAGGCGTTCGAGGAGTTCCGTATTCCCCTTCTTTACTTCGCGTCATGTCGTTCATCTTGTACTTTGTATTTGGAGACGTTCGTGATGTTTTACAGGCGAAAGAAAAAGCCATCATATACCCTTGCGGTCTTCCCTTGAAGTTTTAATTAGTCAACCCCCAATTTTTCCACGGCAAACAGACAACGAATGATCTGGATGGGATACGAAATGAACCGTTGCTAGGATGTGTTTATGGGATAGTTTTGATGAAGGACTGGACTGTTGTTGAATTTTTCTGCATCCTAGCGGCTTGCTTTTTGCTCTACGCTGTGGTGTATAAAGGGGTTGGGCGAGAGCTGTACTAGGTACCTAAATTAAGCGTAGTAGGCTTTTTGACGCCTGAAATACCACTTCAGAACTTCATTTTTCTTCAACCTAACGTGCTCTCCAAATGTGTAGTCCAGGCTCCATGTCATGTATTGGCCTCCTTATGCCAGTCGTTTGTTATATCATGTTAGTATAGTTAGGTTATTTCCAGTTACACGGGGTTGAGGGTTGATGCAACGCTGTATCTAGGCCAAGTAGATTCGGAAAGTTACCTGTTAAGATTTATGAATACATAGGGCTATCTACCTCTTATTGATATCATGATACTTCGTTAATATAAGAGCCAAAGCTGTTTTCAGTGAAATCCCCAAATAGTATCCGGTCACATAATATTAACATGGAACTTAGATTAATACTATATTGGCCAAACCATTGCCCTAGAATGCTGTAGATGCTCATGTTGTTCCCAAAGTACAACACTTCAGTGTACTACCAAGCGGATAGAAGGCTGCCATCCTCGTGATCAGGGGGGTTTCTCAAATATTTATGCTGATTGTACTTGAAACTCTATTCGGTTTAATTCAATCTATCGGCCTCAGCTAGTAAAGTGGTATGCCTCATCTAGAATCCTAGTATCATCTCCGTTAACTATTGTATATTAAATTAATTAGAAGTTCCCGAGGTTTAGACGGAGCATAACGTAACACTCTATAAGCTAACCTAGAGAGCTAGAGAGCTAGAATGCGCGATGTGATGTGAAAGCTTGCAGATGATTAACCAAATCATATAATTACTAAAAATCAGGTATTCGTGAAGGATGGAAAAGCTTCCATTTTCAATTGATTCTATGTTTAAAAGAGTGACAGTCCATCACAACTACTTCGTAATAACTGCCAAAACCGAGGCCCACCGAGAAACTATTGACAAGGCGAAGTATTTTAAAGAGAAATGACTTGTCTCCGAGTGTTGCCTTTCCTCTAGAAGCCTTGCATGATACCTTTTCGGCTCGTCTCTTAGACTCCGACGGGAGTCTGGCAAAGAAGGCCCTGACCAAGCTATGAAGTTCGTTAGTGTGCGTATAATCATGGTGAGGCCTAATAGTACTTACGACAGGTAGAACACAGCAACGGGCTCGCTGTCCGGAGGAAGCGCAGATGTCTTTGAAGTTAGCTGCGTTGAAGGGAACTTGGCTGGCTGTTGCAGAAGGATTGTTAGTAGTGTTCAAGAACCCTTGAATGGTAAAGACCTATAGGATAGCCTTACGAGAATGGCAGTCGAGATCGGCTAAACCGAGAACATCGGTAGCACAGCACCGAGCAGAGTCATAGAGACCGCTGCAAGGGTCGTAGGCACCATCTGAGTATCCACGCTTGGCCGGGTTGGCGAGGACGGCGGTAGCCAGGAAGGTAACGAGGAAGGTAGATAGCTGCATTTTTATGGTGTTTTAGGCTTTCGGGAACTTGAAGGCTCGGTGGATGTATAAGAAGCAGAAGTGATGGCTAGTTATCTGTAGAGATGGATCTGATTGCGGATGATGAAACAAAAACCTAAGATGAGCTGGGAGATTCATGGCTTCTTATACTCGAAGGCAGCTTTCTCTATTGCCCATGATCAGGGCGTCTGATGGCCTAGGCTCTTCACCAAGGCCTCGTCGAGTTCACGACACTAGGCAACGTGGCGGTGACATGGAGTAGACTTAGCACGGTAGACCAAATTAGGACATTTGACTCCAATGGAGAACAGCCACCACCTATCGGCTTCATTGTTAGAAGTAGTTGATGACAGAAAACAGCCTCTGGAAGGCAAACCAAGAGCTGAATGTACAATACAGGGGTACTTCAAAGTCTATCACCGGCTCCCATTACTGGATAGGGCAAATGATCGACCCTGAGAGCTTGATGGACTTGACTTAAAGAGTCTTTCCAAGTAAGCATAAAATGATTAACCGAGAGCGACCAATGAGGGATAACTACGACAACCAGCAAATGTTGCAATCGGATGTTGCAATTTTCTGTCCCGGGTGAAGTACCGATCCTCGCAAAGCTCCTTGGAGATACGCAACGTGCAGAGCTGCTTAAGGACTAGTATACATTTATATTCTCTATTTTCATATTCTCCCGCAATTTCGCCCCAAAAGTATCCATATTGGCAATTTAGCCGTTTTTGTTGTCTACTCCGAGTAAGCTGGCGTTTGGTGTAATAGCAGTATTCGGAGGTCGCCTATTGGAGTATTATGTATAAGCTCGCTTTAAACCTTTTCTACATTACGCCATTAAGCCCATAAGGCTTGCCCTAGCCGTAGACACCGTCCTATCATGGTTTAGTTGTTAGGCATGGCTTCGAACAAATGCTGCCATCGTAGGCCCAAAGCTACCTACCTAGTACCTATACATGTTTGATGGCTTAAAGTCATACGAGAAAGCCCTCAGTGGCCACACTCGCTATTCAAACTCCCACCGTCCATACTAGCATATTCAAATCTCAGCAAAAGTACCGGTGCACTGTCCATATTAAACCTCGTATAGTAAACGTACTTACATATAACTAGGTTAGTTAGTTAGAGATTAACTACCTAGTTATACAAAGTACTATGTATGTGTGCCTGGCTAGACAGGGTTGGTTCTGGCACTCCAGCCGTAATGTGACCCCCGCAAATTCCGAGCCCTGTCTACGTTAGGTATCTGGCAGCCTGGGTGACATTAGCTGATAAATATGCCGTAATGACTGTATAATTACGATCTTCTGTAGGCATATTTATGTTACATAGCCTCAGCCGCATTATCTGATTCGACAATTGATGTAGTATGTTGTCTAATGCCGGCTCTAACTAGTCACTATGTAATACACTTCTTCTAGGTGTATGTATAAAATTTTGGCAACCATTCATAGGCTGGATAACATTTTTCTCCACCCAAGGATCTGAGCTAACTTAGCGATCCTGAAGTTGAACCAGATCTAACAAGGGCTTGGGCAAATTTTAAGGCTTAAGCGTGCAGTGACAATCACGCCAGCCAAACGGACAGCTGAGCTGGCTTGCTAAGACATGCTGACAGGCCAGTTGAATCTAGAGCAGTCCGCGTACCCGTTTTTCGTTTTCTCGTCACTCTCAAGATGACTGGCCAAATTCCGATACTCGCAAATTAGTAAAATCTCTTTCCAACGCCCCTATAGCTAGCGAGTACGGAATAGACGTATAGAATAGACCGGTCTTCATGATAGAATAGGTAGGGACCTATCTATTTTCGTATAGAAGTCTTTTGTGTTTGTCACTAGCGCATTGGACTTCGAAGGCTTCTTGGATGTGGGCCTATCCCCACGTAATCTTCCCATCTTGCGTTCCGTTCTCGATAGTGTACGTGTAAGTGCGCGTCGTGTTGGCGTATTCCAGGTGACATGCTGCTGCAAGCCTTACCAAGCTACTCCCCCCTGTCTCGATATCCACAGCTGACCCAATCGAGGTGAAGGTCAGCCAACCAGGCTCCAGGTGGGAAGCTCCATGCACGGACGCTATGGGACGGGACGTTGAGGATGTTTCCGGGGAGAAGTTCGGACGATACGCGGCAGTGCAGCCCGATGTCATGTTTTGTCTTGGAACCTTGACCGCGGAACTCGGCTATCGGAAGCCCTGGAGAAAAGACTGGCCTGCCGAATCACATCTAGGTACGTACAAAAACCACAAATTAATTTACGAAATCCGTCTCTACATAGACTGGACCTTATTACCGTGCTCATCTCCAGGTCACACAGAGCAAGGACAGGATTTCCATCTTGTTTCTTCATCTCTTGGGTGGTACCGAAACCGAACGCACGCCCTTCTAGGCTCACCGGTCCAGCGGCAAAGCTCGAAATTTCGCATGTCGTTACTGTTGAGTTTTTGCGGAGCTTATTAGCGTCCGGTGAACCCGCTACCTGCAAAAGCTGCATTAGTTGCGCAGCTGATAAGCTCGACAGCTAGCTTTGTCGAAAGAAAAATAGGAGAAAATAGGAGATCGTACGATGTGTTGCTCACTTAAACTCTTAATCACCTTTGAAAACAAGCTGTATCTGTCTGAATAACTACCCAGTTATCAGGAATAACGATATCGAATCTACTGCTTGGAATCTATATAGGTACTATTTATCTACTCATTGTTGAAAGTGTGCTCAGTTCAGCTCAGAAGGCGTACCTCTATGGTGTCGAGCTCGCTCTCTCGCGGTCATCCATGTCCTGCGTAATCCCCCAACTAATGCGTAGTAACCTCCCGAATACTCCGGAAATGAAACCTTGCAAGCCAAGTCTGTGACAGGAATATTCTAATTCTCTTTCCCCATACCATGAAAATTATGAGTACGAGGTTGTTAGCTAATAGCACACCGGCAAAGATCCCGGACATGACAACACCATACCCAGATTCCAATACCCAAGTCAGCACCTTTAGGCCAAACCCAAAAGAGATAATTTGCTTTCCAATGTTCATCGCGATGAGCATCTCAGACGTATTAGCGTAATAGGAGTCAACTGCATATGCAAGCGTAAAGGAGAAGTAGAAGTATGCAGCCCAGTAATTCATGGCCCCTCCAATAAAGAAGCATATCCAGTGCAAGCCTCGCTCTGCTGTTAAACCGTACAGGACAATTCCTGCAGGTCCTACGATCATCGGAATTACCATGACTCCCAAGCGCATTTCGGCCTCCCGGATTCCATTATTGCGCTTGGTAAAGAATGCCGCAAGCCTATCTGATGACGAGGTAAACGGAACAGCAAGTCCGTAACCCACCACGGCGGCAATGGCAAAGAGTCCCGAGTTGGTCTGCATTATATGTTAATCGAGATGTAAGTAATGATTATACGAGAGCGACATACCACTGTCCAGTTGTAAGGCGGCGATGTGATTAAGATCGGGAAAGTGTAAGAAAAGGCCAGTGCCGATAGGCCAATCTACTGCACGTTAGTAACTCGATGTTACCACGTATTTTCAAGACTATTCCTCTAGGGGAATATATAGTAACTATATGACGTACTGCAAGTATGTCAGCAACTAGGACAAGAGAAAGGATGTAGCGCTTAATTAAACTGGCATTTATGCTTACCATTGATTCCAAACGTGGTAATAACCCAGAGTGATTGGGGAACAACTTGAAATCTGTCAGTAGTTGCTCCCTTTGATAATGAGGTCGGGGGTTTCGAGATAGAAGGCCACCACTACGATAGCAACTAGCAAACAGAAAGGGGGTCTCATACGGAAGTAAGTGAATGAACGAATCATTGTCGTAAAGAACGGGACGTCAGAATTAACTCTCCCCCGCAGACTTAATGTCTGCAGGAAGCTTTTACGCGATGGAACAATAAGGTCACCCTGTTGGGTTCCCTTTTCGACTTCATGGACACCCTCCTTTTCTAACTCGTTTGGTGGTGTGGAAGGCGCTACGTGGGCCTGGCGGTTATAGGACGTCTCTTCGACGAAGAAAAAAGCTAGTATAAGTAATGCTATAGCAAACGCAAATTCCACATAGAAGAAAAGCCTCCACTGAATTATTAAAAGTTAGCAATTGATTCTGCTGAGGAGGAGTATAGAGGTATGTATGTATTTCAGGGCATTAGTTCCTTTGGCGAACCGATATAGAATTGCTGGCGAGAAAAGGGAGGAGGAAACTCTTAATATTACATACCCCGTGGCCACCGGAGAGCATATACCCAGCAGGCAGTGAAGCAAAAGTGCCCATACATAGACAGACTGCTAGACGTTAGAGATATACTGAACAAAGATTGATACCATATTCGCTAGTTACCTGTATAATACCCAATACGCTTTCCCCTTTCGTGTAAGAAGAATATGTCATTGACTAACTGTACCGGCAATGCTTCGCATACTATTTTGATATTAAGACAACATATTAGTTTCTAACTCATGAATTTATAGACTTTTAAGCGCAACTCTTAGGGGAACCCCAGAGAATGACGTTTAAGAAATAAGATATGACCATATCGCTTACTATTATATATTAGCTACTATTATACATTATCAGCTTTTGTCGAGAACTTACCCGCAGGAACCGAAGCAGTGGATTACACGAGCTGCCATTAGGCCACTGAATGAAGTGCATTGTGACGCCCCTATTAGACCGGCTGCAAATGTAACAAGAGAGAACAGCATGACTGGTCGTCGGCCATACTTCAAGTACATGGGCACGAAAATTAAAGACCCTTCATTGTATTAGCATTACTTCTTCTCTTGCTGCATAGCACCACATACCAAATCCAAAGGCGAGGTTAGGATAAGATATCAGTTCAGATGCCACGGCGGGCGAGATATCAAACTCTTTAGCCCAGAGGTCGAGGTATGGCGATGACCCAATGACGGACGCGTTGGCGAGGAAGGAATAAAACGAGCAAATTATGAGGATCATTGTTTTCTTGAAGTTGGACCACTAATTATTGCAACGTTAGAACTCGCCCCTATTCACATATTCACGCAACATACCTGCAAAGGGTCATTTGGGTCCTCGGCAGGAACTTTGATAGTGTTAGTCTGGAAGAAACTAATCAATGGGTATCCATCCCTAAGGACTTGGAGGGTATAGTAACCTGGGAAGAGGGCCATGCCATAGACCGTATCGTCGCCCTCTGCGAAATATCACAAGCCATTAAGTTAGCCTTGTAACGTCGATTAATACTATAGAGTGGCATACCGGCAGCTTGAAGATTTACAGTCCCTGGGACGCTTTCCTCGTGCGCATGGCTATGCACGAGGTGGCCCCTACCGGGGGCTGCGGCCTTTGAAGTCATCGTATATTAGACGTTACCAGGAACCCGGAAAGCCAATGGAGTAGAGGATATTGAAACGCGGGGGGGCGATGCGGCTGATGCAGGCGAGCAGCAGTAGTATACCTTATGTATGTATGTATATATGTATGTAAGGTATGTTACGCGGTGTTCTCAGTGATTGAGTCCTTCGCGATCAGATCTCGCATCTGCCAGCGTCGCGATTCCCAGCCAAGACTGCGGAGGGTTCTCGACCGCCCATCTAAATCGCGGGGAAGCTATCAAACATCTAGGGTCGCATCGCTATCCGTAATAGGAATGATGATAGCCATCTTAGCGTTGCGGAGAGGTCATACTAATAGAGCCGAAATCCTCTAACCGAGGACATCAACTACGCACGCCTTTTTTATTATTACTGATCGGCAGCGATGCTAAGGGTTGATATATGTACATACATACTACTACGTAGTCCCTGGATCTCGTTAAAAACACGTGCTTTCGTACTTTAGCTTCGCGTACATTTCCTGGTTGCGTTGTCTGCTAGAGGCACTTTGCTTGGTGGAAAATAACTACCGCGATTCATCTATGCTGGCCCAAATACTCGGGACAGAACCTGAATAACTACCGGCCTTGTTAACATCCCCGGTTCACTCTCTGCATGGGTTCAACCATGCTATACTTGCCGGCTTGTTTACATATCTTGCGTACTCATGGTTATCCCTTGCTAATACTTACTAGTATTTAATATTTAATTACAACATGGTTACTTATCAAATTACCTTATACCTTACCTATAGGATACTAGCTTAGGTAAAGCTGAAGTAAGGTAGTCCAGTACAACTACCCAGGTAGTTGATAATTATCAGATGTTGGAAAATTGTAGCACGTGAGAAAAACTGTCGTTAAAAAAGGCCCCCAAAGCAGCTGTCGTCATTCTCGGTGGTCATCTACTAAGGGACCGAATGTTCGGATATTTGTTCATATGATTTCTGACAACGTCCTTGATTCGGTGCTTTGGAAATGTTTGCATCGCTAATTATAAGCCGAAGAGATGAGTTCTGCGTTAGAGCATCCTAAAGGAATCTAGAATTTGTGGCTAGGCTTAGAAGATGCTTAGTTTGTATAGCGTGTTCCTGCGACAGGCCGGCAACTATGTACATAATATGAGGATTGGAATAGGGTATAGTTGTCTTGGCATTTCTGGTTTACAATACTTAAGTAGGTACCTACCTAACTTCTACATATAAGTGCCGTTTACCTGTCAAGGTAAAACCTTTTTAGCAAGGTCCTAACCTAGAAAGTATCCGATTAGTAGAAGCTCTCATAATCAGTTTATCATTAGGAATTTATTTGTCATTATTTTTATGCAGTTATGATCGTGTCTGGACAGACCAGCTTCGGAACATACACCCGACAAGTAGCATTGGCATGGCGCGCGGCCGCTGAGCCCGAGCGTTTAGCGTACCTCGGCCGGGAGAGAGCCGGCGTGGAAAATATGACCAGGGAGGTAGCGTAAAAACATAAAGTCTTCCCTTTGTTCTACAATGGCTTTGCGTGGCTACATCTACATGCCACCGGCGCATTGTTTTTCGAGCACAAATATCCGAATCAGGTTATCTTTGAATACGGGAACATTCCGGAAGAGCCGGAAGACCTTTTCGGGATTTTCTAAACTAGTACGTTTATCACCCTCAAGGGTACCTAAAGCAGAACGGAAATGCTTATTTCCATTCGAGCTGCTTCCCTGATGAACTGATGATTGTTTTGTCCAGGAATATGCCGTCCCAGTCTCGTTCAAGCCATCTGGTGTATTCTCGTAAGATATCGGTAGCTATGTGTACAGTTATAATGATTCTTTCTTCTTTCTAGTTTCTGATTCTAGCGGATCAGATCCGGTCGTCGGCCGTGACGGATGAAGTACCGGCCGAATAGAACCTATCGATGCATGTGTTGGCAATGATATTCGCCAAGACATTAAATCTTGCTGCCGGGTCCCACAGAGTCAAAGATCTTATGGTCGTGGTGTTCGCTCGTTGGTAGAACTTCGACTTTATTGCAGCTTTACCATGCCTAAAATGGACGTCGTTGTACCCTTGCGTCCCGAATTCGAGCTTACAGCGCCCGGCGGTGAGAGACCCAGGGGTTGGGGATTTGAACCAACCCCTCCAAATTGGGTCCAATTGGATGTGCAATCCAATGAAAGTGCTGGAATCTGCTTCCCAACCTCGATTAAGTCTTGACCGTAACTCTAAAGACAGTGAGGGGTGGCAAGATGCACCCGGATGTGCGAACTAGGTCCGATCTAAGAAGTGTATGTGTATAAAAACCTAAAGACCCTCTCTCTGGGAAACGAGACGTTCTCTTTGGATGATCTAGGGGCTTTTGTCTTACCAAACATCGCCAAACCCAACCAACCAATTCCTGTCCTCTTCGTCAGCCGTCAAGATGTTCTCCATCATTGTCGCTGTCATGGCCGCCGTGGCTATTGTCTCCGCTACTGCGGAGGCGACTGTGAGTCTCGAACGTTCTTCTGCCTTATAAAGATCTACATACTGACTGGAACTGGTAGACGCCGCGGGACCTAGTCGCATCCGCGTGACTGCGGGCAGGGGTTAGGGATGTGGTATTTCTAACCCCTACCCAGGACAACAGCCTGATCCCATCTATATTTATAATCCCGGAAGAAAGTTTGGGTATTGGATGAGGAAGGACTCAGTCGAGGCTGAGGAGTAGGCGCGTGGAGTGGTTATATTATGAGCACAAGACGCGTTATGAGAAACGAATATTTGGCCCACGAGATGGACCAATGTTAAGGATACCATATTATGAAGACTTATACCCCGAGTGGTTTAATGGTACAAGCCACTCATTATTCGACCACCATGCACCAACTAGCAAGTTGTTGCAGGTGTGTTAGCAGCCTCATCAGGCTAATGAAATCCCCTTTGTCCCTTTACGCCGATTGCATATGCATGAGTGAAACCATCATTGAATATCGTTATGCCCCCGACACCCATAGTAGACCAATGCGCAAGGGTATCTGATCTTCGTAATGTGTATGCATAATTCCAGGATGTCCTTCGTTAGACCCTCGCATTATCCGGTATAGCGCTGTCGCCCCAGATATTACGCGTTTCTTCCTCGACATCTCTCATGGCGATAGCGACTTCTTCTAGTTTCTCGACAACATCCTTAACTCCCTGGTCTATCTTGGAGAAGTAGCGGTCGTTCGCCTCTCTCCTATTCCTTGCTAGAAGGATATCCTTCTCCGTTTCTTCTTCGAGCTTAGCGCCTAGCCGCTCGCGACCAGTCCCACTACTTCCAGGTCGTGCGCTACCTGTGCCGATTGTGCTTTTTCCTCCATCTGTACCTTCTACCGCTGCCTTTCCGACGCTTGAGGATATCGTAGGACCAAGTGCTACCCCAGTCGCTGATACGCCAATCTCACCCAAAGCTCCTTTGAGGTTTGGCACCTCATTCACAGCCGTGGGTTCGATTGAGTCTTCGGCCTCGCTTCTTGCCCATGCTTGCGCCAGCTTAATTTGGGCCGCACGTAAATCGGCAAGCTTGCGGTCATGCTCTGGTCCGAAAACGTGGGTGCCTCCGCTTGCCGACAGCTCGACCTCTTCTAGAGTCGCTTGCATCTCAGCCCACAAAGCATCGGTTCTATCAGCAGTGCGGGTAGAGTCTGCAGTATGGAGTCGACCGACAGGCGCGCGGTTTCGCGTATTTAATAACGAACCTGTTCGCGCGAGCGAAGGAGCAGCTTGGGACTGCTGGATGGATGCGCCGCTAGCATTTTTTTGCGTATTCGAAATTGAGGCAACAGCAGACGGAACTGCTGGGCTAGCAGCTACCACTCCTGAGAGTGAGACATGTGAGGTTGCTGGAGAGGGATGAAGGAATAACCTAGGAGGGTCGCGAGCTTTAGAACTGCTCTGTGTTAGTTCGAGGTTATCCATTGCTACATTTTGCCAGTATGAGAATACGATCAATATCAACACAACCCCTTTCAAATAGCCCTACTAATAAGGGCAGTCCAGAAGCCAGGCTGGCCTGGAGAACGAGATATTGTAATTGGCGAATATGACTGGTCAGTTTGAAGTTGCCTATGAAGATGTCAAAGACGCACACGCGTCATGGTCCATGCACTGGGCCGTCTCCGCTATTAATGTGGCTTGGGTAGATGAACCCATGGACCGGACCATTAGGTAGTGGACCTCTACTTATCTGCTCAGCCACATTGATATAGATAGGCACCTACGTACCTAATTTAATGTGGGGATAGACTAGACTAGGGCGAAGAAACCCTTAGCAATTATTTTCCACCTTTGGTCTTTGTGCAAAAAATTAACCGAAGAAACATCACATCCACGAACCACTAGCCAATCTATCCATCCATCCATCTAAGCACGACTTCAACACCCATTTTTCAGCGATACCACATACAAATCGGTAAGTCAATTCCTCATTCACGGCCGATCTGCATTAGCCTTTGGCCTTGGTCAATACGTTGTTGCGAATCCTCCTTCACCTCACTCCCTTCGATTACGATAAATAAATCATTTTCTGCGCCTTCGAGTCTACATTTACTGACCGTGCGACCCCTCTACTACAGCAATCATGGGTAAAGGAAAGCCTCGTGGTCTCAACGCAGCCCGCAAACTGCGACTGCACCGAAAGGAGCAGAAGTGGGCCGATCTCGGATACAAGAAGCGCGCTCTCGGTACCGCTTTCAAGTCGTCGCCGTTCGGTGGTTCCTCTCATGCCAAGGGTATCGTCCTCGAGAAGGTCGGTGTCGAAGCCAAGCAGCCCAACTCTGCTATCCGAAAGTGTGTCCGTGTCCAACTCATCAAGAACGGAAAGAAGGTTACTGCTTTCGGTACGAATACCCCTACTTTGACTCTCTACGTGTTTCTTTTGCGACTACAAAATTTTGGTCAGCTTGAGGCGGCTAGCTTCATAAGAAGGGATATCTAGGAGCGATACTTTCGTTATTTTTTGAGTGCAAATTAGCTAACGCGATTTGACTTTAGTCCCCAATGACGGTTGCTTGAACTTCGTGGACGAGAACGACGAAGTCCTACTTGCTGGTTTCGGTCGTAAGGGCAAGGCCAAGGGTGATATTCCCGGTGTGCGATTCAAGGTCGTCAAGGTTTCCGGTGTCGGTCTGCTAGCTCTATGGAAGGAGAAGAAGGAGAAGCCGAGATCATAGATGCTCGGTCGGGGACGAAAGAAATTAAGGAAAACGTGCAACGAGAGAAGGTTCATTGGGCATGCGGAGTCGATACGGCTTGCTTTGTTTCATCACGGCATCATAGGTTCGGGCCTTGATACTCATTCACAGGCAGACGAGATCCACAAATAGAGATTCTGCGTCGCCAAAGCAATACCTATAATCTTCTAGAGTCTATCGTGATTATCGTGATCATCTAATGCGGAGATAATTGGCCTAGGAATAGAGCATATCCTTTTTAATTAATTACCTACCTTAGGTAGATAATCTCTATCCAAACCCCAAAACCTAATTCTGTTATATACACATAGCTGTACATGATGGTTAAAGCCTAATTCTCTAAAGACTGTGTCTTATCGTCTTCGGCGTATTTTAACAGGTAGTCAACTGCAAGACCGAGACTGATCGTGCCTCCAGTGATCCAGCATCCATTGACAAACCACCACCAGCAGTCCTTCACGTTCTTGAGATTCACTCTTGTTATCATCCACCCTAATGTCAGAGCAGCGCCACCGCAGCTCCCAATGAAGAAAGCTGGTCCGGCACCTACTGCCATGCCAGCGGCTCCAAGAAGGCCTATCTGCACCACGGCCAGCCCGGACAAGATTTTCTTCGTATCAGCGTCATGTTTGAGGGCAATGCTCTTGATTCCTGCTTTGGCATCATCCTTGATGTCCATGTGCGCGTAGATCATATCGTATAGTACAGTCCAGGATATATTGCTTGCGTAAAGCAGAGCAGCGGCACTCAGGGCGGCACTATTTGACAACAAATCTACCCCCAGAGCAGGAAACCCCATTATGGCGCCCCAGGAAAATGTCAGGCCCAGGACGAACTGTGGGTAATACGTCACGCGCTTGGCGAGAGGGTACGAAGCTACGAATACCAAGCTGGGAATGCCATAGAAGAGACATGAGGTCGGGAATTGCAGCAAGATCCCGAGGCCGGTTAGGAGCTGCGCGCCCGTATATGCCAGGGCTTTGAACGGCGTTATGGCGCCGCGTGCTATGGGCCGGTGCCGCGTGCGCGTTACGTGCTTGTCTAAATTCTGGTCCCAGAGGTCGTTGATGGAGCAGCCGGCACCACGCATGACAAGGGCACCAGTGAAGAAGAGAGCAGCGGTACCGACGACGGACAATGGGGTAGCCATAGGGGTGGTGAGTGGAGCAGCCATCAGTGTCGAGAATAGGCATGGAAAGAATAGATAATACGTCCCTGTAGGTTTATCGATGCGGATGAGCTCTCCGTAGGGAATCCATGACTTAGGCAGACGGGATAGAATGCCTGATTTGGGCGGTGAATAGGGCTCTGGGATGACTGCTGAGGATGGTGAATCGATGGTGTGGGCTCCTCGCTGACTTATGAGTTGTGGTTGTACTGGAACTATCTGCCTTGGCCTGGGAAAACTCAGAGCTGTTGAGGCAGATGTTGCACTTCGTAGGTAACATGAGGCACTTCTGGAGACGTTATAAAGTTGTCTCGATAATTTTAAGTCCGGAGATATCAGACCGCGAGACAGTAGACACTTTGTGCCTTTGTGTATATGGAGTCGATGCATCTTGCTTAGGGGCGTATCGACTTCTGGAGACTTATTAGCCGTGTTTCTAACAAGGCCGAAGGGTTTGGTTAAGCAACAACTGATGGGATAAGACGGTCTTGGATTTGAGAAGCCCTACATAGGAATGCTGATTTACTACGCTGACAATCGTCGCTATAGACTATGTTGTTATACAAATTGTAATAACCAGTGAGTGTTTAATAAGCTCATCAGATTTTTTTACAGCTATTCATATTTGCTTCTTAAGAGTTGAACTACTGACTCACTGTGAAAATAAATTAAGGGAATGAAGACCTACCTTCGAGGTTAAAAAGGGAAGAGCTGTCACCTGGAGTTAATAGCCATTGCACATCCTAGATTAAAGTCGTGTTGAAGAGTTGCTGGATATTGAAAAAGCAGGCAGTTACCTCGTTATTTAGAGTCTATAGGTCCTGGAGGTTGTACGGGTCTGTGCACAAACTGGAAGTACCGAGTTTTGGGTACCTAGGTACATAGTTACTGCCATTTATCCTAACCGTAGGTACCTACCTACCTACCTGTGCTATGCAGTTACATACCTCAGTTATCGCTTACATAGGTACCTACCTATGTACCTAGGTAGTGGGTACCTAGTTCTTATCCAGTTTGCACTTTCCATTAACTATCGTTAGTTACCGTGTAAATTTATTGTCATAGCTTCCTCGCTTCCAGCCTCGCGCTGTTAGGTGCGTCGCATTTTACCAAGAGCATCGAATTGCTCCCGCGCCTTTGTTTCGCACTTGGAAGCCGACAAACTTTCCCCTACGGTGAGCCTAACTACTCCGCAATAAGCTTATTAAATTGAAGGGCTTATGGAGTACTACGTCTATTTTTTTCTGGTTGTCCTCTGCAAATACCATCGCGACTGTAAACCTCAGTGAGGCGCGTCTAAAGGTGATCACTATCTTCGCGAACCCCACCGCCGCCTCCCAAACTCTTGCCGCCTCTCCGAAACCCGACCCTTCAAACCACGTAGTCCTTGGTATATACCTCGAGCGATCGTTAAAATGCCGACCGCGTTACATCCCCAAGCTAAATTCGACCCAATCCCTCCAGATCTCGACCTACATGCTGTTGTCGATCGCACGCCGAACTTCGACTGGGTTGTACGGATTTCTACCACACAGATTAGGCGACTTGGTCCCTCCGGTTTCGAGAAACTGGTACAACTTCATGTCATCGAGGGAGGTCGACCGTTAGTTATAGAAGGCTGGAACAAAGTCTTCCCAAAAGATTTATTCAGTGCCGACTGGCTGGAGCAGACTTATGATAAGAAACGTGAGTTTTTCGCTTTCATCGTATATAGCGTCTAGAAATACTGATAGGGGCTGGTAGAGGAAAATGTTCGTGACATAACAGCACAGACCGATATCCCAATGACCACGGGCCATTACTTGCGATCGATGCGACAGTTGACCAATCAATGGACCCCTACGAATTTCCGCGACGATCGGCGCCAGCGCCTTTATCTGAAGGATATAGACTGTCCTTCCGAATGGTATAACCACCTGAAGAAGGTCATCCCTCCAAATGTCTTCTACATGAATGAAAATATTAGCGAGAATCCAGGGGCAGACACTCGAAGTGACAACATTTTTGGCGCACCGGAAAAGACTCCTGCTACAGCAGGAGATCTCATGAGCAGCTTACCTGAAGAGATGCGTGCGCAAAATTTAATGTGCTACATCGGCCATGAAGGGACGTATACGCCTGCGCATCGAGAGATGTGCGCGAGTTTGGGTCAGAATATTATGGTTGAAGCCTCGGAAGACGAGAATGGAGAGAAGCCAGGTAGCTCGATTTGGTTCATGACTGAGACCAAGGATCGAGAGGTTGTTCGAGAGTACTTCCTTTCCATGCTTGGCCACGACATTGAAATCGAGAAGCATTTCGCGCAGATCAACGCTTGGAAGAAAGCCAACTTCCCCGTTTACATCGTTGAGCAAAAGGTTGGCGACTTCATCCTTATACCTCCCTTAGCTCCCCACCAAGTCTGGAACCGCGGGACGCGGACCATGAAAGTTGCATGGAATAGGACAACAGTCGAAACCCTCGACTTAGCTCTTCACGAGGCTTTACCAAAGGCGCGACTAGTTTGCCGAGATGAGCAATATAAAAACAAGGCCATTGTCTATTATACTATGGAGAAGTACTACAAAGACCTCCAATCTCACGAAGAGAACTCCGAAGTTGGGTTATTAGGTCTTGGTCAAGAACTGATGCAAAATTCCTCACGCATAAAGCAGATAGCTAATGACTTCAAACGTTTGTTCGGCCTGTTCACCGAGATCCTGATCGACGAGATGTTTGGTTACAAGCAAAACGACATTGAATATATCCCCTTCGATTCAAATATCACATGTTCATACTGCCGGTCTAACGTTTTCAACCGCTTTTTGACTTGTAAGTGCTGCGTGCGAACGCTGCTCAACGGCGACGAAGATACATACGATATTTGCATGGAATGCTATGCCATGGGGCGCTCATGTATCTGTATATCGGGCCTCCAGTGGTGTGAACAATGGAAGTGGCCCGATCTCATCCAAAAACATGAGACCTGGCGATCAATGGTTATTCAACAAGATGGATTTGTCGACGTCGATTTGTCTCCTCAGCCTATCGAAATCGTGCGGAAAAAGACAGGAAAGAAGTCGGTAGCCCAGATTTGCCAAGAACAGCTTCGAAGGCGACCTTGGAATGACATCACAAAGCCATCTCAGCCTCAAGCAGAGGAATCTGATGAACCCGAGGTCGACGAAGAAGGTCGCGTCAAGAAGAAGCCAAAGTCGAAACGCAAGGCCAAGAAGGGCGACGTGTACCGCTGCCACGTCTGCTGCCACAAAGACTATACATATAAGCTAAACTTCTGCACGACGTGTCAAAACGCATATTGTTACGGTGTGCTGTGGCGAGCGTTTGATACAATGCCCCAGATGGCAATGGAGCGGGAACATTGGCAGTGTCCTAAATGTCTTAATATCTGCAACTGCGGGTCTTGTAGACAGGGTGGCAATACACATCCATATGTCCCCAAAAATACCCTTCTTGGACATGATACGCGTCCGATTGCGGACGATCGCAGTGTTGAATCAATCGTCGACTTCAGGCAACATAACCTTGGCTGGCTAAAGGCCACTGGCGACGAAAATCGTGGGAGGGATACGAAGCGGATGCAACGTCTAAAGCAGCAGGCGGATGCTGAAAAGGCTAGAGATCCATTGGCGTCTTTGAATTCCACAGAAGACGCTCCACACGAAATGGATTTGGCCCTTCAGGATTCAATTATGAACGGCTATGGAGATCAAAGCCATATCCTTGGTCATGCTGAGACAGCCATTGCTAGTTATGAGAATGGCCAAGCACCCGCTGCTGACATATCGCATAGCGAACCAGTGGACGAGGTTGACCACGCCGACATGTCTACTATACAATACGAAGAAGGAGACTCGGTTCTTCCGGATCAATCGCAGTACCCCGATCCATCTGTGATTGGGCGCGCACGAATGATGGGAATGGGATTCTATGACCAAGATGAAAGTGCAGATAAAATCTTGTTTGATCCTTTCCAGATGCCATCTGCTGATGCTCTAGACAATGAGCCGGAAATGTCCGAATACGTGAAAAAGACACTGCGACTTGCGAAGAGAAAGGCAAGACTTGAGATAGATGACGATCCTGACTTCAGAGGACCTAAGAGTCACCATCGCAAAAAGCCCAAGACAGGAAATATTGACCAACTTGTTAACTTGGATCCAGCACTACTCGGTGCCCTTGGCGATAACACATCTACACCCGTAAGATTAACTACCGCGGACGGCCCTAGTGAACAGCCAGGGGACGACAATACAGAAACACAACCGAGAGAAGCCGTTGAGCCGCCCTCTCAACCTAAGCAAACACCTAAGCAAGCGAGGCCTCCTCTTCCTATTGATCCTCTACGGCCTACTTTGCGACATGCTAAACCGAGGGCATCGTATGTAGAAGCCGAGGAACCCGCAGAAGACCCAGATGATAGTGTTCTAATTAAGCCCTTGAGAATTTTTGGATCTGAGGGCGAAGATGGCGTGCCGGAGGAGTTAGACCCTGTAGATTTAGCGGCGGATGCAATCCGCGCTTTGACCCAAATTTCTGGCAGCGAAGTAGAGAATTCAACTATCCCCGAAAAGACTCCACAGCCGGGGGCTAAGAGACGAGGGCGGCCACCCCGAAGTTCTATCGGAACGGCTGTTACTCCGTCCACTGGGAAGAAGCGTGGCCGCCCGCCAGGACGACCGAGGAAATCTTTACCTAATGATACCGAGAATGACGAAGGCAGTATCACAGTGGATGCTGAAGACCCCGAGAGTACTCGGAATGAGAATGACGTTACTGTAGATGAACTTGAAGCTCAGCTGGCGCGAGAACTGGGTGATGCAAATGACGGGGAACAGTCACGATCGACCGCGGCCCGTGGAGGTTCTGTAAGGAAAAGAGGCCGACCACCAGGACGGCGAGTAACACAATCTCCCGCGATAGCTAAGCTAGACGACGCGCCTCCGGATACCCGATTCATGTCTATGAGAGAACGAGCGGCCCTAAGGGGTAGGAGAATTAGGATTGGTTCACGCCGGACAAGGGATGGTATAACGGGAAGCCCTGCAGCAACTCCGACCCAAGGTACTCCTGTAGTTATAACTACTCGAAACAAGCCAATACTAGATACTGAGAATGCGGACGAAACTAGCCGACCTAGCTCGAAACGGGGCCGTAAGGAGCTAATTGATGATGATTTTGAGCCTGCTGGTGAGGAAGTCGAACCTTCGCCCTCACCCAGCCCTACGCCGGAGCATCAAGCTCCAGAGCGGCAACAGCCTGCCAAGAAATTGGGAACACCTACCATTGTCAGGCTATCATTTTCAGATGATAGTAGTGACAGCGACTCGTCTTTGGAGGCTGATGATGATGGCCCAACTAGGAAACCATTCGTTGCTACGCGCGGTCGAGGGAGAGGAAGGGGAAGGGGAAGGGGAAGGGGAAGAGGCAGTGTTAGAGCGCGAGGCCGCTTGTAATTAGTAAAAATCAGCACGAAACTAATTTCTGTCCTATAGTGGCAATTGAGAAACCCTTTCTCTTGGCGTTAACTTCGATGGTCGATACCTTGACTGATCCATCTCATATGCTGCTAGTAATTATTTACTCTCTGTGTGCCTAAGGTACAGACACTTCTACTATAGTTCGCTTAACTGCACCTTACCTATGCACATATTTGCAACTGAATAATTAATTGCTCGAGCTAGTAATCCATTTAGCTAGGTACCTTTCTATTCTAAGTGGGTTTTAACGTACAGTTAGGAGGTAGGTGTGTGATTTACTCGATAACGTCAAATAACTAGTGTCTTTAAAACTATAGGGATTACTCATATAGCTAGCTCAAATATACCTTTATTTCTCAAGCTATCAAGTTAATGAACCTATGGACACACGTATTTGTTTTATAGCAAAGGAATATCTTTAACCACTGTGGAGAATGTCCTCTTTAGACGAAAATGAATTTGATTACGAACGCTAATATTTACTAACCATAAGACGTTGTCTTGTGATAAGTGAGGCTAAAGGTTAGGTAAGTCGGCTTATATCATGTTATATGTAGTACCTAGGTTAGGTACCTGTTAAATTGTTTCCCCCTAACTTGCTATCTGACGGTGATTGTCAGATTGACCACATGACCAAAAGGTATCTTGTAATAGATTTTTCCCTAGTACTTTTTTATATAACAGTAATCCTCTTTGTTAAGGGCTTTAGATAGGGGGTTTGCGATAATTTGTCAATGTAACTCGGAAACATATAGGAGGTATTTTGAAAACCTGGCTGACGGAGTGGCTTATATAATTTATACTATATCACAGAAATGATTCGGACGAAGGGTATGGTATACTGTTACTTATTGGCTGATTATCAACGTGAAAGATATCTTAAGTAAACGTCTTCTATTTTGAAATTTCTCCTTTACACACCCCCATGATTCCATTCGGGTTAAGCCGAATCCTCGTGATGTAATTATGAATTGTTGTAGTAAATTCGTTAGTACATACGAATATATCGATCTCTAAATAAGCCCACACACTAGTAGATCGACCATATCTGGCTGAAATATGCCGAGACTAACCTAGTAGGTTGAAATACGATCTCCATAGAAACTAGCAAACCAGTAAGAATGGTACTAGAAACTTTTGGCATTTGTTTATCTAGTGGACACAGGTAGTCTTTAGACTCTGTAGGTCGATCATGATTTTAGGTGGACAAGTACGATTGGTTGTAAGTGTGAAACTTGACATGTGAAAGCATACTACGGTTTGCTAGTGACAAACGTCTATCAAAAGCCGGTGTCTCGGACGGCGCTAGGAGTGAGATAGCCATAGTTCTTACTACTAGCGTACTCGTGAAAAGGCCGAGATATACCACTAGTCGTCGCCTTATTGCAAAGAGCCGAGTGTTTCGGGGAAATCCCCAAGTAAAGCTTCCTTCGCTCCGTTTCTGGCCCCTGAGCCAACGTACATAGAAAGGTAAACTATGGATACCATTGTCATCAAATAAAGATCATTATAAAGGTTGTTGTATTAGATACTTTCTAGGATGAGATGCTAACGCTACAAGATGTATTTATACTTCTATATGTCATGTGACATGACAACCGTGGTGCTCGTTCGATCTAAAGGTAGAAAAAGGTCTTTTGATGATACCATGGTCGGCTGAAATACCTGGCCCTGCGTCGGGATATTCCGTGTCACCCTGAATTCCAAACACATCGGTTCCCTACTAGGCTCTTCCAGTTCAAGTAAGTCTAATTAACTACCCGAAATACCTTGAAAACAGCCACGCAAGCAGACCAACTAACACTCGGGGCTAATGAGTTTATGCACTAAAGACCTAAGACGGTATGATCGAGAATCTAGTATGAGTGAATAATAGTACTGAATTGGCAAGCTACTGGTAAGGGATTTAAAGGTGAAATAGGCGCTGTATATTCTAGACTACTATTTGGGATATGTATTAAATTCATTACTTGGATTAGGACTGTATGTATGCGGGAGATCCCGACCCCTTATAGTATCGTGGTCTAAGGATCAAGTTCTATTTGGTTAATCCAGCGAGGGACTTAACCGGCAACATTGAAAGCGCAGGTGAAAATTAGTAATAGTGCTTAACTCATGCTCTAGACTCGTTAGTATTACCACCGTCCTTCCTTGGTGTATTTCTCCGGCCCTCCCTCCAACCTAGAGCCCCACGATGTAACTATAAGGGGGGGCTTTAGAGGATCCATGCGGCAGTCAATATCTTTGTCTTCCGAACTATTGAAACTAGCTCTCCTGTCTAATAGAACCGGGTACTTGAGAGCCGTTCACTACCACTTATCTAATTTCAACACTTGACGTCGTCCTTGATTATGGGCCATGGTCGTTTATTATAGGTAGGGCGGATTACTATTTTTATATGATATACTATATTGGAAAGTTGAAGCTGCTTATTGTGAACGAAGGAGAAATGAAGGATTTATGTGCTCGAGGCTACATAGGTACACTTGTTTGGACTGCATTGGAATATCTTGAGGTGCACGGTATTAGGAGTACATACTTCTAGGTTTATGTTAATATATTATTTTCCTTTTTATTGAAGTAAATATGCATCATAAACTGGTAGAATTTGACGGTGGTTTAATAGAAACGTGTTGCCCCCCTTGCTCCTATTACACCATTCCCTCGCCTCAGCTGCTATTGTACATGATAACTCATAACGAGCCATTGCTGGAGACTTTCGAAGTCGTTGCTTGGTCTTCATAGTCAGCTCTCGGTCCCTTTCGTGGATATTCGTCCTCAGTTGAGACAGTAAACTGTGTAGTGCGCATGATTCCTGTCCCTGTAAGAATTTCCTCGTCCGAATCCCGTGCAGACCGTACTTCGGTACGAGCTCGCCGGCTGTCCATGTCCTTTAGGCCGATATTGTTGCTGTCTTGTCCATCGGTAGTTCTGATATAACCCTGCTGCGCATGCGAGGCACCGCCATACTTGTGGTGGGCGTAATAGGAGTGGTCGCCGGTCGACTTGAGGTGTGGTATCCAACGACGAATAAGTGGCCAAAGTGCGGGGGCCGATGCAGTCAGGATAGCCAAGTTGCACTCGATAGAAGAGACGCAGAAGCCGACAGAGAAGTTCTTATCTGGACTCTGGTCATGGAAGTTTTGCGCGAGGAAGTAGAGACGAATGATGCTGACAATGGTTACGCTATTATAAGGCTTATATTAGATCTTTACCTCTGCACGCACATTCGATGTTTTTTAACTGTTCCTTAGGGTAGTTGGGAAATCGCCAATAGGGGTTACTTACAGTACGCCTAGCATGAAAACTCCAATCAAGGCAACCTTCCTGTTCTTATTTATCTTCAAGCCCAGGAAAATGTAAAATGGAAGAGCAACCGAGACCACATCGGTCGCAATAGTCATACATGCGGCGACCACGCCGAAGGTAAACTGTTGAATGCACTTCCCAGGTACCAGTGGATGCCAGTTGAGTTCGATAGGGGTGCATTGGAATATGACCGTCAGGAGGATGGCGAGCATCAAGACTGTGTTGAAGGCGATAGTGCCCCAGACGACATACCGGACGCCTGACTTAATACCCGAGAAACGAAGCAGAAAGACAAGGACAGACTGTTTCACTAGCGTTAAGATGGGTTGGTAGACGGCGCCGACAACGTATATCCAAATCAGTCCCTCGGTGGGATCAAAGGGTAGTGGCACATCGTAGAAATGAATTCCTATGTATAATTCCTTCATAACTGCGGACTGTTAGGTTCAGGTATTGGTAAGTATCGTCGCATGCCCGCTTACCTTTGATAGAGCCTATCGCCAAGGCGATGCTAAAGACCATTGAAGCAACGATGAGGCCATCGTCTAGACGAACTAAGTCAGTACATTGTTTAAATCTCGTTACTGGGATTGGCGATTCGTAAACTTACCCCATCCAAAGCTTTTCGTGTCGATTCTGATATAAGTCCTCAAGGCAACGACTATAAATGCGAGCACTGGACATACAACTTCTATGGCGATACCCAGGTTTTGGAGCCAGCTCGTGGGATTAGGGTTCGTCGCCATTGGAGGGGCTTGGATGGGTTCTGACATGGTAACTGATCATTAAAACATCTGTGCAGTCCCGTCCAGATAAGGTCAGGATAGATCCACGAGATGAGTCGACCCAAGCAGTGAAGATCGCCGCCGAGGTTACAGGCGATCATTCATATATATCCTATCCCCCAGAATTCGAGTATGTTGAAGATCTTGGTAGCCAGGGGACCTAGGAGTCGCGTTACAACATTGGCAAGGGTGATGAGGTCTGGAAAGCTTCACCCGGCTCGTGCTCCGTGAATAATCGATGCGATATACCAGGCTTTCGACTTAGCTGCATATGGGCAAGGATGGCAAGGAACATCAAAGCACACGATCCCTTCTCTCCCTAACTGGAAACAGGTTATTACATGGATTCCCCGGTATCCGTCTAGAATAATCCAGGACCCATTGCTCGGAACTGGATGGTCCCTTAGTCTTGGCGAGGAGAAACCGTCGGCTATAGTTCGCACGAGCGTGCCACAAGAGTTGGCAAATATTTAGGGGAGTCACTGTTTAAACCTGTCAAGTATGGTAGCATGAGTACTCGTTTTAAGCGAGGCGACATGGACTCGTGCTCGATCGGGATTGCATCTTCATGAGGAATTCCCTTCTGGTAGTGCTATCGGAACGCAAAATTTCCATATAACAGCACTGCCTACCTCTCATGTATGAGCTTGGGCACTCTGACTCTGCAGGGATATGGCTTCTCCCTACATTAGTGCCTGTGAAGGCGAGTTAGCTTCATGAGACACCAACTCAGATACTTCAAAACCTAGCGTATCAAGTATTTTAAGCGAGGACCATCGATTTTCCTATCCTTGTCTTCGTATGTATATACTATCGGCTCATCACAAGTTGACACCTGCAGTATGTGGTGCATGATGCATGGCTCCCCTCTCCGAACACTTTTTGCGGTAGCATCGTGCAGTATTTTCCCGTCGCTGTGTCCTCTGCAAGATCGGAGATATCTTCTTGTTTATAGGGTATATCGGAGTGCGTCCCTCCTTGGGCGCGGGTATTAGTTACCCCCTTACTTCGTCTTATGCTACCTTTGTAATTGATACTACCTTGCGTTCCCGATTCCGTATTCACCTCGCAATAGTGATACTCTGTAAAGATTTTTAAGCAAGTCACCGTCTAGGTTATAATAATTACCTACTCGACTGAACCTCGCTGGCCGTTTCTTTGGTCAGTCCTTACTTCAGTTTTCTCCTATGCGATGCGCATTTGCGGTTGGGCAGAGTTTTATTAATGGAAGTAATAGTCGAACAGAAAACTAGGATAAGCTTAATTACCTACTGTTCACTATAGATGAATGTGAATATTGGGGATTGGTATTGATAAACCGCCGAAATTTATACGAGAAAGTGACGGAACAAATACCCGAGAAAGGGCTGATATCCTTTTGGCCTCCTGGATTCTTAAGTCTGTAGGTTGGGGTAGTGCAGCCTTTTCTGTGTTAGAGACGCGTACCTTGCGTATAATGCTACCTATATTATGCACAAATATACATTATCGCAAATCATATCCACAATCCGACGTTCCGGAGCGGAGAGTAAACTCTTAAAAGAAGCTGGTGAAGGCTTAGCTAAGGCTATTATAGTAGTTCTAGACTAGATAAACGCTAAGCTGGAGACGGACTCTTGACCTCGTTTGGAATTTCTAGACTCGGAATGGAGTGACTAGATGGAACTCTTCGCTTTAGCGCGCTTGTATTCACTCTCCCCCTCGAACCACATGAGATTACAGAGGACTATCGTTTTATGTGTAGACTTCAACTAAAGTCCATCTGTGCCCATAACGGCGTAGTGTACATTATACCACTTTCTATGCTATACACATCGTATATACTATATACGCTTACACCTGGTCAGCTTTGACTTATTCCCTAAACTATTGATATTTTGTGCATTAGCCCATTGAATACCACGTGGATGTCAAGGAATATCGGTGTCTTACCGGTTCGTATAAAGTAATCACGCAGGGACGATCCTTTGGAATTTTTCTATCGTGATCCTTCAGCCGTGAAGACTGCTCGATGACTGTTTTACCCGGTAGCTAGGTGTTCCTATATTTTTACTCCTGCATATACTTGCATCTCGCGTAGGAGCCTGATACACGGCTACTCAGCTACGGACGTAATAATAATGGCACGCTTTGTTTATGTTGCGGCTCTGTCGCTAACCAACTTAGCGTTCGCTCAGACAATCCAGGATGGCGTCGGTAAGCTTTAGTTTTGTCCTTGATACACCCTCTACGCAGTAGACACGCCATTATGATGTGGTGGCTTGCTAACCCTTGTCGATGCAAATAGAGGCAACCCCGGAGACTGTTGCGCCAGCTGTCGAGGTAGTGGAAGCCGATGTCTCGTCATCTGGCATCGACTATTTTCCCTTCGAATCGAGCCAGCTTACACCAGACGTTATCACTAATTTGACAAATTATAATCTTACTAATGTCGATCTTTTCAATTTTAGCGACACTGAAGCTGCGGTTCAAAAACGTGCCGGCCGCGTGTGTAAAACGTATCCAGGGGACAGAAGTTGGCCGATTCGCCCCATATGGGATCTCCTTAACATTCTATTAGGAGGCACTCTAGTTGAGGGCGTGCCAACCGCAGCGCCATGCTATTCTGACTGGCCTCAGTACGACGAAGCTAAGTGTGCTTCGATCACTTCACAGTGGCAGACGCCTCAATATCAGTCAGCACCCCTTCCTCATGCTCGCTTGGGTTCGTGTCTAACCTAGCACAGATTATCACAGCCTCTAGGAATCCAGTACTATGCCTTTGAAGGGGTGAGCTGCTTGCCGCCTAGCCTTACACGGACAGGTGCTAAATGCACACTAGGTGGCATGCCATCATATGTTGTGAAGGCGACCAATGTCGCGCAGATCCAGCTTGCTGTCAATTTCGCGCGGAACCTTAACCTGCGGCTGATCGTCAAGAACAAGGGCCATGACTTCAAAGCCAAGTCCACTGGCGCTGGGTCGCTTTCCATCTGGACTAACGCCCTACAGAGCATCCAGTACCTGGGTTCCACCTACTCCCATGGCCCATCTGGTTACCGTGGTCCAGCCTTTAAGATCGGCGCTGGCGTTCAGGCCCTTCCCCTTTATCAAGCCGCAGACAAATTAGGCCTTCATATTGTCGGTGGCAATACCCGCGTAAGTATTATGTCCCACTCCAAGATCATACTGTAGAATAATGGAATCTAATCAAAATCTTGCGCTAGACTGTCGGCATCGGCGGTGGATATACTGCTGGTGGTGGTCATTCCCCCCTGCTATCTATGCACGGGATGGCAGCTGATCAAGTATTGTCCATGGAAGTTGTATTGCCAAATGGCCATTTTGTTTCTGTCGATGAGCAAAAGTATCCCGATCTTTTCTTCGCCCTTCGTGGCGGAGGTGGCAGCACCTGGGGTATCGTGACCTCGCTTGTTATTCGGGCTTATCCGAAGAAGCCTGTTTCTACTCTCAGCTATAGCTTCGGTGTCAGTACTAACGTATCGACGGAGACTTTCTGGGAGGGAGTCAATGCCGTTTTCGCTAAGTTTCCCGAATTTGCCGACGAGGGGATGTACAACTATTGGTCTATCAGCTGCTTGTTTGACTGCTCCTTCTCCATGGCTCCTCAATGGGGAAATGATATGAACTCTGCCACGCTCAAGACATTGTCTACTCCATTATTTGACGAGCTCGCGGGGTTAGGAATTACCGTTAGCGATGCTGTGTATAAAGAATACGATGGTGTGCTGGGTGGCATCGAAGGTACCTGGTCGGCTGAAAGTGAGCAGACTGGCGTCTGGAATTTTAATACCGGGTCAAGGTTATTTCCCCGTTCTAACTGGGACGATCCGGCGAAGCTTGCTACACAAAACGCGGCGCTCCGACAGGGTGTTGAAAAGGCTGGCTTGATGCTCGGGTACAACATGAAAGCAGCAATCAACCCATCAGCCAACCAGACCAACGCTGTAAATCCTGCGTGGCGCGAAACTGTGCTACACGCGCTATTAGGTGCCACCTGGAGCCAAGAAGCCACTGCTCAGGATATCGCGGCCGCGAACAAGAACCTCGTCGAGATGATGCAACCATGGCGAGACGCGTCCCCTGGTGCTGGTGCATATCTTAATGAGGCAGATATTAACGAACCGAACTGGCAGCAAGCCTTCTACGGCTCTAACTACGCATATCTTTACCAGCTTAAACAGAAGTACGACCCTTGGGGCCTACTGTGGGCGCCTACGGCGGTTGGCTCTGAGGACTGGTACGTTACTAACCAGATTGAGTTTTACCCAACACAGAACGGAAAGCTGTGTCCTAAATAGGACATTAGGTTTCTTCAAAATACAAGATTCCGTTTGATTTAAGTTATAAATCGGAAGAAGCGTATGAAAAGGCTTTACTACACTAGAAATTATACCCATATAGCACGCGAGCACCCCCACCCCGTTTCCCCCTTGTTAGATAGAATTATTCTAGTTTGTACCTAGGGATGTCACAAGGCATTTCCTAACATATATATATCTACCTAATAGAATTTGACTCATGATAGGGGAATATATCTCCGGTTCAGGCTAACATTGAGTCTTCTATCGTATGTTTTACTATCCTATAGGCACTCTATCATGGAGCTAGCCTCAGTAACTTATCCCACTGCATTACATATAGGTAATCAGCTGAGCTATTACAAAAGGCGGCCTCTAAACTATACGTAGCAGCGCTCAATCTCAGCTCCTGAGTGAACACTATTATACACTTGGGTCCCTAGCACCTCATATAGGTAACTGATCATTTTGAGCGGGAGTCATTTTCTCCTTAAGAATAACTATTTAAGGCAGCTCATGGCTTCTACATTGTAAATAGGCCTGATTACCTTAAACCTACTTTAAGCACGCTTTTTGGAGGCGATGATAGACCGACTTTAGGATGCTATATAATTTTACTCTAATTATAAAGTTTATCTTGAAATAAAAACCGTCGATTATTACCTAGGTCATTTTAATATGCCATCATAGTTTACATAAGGCATGTTGATTTGAATCGACCACAATGAGTTTTAAAGCTGTATGTCGTTTCGGCTTATAATACGCTTATTTCTACCCCCCTATTCATATTGTGGTATTATGTGTTATCTACCCGTATGTGCCGCTAGGTACTGAAAGAAAATAGTTTATAAACTTGGAGCATCTGGACTTATTTAGGTACACATAAAACCCTATTTCCAATTAACGAAGATATACGGTTAAAATACCAAGGTTATTTGAAAGGGGGTGGTCTGATAACATACTATGAAATGGTATTGTTTACCAAGGTAGGTACTTATGCATAGAAATCAAACAAAGAACCGATAACAGTATGGGGTCTGGGAAACAATATGTTGTTTAATAGCTGTTATATCACTATAGCTTCGTATTGCTACCGTTCTCTAGGGAATTTGTGTATATATCTTTCGAATATTCCTGCTTCTTACCGAATATAATTTCTCACCAGAACATCACTTACTTAGTGTCATATCGAACTCCTTTCAACCCTTTCGTTTCAAATTGTAATTATTTCAAAAAGTCGTACGCTCACGCTCATCCACAATGTCTCAAGCTTCCGATATAGTTGATCGACCGTCGACCAGTAAAAGGGTATACCGTGCAGTTTGTATAGCATGCCGCTCGAAGGTATCGGGCCGAAAAGCACCATGCAATCGTCCTGTGGAAGGCCATGGAGTAAGTAAAAATTAATCTCCATTCCTCCATCGCTCCTAGGTTTTTGCTTGAGATTATTCGCTAACCGTTAATATTACAGTGCACTGGATGCAAACAATATGGCCTTCCTTGCATATTTGGCGGGATTCCGCTACCTCCTTACCCTGGCCCTACTCGAGCACCAATATTACTTCCATGCGATGAATGCACAAGGCTGGGCCTACGCTGTGATTTTAAAAGACCGGTACGTAAAACTAAAATAAATTCCACCCTTTTAAGGCCTTTTTTGCAGTCGAAATCTTCATGATTCACTGTTGTTACTAAAACACAGTGCTTTAGCACTCCATACTAAAAGAAGCTGATGCTAACCATTATTACAGTGCGATAGATGTCACAATTCTCAAACTATATGTATGGGAAGCACCCGATATTGTTTTCTTCGCGGAGTACCTGGCGACGATATGTACGGATATTATCTTAACATCGGATATGGTCCCAAAGGCGTCAATCAAATTCTTCACTCCCCTATGTTTGCATGGACTATGCCTGCTGACTACCATCTACAATATGTAAGGTGGAAAAACGAAGGAATTATGAGTAATGATGTGGTAGATATACAACGAGATCGACAACTTGAGACCCAATATGTACAAATCTTAGAGCTAGCACAAGAGGCTGCCAAGCAAGGGGTCCCGGCTAACCTATCAGGAATAATGGAAGTGCTCAATAGGGAAGTTAAGAATGGAGTTCCGTTGAACGAGTCTCAAACTGCCCGAGATCTCATGTACTATCTCGGAAAACAAACTGCGAACAATCCTGGAATCCATGAACGCAGCATCGAGATAAGCGAATTCAATATTCTCTATAACGAGGCAGACCTTCAAAAGCTTAACCCAGGCACACAGGCGGAGTATTCTTATATAGCCCCTATCAGAGACACGACCGTGGGCCCTATTACCCGACCAGCGTCTCCTGGCCCTGCTCGCCCCAACTACTGGATACCGTGGAATACGAAAAGCGCTGATATGATAGTTTATGACAACACATCTGAGTATCCCGAGGGGCGTCCCGAAAGAATTAATATGAGTGCTATTCGAAGAGATCCTTTCAGGGAACACCCGAACGAAAATGCGCAAAGCGTGTTATCGGCAATTCCATTCTTCCGTATGTGGAATGAAGGGGAGATGTATCCCACCGAAAAATTGTGCCAGCAAGCGTACGCTATTGACGGCATGTGCGAGCGTCCAACAAGACGCGGATGTGAAGATACCACCCATGTGGGGTATGGCATCCCAATTTGCGATACCTGTGAAGGAGAAAACCGTGAGAGGTTTTACGAGGAATTCGCAAATGTTGCCCTCCAAATGAGACAATATCTATGCCATCAATGTTCTAGTGGGATCGACCCCTTACTATACATAACCACAAACACGGGCTGCGATCTCTATTACGGGAACCCTATGGGAATACCAATGCCAGATTTCACAAGCAGTTCTCTTGTCAGTACAGGGCTAACTAAGAAGGTAGGGGGCTGGCGGGGCCCTCCTTTGGAGATAACCGGCTGCTCTTGCGGCGTGAAACTGCTGGGCCGCCGTCTGTGTAGCCCTCACAGGTTACAGCATTTACTAGACCTCCAAGAAGCTATATCGGATATGAGGATATATATCGACAGCCTTTACGGAAAAATGGTTTGTCCCGTGTGTAAGTTCTGGCCTGGGATCAACGATTATAACTTCCAAGGCCCATTAGGCGGAGAAGGTGCGCTTAAGACATGGATATGCTTGGCTTGTCACGGCATCGTGATAACCGAAAATACTACTGCCTTAATACCGAGACACTACCTGAAGTCAGGGGCACCTACACCAGCTCCGGCACCGTATGGCATAAGAGTGGAGGAACTAGAAGTCGCAAATAATAAATTGCAGCAACTACATATGGACGAAATGCAGCATTCTCATTAAGTTGAGAGTAATCTATAAGATACCCCCTACGACTAATGAACCATATTGTACGACCTAATGAAATAGGCAACATTGATACCACTTAGCTTTAATATTTAAGTACCTAGGTACCTAGATATATAATAATGTTTTTAATAATATTAAAAGGGGGAGTTATCTGGAGAATATTAATAAACCCCCATAATTAGAAGTTGATACTTAAGTACCTACCTACCTGGTACCTTTTAAATATTACATCTAAGTTATTTAATCCGGACTTGTGACATTATCAGAGTTGATCAATTGCGTGCACTTAGCCACTAAATCTACCAGTAAAACAACATATTCACTAATGATTTAGGAGGTACTTATATGACTATAGCTATTAAGGTGAGACGAATTTAACAATGACAGAGTTGTATAGAGACAATGTGTTTTGAAGAACGTGTTATCGAATGACGAGCATTGCGCCAAAAGCTCTTAGAGCCTCATATTACTTGCGTAGGTGGCTTTAAATAAGGACTGGTAGTGTTCTGGGAACGTCGTGGATCAGAATGGGGCCTATATTCCGCCGCTGAGCACTTCGATAGATGATATTAGTCCAACCACCAAGAAACTAGTTGCTATTGACTAATATCTACTTCAGCATATACCGAACAGACTATTCGTCTACAGAGATACCAGTGGGGATAGCATGAGATGGTCCAAAGTAAGTACCTAAGAGGGTAGCTATCAACGGCCGAGATATGTAGCAACTGCATTCTTGATAGGATTCACCGCTCAGAATTTAAAGTCCTGTTATTACTTATCCATCATATCTTCCCTTCCGGCAACGAAATCCAGAGCCCATCGCATCTTGCAAACTCCACCTGGGATTTGTCCTTGATCGTTACATCTAAACTCATTTTCCGCCCCTCTATTTTGCTAAGAGATGCTGTCACGACGACAGTCCCTGGGGTAGGTAGAGGCTTTAGGAACCGCACATTCATGCTCGCAGTAAAGAATCGGGCGTTATTCAAATCTACAACGCCTCGTGGCAAACGCCGCCCCTGTGCCTTATCATGTGTTTGAACTTGGTGATTGATAAGAATAAGACTCCCCATTGCCTCATCTATCAAAGAGCCAATGAATCCGCCGTGAGCTGTCCCATTATATCCGTTCACGCCTGGACGCAGGTCGAAAATTAGGGATGCGGAGTTGATCAAAAGTCTCGGGCCAAGCTGCGAGGATGGGCCTAACTGGGTAGAAGGACTTGGCTCTATATCCGAATTAGGGTCCTGGTAAAAGCCGATGCAGTGTGGCACGGTGTCGGCATTGTTGAACGTCTTCCGAAATAATTGGTCTTGAGTTGGAGAGTAACCAGTAGGATCCTCTGGAAATCGAGAGGTGGGGATAAATGTAATCACACCAGGACGCTCAAGAAGAGCGGTGCACCATGGTGTTGACTTGAAATGATGCGTTGCCTCGACTAAGGAATAATTCTGCGCCATTTGATGGTAGATAGTTCTTCTGATGGTGATGAGAATAATAACTAAAGACTCAAGGTTTTGGTTGTGTCAGCTATAATGGATGAGATTGGAAAATCATACCTATTTTGAAGTTGGACTACATGGTACTATATTGATAGTGGAGATGGTGAGGCTGGAATCGTGAGTCGTACCTCGGCTGTTGAAGTATCCCTACCTAGGTACCTACCTACCTAATCCCCGAGGCACATCATCCTTATCACGACATCGACGGATACATATAGTCTCATGTGCTTGCCACAATTAGACGTAATAATGAAGGTCTATGATGTCGTTATTTGATACAAATAGTAACAAGACCTTTCGTTCCTCATTAAACTTTAGGATTATGGCTACCAACATTGCGACTAGGCAAAATCTATCGATTACGGTTTCCCAGGAGGAGCATTGTCATACTCTCAACTACACGGGGCACACCCCAAGGCAGATCTAATTGGATTTCTCACAAAGTGCGAGTTATCGTTCACCATACACTACTATACCGACCCAGGGCAGTTAGTCCCGGATCAAAGCAACTATGAACCGCATCCCAGCCCAACTCTAGACGCCCGACGGGTAGCCCCTTAGTCCTCACATTCTCGATTTCGGCCAAATCAGCCTCATCATGCACCAACAATCCGCATTGCCGCAAGGCCTGCTCCGGGGGGATAGTACGCCTGCCGCTCTTGAAAACGTACCTCGCAACCGACGATGCGAACACGGCCTTTAGAAGATCGGTAGATTTGTTATTTTTGCTCGTCCTCTTGCTCTTGTTTTTGCTAGGCTGCATGACATACTCCTCCGGCTTAAATGCACCAGCCTTGACAAAGTGCGTTACGACATATACCCACTTGTCGTCCCAAGAGAGCAGTCTCGTCCATAGCTCGTACGGCTGGTACGGCTTGATCTCTTTGCGCCAGGTGCATGACGTGCCGCCTAGGATCATCGTGAAATGGCTTGGTCCGGGAAAGGGGTTGAACAGCTTGCTGAAGAGAACGAGGCTGAAGTTGCCCCGTGACATATCCATGTCTGTGAAGTACGTAGAGTTTGACTTGTGCAAGTTATAATCGCATTCTAACGCGGGCGAGCGGGTAGTACTAATTGCGGGAAGGAAAAGACAGCGTGGGGAGAGGTGCTTATCCGGGGCGGAGTCGGTGAGGCGGCAGACGAAGGCATGGAGGAATTGAACAGGCCTAGATTAGATTGGTAAAAGATATGATATAAAAGTTATATATTATATTAACTTAAACTATTAACTATATAAATAAAGAGGAAGGTCTTTTTTATATATATATTTTATATTAAAATATTATATATTATACCTAAAAATAATATTTTAACCATTTATTTTAACATTTTTATTTAAAATTTATTTAAAAGTTAATATTAAATTTTAATTATTTATTATATATTTTAAATTTTAACGTTATTATTTAATTACTATTTTTTTAATTTCTTTATTAAATTTTATTTTAATATATTTTATTTTTACAAATTAAATATTTAAATAATTTTAACCATTTTTTCTTTTTAACTTTATATTTTTACATTTTTTATATTCTTATTAATTTTATAATTTTAATATATTTCCATTAATTATATTATTTTAATATTTATTAACTTTTTAAAATATTTTATTAATATTTTATATTATTTAATTTTCCTATTTTATTATAATTTAAAATAAATTTTAACCGTTATTTCTTTCTTTTAAATATAATTTTTAAATATTAAAATAAATTTTAATATATTCCTAAATTTTTAAAAAAAATTTCGAAAAAATAACTTAATTAAACCGTTAATTATTATTTCGCTAATAAAAATATATTTTAATTATATTATTCTTTTTATTACCTTTTTTTTAATAAAATATTATTAAATATTAATATATTTAATTTTATTATAATTTCTTAAATTTTTTACCAACATAATAATACCTTAATTATTATAATAAATAATAATTATATAAAATTTAATTTTAATTATAATATTATTTTTATTTCCTTTAAAATTTATATTAAATTTTTTAAATAACTTTTAAAATTATATTATTTTTTTTATAATTTATATTTAATTTATATATTTAATTTTATATAATAATAAAATTATATTAATTTATTATTTTAATAATTAATTAATAACTTTACTATTAAAATTAAATATATAATTAAAAATAAATTTTTAAATATTAATATTTTTAACTTAATTTATATTAAAATATTTAATAAATAATTTTAAATTATTATAATATATTAAATATAAATTTTTAATATTTTATAAATAATAAAAACTTTTTTTTATTATTTATTAATATTTTATTATAAAATTTATTAAATATTTATTAATATATAATATTATATAAATAATATTTAATTATATATTTATTATTAAATATATTAATAAATTTATAATAAATTAATATTATTATTTATTATCTTTTAAATAAATATAATTCTTTTTAATTAATTATAATTTTAAAATATTTATTAAAATATTAACCATTTTATAACTTTTTATATTATATAATATAAATATTTTATTAATATATTTTTATTAATTTAAATAAATAATTTAATTTTTTTTATACTTTTTAATTTTAATATTTAAATAATATTAATAAAATTTTAAATTTATTATTTAAAAATATTTATTAAATATTATTTTAACTTTATTTATAACCTATATATCTTTTTTTATTATTAATAAATTATTAATATAAATTATTATATAAATATTAATCTTAATATTAATAAAAATATTATAATTAATATTAATAAATTAAAAATTAAAAATTTTTAAATAATTATTTAAAATTTTAAACTAAATTTTAAAAATTTATTTTAAACTATATAAAACTTTTTTTAATTTATATATTTTTTTAAATTTATTTTTAAATTTATTAAATTATTTAATATATATATTTTTTTTTTATTTTTTTATAAAAAAAAGCTATTTTTACATTTATTTATTTAATTTTAAGATTTTTAACTATAATTATAAAAAATAATATTTTATAATTTATAAATTTTACTATTAAAATAAATATCCTAAAATAATCTATTCTTTTTATTTATTTAAAACTTTTAATTATTTATTATACTTTATATCTAATAATTTTATTATTAAATCTATATTTTAATTTAAAAACTTATTTATTTTTAAAAATATTTAAATTATTTATTATATCCATTAAAATTTAAATTTTATTTATTAATAAAAATTAATATTTAATTTTTATAATAAATTTCTATTTAAATTAAAAATAATCTTATTACATTTTAATTAATATTATTAACTTTTTATTATCTTTCATTATTTTTATATTAATAATAAATATTAATAAAATATATAATATAAATAACTAATCCTTAAATTTAAATATTCTACTTCTTAATAAATATTATAATTTTAAATAATTAATAATATTAATATTAAAACTTAAATTAAAAAAAATATTTAAAATATTTCTTATTAATTAAATATATAATAATCTTTATAATTAAATTATATTATTTTAACTAATATTAAAAATAAATTAATAATATTATTTAATTAATAAAAATTTTATAAAATTATTTATTAATCTTTTACATTAAATATTAATTTATATATTTATAAATATTATTGAACAGGAGCTATGTCTCCTGAAGAGTATGGCTCACTACTTCAACTACCTAGATCTATGAATAGACCCAGAATAGCTGATAGTGGCACTATACTTTTTGTAAGACTTGTAATGGACTGATCAAAGAATAAAGATCTTGGATAACACGACTAGAATAGAAGATTGTAAACAATAGTGATTTGCTTAAAAACGGTAATGATTGAAATTGGAATCTAATTGTATGGCTAAGAAAAGATGTTGTTAGATGCTTCTTGATAAGCTGATTAAAAGGAATGTGTGAGATAAGATCTTATAAGGATCCGTGCTGAAAAAGGTTACGTAATACTACCTTATAATACCCTTGCAACACGGCACTAGTTCATTATTATAAAATTTATATCTTTTTTAATATTAAAATATATATTTTATAAAATTACATCTATAATAATTTCTATATTTATAAATATCTTATAAATAAAATTATTTTAATATTTAAAAAATATATTTTATTTTACCTTTTTATTCAATTTTTTACATTTTTTTAATAATAATAAATATTAAACTTTAATATTAATAATTTTAATATATATAATATTAAATTTTTAACTATAAACCATTTAAAATAACATTACATCTAACACATTATATAAATTTCTATTCCAAAAATAATTAATTATTTATAATATTTTTAATTAATATTTTTTTAAAACCTTCCCCCCTATTATTATTAATAATAACTTATCTTTAATCATAATATTTAAACTTTTAATTATACTATTACTCTAATATTATTTAATAAAAACTTATTAAAATTAAATATTATACCATAATACTTAATTTTTAAAATCTTTCAAAATAAATTTACTACCTTTATTAAAATAAATAATTATATATTTATATTTTTAAACTTTATATTTTTATAAAAATTTAACAAATTTATTAATATATTCCTAAACCTTTTAACAATTATTTATTAAATAAATATTACTAACGCAAATATAATTATTAACCATTATAAACTAATATTTTTCTCCCTTATATTTTATAATATAAAAAAATCTACATATATTTATAAAAATAACGTTTTTTATATACTTACCTTATAATAATTTACCCTTATAAAATCTTTTTTATATTTTACCTTATATATAAATTTTACACATATAATATTTTTATACATTAATTATCCCTTAAATAATATTTTTAAACTTTAATAATAATTATTTATTAAAATAACCTATTTTTTTATACCAAAATTTTATTTTAAAACTAATATTATATATTATTAATATAAATTATACATCCCCAAAAATTTTAAATATAAAAAAATTATTAAAATATTATATATATATTATAAATATAAAGTTTTTTAAAAATATAATTTTATTAAAATTTTATTATAATATTATTTATATCCTACAATTAAATAATTAAATAATAAAAATTAAATTTACCCTAAAATTTAAAACATAAAATATATTAATAAAATTAACCTATATTAATCCTTTTTTAATACTATACTTTTTCTTAATAATACTTTTACCTAATATAAACATTTTAAAATTTTTAATACTATTAATAATATAATTATTTAAAAATAAAATAAAAATAAAATAAAAAAATTTTTAACAATTAAAAATAATATATTAATTACATCCTAAATTAAATATTCAAATATTTATTAAAAAATAATTTTTTAAAACTATAATTTTAAATTATTCGCTTATTTAAATCGTTTAATAATCTTCTTCTATATATTAAAAATATTATAAAACTTTTTTTTTCAAATCTAAACTCTTTTTAATAAATTTCCTATCCTTTTTTAATTTAAAATATAAATTCTAATATTTTATATTTAAATAATATAATCGTTTATAATAATTATACTTTTTAACCTTTTTAATTACCACTTTTTTCCTATATATTAAAATTTTAATACCAATACGTTTTTTTCTACACCCCTTTTACATCTTAACTACCATAATTAATATTCCTTTTCCTAACTAATTAATTATTTTCTAATAACTTTCTTTAATATCCACTAATCATATAACGTTTATAAAATCAAAAAATTTTAACATATATAAAATTTAAAAAATTTAAAACTAAATATAATATCAATTACTTAACTTTTATATAAAATAAATAATAAAATAATTAATAAATAATTTATATTTTAACCCTACTTTAATATATCCCTTTTAAATATTTAATATTTCTTTATTAAAAATTTAAACATTTTCAAAATTATTTAATTTAATATTTTTTTAACATTTAACCAATTAAAATAATAATAAAACTCTTTTTTTATTAAACTCTTTTTTAACCTATAAAAATATTTTAACTATTATAATTTTAAACTTTACTATTTATTCTAATATATTAAAAAAAATATTTTTTAAAAATATAATAACTTTTTATTAAATAATATTTTATTATAATTATAAATATTTAAAAAACTTTTTAATAATATTAAATATTTATTTATTTATATATTTATATTTATTATATATTTTTATAATTATTTCTATAATTTTATGCTATTTATAATAATTTTCTTATTTTATTAAATAAAAAAAATAATTAAATTTAACGCCACTTATTAATACGTTAAAAATAATTATTAAAAAATTATTATTTTTCCTAACGTTAATATTTCCACTTTTATTACTACTTTTAACGTTATTAAATAATATTTTTTAATTAACTATATTAAATATTACTAATTTATAATTAAAATAATATTATTATTATAATAAATTAAAAAATATTAAATTTTATTAATAAATTAAAATATTTATTTATAATTTATTATTTATAACTTATAATAAAATAATATTATTAACTTTAATTTATAAAATTTTAATAATAATTTTAAAAATATTCCATTTATTTAATATAAAAAAAATTATTAATATTTTTTTAAATATAACATCTTTTTTTTTAATTTTATTTAATATTAAAAATAATTTTTTATTATTAACACTTTCTTTCCAAAAATTATATTATTCTTTATCTTATATCCTTTTTATAATATCTATTAAATTTAAATAATATTTAAAAATTAATACCCGTAATTTAATAAATATTTAAATAAAATATCTATAAACAATTTTTTTAAAAATATTATTTTAATTTATAATATTTATAATTAAATTAAATTAATTATAAAATATATAAAAAATTTTTAACTTTTACTATATTTTTTTTTATTTAAAATATAACTTTTATTTTTTTTAAAAAATATTATAATAAATTTAAAATTAAAATTATTAAAATTTTAACTAAAAAATATAATTAAATATTAATATAATTTCGGCCTAATATTTTTTCTAATTATTTTAAATTATATTTAATTAACTTATTTTAACTTATATATAAAATATTTATTAATTAATATAAAATTTAAACTTATAATTTAATAAAAAATATAATATAAAAATTATATATTATATTAATTTAAACTATTAATTATATAAATAAAAAAAAAAATCTTTCTTATATATATATTCTATGCCAAAATACCATATACTATACCTAAGAATAATACCTTAACCACTCATTTCAGCACAGATTAGATTAGCAGGTACCTAGCTATAGATCCTGAACAGGATAAAGTAGGTCTAAGGCCTAGCGATGAAAAGGGGTTCGCTTACAAGCCACATGAAATGTAAACTCTTCATATTCGTCAGAACGAAGACCACCGCCAAGGTTTTGAAGGTGAGGTATGACATCACAACATGCCCATACGAGGCCAGGGTACTCCAGCCACTGCCCATCGTTCTTAATTATCCCGGCGCCTTGAGAAAAGAATAAGGTTGTATGACGGTACTGGATATCGAGATCTAAGCCCGGAAGACAAGATGTGGATATCAAAGTGACAACCACACATGTTTCTAGATATACCTATCTTTATATATCGGCCGTTAGATCAAGTGCATAATATAACTTATAAGCTATGTCTTGTCCTGCTCATTAGATAGACCCAAACAAGATCGAATTTTGTTGGGCTTCGTTAGTTAGTGACTTGTTGAAAGTATTCCAACTTCCCTGTGAAAAATCCAGAAGCCTTGGCTTGTCAAAAAGCTTGACTCAAGCTATGCCTTGATCTTAGCCTTTAAAAAATTTGGTCGTCGCTGGTGGGAACGACTGCTAGAGGCCCTGTACCTACCGTCGTATCAATGAATCTATTCATCTTGAAGGAAAACTTTCGTTGGATATCACTCTTCGTAAAGCACCTCCACTTACACAATGTTGAGGAACTTTTGCCTTACCCTTGACTCCGGAATACTAGGAGCGGCTTGGTCGTGGCTAATTACTAGGCACCTATGCAATCCGAAATGCTGGTGTCAGGGCCAATTTAGCTACAGGCCGATTCGATCGGATTAAGACGAATTCTGGGCCCGTTTTACTTGGCGTACCTAGTTTTCATATGAAGGCTCTATGAAATACCTCGGCACTCTGCTCCGTCGACCACTACGGAAGGGCCGTCCAACGTAGCGAACCGGCCCCACCGTTGGCTTCGGCCACGCCATCACACTCCCTATCACGATCCGCGTCGTTTGGTTAGGCGCAAAAGTAGCAACCTCCCTTTTCCCGACGAGGGCCGTCTCTCTAGTCAGTGGACTATTCTCGAAGCTTTTCTCCACTCCCTAGGAGACGGTCTCATACGCAATTGACCATGGAGCCAATATCGCGGAGGACGTTTTGGTAGCCAGCACGGAGCTAATCCGAGATATGATCCTCCACTGTTCTGCTGCGTCGGAAGACACCCATGTGCTGAATTCAAGGGTCTTCATCTCTTTTGCCGGTTCGAGGTATAATGTGGAGGGGTTGGAAGAGGAAGCTGCAGCTCAGTGGGGTGATGGATGAGGAGGAATTTCCCTCCTGGCCTTGGTGGAATGTTAGGGGAAAAGGACTCCACGCGCCAGGCTGACGGCAAACTTAAAGCAAAAATCTAATACATGACTACCTCTTTCTGTGGTCTGTTCTGAATATCCGGTCTACTCCCTTTTCAAAGACTAGCTAGACTTCTAAATAGTGGCATAGGAAGATAGCAGCTATAATTACCTACCTAGGTACCTCTTAGTATTGTCTGATAACCAGTGTCTTGTCTAGCTTCAGCAGTTTGCTCGTCTCTAGAATGCCCCTATTTCTAGGGTATTGTGATGCAAAACCGCCGTTCCACTTGCGAGTGCTACACGACTTCTAGCATTCGGGCTCCGTTCAGTCGGATTCGAGTCTCGTTCTATCGTGATATAGGAACTATCTCGATGTCTTGGACGGGTGGCACAGGCTTCTTGGCAGTGTTCATGTGTCCAACTTCAAGATCGTCTGTAGCCAGACTATGACTGCCTAACATTGGTCTTCCATGTCACGCTTCACCAGAACGTTACAGATAACCCGTGACGTGATATTGGATAGCCTCATGATGCTATATGGAAGAATATCAAGGCTAGTGTGAAAATATTTTCTGTTGACTTGGCTGTTCCAAAGGTTGATCTTCGGGCACATGCTTTAATTGGGGCTTGATAAGGCTGTGCCTCGGCTGTTTTTTTTTTGTTGAGTTCTTGAAGTGCAACTGAAAATGCGTATTGTTAGATGGGGATGGGATGAGGGGCTGCGTTTCGGATTCCTCAACATTCAGTGCTAGTGTAGAAGAGATAACTGATATAAGTGTGGATGAGAGTGAGTTTGGTTTAACTTAACAGGTACCTAGTCTCATAACACTAAGAGTAAACGTCTAAAGAGACTAGACTATGTCTTTTCCGGGAGCAGCCATTAACAACCTCACATTTGATCACTCATCATGGTACAGTTACTCGCTATTGGGCATTTGCCTCGCGGGCTACTTGTTGATTGTCAGATACCTTCGTTACCGCCGTAAATTGAATATTGAAGCCCCTTTTGTGAAAGGAAACCGTCCTCTCTCGAGTATGACTACCGAGGAAGCCTATGAAATCATGATGCAGCTACAAAAGCTCGAGTTCCCGTATGCGTTTGCCAAAGCTCGCAAGATTGCACTGCTTAAAGTAAGTCTCGACGTATTGAGTCACTCGTTAATGTTGATGATGTCTTAAATAGGGCTAACGATATAATCACTCCCAGGCAGGAGGCATCCCGACCATGTCTAAACTCTTCGCCGTCACTGGTCAAAATACCAAGCGTAACGCAGGAAGGCGCTCCGTCGACACTGAGGTTCTTCTTCGAGAATCACAGTCTAAACGTCGGGACTCTGAGCGTTACGCTATGGCTGTGGCAAGGATGAACTACCTGTAATAGCAACAGCTAAATATCTTTAAAAGGTACAACCCCTTCATTTGCTAATTGTTTTGTCTTATAGCCATTCACGTTACCGACGCGCCGGCAAAATAACTGATCCCGATCTGCTCCATACTCTCGGTGACGGTCTTGCTGAGATCTTAAATGTCGTGGATAGGGAAGAATGGCGCAAGTTGACTGATGTCGAGGTGTGCGCCGTTGGTGTTTTTCACAGGAATCTGGGAGAAGATATGGGGATCCCCTTCACCCCACTGCCTTCGAGCGTAGAAGGGTGGAAAGATGGTTTGCATTTCGCGAGGGAGTTGAGAGATTGGACAATCCGATACGAGGAAGATGTGGCAAGGCCCACAGCAACAAACGACCAGTATGTTAGGGTATATGTTGATTCAGCTGTTGCAACTTTGCCTGAAGTCATTAGGACAACTTTGAGAAAGATTTTAGCTGCGAACCTAGATGATGTTATGAGGACGAGTCTCTGGTAAGTTTGTCAGGAGCACCTTAAATGTTGAGGTGAAGTCTATTGGGTCATTAAGAATTTTAATTAACGGGTTTTGCAGTTTGGAGGCGCCTGGCCCTATTCTCTCGTCTTTTCTGGCCATCGTATACAACATTCGAATAGTACTCCTTCGGTACGTAGCACTGCCGCGTCTGTCTTCCCTCCCCGTGAAGATGGTCGACGATTCACCAAACCCGAAGACTGGGCTATATAATTTCGAACGGAAAACCTTGCAGCCATGGTATGTCAGGCCGACATTTTGGTCGATTTGGGGGCCTGGTGCCTTTCTCGTCAAGCTTCTTGGCGGAAAAGTGCCTGGTTCGGGTGGAGACCGGTATATCCCCCAAGGCTATGACTTGATGACAATTGGGCCAGAACCGCAGAAGGGCAAGGGGTCCGAGGACATGCTTGCGGATGTACAGACTATTAGGGGCAAGGGAGTAGCAACATGTCCATTCTCGCAGGTGAAAGGTGGCGTTTTTTAAGGGACATAAAGCGAGTCATGAATGGAAGAACTACGGACATCGCAATGAAAATAGGGCTGAGCTACTGTAAAATGGTGCCAAGTTTCGACTAATTGGTAGTGCATTATATCTAACCGACTGAGACTATATCTTGTATTCATACCTTAGGTACCTAGCAGCTTCATAATCCCCGATGAGGGCCACGAAAACAGATCGAGAACCGGTGTTACCCATATGGGCAAATTTGGTAATTTACATGCATGTTGGGGACTATTTAAGGCAGGCTGCACAAGTGTACGAGGCGACTATTGGCTCTACTAGTCAGCTTGCATCTCGATCCAGGGCCATGAACCATTTATATCCCTTAATGATATTACCACCACACCCTCTTTCAAAAAACCGCGCCATTACAGTGGGATCAAATCGCCGGGTTGTAATCTTGCTGAGGGGTATTATTATATCTCCCCTAAGCCACACCGCTGTGTATTGACTTACGGATTACTGCCAAGGATTCAGGGCATTGTTTAAGACCTCGCCATGTCGTGGGATATCTACCTAAGATTTCCATTTATCAACATTGATTACGACACATGGAAATATTTTTGAACCGCCTTTGACGCAGTGAAAGGATGTCCGGTGTCCGCCGCGGCGGTTTCGCCCTGATTCCACAGGAGGAACGTGTTGGTGATCAACAACCACAGCGGAAATGGACCCCAAAAAGTGATTTTCGCAGCCAGGTGCAGCAGGTGATTCGACAAAGTACCATACAGCAAGAAAAGAGCCAAGGAAGTTCCCATAGCTCGCCCGATTTTTCAGATACGATACTCCTCAGTGGTGATTATTTAGATGTACCACTCCGACGTCCTGAAGTGAACATTGGAGAATACGTGGAATATTGTGGTGGAAATTACGGTCCCGAAGCTACAGGCCTCTCACCAATATCAAGTGCTAGAGCTGGTCTCGGGCTGGAAGTTCATTCTGAGCCCGTTGCGCCTTGCCTCTCTTCTGAGGGGCCTGCTGTTGATGATAATTTACATGGCACAAGCTACTGTGGATCTGAAGGGAGGACCGAGGAAGAAGATAAAAATGAGAATAGGAACTATAAACCCCTTTTTTTGAGAGGGAAGATTTTGGTTGCCCTTTTCTTATCTCTAGCAGTCCTTGTTGCGTTAGCTGAACTAGCGATTCAACGTCTTCCGAATGATTTAGGGATTAACCCATTTTCTGAAGAATACGAACAAACTACAAAAATCTACCATCGACTCAATTCTGAAACTAAGACTTATGCACCCGGGAATCTAGCTCATTTCAAACGCCAGAACGAAACTAGCCCGGTGACAACCATCCCTACACTTACTGAAACTACCTCTTATACTGTTCCTGAAACTGCACCATCCTCAAGCTTAACATCACAGATAGCAACAGTACCGCCAGTAGGAGGAGGGACAAAAACTGAGATATCAACATCATCACCTACAGTACCAGTTACAATTCCGTCGTCGGGGCCCCAGCCGCCGCCTCCAACGTCGACCCCGACAGGTCCTCTGCCTTTGCCATCGTCGGAAGATAGTTCTTTACCATCCATCACCTCTTCATCTGAATATTTTCCCTCACCTCCTTTTACACCACCTATACCGCCGGCTCCACCAGCAACATCGTCTACATTTAAGTCCTCGTCATCGGTTACATTACCAGGAACTCAGGAGTCTACTAGAACACATGAAAGTTCATCGCTGGGGGATCAGTGGCCGTCGCCTTCATCAAGTCATCCGGGTCATCCAGACCATTCAGGTCAACCTCCAATACTAATCCCACCTACTTCACAGCTTCCAAGTTCTGATGGAACTTCCATGATTTCCACACCATCATCGTCCTCGCACCCAACGATTCCGGGTCCTCCCACTAGCGACATCCCAACAGAGACAGAGCCTACATTGACATCGTCCACAGGTTCCGATTCTACTTTTACAGGCTCTACAACAACAATGCCCACGCAACCACCACCGCCGCCGCCGCCGCCGCCGGCTTCCTCTAGCGTAACTAAACCAAGCCCATCTCCAACTTCAACCACAGGCATTCCGTTTTCGACCTCAACGGCGCCCCTTGGAACCGCGACAGAACCCCAGGAGACTACTACACGTCTGACAATCAGCTCGTCCAGCGTACAGTCTCCAAGTGTAACTGCTACAATTAAAACCACAGAGCAGTCTCCAAGTAGTCCAACACAACCAAAACCTACGTCTTCTAGCAGCTCGACTAGCGATAAGACATACATAAAAACTAGCACGACGACTAGTAACACTGAGTACACCTCAGAATCTTTATCTTCAACATATTCTAAGTCTCAAGCTGTAACATTATCGTCATCTAGCACAAATGCCGGTAGCATCTCAACTCAGACATCTCAACTATCACCGTCGGTATCTAAAACGACAGAGACTGGGTTACCGGAGCCCTTCATAACGATTACCAGTATTCCTGATGGGTCATCGCCGCCTCCGTCTATAATTACAACAACAATAACTACTACGACTAGTCGAGATGGTAAAGTTTTCTTAACTACTTTAGTGAAGGGGATAAAAGCCAAACCGGATAATTCATTCGCGGCGTATGTTACTACATATACAGACTCACATGGCAAACCAACCCGAACGGAGACTATCTTACCACCAGCATCTATGGAACCAATCGTTTACAAAGATGCCCATGGAAACCCCACCAGCACAGGGACTATCTTGGCACAAGGATATACGGAAACAATCGTTCATGCAGATGCTCATGGAAACCCCACCAGCACAGAGCTCCGGATCATATTTCGCCAGCCAAGCAAGACGACTCTAACAGATTATCAAGGACGGGCAACATTGACCCAGGAGTATTATCTTGGTTTATCTACAAATGTTTTATACGACGGAGCTGGTCATCCAACAGCCACTGAGACTTCTGTAGTTACAGAGACTCCCATGCTAACCACCCTCTTTGACGGGAACGGTGTAGCGACCCAAACAAAAACCGAGTTTGTCCCCCTATCTTTGACAACAACGGTTTTTACCACACCAACTCCGGAAGTCTCGCAAAACTCCAAAGGTCAGAAGACATTAAGCATTGTCCCCATTTCAAACGGGAAATATTTCCTAGGCCTTATGCTTCCTACGTTTATCGCGATCGCTGTATCGATTCCGATTAGGATACTCGACCAACATGCAAGGCTCTATCATCCGTTCCACACGCTAACGGCAACTCAAGGGGCGTTAGCTCGCGACACTCTATGTTTTCAGACCTCGGGTGTATGGAACATCAAGGCACGCTTTCGCTCGCTATTAAACGGAGAAAGCCTCCTTACTCTAACCGGACTTTTGGTATTGGGAAGTGTGATTATGGTCCCGTTGACCTCCGAGTCAGTCCGGATTATCCTAGGGGGTCCGAACTGTGCAGGTTCGAAAGGAGACACTTCTACTTGTACCATGGCCCTCGGCGTCAACCCAGTGCCAGCCCAGGTCACCGTAGCGCTCCTCGCCTTTATGACTGTTCTCGTTGGGCTAACTACGATTGTGCTTTGGAAATGGAAGACGGGATTAAGCTGGAATCCTTGGAGTTTATTCCGCATGGGACACCTCGCGGCGAATAACGAAATTCGCACCACACTATTGCGGCGCCTACGCGAACAGAACGGCCGGATCACATACAATTATGTAACCAAGGCCTTGGCGGGGTTGTCCTTTATTCTGGATTCCTATAGAGACAATGGGGAGCTTAGATATGGTTTACTCATCCCAAATGAGGTACAATCTTTGAGAGGGGGCGGGAAGTCAGTTACTTTTGCAGGGGGGAAAAAGTCTCGACGACGGAGAAAAGGCGATTATATGCCCTTCTTTATTCTTACATGGTCTGGGCGGCTGCTTTTCCTTGCTTTGCTATGCAGCGTGATAATTGGCTTGATGATATATACTATTATGGGAGACGGGGAGGACTACACACGGTTTATGCTGGGTAGATGGCGCGTCGTGCGGTTTATGTTTACTATAATCAGCGTTTTGATCTCAATAATATGGGGATCGTTCTTCTATGGTGAGTACAACGAACCATTTCCGTCTTTGGATTGTTGTACTGACAAAAAAACTCACTAGCCGTCGCGTCTCTTAGTCCTCATAAACTGCTGCAACGCATACGGCTCTATAATGGAGAAGCCGTATACATGACGCCACCAACCAACCCCTTTACGGGCATCTGGTCATCGTTAGCACCCGGGCGCCGGGACTCCTATCTGGGGCTCGTATGTGCTACATCGATCTTGTCCGAGATTCTACCGTTGCTTTTGAGTACCGCTTTGGATAAATGTACTGAAATGTTTTGGGCACATACGGTTTGCCTCTGGATGTCAGTGGGCATATTAACCGTGATGATTGCTGTGGTTGGGGGTTCCTTCTTTATGACTTGGCCACATATGCCGATCGATCCCAGCACGATAGTCGGCGAGGTGTATTACGCCTTAACTAACTTCGCATCTATGAGTCCATCAGCGGGATTGCTCTTTGGTAAAGTGAGTCCAGGTCTTGTTTAAAGCGGCTTCTAGGAGAGATAGGTGGTCTACAAATGGGGGTATCTCTCCCCCTATTCTTAGAACGAGGCGTGGAATAAAAAAGCCACCAGATTTAACCTATAGGGAATCACATTAATATTCCCATATGTAGCTGTCTTATATTAAGTATTTATTTATATATCCATAGACCCATCACTTAGATAATATTATTTGCTTAGACTATGGCATATTCCTGTGTAAATTGTGCCAGTGCTTGTATCTCTCCATCAATTATATCTACCTATCTTGGTACTTTGCCTGGTGGTACTTTAGACCCTTTTCAGCACGGTCAATAGCACGCTTAGTGGCCTCATCAAGATCCTCTTCGGGAAGACCCAGGACATCGTTAGCGACGGTTCCATATTTACCCTCGAAGTCGTTACAGCCGTCCCGAAACACTCTACTATAGAGAAGCTGAGGGTAGGCTAGCGTCTCGCCATCGAACAGTCGTTTCCTCGCGTCTTGGAAGCGTTTATCGCTTTCCTCGTACTCAATTTTCCAGTCCGATTCTTTGGTCCCTGTGGCATGGAGAACAGCGGCGAACATGTCTTTTTGGCTAAGATGGAATGAAGACACGTATACGAACTTGTTCTTGTAACTCGACAAGTTCGGGGCCCCTTCCTTGTCGGGTTCGATTGGTAGAGAGAGTAGCTTGGCTACGGCTCTGCCTACCTGCGGCCAGGTCTATATGCGACCTTATTAGCATGCTAGGTGTGAAGAAAAAGCTAGCAGGTTAGGTTATACGCACAGTGGTGTTCATCTTGGTTTCACCATTATCGAAAAATGTCCAGGTCCGCGTCTTCCACTCCATACCGTACGTCTCTTTTCCAAAGCCAAGGCTGTACTCGTACCAAAAACCCGTTACTACACCTATCCATGAACTCTTGCCTAAATCCTCGACTAGTCTTCGCGAAGAAAGTTCAATATCCCCTATGAGGATATCCTTTCCCATAGCTTCGTCTGCCATGTCGCATCCCCACTCATTGGGTAATACGAAAGGTACGTTGGCGGCGGCGGCAGCCCGAATAAGCTTCGACTGCGTATCTGGAGCAGCCCTCGTGTCCATAGTAATAATAAGTGCATCTTGACCCTTTAATCCATCTACCAATGTTGATTCTTCGTCGTAGTCCACCTTGGCGACCTTGACCCCTTTAGGGACAGAATTAGCGGCCGAGCTGCTCTTCCGCGTGATAGCAGTAATCTCGTGCTTCCCTAGCTTGAGAAGTTCTTCTACGATGAATGATCCAACAGTTCCGGTTGCCTATCATGTAGTTATCACTAGTTAGTAAAGGTCCAATACGGCAGATATACAAGACACAGGCCTATGAGTAAATGGTCACTTACTCCGACAATCGCCACCTTCGTAACATAATTACTCTGAGACATGATAACTTAAGCTGGCAATTTCTGAAATTTTTGTCTGTTTTGAAGAAAGAAGTGCTGATTTGCTTCATATGATGAATTTTCGTTGTGTAAATGAAGGCTAAACAAGCAGGCTTTGGTCTCACTTTATATACGCGAGATGGGACTTGGTTTATATTATTACTCAGTCACCAATAGGAGTAGTCTCTCTTTCAAAGCTCTACGAGTCATCCTCATCACGTTAGAGTTTCGGAGTCTTAGCGGACATAACAGCCATATTCTCCATCGGGATTAATGGACATAATCTACTGACACCCACATCTTACGTCTCGGATTTAATAAACTACCTGATCCGGAATGGTGGCCCGCTCCCATCCTATCCACTGATGAACTAAAATAGCCAATCATGTAACCTAGTTCTCTTATATTCGCCTACTAGGGGTGGACTAGCGATTCGGCCTTTACAAGAACGCGAGAATAACATAACTAGCCGCAAGCTCATACTTTGCCCTTCAATCTTCAACCATTTGGCGATCTAGCTTATAAATCGGGGCTGTAGGAATTTATTACGGCTGAAGGAATCGTATATGAGTAGTGTGGTTGATTTGATTGACCAGCAAAGTCTCTTCATGGGTGGGGGGCCTGACCTACATACACTCCCATTACTACCGATCGTATTTCTACAAGAATATAACAGTATTGATTGAAGACCTAAGACAAAGCTTAGCTGATTATGTAACACAATAAGACAATTTACTGAGGCCAGCTCCTTGACAGGTATACCTAACAACAGCAATCCCCTTGGCAACTCATTCAGCGGCCGCTAGAAGGTAGCGTCTAAGTATACCATAGATTATACTACCTATCGAAAGTTTAGGTAGGTATATATGTGAACCCGTTCTTACTCTTATAACTTATGTACAGAAAGACTTTATTTTTTGAAAATAGGGGCAATGTTTTTCCAGCTGCCTTTCTGGCCATGCAAAAGATGGTAACCTTGTTGGACCTATTGGGTTTCTGAACGTATGTTGGCTACCAAAGCTCAACATTGGAGGTGAACCGGGTCAATTGCATTTCGTATACGAAAAAGATCACCGAGGTAAAGCTGAAAATTTCGATACCTTGGCATATTTCGTAGAAGGTGAACTACCCACGCCAAGAGGGCGCAAAATAAAGAGCCAAGATATATAGTCTATAATAACGGCCATCAGGGTTCCTATATACTAACATTTCCACATTATACAGGCAGTTTATATTCCTTTCTCACAACTTCAGAGATGAACGAAACTTTTTATGAGGTCATAATTGACCACGTTGTTGGCTTGGCAGTAATCTATACAGTCAGTTATCGGCCTAATATCCTTGATTGGAATATTTAGTTTGTCCTCTTAGCTAGGATGGTTAGCACGAGATTGTGATAGTGTGCATCAAGAGCAGGTGTTGGATCAGAGATTATCTCGGCTCATAACTTTCAGTTTAGAGATATGCTTAACCTTGTTAAATGTAAATACTATACCTTAGATACCTACGTATCTCATGTATATAAGTCATCCGTATTGCCTCATTGATTGAACTTGAGCACTTACTAACTTTCTTAGAATACTCAACCAGTTGAAATTCAAGTGCTCTGACAATATGTATAACTCTAACTCACTCTTTGCTGCTTTCCTTGTCGCTTCGACGGCCATTGCACAAACATTGCCACCGTCACCGACCGCATCTGTGGGGTGCCATTCTCATGGTGATCATTGGTAAGGCGCCCTCTTGTTTAATATCCCCAGAAGACAAACATAATGAGCTTACCAGAACGCACAGGCATTGTGATGGGCCAGCTTCAAGCACTGCCTCTGTAACCATATCCAGCACTCACAGTGACGAAAGCTCCGGAACCCTTGCGCCAAGTCCCACGGAGTCTATCGGTTGTGAACCGCACGGAGATCATTGGCATTGCGATGCTCCTGCATCGGCGGCTGCCTCAACTACAAGCTCCCCCGTGACTAGCGACCATCATAGCGAGGGGACTGGGAGCCTGGCACCCAGCCCAACAGAGTCAGTTGGCTGTGAGTCACACGGGGACCACTGGCACTGCGATGGGCCTGCTGTAGTGGAAACTACATCGTCCGTGCAGCCGGTAGAAACAGGTGGCGTTAGAAGAGTAGGAGTTAGCAACATTGCGATACTAGGAGGGCTATTTGCAGTTGCAGGAATGGGTTTCTGATAATTACCAAGGCAACGTTAATCGTGGACCGGATTGCACTAAGTTAGACGGCATTATACTTTTACTCAAGCTGGAAGAGAGTCAACTTTAAAGCTTAGGCATCTGCATAACACCCTTTCTGCGGCTATATTTGAATATAATATGTATCCTAGTGTATGATCTTGCATCGTGCATATAGTAATGCACTATCCCGCTAGGAAAGCCAATTACGTTGCACCAAATTCATATTATTTCTTTACTATGCGTCATATGTAGTACCTATTTCATGCGTTTATATCTGCACAGACCCAGCGCTTTCAAAATGGCGGATAAATACATGAATACTGATGTGCCACGAGCGTGTTCCCATCGGCTCGGAATTCACAAGGTCTCACGATGCCCATAAAGGTTCTCGTTCCTCATCACACAACAAGAAAAGGGAAAAGAGAAATATCACATTAAAATTTCAAGTAATTATTTCCTCTTCGGGTTCCCACTTAGACCTGCCAAGCAGTTGGAGGAAGGCCAAGGGAAGCTGTGTGGGGGATAAAAACGGGCTCGAATATACTTCGCGAGAACGCCAAGTACAACTTCCTAAGTTGTCAAAAAGCCGAAGCACCTTGATGGCCAAAAAAGAGCCTTCCGAAGCGAAAACATTATTTAAGTAATTACACAGACCTTCATTTATATCATGCGGCTCTGCCAATAAGCCTATCCATTCATTCGACGCAGCTACGTCTTGTCATAACATCACCCCCTATTTTGAGATTAACCAGAGGCCACAATCGACTCAAATACACCGAGAAGCAACAATATATGTTAGGCACTTTCAACGTTATGAGTTGGCCTCAGAAGCGGTCGGCTATGCTTCGACATGCCGTTATTATCGCGCTTAGTGTTTCCCCCGTCGCTAAAGCATCATATATCCTTCCACAACCTACAACACAGAGTCCAATAACCACACCAGCTCCTATAGCTCCTCGGGCTACCGAAAACTTTACTGCTGTATCCGAATGCCATACGCACGGCGCCTCAATGTAAGTAATTATGCTAACAGGTTAGCTGGAGTGGCAGGCTAACGAGGTACAGATTTTGTCTTTATGGTACAACAGAGCTTCAAGTAGTGGTATCGGCGACAGCAACTACTCAAATCCCTCCAACATATACAGGTTGTCATAAACACGGGGATGAATCGTATGTCAAACAATACACCCCTTAAAGGCAAATCACTGCTAATGAACTAGATTCTGTCTTGCGCCTGATGGATCCGATGTTGAAGTCCTTGGTCTTAATAGCGAGGACACAGCCGGTCACTCGGAAGAGAACGACGTACACAGCGAGAGCGGGGGACAAAACTGCCATTTCCATGCGGGGGTTGAGTAAGTAGATTCCTTCCTAAGTATTCTATCAGTTCATGCCTCTAAAATTCAACAGGCATTGTGTTGGTGGGTCGAGCGAGAGTAGTGCAGCACAGTGCTCACGACGGGATCGAGACTACAATGTGCCTCTTAGGATTGGACTTCTCTTCGTCATTCTAGTTACAAGCTTCATCGGTAAGCATAACTACCTCGTTGTCTAGTTCCCAATGGTAAGAAACTCATAAAAAGTCTATAGGTGTCGCTGGACCAATATTCCTCAAGCCTATACTACCACAGAAGTTCCAACCAGTTTTCCTCATTCTGAAGCAATTCGGCACCGGAGTCATAGTATCTACAGCATTTGTGCATGTGAGTCTCTCGGGTCGATATAAACTACGCACCATTCGTGGCTAACCTATGTCTAGCTGTTCACGCATGCCGAGCTTATGTTCACCAATGAGTGTCTTGGAGAGCTTAAGTATGAAGCAACAACTGCTGCAATTGTCATGGCCGGGATGTTTTTCGCATTCGTAGTAGAGAACGGGAGTCATCGATTAGCCCAAAGGTTCTGGGCAAAGACTCAGTATAACAGCGAGGTGGTTGGTGTCGTAGTGCTTGAAGCAGGCATAATATTTCACTCGCTTCGTAAGTTATCGCTCGTTAAATATTGGTCTCATTCAATACTAACTTCTTCAATAAGTGATCGGCATTACTTTGGTGGTTGCAGGCGATAGCTTCTTCGTAACTCTTTTTGTTGTCATCCTTTTCCACCAGATGTTTGAGGGTATAGCCCTTGGCACCCGCATTGCCTCTGTTGGTCATTTTAATAGAGTCGAGGTAGAAAATGCCAACCATGGACACTTAGCCGAAGACGATACCACGTCCACACAAGTTCCAACAATCACTGACAATGGGGACTCTCTGCGGGAAAGTAAGAATTCGAGTTCATTACCAATGTCCCAGAAGTTTCTAATGGCCGCTGCCTTTGCTTTGGTCACTCCAGTTGGTATGGCAATTGGTATTGGGGTCTTGAACCAATTCAATGGCAATGACCCCAGTACACTAATTGCTCTGGGGACTCTCGATGCTTTATCGGCTGGTATACTCATATGGGTAGGGGTTGTGGAGATGTGGGCGGGAGATTGGATGTTTGGTGGTGAGTTGGCACATGCAGGAGCTGTGGTAACAACTCTTGGAGGGTTAGGACTTGTCGCGGGGATGGCTTTGATGAGCTTTTTAGGCAAATGGGCATGAGAATGGCACAGTCGTAAGAAATTTTATATTTTATATTATATAGGATGAGCTAGGACTCTTTATATCTAATGAATGAAATTAAAACATAATCTAGTGTAAGTTTCATTTCTATAACTGATGATTCCGTTATAAGGTTATGGCGCTTTTCCAGAAAACTTCAATGTTTGAAGTATGTTCTAATACTATCTAGGTACCTCATTAGACCTTATGTAGGTAGGTACCTCTTTGAAGCATTAGAATACGCGCGTACTAATTGAAAAGACATTTATGCTGCATAGGGGGCTACCAGGTTGCCGGGAAATCAAGAGATGGGCTTAGTAGGGCGGCCTACATCTTACCTTATGACAAATGCTTTATATTTATATAATGTGAGAATGCCGGTAAATACACCAAATAGCCATTTGTAGGAATAAGTGATGTCTTTGTTTAAGTTTATTTCCTTTCTTTGCAGCATTTGTACTAACGTTAGGTGGTTTTTAAGATCTTACCCCCTTTTCACGGAGCGATTCAACCAGTTAAATGCCGTGGGGTAAAATGGTTCTATACTTGGTATGTACCTAGGTAGGTACCTAGGTATCCTCCAAGATGTACACTACGTACAGGGGCACTTGGAAAAGAACTAGATCTGGATTGTCTTTATGTTTCGCATCACGATATACGGGAAGATAGTAAATGATATGGTAACATATGGTTGAACAACTCATAATAAGATATTGTAAAAATAAATCTGAATGAATTTATCGGGGAGGTCACGCGGCTCGTATCCATTACATCCATTACTTAGACGAATCTGGGAAGTTTTTGCAAGGTAGTATCTCACGGTCGAATAAGAATTGTTCTATGCATGAGTTTCGGCGGGAAATTAGCGAAGCGGTTTTTGCAATCCGGTGGATCATCCCGCAGGTATCTGCATTTCTGCATATAGGTTGCATATAGGTACACATGTACTACGCACATCCAGACATCCTCCACGTGGCACTCCATTCCTAGGTAGGTGGTGGATTGTTCTTTTACGCGGGTATAATACCTTAGTGTCAGTTACAATTGAGAAAAGGATCATCCCGCCCTTGGCATACCGTAGATATATCTACGTGTTTTACGGATTACTGTCCCAGGTGCTAGTACTTACGTTATATTGCGCTATTAGACGGGCAAAAAACGTGCTGGATGTATCCACTTTTGTCAATTAGCTTAACTTTCAGCTGAACTTGAGAGATTCTTCCTCTCCACCTACATAAGAAGTATATCTCATGGGAGGCATTTATAACGCGACGACATGTGAACCGATGGTTACGATAGTTAACCAATGTATGCTATTCAAGAAATATGTTATTAATAGGTAGGTGCCTTGGTACCCAAGTAGCAACTCAGCACATTGCTATATAACCAAGTCCAGACTTTAATACGCGTTTAATCCTTGGCTATAACAACTACATAAGCAGCTTCAATTTAAATATTCCAAATCGACCGATATATCTAGGTACTTAAGCTTGAGCTTCGGCCAGACAGTTGTTCTTCGGAATCTCGCCGAAGCTGAACTATATCAGCTGGCTCACGATCTGGATCACACGCTAAACTTCGTGCCAAATCCTAAGGTTGATTGTCTACCCGAGATTGCAGCGAGAAGACCATACTTGACAAGGGTACTAGATTCGCGAGTATCCTCAGCTTATACTAGCTTCTCTACTCGGAATGTGTATTAACTTCCCTGTTGATGCGTGTACGAAGCCATTGCCCCCAGCTTATACCAATCTAACAGGTACCTACTTACTAATTCACACAAAGAAGTACGTTCTCTTCAATATACTATAAAGCTATGTACAAAATGTATATAATACTTAGTGCCTCTTCAGCTACACTTATACAAGTCAACACAACGAGTGACAGTGTTAGTACCTATGCTCGAATGTCTTACCTGTACTGCGTACTCTCTTGGAAGATATCGTTCTTGGAACCCCGACATGGCTCGTGCTTATGCATGTCGCCGATTTCTGTGCAACAATACGTTCGTAATGCGAAACCCGCCAGTTCCCTTGTCTCTCTCTTATTTAAATCCAATCAGACTCTCGTATTGTTGGTCACGCAAAGCTGGCTCAGGCCATAAGAGCAGGGATTTCGACGTCCAATGCCCGTAGAGAGCAAGACCTGGATTATGGGAGGCAAGAAAGGTCAATACGCCAAATCCCAAGGATTCGGATCCAGATTCTCGACTAAAGATCTAACCATGGATTGTATAATGACACCCTGGGTTTGGCATTGGTTATATTAACAAGTTGTTTGCGAGATACGATTAGCTGGAATCTATTCAGCAGGCGATCACGCAACCAAGCCACACCCCTCTCTCCTTATTAGGCTTTGCAGCTCCGCAATTGCGCAATGTAAGTCGTTAAGCTTGTTATCATCTTGGCACTTCACCTTCCTACTTCGTATGAATACCCCCTGTCCTCGCCTCACGAACTTCCTACGTGATTGGTGGTGCTGTCCAATCATCCAAGGCCAGTTTCAAAGGCCAGTATCAAATCACTGGATTGTATGTATACCCATGTGTTGTATCATATATTAATAAGAGCCATGCGAACCTCCCAGTTGGAGCTACATATGCTGTAGACTTTTAGCCAGTCTCGCGACCTTTCCACGGACCCAAGGAAACTATCCGCCCATCATGGGTACGTCCTGACATTTCACCTATCATTTTATGGTTGATTGTATATCTAACATATTCTGCAGCTGAGAATGTTATTGGCCTCAACGTTCAAAAAGTCGTCGAGCCAGACGCAGACCCAGTCCCGGGTATCCGCGACGCAGCAAGACATCATGTACAGGATAAAACCGTAAACAAGTCCTCCGACTCTCCCCGTGTCGAGTCGGTGCCCGAATCGCTTGAAGAAGCTGGCCCTGTTATCGACTACGAGGCCTACCCGCCCCCGACCGAAGAGGAACGGAGGACGTTGCGTAAAGTCAACGATTCTATCCCTCTGGCTGCCTGGTCCCTTTGCTTTGTAGAACTGGCCGAACGAGCTTCTTACTATGGCGTCAAAGCTGTTTTTAACAACTATATGTGCGTACCTACCTCTTATAAAACCTCGCGTAATAAGACCTTAACCTAACATTATAACTCTTTACAGGCAGTTTCCTCTCCCAGCTGGCGGCCCCGGAACCGGTGCTATCGATAAATCAAAGCCTAACTCCCATGCTGGGGCCCTCGACCTTGGCATTCAAACAGCTTCTGCTTTGGGTCTCTTGTTCACCTTTCTGGCATATGTCATTCCTATCTTTGGTGCGTGGGTTGCAGACGTAAAAATTGGCCGTTATAAAGCTATAATGTAAGAAATAAGCCCCGCCAACTATTTCTTATACTAATACATTTCTATAGCTGGGGCGTCCTTGTGGGAGGTGTTGCCCACATAATTATGGTCGGAGGGGCTGCTCCAGCTTTACTCCAGGTATGATTTCCAGTTTACTTAGGAGTCATTCTATCTATTATTGAGATACACTAACACATCTTGGCATATTAATAGGCTGGAAAGGGCGTGGCTCCTTTCCTTGTTTCTTTCCTCTTACTCGCTATCGGAGCCGGCATTTTTAAACCAAATGTTGCGCCGACGGTTATTGACCAGTACTCGTATCAAAAGGAATATACGAAGGTACTTAAAACCGGAGAGAAAGTACTTGTTGACCCAGAGACGACGATCAGCCATATTATGCTTATCTTCTATGCGTTCGTCAACGTGGGTGCATTTTTCAGCATCGCCGTGGTCTATGTCGAAAAGTACCACAGCTTCTGGCTTGCTTTCCTCCTCCCAGGCATCATATATTTCCTATTGCCGCTCCTACTCGCCGTCATGTATAAGCGGACGGTCAGAAAGCCGCCTCAGGGTTCCGATCTGGCCCGTTTCGTGAAGATCACTATTTTAGCCCTAAAGAAGAGCAAAGGAAACATCTTCTCGAAAAACTTTTGGCATAATGTAAGACCTTCCGTGCTGGCAGAGCAGAACATCCATGTCACCTACTCTGAGAAGGACGTGGTTGACAATGAACGGACATGGACGGCCGTACGAATATTCGCTTATATACCTATATGGAATCTCAACAACGGCGGGGTCGGCAGCACCCAGTCAAGCCAGGGAGCAAGTATGACTAGTTTAGGAGCTCCGAACGATCTGTTGGGCCACTTTAATCCTTTGGTCATTCTTGTTTTTTCTCCTTTTATGGCACAGATCGTATATCCAGCCCTAGAGCGTAGAAAGATCAAAGTTGGCCGCATCACTCGGATGACAATTGGCTTTGTTCTTGCCACCATTTCCGGAAGTGAGTATTTCTCCTATATATAACTTGCCATTCTTGCTTGCGAGTGGTAATAGATGCTAATCTTGACACCCAAAACAGTATTTGGAGCCGTCGTGCAGTTATACGTCTATAGAACGTCGCCTTGTGGCTATTATGCCACCGACTGCGATGAGGTGTCTCCAATTTCGATTTGGTGGCAGATCCCAAACGTTGCCCTTGGTGCTATGTCCGAAATCTTCGTCAATGTTACATCGTACGAGCTGGCGTATGCCCGTGCCCCGGAGCATATGAGAGCTACAGTCATCGCACTCTTCTTATTCATGACCGCTCTGAGCAGTGCCCTGGGCGAAATTTTGATTCCCGCCATTGCAGATCCAACTCTTGTATGGGCCTGGGCCGCTCCGGCAATAGCACTTGCTGTTCAAACCGCTATCTTCTGGTGGCAACATCGCAGTGTCAACGACGACGTTTTCATGACACAGGAGGAGGATTTCCAGCAGTTGGCTAGCGAAAAAAAGGTTTCCGAGAAGGAAGAGAAGTAAGCCGACTTATGGGCATTGGAATCTAACCTTGGTTCAAGTTGATGAATTAATTATGTAAGGTGCACAGCATGTTTTACAATAAACGTCGAGACGAGCTAAGCTAGATATTAATACATAACACTACGTTGATTGAGGTTCAAAGTTCGAGCTATGTATAGACTATAGGTAGTAGGTAGTATAATAGGAGGTACACGAGGCTGTATACCACATTAATGTCAAGTCATAGTAGGATCTTCATCTGAATACCGCCAAAAGGCTATGGACAAGGAGGCTATACCGGGCTTATATAAATGCATCATCTCCCGGCGCCTACGGCGGCGCCGGAGGATGTCACGTGTCATTACTCGGCACCCCTGTAATACTTTCGGCTGATTTGATCCACTTTTACGGGCCTGATATCGGACCTTAATTCGTATCATAAGTCTTGTGAGTCTCAGTTTTGAAACATCGATTCAACCGACACACCTTCTTTGATCCGTCCAAGTAATTCGGATCTTTTATTTCTACTATTTCCCAATTTAGCAGCCTAAGCACAGGCCGTTGGGTCGTGGTACCCTATTGGATTGTAACATGACAAATATTACCTATCTTCAAGCGGGTGGTCTATATATAAATAATGCCTAGGTACACGGCATAGGAACAACTAGGACTAGGAGCTTAGGGAACCGAGAATAACCTTCTATAGTCACATATAATGGGTTGTCTCATATAACAACCATGACAGTGCCATTAAATCTCGAGGTTCCAGTTGGTTGGCTTTTGTCTCCGGCTAAAGGAATCTTACCGGCAGTTATACGCATCAAGGATTCCCCACGGCACCCAAGTCTTAATCTATAGGCCAACCTATGGAGCCATATTGTAGTGTGATCGTTTATTTAAGAAGCCAACAGGACCGGATGCAGCACGTATCGCCACGTTCACTTTAGAACTTCACGCAAAGGACTTCACCATGTTTTGGAGCTCTCTTATCGTCGGCGCCCTCTTGGGGCAGCATGCCTCTGCGCAAAACATGCTTCGTTTTGGCTGCTCACAGCTCACTGTTGAACGTGCTGATCCTTTGGTCTCTCCTGGTCAAAACCCCGCCCCTCACACCCATCAGATCATCGGAGGGAACTCGTTCAACCTTACGGTAGCGTACACGAATCTTGTCGAAGACTGCTGCTAATATGACTCAGATGGCTCCAGCTGAATACGATCCGCCCACCTTGTCCACTTGCACGACTTGCACCTACTCAGAGGACTTTAGCAACTATTGGACCGCATCATTGTACTTCAAGTCTCCTGAAAATGGTACCTTCCAGCGCGTCCCCCAATTTGCCAACTTTGGCATCCAGCAGGACGGAGGGATGACGGTGTACTACATGCCTTACAGCGCCAAAAATGGCAAAGTGACAGCATTCAAGCCTGGTTTCCGAATGATCGCAGGAGATCCCATGAACAAGCAAAACATCTACAAGCCCTCGATCTGCCACCGCTGCCTCGGAAATGGCGAGGGCTTCGCTCCCTGCGATGGCAAAGACACAGGTGAACTCCCAACCAAGTACTGCCCTGGGGGTATCCGCGCCACCATCATCTTCCCGTCCTGCTGGGATGGGAAGAATCTCGATTCACCAGACCACAAGTCCCACGTTTCCTACTCCAACGGCGGCGGTCTTGGTAGCCCGAACTGCCCTTCAACGCACCCCGTTGCTATTCCTCAGGTTATGTACGAAGTCATGTGGGACACCGGAAGATACAAGAACACTGCTTGGTACGGGACCGGCAAGCAGCCCTTCGTCTACAGCTTTGGCGACTCGTACGTTCTTGTTCTTCAAGTTAATCGTGTTAGAAAGTTACTGACGTTGATGGTAGCACTGGTTATGGCCAGCACGGCGATTACCTCTTTGGATGGAAGGATGACTCCTTGCAAAAGGCCATGGATGCTTTACCTGGTGGCAATTGCGCCAATGCTAACTGCGGCGTTCTTAAGATACAGTCGGCTGCGGATGCCATGAAGTGTAAGAAGGCTCAACAGGTTGTTGAGGATGTCGGACAGGCGGGGCAGTGGATCAGTGAGCTTCCGGGAGGTGTAGCAGTCTATTAATTACCTGTTTATGTCCGTATTATTATGCTAGGTATGCTTTAGTTTCTCCTTAACCTAGCAACCGAATATAAGCGCATATATTAAAATTAAATGGCCAATCAAGTTTAAGATCACATACTTATTTGGAAGGTGGTTATCTTGTAGATGCAGATGTTCCTTCCAAGTTTGCTTCACCAGGTACCTCGCCTAATCTAAGGTAAGCTTTGACCATGTCGCCATGCTGCTTTGACGTAGTATGAATCGGCTAAAATCCGGCAAGCTTCTAACCTAGTTTCATAAGCTCATATGTTCGGTATTTTCTTTACCATTATTGCTTATCTCCGTCCGTTGCTTTTCTTGCCACAGCATTGATAATATGGACATTTTGACACCACCATAACAAAATGTCCTTTCCTTGGTTATTACCCTACGTAGAAGGTGGAAATGGCTAGAGGCATAGTATCTCCATACATTTGCGCTCGATGCGCTCATGCACTACTTGCCCGAAACACCCGTTTCCTCGCGATTAAGCAATGGAAGGGATATGCAACCGGGTCCGCTCATTCTTCGGCTGGCAGCAGCCCCGGCCACCAATCTAAAAACACGGCCGATGAAGATACTACTCCTGAGCTGGGTCCGATGGCCCGCCGTCTACAAGAGGCCACGGAGGAGGCGTTGCTCACAGGAGGGAGAGCTGGTCGACGATCGGTGGAAGATGCCGGCTTCTCCGACGAATTAAAAGAACGCCTTCTCGCGAAAGTTAAAGACGCCGAATTTCGATCCGACCATGCGGCGGCTTTCGCCGAAGCCGATATGCCATCCGCTGCTGGCGTGGGCACCCGTCTCGCGGCAACAAGTCAGCCATGGACGGGCAACGAAGCTACTGAAGATGTTGTTTTACGGATGCTCAACGACGCACATAAACCTCTGAAGAGAGATTTACGGGGCCGTCCAAAAATACCCGACCTCCAGCCGATCGACATGCGAATTAGACAGGAACCGAAGATGAAGGCCGGACACAGAGCTGCCAACGCTAGAGATAAGGCTTCTGTATATGCAGGCATGGGTATGAGAGAGGTACAAGAGGGCCTCAGCGAGGAAGAAAGGAAGGCGATGCGGAAGGAATTCCGCGATCGCTTTAGGCCCGCTGCCCGAGCACTACCAAATTCCTTGACGGGACTAGCTTCGTTAGCAAACGAGAGAATCGAAGATGCCATCGCGAGAGGACAGTTCAAGAACATCCCGAGGGGCAAGGGAGTCGAACGAGATACGAGGAGTGACAATCCGTTTATAGATACGACAGAGTACATTATGAACAAGATGATCAAGCGTCAAGAGATAGTTCCGCCGTGGATTGAGAAGCAACAGGAACTATCGAAAGCCGCGCACGTTTTCCGGGTTCGGCTACGAAATGATTGGAGACGTCACGCTTCCCGTATGATCGCAAGTAAGGGTGGCTCACTTGAAGATCAGATGAATCGGGCAAGGCAATACGCGAAAGCCGAAGAAGTGCACAACCCGCGAAAGCGCAACGTCGACCAGATAGCAGTACCTACGAATTTGACAGACGACCCAGTCATGGCCAAAATGCGGCAACAAGCACCCTTAGAAACGAATGCCGAACCGGCGCCGGAGACTGCTGTTGGTGCGGGAACAACTCAGGAGATTCCATTGCCACCATTCCGAGACCCCGATTGGTTAGCCACGGAACAATCTTACATGAATCTCACCATTAGCTATCTGAACACTCTTACGCGATCTTACAACTTGATGGCGCCTGAACTCGCAAAGAAGCCATATTTCTCACTGGAACGGGAGTTGAATAACTGCTATGCGGATGTTGCGCCGCAACTTGCAGATACAATAAAGGACAGAGCCAGTAGTCCGGTAAGACCCCTATCAGACGGGGATGGAAATACCCCCAGCAGTATCTTAGATCGTTTCGGGAATGGTGGCCATACTGCAAAGGTATACGACTCGAAAGCACCTCATTACGGATTCAAGGAGATGTGGCGAGATCTCTGGAGTCGTCAAGCTAGTTAGGGGTTTTCGTCTATCTCTCTGTAGCAGTATGTAGTAGATATAACCGCTTGAGTATCGTCTATAAGAGGATAGTCGTAGCTCTGTAACATATGGTTTACGTTTACAGAATCGCATATAGCTGGGTCAGGTACCTAATCTAGCCTAGGTACCTACCTATACATATTCTCGAAACGCACTTACACGTTTTCGCTCAACCCCGGATTGTTTTCGGAGCCTCCCAGGTTAGATGTGGGGGTTAGATTCGGTATAAGAAACCCCTATTACACCAAAACGGGAAAATCGAAGCAATTAATTGGTAGAGCCTTAACCAGATGCTTCCCGGGCGAATAATTCAAAGCCCGTTGTTGTTTCATATATACCTACCTACATATACTGCATATACTCCTTTATCCGGACCAAAGGGGATTTCGATGTTGTTCGGGCCGAGCCTAGCTTATCAGGAACGGGCCAACGGCGTCAAAGTGTCGTCATAGTCAGCAACCTGCTTGGTATAGGTGTTTGGATCCAATGATAGATACCGTTGAGTGAGTATCTCTCAAATCCCCAAGAGGGTGAAGAAAAAAGGAGAAAAATATTCATTTATCCAAATGTTTATTTGACTTCTCTTCTTTTTTCCCTTCTGAAATTCACCTCACCTACGTCACCTGTTATATCAGCTTGAAAGAGAAAGAGAGCTTCCGTAGTGGCACCATTTAAAATTTATGGGCCTCGGTTTCGGCGGGCGTTCGGCGTTCTCCATTTTCCCCAAGCTTCAAAAATTGTTACTTAATTGTTACTTACATGCGAGTCGCGAACCTCGAACCCTTAGACCATTATAGTGAAATTTCCCCAGACTCTCCACTCTCCTCTCCTCATTTCTTTTCTCAATTGACCCTCTTTCCTAATTCTCTGTCCTTTTTATGTTCTTCTCTTCTAGTTCTCTTTTCTTCTCACTCCCAATTTCGTAGCCAATCGTGCTTTCGTGCTTGTATCAATAGAATCACTGCTGTGCCCCTCGCCGCCTCAGTTGCTTGCCCCTCTAGGTCGCATTTAGCGGGAGCTTCTGAGCTCAAATCGAGACAACATGGCCTCACCTGTAGCATCCGCGGCTCTGAAGGCTCGTGTTAGTCGACCTTCGATGCTAAAGAAGCTATGCCGACCTGAAGACATGCTTCACCATTTCCCCAATGGTGCCTATATTGGTTGGTCGGGGTTCACTGGTGTCGGTTATCCAAAGTACGTAGCTTATTGCTCTCCTTTCCTCCGTACAGTTCATCTGGCTAAACTCCAATTGCAGGAAAATACCCACGTTTTTAGCAGACCATGTCGAGAAGAACAACCTCCAGGGCAAGCTCCGCTACACATTATTTGTCGGTGCGTCGTCAGGAGCCGAAACTGAGAACCGATGGGCTGGACTTGATATGATTGAGAGGCGCAGCCCTCACCAAGTCGGCAAGGCCATTGCAAAGGGTATTAACGAGGGAAGGATTAAATTTTTTGATAAGCATTTGTCTATGTTTCCCGTTGATCTAGTATATGTAAGTGAGCATAGGGATTCAACGGGTATATAACCTATAAGTGCGCCAATATCTAACATCGCTAGGGATTTTACACCAAGGATAGGCCAAGCAACAAGTTGGATGTCGTAGTGGTTGAGGCTTCGGAAATCAAAGAAGATGGAAGCATCGTCCCAGGCGCATCGGTTGGCGCAACACCAGAACTCATACAACTCGCAGACAAGGTGAGTACCTACTTAGACCAGCCAATTCCAAGGACAGGGCATTGACCATAGTTCGTAATACCAGATTATCATCGAAGTCAACACGGCGATCCCCAGCTTTGATGGGCTTCACGATATCACAATGACCGACTTACCCCCTAGACGGAAGCCCTACCTGATTATGGGCGTGGAAGACCGTATTGGAACTACATCTATCCCTATCGATCCGGAGAAGGTTGTTGGTGTAATTGAGTCCGATTACCAAGACCAAACGACGCATAACACGCCTGCAGATGAAAACTCTCGTGCGATTGCACGCCACCTGATCGAGTTCTTTGAGCACGAAGTTCAACATGGTCGCATGCCCAAGTCTCTCCTCCCCCTGCAATCTGGTATCGGTAATATCGCCAACGCCGTCATCGGTGGTCTCAGCGAATCCAATTTCTGGAACCTGAAAGTGTGGACTGAAGTTATCCAAGACACCTTCCTCGACCTCTTCGACTCTGGCCGCCTCGACTTCGCTACCGCAACCTCAGTCCGCTTTTCCCCTGAAGGCTTTAAGCGCTTCTACGACAACTGGGAAGCGTACCGCAACAAGTTGCTCCTCCGTTCGCAGCAAGTTTCTAACTCCCCTGAGATCATCCGCCGGCTAGGTGTAATTGGCATGAACACGCCCGTCGAGGTTGACATCTACGCGCACGCTAACAGCACGAATGTGATGGGCAGTCGCATGCTGAACGGACTAGGCGGTTCGGCTGACTTCTTGCGATCGGCTAAGTACAGCATCATGCACACGCCGTCAACGCGACCGTCTAAGACGGACCCGATTGGTGTCAGCTGTATCGTGCCGATGTGCACACACGTAGACCAGACCGAGCACGACTTGGATGTGGTAGTGACGGAAACGGGTCTCGCAGATGTCCGAGGCTTGAGCCCCCGCGAACGCGCCCGCGTCATCATTGACAAGTGCTCCCACGAAGATTACCGCCCCATTCTCATGGACTACTTTGAGAAGGCCGAGTTCGAGTGCCTCAAGAAGGGCTGGGGCCACGAACCGCATCTACTATTCAATAGTTTCGATATGCACAAGGCGTTACTAGAGGAGGGCAGCATGAGGAAGATTAAGAAGTGGTAAAGCATAGGATTTGGACATATAGGAAAAGTCATATAAGGGGATGCATGCATATTGGGATTTGATGCACTTAAGCTATATCGGTTTCGAAGCAAGTGCATACATAATTATGTTTGCCATTGGGGAGCATATTGCAATTTCTTAGGGCCATGTGTCAGCCCTAGGACTATAGTGTATATACAGAAGTTGCCAACGTCACGTCACGTCGGCTTTGGCTTTGGATATATTAATTTAAAAAAGAAGTCATAACCATGTTTTGTCTACTCCACCAAATATCTTCATGCTATCTTTATCAAGCTAAAATGACAACTACAACTGCTAAGAACTTTATACCTGTTTCTTGTAATTATTGACAAATCGGTGCCTTTCCACGAGGTTGAATATACTGAGATCCACCGCTGCTGTATGAATTTAATAAAATATAGAAATATTAATTACTACCTAGAAAAATAATTGTACTAGGAGCAATTGGGTAGCTAGATTCTTGAAACAAGCTTCTTCAAAGTTAGTAAGTAGTTTCTCTCATAGACAGCGTAGCTACCTAGGTAGGTAGGTAAAAGACGACGTCAATTACGATCATACTGCTTTTCGTCCATGTCATATCGAATATTGTTACTCCAATGCAACTTCAGTTCAGCCAGAAATACATCAGTAACATCAATTATCAATATTGGGGTACTCCTGAGTTACCCCTTTCCCCTATTCCATTCACCAAACCTAAGGGCAAACCTATATCCACAACATTCAACTGAACGGCAATATTACGTTCCAGAAGGAGAAAAGAGCCCATACTTATCAAAGCTCTCTATACATAAACACCATTCACGTCCCCGCCAACTTCCGCGCCTTCATAACCACCATTGACGGATTCTCCAAGAACAGCTCCCAAAACCCCAGGTCCTTCTTTACCACCTCTGCATTCTCATACGGCTCCGTCTCAATCTCGCCCAGCCTAACCTTGTCCATCATCTCCGTCGACCCAGAGTACATCACCTCCCACGACGAGGCCACGATATCGATAGGCGGCACCGTCGCCACCTCGTACCGGAATAACACACCCCCCGGAACCTCCTGCCAGTCCTTATACCTGATGCCGTACTTCCCCTGCGCAGTGCAGGCAGCATACGGGTCGCCGGACCGCACGCCGACGAAGCGGCCCCCGGGGGCGAGATAGGCAGCCACGTTGCGCCACATGACCTCGAGCTCGGCGAGGCTGGCCGCGTGGTCCATGACCCAGTTGGCCATGACGAGGTCGTAGGTATGGCGCAGCGGCAGGTGGGACAGCGGCTTCGCGACGTCGCCTTCGTACCACCCGATGTTATCGGCGTACTTGGCTCCCGCGCCCTCGGTAGTCCGACGCCCTGCGCTGAGCATGTCCGGGGATAGGTCGACGACGTCGACGCTGGCGGCCCCCAGGTCGATGGCGTCCCGCGCGCGCGTGCCGGTCCCGCCGCCTAGGTCGAGGACGGTGTAGCCGGTGCAGTCGCCGAGTGCGGATGCTAGGAGTTGCGTCTCCATGACGCCGTGGGGGAGGACTGGGTATTCTTCATTGTAGGCACGCGCGTGTTCTTTGTATCCCTCTTTCAACTCTTCTGTGAGCGACATGGTGACCGGTAATTATAATTTCTGGTGGTTCTATTAAGGGTCAGTCTTGATTCGCAATGCGTATGCTCTAGTACTTGATGTAAATAAGAGTTCTGGCCATATCTTGGTTGCTCTACGTGATGTTTTTGTATTCCCGCCAAAACACAATATCCGCCACACGATTCAAATGTACACAGTCCCGATCGGTCACCTACAGATGGCATTGAGGATGCGGGGCCCTACTTGGGGTCATGAAATATCATAGCTTTCATTGGCCTTGGTTAGACGCTGGTAAGCAAATACTCCCTTAAGCAGCTGCAGCTAAGGACGGAAGCTCCCACCTAAGCTAGAACAAATGAGATGTAAAGCTCGACGCCGCTATCACGTACTACCCTGCTCCCTCCCGCATTTTTTAACACGCCATTTATATCTTCCTCCTAATATTAGCCAAATCCCTGGGTAGGTAATGCATGCAGGTCTCGAAAGCACAGTTATAGGAAGTGCAAGTGCACCGTTTATATGCAATATTGACTGCAATGGCGCTCCCGTGTAGCGAGTTATAGATGACTTAGCCTTATAGGTAGGACATAAACACCACTCCTAGTCACCAAGACGAGCTACCCGTTCGAGAAATGGAATATGTTTAATATAATACATTATCCTTGCGCCAAGAGCTGATAGGCGTAAGCTGCATATATGCAACGCCGTGAGCCTAGCTATCTATAATCCTTTACCGCCCATTAAGGCTCGAGGGTTAGTATATGTAGAGTAACGATTGGCATGCAGTCCGTAGCTAGAATATAGCATAATGGGGTAGGGACCCCCATAGTTTAACATGTAGTACGACATACCTTCCTAGGTATTTCCATAGATAGCTTTACTGAAAACTGGCCCCTGTGTTAAGCATAATTAAGTGTTGCGAAACTCAGTCTATATCCCACGCCAACGGAAGACTTTATGGCTAAGAGTTTAAAGCCAACAAGAAAGGAGAACCGTTGTTTCGAAGTCCTCAAGTGGCAATGGGGTTGATGTACCTATCGCGTTGAGAGTAGGGTTGCTTTCAGTAGGCAATACTCATACCATAGCGAATAAAATATTGACATTAAAGAAACTAGATGGCTAGGCAAATGCAAACTGCTGTAGGGTATGAGTGTTAGACATAAATCATCGCATCGTTATTTGGATATATCACCAGTTACCCAGGTGACTTGCTGGGTAGTGTTTCGAAGCTTAAGGATCTAGAGTAATACTAGGATGGCGTGGATGAATTTAATGTCGGAAACATGGGCCCGTTACTACAGCCTGTCGAAAAAGCGCCCAAGAAACCTTATATCGGTTTCCTACCACGTATCCCAGAAAGCACAATTCTCAATCTGTTCCCGGCTTCGATCGACCCTACTATTTAACCTAGGTAGATTATCTACTACTTGGAACTCTTCAAGATTTCCATGACTTCAAAGAGCTATCAATTGACTGTCACTTTATATATACAGTGCGATAATGAAGAGGCGGATCGACTTATTACGCTACTTCAATCATTAATTCGAAGGTTTTAGATCTCATATATATCTAAGGACATAGACAGGTTTTTACATCAGCTTACTGAAAAGATCCGGAAGCTTTCCCATCTTTCGAAGATGTCATAGTAGGCGTTTGGGAGATGATAAGTCCAAGATACGACTATAGTATTGAGAAAACAATAGGCCTTCGTAGATCCTTCAAGAAATCTAGTACTACAATCTCGAAGAAAATACCTAGACTTATTAGAGCCGGATGCTAGAATTATCATTCCTAGGGCAATACAACGGTAAAAGCCAGCCTCTATGCCCCGAATGAAAGATATAATCAAGGGCCACGAACTAATTATTTAGCAACGACAATGTTAGATGAACGACGATTAAACTGAAGAGATGGAAAGACAATACCAATTATATTAGACACAAGCCCCTATTTTACGTAAGCAAACCCACCATCATCGCCTTTCAACCCTTTTACTTCATTCAACAAAGAGATACAAAATGCTGAGAGACCATATCATAAAGCCGAAGTTACTATGCGGTAACAGCTAAGGGGGTAAGTTGTTAGCAGGCATGAAATTGTGTGCAAAATTATAACACTAAAATAGCGGCGATTTGCCACTGCACAGCCCCTATAGCTCAGTGGTAGAGCGTTCCACTCGTACCGCAAAGTCACAGCGTGATTTAGCGAAATTCGAAATGGAGAGGTCCATCGTTCAATCCGGTGTGGGGGCAAGAAACTTTTATTCTTATTTTATAAAAGCACAATCAATTCAATCATTCTCATATTTTTTATTTTCTGTCTTAGGTATCCTTTATCACTTAGGTTAGTTGGTACTTTATCATCACCATTGTTAGTTAAAGCTGAGTTGCGAAGTGTCAAATATATAATAGCAAGGCTTCTGTATAGAAAGGAGCATTCAGGGGTTGACATCCATACTTCCCTATGCTGGAGTATGCATTAATTCAGGGGAAAGTATTAATGAGTCGCCTCCTCCTCCATCTCTCGGAGGCATGAAGTATTATTCTTGCTCTGTTCGACTTCATAAAACGCACTTCCAGCTAGTAGCTAAGCTTGCATCACCAATGCCATCCCATTTACTAACCATAGGATAGGGGCAGTAAGCTAGCGTATTGAATCTTAGCGTCTCAATATTAAAGTAAAAATATACGCAGGAAACTCACTTCGTTGTGCCGCGATACTGCCTCCAATAAGATCGTTTTCGTACTTTGTACCGATAATTGTTTCCGGTGCCATCCCATTTTCCACCCAGTCAACCAACGCGATAAGTGCATTATGTTTAGAATCCAGCAGCGCCTTGTCGTACGGATACTTTTGCGCATTCCCTATACTCCAGGCACCCAGTCCCCCTGAGCAATGATGCATACCGGGTAGAAAGAATAGTCGATAGAAACTATGCATATCTTGTACTGTAAGATTCAACGCGGCCTGAACCCCAGTGAAAAATTGCTCAGAGAGAGCAGACGTTACGGTCTAAAACACTGCGAATTAGCATCGATTCGGAAATTTCACCTGAAAGTGATCCGTTCATGATCTAGTCCTCCACGATACTGCTGTGCCTTACTGACTTCATCATTCCTCCCATGATACGAGATGATCTTGCCACCTCTACGATAAAAACTTGACAGGTCTTTCTCAGCAGCATTGACTTGTCCCGGGTTAGTGTTTACGGCAAAATCCATGTCCGATTCATCAAAGCTTTCTGGTGTCCAATGGGTATTATTGAAAACCGCGCCACGCCAGAAGTCTTCAAGGATTGTATAGCTCAGCCTAGCCGTCCCGTTCTCCTGATTCTCGGAGAACACATCGGTCTTGGACCCTAATTCGAAGGCTGGATAAACGATTTGACCCGAGGCACTAACTATCGGCTCGTACGCTCTACGTACAGATTCTACCTGCTGCGGGCTAAGACAAAATGAGGAGTTGAGTAGGCCGGTACCGCATGCTAGGCTCTCAGGATCGAACCGGTGCTTCGTTGGTTGGTCTATAATACCGTCCGTTACTCCATCTATAGAATCAAATTCCCTGATCTGTGCTTCAACGATGGCTGGCCACTGCTCCGGACGTACATAAGCTGATGAGTTGAGATGAGGCCATCCAATACGTCGTGCTAGGATTCCCTTCGAGGCCACAATGTGCAACCAGTCGACACCCGGGCTGCCAAGAAGCATCCCATCGAAGTCCCCGGGATACAAATGCGCGTTTTGAAAACCTTGACGGCCCCCCGTGCTACAGCCTGCATAATACGTCTTTGTTGCTCTGGTTCCGTAGTACTGATGTGCCAATTCCTTGCTAACCTCCGCCTCGACGTGGATAGCCCTATGGCCGAAATCGTTGATAACCTCAGGTTGGTTTAGGAAAAACTCATACCCAACTGATCCGTTGTGCCCAGAGTTAGTCCCGAAAGATGCAAATCCCAGCCCAACCCCATTTTGCATAGTAGCGTAGTCGATGCATCCCCCAATGCCGCCATTCCCTGTCGCCAATACTTTTCCATTCCAGGTCTGCGAATCTGGCAGCCAAGCTTCTAGCTGTATCTCGCTCGAAGGAGAAGTCGTGACTGTAAGCACAAGCCGGCAGAGATTGGCTGTGGCATTGGCCTTGAGGTTTGGGCCTCCGCAGGACTCTACTGTCCCAGGAAGATCAATAGTTGCTTCGTTAAGTAAGTAATCATACATAATAAGCATTGTACTATTAGGGACCGGAATTTGGGCGCCGAGAGATGCACATTTGTCTGCAGAGCATGCGGCCAAGCGGACGGCAACCCCAAGCAATAAAGCAAAGCTCAAGGTAGGTAGCGACATAGTTGAGCTTTTTGGCTTCACACCAGTAGGATATATCAAGCAAATATTTCCTAGTGTTACAACGGGGTGAATCGTTATGAACTTGCTTAGAGGTAAGTCACCGTTAGGTTTCCCCTCTTAAAATTACATTTTGCAACTTAATAGTCGAAATAACACCGGTAATCGGGTAGTTGATGTATTTAGTGTAGCTTCATTAACCTTTAGAGTAAGGCTGGTATATATTCCCCGCTCAGGGGGTAAGAAACACCCACAGAAACTCCAAAGCCGAAATCATTACCCCAGGTTCTCCGCATCCTATAGTCCACGCATCGTATTTATTACCCCACCAAAGATAAAGAGTGGGCTTTTGCCAGCTACTAGTCCATGAGTGATTCATTGGGCTTAGTCCTGCTAGTCTTGGAGCGGGTTTCCTCGTCAGTGCTTTTTTGCTTCATGTTCGAGGGGATAGGCCCTTAGGATGGACCGTCAGAGGCCGCAATCACCTTCAGCCCCGTTGATTATACGACGATAACGAAGAACTCTCCGGAGATGATCCACCGGATGATGTCTGCCGTTTTTTCTCTCCTTCGTAAATACTGTCCGAACTGGTGTCCCACACAAGCCCGGTCCCGTCACAAGAATGGCAGTCATTGACCCTAGAATATACTTTAGTTGGTACGATTTCATATTTGATTTGCGTCGGCTGGGGTTTCGGCTTACAATCTGGGGGTTCCAAGGCATGAAGGGCATGAATAAGGCATACGATGGTCAGGCCCAAATCCGTAAATTCTTCTGTCCTCGAGAGCTAAGTTGGAAGCGGTACTTGCCGACTGCGAAGACATAGTGGAAAATATCGACTTAAATTAGGAAGTGGTTTTCAATCTCTTGTTGATAGTTTGCAACGAAAGTCTTTCTCGAGTTACCATAGACTCTGATATGTAGCATTTTTGGTGCTATAAGCCCATAGACGATCTTTATATAATTCATTGACGGCAGTGCTGCACAAAGTACCTCCATACCAACTCAGCTTGTCTAAACTAACGACCTACGATTTTAAACCATGCCGTTGCATATGCAGTACATGCATCCAATAGAGACAGCCTTAAGAACTCCTAATTGGCAGTGTGTACCACAATACAGGATGCACCCTGCAACGACATGAAGGAGAAATTACGCCGATTATACCCATTACTACTATGGCGTGTTGATCCAGGATACCTGAAGCCACCAAAAGTCGTATTACGTCGCGTTGGATCATATTTGCAACCCTTATCGGGCACTGATGCCGCGATCGGCCGTCTTTAGCAAGTTGTACGACTCTTATAGTTGAGAGAACCTTGTCTGGCTCCTCGATCTTGCATGTTCTTACTTCTCGTTTTGTATCATCCCACCACGCCACTGTTACATGTTAATAGGAGTCGGGAAGGGTTGCTACTAATACTTCTCCCACGGTGTGTTTCTTCCTTTCCAAGGGTCAGCCTCTAAAGATCTATTCAGTAAGCATATCTATTAGGATTAATTCAAGATCAGTTAATGTCCCATCTTCCCTGGAGTCCACACGCACTGTTGCTTCTTCAAGTCAGACAGCAAGCTGCAAGTAACCGCAAGACAGCGGATTATTCCAGTATCCTGTGGCGACATGTAATATATGCAATGCCCGTGAGAAGCGGCCATTGGATTATAATGCTTATTGGCTGAGAAACTGCCCGCGTAAAAAAAAAAAGTAATTAAATCCAAATTGTGGCGTTCTGTACTCTTATCTTGCATCAACTGCGACTTGCATACACGTAAAACAACCACTTGGCGTCGGAAACATATCGACAAACATATTTTTCTCCTGGATCATGATGGCCTCAAGTCCATAACCTGGCACTGATACGTAATTTCCCGTGGCTAACAATCCGACCACACCCCCTGATTGGGATATTTATTGGCTATATCGCGTATTGTTTGAAACCAAGCAATTTCCGCCTCACTATAACCATCTAATGTATAAGCCTGCTGCAACGGGAGAAGCCGAATCGCTATGCTTCCGTTTTCCACTCTTACTCTAACGAATCCCAAGTTTGACATTAGCTCTGCCAGCATTAGTAACGAGGTTTCACTATCTACCTACCTAGGTTACGTACCTAGGTAGTTATCAAATTACCCATGGTATGATTCTGTAGGTAGCATGAGTTCGTATCTAGCTCCCGGCAATGTGTTAGGTTGGGTACATAAGGTAAATAGTACCTGATGATGATGTATTCACCCCGGCAGGAAGTATCTAGTAACTTATTAGCAGTTTGAACAGTTTTTTTCTTTTTTCCTTGTTCTTTGGGACTCGACAGGTGCTTGAAATAGTAAGTAGTCTACCGAAAGAATTAAAGCGTATCCTCATTAATATTTATTTACCAATCTTGGTACATTATTATAACTTATACGGTCGTAGTCGATACCCTTGATTCATACCCAGAGACGAGCAATACTAAACATTTCTTAGTAGCCCCGACTGATTTCCATATGCTTCTAATGTCTTGCCCAGACTCGAACTTTTGGCTTAGTTCTCTTTGCGTCTTTCTTCTCCCAACTTGCTCACAGATTCTCGGCTTTAGAATGAATCGTGGTTTAAAACGCGGGAACATGAGCTTAACCCCCCCAGCACTAGACATGCCCTATCTATCTTTTATACATTAGTATAGTTATATCTTTTTATATTCCACTGTATTGGGGTCTGGGACTCGTTATTCATCACCCTGTGCAGATTATGGGTATGGATCGAAGTTAGGTTAAGAGGGATCAGACTTACATCGTAACTAAATGCCTGTACCTATGCATGAGTATGCTTTATAGACTTCTTATTTTTCCTATGGACTCGGGGATTTGCATGCACCATCTTGACGCTACCAGCAGCAACGTTGGATATCTTGATAGGTGTAGCAAGCTGAACTGTATTGCTTGATGAAGGACCGGGTGAGGCTAGCATACGCAGCCGCCGTGTCCTGTTCCCAAGCTCAGAATTAGCATCGACTTTATTCGAGCCACATCAATGTTTCCTACCTTCGCTGTCTTTTTCCACTGGACGTCGACTCTTTTCCATGACGCGGTTGTTCTTGACTTGACGCGAGCGCGCACCATTACGCGAATCGTCAGAGAGAACTATCATTGACTTCAAGCTGGATATTCTTGGCGGCATTTTATGGAATTGCTTGGTAACTATTATGTATACTATGATCCGCCCTAAGAGACAGCTAGGTAGGAAATAGGTGTCGGCTCTACCCTTGTACATAGAAAGGGTGAGATTTACAATATGGCAAAGGATTATTAGTACCCCAAGAATATTTAAATAAGCCCTTCTAGCGAACGAACGTATAACTCGACATTCCGATAACCACCTACGAAGTACTGTCGTCATCAATCGATGATCATTCCAATACGTAGGAGTTGGTGTATGAGGAATAGGGGCATATGAAGAGGTGCATTTGTACCAAATATAATGTCTTTAGGCGTTGCACTGGGTAAAGATTGCGCGTAACTCTCTTAGTAAAGGTTCACCGCCCGAATACAGATCTGCGCACATCAAATTAAATAGACCCGCTCTACCACTCCAGCACATTTATGAATATTAGTCTCAATACGAAGAACACGCATTTTGTCCATTTCATGGATATAACAGGTATGTATGATGAATAAAGATTCAATCGTAGTAACTTAGATGCACCGGCTTGTGTTTGGTATTCTAACCACCTAACCTAGGTACCTAGGTACGCATACAACATTATACAAGTTTACAAGTCTTGGATCCGTATTTCAGCAATTGCTGCGCACTACGTATAGTTAGCATAGCCTTTGAAGGTGGCGATGAAGATAGCAGCGCAATACTTGTAACTGGTATCAGTTTAGTTAATTCTTCTTGAAGGGCGCAGCTTTCAACCCCATGTGCCAATAGACATTTTGTAAACCTGCTGTGAAGCTTCCGAACGGTCGCGGAATCATCGGGCATCCAATCACCGAACAAAGAGGATCGTCGACCGAGAATATTGTGTGCGCTACGGCATGCAGTAAGCCGGACTCTCGGTACGATCCCCGCCCCCAGGCACCAGCTGGTGAGAAATCCTTTACACTTCTGTCAGCTTTAGTAAACCTCCAAGGCAAGTAGTTTATGCTATAAACACATTACTTCATCTTGGATCATATTCTCCAATAACTGCCAATACCATCTAACTTACATAGGTGACTCATCAGCCACGACAATGAAATTGATTATTTCAGGAGCAACAGGCTTCGTAGCCAATGAAATCATACGACAGAGTCTAAGCAGGGCTGAGATTACATCTATCGTGGCCCTAGCGCGCAACCTGGTATCGGTTCCTGACAAGCTTCTACCAAACGCAAACCCTTCTAAGCTGAAAAGTGTCGTGATAAAAGATTACGATCATTATCCCGAAGAGGTCAAAAATGAATTTGCTGGAGCCACGGCCTGCATATGGTAGAGAACCCCTTTGATCTTCTTCTCGTCGCGGAGATTAGCCATATATCCGAGTAAGATCACTAACAAGACTATTTCCATAGGACGGTCGCTATCACGCCGTCAAAATCAAAGATGTACGATTTTGAGAAAGTCAAGCATATCTGTCAGACATCCACAATCACCGGTTTTAAGGCCATATATGAGTCCGGTGTCTCGAAGCCGTTTCGATTCCTTTACATGAGTGGTGCAGCAGCGGAACGTGATCCGGAAAAGGCCGTACGGTTTCAACCACAGTATTCATACATGCGGGTAAGGAAATAGAATCAACCAGATACTTCAAAGCTGATTGATAGAATATAGGGAGAGACGGAAAACCAGGTTCTTGCATTGGCAGCTGAGCTCGATGGAGTTGAAGCCAGTGTCGCAAAGCCAGGTTATATCACCGCACCTGGCGAAATCATGAAGTCTATTGCCGGTACTATGATAAAACTTGTCGCCGGTATCCCTAGTATCAGTATCGTAGACCTTGCGACGGCTATGCTAGACCAGGTCATAAATGGGTTTGAGAAAGACCCGTTGATGCCCGAGGATCTGATCAGGATCGCCAAGGCACATCACCAAGTTCCTGAATAATAGTTGAACATTAAACCTGAGGATAAAAGTTCAATGTAAGGTATTAGTGAGATTGCCATGTACTCTTCTATTATGGGGGGAATATTGGGAGTAATAGACAGGAGAATCAGATCCAAAGTGCGTTCTCGCCCCTTTCTTTAATAATACACGCCCAGATGTCCAGGAGCATCGCATGTTTCCAACTACCGTATAAGGCGATTCATTGATTCTAGATATATTGCATCAATTAAGGACTTAAAGTCTACCCAGATAAAAGTAAGTGCCATCCGCCCAACAGCGTCCAGGAACTATTTTACTATCTCGATAAATGCCACCAAAAAGAATGATCTACCCCGAATTAATGGCCCCTAATTATTCCCAGGGGTAAAGATCCAGGTACTTCTAGTTTTACAAGACGTACCGCAGCCAAGCCACAGACTTATAAACGTCTCCAAGGAAGAGAATGCAGGCATGAAGGGTAAGTTTAGAGAAGCGGGCACCTATGTTCTGCCATTACCCCTTTAGGCCAGAGCATCCTCACGTCTAGATTCTCGAGTCGCATTTTAATATATGCAAAGAGCTCGTGGGGAGGGACTCGCGCGGCGATGTCATCGTACAATTTTCCCGCTAATTCTTCCGGAGCCGGGAATGTCTTTGGCCATGGGAGGTCTTGGGGTATTGTCAACGGCACTTCCACCTGTGCGCCGATTAACAGATATATTTATTACTAACGGGACCTATTACAAACGAGTGAGGATTTGGCAGACACTTCTTGCATCTTGGGCTCGACTCCATAATATATTGATAGACTTATCTACACTCGGAGACAGAAACCTAAGCATGCATTCTCGTCTCCTAGGTGTTGGCATTGCAGTCCTTGGGGCTTTGCTACCTCAAGCTGCCGCCGAATATGAGTGCAACCGAACATATATACAGTCTTTCGCAGATAGTTACGTCGAGGCACATGAGAATGGACAACTAAACCGCCTGGAAAATATCGCTGACAATTTCACGTACGTGGAGAATAACAAAACGAGAGAAATCACTGGCGGCATTTTCAATAACGCGCTCAAGATCGCGCACCGCCACACTATCGTCGACACCATCGATTGCTCCTCTTTCACCGAGCTCATCATAACGCACAATGTCTCGGGCGAACCAGCACCCTATGTCATCGGCGCTCAGATCCGCCACAGCCCGGGCGATCTAAGCTGTTACCTCATGGACTTGATCGTGTCCACGACCGGGTCGTGGCTCTTCAACTCCACGAAGACGCTTGAATACGCGTCTAAGGAGAATTGGACCCTCATTGAAGAGGGTAAACGCCCGTCGCGCGAAACCCTCAAGAACGCTGCCGACGCCTACCTGGATATGTGGAGTAACAGCACTGCCGAAGACGCCGTGCCTTGGGGCCAGCCGTGCGATCGGCTTGAAGGCAGCGTGTACACGGGTAGCGGGCTTCCCACGGATTCATGCAAAGTCGGGATTCCTTCGAACCATAACCAGGCACCCAACTCGCATCGCCGCTACGTTATCGATCCCACCTATGGCTCCATCAGCGTATTCTGTATTTTCGAGCACCTAAGCAACGCGCCTGACAGCCACGAGTTCCGCATGGAGAACGGCAAGCTACGGTTCATTCATACCATCACCCTTGCCAAGAGTGGTTTCTTCGAAGCTGAAGAACCTGTGGCGCAGCCCATCGTACGGTACAGGAAACGGGGAGGGGCACGCCGAGCTGCAGCAATAGGCTCGTCAGACCATGAATAGGGTTTATATATAAAGATTGCTTTAGGCATCGATGTGATAAATGGGGATTTGATTAGCTACCTATCTACCTAACCTAGGTAGGTTTGGGATCCTAACTCGAAGTATCTATATAGTGATCCTTAGGTATAACCTCCACAGCATAATCTTACAAAGGCTTTTTACGGAGAATCCAAGTTGAGAGGATTCCATGGTATGAATCCTATACTATTGATGTCATTATTGCAAATTTGTAAAATTAGTCCATACGCCATCTAGAGGCCTATTTATGATTATGTGTGTATTAATCCACCGCACTATGCAATTGTTATAACAAGCTAAGCTACAATATTTGCCATGGCTCAAGAGCGTAAGAGATGCTCGAGCATTACCCTAAGCGGAACTGGCCCCCAAGGCCTACCCCTATTACTATCTTTCTTCTCATACTCCTGCTTATTGGATGGCAATGGAAATATAATTCCATAAACTCCTCTGAAACATCTCGGTTCTCTCCATTGATATCCACCAGTATCATATAACGTAACGGCTCTGTAGTGAAAGGAAATAGTAAACGAAACATCTGAAGGGAGACGGAAGGAGAAGCAGTTTGGGTCAACAATCCTCTCCTATCAGAACCTCCAACTTTGCCCCAGGCTATTTTCATTTGTGGTTCGTCTCGGAATGGAAGGCACGCGGTTCATCCCTAATTCAGGATCAACAAGTCCTGACTTATAGATGTAAAATGTTGGTATTAGGGCTGGCATCGATAGTCGAACGCTCTAACGTCGTCAACCTACGATATATCGTTTATATGTTAGCCAATTTTCCCTTTAATTACCTCGAACAGGTGTTGACGATGTGGTACTTACGAAGTAGTGAAGATACTTAGAAACACACTAGACAGGTACTCCAGCCCACCTTATCCATCTGAATCTAAATGAATTCCGTATGTTGAATACCTGAGAGACCTTTTCAGCGCGATTTGCTAAACCATTACTAGACGGGGTGAAGTGGTTCTGAGAGAGCTTGTACTGTCGTTTGATTCGTGACTCTCGAACAGTTTCTATCTCGGTCTTGAAGGATTGGCTGTGGCTAATTAGGTAGAGCAGCATCCCCCTCTTATTTTTATCTGTTTTCCAGCCCTGTCCTAGCTGCAATCTGGGAAGTTTTCTCAAGCTGTCTAGTTCTTGCGGTTCGCCGGATTCTAACCCTTCATCACAAATCTTGGCCGCTCGCTGACGCAGACGAACTTCATCGCCCAGTACTTGATTGACCACTGGGATCCAAGGTATAGATATCGTATCTTGCGTTGGATCTAGATCTACCCCGTCCACTGTACAAGGAGAGTTAGCGACTGCTTTCTTCAAAAGATACCCATGACTACATACGCTTAGGGTCGCTGCACGCCACTCCTTCAATCGTTACAAGGAAAAAGTCCGTGCCAAAAATGGCTTGCGAGGAAGTTTTTGGCACATCAATGTGATAAATTTTTGTTCTGGCCATTGCTCGATCCGACATCTTGAATACTGCCTTGCTGCCGTCTTGCGAAAGTCGGTCAAATACCAAGGTATAGAACGGGTTACGAGAATAGTAGAAAGTAATAGTGGTTAGGCTGAGGTACTTCTGCTGGAAAACTCTCTCGATTTCTGACTTCCAGCCTTTGGAAACCAAGCGGAATGCGAACCAGGCTTCCGGCAAGCTATCCTCCGTGGCTAGTTCGATTACCATAAGTTGGAGCTCCGGAGAGATATAAGGCAATTTCGGTTTGTTGACAACTACCGATCCCAACGGCATCGCGGGAAGGTCTTTAGAATATTTTAGAGACATGGCGAAGTGAATCTAAAGAGTGATAAAATCTGGAATCTAAGCCTTGCAGAGAAGAAGGTTCTAGATACAAGGTAGATAGAAAGAAGAGGGGACGTGAAAGTGGTGTGGTTAGTTCCCAACAAAATAGAAAGTACGAAGAAAAGTTTTTATTCGTGTCACTGATAATATTTGAGAAGGGAAAGCGGGTAGCAGTTAGGTACCACGATGTAGGCGGGCGAGTGGAGGGGAGTCGTCGAGCGGAGGGGAGTCGTCGAGCGAAGGGGAGTCGTCAAGCGGATGAAGTTATTGTATTATCTTTGCATTCCTAAACTCTCTGCGTGGGATGGCTTCCCTTTATACCGAGATATATTCTGCACGAAACTCATCGAAGCATCGATTCTCAGAAGGTAGGTAGTTAAGAATGCACATCTCTATATCTAACCTAATAGTCCAAATAAACTATAAAAGAAGCCCCAAGCAAGTCGACTAAGATTCAGCTAGGTTCATGACATGGTAATCAAATATCCTAAGGGACCGATGAAGCATAAATCACGTAGTAATTACCTGATACTTACTTACAATTTGACTTTGGGTCTAGTAGAAACTGCGTGAGAAAATAAGAAATAAAGAAGCTGATTATAGCTCAGACGACCCACGTACGGTCAAAGCATATGACTCAGTATAGGAGCAGCTATTATGTTAGGAGTAGAGACATATTGTGTGCAAGATATCTATTTATCTTATAAATCAATCGTGAACGCCGTCCTTTTGTATTGGTAACTACACCCTGATAACTCACGTTTTATAACTAAGCGCATTCACCAAAAGATGAGTCCAAAAGGCACGTCACTAACATAGGCATTAGGCAGAGTAAGATGAGAAGAATGAGAAAAATTCCTAGAATCAAAGACTAAAATTCTTGTTTTCGGAAATACGGTTACTGTAAACTTATCTCAAGAGGCCGTGGACTCAAGGGTTTCTGTCGTGCCCTACATATCAGAATCAGACAATGTACCGGCAATATTTTATAGAGTAAATTCTCATAACTGTGCTTAATCGTAATATGATGGGAAGCGGTTACTTCTTTCGAGGGTATTATGTGTACTGTCTACCTACCTGCGTATACTCGACCTTTTGCACCTTAAGGGCATTGCGTTGGTAAAAGATACGGTATAAGAACTATATATTATATTAATTTAGATTATTAACTATATAAATGAGGAAAGAAATCTTTTCTATATATATATTTTATGTCAAAATATCATATATTATATCTGAAAATAATATTTTAACCATTTATTTTAACATTTTTATTTAAAGTTTATTTAAAAATTAATATTAAATTTTAATTATTTATTATATATTTTAAACCTTAACGTTATTATTTAATTATTATTTTTTTAGTTTTTTTATTAAATTTTATTTAATATATTTTATTTTTATAGGTTAAATATTTAAATGATTTTATTTATTTTTTTTTTTTGATTTTATATTTTTACATTTTTTATACTTTTATTAATTATATTATCCTAATATTTATTAACTTTTTAAAATATTTTATTAATATTTTACGTTATTTAATTTTTTTATTTTATTATAGTTTAAGGTAAGTTTTAATCGTTATTTTTTTCCTTTAAACGCAATTTTTAAATATTAAAATAAATTTTAACGTATTTTTAAACTTTTAAAAAGTTTTTTGAGGAAATGGTTTAATTAAACTATTAATTACCATTTTGTTGATAAGAATATACTTTAATTATATTATTTTTTTTATTATTTTTTTTTTAATAAAATATTATTAAATATTAATATATTTAATTTTAATATAATTTTTTAAGTTTTTTATTAACGTAATAACGTTTTAATTATTATAATAAATAATAATTGTATAAGGTTTAATTTTAATTATAATATTATTTTTATTCCTTTTAAAATTTATATTAAATTTTTTAAATAATTTTTAAAACTATATCATTTTTTTTATAGTTTATATTTAATTTATATATTTAGTTTTATATAATGATAAAATTATATTAATTTATTATTTTAATAATTAATTAACAATTTTATTACCAAAATTAAATATGTAATTAAAAATAAATTTTTAAATATTAATATTTCCGATTTAATTTATGTTAAAATATTTAATAAATAATTTTAAGTTGTTATAATATATTAAATATAAGTTTTTGGTATTTTATAAATAATAAAAAAATTTTTTTATTATTTATTAATATTTTATTATAAAATTTATTAAATATTTATTAATATATAATATTATATAAGTAATATTTAATTATATATTTATTATTAAATATATTAATAAATTTATAGTAAATTAATATTATTATTTATTATTTTTTAAATAAGTATAGTTTTTTTTAATTAATTATAATTTTGAAACGTTTATTAAGGTATTAATTGTTTTGTAATTTTTTATATTATATAGTATAAATATTTTATTAATATATTTTTATTAATTTAAATAAATGGTTTAATCTTTTTAATATTTTTTAATTTTAATATTTAGGTAATATTGGTAAGGTCTTAGGTTTATTATTTAAAAATATTTATTAAATATTATTTTAATTTTATTTATAATTTATATATTTTTTTTTATTATTAATAAATTATTAACGTAGATTGTTATATAGATGTTAATTTTAATATTAATAAAGATATTATAATCAATATTAATAAATTAAAAATTAAAAATTTTTAAATAATTGTTTAAGGTTTTAAATTAAATTTTAAAAATTTATTTTAAATTATATAAAACTTTTTTTAATTTATATATTTTTTTAAATCTATTTTTAAATTTATTAAATTATTTAACGTATATTTTTTTTTTTTTTTTTTTATAAAAGAAGGTTATTTTTACGTTTATTTATTCGATTTTAAAGTTTTTAATTGTAATTATAAAAAATAATATCTTATAATTTATAAATTTTATTATTAAAATAAACGTTTTAAAATAATTTATTTTTTTTATTTATTTAAAATTTTTAATTATTTATTATATTTTATATTTAATAATTTTATTATTAAATTTGCGTTTTAATTTAAAAATTTATTTATTTTTAAAAACGTTTAAATTATTTATTATATTTATTAAAATTTAAATTTTATTTATTAATAAAGATTAATATTTAATTTTTATAATAAATTTTTATTTAAACTAAAAATAGTTTTATTGTGTTTTAATTAATGTTATTAATTTTTTATTATTTTTTATTATTTTTATATTAATAATAAACGTTAATGGAATATATAATATAAATATTTAGTTTTTAAGTTTAAATATTTTATTTTTTAATAAATATTATAATTCCAGATAATTAATAATATTAATATTAAAGTTTAAGTTAAAAAAGGTATTTAAAATATTTCTTATTGGTTAGATATATAATAATCTTTATAATTAAGCTATATTATCCTAATTAATATTAAAGGTAAATTAATGGTATTGTTTAATTGGTAGGGATTTTATAAAGTTATTTATTAATTTTTTATATTAAATATTAATTTATATATTTATAAATATTATTATAAAATTTACGTTTTTTTTAGTATTAAAATATATATTTTATAAGGTTATATTTATAATAATCCTTATATTTATAAATATTTTATAAATAAAATTATTTTAATATTTAAAAAATATATTTTATTTTATTTTTTTATTTAATTCTTTACGTTTTTTTAATAATAATAAATATTAAATTTTAATATTAATAATTTTAATATATATAATATTAAATTTTTAATTATAAATTATTTAAAATAACGTTATATTTAATACGTTATATAAACTTTTATTTTAAAAATAATTAATTATTTATAATATTTTTAACTAATATTTCTTTAAAATTTTCCTTTTTATTATTATTAGTAATAATTTATTTTTAATTATAATATTTAAATTTTTAATTATGTTATTATTTTAATATTATTTAATAAAGGTTTATTAAAATTAAATATTATATTATAATATTTAATCTTTAAAATTTTTCGAAATAAATTTACTACCTTTATTAAAGTAAATAATTATATTTATATTTTTAAATTTTATATTTTTATAAAAATTTAATAAATTTATTAATATATTTTTAAATTTTTTAATAATTATTTATTAAGTAAATATTATTGGCGTAAATATAATTATTAATTATTATAAATTAATATCTTTCCCCTTTTATATTTTATGATATAAAAAGGTTTATATATATTTATAAAAATAACATTTTTTATATATTTATTTTATAATAATTTACCTTTATAAAGTTTTTTTTATATTTTATTTTATATATAAATTTTATATATATAATATTTTTATACGTTAATTATCTTTTAAACGATATTTTTAAGTTTTAATAATAATTATTTGTTAAAATAGCTTATTTTTTTATATTAAAGTTTTATTTTAAGGTTAATATTATATATTATTAATATAAACTATATATTTTTAAAAGTTTTAAATATAAAAAAATTGTTAAAATATTATATATATATTATAAATATAAGATCTTTTAAGAGTGTAATTTTGTTAAAATTTTATTATAATATTATTTATATTTTGCGATTAAGTAATTAAATAATAGAAATTAAATTTATTTTAAAATTTAAGGCGTAAAATATATTAATAAAATTAATTTATATTAATTTTTTTTTAATATTATATTTTTTTTTAATAATGTTTTTATTTAATATAAATATTTTAAAATTTTTAATATTATTAATAATATAATTATTTAAAAATAAAATAAAATTAAAATAAAAAAATTTTTAACGATTAAAAATAATATATTGGTTATATTTTAAATTAAATATTTAAACGTTTATTAAAAAGTAATTTTTTAAAGTTATAGTTTTAAATTGTTTATTTATTTAAATTATTTAATAGTTTTTTTTTATGTGTTAAAAATGTTATAAAATTTTTTTTTTTAAATTTAAACTTTTTTTAGTAAATTTTTTAAATTTTTTTAATTTAAGGTGTAAATTTTAACATTTTATACTTAAATAATATAGCCGTTTATAATGGTTATATTTTTTAACTTTTTTAATTATTATTTTTTCCTTATATATTAAAGTTTTAATATTAATATATTTTTTTTTACGCTTTTTTTACATTTTAATTATTATAATTAATGTTTTTTTTTTAATTAATTAATTATTTTTTAACGATTTTTTTTAATATTTATTAATTATATAACGTTTATAAAATTAGGAAATTTTAACGTATATAAAATTTAAAAAATTTAAAATTAAATATAGTATTAATTATTTAATTTTTATATAAAGTAAATAATAAAATAATTAATAAATAGTTTATATTTTAACCTTATTTTAACGTATTTTTTTTAAATATTTAATATTTTTTTATTAAAGGTTTAAACATTTTTAAAATTATTTAATTTAACGTTTTTTTAACGTTTAATTAATTGGAGTAATAATAAAATTTTTTTTTTATTAAATTTTTTTTTAACTTATAAAAATATTTTAACTACTATAATCTTAAATTTTATTATTTATTTTAATATATTAAAAAAGGTATTTTTTAAAAATATAATAGTTTTTTATTAAGCAATATTTTATTATAGTTATAAATATTTAAAGATTTTTTTGATAGTATTAAATATTTATTTGTTTATATATTTATATTTATTATATATTTTTATAATTATTTTTATAATTTTACGCCATTTATAATAATTTTTTTATTTTATTAAATAAAAAAAATAATTAAATTTAATATTATTTATTAATACGTTAAAAATAATTATTAAAAAATTATTATTTTTTTTAACGTTAATATTTCCGTTTTTGTTGTTATTTTTAATATTATTAAGTAATATTTTTTAATTAATTATATTAAATATTATTAGTTTATAATTAAAACGATATTATTATTATAATAAGTTAAAAAATATCAAATTTTATTAATAAATTAAAATGTTTATTTATAATTTATTATTTATAGTTTATAATAAAATAATATTATTAGCCTTAATTTATAAAATTTTAATAATAATTTTAAAAATATTTTGTTTATTTAATATAAAAGAAATCGTTAATATTTTTTCGAATATAACATCCTTTTCTTCAATTTTATTTAATATTAAAAATAACTTTTTATTATTAATGTTTTTTTTTTAAAAATTACGTTATTCTTTATCCTATATCTTTTTTATAATACCTATTAAATTTAAATAATGTTTAAAAATTAACGCTTATAATTTAATAAATATTTAAATAAAACGTTTATAAATAATTTTTTTAAAGATATTATTTTAATCTATAATATTTATAATTAAATTAAATTAATTATAAAATATAAGAAATTTTTTAATTTTTATTATATTTTTTTTTTATTTAAAATATAATTTTTATTTTTTCTAAAAAATATTATAATAAATTTAAAATTAAAATTGTTAAAATTTTAATTAAAAAATATAACTAAATATTAATATAATTTCAGCCCGATATTTTTTTTAATTATTTTAAATTATATTTAATTAATTTATTTTAATCTATATATAAAATATTTATTAATTAGCATAAAATTTAGATTTATAATTTAATAAAAAATATGGTATAAAAATTATATATTATATTAATTTAAATTATTAATTATATAAATAAGAAAAGAAGTTTTTCTTATATATATATTTTATGTTAAAATATTATGTATTATATTTAAAAGTAGTATTTTAATTATTTATTTTAGTATGCATATTAATTAAAGAATTAGGCAAGATTAAAGAATATTTCCAAGTTAGCAAATAGATTATCTCGACTGTTGTAAATTATTGAAATAGGTATATGTTTTAGCCCCATTTGAAGAATAATTGTAAGATATATTAGGTGCTTAACAAGCCTTTCAGTTAGGAAGTACGTTGGATTAATCATCAATTGCTGGCTCATTTCTTAATTAATTTGCAGTACCTTTTAGGGCGCAAGAGGTGAGATGTATAAAGACGGCATAAATGCCTACTCTTAGAATTCAAATTTAAGAGTATCTATTTGAAATGAACCCCAAAGAGAGAGAGAGAGATATATATATATATATACATGATATCTCGAATGCCATTTAGCCCGCCATAACCTAAATATTGCTTTATACCAACAATGAAGACAATTAGATTATTATATACGACTAATAATCGATGTTTCAAAGCTACGTTGGCAATAAATCCGTAGTTTTTCGTGTATCTACAAAATATATAAGTAATAGGACAAGTAAGACATTATGAATAATAGCTCTAACATACCATTTCTAATCGCTTCAATCCATGGCATATTTATAAACTTGAGTAAAAAGTGCTACTGCTAAGGATGTAAATCCGGGAGTCAAGCAAAGTAACGTAGCATTGGACTTTAGAGGTTAGCTTGAGGGGGAGTAAGGAACGTTAAATACATATATCGTGAAACCTTTCAATACCCCTCCTGCCAAATTAGCTAGCATAGCATTGATTTTGTAATTACGCATTGAACCAATCCTAATGGCAGGTAGCGTGTCCCTTCATGGTAAAGATAAACAAGATCGATCAATCTCACACTAGGGTAATAACCGGGACCGGGACTAGATCTGGGGATATCGAAGGTGACACGGAGAAATAAGATTGCTCATATAATCCTCTTACTCTATGTCTGGTATTTACTATAGTTAGTTGAAGTCGATATACTTAAACAAGCGGAGAAAAGGGATTGGAGAGTATTTGGTCATGTAATACTCCAATAGTACCTAGTTATTAATAACATTAGTAATTGAAGAATCTTAGGTCTGCTAACTGTATCATCGGGTATATTTATATGCGTATGAATGAATTCAGTTAATATTATGTTCATCATGATGCGTCAACACGGATAGGTTAATTCCAACCACTTCAAACCCTCCAGCCGCTCAAACCATGGCTCTTCACGATCATAAACACCCGCTCCTAGTGTTTTTAATTATTAAAACAAAATATATCAGAAATCACTATTCAGACTCCAGTACGCTTCTCTTCAGGAACTACGGTTGGTGCAACATCGCCCACCGTCTCATCACTGAATTTTAGGTCTTCATCGAGCTCGGTAGTGTCCTTAATTCTCATAAAAATGATCGGGGCGGCAATTAGGAGGGATCCGGCACAGACACCCCACTGTTACAATTGTCAGCTATAAATTTATGCTTGCGCGGGAATGGAGTGAATGAACTTACGGTAGCGGCAAAGATGGTATTATATTCAGTGTGGATACCATCTAAGCGCCAGAAAATAGCTGCACCAGCGGATTGAAGGCCCTTATAGAATCCAGCCATGTTGGCAGTCTTTCGGCCAGAGTTTGAGAGAGCACCCATGTACCTAAAACTGTGTTAGACTAACATCATACATTTACATAGTGCATCTTAAATTTCGGGGACATACCAGTAGATAGATGTCTGCCATACGGAGTCATACACGCCATAGAAAATGTAAAGGAACATAGGTGCAAGGAAGTTGCTGTCTGTCCAGTCGATCTTTTGTTCATCGGGTACTTTCCCAGACGCTGCTCGGTCAAGTTGGAACTTTTGCCACGCCCAGCCACCACCCCAAATAACAAAGGTGAGGGAGAAAAGCGCGACGAATGAGATCTTGGCACGCATTGACCGCCGAATTGATTTGATATCAAGAGCGTATCCGACAATAACGGCGCCAAAAATCTGGGCGAGCCAGTAAAGAAGGTTGTTTAGTGAGCGGGCACGAGTGTTGAAATAGGCAAGATTGAGAATGTTCTGCTGGTACGTATAAAATATGTTGGAAGCGAAGAACATGGGGAATAGAGCAACGACCCAAGGGCTGAGAGAGATACACTCCCAGAGTCCAATGAACTCGCTCTGCCAGGTAGGGTTCTTCATCAAGATAACTTTAGAACCATCATCACGGATAACCTTGTCAGCATTCACCAAGAGCGTGGTAAGACACGCTCCGACAAACATAAGAACAATGAACCCGATATATGTGCCATCCGTGACGGTACCGGTGTTGTTGCTGACGTTCTGTCCGAGAGGAATCAAGCTACCAATGACGGCGCCGAAGTTGAAGATAATCCAAAACCAACTAATGTAACGGCCTTTGGATTCCTCGGGGGGGTAAGCCATCATGATAGTTCCTTGCGCAGTCCAGAGCAAGCCAGCGCAAAGACCCAAAAGAGCACCGGAGAAGACGACGAAGCCAACATTGCCGGTATGGCTGTAGCACAACAAACTAGAAGAGTAAATGCAGTACCCAACACCCCCTATAGTCAAAGTAATCTTTACACCGAGTTTGTTCGCGATGGAGCCAGAAAAGAAAGCGACGACAGCAAAGACGGAATAAAGAGCGGTGGATGCGTGATCTTGCACAGTCGAATCGACCTGTCCACCACCACCGAGGCCTTGGAGCGCATTGTACATTCCAGGGCACATGAAACAGACGAAAGCCACCATCAAAAGCTGGATCTTTGGTGACGCATACCAGAATTCTTTCCTGCCGATCCGGAAACCTCGATACATCCAATTATCAGGACGCGCTTCGGGGCCGTGCCCACTCGCGGCAAGATCCGAATGAGATCTTCGAACAGCTTGTGTATCGGCGTCGACCGCCAGCTCTTTCGCGTCTGCCATTTTCTTTAGGATTGGTCGGATTGGTCAGTTTCCTCTAGCGATTCGAAGAAAGCTTTCTAGCATAGACCTGTAAACATCTATTATTAGTTCACTATAATGATTGTTGATGCCGACTAGCGCTTGAAGTAAAACATGATAGGGGATTGAATGACTCGTATGGTTATAATATGTAAGCGCAAATCATGAACGTACCTTCGAAATATTAATCGCCGTGGCGGCTAAATTACATTGACCGTAAAGCTGGCAGAAGATGGGAAAAAATGAAAGTAACGCTGAAGCGGAAAGGGCGCAGACAATATAGCAAGATAAATATTGTATTAGAATAGAGTACTGGGGTACATGCCTGTATAAAGTATCCACCCTGGTAAGATAAGGCGACGTTAGATTAATACGGTATGCGGCACGTGCGGAATACTTCCACTATTATGCATGCATGCGGGAATGTACCTGCACCTACCTAAGGTCTACATACTTTGAGGAATGGGGAACGGAATACAGTCGGATACTTTAGGTAGTGTACGGTAGGTATGGTAACACCAACTTTCCACCCCGAGTAAACCTTCAGCCCCGAAAACTCGTTATAGCTCGTGAATGTTGCTCGGAACGATGGTTACGTGACACGCCCAGCCTGATTACCCCTCGTATAGGTATCTTTAGTATGTAGCTGTAGCTATACATATGTCTCACGGGACGAAACGAAGAATATTGAGGTGTCAACGATGTCACTCCACTAATAACCTTAGTGCTCTTAGAGTTCTGGGGATTTTGGGGCACCGGGGAGACGCTAAGTTATTTGTGGTTTGACTAAGTGGGCAGACTGCAGGCAATCCTTCGCGAGCTCCGTTCCCTTAAATTCAAAATACGCGCTAGAGAGCTAAGCTTATCTGAGTACTTACTGCTGAATTCGTACTATGTTTTGTTTCACACTTCGTGTTGCTTAGTAGGAATGCCGTGTTATCTTCAATTTTCTCTAGAAATAGAATGTTGCTGGCTTCGTAAAGTACAGGCCAGCTATGAGATCATTTCGTATCTTGTCAAATGTACGGGAAGACCCTTAGGCAAGACCCTTACATGAGCTGCGTTCGTCTACTAGTGTATGTAGACCATCTTCCCCAATACTTTAAAAAGAAAACATTTGTAAAAAGACAGGGACGTAGAAGATAGACTAATGAGATAACCGATAAGAAGTAAGATAACAGCGGGCCGAATATGGAGATCATAGACCAACTCTAATTGGATGCAAAAAGCCCCAAGTCACGAGATAGGCCCGCTACGAGTAGTCATTGGGTAGCCATCATTGGCCAGGTGGCGTAGCGTTCTCCGGGGAAGGAAGCTGTACATTTGTGGTCTATCTACGCTAGGAGGTAGGTACGCTCAAGGCAGACTTGGAGAGCAGGATTTCAATTAAACCTGAGTACCTAAGGATACCGCCTAAGATAAACCCCCTATTCGTCAGCCAGTCAACTTCTTGTGATATGTAACGTTGCCCGAATTCGGTTCTTCCTCTTTGTACTAACAGGAGGAAACACTAGGTACCAACTGATTTTCACAAGAGACATACATCTCCAGTAAGACCGAGGACACCACTAGAGAATGATACTGCCATTATCCGAAATTTATTTGTCCTATCTCGATTAGTGTCCCAAGCGGTTGGCTGACTGCTGCTACGATGCATATCATCCTGTCCCAATTCTCTGGGTAATGTTACAGAAGATAACAATACCGAACAAACAGACGAACCTCATATCAAGATCCTCAGCTAAGGCAATCCTTAGCTAAACCCTAATGAGTCTAAATTATACCTTTAGACATGACTCCAATTCATATCAGCGGAGTTGATATTCCTACGTGCGACCTCGGTTTTGCAATTGCGCTTCACATGTGGAACAGAACATTTGGAAACAAGTTACTATGTAACGGCTTTCTTGCACAACACAGCCATCCGAGCGCGCGAGGTTACATTGGCTATTTCAGCAGGTCGGCAACATTAAGCCATGGTCGTACCTCCGCCGTTCTAGAACGATGATTTGCGCAGGTAGTCACATCAGCCCGCGCTTTTGCCTGGATTGTTGCCGTCTACCTGTTAGGTACCTAATGTAGCTACCTCTTAATGAAGCTCTGTGGTGGTATCAAAAACGCGGGGAGAAAAGAATTAGAAAGATAATAAAACCAAACCAGAATCTAAATTTCATATGCAGGGATGGCATTCAAAAAGACCATGTCCGCACGCCTATTTTAGACAAATGTTGGAGCAGAAGAATACTCCGTACCCAGGCTCTCGATGTTGGTGGTTTACCTATGTAGGTAGGTATGTATTACTATAATTAACATCGTACCATCTGTATGTAGCGGTATACCCAGACCCATCAGATACGATGCCAAGTGTTGGGATGTCAGCCCTAGTGAGTCAACTTTGGAAACCACGTGGTTATACCATTAAGTTCTCACTTTGGCTCCATTTCTACTCTACCAAAGCCAACTATGAACTGTAGAACATCTATCAGGCTTTGATGTGTGTCGACTATCTACGAAGTCCATCGAGCGCAAGACTCTTACGTCAGAGCTACATAAACGTATACCGAGGCATATAACTGTGCCCCCAGCGCCTTGCCTAGATAGTATTTGTTAATTGATCCTGTGTGAAGGAGCGGTATCAACATGACAAGGATTTCTAGATAGTAACCAACCCACGCTCAACTAGGCAGTTCAACGCCAGGGTGCGAACAAATAAAATAGAAACCCTCAAAGGAAAAAGGAAAGAAAGGAAATAGATCAGAACCAATCTTCAACTGTACAATTAAACCTAATAAAAACATTCAAGCGGTTTCTTGTTAAAGATAACATCCTAACAAGATTACTTTACGACTTGCGCGAACTGATTTTTGAGTATGCCTAAGGTTTACCTTAGGATGTTATGTCAAATGCGAATAAAAAATTCCTCTTCGGGACAAATGCCTGGTAGCCTGTTTTCCTACTTTATGTAATAATGCCCCCATGTTTTGTTTACATTGTGATTTGGTTAAATATCATGAAACCGTGGTGCGGTGTAAACCTAAGGCTTTCGTGTTACTCTCCGGGTGACCTCAAGTTATATAATTAGGATCGGTATAGTTTTAAGTTAAACGGCTCGTGATTAGCAGATTTCTATCATTAGTAAAACAAATTACGAGACACGCAAACATAATCTGCTCTTTGAACCGAGCTATACTGAACTCTATGGTCGTCCTTACAGTCCGGCTGAATCTTAAATATCAGTACCTACCTAGGTACGTAAAGAGGTGAACTTCGAATATCATAATAGGGGAATCTAGAAGGCATCGAAACGACTTAGGTGTTACGCAAGGAACTTTAACTTAAGCTACGAAAGCCCGTATATATATATACCGAAGATATCCCACCTTCGTGGATGTCTCATCTTGAACCTTAATAATGATTAGCACTCACTTTGTGAGTTAAGTTACCGATGGTGAACAGCATTTTCTTTTTCCTTGGAGCAATATACATACTGATGACTTTAGTGAAGGAAAACGTTCATATGCGAATAAACATAAAATATATAGGTTCGAGCTAAAGGATATAGCTCCTATAGCCTCACCTGAAACACTCACTTAATCATGGAAACGAGGCAAAAGACTACCTAGTATTAAAATTGGTAGGGCAAGTGGATTTTCTATACTGCTAAGCTTCTATTTTTATGGAAGCATATGACGTAACATACTATAACAAGGTCTTATATAAAGGTTTAGAATAGATTTAAATTATTAATAATTTTTTAAGGATTTTTAAATTTTTTTTTATTTTTATATCTCATTTTAAAAAATTAAAATTTTATTTATAAATAATTTTAAAAAATATATCTTTATATTTAATCGCTTTTTTAAATATATATTAATTATATTATATTTTATTTATATTACCTTATAATATTTTTTTATTTAATAATTTTAATAATAATTATCCTAACTATTTTATAAATTTTTAACTATATTTATATTTTAATTAATATATTTTAATTATATATATCCATATAACATTATTTTTTCTTTTTTTAAATATTTATTTTTAAATATTTTAAAATTTAGTAAATAAAAAAAATACACTTCTTAATAAAACTTAAAAATTAATAAACTTACCTAAATTTTATTAATAAAATATTTTAATAATTTCTTTTACGTCTTTATCTTTAAAATATTTATAAAATTTTTAAATTTAATATTTTTTAACCAATTATTTATTTTATTTAATTAAATATTTTACATTTCTTTAAATTTATATAAAATTTTTAATTTTATTAATTTTATAATTTTTAAACTTTATTAAAATTAAATAATATTTAATTACTAACGCAATAAAATTTAATAAATAAAATATAAAAAAAATTATAAATTTTTTACCTTTTAAATAAATAAAACTTAATAATAATAAAAAAAATTTAATATTTTTTTATTTAATTTTTTAATAAATTATTTAATTTTAATATTTTTAACATTTAATATTATTAAATATTTTTTTTTTAATCCCAAGATTTTTTTTTTTTTTATTTACCTATTCTTTTATTTACAAATAACTTTTTTTTAAATATTTCTATACATCAATATAAACTTATTTTATTTAATATATATATAATTAACTATTTAAATTACGAAAAAAATTTATTAAAAAATTATAAACGGTAAAATAAAAATTATAATTTATATAAAATAATATTATATATATAAAAAATAATATTATATTATTATATATAAATTTTATTATAAATAATAAATCTTTTCAATTAATTATTTCGTAATTAATAAACGTTTATAAATATATTTTAAATATTTAATTAAATTATTCGATTTAACTATTTATTTAAAAGTAAAAAATAATATTTATTTATAATTTAATATGTATAAATTTAAAAAAATCTTATTATAAATAAACTATAAATCTAAAATCTTAATTAAAAATAATATTTAAAAAAATTTTATATAATTTTTAATAAAATTTAACAAAAATTTTAATTAAATTTAAAATCTTTTTCTTTTCTATTTTAAAAAAAATAAAATATACTATTTTAATAAATAAATTAACTATAATTTAAATAAAATTGTAATTATTAAATAAAAAAAACTTAATAATAAAATTTATTATTATTATATATTACAATTAATAATACAATTTTATAAATTAAAATAAACCATAAAAAATATATTAATCTATTTTATTATACTAACATTTAAAATATTAAACCACTAAAAATTTCGTATAATAAATTTTAAAATTTTATTTATTTTTATATATCCTATTACTAATATATTATATTTTAATTTTATAACATTCTTTTAAATTTTTTAAAATATTTAAAATTAACCCTTTTTATATAAAAAATTATTTTATAATTTTAAATCTTTTCTTAAATTCCTTTTTTTTTTTATATATAAAGAATTATTTTTTATTTTTATTTTAATTTATTTTATAAATTTAAATAACTATTATAAAATTAAAAAATTATTTAATTATTTAAAAATAAAGATTACCGCTATTAAATATATTATATTTAATTTTATAAAATATAAAAAATATTTTTTTTATAAAATTAATATAATTGGTTAATTTTTAATTTCTTTTTTTTTAAACCAATATTATATTAATTTAAATAAAATATTAACTTTTTTATTTTATTTTTTTAAACAATAATTAATAATAAATTAATATAATAATAATTTTTAAATTTATTAAATTTATTTTTAATTAAATATTTTAATTATAATAAAATAAATAAAATTTTAATAATTTAAATATATTTTAATATAATATTAAACTTCTTTTAAATAATATTTTTATTTTTTAAAATAATTTTTTATTATATATTTTATAATTTATTTTTATTAAAATTATTTTTTATAAATAAAAAATTATAAAATATTATTTTTTATTTTTTTTATTTAAAAAAAAACGTTAATAATAACCTAATTTAAAATATTGCATTTAATAAAAACCTTTTTTTTAAAATTAAAATATATCAAAATAAAAATAATAATATATTTTTCTTTTAAAAATTTAAAAACTATTTCTATTTCTTTAATTTATTTTTAATCTTTTTTATTTTCTTTATTTATTATAATAATTAATCTAACTATTTTAAAATATTTATAAATAAATTTTTTATAAAAATAAAAAAAATTTATAAATTATTAAAACTTTTTAAAATTAATTAATAATTTCTATTTAATAATATATTTAATTTTATTAAATAATATAAAAATATCTTTAATATTTATAATATAATTTAAAAATTTTATTTTTTAAACTATTTATTTATATTTTTATAATATAACTATTAAATTATATATAATAAATTTTTTAAATACCTTTTTAACAATTTTATTATATTCTTTTTTAATATTTACATATATAAATAAATTATTAATATATACTAAAAATTTATTATTAATTATATTTTTAAAAATATTATTTATTATAATTTAAAATATAATTAAAACGTTATATAATTTAAAAAATATAATAAAATATTTATAAAAATTATATTTATACTTAAATATTATTTTTTATTTATTTCTTTTTTTAATATAAATTAAATTAAATTTTACTTTAAAATTTATTTTTATAAATTTTTTAATAATTTTAAATTAATTTTATATTTTTAAAATAAATAAAATTAAATATTTAATAAATATAATAATAATATTTAATTCTTTATAATTAATAATAGGTTATAAAAAATTTTTTAAATTTAATTTTAATATAAAAAATATTAAAAATTTATAAAAAAATGTAAATTTATAAATTTATTATTAAAGGATTAAATTCTTTAAAGCATGTATAAGATTTCGTGATAGAAAGTTGTTTAATTGTTTTAAGTAGGTATGCGCGAAGCGCACACCTTATATAGCTAACTAATTACATAATAGCTGTGGCTAAAGCCATAACTTCCTTTAGCTGTGGTGGCGGCGTAGCCGCTACGACGGTTATGACTAATCCCGTGCGACATTTATCTTATATTAATTATTTTATTTAACTAAATTTTAAAAATATATAATTTTATTTTATTTATAATATAAAAAAATCTTTATAATAAAATTTTTTTTCTATTAAATTTATAATATAATTTTATAATTAATAATTTAATAATTATTATTTTATTTTTTTAATTATAATAAAAATATATTTCTTAAACCTTATAAAAATTTCTATTAATAAATTATTGTTATTATTTAAAAAATTAATATATATTAAATAATACTTTTTATATAATAATTATAATAATAATTTAAATTAAAATAAATATTATTTAAATTACTAAAAATATTAATAAATTAATAGAATTTTAACTATTATTATAAAAAAATAAAATTATATTCTTTATTTATAATATTAAATTTAAAATTTAAATAAATGTAATAATTTCCTTTATATTTTAATATTAAAAGATTAATATAATAACGTTTTTTTTATTAATAATAATAATATTAAAAATTATTATTTTTTTAAATATAAATCTTTTAATTATAAATAGTTTTTAAATTTTTACTTTAATTATTAATAAAATTAAAATTATAATTTTAATATTAAAAAATATTTTAATAAAATATCTTTTATTATTATATATAAATATTATATTAATAATAAGGTATTTTTTTAATTATAATTTTTATTTTTATTTTTTTTTAACCTTTTAAATTTATTAACTATTTTTTTAATTATAATTAAATAAATAAAGAAATTATTTTAATTTAATTTTAATATGTTATAAAGTATAATATAAAAGATATTTAAAAATTTAAATTAAAATTTTTAATTTTTATAATAATTTAAAGTTTCCTTATTTCTTTTATTATTACGTTAATTTTAACTTTTTTTTTAAATAAAAAAATTAAATATTTTTTAATATTTTACTTTTTTTTTATAAAAAAAACTTTTTTTAAAATAAATAAAAACTTCTTATTATTTATATTTTTTTTTATAAAATAAAATAATATATCATAATTATTATAACTATAATATTAATATACCTTTTTATCTTTTTTATATTAATTAATATTTATTTAATTAATTTTAATTAAAATTTTTTTATTTAAAATTTATTTTTAATTTTTAAAATTAAATTAAAATTTTTCGTTTATTTTTAATTTATTCTTTTTTTTAAAAAATTAATTTTAATTTAAATTAAAATAGATTTTTTTACTATAATTATTTTAATTCAATTTTAAATATTTTAATATTAAAATAAACTTTTTTTTTATTATTAAAAATCTTAAATTAATAAATATATTTTTATAAATTTAACCAATTCTTTATTAATATTTAAAATTTTATTTTACCTAAAATATATTAATTTAATAATTTTATCCAAAAATTTTTTAATAATATAATTTTAAAAAATCATTCTTAACCATTAAATAATTTTATTAAAATTTATAAGTTTTATAATATATTAAATTATATTTTTTTAATATTTAAATTTATATATTCTTTTAAAATTTTAATATTCTTTTAAAAAGTTTTTAAAACGTTTTTATAAAATTAATATATAATTAACTTATTAATTTATAAAATAAAATTATTTTATTTAATTTAAACATTATTAATATTATAATTATATTTTTTTAATTAATAATAATTTTATTTAATTAATATAAATATAATTTTTATAAAAACTTTTTATATAAATTTTTAAATATAATTTAACCTTTAACCATTAAATATAAAATTTAATTAAATTTTTATTGTTATAAATAAATAACTTATTTAAATATATTAAATTAATTATAATAAAAAAAAGTTTAATAAATTTTTTTAATATTTATAAAAATTTATTTTTTGTAAAATTATTATAATAGAAATTTAAGTTTAAATTAAATTTTTCTAATTTTAATAAAAATAATTTATAAAGTAATTTTTTTAAAGTATTAGGTAAATTTTAATTATTTTTATTATTATTTAAAATTTTTAAATTATTTTTAAGAGTTTTAAATATTATTTAAAGAAAATTAAATTTTTATTTATTTCTTTTTAATATATTAAAATTTTTTATTTAAATAAATTTAAATTATATTTAAATATTTTTTAATATTTATTATATTTATATATTTTATAAAATTTATATAAATAAAAAACCTTAAATCTTATCTTTTAAATTAAAATATTTAATTAAAAATACCTTAAAAATTATTAATTAATAATTATAAAATAATTGGTTAATAAAAAACTCTAATATAACCTTTTTATTTATATTTTATATAATTAAATCTATTAAAATATTCTAATTTCTTTTAATTCTTTTTAATAAATTTAATTAATATAATTTTTATATAAGCTTAAATTTCTTCCATTTATTTTTTAAATATTTTATCCATTTTTATAAAATTAATATAATTCTTAATTAAAAAATTTTTAATTTATTGTTTTTTTTTAATAATTTAAATAATTATTTATTTTAATAAACTTCTTTAAAATTTCTATTAAATTTAAAAAATAAAAAAAACTTTATATTATTTTTTTATAATATTTTTTAATTTATTAATTATTAATTATTAAATGTTATTAATATAAATAAAATAAATAATTATTTCTTAAACTTTTTTTAAAAATATTAAATTAAATTATTTAATTTATTATATTTATGTTATAAAATTATATAATATTTATATTATAAAATTATATAATATTTATAATTTTTAATATAAATTTTTTAACTATTTAATATTATTTTTTATATTTTTATTTATTAAATTAATAAAATTTTATAAAAAATTATAAAAATGTTTTATTTATATATATAATTAAATTAATTATTTAAAGAAATTTTATATAATAAAATTAATTCTTTTAATTTTAAATATCTTTTATATAATTATATTATAATTTTAAGGTTTATATAAAGTAAAAATATTATTTTTGTTTAAATATATAAAATTTATATTAATTAATCGAAATAGTAGAGGTTTTAAAATATTAAGAGAAATAAAATATCTTCTTTTATTATAATATTTTTATTAAATAATACCGTTAAAGAAAAATATAAAAATTTTTTTTTTTTAAGATTAAAAAATAAATATTATGTTATGTTTAATTAATTATAAAAAATTTCTTATATAAAAGTTTAAAAATATTAAATCAATCTTTATTTAATTATATTAAAAATAAAATAATTTTAAAAAATATAAAGTTTAATATTTAAAAATATTTTAATTTTTAAAATTTTTAAATTAATAAATTAGGTTAAAAAATTAATAATAAAAATTCGAAATTATAAAAAGAAAATTTAAAAAAACTTCCTAAATTTATAGGTTTTAAATTAAAATATTAATATAAAATAAAATAATTAATACTTTAAAATATACGTATATTTTTAAAAATAAAAATTTTTAAAAAAAAATAAAAAAATATTTATAATAAAATTTTATATAAAAATTTAAAATAAATTTAAATTATTAATAATTTTTTAAAAATCTTTAAATTTTTACTTACTTTTATATTTTATTTTAAAAAATTAAAGTTTTATTTATAAATAATTTTAAAAAATATATCTTTATATTTAATCGCCTTTTTAAATATATATTAACTATATTATATTTTATTTATATTACCTTATAATATTTTTTTATCTAATAATTTTAATAATAATTATTTTAACCATTTTATAAATTCTTGGCTATATTTATATTTTAACTAATATATCTTGGCTATACATATCCGTATAACTTATACATAATAAATATCATAACGTTTCTAAAGGGATTTTAAGGGTTTACATTAACTACCTATTTATACAATTACACCTAGTACCATTACCTTATCCACTGATCCTATTAGAACTGTATATTTTCGTTAAGCTTGAAGTAATAGTCTTTATAAAAGGCTATATTACGTTTATGACTACTTCTTTTACTAACGCCCAAATCATATGTATCTATAGCTATGTAGGTTAGTAGGTCGATTACGGTCTAGGCTTGATAGTAACTTAGCTAGAGACTCAATGAGAATATAAATTACTCGATTATGTACTTCATAGCTGCTACAGCTGGTTGTGGTCTGTGGGCTTATAGAAGTGACTAAGGACAACCATATCTATACCATCTTTGCTTGGTGCCTGTGAGTAGAAAAAGGGGAAGAGGGATTGCCGATTCTGGAGTATCTAGGAGTTATTTTGCTAGATCTTGCCTGATACTAGACAGTAGAGTACATTTTTAGTCGATCTAAGATAGATCATTATACACTACGATAGCACTAGATAAGTTATTAACAGGTCCAGTAGAAGGCTAGACAAATGAATCATATTGAGTTTTATTAGCGATGAGCTACGGATATGGCGAGGCTTGCGTGGCCAAAATGTGTCGTGCTATATTAAATTGACGATTCGATACATGGCTAAGCCTTACAGCTAGCTTCAAGTTCTATCTCTCTAAGCAGATTCAAAGCAAATTCACAGCGGATAGTAATCATGTGCATTGACCAATATGATTATCTCCCGAGCGTAGAAAGCTACGGTAGTACATACTCTCACACCTCATATCAAGTACCTGGTATCTTATACAATAAGTTTTCCCCCTTCATATAACTGGTGGGCATTGGAAATATCGTGTCATCCCTTAATATCCTGATCACGCATAACATCCATGCTTATGCCCAAATGCTTTTCCCCGTCCTGTGAATGCTGATCGAATGTATACCAAACTCCATCCACCATTTTTCCAAGTGATTGCAGAGGAACAATCGAGTGTCCACTCATGGGCCAAGTCCTCGGGGATCGGTGGTCGGTTGATGGGTATACGACCGGGCAGTATATGTACCAGTAATAGAAGTTATAGGACTATCCCTTGTTCCCCTGCCTGCAAACGCCAGTGCCTGACATGATACATCCCAAATGCTTCGTAATTGGGCTCGACGGTAAAACAAAAACGATAGGGGGTATCAATAGATAACATAAGAAAGAAAATGAAAAATTGACGGAAAAAGTAGTAACGAATGAGGGTAAGCGGCGGTAATGACGGCAAATGTTACGAGTAGGCGTCATTGCGTAGAAACCGTCGCATTATTGTGGCGATCTCTTGAGATCCAGCCAAATAAATCCGCCCTTTGGCCTGCTGGTGTAGCGGTTGAGCCATCAGTTGGGGTTCTCAAAAATGTTTCTCGGGGTTCAAGTAGTAAACTCTTTCGGTAATAGCTGACTTGGACGTTGCCCTGGTCGGACTCTTTCACACGAGTAACTTGTGCTTGAATCCATTCCTGCATGTCCGGAACTTCTGACAGCTTATAGGGAATCTGGAATCGTTGCAACTCGCCGATGATCTTCGCAGTTCGGGTGTGTTTGTCAAAATTGATAACTGTTAAGCCATTCTCGTTCGGGCCAGAGCCAGGAAGTTGTTTTGTAGCAGGGTTACCAATATCGACAAATGTAAGATCGGTTAGAAACATGCCGAGGAACGGGAGACACGGAGGGACGTGGCCCTGAAGACGAGCTCGAAGCACCTTATTGTTGTTGGATGGTTCAACAATAGCCTGCATGGTTTTTAGCATTTCGCGTCGCTTTGGGCTCACGAGGTCCCAAGTCTTCCTCAAGCGACTGATGATAGAGTTATTTAGACTGCAAACAATAGCCATGAGGCCATCATAGTTATTCAGTTCCAGGAACTGATGGGCGATCTTGATCCACTGTTTGATGACCACGGCACGCTTCTTAACTTCTGGATATTGAAGAATAGTGTCCGCCACGAGATTCGACAAGTCGGTCGAGAAGCTCGACATTGCCTTTACGTTAGGCGAGGATGCACCATTCTTCTTCATCCATTGAGAACCCAGTAACTCTTCCGGCAAGATCGAGCAGAAAATGCTCATTTGCTTGAGAGTAAGCTGGCGAGCAATTTCGAGTGGTTCGAAATCCAGAAACGAGGGACAGCTTCCCCCTGACTTCCAGTTATTAAGCAGATTTTGTTGGCTTTTAGATATGGTGGGGTTCGGCATCGGTGTGTCGATAGGGACGTATTGAGAGGTGGAGGTGCTCGTCTTCCCCATAGAAGACACTAGGCGTGGTACCAGCGAACCATCTGTCGACGAAACTCGCTGCGAGAGTTCCATGATTCGTTTACCTGCACCCGGAGAAGGAAGTGCCCCGAGTTTGAACTCTGCAAAATTCTGAATGAGCGGCAACGCTTCATGATCAACAGAATCGCGCCAGTGCGATTCCAACCACCCCTTCAAGACATTGCAGATGCGTAATCTTACAGGACCTGCTGTATTGGGGTTCTCACCCACGTAATCGAAGCGCTCAATGAGTGCTTCTACCAGCTTGCTAGGCGTGCAAAATAACCGGAAGGTAAGGTAGAACGTGGATACAAACATAGCGTCAGGCGTCGCTTCATGTGTTGTAAGACGCTCGACTAAAGCAGCCAACGAGCCACCAGTTATTTGTCCCTCCTTGTTAAACATTAGCTCATAGGCGAATGTTTTCTCTAATAACTTTGACTCGAGCTCCTCGACTTCCTCGCTTATGCTGGAACTGCCTGCTGTACTTAAGTCTGACAAAGACGGTTGAGTCTTTGGTACGAGTGTAATATCAGGTGTAGTGGCACGCGTGGAAATATCGGACACCATGCTCGATTCCGAGTCACGGCTTAGATATGTGTTATTACTTCCAGAACTGGAAGCTGTGCCCGTATCATATCGGAAAGAGTTCTGATACTCAACGTCTTGCGAATTTTCTGTAGTAGGGCTATATGGCTCATTTGGCAAAATAGCAGTTGTAAGCCTTGGTAGAGCCGGGGGTAAAGGTCGAATAGAGGAGACAGAAGATGCCATGCTAGATGCTCTATCATCTGTGATCATCGACTGCGGCCTTGAAACAGGCGAAGAGATTTGCTCGGAAGCTTCTCGCCCTTGCATATTTTCAACAGGGACCTCAGGGAGCGGCTTGTCAATCGATAATTGAGTCGAACGATTGGGCCTGGATGACGACTCAGGCGTTTTGGTTTCCGAAATTGTTGATTCGGTTGGCGTTCGCGGCTGGCTCTCGGATACAGCTTCAAAAACACCTAGGTCAATGCCCAGGTTTCCATTCTCGACTTCGAATTCGAAATCGCCTATTCTTTCCAGAACCCATTTGGTTTTTGCTACACATTCGCCGGCTGCCTTTACGCACCCAGTAGCGGCTGAGAGGAGCCGACTGTTATCTTGTGGCATAATGACGTCCTCACCGTCAGGTCCCCGGTTACCTAGAATCTCACGGGCTAGGTAGACCAAATCTCTGATACGATCGTACATGGCTACACGCGACTGTCCCAATGTGTCCGAAACGGATATGTTGTGATCGCATATCGCATCTACCACTGAGAAAAGCTCTCCGCCTGAGATGACCGAATGCTTAATAGCGAGTGCGAGTTCCGGTCGGGATTGAGATTGGACGTGTAATCGTCCAATGAAAGATCCAAGATGCGATAAAAACGTATCGTGGCAGGAATTGAGCCGCTCTGAAACAAGATTTTGCGAATGCGATAATGGAGAAGGACCGGCTAGAGACACCCTGTGTGATATAGTAGCCGATAAACGATTTCCGTGTGACGAACTGAGTTGAGACATCCGATTACTTGCTACATTGGCAGACGAGTAAACGCCAGTTGATAATCGTTTGCTGGTGGATCCAGTTGTTTGTGCGTCGTCGGCTGCCGGTGGTGCCAATCCTTTAGTGGTCACTGCATCGACAGCTGTTCGGGAAGATGCAGCTTCGTCTCTCCGGTCGCTCTCAAACTCCGTGGACTCCAAAGGTGGCGTTGGTGGGACGAATGACTCCTCGACAACGGTTGCCATGACTGTTACTGCAGGTGCACGTAACCGTCTATCGTCTTCAATCAAGTCTAAAAATCGAACGCCTTTGACGACGATCTTGAATGCCTTCAGGATCATCTCGTCAATGATGTCGTTCACATCGTTAATATATTGTGGTAAACCTTTTAATGTTTCTTGGAGTCGTTTGGCAATTTTCACTAAAGATGATAGCTCAGATAGCAACGACTTCCTACTACGCCGTAAGATCTCGCTCCTCTGTATTGTAGCTGACTCTCGAGTTAAACAATGCGTGTGTTCCTGGGACACGATTAGTTACTTGTAACCAGAACAATCCTACACAAATCTTCCAGCTTACCAATAGATAGCGCACGCCTGCAATAATGCCTTTCATGAATTCCTGGTTGCTAAATATGTCCCGATCGTTCGTCGCTGTGCTCCTTAGCAAGTCCCAGAAATTCAACAATGCATTGAGTAAATTCCTCATCTCCTCGGGGTCATACGCTTCGCAGTAGTTCGTTGGTAACCATCCCCTCGCACCCGATATCAACAACGTCCCATCGGCCCACCCATTAGTGTGAATAGAGTGGACCAAGACCACGTCGCCTTCATTCAAGGGCAGTGTAACGGTCGAGTCTGACATAGCATATGTGGGATGGAACGGATAAAAGGCTCGGAGGAAGTTATGAAAGATAGGGTTTGATGGTGTGGGTTGGGGAATTAACTCCTCCTGCGAATCATTGGGAGTCGAAGGCGGAGTTATTTGGGACTGAGAATAGGGATGTGTGGATGTTGTTGGTTCACCTTCCTGCGGGTTCACTGCTGCTTCATCGTAGCGGTTCTTGTTGATTGCGAGCGGAGCCACTTGTAGGCTCGCCCGCATAGGTTTGTCGCCCAGCATCATGATTGCTGTAAAGCTGCGATGTAGAAAACCATGGGACTAAGTTTTGCTGTCACTTTCGTAACAGCTAGTAGTTAGAGGAGAAACCTAGACTCCTCACGACGTAGGTGCTCCAGCGGACGTGCACTACGTCTTAATTCTTCTCTGGGAGTCTTGAGACTCGAAAGCTTTCTGATACCATAAATAACTGTGTCCGGAAAAGGCGATTCTAGAAAGTTCGATGCGAGGTTATTGCGAGAACACTGAGTTGTTTAGGTTGAAGAGGCGTTGCAGAATAACCAGAAGAACCTGAGAGAGAACCAGAAATTTTGTTAGTACGCGATCATTTGTTGTTTGCCACTGCTGCGAAGGAGAAATTCCAAGAACTTGATGGAATGAAGGGAGATAAAGTAAAAAAAAATGATTATCAAGTTTCTCGACAGGAGGGGTCCAAGATAGGAATGTTGAAGCTGTCTACCTAGGAGGTAGCTTAGCTTAAACAATTTTGGGGTATGTGCTTGACGCAAAGTCTCAGACCCAATTGCTTATGACGACTCTTTCCATTTGACATGTAGCATACCATATTAGGTAGTAAAGAAGATCGTTTTCTCCGTCGTACCATGCGCGATAGGAAATCGGAAGAGAATTATGCCCGTATGCGTACCTCGTGGGTTTTGATGCACCAACCCGGAAAGCGCAAAACCAATATTCTCGATTCCCTTCCTCAGGGAAAGGTCGCATGAAAATATCCAGGAAAATCACAAAAGAAATGGAAATTCACCTTTCCACAATCCACAATTAGTACACCCAACGAAGGAAGGTTGCTGAGTGCTTTGATCCAAACTTCCCGAAAGTAATGGAGATAGTTGAGATAGTTAATCGATGTCAATAAATGCGATTGCCGAAAATGGTTCCACCAGTTCGCGGGTAAGTCCAGTACCGTGTCGACACTTTTACTCTCGAATTGGTCGACCTATTAATTGCAAGCTTTCCTTTAATCCCAAACTTATTCCGGGTCCATAACCAAGTCCGAGAATAGTGAGAAATATTGTGGATGGATATTCGTGGCCGACTAGTATCGCGAGCGCTTAGGGAATCAACACATCAAATGGGGGATGTGAAATATAGACGACGGATGAGTATGGGAGGGTGAAAGCGTCGTATTGTACTCAGACCCGTCTGATCACTTAGGTTGCGTCCTGTGCCGCCGCAAATACTCGACCTACAAAGTCAAACTGAGCTTGTGTAAGTGGATGAAGGGAGACGGTAGGACAAAAATGCAGATGCAGATGCGGCAAGATAGGTTGGGGAGATGCACGAGAAAAACAGATACCAATGCGCTCCTGCACGTCCTACTAGCAACTATTATCTTAATTATCCACGTTATTGGACCTGCCCGTTGCAACCCCCCATGCAGCTATGCCTAACAAAGACTCGGCAACATTTTTATTAGGCATGATGGACCTACGAGCCGGGAATATGTACGTATCTCTAAGGGGGGGGGGGAGAGGGCAGTTACTATGTAGGGGTATGTTCGGGAACTGCGACCTTGACTGACAAGCTCCAGTGGATCCTGTGTCACTACCCATTGGTAGATTCTGCTTGAGCTTTTGGTTGGGAAGGCTGCTAATTTGACACCCAGCAAGGGTTAGGTACAGTGGGTACCTCTTATGTCGTACAGGGATACCCTACAGGGTCTTTGGGGCTTCCTCAGGTATAGATACACAGGTACTCGACCAGATGATGCGGTACCTATGCACCTTCTGTAGATATGTGCAGTACAGTCAGGCATACTGTAAGTGCACAGGGTAGGTACGAGAGACGATTCTCGGCTTAAGGCCGGTTGCAAAGTTGAACAGATGCATCTTACCATATATTAATCCTTATAATAATCCAAAGCTCTGTTCGCCGACCCTAAGACCCATTTCTAAAAACTCTAGGTTAGCCACTTGATAGTGATTGCAGTTGCAGCTCCGGCCTCTTATTCGCGTATTCTTTCGTCTGGCGCTAAGCGGCAATAATAGCAGGCAACCATCTCAATACCATCCACTATCCACAGACCATTATACGATGCAGTATTCGAACCTAAACGCACATATTGATACATAGCTTCCACGGGACCTTCGGGACGCACGAAAAGGCGTGCCTCTCGTAGGAGGAACACGACTTAGCTACTATAGATGTTGAAGAAGATTCGTCAAAACTTGGCCAATAGGCAGAGAACTTATGGGGAATATGGGGAAAGGCGTTAGATGGGCTTAAACTATTGATTATCGTGATCTAGAAGTCCATAGAGGTACATGACACGTTATAAGGCTTATTTAAACCACCATTGGTCATGCAATCTGGTGTTTTCGGAAGAGTTGATGGTTAACAAACCATTAGGCTTGTTGGCTATATCTTCTACCATTTAGCTGTTAGGTATGGTGTAATAAAGATTATGTCAGTTGGTGCAAGTTCCACGTAAATTGTAATAATGACACTAGTATTGATGATGGCTTCAGATCTATGTATGTGCGTATGTGTGGAGTCGGGGGGTTTTCCATTAGTGTACCACGCAGGCAAGAAATTTGGACCATTTTATGTTGTAATCAACATAGCGGATCGTACCGACCTTTGTAGAGTATCGAGATGGCCGATCTCTGTGAGCCACTTGGAGCTAAGACCGCGGGAAAATATATAATCTTAGGTGAGAGTGCTACTCGTCCGGTTTCCGCGGTAGGAATTAGGAATGGAACGGCGACTTTTGAAAGAGATGGGTTGCTACCTCAGGTACTAATAGCTGGAGCATAGCATTGTTTTAGTACACTTAATATTGTCACTTACGAGGATATGTGTTTATCGAGGGCCATTTATATGCAGTACCTAACAGGCTCAAGAGGTAGGCTGGTGCCCAATATTAGGTACAAGAAGCAGATATCTACTGCGTACATAGAACACAGATCACGTATATAAATAATCGTATCGAACAGTTATGTTAGACGTTTACATGTGCATACCATATACGTTTGGATCAGCTATTCGTAAAATAAAGAAATTATCGCGTTGTATGTATGGAGGAATGTAAGTCACGCAACACTACTCCCGAGTGCGACTGTCTCCAATAATCGTACATCAATAATCACACCACCTACTGGATATATACATATAGCTGCTACACCAATAGAAAATCAAACCAGCCTATGCCGTGTCACCACAACCACCCTTCGCGTTTCTCCCCATGCCATCCATTGAGGTTCAGGCACAGATGGTAAGCCCCGAAAATACAATAAATTGTTCAATAGCATCGCTCCCGGACATACGCGACATGGGTTTCGCATACGTCGATTACACGCTTTACCAATGAACAGCTTGATATGTTTCCGACAGCTACGATAGAGGCAACTGGTTCTAAAGTCTTACTTACGAACCATACTCCGTATGGCTCTCAAAACCCTCACCGCTTTAGCCACACAATTCTTGCGGGGCTTCTAATTAGCTATGGGCCTCGGATGGCTTGCATTATCACCACCCTCTCCGAACGACGGCCCAATGTAACTATCTGGCGGCGGGACCATCACCTCGAGAACTTCAACACATCGCCACAGAATCTGATATTCGATATACATATCCAGCCGCTTCTGAGACGGCCCAATTATGTTGATGAATTCGGAATACCTGGTCGTGTTCAGCTGCGAAGCTATTACTTTAACAATCAGCACTACATAGGTACTATGCAATTGACTGGTTACCTTACGAATAGTGCCGTCTTCATAATGCCACGCGAGCCACACCATGTAAGGCATGCCAGGCACTAGGGAATCCATACCGTATCCACGATGGATTGGTACTGTTGGCCGCAAGGGACGGCAACGCATGTCACAATTCCGGGATTCCTCCTAACGACGTCAGGTCCTACATACACCATAAGCCCGCAAAGCTTGTAGTTCTCAGTACAAGCTTTTACCACGATTCCCGTCCAAGTTTATTGTATCATATGCAAAACTGGGAGCAGCCGCACCGGCCAAGCTTGGAAATCGCCAAAATTGTCTGTTTTTCCGGATCTTCGACAATAATAGATTATGCACAAAAAACCCGGCCGATTTACTCGGCTCACCTACTTCCGAGTTCGATATATCTCAAGTTTAAGGTCAGAGAGCACAACATGTGTTACCGCATAGGTATTGCAGCCACAACGCAGGTTCAATTGATGATAGCAGTGCTAGTTCTTCAAGCTCGTATCTACATACATCTACGTCTTATGTCTCAACCGGAAGCATACCTAACGAGCGAGCAGACCGAGACCTATCTATGCCAAGAAAAACAACAAAAAAACTCCTATCGGCTATAACTTCCAGTCGACATAGAAGGTTGTGTCCCAATGTAAATACCATGAAATGATACCCCCGTGGTTGCAAGTAGTCAGCCCCGGTGAATAACATGCATAGGACTTCTCTGCTTAGCGTCAAGCCACGCTGCGGAGTTTGCAGTAGTCACACGAGCCCGTTGGATCGTATGGATGCAGGAACCAAAAAAGGGCTCCAGCCAAGACTTTAAAGCATTGGCCACACTACCATGTGAGAACGTGGGTGACGAAGGAATTAAATTGTGATTACGAGCGGCCATCTCATTTCCTTGTTTAGATTCCAATCTGGGGAGTAGAGCCGAGAAGCCCTGGTGTCGTCACGAATCTTAACCTCGCACATAGTGTAGGTTATTCTGCACAGAATACTAAGACACGCGCTTCGTGTATGTATTTACTTACATAGGTACCTAAGGTAGGTAGGTAGGTACCTAATATGTTCAGTAGCGAACGGCAACAACGTCACATTGCATTAGGGACCTACTTACCACCCAGTAGAGACAATGATACGACGAGGTTACTCTAATATCGTGTTGGACTAGGAAACAAATATCACTCATCTCGAAGTAGAGAAGCACTTCCTCTAAATAACTCCTCATTCCGGCATCATACGCGCATATATATTCTCCGATTCCTTGCCTAGGTGAGAGGGTATCTAGATAGCCTATTAGGCGACTCCGATATTGTGCCAGTGCAATCCCAGGGACCGATCCAACGACCTGTACGGATTAAGATTGAGGAGCCCCATGTTATAAGCTCCGCTTCTAGAACTGAGCTTCTCGATTATGCACATTGTCAATAACCTTTTGTGGGTAAAGCCCAGATAGGTATCTACCTTACATATATTTACAGGTTACCCAAAGACTATATTCAGCGTTAGAGTACCTAGTAAGGAAATATAATGGCTATTGTACTACTATAGCATTAAGGAACCAAGACGAGAGTAAGGATCTCGGACGAGACGCTTTCGATTCGTCATTACCTACCTAGGTAGCGGCCTCCCTCGACATGTCCACATGTGAGAGTAGCTGTCTGTGCGTTTCTTATCTGTCGATACCCCTAGCTTTCTTCTCGAGAAGCTCGAGCCTCTAGTTCCTAGGAAAAGAACGAAAAGAGAGAAAAAAAACTTCAGAATCTCCGCGCCCATTTATCTGAAACTATCCACAACTACCTAGCTCACGATCTATACATCTCAATAATCTCGCATCATACATAGTGCCGCCCTAAAAGTATCCCCGGGGTACCCAGGTACCGACAGAAGGATGTTAGAAGGAAGGGAAAATATTCCAGACGTCAATTCGAAGATCAGGGTCTATCCTTGAGGGTCTGAATCGTCGTAAGCTAAATATCTTAGCTTGCTTACTACTTTTATTCCTTTTGAACTTAACCCTCGGCATGCCCTTATAGCGATAACTTGATGTGTGCTTTTGAAGACTTCTGGCTTAATATAGGTACTCTCCTTTACTCCCCTTGGTTGTTTATTAAATTGTTCTTTGGCCTCTTATGGGTTCAAGCTTTTACATTACTCGAGTACTACGAACTATCGATTATTGTTAATGTCGATGATTACGATGCCCCGCAATGTCGACTTGAGCTAGGTCAATTCGCGGCCTTGTTACAACTCAGATCTCAGGTCAAGCTATATGCAAAACATGAAGATCTTTAAAGTAACAATTTTAACTAGACAGGATAAGCCCTACAGGCTAGCTTGCGCATGAACCGCTCTCTACATAGTAGAGGAATGGCTCTCTTCAGATCTAACTGTCGCGGAAAGCTTTCATTCGGTTAATTTATTTGCGGGGGTTCGTTGGTGTGTACCCCTGAAATCTCCAGTGTCTTGGTTCAGGTGTTTTGCCTGCTTCCACAAAACTTTGGAAGGATTTTTAATCCCGAACTCATGTCTCCTCGTTTTTTTTCTAACAATCGAAGTTGGTTAATTTCAAGGAGCTCGTACATGCTAGGACCAACCGGACTCTTGGGTCCATCCCTCTGCCAACTGCGGGCCAGTTCTCGAAGACTTATACCAACACATATGAACGTAGATCAATAATCTTCTCTTGGCACATACATATCGACCGAGGCTTGGCTAATTGACCTCCCGTATATGACGATAGAGAGGACTTAAAATGCACCCGATCGTTTTATAATTCTAGACCTAGCAGAGGCCTAGAAGACGGTATCAATTTGCATACGATATTTCTATGCGACACGATGTCTTAATAAAACGTGTTCATCACACGACTCAAATTCCATAGCCCGTTAACGATAACGTTAGTACAATATTTCCAAAGCAGCCGCATTTGCTACCCGTACAGTATTTACTCAGCCATCTTATCTTCAACTTAAGACTCATTGGGATGTAGGCTATTCAGAATTCGGGGTATCTCTCAAGCCTTCGAGAACTCTAAATTGGCTCCCATCGGATGAGCTTCCGTGGTGTAAGCCACGGGCCTCCCGTCCCTCTAAAATTTGTCACTAGTTAGTGTAAGTGGAAACCCGGTTAGTTTTGGGTTACCGCTTTGATCATGCTCCCAGGTCTAGAATTATCTTAGTTTTCTGATGGGGCAACGGCAGCAGCTAACTGCACCAAGGGCACTGCCAATGAAATCCGTTGCCATCCACGCGGCGCACGCCACGCGAGCTTTCAGGGAATACAAAGGCTCTCTCAGCCCTGAACAATTACAATGTGGGGTCCTCAAAAGCAAAACGAGGCGACGGCACGAGGCGGGTTTCCGTCCTTAGTAACAAGCCATGGCTTGATCTAACGGCCCTAGTGCCAACGGCGTCTTGTTAAACTCCTTATTCGCTATGTTAGGTTAAATACGTGATATGAAGCTCGGGGAGGGCACCGGTGAGGTTGCCCGGACGATAAAAAATTTGGAAGAACTGTTGGCCTTTGCTCTCCTTTTCATCCATCTTCAATATCCGTTCGATCCGTCCAAAATCCAATTCTTTATGCCCCAACGCCCGCCAAGGACCATCTCGGGGGAGCTGCCGTCCCAAGCGTTTAGCCATCCATTTACACAGCATCAATGGAACCGCGTATAGTAAATCAGATTAAGTTAGATCTCGCGGGTGCGGTTCCAAAAAGCGGTAACCTACTTGAAGGGCTGAGAGGATGATCGCTCCATGGGTGCTCGAGCAAAGCTCGGATCTGATCTCAGTCCGGGCAACGCATGAACACGAGCACGGTTGCGAGCAGACGCTGGTCTCGTCATTTATGTAATGAAACGAGACATGATACCTACCGGATGCGAATATTACATATTAGTCTTCTATTTGGTTCTCATATCGGAGGCTCGGGTAGAGTCGAGGCGCCTATTAACAGGAGCTACGAACTTATACTACACCTTATGTAAGTCTCTCCGGGAATTTGTGACTATCTACCTAGGTTTGCCTACACCGATATGAAGTAACACGGGACAGCTCACAGCTCCAAGCTCCATCTTGGCGAGAAAGGGGTGCTCGTATATATACTAGTTAGTAGATTGCATATCTAACCGTCGGTATCGAGTTGGCTCAGAAACCACTCAATCTCGTCATACACAATGTCGCACTGCAAGACTTACGTACTTACTTAACCCCGGGAGCCACGCGAGCAACGCAGGTACACGAGCAGCCACGAGGGAATGCTAATTTAATTTATATTTGGCCACCTAACATTTGTGCACCGAAGAAAGAAAAACGGAAACGAAGCGGCCGCATGCTCTGCAACCCCCTCCGCAACTAGGACCTCCTAACCTAGTGATCTGTATGTCCATAGTAAGTAAGTACCATCTGCAATGCCGATCATCTCTTATTAGCGTTAGAAACTCTAAGGTATTTGTTGAAGACACGGCTTAGATGTAGCGTAGATGCTACCATTCAGGCTACTACGACAATAGATATGATGCATGCTTTACATAGCCGAATAGTCTAGATCAGTTCGGTAAATAGACGACAGTTTAGCCCCTTTCCCTTGCTTCGTACATCTCTACCAGTGATACCATGGAAATATAGTGGTGCATTATTACGATTAAATATCTCTTACGACTTCGGTAAAAACGGCTTCGAACTACTGCGGCGCATATACAAATGCTAACTGATCTATCTCATCGCCGCCCTGACCTAGGAAGCCGACAATTCCCCACCCATCCGGCGCCGTGAAGGTCGAGCAAGCCGAAGTAGATGTTCCGGCCTCTAGAGTCCGGCCAGCGCTCGTTGTTGCTTTTATATAGAAGTTGCGCGTCTGGTCGCTCTTCTGGCCCTGGCACAACTGAGCGCTAGTCCAATGCTCATTGGCATTAAGCGCTAAGGTGGCAATATCGCCACCGCCCCCTCCGTGCGTAAACGTCGTGCCGTCAGCCAGCGTCAGGCCAACGCTATCTAACCTCTCTGCACCCCGGAAGGTGAGCGTGCTGGCTTTTGGTGACGTCTTCCCCGAGAGCGATGTCACATCACTAAACCAAGTCCCGTGCGGGCCACCCCAGAATCCAGATTGTCGCAGCCCTGATCCCGCTGACCAGGTGAAATTCACAGCGATGGGGTTGTGGTCTGACAGGATACTGCCGTTGGACTGCAGGAATCTGGCACTCTCGTAGTTCCAGTTCGTAGCGCTCAGGTCGAGAAGCGCGCTCCCGCGGTAAAAGACTTTGTCGACCGTCTCGCATTCGTTAGTGGTGCTTGGGTTTTCGCAAATGGTTTCGACGTTCGGGATGGTGCCACCATGCACGAGCTCAACCCAGGTGTCCGTGAGCCCGTTCTGCTCCGAGAAGACGCGGATACCGTCACCCGTCCGCGTGTAGCGGCTGTTAGTATCGCCGTATACAAGCACAGCGTTGCCAGAACTACGAGCGTCAATGGCGTCAGCCACCTGCTTGAGATTGGCGGCACGTGCCGTTATATCGCCGGCTTCGCTGCCCGCGTCTGCGTGGAGGTTGTATACGTCGACGTAAACGCCATCGTCGAGGGCGGCACGCATGAAGGTAAATCCTTTAGGGGTCAGGCAGTCGCCCGAGCCGATGCTGCACGTTTCCCATTTGACGCGCTCATAGTCGACCCAGTCGAAGTTCGATAAGGTGTTGAGTCCGGAGCCGAACGGCACACCACCCGAAGTAGCCGTACGGTATGGGTGCGTGTCCGTGTCGTAGATGTAAGCGTGATAGTTGAAGTCCTGGGATTTGCGTTTAGCTTGGATCCTTTCTTGTCTATCGTGTAGTATGTATGTCGCAGCCCCTTTGCCCTCAGACTTCCGTTTCAACGAAGAAGGGAGGACAGCACAGGGGGTTGGAACAGACAGTTTCAAAGCCTGGCCATTTACCAAACTCTTACGAATCATCGATACATTACGAATCAGGAGGGATACGAAATATCATACATACCTCTTGTACGTGAATTATGTCATAATCGTACTCCGCCAGCTTCTTGCCTATCAACCCCGAGTTGGTGGTCTTGTCTCCCGGAACCTCGTTGTTATTGAGGAAATCTGGCAGGCCCGCGACGTTCATGCTAAGGACGCTAAAGTCGCCGCTATTGGCTGCCAGTGCATCGCTGATCAGTAGGACCAACGCACCGACTGGAACGGCAAGATTCGTGGTTGGACGCTTCATCTTCGCGTTGGTGAGAGTCGATACTGGCCTCTGTTTCGCTACAAGTAGTGATTGCTCAACTCCTTTTATGTTTTCTTTCCATCCAGGCTATCCCTGGTAACAGGCACGCGTAACACCTCCACTATTAAGATATAATAAAGATTAGTTGAAGAAAGGTAGCATCTATCATCTCGTAGAGTCCCCATCCTCTCGGCCTCCGATTACCACAATGGGGTTCTCTGCCGGCGCCGCTCCGCACAAATCCAATGCCGATGCAACATATCCCGTTATACAGCTGCTATTAACGGCCATTGCCGTCGTTATCAAATTCGACAATGCTTCTGGCTCATGTTCTCAGCCGCTACGATGATTGGCCCTCCCTTACTATGTACCTACCTACATAGCTACCAGGTATTATCCATATTCTGTCGCTAGAAGGTTTACGGAATTTTCTTCCAATTTCAATTCCCAATTGCTAGCGCACGTGAAGCTAAGAGGTAACTAGCTAGATTGTGGTAACCCGGCAGATCAACTATGGACGAGAAATATGGATTGGCATCTCATTTCATATTTTACGCACTTTTCTACCATATAGGTTACCAGGTTAGGTAGGTACTCATAAGCCTAACATCTAGCAATAACCGTGTATAAGTGAGTAACGAGCTTACATTTTTATAACAAGATTTGTTGATGGTTTATTGTATGATTATCTCTTATTTATAATGAGCATCATTAATTACCACTTCGCCGGAGTCTCTCCTGACGTACATGTATTATCAAACCCCTCTCACACCGGGCAATGGCTGATGCCTGATGCCTGATGCCTGAAAGTTCAACAACAGGGCACAGTCTGCCGGGGCCGGCTCAAGATCACCCGCGCACGTCCCTTAGGTGTGAGGTTATCGTCAATTTAGTAGAATTATGGCAAGATCCGTTGCGCTATGACGAGCAGCGTGGACATGCAGATCTTAGGTGATCCGTCGCAAGGTCTACTCTCAACATCAGACCACCCCAGTTTCAGGCTTCAAACACTTATGTCTCTTGGCCACGTGCTATGCTTGAGAGCAAACAGCAATAAGAGGAGAAGGTCAGGTTTTCAGTATGATGTATGACGTATGGCAGATCTACAAAGATGAAATCTAGACCTTGGAGCGGATAGCCGCGCACATAATCCGTACACCCACTTTCACAATCAATCGGACTTTTTTCTTCACGTCGTTTATAGTCGTTACGGCCCAGTCTGGCGGGCGCTGAGACAATCCCTTCGGAACGGACTTCGGATGGTTTCTACAGAGGAACCGGGTTTTCTAGATTTTTATTCAATGGCTACTTGCAGAGAATTAAAGACGATATCCCCGTTGTAATTATTATGGTAATATGTAATATTGAATCTACACTAGACCATCAGAATATTCGGATAGAATGTTTGCCACAGCATAGATGCAACAGTGCACATACATAGACCAACATTGATTCTCTGGCCAACTATGCCGTGACCTTGCTTTCTAACTTCTGCAGAATCACATGCCTTAGGAGACTTAGAGATTTCCTTGCGGAGGCTCGAGACATCCGTGTTCCCCCCCGCATATAGAACCATGTTCGTTACATGGAGGGGAACAGAGATGTAGAGAGGGAACTACATAAGCATTGATCTGTCTTCGCTACCCCCCACTCTGCACTCTCGCATAATGGAGCCACAATGTCATAAGATGATGATTCCGAAATAGGATACTATTCTGACAGAGTATACCTACTATGCAGAACAGAATAGACCATCTTTAAAATATTAAATATTTTGCTGTGCTATAGGTAATAAAAGTAGATCATAACGTAAAGACGACTAAGTACCTGTTCCTGTGACCAAACCCACCACGATGCTGCGGTATCGGTGTGATGTGATGGAAGTTCGGAATATTATGGATTGCCTACCTATGTAAGTGCCTACGCCACCATGTAAGTAGGTAAGTATTAGATCACACAGCACTAATCCCCGTATTCCAGGCTTGCTGATAGGAATGTCGTGTTATCACGCCGCTAGACCTCTACTGCTTATGTTCTATCTTGTAGACTCTCGGCATCAATGAACGAAAGCCCCATCGTAGGGGTAGTCTGTTTTCTAACCCTTCCCATCACCTCACCCCACCATCATGTACCTAGGTAGGTATGTATGTGGTCCCCGAGAGCTTACAAGCTTGTATCTAGTGTACATGCATCTGTATAGTATGATGGTGCGTACCTAATGCTGCAAGAGTGGCAGTGTCCCTGCATTAAGCATCGCGCACCCGCCTCATTGATGCTCTCGGGATCAGGGCCACCAGTTAAAAGAAAGTCCTGGACTCCGAATCCCTGCAAGTGTGTGTGGTAAGCTAGATGCGGGGAGGTCTTCCGAAGCTACGCTACCTGTAGCAACTAAATGTTAAACTCTCAAAGCTCTCCCGACTGGTGCTTCTAGTCCGAGTTCTGCCGTTTTAAGTACTTCTTCGAAGAGACAAGGTGGGATGAGTACCTATTCTACTTGTGTACCTGTTCATATGTTCATACCTGTACGTTACGCTAACAGAATAGCTAACGGCAATACTGCAGAACGTTGGTAAATCAATAAGCCAACTTCGGTCATCACTTTAATTGTGTGGTGGTATTGTCGACATAAAAATAAAGCCCGCTTATTAGTTCTACAATACCATGTTCGGGGAAGAGGGGGTTTCCAGGGCATGTACACGCTTGGAGATGTACATATACACGTGGATAACTATGTCTGATATGCACTGTATACCGTCCCAGTTAGGAGGTCTATCAAAGGTGCGTATCACGTAATTCTCGGACCTTCAGCTTCACAATATCACTTAAATCCTTAAATACCTAGTATACATAATAGGGTGTCTTGGGTACGTTGGGGGCGTGCGTATAGATAACCTAAAGACAGTTACCTAACCTAACTTATTAACAAAATGACGTATCAATCCACCTGGACCAAACGACGATGCTGCCGGCGATTTGTTTCCCGGTCACAGCCTTGATATATCTACCATTAGATGCATCCTTGGCGCTTTTAAACGTAAGGTCACGGTCATTTTCAAGGCATATACCTGGCACTTTAGCGTATGACTACGGCCCTGTCTGCATACCGGAACAATATAATGAACGCCGTCCCGGAGAATTATCTTATAGACCAGATATACGGAAGCTACCGTTGCTCGTAGGATTCAAACAGAAAGGCGTCCTATTTAGCTTTTCGGCGCTAACATAGTTGACATATTCATTTGTCATATATTCCAGATATCCGCGCCCATCTGGAGAGGTTGACCCCTGGTGCATTGCAAAGCATGACTATGAAAGCTATAAGGCTAGCTTTGAAATGTATCATAACAGTAATCGAGACCCAAGGTTTAGCGAGTAGGTACAGCGTATATTTAACCATGGTGTATTGATAAAATATATGAAATTCTACGTTCTTGGAAATGCTTTTGCCTATAACGTCAGGGTGTTACCGTCTAGTTCCAAGGTTAGACAAAAAGTGGTGCAAGGTTAAAACTACCTACCTAGGTAGGTAGGTACCTATCTATAGTAGTTATATATAGATTTTTTAGTGATATAGTTAGATGCTATTACGGCCTTTCTCTAGCTACGCGTAGAAGACAGGCAGAGCATCTTATATCCTACGTAGTGATATTCGTTAATATCTTGCATTTTAGGTGCCTGGCACTCTTAATGACAACAGTGTGCTTGAGACAGAACGGATACGTAACTGGAGGCCAAGAAACTTAATACAACTAACCAGTGGCAGTTAGAAGGAAATCTTGGATTGATAGATTCTAAATATATAGTAAATATCACGTATAAATCAAGAGTGTTTTATAGCACGAGAACCAGGCTAACCCCGTTATAACCCGTGCTGCGTAGCCAAATCTTCATCCACAACAAACAACATCTTACCTTTCACGTCCGTGCCTGATACAAGGTCCTCATGGGCTTTTACAGCATCACTAAGCTTAAATAGCTTCGCAATTGTGGGCGACAGCTCTCCGCTCCGGACCTTCTCCAATATTGTCTGCAAATCCTCGAGCCACACCTGTTTCTGTACCGCCTTGTAGTCGACAATAGCACTCCATAGTCTTACTCTAGACTGCAATCGCTGCTGAACCACGGTTCTAAGGTCGAGTTCGTTTTGCCGTAGTCTGGATCCATCAGGAGAAATCTCCGACATGGCGCCAATCACTATGACTTGCCCGACATCCTTCTTTGTTGCCTGGTAACTCCTTTGGATGCTCTCTTCGCTCCCCACTGAGTCGTACGCTACGTCTACCCCTTCGCCACCAGTCAAAGCCCGGACTTGGCCTATGAGGTCGGGCGCGTGACGGTCGATCGGAGTTACCCCTAGAGATTTCACATATTCGAACTTCGATGGTGAACATGTCCCTATCATCTTCAGGTCCATTTTAAACGCTCGCACCAATTCTGCTATTGCCGTCCCAACACCTCCACTTGCAGAGCCGATCAAGATACTCGAGCCAGGAACAAGGCTCGTCACAGCACGCCTTAGCATCCCGAAAGCCGTTGAATAATTGAGCGGGAGAGCAGAAACTTTAAGCGGATCATCCGCATTGCCAATACGAATAAGCTCAGCCGCGGGCAAGATAGTATGAGTTGCGTAGGCACCAACCCCAAACATAGCGGTGACATGGTCTCCCACAGACAGGGGTTTTTCTTTCGATGCTGACGGGCCTAGAGTGACAACCTCTCCGACAAAATCGTATCCTAGTGTGAATCCTGGATTCGAACAACGGGGATCAGGATAGCCTCCCACGCGCTGGAGATTGTCCGTTCCAGCAATACCGGCCGTTATAATTCGTACAATAACATGGTCGGCTGCTAACTCCTCAGCATATGGATCCCAGGTATTCCATTTTAAGACGCCCGGGCCGCCAAATTTCGATACAATCCACCGACCAGGTCGATCAGGCGTAGCACTGGTATTCCGAGGCATGTTGGTTAAGTGGATAAGCCTTGTGAGCAATAGAAAGAGGGTTTTCAATATCGAACGTCAAATGAATGTCGATGTAATTAAAGGATTTACAACTTAGGAGGTAGTTATATAGGGGTTACGATTCGTCATTGTCGGGGTATCCGTTACCCCGATTTATAATAGTGGCCAACGTTGTTAGTGATTCGTAGTAATCGAATTTTGATGGATTTCATGTTAATGCTAGTTTCGCGTTTTCGCGCCTCACGAGCGATACGCCGAAGGACGCGAAAATGCGGAAACTATCTCTAGTAATCCCTGGAAAGATTCGATGTCTGCCAATACTTTGGAAGTAGCTAAGCCCATACTCCCTGTATCGTATGAGTACTAATTAGTTATACGTTCTATACAACCGAACTTGCCCCTGATAAAACCCATTTGCCTCTCAGTATTAGTTAACAATTCTGTCATCATGCTTTCCCCTGAACTAGCATACAACCGTAACCCCCCTTGAAATTCCGTACAGTACCTACGTAAGGCTTTATTAGAAAAGAGAGGATATATTGTGTGGTTAGGTCTGAGAGAACCACGTAACATACCAGAATTCTGGTTAAGTTGCTATCAGGCAATGGCAAAGGCACAATCGTCTTTTGTACAAAATCAAAACGGACGACTTTCCAAAAAAGGATCAGGCCAAAAAGGCCAGACAACCTGACGCCAAGAAGGTTCGGGAAGCAAGGGCAAAGAAGGGACCAGCCCAAGAAGGAGTTGTTTTAGTGTCAATAAGTGGAATAGTTTTCTCCCGATTCCCAAATTTGGGGGTTTAATCTGTTGAAATGAGTGGTCAAGGGAATACTCTCCGGTACAGTTTATGGTATCTTGGCATGGAATGTATATATAAGAAGGACTCATACAGGTGATAGACTAAGTCAATATAACTACAACATACAGCTCATATACTGTATCTTTCCGCACAATCCATTAATTAAGCTTATTGAATAAAGATTTGATACAATCAGTGTAAATGGTCGATATTGCGGTATGTTCGTTGAAGAGTGGTTTACCTTAGGCTGCTGATGGTAAACCCCAATGATAACATGTTTGCTATGTTATAAGGTGATAAGTTATTATATTCTCTATGGCTATTTATGTCTTCCCACCTCATACTCATTTCCCTAGGCTGATTCGCATGCGGGAACCCCTATGCAACGAGAACATATCATGTCAATTCTCTACTCTGCTGTGTATCCCGTCATTGTAGGTACTTCAGGACGAATGTCGTATATATGGCACCTAGACAAGCCAACTACGATCTCTAACACAGCAGTGCATAAAATATATATAGGCCATCCAAAAGTTATACGAGGCTCATCTGGTTTATTGCGGTCTTTCTAGTGGTGCGCTTAAGGAGAGTCTTGGACACAACAGGCAAGCCATCTCGTAACCCAGCCCGTGTGGAGAAAGAGGAGAAGTCCAGAAGTTATCCCAGCCTCCCACGGGGAACTGGGTCGCCCTGTTTGTGCTAGATGATGAAATACGACCTTACTATGGCTACTATTAAACCTACGGGATATTTCCATGAATCGGCGTAGGTCTGGGCCGCCCACTTTACCGTGTTCGTCACCGACAAGGCCTTTTGATTGGCTCGACTAAAATCTGGGGTACCATGGGAAGATCTTGTTTCTGCGGAGCTGTTCGGCGGAGAGCAGAGCGAATGCTCTGGATGGGTGTAACCGGATAGCCCGAAAGGCAGGTATATAATTAGCAGATGGTAAAGGTGAAAATGGAATGTAGATCCTCGACTTGTAAGTCCTGTTGGGGGAGCTGGATTAATTAATTACATACATCGTAGCCGAAATGTTGCTTCACGATCGTTTATTGGCTGCCTTGGCCATCTTCTCGCTTTCTACTGGCACGTCTGCGGCACCGCAATCGTCTGCGGTAAAAGAACTCTCACGGGTTGTGATCTACACTCCGCCTTCTACATACACGGATCCGAGAGTTCTCTATGCGCGCACGGCGCAGCTCCCGAATAACGATATCCTGGCAACTTGGGAGAATTATAGCCCGGAACCCCCTCCGGTATACTTCCCCATCTACCGGTCCAGCGATAAAGGCGCTACGTGGACGAAGGTCTCTCAAGTCGAGGACCAGGGATACGGATATGGGCTACGGTACCAGCCGTTCCTCTACGTGCTGCCGGAGGATTTCGCGGGGTATAAGAAAGGTGATGTGCTACTAGCCGGCTCTTCAATCCCGACGGACCTCTCAAAGACTCAACTTGATATATACGCCTCTTCGGACAGCGGCAAGACCTGGAAGTTCCTGAGCCATGTCGCTGCTGGGGGTGAAGCCAGACCGAACAATGGTTTAACTCCCGTCTGGGAACCATTCTTATTACTTCACAAGGGCAAGCTCATATACTACTACTCGGATCAACGAGACACGAAACACGGCCAGAAGATGGTTCACCAAACCACCACCGACTTGCGCAACTGGGGCCCTGTAGTTGATGACGTGGCGTATCCTACTTACAGCCAACGTCCAGGAATGCCATCGGCAGCATTGCTCCCGAACGGCCAATACATCTTCACGTACGAGTACGGCGGGGGACCGAACCCAGCGAACTCGGGTTCATTCCCGGTATACTACCGCCTCTCCAGCGATCCGGAGAAATTCAATAGCGCGGCTCATCATGTCCTGCGGACTACTGATGGCACGGTCCCAACGGGCTCGCCATATGTAGTGTGGTCATCGGCTGGCGGTGAGAATGGAACGATCATCGTGTCTTCGGGGTGCTGCTCCGAAATCTACATCAACAAGGCGCTAGGAGCCGAAAACGCATGGAAGAAAGTGTCGACGCCGGAGGGAGCTTCGTATACTAGGTCTCTACATGTCTTCCAGGAGGATCCCAAGTCTCTCTTGATTGCGGGAGGGGGCCGTTTACCCCCCAGCACAACTAATAAGGTCACTATCAGTGTGATGAATGTCCCTTGATCATTAGGCACTAGGAGAATCGTAATTTAATATTCACATTAAAAAGCAATCGCTAACATCTATGATAAGATAATATGGATACAGTCATTCCTGCGTGATATTAGAAAAACTCCGCTACCAATCTTGGGAGAAACAGAGCTTACAGTCGTTTAGCATGATACTCGCACCCAGCAAAGCTACCTCCAATTCTCATGGGGCAACTCAGCCGGTGTAGGAGTACCCGTGATCTCATGTCGATTATTCTCCGTGACCAATTCGTGTGTATTGCTCGCCGTCTGCATCTCTTGCTGGTACTGCTCCCACAATTCTGCCGGTGTTTCCGAAGCCCCAGGATTTGGCGGCGGTTGGGGGGTAGTCATCTTCCCTTGCTGCGCTTTTTCCTCGGGATGGTTTATTTTCCACAGCCCAATGCCGATTCCAATCGAGATTAGGAGCAACCCTCCCAACCCTACGCCTACGCCAATGCCTATCTTCGCGGCTGAGGAAAGCCCTGTTTCCGTGGGATTGCTTGCTTGGGTGCCCTCGCTACCGATCCCAGCCCCACTCGGTGCAGGGGATATAGAAAGAGAGGATGGCAGAGAAGACGTTGCTGTCGAGGAATTCGGCGCGTCGGTGCGAGATGCTATAAAATCGCTCCTCTGCATCCGCACGTTGATCGCTGCGGCGTGTATGATGATCCCACTAAGCACTGTGACTTTGCTTAGTTGATTAGACAGGTCTGGAACCGTTACGGAAACGGACGAAATAGCAGACGACGAGCAGGACAAGGTCGACCACGTCTCAGTTGGATCTGGCTCCTGTATGCACACATATCCTCTATGAAAACAATTTCCTCGTTAGAAACCACTGTCCCTATAATCAAGTAGTAGGGTAGGGTAGGTATTAGTCAACGTACAGTGGACAGCAGGTCACTCTAGCCTCAGTAAGCGTCGCGATAGCGTCGAGCGTGCTGCACGCCGACCACCAACCAAACGGGCAGATCCCAGGGGAGTAAAAGCCAGACGCCGGCTCGAAACCTGGTGGGTAGCACTCGGACGTGGGACTGGGCCCAAGGCTATGGTACTTGTGCGTAGTCGTGTTGCCATCCTGCAGAGTCTGCGTGTATACAATACCCGAAATAATAGAGTGGCACTCGGACGCCGGTGTAAATGTTGTCGTTAAAGGACCGAAATCTGACATCGCTTGCCAGATTTAAAAATTAGATCGTGTCGAGGGAGACGGGGATTGATGTATTATACGCGTGGGAGACATCTGTAACGCTTTATAATCCGTGTCCCTGAGAACAAGAGTGGCATTTGATCTACCCCTTTAATCTGGCCTTACCTATTCTGCTCTGATTGGGGGCTTGTCTTGGAATTTACTTAATGAGTAAAATTCTATAGGGCGCCACTAACATCTACCTGCAGACATTGATCTTTAATTAACACATATATAAATAGAGGCGTGAGATGGGATATTCCGATTGGACCACTTCAGCCACAACGTCGTCGAAGTTCCCCAAGTTTCGCGTGTGACGAAGAAGAGTTACACGCGGCTAGGTGGCCATAACTCAGCATCTTACTGGAGGAAAGGCTATTGGGAATGCCAGGCAGGATTATTCAGTAGCAAGAACTGCACAAATTTGTAATGATTATAGTATACAACATTCTACATATAGCAACATAGGTAAGCGTCATGATCTGTCCCCCCTCCCATCTATCTCTTACATACCATAGGCACCCATCTCTTATGTATAGGTACCTTAAACATCTAATTCGGCGAAACATGAACCTGCCAATACCTCCTCCAGTCAAACCAAGGCCCCCCCGTCTTCTCATTCTCGCCCTGCGCCGGCTTCCACACGCCAAACCCCTTGCCCTCATCATACTGCGGGAACTCAGGCTTCTCCTTCAGCAAACCGCGCTTCTCGCCCGTAGACAGAAACCACAGGAAGTCCTCCGACACATGCACATACTCCCTCAACCCCTCGTACACATCGATCCGCGCCCCCGTCGTCCAGCGAAGCAGCAACGGCTCCAGCAGCGGCGCGTCCGTGACCGACGGATGGGACGTCCCCAGCGACGTTGCGAACCACGACGGCATCCCCCGCAGCACGTTGTTCTCGACGATGTCGCGCACCGTGTCGAAGTGCGCGCGCCCGTAGAATAGGCTGTACTTGCTGCTCCACGAGTTGCTGTGGATGACTATCACGGGCACTCGGATGTCGTCGTTGAGCTGGCCGCTCTGCTTGCCTGGATCGAGGATGATGGCGCCTTTGAAGGGGCGCTTTGCGCTGGGGCCGCCTCGGAGGGCCTGCATGGCGCCGGTGGCACCGTAGCTATGGCCTGCGACTATCATGTCGTCCGTGTTGAGACGGCCTTTCCAATTTACGAAATCGACGCCCTCGTCCCGCATGTTTGATTTAAACACCTCCTTTCCTTGGCCATCATTTATTAACTGTAGGACTCGCACGGTTTCCTCGATCTCCGCCTCTCTGAATTCAAGCTGTGCTCGTTTAAATTCATCCACCGTCAGCTCCCTTCCTCTAGGCGTCTCTACTTCCGGGGCGTCGAAGGTAAGTTTTACGCGGTCCGGTTTTCCCTGTTCCATGATGACGGACCCGGGACATGAGCCGTCCCTGTGCTCGAGTAGCGCAACAACATAACCTCGTGATGCGAGCTCACCAGCATAGTGTGTATAATCGGTGCGACTACTTGCCATGCCGTGAGAAAACACGATAACCGGATGCCCGCCTTTTCCAATATGTACGGCTTTCTCGATCTCCTTGATGTTGTCCCGGGTCTCCGGTATCTCTGTCACCGCGGATACGAGGTCGGCCAAAGGCAGGTCAACTTGTGCTGGAATTTGAATGTGTCCTACGAGAGCTTTGAGTACCCCTGTCATGACCTTGTTCATAATAAAATTGTTGATGTGCGCGAACTTGGCGTAACCCTCGGCGGTCACGGATATCGGTTTCGGAATCCAGTGATGCTTTGCTTGACGATGAGTAGCATGCTGGATTGCTGGATAATATAACGTAAATAGCACAGTATCTAACTCAAACGCATTTTCTTTTGTTTCCCTAAATCGCGCCGTATCGATGATGCGCGGTGATGCTAAGGGCGTCTCGATATCAACTGCACCGACGGGATACGGACCGCTGTAATTAGGCAACGGTCGAGGAAATGGAGGCAAAGAGAATAGATAACAAGAAACAATGAATATTACGGCTATTAATCGCCAAGTGTATCTTGATCGGAGAGTACGGGGCAGCCTTGACTTCATTGGAGGCGCGCTGCTCTTAACTTCTGGAATTTGCTTCATTGTGAGTTTCGACCCGTATAAGATTTTAGGTACACTGAGAGGTAGACATGAATTACACTGAAGTAATAATATAGGAGAAGTTGAATACCTATCTAAGGTAGGTAAGGTAGTTAGATGTAAGTTAAAATTGAGATATCTACCTAGGTTAGTTACCTAGGTAATTTATTAAACTTGAGAGAAAGACGATGATGCAATTGTATATGAAGCTCCACAGGTTACGCATGTGGCTTGGATGTCTGAACTAATTCGAGTTCTCGAGAGGACCTAACTAATATAGTATATTTCAACTTCCAAGTCTATCAAGTCTATCGTTTTTAGATCCAGCAAGCGCGGACGTGATGGACGCGTAAAACTTGTAAGGCTAGATTATGTAAACAACTCCACAACATTTAGCATCTCTTGTTTTTCAGCTGAACTGACGTCAGTCGTAGTCCATTCCAATACTTGTTGTACCTATGTATCTACTACATTGCCACTAGGTTAGACATTTCCATGATGTCTTTTACCCCTATTAAAGGTACCCCCCTGGTACCTGGGTAATACATCAGATGCTGTGAAAACTCCATGATTTATCCCCTTCCAGCTCTAACGACGCGTGCGACAATCTAGTTCGTAGGTAACGCGATATTCGTCAGATAATTAGCGGGTTACCAATACAACCCCTAAGCCAAAGGCGTCATTATAATTATACAAAGGTCTGCGTAGATGTACACGGTCAAGACCAGCCCGTGCTCAGTAGCCCCCCATTCATCCAACCCAGAAAAGCCAAATGTCCCCATGCTTTTGTACTCCAGCAAACCCTTATACGTGTCGATTACTCCAACCCTAGACTTCTCCAATGCTATGCCATAGTCCAAAGGAAGGGTAATATATACGCGAGAAGACACGTTTCATACACCACCCACTTAAAAATATACGCCGGCCCTACTACACCCACATCCCACATTGTGAGAAACCATTGCTGCATCGTATACTAAATCAGTATCTCAAAGGCTGTTAAATCCTGCCTCTGTCAACCACTTGTCGGCCAAGGATCTCTATCTCGCCCGACTCCGCGGTTCGGCGTCGCTCTATTATCCACCTTGTTTCCCCACTATCTTCTTCCTTCGTGTATGAGATGCTGTCTGCACTTCCCCTGTGCCTATGGCCTATACCTGGTCGTTTTTGAGAAGGTAGACCAACTGTTGGGCTCATATTTTCACTAAGTGGCCTCGTCATCGTGCTTGATGCTGATAGGCTCGGGCTCACAATGTCAGTCCTTCTTTCATCAAGTGGGCTAGACTCTTCATCCTCAAAGACAGGCGGGCAAACTGATGAAGGTTGCAAGGGGGAAAATACCGGTAGGCTCGAAGGTGAGGTTGTAGTAGTAGGGTTTGGATGAGAAGGTACCGTGAGAGGTGGAATGGAATTGCTAGGTATGCCAGACACGGACATAGTCAGCGTGGGGCTACCCGAGCCACTACCTGCCCCGGCCGAGTCCTGACTAAAGATAGAAAAGGCAGAATTCTTGCGTCCGTGCGAAGCTGCCATACCAAGATCCTGACCCCATGGACTAGTAGCGCCGTTTCTGTCGTTGGGTGAGCCCTCACGCGAGCTTACGAGTGACGCTTGGGAGCCACCCCATGCTTTGGAGCGTAGACGAAGCAGCGCTGACAGTGACATGTTATCGTCGTCTGCCATCATTGCGAGCTGAGCTAAACCGGGACTTTGCAAAGGCCCATTAGGATTTGCGCTTTGGGGTATGCCTAAGCTCATGATCGAATTGCGATTTGAGTACTCGGAGCGCTCTGTAATAGGTGTCAAATTCGGCTCGCGTGAGACAATACGACCCGAGGTACTTCGATTGATACCGCTTGGACCAAAGTAACCCCCGTGAGAATATTGGTATAGGTTCTTCTCGCTAAGCGCGTTCGCATTAAAATGGGTTTGTAGCTGTGCTGGTGCGGAATAAAATCCAAACTCTTGTCCATACCAACCATCCGAATCGTTAGCAAGAGCGCTAGCATTGGCCTCGGCGATGATATCGTCGTCATCAAGCTCATAGTCATCTAGTCCTACGGATAGTCCATTGTCATATTCATAATCATCGGTGTTATCAGCGTAGGAGGACGCGGACGTCGTCGGAGAGGTGACAGTTAGCTCAGCAGGCAGCGGAGGGGATGAATCTCTTCGAAATTTCCCAGAAGCTGCTGCGTGATGAGCTGCTAACGCTAAGGCCGCTTGGTAGGCCGCTATTTGGTCCTGCTCTGTATCGTCTAGATCAACAACCGATGACTTCCGCTCTTCTACAAGCGGTTGCGTTTCTACTTTGGGCTCAGATTCGGTTGGTTTAGGCTGGAGGCCGGCACTTAGCGAGGTGTGGGCCGTTGATTCTGAATGATCAGATTGCGCCGATAATCTAGAGGTCATATCGGATTCTCGCTTCTTTGCCTCCTCGAAGGCCTTTCTCTGCGAGAGCGCATTGGCAAACAGTCCGGGAATCGGACGCCCGTATTTATCAGTATCCTCCAGATCGAATATAGACTCATCAAACGCTGACCCATCTCCCTCCCCGTCAAAATTATGGATCAATCCGTCGTCAAAATAAAGCTCGTCGTCCTTAGAGAGCTGTCGTGTTGTGCCTCCCTGTTGTTGTTTTTGAAATAATATTTGCTCAGACATTTCGTCGACAGCTTCGAGTCCTTGGATGCCTAGTCCCGTCGGGGTATTTTGTTCTGAGGCCTGCCCTACAGGAGTTTCACCTAGATCCTTGGTGGGAATATGCAAGGGCTGTGGGACATCTATCATCTCTTGGGTCATTGCATAACCAATGATACTTCCGTTTGCATCTCTGGGCGTAGGCAATATTCCAGCGCTACGGGGACTAGCTAACTCCGACACAGGATTAGATCTTTGAAAAGAAAAGCCTGCAAAATTCTCCTGGTCATTGTCTGGGTCATCTGCGCCGCCGAAGTCTTCTTCGTCCAAGTCCGCATTAACACCCGGTATACGCTCTTCGAGGCCATCATCATAATCCATCGCATCATAGTCAAATGCGTCCTCATCAAAATCATCGAAACGAGAATCCCTCTGTTCGATCTGTTCGAGGGGCTCGTCCGTTTTCTTATCTTGTTGTCGCTGCCGGTGTCGTTCTTCCAGCAACTTCTCCTGCTTCGCAGCACCAATCATATCAAAACTAAACCGGGAAGAGGTACTTTTCATATGTCTAGGGATCGACGACAGGACGTCTCGACTAGACACTTCTGATCCATTGCGGGATAATGTTATCAACGAGGGAGGTATCGAATTTGTTCTCCTCTGGCTATTTCGTCCATTTCTGAACTCAATATTGGAGCGGCTATTCACTGAGCCCTGGCTTTTCTGCAAAGATGCAGCATCTACTGATACAGTCCGAGAATTTGTTGAGGACGATCGAGTAGACTGGAAATTGTCGTCCTTAGGAGGAACTGGAGGGGCCCCTATAACGGGTGAATTATATTCTATAGTAGGTGATACAACATCCTGACGAGCCTGCTCGACTCCTGGATTAACCGGTTCATTATTCGGTACAACTTTCCTCGGTCGTGGAGCGCTAAAATCATGGACTCGGGTGCCTCTAATTCGAGGATCGTATGAAGGTTCTTCAACTTGACCACGTAATGGCAATGCGATATCCGGCGCATTCTGACTGGTTTTTCTCCGCAAAAGCAATGTAGACATAGGATTTTTCAGAAAAGGAAGGCTTTTCTTGCCTCTCGGGGCATCTTGGCCATGGGAAGCCGGTGGATCCGATACCATTCTAGCGCCTGGTGGCCGTTTACCTGTCGTATTTGCATTCTGGAGAGGGACAGATGGAGCGAAGGAAGAAGCGGCCTTGACAGGCTTTACCGGCGGCGCTGGGCGACTTGGAAAATTGGCCACGCCAGAATAAGTGGTAAACGACGGAGGTTCCGACGCACGGGTTGTATTCCTATCTAATGAGTCTGGCCTCAGCGCCGCCTGCTCCCGACGGTAATTCTGCAAAGCTAGCCCACCAATGAACCCGCTATCCCCATTATAAGACGACCGCGGCAAAGGCTTCGAGTCCTCGCGTGGCTTATATTCAAATTTTTCCAAGTCAGTCGCTAGGTCCGACTCGGCTGAGGAAATGCCGGAAATCGGTGGCAAGGTTGGCGGTTGGCTATGCTGCAAGGGCGGCTGTTGGGACTGAGGGGGCGCCGGCTGCGAGGGAGACTGGCCATGTCCATGGGCAAAAGGTACGGAGGTGGCGGATCGTGGCCGAATCTCGGGCGCTGGGACGCCATCGTCAGGGACCAGCTGGGCTGGTTGAAGAGCAGTAGCATCCCAAGGACTGGTTTCGGGTATGGGAGATGAAGGATTGGACGGACCCCGTCTATGGAAGCGGAGATGTGAGAGCATTCCGATGGGCTGGATCTAATAAGTTAGATCTTGCAGACCAAACCCGAACATGACTCAGACGAGAATAGTGTTAGGTTCCTAGAGACAGATGCAATATGTCGGCAAGGAAAGTTGTATTACGCGACAGCGTTCGTAATATCGAGGAGATAGGCTGTTCGCTCGTAATGCTGTCGCATATGTAGGAAAATGGATCGTCACGATATCGAGGATCGGCACGGTCTCTGAACATAAGGCCGCTACCGTGTTGTATATATACATAAACTCATTGACCAAAGATCACGAGCGACGTAAGACGTTTGTAAATAGTCGTAATCCCAGGCTATTCAAGTTGAGGGGTCGGATTGGATTGAAACAAAGTGTTGTTCAATTTTCTATGTCATTATTGGAGTTAAAGCTTGTTTTTCTTTTTTGAGTTTCCAAGTCAGGTTCAAGTCCTTTCCATTTCTTTAATGACACCACCCTTACAGGGCAGGTCCTTTCCCAATCTTGTCCTGCCGCGTCTGTCACAGCCCCACCGAGATTATTCCACCTTACAACTTACAGGGCTTAGAATATGGCACGTGCGTTCGGGGCATTTCAACGGCTAACGCCAAAAACTTTAAACTGTTTCCGTCCCGTCGGGTCTACTGCGGTACCATTCCGACCCATCCTAATTCATCGGAGTTTCCGTATTGGTTTAACCAATGCGATCAACTGTAAGTCGTATAGAGGAAAGAAAAGAAAACCACACCATTGACATCTTATTACTTACTAGCAATGCCTAGGTACCTAGTTATAGTTATGTCATGAAACTTCTACCAAGCTCAAACGCGGAAACAACATAATTTACTCATGACTTTTTACATATTCCCATCCTATATACGACAGGTTTCTCTCTTTATATACACCATTTCTTCATCATTTTACTATTCTTGAGTCTTTCCCGCGCCTTTCCCGTATAATACATCACCTTATTTTCTAAACGAGCAAGCATTATACCCATTCCTTGGGGTTCTGGAGAACTTCGAGGAGTCTTTGCTCTCGGCTCCTCGGCTCGGGTTCGTACATATAACGCCAGGACGCCGTTAGCGGCAGACTCATCAGAATACTTTCGACTCTTGATCCAGGAACATTCAAACCAAAAGCCGTACCGCGGTCATGGACCAGGTTGAATTCGACATACCTGCCTCTTCGCACCTGTTGCCACTCCTTCTCCTTTTCGGTAAAGGGCATATCTTTCCTCCTTTGGATAATTGGCAAGTAAGAAGGCAAGAAGCTCTTAAGGCAATCTTGAATGAATGCAAATGAGTTATCGGCGTCGGCCACGGTCTCATCCAGGTCGTCGAAAAAGATCCCACCTACACCCCTAGACTCACCTCGGTGCGTGTTAGAGAAATACTCGTCGCACCATTTCTTAAACTTTGGGTAATATTCCTTGTTATGTTTATCGCAGGCGTCTTTCATTGTCTTATGGAAGTGCACCGCATCTTCATCAAACAGGTAGCTTGGTGTTAGATCGCTTCCCCCGCCGAACCACCAGGCTTGTGGAGTTCCGTCCGGCCGCATCGTCTCGAAGTACCGATAGTTCAAGTGAACAGTCGGCGCCATTGGATTATGAGGATGTAGCACCATACTTAAGCCAAGGGCGTAAAAATCGACCTCGTCTTCCTCTGCGATATTTTTATGGTGGACCCTCATCTTCGAGATGGCCGGTTTCGGCAATGTCCCATAAACAACACTAATATTCACACCGGCTTTTTCGAATACGTTGCCTTCCTGTAGAACACAGGAGACGCCACCGCCTCCTTTCTCTCTGGTCCATGTGTCCTCGCGGAAGCTCATACCGTCTACCTTCTCAAGCTCGAAGACGATCTCCTTCTGCTGTTCGCGAATGAACTTCTCCATGCGCAAACGCATCGGGGAATTCTCGTCTATGCCTGTTTCGCGTTTAGTTCTTTCGTCGAGGTCGGCGAGTGTGCGAGCGTCGAATTTGACTGGTTTCTGAGTCGCCTGCAATAGTAGACAAATTGGTCAATTAGGTGATCCAGGGCCACGAAAGAGGGTTTAATTGGACTAAATACCATCGTGTAAGCTAGACCAGATAACGAAATAGTGGCAATGGCAACTCTGTTAACCCAGCGAGACCTATTAGCCGCATCCGAAGCAGTTGTAAAAGTTCGTCGAGGAGCACGACTAGTTCTTCCAAATTGCGGCCGTAATACGAACTGGCCCAATTGTCGCTTCGACATCGTGTACCCCCTTTGAGATTGAACGATTTTATAGGAAAGTAATAGGTTAAGGACTTGGAGACACGATCCAGACGATCGTAAGTTTTGTTATAGGGTCGTAAGATTTAATCGGGACCTCGTCGACTCAACGTCTCAATAGCTCGATATCGCAAAGCTGCTAATAAGGACAATCAGCTGAGGAAGGCGACCCTACAAACGGGAATTAGCGGTGGTGTCCGTCGATAGCTTGTGTGCCCCTTATCTGCTTATGTGCCCCTCTCCAGCTGCTAGCAGCTGGCTAAACACTTTAGGTTAAGTGGTATCTGGTAGTACAGCCTTAGGTAAGTTAGATAGGTACCTAGGTAGGTACATAGACACATACATATGTACATAGGTACCTACCTAGGTTAGGTGGTACATAGCGCTGCGCTGACAGGCATTCTTCGATTACATATTAGTCTGGAATAACCTTACAAAATAAAACTACCTGTTTATGACCAATCTCTCCTTCGCTTATTAACGACAATGATGATACGGATCCGTCATACATATCTTGGTGGTCCTGGAGAATACTTAATTCGAAGGTACCCAAGCGTGGATCGATTCGCATGCTTGGCCCTCCATTCGAAAGCCTTGAAAAGAACTCTCAGCAATTCCGGATTGACCTGGCCTTCAAATCTTTCTTGCGAAGCTTCCACGCGCCACATATCTACCCATTCATTGCCATACTTCCATTTTCTGGCTTGACTAGGATATATATTTACCATAATTGCTAGCCGCAACCTTTGCCCTTGGTTTTCCCCATCAATCTGATCCAACGACGTTACCATAACAGTGTCCACGCTCTTAACCATGAAGCCCCTATCATGATTTTACCATATTAGACAAAACGAAACAAACCAGAAAACTCGGGGGGAACTTACAAGCGAACCCCCACAATATAGACGGCAAAATGCAAAATTGAGCTGTATTGCCCATCACATCTCCCAGCGGGAAGACCCCACCCGGTCGTGGGAATCCATTCTATTAGGACTTGTTCGCCATGGAACACAGCAACGTGGATAATTAACTCAGTGCATTGTGGAAAGTTCACGCGTAAATATTCTTGGATAGGCACGTTGACGTTCTGAAGGTAAGGGTTGATAAAAAAGTACCTAGGTATCATATGCTGGTCCATCATGAGACGAATACCGGGGATTGAAACAGGATATCGATCTATTTGCTGAAATATATGTTTTCGTCTCGTTATTTTGGTGAATTAGCATGATCTTAGGTCACCCTTTTAACTTACCTACATAGGTAGGTAGATATTGGAGAACTCCTTCTATATCTCTATCTACCTGGTAGCAATTACCTCAGGTAGGTAACTTAATTTTTTAATTGACTTTATTTGTTGTCTCGTACGAACTGGGCGAAGATGCAATTACCTCAACAAGTCAAACTTGATGGGATGTAGCGTGTCGTTAACTTACAAGCAAGAATACGACACGATACAAAAAATTACTGAATTATACGAATAACTCAAGGTACAATCTTGTTGGTCACCTAGTACATTATACAAAGCCCGTACAACTATCTTTTACGATACGTAGGTAGGTAGGTAGTTAATATTATTAATCCATACCCATTTACATTATATTATACGGTGACTCACATGTGGTCGTAGCCCGTGGTCAAGGAGAGGTCCACCCATTTCGCCTACCATCTCCGGGTCGATGACTCGATGTTTCTCAGAAGATCCGCGTCATAGGGTTGACGGGAGTTTCCTTCTGTATCATGTGGGTTCTACCCAAAGGTCAACCTAGCCAGGTCCGAGCTGACGATGTGTTTGCGCTCCAGGAGCTCTTTAAGGCAGCATCTCAGGCAAGTACTACCTATTTGCGAGACTTAGTCTACACATAGGTCAATACTAAACTGTCCAGGGGTAGCTTTCCGAGCTAGATCTATTGTGCTTGGGGTAGAATTACATCGGCTCCCTACCAGGGCTTTTGATAACCTGCGACAACAGTGACTGGGCTCGATGTGCGCTTATATCCATAAATAATACGCATAACCTTACAACGCCAATTTCTCTATATGCGAGTCATTATAGCTACCACGGCGAGGCTCTTTCATATCGTAGACATTTCACCACAATAAGTCAGAAGCCAGCGTTCTTCCTCGATGCACAAGGCGAACATGGATTTGATGCTTCGATCTAGCTCGACCCAATGTATCTAGGATCCTAGGCAGGGAATACTGTTTCCGTGTGCCACAATCAAACTCACCTGATTCCTTATCGCTTGCAAACTGAACCCCCCCATAACCTCGCCATTTTGGTTGATAATATGGGATTACATGAGAATTTCGAAGCAGGTAGCCAAAACATTCGCGAACCTAAGGGAGTACTTAGCTATAAGATAAACGGACAGTAAAACACGCTAGCTGTTTCCTAGAAGATAGCCAGCAGCTTCGGTAGTGAATACTACGTTGACTATAGCTGAGGTCCCCTTAATGAAGGCGGAATCTGAGCTGAGAGCAAAGGTACCACCTTCCTAGGGTGCCAACAAACACTGGGATAAAGCGTACTCCTAAAGGTGCTCCTCAGACCTTCCGAGTACAGGATTTTATTCGTGGCTGGCAGTCCAGGAAACACGGTAAGTGTATATCAATAAGGCCTGTATAAACACATATCTATAACATGAAGTGCTGGTTCTTGGTTATTTATTGCGGCTAACAACATTGGCCCTCAAACCTGATATACCTCCAGAGGGTATAGTTAACTACGATGGGCTAAAATACTTGGCGCTAACACTGTAGTATCGAGACATTTTCGGTGCCACGTTCAAATACCCAGTGCTTGAAGTCGATGTAGCCACTCAGAGTGGCTATAGTGAACTAAGCGTGGTGAATGGGACATTTTACTCTCCTAGAGAGGTCGTTTGATAGTATTAAAAGTAAACGAGCTAGAATAAAATAACTTGAGTTGTTTGAAACGGTGAAATATTATCCAAATAGAATAAGGCACCCCCTCGTGGAGTGCTTTCGCCTGAAAGGAGAAATAGCCGTGTAGTTTCTACACATTGAGGCCCAAGGGGCTATTACTAGTATTCTAGGTACCTACCTATATAAGAGATCTAGAATAGAACACCGAGAATATACCTCCGTATGATGTCATGCCATACACTTCCCACAGGTCGTAGTCATGAATTTGGTAAGCCGAAACTTGCAGCCATTCAACTCTCCGCCAAGGAGTGAGGCAATATCTATTGATGTTTGGGTACCTATTATACTCGTCCAACTTATTAATTACAACACCCCCGTGCCTACTGTTCGGCCAGAGTCGGTTCTCAATACAGGTACTGATAGTTTACATTGCTCTCCCCAGCCCCGACTCCCAAAGTCGAGACGTTAAGATCTGATCTCTCGAATATCATGGAAACTAGGTACCTATGTTCTAGGGCGGTGACTACTACAACCAAAGGCAGATAAGTCAGCGAATTTCGGCTCCATAGATCCCCATGTGATGTTTTGACAGCTAGTAGTTGTATTAGTGGTATATGCATGTATTTGTCAAAACGACCATCCAAGGTGATAAATGCCACGCTGTTCGCCACTAACAAAACATCGAACCCGGAATGCTATAAGCGTTTACCAGCACATGCGAGTCCCAGATTATCTTCAACGTTGATCATCTCTTCCCGTCCTCCGAGAGCAAGACAGACAAGGGTGTCACTATGCCATACCGGGTCAACCCTAGGCACCCCATGCATCCCAATATAGAGTATCTAGAGTAGACCGCCGCACAACCCGCGCCCGATGCAATATATTTTTATCTCCTAACCAATGGTAAAACTGTCTTGGGAGCTTTACGGCCACTCGGAGTTAATTGATCCCTCGGCCAAATTTTATTTTGACATTTCTTTTCGGCAGTTGTATGGGGACCGGGGAAGAGCATTTTATCCAAAAAGCAGGCAACTTTATCCGGTGGCCATGCCACGACAACATCAAAAATGAATGCTTCCCAGCTTGGCCAGCAGTTGTCAGATATATATAATGTTTTTGTCGTTCCCTGTCCTGTTCCTTTCTTGACGTTCCTTCTGATCTACAGCCCAGCACGATTTTACTTTGTGAAGATCACACTCAGCTGCTTACCTACCTAGCCTAGGTACTCTTCTGTCAACATGCAGTGGAAGACTCTCTTCTTAGCTGCTGCGGCGAGCCCGCTGCAGGTTTCTGCCCAGTATGCTCAAGCTGCTATGATGCGCTTCCAGTGCTCCAAGTAAGTTCTCGCAAACATAAAATACGAGATAGGGAAAGCAAATCCTAAGACGGGTAATAGACTAGTCGTTGAGCGAGTAGACCCCCTTGTGTCTCCGGGCCTCATCCAGTCGCCCCATATTCACCAGATCGTTGGTGGAGACTCGTTCAACGTTACAATGGCCCCTCTCGACTACGATCTCCCATCCGAATCGAGCTGCACGACTTGCTCGTTCAGCGAAGACTTCTCCAACTACTGGACCGCAAACTTGTACTTCAAGGCCCGCAACGGCACCTACAAGCGAGTGAAGCAAATGGTCAACCTTGTAAGTGGAATAACCCGCTCAGCAGCGAACTTCTCTAACCTTTATATCATAGGGCTTGCAAGGCGAGGAGGGCATGACTGTCTATTACATCCCGCCATACGATGGCTACACCAAGGTTACAGCGTTCAAACCGGTAGGTTAACCAAAACATCATAATATTCGGATATCGACTAACTCAAATATAGGGTTTCCGTATGCTCGTCGGCGAAGCTATGTTAAGGACAGCCCAAGGCCAACAGAAGCAGCTATGCCACCGCTGCTACACCAACGTCAACCAGACTCCTTTCGGAGGTGCTCCTTGTGCCGACAGCCAGATGGATACTTCCGCACTCCCGAACAAGGTATGTAGTGCTTAAGCATTCCCTTTTTCTAGTCGTGTTTAGAAGCTATGACTTCGTATGACTAATTAAGGGCCTTTTACTAACTGAATGATAATAGGAATGTGATGGAGGCATCCGTGCAACCATTACTTTCCCAACGTAAGTACTAGCCCACCATAAACTCCCTCTCCACATATACTTGTATCTTTTACTTCAACCCGAAATAAGTCTCAAACTAACGACTGATCCAATACTGCTAGTTGCTGGGACGGCAAGAACCTCGACAGCCCAGACCACAAGAGCCACGTAGCATACCCATCGAGCGGCAGTTTCGAGATGTCCAGCGCGTGCCCTTCCACGCACCCCGTAAAGATCCCCCAGGTGATGTACGAGGTGATGTGGGACACGCGGGAATTCAACGACCCCTCGATCTGGCCCGAGGACGGCTCTCAGCCCTTCGTCTACAGCATGGACGACTCGACCGGCTACGGCTGGCACGGCGATTACATGTTCGGCTGGAAGGGAGATGCCCTGCAGCGCGCCCTCGACGCCCGCTGCTCCAACGACCAGTGCTCGCAGCTCAAGACCCAGACCCCGGCCCAGGCCACCGCTTGCAAGAAGCCGCAGACCATCAACGAGGATGTCGACGGGTGTAAGTGCCAAAATATCCCCATCCATATATCCCATATCCCAATGATTACTAACTTCGTGTTCTTTCTTTCAGGGCTCACCGAGCTCCCGAGTGCGACGATGTAAGATACTTATTTCTAGCTATGGTCATCATAGATACCCCCTGGTTCCGAAGTTGTTTACGTCGATCAGGGTTCAAGAAGGTTTGGATACCCATTAGACACCTATCTTAGCTAGCAAATAGATATTTTCTCTAAATAGACTACTATTTTTAAACCCATGAGCAACTGCTCTGGAAACTAATAGAAACACAAAAGTGAAAACAAGATAAAAATACGTAATTCATCCATAGAGTTTCATTTCCATAACCATCGTCCCCACCCTGATTTACACCGCTTACACCCAATATTTTACCATAATCGTCATCCACCGTAACCTTCAGGATCATGCGAAATCCATAACGCCACGGGTACTACATATACCTAAACCTAGCCATCCGTTATATTTACTGATTGATACCAAACCTGACCCCTGCATACAGATGATTGCCTTTATAATAACCGTCGTATCCCCTATTTGTGACAAATGGAGTCTGGTGAGACAATCATTCCGGGATAACATCCACGAAACTTTCTTCAACATTCATATCATCCTGGCTATCAGGGATCTGGGCAGGTTCCTCTCCTCCCCAGTCAAGAAGTCTCCCACAAACAATCCGCAAATTTCGTCCCACGCGGACTTCAGCTAGGACATTCCTTTCGGCGGTTTTGAAATCTGTAATGTTGAGGACCTGTGGCTTGGGTATCTTGAGGCGGAGACGGAGTTTATCCACGGCTTGCATAAGCCACAGAAGGGTAGGGTCAGTCTTGTCTGGGAGAATCGCATATCCGGCACCAAGGTGAGAGTTAACAGCTAGAACGCTGTTCATTTCGATTACAGGAAGGACGGACTGGTTAACCATGTGTTTCGTCTCGATAATGAGAATATCTGGATGCCGCTGCCAGTGACTTTGAGACCACTTCGGTGCCCAAAACATGCCCTCTAAGCTGCCGCTTCTTTCAAGGGGGAAACTCCAGATATCCTCCCGCTCTTGAAGGCTGATCAGGAGAGCTTGCACGCCGGTGGCGTTCTCTTTTGCCTTCTTCTTCCAGGCTTGAACGTGATTTCCGATGTCCTCGAGCTTGGCAAGGCATTCGGGAAAGGTTCTAAGAAGTTCCTCATGGATAGCTCTGACGGTCTTCTTCTCAATAGAACCAGCTTCTATGAAGCGGCGTTGGTCTTCAGTGAGTTTCCGGTGTTGGACGTGCTCACTCGGGTCGCTAGATGGAGGATGATTATGTTCAGGAACACTAACAGCGAAGTAGCAACCATCCTCGCGAACATTAATATGACAAGAAAAGGGGCAGTTGGTTTTCTTGGTTGTGGTTTTTTTGAGTCCGATAGTGGCCTTAGATTGGAAACTTCCTGATTTATCACACCGAATCAGGTATCTGATGTACTTGCCAGTACGCTTGGACTTGGCCTTTGCATGCATGACGATAGCGTAGCCTTCTTTTGCAGCATGGTTTTGCACTGCCCTCTCGCAGTCTTCTATGGTAGGGAAGATACCCTCTGTAGGAGGAGCTAGAGGCATCTTGGTTAATATTAGTTAAGATTATTATGAATTAGTTGAAAGGGACCATTAGTGAAGAGAAAATGAAGTTGGTAAATGCATGGAATAGTGGTTGATAACAAGGGGCAGGGGCAGCTGCAGAGAGAAGTTAAGGAAGATCTAATTGGGCTGGGATTCAGGAGATTTTACGATAAAAGCCCCACTATCGGACCTTTGATGATCCGATAGCGACTCCAATAAGTCTTCCGTCCTTCCCCACATTCAACTCACCCCTGAATTATACACACATCAAAGAAAGTAGCCACGTGAATTACAGCAACTTTGGATGAAAATAAATAAATACATACATGATACAGGAGTAACCACACAGAAATGATCACGCCTCAAAAAGCCTCATCTTTCAGGGGTGCTCCCTTAGAATCCTTACGCAACGATGATAGAGGCTTCTCAGACTTCTTGGACCACTCCGCATCTGTTTGTACATGACGTTTGAGTAAATCAGCAGCACGCCTACCCATCTCGAAAACAGCCCGTCGGTTCACTGTAAAATCGGTCCAGAACAGATACTCATCTGGTGAACCACACACACTTCCTCCGTCATCCGTATTGCCCTTACTGTTTTCATCATTTCTGTCCCCGAACAGGTTATCTTGCTTAATGCATGGCTCCCATATCTCAGAATACCCGTTTTCCACAGCCCCCGAGCCAAGGCCATTATGATCCACGATTCCAGCGCTCCGTAGTTGGCGCTCGACAATGAGTTCCCGAAGGTAGCCAGATATGTCGTAAGTAATAGCTTCGCGGCGCGCGGATGGTACAGGGGGCTTTTTTGTCTTTAAAACTCTCCTGTTAAGTAGAAGATCGGCATCCTTGATCTCGGACAAATCATCTTCGTCTCCAATTTCCTCCTTGTCTGGAAGGCCCTCCCACTCGTGTAGCATATCTTGGAATACCTTGTCCCAGTGGCCCGTTAAGAATGCTGCATTCCGCATCTGTTCGGCCCTGGTATGAGGTGGCGGGGGTGTAGGGCGGGCATTGATAAACCCCGGCGTTAAGGAGATGTCGAACAGTCTTGGTATAAATACGCGAAAAGGGGGTCGAGCCGGAGCAGCCTTAATGGTATCTGCGTAAGTATTTGGGAAGGCAACTGAGTCGTTCTTGTGTGTTTCCTCGTAGAGCAGTTCCATATACGAGAAAACTTGTTGTGCCTGAGTCTCGATAATATGCGTAGCAAGTTTGCGCGGCAACGCTGCCAAGTACCATATGTCCCAAAATCCAATATTGAAGACCCATAAGGTGTCGCGCAGTAGGTACCGAGGTCGAGGGCTGGCGAGGAAATCGTCTACTTGACGGAGCAAGTCTTGATGGTATGGTACCGGATAATTATAGGGCAACCAGGAGTAGTCAAGCCCAGAGAGTGTATTATTATCCGCTGATAATGTGCGAGCCAGCGCAGCTTCAAATAATGAATTTGATACGATAGATCCACCGTCGTGATCAGCGAGTGGCATGAAAGAAAGGTAGGCGTTGCAATTTAGCTAGGAAATAAAGAGTTAGCATAAGTATCGCAAAACCGAACTAATTTCCCAGTTCTTTAACTTGCCTGAAGGCAAAGAATATCCGTCCACGCTACATTAGGCCCACCTAGTTTCCATGATGCTCGACTTGGAGTAGCAATATCACCTCCTCCAAAAACAACTATCCTCAGTCCTCCGCCCAAATTTCTTTCTTCGGGCTCGTCTCCCTTCCATTTCAGTACCCTGGTATAGTCGGAGTTTAAGGCATGGCTAGCAAAATGTGATGACCATAAATACGATCCAAAGAGTAGTAGAGTAACCCCGACAGCTATCTGTGGGAAAAGTCTCGAGCCGCCACGGAGCATTTTTGTCGTCCCTATAGTTACTATAGCTTTTAATTTGAACAATTCGAATATGTTATCCGTAACATATGGCTTTTCTAGTATGTACTTCATTTCTGTGCTTGCGTATCAATTTCGTATATAACTGGCTATTCCCTAGCAGCCAGTGTCGATCGATCGTTTTTGAAAATGGTTCGAAAATCCTCAATATAAGCAGTGCTCGGTTTGCGTAGTATAATACAGATAGAAGTATATACGACAAGATAGGCCGTCCTTAAACAAATTATATCTTAATACAAGGCATTGTTGGGTAACGCCAGAATCACAACTATGATGGAAAATGGTTGTACAGGAACAGAAAGATAAAGAACAATAACCTCCTCTACGCTCATGGAGCTAGGCGTATTGTAATTACCCATACTTAAAACGAGCATCGGCAGCTATCTATGGCGTTGGGTGTACTACGTGTCGTTTTACCCTCCGGTAGTTTCAAAATTAGTACACGGCCCAAGCTAAGAAAGGGGGGAAGCTTTTCAAGTTATGGTGCCGGATACTAGGCATTAGTAAAACCTTGAAATATCTAAATGTATTAATTAGCTGTCTCATAGAATTATCTAAAAGTAGGGTTGCTTAAAGAAGTTTCGGAGAATGATTAAGGGAAATTCACCCGCGACAAGGTGTTAAGTATGTAAGTCTCATCCTTCCTAGAAGACCTTGAGATGTTGTGGCTTTGGTTGCAAGGCCTATAAAACCGCCCACCAAGACCATCACGCCACTAAATATAGATACTTCAGAGTACCCTCCGTATTTACTGACAAATATTCCGTTTACCGGGGGACCTATCAAGGCCGCGATAGAGCTGAGGCTCATCCCCATGCCAAGGTACGTGCCTATGTCTCGGGGGTCTTTGGGGACTTCCGTAAACGCTGCAGATGCCCCTGAAATGACGGTTCCGGTGCTAAATCCAATAGCGATAGAGTATACCACCAATTCTGCGGTTGACTCCGTTTTATTCCAGCAAAATATAACAATACTGGTAATAATTCCCCCGAATGCGAACATATTTAGTCGTCCGAACTTGTCGGCCAGTATACCCGGAATAACACGACCAAACGTAGAAGCTGCATTTATGATCGCGAGGAGGTAAGACGCAAGTGTTGGGTCCATACCTCTCGAGACCGCGTATGTAGGGATATAGAATAGTGGTACGAATGTCCCGAGAAGCATGAAGAATAGCGCAATTGTCAATAGAATAAATCTGGTTTCTTTAAAAGCCTGCGAGATGTTATGGCTACACATGCAAATCCAAGGAGAGGAATGGTGACGAATCCAATAATTCGTACTGACCAGCCAAATCCGAGAGAAGTGCCGTTCAGCATCTTAGACAAGGCAATAGGAAATATGACCCCGCCAAGAGACGATCCAGAAATTGCTATCCCTAATGCCGCTGCTCGTTTCTTATTAAAGAATTGAGACAATGCCGCCATAGCTGGGAATTGAAGGAATCCCACCACAGTGCCCATTAGGACACCTTGAGCAAGCATGAACTGCCAGTATTCTTTGCACAAGCTTCTAATATTTCCAGATAGAAATTGGAGGGCTACAGCCAGGGATCCAATCCACGCAACTTTGTCAGGTGATTGTCCGTTGAGCTGGTGTGCCAAATAGTACTCCTCGAAGACTCCGAAAGCATTAGAGAACCCCATAGCCGAAAAGAAAACACAAGCAGCTCCGGCTGTGACAAGCCATGCTCGAAGCCCTCCATCAGGGGCTTCAGGAAGATTCTCGCTTATGTTTTCTTGTGTAAGCTCTATAGAACCGATCGAATCCTTTCCCCGGGTTTCTGTCTCTGAAGTGGACATCTTCGTAATAGCTCGTGTAGCTGTATGACAATATGTCTCGGGTAGACGATAAGGGGGTTCTAGTGGTTCGTGAGACTTTATTACCTAGATCCGACCATGCTACTGTGGAAAACGAAATATCATATTCACGAGCCAGAAATGTAGCGGGATTCATCATATATAAATGCAATTTATCAATCTGGGACTTCTAATCTTCTGTTCTAACTTTACCTGATGGTGAACAATCGTATACTCTAGGAGTCTAGATTGTCGATAAACAGTTTATGGCTCCATCGGGGATAAGATAAAAGCGGCATGAATTCGGAGTCGGAGATCGGAGTCGGTGAATTTGTAGACCGAGAAAAGTTGAAGATGAACGGCACGCTTGAGTAAATGGACCAACCTAAAAATAATTTTACTCATGATAAAACTTATCCACCTTCATGTTTTTCATACTGGTCGGAAAGGAATACTCCGGGACTCTATAGTGATTATTATGGCCGAGACCGAACGCCGGCGGAGACGGCCACCAATGTATGTTCACTTAGAAGCTCCTAAACTAGGACTTGGCGCTGACAACGGCGCGACACCTTATCGCGTACAGCTCGTGTGTTCTCTGTAGAAGACGCAAGATACGATGTAATCGGGAGAGTCCATGCAGCAATTGCGTGCGCTCCAAAAATGCAAATTGCATCTATGAGAATATCTTTTCTCAGTCTCAGCAGGACACCGAGCTTCACAGCTCAATCCCACCCATTGCAGCGGTAGCAGCTCCGAGTCTTACATCCAGGTCATCCCCTAGGACAGCTAGTACAACAACTACATCAGCTGCCGCCAGTTACCAATCCTCCCAAGACATTGAGTTCTTGAAAAATAAAATCAAGCAACTTGAAGAGCGGTTGTCGCAATCAAATCGAACTTCTCAGTCTTCTGTCCAGACGCCAACTTCTAATATAGAGGCCATCTCATCGCGCATTGGCGGCACATTCTATGTCCATCATGAAGACCACTTGGCTGGCCAGCCTCAGAGCATCTCCCGTAGTGTCACACATAAGAGCCGAATGTTTGGCCAGAGCCATTGGATCACTGGAATGTCCTTAGTATGTTTTTCGGGTTACTTACCTTGTTCAATCGATAAGGGGGGTTGACAATGATTAGATGCGAGATATTCTAGAATTGATCGAGCCTCATGTGCATGAAGACACATGTAAGATCACTACTCTTATGGTAAAATCTAAGTCTCTGGCAAGGACTATTAAGGCACAACGGACTCCACATTGGCCTTCGCCATTAAAAACGGATCTGCCTCCGAAAGACATTGCCGACGAGCTTGTTGGCCGCTATTGTCAGACAACTGAGACTATATATCGAATACTTCACATCCCCAGTTTCAAAAGAGACTATGAAGCTTACTGGAAATCACAAGCTGGACCTAATACGGCGTTCCTAGTTCAACTGAAGTTAGTACTTGCAATCGGAGCTACCACTTACGATGAGAAATTCACTTTGCGAACATCCGCTATGCAGTGGGTTTATGAAGCCCAAACTTGGATTTCCGAGCCTGGATTTAAACATAGACTGAATCTTCAGTTTTTGCAGAACAATATTCTTCTTTTACTAGCACGAGAATTTGTCGACGTTGGTCCGGACTTAGTATGGATCTCGGCTGGTACGCTCGTCAGGATTGCAGTGTACATGGGGTTACATAAAGATCCCACACGCCTCCCCAAGGTATCGACTTTCACCGCAGAGATGCGCAGGAGATTATGGAATACGATACTAGAAATATCTCTGCAGCTGAGTTTAGTTTCAGGGGGTCCACCGTTTATCTCTATGGACATGTTTAACACCGAGCCCCCCGGAAATTTCGATGACGAGCAACTCGCGGTCGACGATCCTCCACCAAAACCAGAGAGCTATTTCACCCAAACATCTATAGCTATAATCCTTCGGAAGACATTTGAGGCTCGCCTCGCTGTTGTGAAGTTTTTAAATAACCACGGTTCTTCCGGTACATACAAGGAGACACTACAATTAGATGTAGAATTAAGGGCATCCTACAAGACCGTACTTCGAACTCTCCAAGGATACAAGTCAACCACCGGATCGCAACTCTCGGAATTCGCGATGGATGTGGTGAGCCTCATAATGAACCGCTACCGCTTATCCCTCCATATTCCGTTCTTCCCCCCCGCAATGGATGAGGCTGCTTACGCGTTTTCCAGAAAAGTAGTGGTCGAAACTTCGCTCAAGATTTGGCGTGGAGTATTTCCTTCGCCACTTACCTCAACCTCTCAATCGTGCCATGACATAATTGTCCCCAGTCAGCACTTTTTAGCTCGACTCGTAGTCTGTGCTTCGGGGTTTTTCCGGCTCAGCCCCCTACAGGCGAGTGTCCTTATAGCGTCAGAGCTTATGGGTCAATTACGAGAGGAAGAAACTTTGGGGCTCGGACTAGTACGGCAAGACCTCCTGTCTGTTGTTAGCGAGGCAAAAATCTGGGCCTGGAAGTGCATTGAGGCTGGCGAGACCAGCATTAAAGGCTACTTCCTCGCAAGCCTTCACGCGGCTCGGATCGAGGGGCTCATGCAAGGCCTCGAAAAAGAGGAGCTTTCGAGATTTGTAGTGAAGGAAGGGGAAAAGGCCGAAGAAATGTGCATCCCATTGCTCGAAGGAATGCTTTCTAGCAGAAATCCCGAGGGTTCCACCGGAGCACCCGAGCAAACTACGCCGTCTCAACTAGTGGAAGATTGGGATTTGACTGTAAGTGAAAAAGTACTACCATGTCTACGTTCACTACTAAATACCCTCGTTAGATGTCAGATGCCCTCTTCGATTTTGGGGAGACAGAACTCGTAAATTGGGGCTTTGATGAAAATTACCAGGGACTATCATTTAACTGAAAGATGGTCCACCGTTTGTGGCCGCAAGCGAAACTTCGGCTTCTGTCCCCAAATTCTATGCGCGTGCGCAGTGCTGCAGCGTTAGTTTCTAGGTGCCGAAACTCACAGTATGTTTAACTCGTCGGTTCGAGAGATTTATCCAAGGTTGGTGCTGGCCCGTCCTATATAATGTTTAAAGAGAGTTCGAGTACACCCATCACCGCCATGACCCGTTGCTAAGTCTACAAGCCGTGGAGTATTACAAACCAAGATAACTGTATAGGTCCCTAAACCTAACCCAAGGGAAATAAGTCAGAGCTATGCCCTAGCTAAAATTTTAACTAGCATTTGTTAGACCAAAGCACCCGACGACCGAACGGATGGTAGTTATTAGCTATGAGAGGTACCTATATCATAACAATAGTAACCTTATCCCAGACCTTTCTTCATGCAAGATGAGTTGTTGGAGATGCTGGGGCGACATTAAGTTCAGCATCGATTAGTTAGGGAACCAAGGGGCAGTAAAGGTAATCTCTCAGTGTCTACTATCGAACCGTCAACTTCAGTGCGCGAACCATCACACATGCTTTAGGTAGACTTTGGCGCTATATGATTGAGCGTCTTTAATACATAACTTTAATAAAATGCTGGGGCCTCCATATCGCCTTGTATAAATAGTCTCTAGGGGGAGGGAGAGATTCCTTGGACTATAAGATCTCTCCTAGTTCCACTCACCACACAACGTCGCATCATCATATTACCTCCTTAGTAATTACAACTCCCTTAGGTTCAAAAGCAAACGAGAACAGGTGTCTTATCCCTCCTACCATCTCACACACCATGCACATCCCAGCAACCCTCGCGACAGCCCTATTATTCGCTGCCAGCGGCCTCTCCAGCCCCGTACAGCCCCTAGGCAGCCCCATGGACATCAGCGACTTGCCAGAAAGCGCATACGAAGACATCCTCTTGGGCGACATTCCCTACGGTCCTGCTCCCTATCATGCTCTTTGGCCCCCGAATGATCCTATCGACCACAATAGTTACTGTAGACGAGACACCACTCCGGGAACCAACTTGACGGAGGAAGAGAAGAAGCCCCTGATGGCATGCTTCGATAAGATGGTCAAGGGAGGCGACTGGGTGCCCGAGTGGACCCTGTGCAATCACACCCAGCGCTACTTCACGGCCTGGGGCCTCTGGTGGAAGAATCCGGGCGATTGCTATAACACTGTAAGTGGCATTGAGAGTTTATATCCCCCCCCCTTCCCTTCTGGCTTGTCTCCGCGGGGAATATTTCCTAGCTGTGGACACGAGAGCTACCGCCCCAGGACAATACCGATGCCCCAACAGAAGAAGTAATTACTAACTCCTTGCCGCAGTGCAAGAGATGCTTCGTCGGCGCCGTCATCGGCAACGCCGCCAATTGGTACTGCTTCCAGACCGCCGGGTTCATGGCCCAGTGCAACCTCCGATACATGCAGTGAGGGAGTTGTCGGCAGGATTATACAGGAGGACATCGAACTAAAGCAAAAGATGTGCTCAACATGTATAGTTGCCTGTACCTACAGTCTGGGGTTAGTGTCTTTGCGGGAATAAGGGGATTGTTTCTATGTCTTTCGGGTCCATCTCATGATGGTCTCTGCGTATGGGTTGGATGTGGAAGCACACGGGGACTAGGTAGTAGTTCTTCGCATCCCTCGGCATTCGAGCGGCGCGTTTTAATATAATAGTTTTTAATTTAGATATACTTATTCCCACCGATACATGGCGTAGAGGGGTTGTTGGATTAAAAACTCTTCTAACAATGTTGTATAACGTGAAAGTTGATGGATTGATTAAAGTAAGTTCTACGGGATGTGTGGAGAATATCTAGGTTATTGGGGGTAGAGGGCCCCACGCTCGATCACACTCCCAACAAACAAAGTATTCGACCTACCAACTATCTAACCTAACTACTTACCTACCTAACCTAGGTACCTATCTTTACACGTAGGATTAATGTTGATATTGACACTTGGCATTACCATTCATTAGGTGCTCAGCGTTGATTAATTCTAGCTGGAGTAGACGATTGACGCTGCTACAATCTCGGGCTAGAACATAGCAACAAATTCCTTATTGAAAAGACTTATAACATAGAAGTTAACACGAGTAGGTGAATATTTGCTAGTCGTATACTAGGAAGTTGTTAATATAAGATAACAGGTACCTGCCTAAGACTTAAGTTAAATCATTACAAAAGCCTTAGACAAACTTGGGCAGGCTTACGGAGAGAGGTCAAAAAGTCACGTAGCAATTTCGCATTATCGGGTTTGGTCGTGCCCTCAATTTATTGAGTTCTAATTCTCTTGGCATAGTGCAACGGCAATAGTTACAGTAACTTGTAGCTAGCTAACCGGACTCCTCAGTGCATAGGTCTTATTCCACCTCAACTCAACGTCAACTCAACGTCAGCTCAACGTTAACTCAACGTTAACTCAACTACGACCAACCCAGCCAGCCCGGCAATAATGCTCAAATCCGGCGGCAGAACCTCCAAAATAAGTTGGGGTTCAGAGGGAATTATAATCTTACATTACAAGTTTTCTTTCTTAAAGACTCTGCTACTATTGGGTGTACCCCTTCTCGGTAACAGGTTCAGGGTCGCTAAGCAAAGCAAGCAAGCTAAGCTACTCAAGGATCCCAAGACGCTAGTCACACTCCTAGGAATGAGGAGGCTAGCGTATCTTGTATAGTTGGAGTATTCATCCTTCTATTCCTCTTCCGAGTCGCTTTCCTCCTCACTTGACTCCATAGGTCTACCATCGTCAACTTCGCCAGGAAGGGGTTCTTGACTTCCACTACCGTGGCGCTGAAGTTGAGCTTTAAGCTCACGGAGTTGCTCAATCTTACGTTCCTGCTCATGTTTGTTCATCGGCTTATTCTTCTTGGCTTTAGGAGGCGGCGCACTGGACTTCGTTTTGGGTTCTACCTCGACCGGGCGGCTAAATTCTGGCTTCTTCTCAAGTGTAGTGCGAATGGCTGAATTGGTCCTATTAATGAGTTCGTAGAGTCTTCGGAGGGCTTCATCGGACAAGGCATCTATGTCTAGTTCCATTTCACCGTCATCATTTTCCTATAATACTTGTTAGTCCTAGTATTAAACAAAGTAAAACAGCCGACAACACAATATATAAAAGAACGGAGATGGGCAGAAATATAGACGCTTACATTCTGACCAGTATCCTTCTTGATTATGTCAACAGCCTTTGTCAAGGTTGTACCGTCGAGTTCATTAATCCCCTCTGCGATAACCGCCTTCTCTAATGCACCAACTGGCCGGCTCTTGGGAGCCGCCTTTTTATGGTTGGTATGGTTGCTAGGGGCTTTTTTGGTGGTATTGACATTTCCAGACGCTGCCTTTTTGTGACCTGTGGCTGCCAAACCACCACCCATAGACTTCGGCTTGCTCTTGGTATTCTTCTTCTTCGGCTTCGGCTTCTTTTCCTCAGTATGGAACTTGGTTCTCTCCTCTACAAGTTTTCGCTGGAGCATTGAAACCATCGACTGCTGAATCTCGATCATAGTAAGGTCTGGCTTCTTTGATCCAAGGAGAGTGTTCAACTTGTCTTGCTCCTCATCTAAGCGAACCTGGAGGTTACGAATTGCTTCGCTGTTTTGTTCATCCTCGCCGTCCGCTTCGCTCTCGTCTTCAGAGTCATGGGCACTTCTCTCTGGGCTACGAGCAGATACATTTGTCGCAGACGGTAATTCTGGAGGATAATGCCGCTTCATCCACTGATCTCGTTTCGAGATTTCAGACTTGAACAACTCCTCTAAGCGTCTTGCAAGCATGGTAACATCGTGGTGCTGGCCATTGAAGAGCTCGGAATTGTGGACGATCAGTTTCATGTCCTTCTCTAAATCCTTTACAGTCTTATAGTCGCCATCGTAGTTTTTCTGCGTCATGGTGGCAAGGTCCATTGGTTTCTTGACAATGCTAAAGTATGTCGGGATATTTAAAGCTACAGGGTCCACTGGTGTGAGAAACCACTGATTCAACGAGTAATGTTTCCCTTTCTTGACCTCGTCCAAAACGACCTCGAAGAAACGCTGCTCGGGTTCCAGTTTCTTGCGGCTGGCTGAGCCATAGTCAAGATCGCGGTTCTTTGGAGGATGTATCGGACGTTTGGGTCTGTCACTATCTTCTCGTGTGGAATCGCGACGGATTTGGGGGATACCATTCGGTGGAATCGCAAAGGCTGGCGCTGAAGACGAAGCAGATGCTGGCTGTGCAACTTGTACGGCCTGTGTAGGAGTCGACTTCGGCTTGGGACTCGCAGCAGATGGGCGTGACGGCTGTGATTGCGATTGCCGCCGAGGCTGGGTTGCTGCACGAGGTTCTGGATGTCGGGTTGCATGATTCTTGCCCTTCTCAAGTTTGGCAGGTTCTTCCAGTTTAGAAATATCCGGTAGGCGTCCAAGTATCTGATCTCTGACTGCGCCTGCGGCTAGAGTAATGGGATTATTTTCGCCATTGAACGTGAGAGAATTCTCGTACAATAGTTGGATATCGGCCTTCAATGCGCCATAATTAGCGTATTTATCTTCGCGGAGCTTCGCCTCGAATAGAGAAATATCCACTGGATTCTCTATCTTGGACTTGTAGTCGTCCCATAAAACTGGCCACAATCGTTCTACGGGCTGTCTAAAATTAAGGCCGTTTTTGGTTTTCTTGACACCGGCCAAGACTTGCCTTATCTGCCTGTTCTGGAAAGGGGTGATGGCTTGGCCATCTTGATCCCGATCAACACTCTTTTTCAGCTGTGGAGCGGGAGGGGGCCCGCTTGCGACAATTAACGAGTCAGCCGTAGGGTCACTCGGATCTTCTTCTGTTCTCGCACGCTTTGCCGCTCGCTCGTCGTCGGCATCCTCGTCACGCTCTCGGGAAACTTTGACTGCGGACAAAGGCTGGTCGGTCATGGGCGTATCGGGCTGAGATGCAGTAGTGTCAGGTTGAGTACCCTTGATGTCCAATTTGGCAAGACTTGCCGATGGCTGACTTGAATCCTGAGATGACGTAGGCGCTGGCGTATCATTGGAAGACTTGTCTTCCGTGCTGGTTGCGGGTTTGGTGTCCGATTCTCTGTCGATATGTTGTTGTTCTGTGATATCTACATCCATTGAATCTGCAGGTTTCTCGGGAACCTCTTCGTTCGGTATCGAATCTCGAGCCGCAGAATTCTGCTCCGTCTTATCAATATCCACGGATGTCGGATTGGGGGCGGTTTCTGCATCGGCTTCTGCTGTTGGAGACGAGTCCTTCACAGCTGACGCGCCATTAACATCGGGCATATCAGTGTCATCGGTGGGCGGGGGGTCAGGGTGTGATTCAATCGGCGTTTGTTGGGAAATACTGCTGTTTGCAGCAAAGGCCTTTTCATTCAGCGACTTATTTGCGCTGGTGGTTGCCGAGTCTGCTGATTCAGCATTGCCATTAACAGCAGGTTTATTATTGGACTTAGGCTCGTCTTGACCAGATTGAGAATGCCTGTTGAAAACACCATTTAGCATCTCGACATAATGAGCGTATAATTGTACTCACCCATTAACTACTCCCGCATCCGACTCATCGATCGCTTTTTCCTCATCTGGTGCAGAACTAACGACCTTCTTATCCACCGGTAAGGGTTGAGGTTGCTCAGTCGCCATAATTGCCATCCAGCTACGTAGGGGAGTCGAAATGTAACTGCTTTAAAGTGACGTCGATGATGTGAAGCTAGAAACCCGAATTTCTCGCATGAACCTAAAGATTGAGTCTAATGAAAACCCATGGTTAGATATGAATATTCAGATACGGCTTGAGATACGGCTTGCTTGTATAATATAGCTTGAGAAATGGTAAACAAAGACGCAGTATTGTGATTCACCCACAAAAAGGGTTCAACTGACAAGTCCAAGTGATGCGATTGCGATTACCTGAGTAGTGTAAGAGCCGAAATAAACTTGCCTTTTAGTTTTGCGGGCGAAAAGGGTTTTTGGATAATTACGACTGCGACTTCCAGTCAGTATCGAAGGTGATATAAAATGACGATTGGGCACAAAAACAGGGCAAGTACAAGACTGCAATTTTAAATGTAAGGGATAGGCGAAAACGAGGATAAAAAATAACAATAGCAGTGGTATCAATTTTGGGCGCCAGAGGAAATTGGCGATATTGTAATAAATGTTTGCTATGCGCCGCGATGCGATGCGATGCGATGCGCTACGCGGCCTTGCGACATGCGATAGTTGTGTACGTGGAAAGGCCAGTCGCAAGGTGGCCGGCCAATGAAAACGGGGCTGGGAAGGATTGAGGATTTATGGGTGCAAGGATGAGGTGTAAGTGTTATTGGGATGATACCGCCTTATATCGGGACTCATCCAAATCTGCACATCTTCTCATCGGTATCAGGCAGTGAAACCAACTAAATTACGGACGCGCAAGTGATCGGTGTGGTCAGAGCGCGTCAGCAGCCAATGATATTAACAGTGACTCTTTCCTAAGCACCGAGATATCTAGTAAAAGTCCAGTGCGCGTTCTTGAACTCTTCTGAATCCAAGACTGGTAGAAGAGTTGACAAACGTTGACTTGAGGCGCCGGGGCAAACAAGATGAGTTCGCTGTATACAATTCAAATGCAGGACGATGTTGCAACCTTGGCGACGACCAGGCAAATGATAGTAAGGATGAGGATAGTGATGTAATGCAAAACGTAACATAAGAAATAAGTAGAACAAGAAATCTTCCATAAACTTACCTTCAACTTTGAAATAATTAAAGACGCGCCAGCTCGTGTCGAGTCCCAGATCCAGATTTTAAGAGGATGGCGATGGACACGACAAGAGAGGAAGGAGTAACCCACGTGGCGATTACGACCAGACGATAGAGTAGTAAGGCGACAATAAATGAGTTATCTTGCGCTACTAGACGAATACTGGCAGAGTGAGGCGCAATGCGCGTTGGTCGTAGGAATGAAAAAGTAGTAGAGATTTTGTTTGGTACGTTGAACTTAATCAGACCAAACAAATGATAATAGTAATACGGCGATAACCTAGTATCGTTGATAATTGACGACGACGAGGTTCACGAAGAGCCGATAAAAAAACGGAATTCGCGACGGCGGTAGGTGCGCAGGTGGTCAAAGCGGTAGTGGTCGCGATAGTGGCCGCGATAGTTACTCGATACTACCGTTTTGGGGGAAGGATTGGAATGGATAAAAACTTAAAATATTAAACAACGAATCGACGAGCAGAGCGCACGGGGGAAATAAGGAAAGACAGAGGGAAAAGGTACCTCGGTACTTTCTGTCGCGTGGTGCGCGTGCGGCGGTGGTGAGGAGGTATGAGATCAGTTTCTCAAGATGCGAGGCGGTGTCGGTGCTCGGAATATTAGAGAGGGGGGGGTTGGGGTTGGGCAGAAATGGAAAAATAGGAGGAAGGGTTGTAAAAAAATCTCAGGAATCAGAGGTCTCTTTTTTTCTTCGTCGCGAAAATTTCTGGTTTGGGGCCACTTTCCTATTTGTAGAACGCGCTTTCCCGGGCTGCGAAATCACGGTTCGCCATTACTGGGGAATTACGACAAGGATTATATCGAAGACAACGCCTGCCGTGCTTGTATCAAAGCATGGAATGGCAAATCACGTTGGCCAGATATCAATATATGGGGCGCTTTGATACAGTGAACAAGGGTGCACACTCCCAAGATTGATCAAGTACCCATCTTGATACTGCATTGTGTGTATGTACGCAGGTACACGTAGGTACTGTGGATGAAAGCCCGTAGGAAACGGTTACCTGGCATTTCTGGATTGACGGAGGAACTCGGGTCTAGGCCTTGATTGTCCGGCACTCCCTTATACTTGTACTTGTTTCTCGTTTCCCGTTTCCCGGGAAGCCGCAAGGGAACCGTTGAGTTACGACTCATCATGGTCATATTGGAGGATGTGATAAATTTTTGCTGAGTGAACGGACAGGCAAGACCCGGGTGCTCGAAGATTTGACCAGAGAAGTATTGTTTGGCGGGCTACCTTAGGTACCTGGGTACTTGATAGGAGAGCCAATCAGAGTTGGAGCGCAATGATGGCCTACTGCCCACTGCCCAATCATGACGCGTAGGGCTTAGGAATCCTTGCTCATATGAAATGATAGAAGACACCAGTGTTCTCTATTTCGATGCTGGATTGGCCCGGGGCGTGTAACTGTAAATACTGCTTCATTGTTGACTCATCAAAAACAATATTCTGCTTTGCCAGTCTGATCCATCATCCATCATCCATCATCACATGATCCGGGATAACTGATGTGAGAATGTCGTTGCCAAAAGTTTCCTTTGTCTGCCTCGAAAGAACACATTTTGTCTTCAAGAGATACTTTGAAACTCTGCGCTGCGTCATAGACCCGACTTAAGTACATAGTTGCTTAATCTATAGAGATTAGAACCCTCGAAAATTGTGAGATTTTGAAGTTGCATGGGCTAGCTTAAATAGAAAAGTCGCGTAGTAAAGGTGAAATTGTGTAGCTCTTTAGCCTCCATTCAGTCAGAAAAGTTGGTAGGGCATAATGGGGTTTTGAATTGACCTCAAGCACGAAGTCACACCTACCTGGTACCTACCGAGTACCCAGTACGGATTACGAAATGTTGCATTAAATCTTTTTCTGCCAGCTGGTGTATGTATTGTCGGTCACTTGGCAGTGGAGCTTGAAGGCTAGCCTGGGTACCTAGATGATCTGTGCATGTCTCGGTTCCGGAAATACTAAACACCTATCATGATGGGCCAATTCCTTATCGAGTAAAAAACTAACCCAGAGTACCTTTCACCTCACTACCTAAATAATGTCGTGCAAAGTACAAGAAATTTTTAATACTTTTGCGCTCGCCCTCTCCGACCTCAAGAGGCTGCCATCAAGTCATACTTTGAATGAATTCTAGTTTCTCATTTTCTCTCTTCACAATCCCTCCATAATCGCACTATTTATCGCCAGGGCAAAATGTTAGCCAAACGAAAACCACCGAGCAAGATTGCTCACCCGGTGGTTAAGCAGAGCGCAAAGAAGCCCCTCAAAACTACAATTAATGAGTCCGAGACAGCTGTCTCGGTTCCCGATATTTCAAAAGAGAATGGCATTACAGACGAGAAAGTAATAGAAATTTCAAGCGACTCAGGCAGCAGCGAGTACGAATTTACAGATGAGGAACAAGAAGACAACAAAGCTAAGCTAGAGACCAAGCTGTCTCAAGATCAATCCGTACCAAAGAAGGCGCAAGAGCAACAAGAAAATACTGAGGATGCTGATGTCGATATGCCCTCCCCAAACTTACCAACAGATGGCGAGTCTGATCAAGAACCTGCCCAACCCACGTTTGGCGAACTTGCCCGCGCGCATGATACTATTGAAGTTCCGAATGCAATTTCTTCTACCCAGTCCAACGCCGTCACCACTCCAGGGCGGTCTCTAGCTCCTCCTAGCCTCTCATCTTTAGGAACTGTTTTATCACAAGCACTCCGTACTGATGATGCAGATCTCCTAGAGTCTTGTCTTCACGTCAGCGATCTCAACACAGTCCGACAAACCATTCAAAGACTAGACTCCACCCTCGCAGGAACATTGCTTACGAAGCTTGCGACTCGAATGCATAGGCGTCCGGGACGAGCTGGTAGCTTAATGACCTGGGTTCAATGGACGCTAATTGTACATGGAGGCGCATTAGCAACTCAGCCGGGGTTGGCTAAGAGGCTAAGCGAATTACACCGAGTATTGGAGGAGCGATCAAGGGGCCTTAATTCTCTTTTAGTTTTAAAGGGTAAACTTGATTTACTGGAGGCGCAAATGGAGTTCCGTCGGATCGCACAACAAAACAGAGAAGTCGATGAAAGTGATGAAGAAGAGGCCGTCGTCTATGTCGAAGGGGAAGAAAGCGACGCAGATATAGTTAATGGGGTCATGGACTTGGATGACGACGATGGATTACCGGTCACAAACGGAGTGGTTGACGGCAACTCAGAAGACGATGAAGAATCAAGTGGGGATGAAGAGGACGAAGACAACTTGGACGGCCAAGAAGATTTAGATGAGAACGATGTCAACCACGAGGATGTCGAATCAGATGAGGAAGACAGCGAAGCCGAAGTAGCTGAACCCCAACGACCGGCAAAACGTTCGAGGACAAGAAGAAGATGAAAAGTCCTCGCCAGGAAATGTTAAACAGATACTTTCGATTCAATCTGAACGATACCCGTTACTCTCTAAACCCACCTACCATATCCGGTATTCACGATAGTATTGCGTAACCGGTAAGAGACCTTGAATTTCCGTGGTGTGGTTAAACGTAGCCAACTTCAAGGTTACTCGGCTTCTCTCTGGGAATTTAAGCACGTATGATAACATTGTCTGTTTAATGTAGAAATATGATTATATTAACAGGTTAGTTATTGCCTGCTTTCTACTTTCAAAGCCCCCTAGCCGATATCTTGAATAGCTTTTACGGTTGCTTATGTCCAATTTCCGAGCCTCTATATCGATACGATGGGTACATTAGATACATAAGTACAAGGTAGAGCTACTTGCAGTGTAAGGTAAGAGCTACATGTATGTAGAAAGTGCATATAGGTATGTATCTACTACATACATATCTAGGTACACCGTATAGAAGCTTAAGAAATTGGAACCTAGGTTGTTTGTCAAGTGTAGGTACTTAATTAGGTACCTAGGTACTTAGGTACATAAAATGGTCCCCTATCGATAAATGCTCACATCTACCTATCTAATCTACCAGCTTCCAGTTCTTATTCATCTAATCGCGTCGTCTCCAAACCCCAAATTGTTTCGCGTCAAGCTTCCCACCGAAAATGAACAAAAGCTTGGATTGACCTGCTTGGATTATATAATATCTTGGTTTTCAAATCATTAATGCATTTTTTTTTAATCATCTCGCTTCTTTTCCTGTACAACACTCGACGCCATAATGGTGGAATGCCCAATTTGTAGCAAGCAAGTCCAATCCGCCAAGATCAACGATCATATCGATTCAGGATGCCAGACTTTCCTTATTGACGCCTCGACGTCCTCGTTCTCGTCCTCATCTCAGATACCTTCGGCTACCCAAGCAAATGGCACCATGTCGTCCTCGCAGAAGCGACCGGCGTCCAGCTTCTTCCACACTCCTTCCGCCAAACGGCAGTCGACACCCGTCAAAGCGACTATACCATCAACTAACGGCGGTGTTAAACGCTCCTTCGATGAAGGTCCCGGAGAAGACTCGCCTATGCAAGATGCAGGCGCTAGGACGGAGGATGTAGCACCCATCGAGACTGGTCGGGTGCTGAAAAGGACTAAGACAAATAGAGCGGCCCCTCTCGCTGAGCGCATGCGGCCACAGAATCTCGATGAAGTCTTTGGACAAGATCTTGTCGGTCCACACGGTGTTTTGCGATCATTAATAGAATCCGACCGGGTACCATCCATGATATTATGGGGCGCATCTGGCACAGGCAAAACTACGATTGCGCGCTGCATAGCAAATATGGTTGGGTCCCGTTTTGTTGAGATGAACGCCACAAGCTCTGGCGTAGCGGAATGCAAGAAGATATTTCACGATGCGGCGAACGAGTTGGCGTTGACTGGAAGAAAGACGATAGTATTCTGCGATGAGATACACCGCTTCTCTAAATCACAGCAGGACGTATTTCTCAAGCCTGTCGAAGCGGGGACGATAACGCTTATAGGCGCAACAACGGAGAATCCGAGCTTTAAAGTCGTCAACGCACTGCTCTCGAGATGTCGAACTTTCACGTTACAGAAGCTAACGACGACAGACATCCAACTCGTCCTATCACGAGCATTACAAGCTGAGGTTTCGGCCACTTCATCACCGCTCTCTCCTCTTCTTGACGAGGAACTTATGAGCTATCTTGCCAACTTTGCCGATGGCGACGCGAGGACAGCACTCAACCTACTAGAACTAGCTATGTCTCTAGCGAATAGGGACAATATTACAAAGGAAATAATTAAAGAGTCACTTACCAAGACACTAGTATACGATCGAGCTGGCGATCAGCATTACGATACAATATCTGCGTTCCACAAATCCGTCCGCGGCTCCGACCCAGATGCCGCATTGTACTATCTGGCCCGCATGCTCCAATCGGGAGAGGACCCATTATTCGTCGCGCGGCGAATGGTCGTGATCGCATCTGAGGACGTCGGGCTAGCAGATAACTCACTCCTTAGCCTAGCAACCTCGACATACACTGCAACACAGCAGATCGGCATGCCGGAAGCGCGCATACCTCTAGCCCATTGCGCCGTAGCGCTTTCGCTTGCGCCCAAGAGCACACGTGCCTATAGAGGATTGAATAATGCCTTTGCGGCCCTCAAAGAACCAGGAGTGGCATCTCTACCAGTACCGATTCATCTTCGAAACGCGCCGACAAGGCTGATGCGGGAGCTCGGATACGGAAGGGAATATAAATACAATCCCAACTACAAAGACGGCAAAGTGAAGCAAGACTATCTTCCTGATACGCTTCTTGGGCGAACGTTTTTAGAAGACCGAGATTTGGGTACTGAGATCGATCCGGACTTAATTATGGAGGACCCTTGATTTTCAGGGTATAAAATGAATTATACAGCTCCTGTTCTTGCGCTTCAAGACCAGGCGCCCTCAACTTGTTTATAAAGGGGTCTATAGGAGGTAGATATCAAAAGTCGAGGGAACGAGGATAAGCACAATGCTATAAAGGACGATACGAGAATGGTGGTGATAGGATACCCAGCCATGCAACTATAGCATCGTCAAATCAGGATATATTTAGGCATTTGCAAATATCAACTAAACAAAATAAATAAATAAAAATAAATAATTACGCGCTGCGCAGCTCCTATCTTTGCTTCTCTTTCTCTGCAGACATAAAGGCTATAGTAGGTGACCACTTTAAGGAATTCGATCCTGGTCAACTCAATGGGTTAAATCAACCAAGCACTGCTGTCTCTAACAGCTAGTTGAGCGATACAACTATAGGAGGTAGTTCCGTACCAGTGTTGATGGAAGTGCAAGGTAATGTCAAGGTGTCAAAACTACCCGCCAAGGAAAAGCTTAGCGGTGATTGGCCAGAATGCCATGGGAATGTCCAGATTCGGTAATTCCATATATGTCTAGGTACCTAGGTTAGGTAGGTTCGAGAGCTCTGAGGCTTGATCTAACTCTCCGGACGTGGGCAATAGAGTCCCACTTGGTCGGTGTCTCCAGCGCTTATTCGGGAAGTCTTTATAATCATGGTATAACTAGCTAACCTAGATACATAGGTACCTATCTATTACACAGGACGATTCGTGCATGATCAAAGTCAAGAATAAGAGGTAGTTACGTAGAAACCATCTCGACCGCTCTAGAATTAATACACCTGCTAACTAACCTAGTAATCTAGGAACCCCATTCCGCCACTTCTCTTCGTTTTCGCGAGGTGCCCTACTCTTTGCTCTTGTCCAACTAGCTATGCCTTCTGAGGAACATCGTAAATCATGAAATAAGCCCCGTACTCCCCCGTCCCGCCATATTTCGTAGCGTCCTGGATCACCCTTTCGACCTCCCTGAACCCAAGCCGCGCATAGACGCCCCGGCCAGCTTTGTAGGACATGGTAAATAAGCCGACGCCGGTTCCCTCGGCGTGTCTGATGCCGCTCTCGACGAGTGCGCTGGCTACTCCTTTGCCTTTGTTGTCTGGGTGGACGGCCAAGTAGTCGAGCTCTAGGCACGGGGTTAGAGGTGGACAGTCTGGTGTGGGGGGTGGATCAGCCGGAGCGGCTTCGACTTGCTTATGTAGGTTCCCTCTGCGAGGAGACGGCCCATCACCTCGTCGTTCTTGTCGTCCATCCCGTCTACTTCTTTTCTTGCGTTCCACCGCGCCGACTTGGCTAACTCTTCGAACCGCGTCTTTTCCTCGTCGCTGACATCTGGGACTTGCGCCTCGGCCCACTCTGGACTGCCGTCTTTTGTGGTCAGATGGCCGGATGGCAGGATCCAGCGGGCGTACCCGACGAGGTCTCCTGTAACTGGGTCCACGGCTTTCTCGTGACGCTTTTCCTCCCGGTCAGCTACGAGGGTCCGTGGGTACCGTTTTGCAGCATTTTCAATCAGGGATTCCCGTGTCGTTTCCTTCGGCCATATCAGAGTCCAATTGGGGTCGTCCCAGAAGGCGCTCATATTATTACGAGCTAGTGCCTCGGAATCGGCCACGGTGCAGCGCTCGATCTTCCAGGCTGTCATTTCCGGTGTTATACGGATTGAGTTAATAATCTTGTAGTCTACAGGGGTGTGGTAGGTTTAATAGAGTCTAGGCAACGAGATAAATAGAGAAGAGAAGAGGAATCGGTTCTAGTTAGCGTTTCCTGTTTTACGCAGGGGCGCAACATTTATGTACCAGCAAGGGCTATTGGACTACCCGATCAGGAAAATGATACGTTGTATCACTCGTTCAATTGGACGCAAATATTAGTTGATCTCTTCTGAGCCTTTTTACGGGCGTAGATATAAGCTATCGGAAACCCGTCTTAATGAGGTCGACACATATTTGTTTCTAGGATACTTGAAGCTTATACAGTCTCTCCCCTATTGACCCATTCCATCCAACATTCCCTCGAAATCCCCAAGCCTCAGATACATTAGCACGTAACTGAAGCCAATACCCCTAACTCATGGCTACTATACCAAGTTCCCTCAAAGCGTATCGTGTAAAGGGCGAGTTAAGGAGCAGTGACTCGCCAAGGATCCAATCTACACGATACTTTAGGTACATATATGCACTGCTTACTCCTGCTGAGCAGCATCGTAGGTGGCGTATTTCTCCTTAGAAGGTTCCCTCTTGTCTACTTCCTGGGCAGCATCATAAGTAGCATACTTCTCCTTCGAGGGCTCGCGCCTCTCCACTTCTTGGGCAGCATCGTACGTAGCGTACTTTTCCTTAGAAGGGTCTCGCTTTTCAGCTCCCTGGGCGGCATCGTAGGTGGCGTACTTCTCCTTCGAACGCTTTTCGTGTACGTGCTCATGTTCGTGTTCAATAGCAGCATCGTATGTAGCGTACTTTTCCTTGGAGGGTTCACGCTTCTCCACCTCCTGGGCGGCATCATAAGTGGCGTATTTTTCCTTAGAAGGCTCTCTCTTGTCTACCCCCTGCGCAGCGTCGTAGGTAGCGTACTTCTCCTTGGAGGGGTCCCGCTCCTCAATTCCCTGGGCCGCATCGTATGTGGCGTACTTCTCCTTGGAAGGCTCACGGCTGTCTGTAATGTCAGTATCCTGTTCGCCAAAGTAGCTCGGAGGGTAGGTATTATCGACTTACGCCACGATAGAGTTCTCCTGGACGGGGAGGGCCACTGCGGTAGAGGCAAGGGCTCCTAGGAGGGCAATGGAAGTCTTAACGAAGTGCATCTTGGTATTTGTTTATGGTGTATGAGGGGCTGAGGGGCTGAGGGGCTGAGGACTGTCTAACCGAAGGAATTGTTTTGTATTCTTGCAGATGATGGATGATATGGGTAGGCAATACGTGGTAGGAATACACCTTCTTAAGTCTTTTCCTCCTAACAAGACAGATGGATGCCCAGGCTATGTGATTATCTACGAAGATGACGACTGCATTCCCATCATCCTCGATAGTCTCTTTCCAAAGTCCTATACCTCCTATGGTGTCGGGATCTGCATGACAAATTGCTTAAGAGGCCGAATATGCTGTAATATCCACAACTAGTCAGAAGGTCTCGGGTATATGCAGAGCTCGCATATATCACACTTGCTAGCGAGGATAGAGGCAAGTAGGATTTAGTACCCTGAGTTATGACATCGTATCAACATCTCGGTAGTTGTCAAGTCTCCACTGGAACTATGTTGGTGACAGCCACGGCCATGAGTAAACCAGGAACTGCTAGCGAGGAAATCGAGTAAAACCTTGCAACGGGGTTCATGTTGTGGCATGTAAGATCCGTCTGCTCTACAAGTGGACTTAACTTGAAAGCACGAAAGCGGACATAGTTTAAAAGGACAAGCAGAGTGAATTATTCAGTCGATCTTCATAAGTGATAGCAAGAGTAAACTTCTGTCTGATTCGGTAAATAGTCCCATAGTGAAATATACCAGTGTTATACTTACCTACCTAGGTAGCTAGGTACCTGTAGAGCTACAAGGTCGAAGTGTAAAGTCACCTTATAGTAGATAACTAATAGTATTATCTTAACTCTTTACTATAATTGATCAACCGTTTATTGATCAATCCGTTAAAAAAGGCGACTACCGTTTTTGGTATCACGCAATTATAGTGCTGATTTGGTCAGTGATATGCAGGCTGCGCTTATAGTTGCCGGGGCGGTTAGGCGGCGTGGAGAACGAGCTGTCCTGCAGATCCTGGGTCTCCGGCTTTTACATTAGGTAGGTACATTAGGTAGGTACCTACCTAGGTTAGGTACATAGCTGTGCCTAGCTGAGCCTAGAAAGCTTATTCCTCCCCGCGTCCGCATCCTCACGGCCCCGCTGCCCGGCATAGTGTATTTAGCGCCGCATATACGCATGCCCAGCGAATCAAGCTTCGGCACTGCGCTTCTAGCTACGGGACGTAACATCTAGCCCCGGCTCGTGACGAACTGGTATAGTATACAATCCACGAGCTTCAATCCTAAAATCTTACCACTCGGCCCATGTAACTATAGCTATAGGCCTAGTCTTACCATCTTCTCCACAACAGAGGCGATCCAGCATCACGACATAGAGGACTCCATCTTCAAGCTTGATCACCTTCAATAAGCATGCATGCATATATGCACAGACAATACTAGTGAAGCAGACATGTGAATCCGAACTCGATCGGAGCTTTATGATCGGCGTGATTATCGGCACCTTTGTAAGAGGGGGCGAGAGGTCCTAGTTTACCTACCTAAGGTAGCGTTGTTCCGATGAGGACGAGACTCAAGATAAGGTCCTACCGGTTAGCATTCGCTATCGACGGACAAATGGGTCCATGATCCTGCGGACTACCATCATACATTCTTTTTGGGCTTAAGCTCCCAACGATATCAGAACTTAAGACTTTACACCCAGCCCATCCCTCTAACTTACTCCTGACCTTCTCAACTCCGTCTTATACAACTCTTCCTATCTTAGAACCTGATAATCCTGAAGCTTATCCGTATCAAAGATGGGTTTTAAGTCAAAGGAACCAACATACGAGCCGCTGGTCTCAGACGAGGTGCGGTTCTCACAAAGCTCTGATAGCCTCGAGAGTCAAGAAGGCAAGCCTATGTTAAGGCGAGGCTTCCAGAGAACATCTTCTCGCCTCACCTCCTGGGCCAAAGCAAGTGGAACAGTTCTGGCAGTTCTCAACACCATTCTTTTAATAAGTATAATCGTCGTATTATCACTTTCCCCACATGAAAAGGAATTGTCGGAAGCCCAGTGTGCTGCCAAGACCTCATACTATTGTAAGTCATGATAAACTCTACACCATAGTTATAAAAAACTAACAACAATAGCCCCGCTTCTAGAAGAGGACTCTGGTGCTATAGAATACGAAACTCGCAGGTTTCAAGGCGCCCTTGAACACCACAGCATCTATAAAGGGACACCTAATAAGGAGCTCGATGCAGCATGGGTACAACTCACGCACAGTAAGTTAGAATCGTCTAAATCCTTGGAAGCCGTCGAGTTGAACTTACGAAACTAGTGAATAACTCTGGTGTAAGTGGGGAGGTCATAGACCGCATCGGAAAGTCGCGCGTTGCAGTAAAATACCCCGAGTCTCAGGGCGGACAATATGATGTCGGCGTCGAGGTCTTCCACCATATGCACTGCCTGGTATGTTCGACTTGGGACACAACGATTGCCTATCAATTACTAATATGAGCAGAACATCATCCGCCAGTTCACTTACAAGGAATACTATTCTCGCGCTGAGAATCGGCCGGCAAGTTTCACTGACCCCGAGCCCATTATCCGCGCTCATATCGACCACTGCATTGAGATGCTACGTGAAGCCCTGCTGTGTCACGGCGATGTTGGTATCATTACCTACAACTGGGTTCATCCATGGGGGATTTACCCCGACTTCAGCACCCAGCACAAGTGCCGCAGACTCGACAAGATTGTTGCTTGGGCTGATAAGCATGCGTTGCCGGTAGAGGACCCCGAGCCTGATGAGAGCACAGTATGGCTCAAAGGACCACCGCAGTAATAGGCCATTCTAAATTCTGCCTACCCAAGCAAATTGTAAGGGGATATCATGAAATACGGGGGGGGGGGCTCGACTTGTGAAATGTGAATCATCTAGGCTTAGCTTACAGATCTTTGAGAGACGATAGGATTAGGCAATAGTATTTTATTGCTTAAAAGAATAACATAAATTCCCCAAGAATTTGATCTGGAAGGAGTCTAAACTTCTAGTCGCTCGTTATAATCGCGTGAACGAATACCGGTAGACTAAGTTAGTAACTCCGCAGAACGATAAGCAAATGTATGACAATAGTTTCAAGTTCATTATTTTAAGCTACACTACAGGTTTCTTCAATATGTTAACCTAGATGCATTAGCAGGCGAACCTTGCTTTCTAAAGCCTGTAATAATACGTAAGTGCATAAACTAGTAAAGGCAGTGCTATGTAAAGACGAATCGAGACAAGCCGAGGGAAGTATTAACAACACCGAGCTTCTTGCGCGCTACTAATGGTCTATAGGATAATAACGTGGACGAGTACTATTGTGCAGCTAGATACGCAGGCTGACATACCTTAGATGGCGATCAAGACACCAACCTCGGATCACAGGTGAATTCAAAGTCCTAGATTGTGCAATATTGATCTCCGAATAAGCTTATTACCTGACCAGGTCTTTTCTCCTATATGACTTCATTGCTTACCTACCTATAGACATGCTACATACTATAACTAACTGAAGGCGGTCAAGATAGGTTAGGTAGGTACCCAGCTAAAGAATCACGCGATACTTGAGGTAAGCTATAGGTAACATCGAGAAGGTTAGACTCTTCACCGTATAAAACGTGGTTATGGCAAATCTGCCAATCAGACTGTGTAGACCAGGGTCCGAATTTCCCATTCTCGGTTCTGACGTTGTATTGGGATTTGAGGCTAAGCTTTCTGCAACCTGTGTCGATGCTGTGCCTCACCACTACCTGCAGAATGGCTCTCCACACGGATTTTAGTCATACTAACAGAGCCATGACGCTATGGCTACCTTACATGTAAGCTCTATTATACACGCGAGCTATCGAGCGAACATTAGGTATGATTCCGTGCCTCACAGATGTCCACATCGCCGCTTTTGCCCCTAACAATCGCCCGGAAGTGCGGTTGAGAGCCGGCAGTTGGCAGACTGGAAAGTCGCCCTCGACTAACATCACGGAGCATCTTCCCCCTTTCCCCCTTTCCCCTTACGAATATTATGGGAGATGGAGAATAAGACTATTATGCCCAACTCCGACTCTGAAGCACTTGACAAACCAGAGGCCCTTTCGGTTCATCTAGATGCTTTATACGCCAACTATGTCAACTCTACCTAGCTACATCTCCTCTTCTCAATAGTCTCCATCCCATTAGAAAATATTCGTGCGACGAAAGGCTCACCTCCTCCTAAATGACAGCCCCAGCCAATAAGCCGAGTGGCATGCCAGCCAGGAATCAGAGCACGCCGCAAATACAAGACAAAGAGCAATACGAAGGCCTCTTAAGCGAGAGTGATACACAATCGCTTGATCGCGAAGACCTCCGCGCCTACTCCAAGAGGCAGCGACCCTGGAGTTCACCCCTCTTCTACATCCCTACAATACTATCGATATTCCTCGGGATGGCCCTCGTCGCCGTATGCTCCACCAACGCAGCGCGCCTAGACACCCTCCTCAACCAAATACAAGAAAAAGTCTCCCACCTCGAGACCGCTCCAGCCCAAGCAAACCCACCCAAGCCGACGGGCGAAGAGTTCGGCCACTGCGGACACTCCATCAAAGAAGCGGAGTCGCTGGGGTGCATCTTCGACCCGATGTCGTGGGCGTGGCAAAGACCCGAGTGCCACAACGCCGCGCTGATAGACGACTTCCTGGGGATCTTCGAGTGGCACTTCTTCCCCAACAACGCGACGCGGCCGGAGGAGGAGCTGTCGCGGGACACCTGGGTCCGCGGCCAGTACAACGGCGCCTGGGGCTCGTGGGCGTGGCACATGTACCACTGCTCGTACTCGTGGCGCAAGTTCGACGCCGCCTTCCACGCCCAGAAGCCGCTGGACGACGACATCCTCGACCCCGACCACACGAAGCACTGCTCGGTCGACATCATCTTGCGCGATACGGACCCGCGCCTTCGTGCGCCGTGCCTCGAGGACCCTGGGGCTTGCGAGATTACGCAGATGTGGATGAAGTTTAATAAATGCGGCTATTATTAGAGAAGATCACCGACCTATCGCTACTGGTTGATGTTTAGCTAGAATATCGGATTTAACAAAATTAGCTTGGTACATTTACAGCTTCTCGTGAAGATACTACGTAGCCTTGCCATATTGAGTGATAGTACGTTGTATAGTAACTACCTACCTATATAATTGATTGTTGTTTTAGTGTTCTGTATCGCCGTGGCTTTGTGGTAGTTAAGATCCTTGGCTATAAGTTTATTGTCTATTAAGGGCTTGCGAGGGTGTATCGTATAAACTATAATAGTTAGCGTAACCGATAGAAAACTATAGGCTTAAGCCCGAAAAGCAGTATATTAAAGTAAGAAAAGCACAGCTAATTCCCCAACTTATAGCCAAAGCCATAGAAGCTAAAGTTACAATAATAGATCTTGTCACATATTCTTTACGTATCTAGTACCAATATGTCATTTATGCTGTGTGGAGGGTAGATGCTATTGGTAAGTTCATATTGATTTATATTGGCTTATATTGTCACGGAACATAGCCTCAGTAACCTAGGTTAGCTTATTGTATTACATGCATGTCTACTAAGTTAGTAAATATGTAAGGCGGCCTCTGAACTATGCGTAGTAGGGCCCGGCGAACTTAGATCCCTGGTACCGCATCTGGCTGACTGATCTTGTTTCTACTTGAGTATATGCAGTAAACTCAATTTAATCACAAGTAACGTATATCATGGTTTTAAAAGAATGACTTGGTTATTTTCGTGGCTAATAAAAAGCCACACTAACGAGCGACATCTAGGAGCAACAGAAGAGAGACCATTATTGTATGCTTAAGAAGGGAGTTCCGTAAACGTGAAAGGCAATGAATGTCAAACATAAAAAAGAAACGACAAAGAAACACCTTCCGAGAACCACGGAAGATAGGAAATTATCATTCAGTTCTTGCCATACTTTTCCACCAGGACAGCTTTCTGTCTTCCTGACAAATGTAACTCCTTGCGAATACAAACATTCGTTAGAGGTATAAGGGTGTTGATAATATGATGATAAAGATTGATTGAAGAATGGAAGAATCTCGAGATCATTGAGGAGTTAACATGTTCGGTCGTAAGGCACACAAGTCTTCGCCATATGAGAGCTTGGTGAAGTTAGGTAAATTACCTAACCTAGGTAGTTCCCCTGCAATGGGAGCTATAGTGAAGATAAAGTTCTTCTACGTCTGAAAGGCGCTCTTCGCAGTCGCCGCACTCGTAAACAGTCTTCTTCGTTCGAGGAGCTGGTGAATACTTGGCAGCATCTGGGTGTTGACTAGTTAAATGCTTTATAAGGTCCCTCTCACGGATATAGCCTCTGCGGCCAACTCGGTCGCATCCAGCCACATGGCAATGGAACGGGGTATCCCCATGGACGTCTTTCAGGTGCTTTCTATATCCCAATTCGTTCGTGAAAGGAATGTTGGTTATGGTTCGAGACCAGGCGAACGCTTTTAACTCGCCTCGATAATGTTCACATCCAGCATAAGGACATACTAGGATCTGATAGCACCATGGACTGCCAAGCCTGCGTTTGGGTTCGGGACAATTTCTGTCAATTTTCTCCTGGTCGAATTTGTGATAGCCGCCAAGGTGTTGAACGAGATGATCTCGCCGGCGGAATCCTTGTCTGTCACGATGGTGTTTGCAGAATTTGCAGGGATATGAACAGTCAGCTTTGCGAAAGGAATTACAGTGTCTGTTTAGAGCATCGGAACGCGAAAAGCTTTTGCCGCATGAACATGCACAAGGGTTATGCTGTGATATAAACGTATGATCATTGAGTGCGGCCTGGCGTGGGAATGATGTGTTGCATTCGATGCATGAAAACCTAGAAAGTCCAAGAACTGGAACATGATCGGATATAACTAGATCGGATATAACTGGATCGGATATAACTGGATCGTCTTCATGGCTCCCGTGATGTGGGTTATGCTGTGGTTGAAGGTCTGGTTCTATTGGTGCCTTAAAGGATTTTCTTCCGCTTCACCCTGTTTGTTAGTAAATGTAAAAAAAAAAAAGAATCTCACGGTTCCACGGCAGCTGCAGCAGCATCAGGCAGCAGGGAGAAGTCAAAGTAGAAATCGAAGTCTAGAGCTGGTTCCTGCTCATCCTGTCCAATGGGAGGCATGTCGGCCAAGGCATTGAAGTCGAAGGTGTACTCGTCGGCATCCAACAAAACGTCGGGGTCAAAGTCCCTGAGGTACTCGGACATCTTGGCAGTATGGTCTTGTTAAAAGAGCAAGAGGCTTATAAGAACGATAAGAGGATCTGATTGGAGAAATGGCGTGGTTGGATAAGGAAAAGAGGTCTTACTCAGACATGGGGGAAGCGGTATATTTCTTTCCAGCACTACAAAATATGTCGCCGCTTTAAAACGCAATGTAGAAGGTACATGAACAAATAGGGTGGAAGTGGTAACGAAGAGAAAAAGTCAGTGGACACAAGCGTGAGGTGATAGGCCTACCTATCTGCAGCCCCCAAGTCGCCCGGCTTACAAGGCATGCCGCAAAATAGAGTGGAAGTGGAGAATGAGAGATAAAGCTGCATCTGGGGTTACACGATATGAGATGTATAGGTAGGCAGCAGGCTGGAAGATAATAGTAGAAATATTATGAACAAAGGCAAAAGGGGGACTGGAGCCTTGGAATTGCAAATATGGGGAATAATAGGGGTAGAAGACAGCTGTTAGCAATCCAAAATCCAATATATCACCTAACATAGGTACAGACCAATCAACTAACCTCACCTCCCCTCCCCTCCCCTCCCATTCCTAACCCTCGCCTCCAACGCATCCACCGCCTCCGGCACAACCCCAAACCCCATCCCCTTGCGCCTGCGGCGCCGCGCAGCTCCGCCGTCCCCGTACTTCTCGTCGAACTTGCGGATCGCCGTCAGCGTCGCCATGTCCTCGGACACGCTAGCCCCGATCTCCTGGAGCGCCTTGTCGAAGTGCCGGCCCGCGAGCACGCGCCTCTTCATGCCTTCGCTACCCCCCTCGGATTTACCTTCTTGTTCTTGTTGCTGTTGTTGTTGCTGCTGCTGCTGCTGCTGCTGCTGCTGCTGCTGCTCTAGCTCTAGCTCCTCTTTAACAGCCGCCATGGCCGCTGCCACGCACACGTTCTTGAGGTCCGAGCCCGAGTACAGCGGCGTGCGCTTGGCGATGTTTTCGATCGAGACGGACTCCTCGTCTAGGATCTCGTCCTTGAGGTGGATTCGGAGGATTGCCGCGCGGTCCGCCTCGAGCGGGAGGTCGATTAGCAGCTTACGGGGTAGTCGCCGGAGCACAGCCTCGTCTAGGTCGAATGGCCGGTTCGTAGCTACCATGATGAACGCCTTTGTTTTGTCCATCCCGTCCCATTCGCGTAGGAACTGGTTGATAGTCTCGCGCCGGGAACCCAAGTCACGTCTACCTCGCGCGCCGAGAAGCGCATCTGCTTCGTCGATGAAGATAACCAACGGCTCCTTCTTCTTGGCTAACTGGAATAAGGCCCGCACGTTCTTCTCGCTCTCGCCGACGAATTTGTTATTGATAGATGCACCCGAGATCTCGATCATATTAGCCCCGCTCTCCTTAGCCACCGCCTTCGCCAACAGCGTCTTGCCTGTACCGGGAGGTCCGTATAAAAGGCACCCCGGAATTCTATCTGTAGCAAGGACGCCATAGGAGAAAGCCTCGGGACGTATGAGAGAAAGCGTGGTAAGCATCTTGACTGACTCGATCGTCTCCTTCGGTGCATGGACATCCTGGAATGTAGTGCGAATATCCTGTGCATTCACAAGGCCTGACTCAAGCCTTTCTTCGTGGTCTTCTTCTGAAGGGAGGAGCTTGCGCGCGTCGATAACCTCTTTCGATTCTTTTCGCTGGGTCTTTTCCCCTGCCGCTGTAATCTTGGCATGCCTGTCTCTCAACTTCTCATGTCTTTCGACTATGTCAACAACTCGTTCTAAAGATTCAATGTTAAATAGATCGCTCGGGTCCTTAGAGTAACCAATCAGCATGGTTGCGATGCGATACATCTCGTTAAGAGGCAGAATGCTCTTCCTCCATAACTCTGGTAGCTTTCTGTAGTCCATTTGACTCAATTTAATCTCCCCGGTTGTCGCTATTGGGGATTCGGAGGGGGGCTTAATCATGGATGATAATATTCTCACAAGATTCTCCTCGTTTTCTTTTATAAAATCTCTCGTTTCCAGATACTGGCGCTTGCTCTCAAACATGATCCGTCTTCCCATTGCACTGCTAACTCCAGATATGATTTTGTTTACCCTTACGCTTGTAGGATCGGCCATAATTCCGCTTGTCAATGCGTTTCGTGCTATGTACTCTTCTGTGACTGGGCGGAGGGTAATCACGCGTTCTGATGCTTCGAGTTCTCTCAGGTTGCTAATATAAGCCTTCGGTGCGCTCTTAGCTGAACAAGACCCGACTAACACAACTTTTCGACCGTCTGCCCAGAGTGTGTCGACGGTTTTCCGAAGTTTGGCTATGATCATGGCACCGCATGCCGTATCCATATTGATAGCGTTATAGTCATTAATGTGGACGATGAGCGGCCTCTGCTCGGGAGGCTCGGAATCGGCGCAATGAATAAGCTCTTCTAGCGCCGCGTTCACTTTGAGGTCCTTCCAGAGATCATCGTCTTTTCTTCGGGTTGGCCCATTTAGGTATTCGTCCATCAGTACTAAGTAATTCTTGCTCTCTTTCCTACGTCCGTCATCACGCACGATGAAAGGCAGCCTAGAATCCTCATATTCATCCATTTCCTCAGCGGAGCGCTTTTTTTTTAATCTTCCGCTATTCTCTGCAGCTTTATAACCTAGTTGTGATATCGCGCCAGGCGCTCTTACAGCATCTTGGCCAAGGTAACTACCAACGATGTACGCAATGTCAGAAGCCTTTAGATGCAGGACATCAGCTTCCAACTTAGTAGCAACGTGGCGTAGGATGTCGTGGGGTACGAAATACCCCGAGCTTTCAGGTGTATTAATGATTGTAATAGGTCGTCGTAGATCTGCGAGGTTGACATTCTCTGGGACCTGTATTAACAAATCCGCCCTGACGGAGGCCACGACGTCCTCAATCAGTTCCTCCTCAAACCAGCTGATCGTGGACGCTTCCAGAGGAGAGTCGTTCAACGCATTGTCAATTATTTGTTTAGCATGGCTTGGCTGTGGCAGCTCCTCTCCCGCGGCAAATAGCCTTCCGTATGTAAGAGCTGTGAACAGATCCCCTGAATTTGAAACCGGGGTCTGCTCACACAACTGATCGACTGCCTTCTTTCCGTGGGTCGTCCGAGCCGACATGACTGCGGCCCAGAAAGCGGCAGCAACCAAAATATTTCCCTTTCTTTGTATTAAATCCGCATCTATATTAGAGCCTAGGATTTGCCGAACTTCAGCTAGTGTCTCATCAGTCCATGCCGTAGCGTCGACTAGATAAGCAAGATGCGCATCCAACATTCGCTTCTTTGGCGAATGGAACAATGCATTCTCCAGCATAATACGCGCATCCTTCTCGCTGATATTGCTGAGCTCGGAATGCGTTTCCGTATCCGTAGAACGACTGATAGCTTTGGAAAGAAACGACTTAGGCACATGGACAGGGGGCAGCCCTTCAGGTCTTCGATTGCGCACGATGCGAGACTTCAAGGAGCCATTTCCCGGCCTCTTCCGACCGTGATTCTTCCCATCCATCGCCGAGGTATTCTCTCCGAATAAGTTTTCGTCGCCATTGTCGTTCTCTCCAACTCCGTTCTCCTTCTCGGGCTTATTTCCGTCGTCGCGAGGCCCAGCATTGCCATCATCGGCAGCTCTGACAGGGGTAGAGACATGGAAAAGTCGACCGGGATGTGTGGCTGATGGAGGTTTCTGTAAGTTAAGTGCCGCTGAGCGAAAGGCACGTAGCGACCGAGCATGCATTCGGAGAATTGGCGCTCAGCGTGAGCAGGCGAATGCATAGCTTGGGATATTGTAAGAAGGGCAACAAGAAATTCCATGTTGGCTGACGTCGAAAACTTGGGAATTTGACGTGGTCCAAGCGTCGCATCCCCATAAAAGTACGTACTGTGTACATTGTACATCATTAGGTAACTCAGATATGTAACTCGGACATGTAACTCAGACATGTGCTATTACATAGGTACCTAGGTACCTAGGTACATATTGTGATAATCCAAATAATTCATTTCTTTAACGTCCGAGGCTATTGTCCCCTAACGCCACGCTAGATTCATTTATACTAGAATAGATATTCGTCAAGCGGCAATCCAGCGAGTCTTGAAGTCGCCGCCGCCAAATCATTAACATAATTCCACTCCTGAAGCTCCTTGTTAAGAGCCTGTATCAGACTCCTCGAATCCCACCTCGGTACCAGAGTCCCCTGTCCAGACTGCGTCGACGTATGCCCCTGCGCTCTGGATGGCCCCCTAATACTGATCGTCGAACCGTTCGATACCCAATTCTCGTTGATATCTCGTACCATGTGATTTGCAAACCTCGTAATGTGTTCATCAGGTTCTATTGAGAAACAGACACCATGTCCCCGGAGACCTTGAAAAAATCTAGTTGAATCCATAGTAACAGGGCTCTGTGGGTCTAAGACTGTCCCATAACTCTTGTTATTCAGGAGACTGGAAACGTATCTTCCAGCTTCTCGTGTAAACTTTGTAAAAGCGTCAACTGCTTCTGTAATATCGACTGCTACCTCAGAGGCTGGCTTGTTGATTAGATATGCCGTTAATGACGGCGAGAGTAAGTTCAGAAGATGTATAGTTTGAATAAGTGTGTAAATGTACTCATCGTGTAATGCGGTAGCATCGAGGGTCCGCAGCTGTCCAATGCCGGCCAAAACGATCTTCAAGACGACTAGAAGCCCATTCATATCCTCCCTGCCAAGTTCTCTGTAGACGCAGGGTGCCGTAAGTAGCGCTTCGAATGCACTAACGTAAGTGTCTAGTATTATCCACCCTGTAGGAACTTGAAATGCAGTTTTGATAATTGCTGGGAGCATCTTGCTCAATACGAAGGAAGAGACATAAAGATTTCCCATCCCCTGTTGAAGGATAGCTCGTTCATTTCCGAGTTTACCATTGGCGAGTGCCAGCTTAAAGTTGGGGAACAGAAGATAAAAGAGCCCAGGTATTGCCTTGCTATCCCCTTCTTCTAGCCTGAGGCCCCACGATAGTATGCCTGCTATTTGTAGGCGAGGGTCTTGCCTGGAGGGAGAATATTCCCGGCTGATCTGGTAGAAATATGAATCTACAGGGCAGAGGTCCTGTGATCTAATCACTGTGACGGTTGACCGAACAAACTCGATATAATCCGTGTGCTCGGGCGAGTCTAATACGATCGACTTTAGATTAAGCTTCATCTGATCCATCGTACTCTTCAGAGCTTTCGAGAACTCTGATTGCAGTTGCTGTTTTCGGCCTATTTCTGCAAACCGTAGCATCTTACGCATCATGGCAACGGCATCTAGCTAGGTATTAGCAGTAGGTTTGATGACTTGTTAGGAAAGCACTTACGGCTAAATAATGCCCTGTTTGAATTATAGTCAGGGCTATTCCCACTTTCTATAACCGCATCCTCCAAATATGGATCGCCATGACGTTTGATTGCGAGAGCAAGATGGTTTTCATAGGCTAGAAATTTCCAAGGTTTCACGAGTTCTCGTAGGAAGAGATCTAGAATTGAGCCGCCCAGATCCTTGAACATAATTAGCGAAGCCTAGTTACAACGTACAGGGAACCCTACCTTAAAATCATCCACGCCCTGCTCAATGAGCATGGCTAGGAAGAGAGCATGATATTTCCTTGATGGAGAATCAATAGCCTTCGGCATGGCCTGGAATAAGCTGTACTTTCCGGACGTAAAAAATTGAGAAAGGCGCTACATATAAGTTAGCTTAAAACGCATAGTTACATTATTATATTCAATATACTTACTAAAAGTCGGGCGTGGATTAGTCGAGCTGCCAGTCGCCCAGAAAGTAATACAGCCTGTTCCATGCATATAGCACGATCACTCGTAGGACCAAGCCTAACGTCTTTAAACTCCATACTAACAATAGTACGGGTCATTGAGACGAAAGGTACGGCGATTTTACGTTCAAGAAGCTAGGCAGGTGTCAATAAGTTGGAATCGGACTTTTAAGGAGAAAGAATTTACCATAATAGCATCTTCTCCATGCCATGAGTGATTAGCTGGGACCAGACCTTGGCTGAAGAACTCTTCGATTCGAGTAACGTAGTATTCAATGATATCCAGAGCAGCCCGCAAGCTACTCCAGTCGAAGTCTGCCGACGAGAATGGGAAACGAGTAAAAACCTGGTCCAGTTGGTCTTGAGAAAGTTAGTAAAAGTTATTCAACCATACAAAGTATTGACATACAATGATTCAACGCAAAAGAAACGACACCAAGCGTCGGGGCGAGCCGAATGACACTCAAGAATCCCTTCATCGAGAAGTGTATTACATCCATTGCGCCCTTCCTGTTCAGCTTCACAACTGCGTTGACCATATCTCGACTTATATTTCTCGAAACATCTTTAGACATGTTCAAAAGTTGCTGTTGAATATCTGATTCGGCCGACAGGTACTGCTCCATTACTTGTTGAAAAATATTTTTCTGCCAATCAGCAAACGGTTTGTATCCATTGATGTCCTCCTCCGAAGAGATCACGAATCGTGACAGTTGGCACCAGGCCCGTAACCCGATCAAGCATGCTTCTTTGTGAGAACTACCAGGTATTATCAGTTTTTCAATCGTTTGTACAGAAGGCCGCAAACTTGGCGGCGCGGCCCAGTAAAGTGTGCAGAGAAGATCATGGTGATTTCTCAGCGCAGACAATTCACTCTCATGTATATCCTTCTCCTTCTCATATTGCCGATTATGATTTGGAAGAACCCTTGCCAACATGTTCCTGGCATCCTTTGTCAAGCCGTGATTTTCAAGCCGCTTGATAGATAGCGCCAGGAGCTTCAGAAAAATATGAAAGCATCGATCCTCCGGTACGATAGCAAGCGATGGAGATCCTGCCAGATGCTCCAAGAATTCTGGTGATTTGTACACTTCCTCATTCCTCAGATGAGAGAGACCTCGAGCAGCAAAGAAATCAAAGATTGTCCCTATTATACCGTTGGACTTTCGCCAACCCCATTGTTCCACAATATAGTGGCAGCGACTGACGACACCTCGACAATAATCATTAAAACTGGGTGCTTGTCGGGAATTACTTTCATATAGCTGGAAGACTCGCCTAAGTAGTTTTTGCGGCAAGATCCAACCCTCTAACGGGATAGTATGCCTGATACCCGGAACAATGACACCGGAACAGTCAAATTCACCAAGGGGGAGCAAAGTGAATAGATCGTACCAGATGCGCTCAAAAGTATGCGCATCGTTGACGGAGTTCAGATCTGTGTTTGAGATGACAGAAGAGACAATATCCCAGAACCCAGATCTCGGAATACGAGACTCTTCGAGCACTCGAATGAGCACGACCCAGCAGATCACTGAATATTGCTCGTTCCGAATACCTCTTTCACGGAAGGGCATGCGTTGTAAATCATGGTACAAATTCCGTATATCTGCCAGCTCCCTCGCAAGTAATTCACGAGCTGTCCTTTTCGCCATTTTGCCCAGTACATCTTCAAGCTGAAATGTCTCCGATAGCTGGCTGAGACTATGACATATCCGCAAGATTTGAAATGAAATAACCAGACAGCGGCTCATTACATCTATTAATGGCCGACCCCGATCTTGAGACTGGAGCGGCAGAATCTCTAAGCGTTGTGCAAAGGTCTGCAGTACCTCCAAAGCCCGGCCCGCAAAATGTTTCTCGCTCTCTTCATCTGAGAAGCTTATGTGGTTCTGAAGATATTCTAGTACGAAGTCTGCAGCTTGTACCGGAGTTATACCCCAACTAAGGTCAGGAGACTCCGAGTGGAGATATTCCACTATCCAGTCCAAGACAATGCCTAATTCTGATGAAGTTTGGGCATCCCACTGACCCCACCGTAGTGTCTTCTCACCGAGAACGAATATAGCACGGCCCCTGGGGTGATGAAAGCTATCACGAGACTTTTCGTCCAACGCCTTGACCAACCGGCCGCTCCCGAGAATTGTACTCTCATGGAAGAAAACGCCAAACTCAAGCGGGAATATTTCAAAGTGCTGGGTGTAATGTGTACCGAATGGACCAAGTCCTAATAACTTGCCAGTGGACTCTGAGGCGTGCACCACTTCGACGATGGGACTTATGGGGCTCACTTCGCGAGGCAGAGGATCGTTAGCATGTGCATATTGAGGTGCAGTAATATCCACATGTTGAGGCTGGAAATGTTTCCGGAACTTCAAACGCTTTCGTCCTGGTACGGGTTGGAGTCTTTCGGGACCATCACCAGACGACGAATGCCCGGCATGCTTATTAGAGCTTTCAGAAGATAAGTTATGATCCATAAGTCGTTCGAGCCCAATACGCGCCGGTGTGGGTAGTTCCCTACGCGATTTTCTATATAGTGCGTCGAGAGCTCTTTTCCGTGCACCAAAAGCGTGCCGCCCGGTCTGTTCGCCAACTGCCTCAAGTTGCGCGGGCCGTGAAGTTGCGTTGAGGGAGTCGACTCGGCCAAGCTGAGAACGCTTCGGTAAAGAGGCACCATGGTCCAATCGAGTATGTGTGGATGATGTTCCCGTTTCGACGGTCATAAAGTTGTCAATACTCGCCTGTTTAACCATTCGCCGAGGCTGCGAAAAGCGGCCTGAGGGCACAACACGACTGCGCGGTTTAGAAGTCACCTTTGGGAGTTGGGTGACGGAATTATGAGAAAGAGAACGAAGGGGCTGCGGCAACTCAATTTGAGACCTAGTCAGAGCGCTGGTGGTAATCTTTGGCTTGATACGACCTATTTTCCAGTCTCTTAAGATGCTAGTAGCATCGATATTATCCTCGCGCGTACCTAGTGCAATATGTTTCTTCGATGGGCTTGATCTACCCTTATCGGACCTTCTATTCGCTGTTCGAGCAGCTACGCGAATAAAAGGAGGTGCATCCGGTTCGACGACATCCAGGATGCTGAGCTGAGGCGGCGGCGTAGATCTAGTTACTGCTCTACTAAGCCCTTTTATGTGACGTCTTCCACCTGAATTATTCTCTGTATCACGTCTCTTAGCATTCGATCGAGTCGTCGTACTTTTTGTCCTACTCAGCAGCCCAGTGATCCTCTGTTGCCGCTTAGGCTGGCCTAGATGCCCTTTAAATGTTGATTGCTGATTCTTTCTCCGTTTTTTAGGTCGTTCTAATCTATCGGTATCTATGCGGGCTCTTTTACTCCCAGAGAGCATATAGTCGATCGAGTCATCTTCGATAACAGAGCCAGCGTCGTCTTCAAAGATAGGGATATTATTATTGTCGTTATTAAACTCGTGAATATTATCAGCCCGTAAAGTTATATCATCGTCATCATCCGAATCAAGGAACAGGGCCGCATCAGCACCAGGTCGAGGCGAGACCTGCCTGCGTTGAGCTACACCTTTTCTCTGAGTCCGTTCCGGTGAGTGATCGGGGCTCCGTTGCGGAATATCCTGGGAGCCTTTCCGGCGCGTACCTGGCTGATCGAGTCGGAGCCAAGAAGCAGGCAATACGCCACGTATTTTCCTCCTCATTGCGACTCGTACTATTTCAGTGTCGCTCTCAGAATTGCCACTAGATTCCGCGTCTTGCCTGCTGCCAACATCGTCGTCATCTTCTATCATGATGAAGTCAATCAATTCATTGCTCTCGTTCACTGGTGCAGGGCTTTGGTTCCTGGGTGATACCGTACTACTTTGGTTAGGTGTAAGTGCTGTGACAGGTCGAGACCGTTCTGTGTTGGTAGTTGGCGTGCGGGTAATAAAATTTGGACTCGTTTGCGGCGGTGATGGTGGAACATTAAATACACTATCAGCTTGCACTCGTGGCGAAGCGGCCCTCGCAAGCCTGACAGGCCGGTGCAACTTTGGCAGCTTCCGCTTCCCAGAGGCCTTAGGGGAAGCATGTCTCTTAGTGGCCATGGTAGATCTCTTTCCTAACTTCCATTTGGCTGTGTCAGCCGGATCAGGAAGTTCGTCATCATCCTGCGAGCTCCGAAGCAAAACGTCAGGCTCGGCATCTCTGCGTCTAGAGAGAGGAGTTGGGCTTCTGACTGTTGACAGCCTTTCCATATCGATATCCTCAGGTAGACCAGGCGGATCAGGTAGATCGGGATGTTGGGACTGGACTATTTGACTACCCCCTTCTTCTTCCCGAGCCAGCTCTCTAACAGTAGATTGGCTTTCGTCTTCATAATCTTGTTCTTGAGAATCCTCCTCTTCCCTTCTTCTTCTCGCTGCCTCCTCAATTTGCATTCGCAAGGGTCGCACGCCATGTGATTTGAGGGTCTTGCTATACTGTGCACTCTCTAGCAAGTAAGGGTGCTCTTGGATCGGTTTCCGCGGTCTCAACGATCGCCCGAACCGGACTGCTTCCTGTATCAAATCCTCTTCGCCCTCGTCCGGGATATCTACCTCGAAGATTGCATTGACGAATTGCTTAGGCGGACTAGGAGAAACTACTTCCGGTACTTGAGGCTCATTTAACTCGATTCCGCTAGTCTCGACGATTTGGGTTGAGTCTTCTAGGTTACCCCTAGGCTCAAGGGGTGGCGGCGATGAAAGAGGGGATGAATCGATATACTGAATCGTTGCTAGCTCGGAGGGCGCTTGTGGTGATTGCGGTCGAGGTGGACTGCGATTTACGTTATGCTCCTTTTTGGAGATTTGAGACGAGGAGGGTATATCCCAAACATTCCGACCCTGGAGTGCTGGACCCTCCACGACAGGTCCATCTAGAATACTAACGCCACTTTGCTGCAGTGGGAGGTCATGTTCAGATTCATGTTCAGATTCTTGACTGCTATCGAAGCCACTTTCGTCGTCCGAATCTGGCACCTCTCCAAGCTCCTTCCATTTCGCCATTGAGTCCGAGATGCATTTCCCTACATTGAAACGAAGAAAAATGCAATTATGTTACGTACCTAAGACATATAAATTAGGCAGACCAGACATTACTAATAACGAAGACCTCAACGCGTCAAATACACTTAAACGCGTAAAAGGTACATGCACATGGCGACCGGTGGGGCAGGCTAAGGTAACTATGTACTTATGTACCTACTACCTTAGAAGGTACGTACCTGGTACCCACTTACATGTACCTAGGTACCTAAAAGTGACCTGTAAGTCTTGACCATCACCTAACTACATACATGTAGGTCCTTAACGCATATTCCGATATCCCGGTACTCCTGGAGATTGTAGAACCATTAACGATATGCAGTAATTAAATATATTCGATTTTCTTTGACAAAAATTCCTCAATACTAACCCGATTATTGCACCAAACATTATCACTTCGAATAGACACCTCCAACCTTTATACCTCCGAATATATATGCTCATACTAAAGATAATATGAGTTCGTTCACTCGCGCTGCCCTTCCCATAGGTCTCGCTATAACCTTTGGAATTTGGAATGGTATGAATTGGTCATACTATGGCTCCTTCATATTGCACAAGCGATGATACTGAACCTTTTATTTAGCTTATTATGTGTTCGATCCTGCTTTCAAGGAACAACAAAAGAAAACACAGCAGCGCCCAGAAAAAGATAACCAACAGTTAGATAAAGTGCCCGAAGTCAAAGACATTGCACAACAGAAAACACCCAAGACAGACACTTCACCCAATCGCTAGCTATGTTCAGTCACCGAATACCCAGTGCATCGAATATTCTCCATAACCTCTTGTGAGGTAAAGAGGGCTCCAGCTTCATGAATCCAACTTGGACATCATATAAACTAGACGACCAGAGATAGATGTTACTGAGAAGCCTGTTAGTAATGACTTGTAATATCTATTCTTATAAATACATCGGTATAGAAGTCTTTCCAAGACATATTGCTCATCTTTATATGTACCTGGTAACTCTGGTAACTACCTAGATACCTAACCCAACCTATTTTCTCATTTATTTATTTATTAGCTTGGAGATATTACATATGTACAATTCAATGGAAAGCCAAGACGAATACCTAGGTAGAGATTACATCATACATAAATATTTTCCCACATATACACGACAGTGTGAATAAAGAAGCACAGTTTCTGCTCCCCGGATCCTTATGATGTCGTACATAGGTACCTTATCTTCCATACACTAGGTACCTAGGTACTTGATTACCTTGGTCCGAACTTTAGCCGTAATGGTAGGCTAGCATAAGGCAAATAAGCTTGCCTAAGGCTGCTGAGACACAAAAACAGCTCCTCCATTGGCTCCACCACATCATACGACTACTGAATCTCAATCGAAAAAAAGACTCTCAATTGAATCCGGCCCAAAAAACGAAAGCTCCAACAACATCCGTCGTCCAGAACCTTCCCGCGATCCCACTCATCGTCAAGCAGGCTTCGCGACCGCCTCAATTGGCCCACATCTCCGCTCTTCGACCGACTCAACCGGCATCGTTTAAATCTTTGTCTTCATTTTTTTTTACTTCTTCTTTAAGACGTAAATCACAATGATGCGCACACCCACAACCTCGCTCCTGCGCGGCGCCCTCCGGGCCAGCAGAACGACGACTATGGTCCCCCGTGCTGCCGCCTCCACGCACGCCATCTCGAACCCGACCCTAGCCAACATCGAGAAGCGATGGGAAGGCTTGCCTCAGACCGAGCAGGCCGAGCTATGGATGGCCCTACGAGACCGCATGAAGGAGAACTGGGCCGAACTCACCCTTCCAGAGAAGAAGGCCGGTATGTAGCATTTGCGATTCTTTCGATATAATACCATGAGTCTCGAGTTGGGCCTCAAAACAATCTTGCTTTACTGTTGGGCTATTGGGATTGGGGTGCATTTCCATATACAACATTCCGGAATGAAGAGTGGATCCGCACGGCTTGATTTAGCCATTCACGATTCATGTATTTGAAGACATCACGGACTGACACCCCTCAACAGCCTACTGGATCGCCTTCGGCGCCCACGGCCCTCGCGCTGCGCCCCCCGCCGATGAAGGACGCAAGATCGCTCTATACACCGCACTCGGTCTATTCACCAGTTTCGTTCTCTTCGCCACAATGCGCGCGTTCGGCAGTGCCCCTCCCAGCACTATGACCAAGGAATGGCAGGAGGCTTCCAACGAGTACCTCAAGGTGAGACGGACTTCACTCCCCCAGATTTCAATATTTATTCCGCGAAATGGCCCCTAAACTAACATATAACAGAACCAACGTGCCGAGCCTCTTACCGGTGTCTCGTCCGAAAACTACAGCGGCAAAGGCATGGTTCAGTCGCCGCCCAAGCACTAGACGCATTAGACCTAGCCTCTTTAATACCTACCATACCTAATCTCCTCTGGTCTCCAAAAATCTTTCCGTTTGTCCGTATTAAACCGCAGTGCAAGGCATTAACTTCCATGTACAAAATAAATAAAAAGGCAACTAGAGTGGGATGGAGTAGTAGGCGGCGGGGGGAGCATTGGCTATCCAAAAGCAAAAGTAAAGCACCTTGACCAAGCAACAACAGCAGCAGCAGCGCATCAGAGAATCGGTTTTTAATTCCGGCCGGGATCCGGTCCCCGTGCCTAGGAGAACCAGGTTGGTCGACTAGATCACGCCCGGCGTTGTAAATATGTACAAGAGGAAACAAACCTTCTATGCCGTTCTATAAATCCTCTGTCGCGTTAAGTGCCACCGATCGTGCTCTACTAGTAACCAGAACCTCCATTGCATGCTGCCATCGTAACCAACGTACGTAATTCGCTATTAGAACTAAGACTTGGGGTGGGCCCTTTAGTAGAAACGTTGGCACGGGTGTTCATAGGCACAATATAAATCCATAATGATCATAATGATGATGAAGCGACCTATTGTCCGTTTAAAGTACCCAAAGCAAACCATAAGTGCCTGTCTGCATAGGTGTTCGATTAGGTTGAGTATTTGTACCTTTTGGAAAAGGTATAAGTTGAGATGGTCATAATCGAGGTATACACAAAGCTGCTTGAGCAACTCTTAAGTTATATATATGCCTAGGTACCTATATATACCTGTTCCCATCGTATACCCTATTGCCCTCCAGTCCCTCCCTAACACCAAACCGCTCAATATAAGACGGCTATGCTGAATATGCCCGCAGTCATAAGAACCCATTCGTTGATTCCCTTATCAACACCGCGCCAAGCATCCCAAACAAAACCCCTTGAACCGAGGCATCAACTATGCTAACAATTTCAATTACTGCGCCCTTCAAGCGCCGCTCTGGCCAGCTTCGCGATAGTCGCCAAGATTGCTCACGATCTCCCTGTCGTGGGCTTCTTGCCCCGGAACACCGGCCAGGCCATCTTCCTCACGTATCAGCCTCTCGACTTCGAGCCTGCCGTCTTTGCCCCAGTAGCCGACCTTCTCTTCGCCGCGCACGGCTTTCTCGGTGACCAGTACGTAGTGTGTAGGCGCGTCGAACATAGCTTCGGCCAACACGCGCTCCATCTCCATCTTGAGGCCTCGCGCACCTGTCTGTGCTTTTTCTGCGCGTTCCGCAATGGCTTGTAATGCTTTCTGGGTAAAGAATAGGTTCGAGGGGTATGTTTCGAAGAGTGCTGTATACTGTGCGACTAGTGAGTTGCGCGGTTCTGTTAGAATTCTGAGTAGATCTGATCGCGACAGTGGGGATAGTGCCACAATGTTGTGCACACGTCCGATCAATTCAGGGATGAACCCAAAACCTTGTAAGTCCTCAGACGTCGCAAGGTCCAGCGCCGTTAGATTCGCGGCATCCCCGCCGTTCGGAAGGCGATGAGGAAGGTGATTGAATAATGCCGGTGGTAGGTCCGCTTTGCTTCCGGAGGTAGGGCGACTACGGAGCTCAGAACCAAAACCCATGCTGGACTTGGATACTCGGTTGAGTATTACCTTATCGAGGCCGACGAAAGCTCCGCACATGACGAACAATATGTTGCTCGTGTCGATAGTATATTGATCCACCTTTCCAGCAGCAGGTAGCGTCGGTTGGGGTCCCGACGTAGAATTTGAGGATCCCGGACCGGTGTAATTAGTAGTGATCGGGCTTGCCGAGCGCGATGAAGATGACGACCGATTGTCCTTGACATTGATGGTAACCTTAGTCCCCTCAACCAGCTTTAACAACGCCTGCTGTACACCTTCGCCACCCACGTCTCTCCCATTTATTGTCTCGCGTTTGGCAATCTTGTCAAATTCGTCAAGGACCACTATCCCTTGCTCTGTAGCTCTCACGTCGTAGTTGGACTCTATTAATAATCTTTCAATACACGTCTCGACATCTTGGCCTATGTAACCGGCTTGGGTGAAGGAGTTGCAGTCGCATATCGTAAAGGGGACGTTAATCTGCTTGCTCAATGTTCTTCTAAGGGTTAACTAAGGGGTATATGTATACTAGTAGCAAGTGGACACTTACTCAAGTATGTAGGTTTTCCCAACACCAGTTGGGCCTAATAGTAGCAAATTACTTTTATCAATCTTTACAGCCGGTGTTCGACTAGCATCTTCGGGTATATAGAAATCAACCTTCTGGTCGGCATGCTCCCATGCCTGATGCATATTCTGTACAGAATCATCGTGGCCCGAATACTCATCTTCGGATATATCGTCAGCGCGATACCGTCGAGTCATTGAGTCTAGATTATGCCAACCTTCAACAGGGTGAGGCTCCCTCTCCCTCGCATTGCGATCGCGGGCAATAGCCTGCCGCATAAGCTTTTCGTCCCTCTTTCTCTCCTGCTCTTCTTGATGCTGCCGCCGCCGTACGTTTTGGTAATGGTTAAAGATAACGGAAGATATCGTCTTCTTTGCTCGGTCTTGCCCAACTACATATTCATCGACTCGTTTCTTAAGGTCTCGGGGGTAGAACTGAGGTACTCCGAAGGTGTTCTTAGAGAACATAGGCCCGCGTCCTTCTTCGCTCGGATCATAGCTACTCGTAAAGCCCGAGTTAAATTCCGAGCTGCGTCTCGCAATGCGAAAGGCGGTGGCAGTCGACAGGGCTCGATAACGCGTTCTTGGAAAGACAGAGAGTGACAATATGTTACGCCTTGCGAGGACCGACCTCATATTGGCGCTTTTAGAGGTGGCCCTCCAATAGATAGTAGTTATTTCTAGAGTCTTAACGTTATAGTCCGCATGAGGGCGTACATATATCTTGAAAGGAGATAAGCACGCTATATTTCAAGCCAATAGAATTAAAGTAGAATGCGACATCACATGTATTCTATATCGTGCCTAGAGTACTATTCGCCTTTTAAGCCAATAAATACTAAATTCGATATGATGCCTAGATGGCGTTGAGTTGCACCTATCGTAGGAGATGTTTGATGCTCCTGTATCGGACGCGTTATTGAAGCGAGATCCAGCAGCGATGATCCAACATACGGGCTTGAAAGGAACGCAATTATGTAATGCGGGGCTCCATTTTGGCGGGGGATGCCTGTACATACTTCGTTACTAAGGTCAACGGTACACTTAGGTACCTGTTCGTACATCAGTACATCATCTTAGGCCTAAGCTAAAGTTGGTGGGCTGGCGGGTTAGCGGGGTGGCATGTTTCTGGTGCTTGGAGATTCTGGGTATACTCTATGCGAGTAATGCCCCGCAAGAGCTTCCAACTTCTAGGTTAGGTAAGCTCTATACTTCGTACATATCTCTTAAAGTCGTCCAAACACCTATAAACAACCCTAGACTTTATTTGATAGATGTGATGACATGGCATTTACGCTTCATTTACGAAATCCATTCTTTCAGCCCAACATACTACTTCATTACCGAAAATACCAATCGTCTGCTATCTTGTAAACTGGGCAGAGGAAAAAGCGGAGAGCTAGAAGTTCTAGACATCAATTGATGGGTCCATATACCAGAGATAGATCCACAACTACTGTACCACAAGTTATCTACTGGTGCAAGAATTGCCCCTCGACGTCATTCGACATGATTATTGGGCTGGAGTTGTTTTTTTTTTCTTCTCCTCATCTCGGTAGGGAAGCAATTTTGCGATAGAAAAATCAAATACCTAACGAAATGATACGTGTGTTGGGAATTTAAGTAGCGCGATTGACTCCTTAAATTGAATAGTTTCCTCTAAGTTCTTTAGGCACTATTTATACCGAAGAGAAATAGTTTTAGAGAGCAACAATCATAAAGAAACAGGCAACAGGCAACAACTTCCCAAACTTGCTCTTATCAAGCATAGCTAGCTCCCTTTCATCATAGCTTGTTTTCATCATAGTAGCTTGTTTAGCGGGGGAGCTTGGTCTCAAGCTAACCTTAACTAACGGGCCTTGCTAATTCATTCCATGCCTTCTTGCGCTTTACAACTCTTCAACTTCAAACGTCTTCTACCTTCCCGTTTCTCCAAATCAAGAGTGACGGTTAACAAGATGACTGCCGTAGCTGAAAATTCCGCAAATACCCTTGGCTCTGGAGCTGCCCCAGGGATACCCAACGACGGCACTGGTGCGACTTCTTTTTAATCCCATTATGTCACTTTTATAGGGTAGTCAGTTAACAGCATAGTTCATAGGTGTCGTTCAGTTGGATCCTTGGTTATCACCTTTCGAGGACACTCTAAAGCGAAGATACGCCAAAGCCCAAGATTGGATCAAAAAGATTGACGACACCGAGGGCGGGCTTAAGAAGTTCTCCAAGGTTTGTTTCACTACCACCAAGTTGGGCACCAACCACTTTCAAGATTCAGTACTAACACATATATCCCTCCTAAATTTAGGGTACAGAGATCTTCGGCCTCAATGTTGATAAGGATAACAACGTTATATATCGAGAATGGGCACCGAACGCCATTGAAGCTTTCTTGATTGGAGACTTTAGTGAGCCCCAGTCCTACTGAGCTACATTATAAACTGTCGCACTGACTTGATGCCATTAGATGGATGGAACAGAGGCTCTCACCCTATGAAGAAGAATGCCTTTGGAGTATGGGAAATCACTGTGCCGGCAGTAAACGGACAGCCAGCTATCCCCCACAAGTCCAAAATAAAGGTACACAGCTTTATTCAGACAGTTGAACTCTACATTTACTAAAGCCAGACAATAGATTTCCATGACGACGCCATCCCACGAACGAATTGATCGACTGCCAGCTTGGATTAAATATGTTACCCAGGATCTCTCTGTCTCACCTGCCTACGATGCTCGCTTCTGGAACCCTCCCGAGTCTGAGAAGTACGTGTTCAAGAATACGAGGCCGAAGAAGCCAGCGAGTGCTCGCGTCTATGAAGCGCATGTGGGTATCTCCTCGCCTGAGCAGCGAGTCACAACATTCAAGGAATTTACCAAGAGTATGTTGCCGAGAATAAAAGGCCTAGGATACAACGTCATCCAACTCATGGCTATTATGGAACATGCCTATTATGCCAGCTTTGGCTATCAGGTAAATAACTTCTTCGCTGCGAGCAGTCGGTATGGCACGCCTGAGGATCTTAAGGAGCTAATCGATACCGCCCACGGCCTGGGTTTGGTTGTCCTCCTTGACGTTGTGCACAGCCACGCTTCGAAGAATGTGCTTGATGGCCTGAACGAATTTGATGGCTCGGATCACCTATACTTCCACGAGGGTGGAAGGGGTAGGCATGAGCTATGGGATTCGAGGCTTTTCAATTATGGTAGCCATGAGGTCTTGAGATTTCTGCTCAGTAATCTGAGATTTTGGATGGACGAATACCAGTTCGACGGGTTCCGTTTTGATGGCGTCACCAGCATGTTATATCATCATCACGGTATTGGAACGTAAGATTGCACTTGATGTGAATACACGGATGACTTAATGCTAACAGTTATAATATAGGGGGTTCTCTGGCGGATATCATGAATATTTTGGCCCAGACGTTGACGAGGAGGCTGTCGTCTATCTAATGATCGCCAATGAAATGCTTCACGACCTCAACCCCGACACGATTACTGTTGCGGAAGACGTCTCTGGTATGCCCGCTCTCTGCTTACCATTGTCGCTTGGCGGAGTTGGATTCGACTACCGATTAGCGATGGCTATTCCAGATATGTGGATTAAGCTTCTAAAAGAGAAGAAGGATGAAGACTGGGACATATCCAATATCTGCTGGACTCTCACTAACAGGCGACACGGCGAGAAGACTATCGCTTATTGTGAGAGCCACGATCAGGCGTACGTATTACTAGTAATGTCCCTTAGCAGAAAACAACCAACTAACCCCTACCGATTCTAGTCTCGTGGGCGACAAGACCTTACTCATGCACCTTTGCGACGCGGAACTGTACACTAACATGTCAAAGCTTTCACCTCTAACCCCTGTCATCTCCCGAGGTATGGCGCTGCACAAGATGATCAGACTGCTGACCCACGGGTTGGGTGGCGAGGGTTATCTTAACTTCGAAGGTAACGAATTTGGTCACCCAGAATGGCTTGACTTCCCGCGCGAAGGCAACCAGAACTCGTTCTGGTATGCGAGGCGCCAGCTTAATCTGACTGAAGACAATCTCCTCCGCTATAAGGACCTCAATGAGTTCGACCGTCAGATGAACTTGACTGAAGATCACTATGGCTGGTTACATGCATCGCAGGCGTACATTAGCCTTAAGAACGAGACCGACAAGGTTATCGTATTTGAACGTGCCGGTTGCGTTTTTATATTCAACTTCCACCCCACCGAGAGCTTTGCCGACTATAGAATCGGCGTAGATGTTCCGGGTACCTACAAGATTGTGCTCGACACGGATACGAAGGAAGTCGGCGGGTTCGAGCGCAACGACCACAATGCCCGGTTTTTCACTACCCCGATGGAGTGGAATGGCCGCGGAAACTGGACTCATATATATATTCCCAGCCGTACCGCCCTGGTAAGCCCTTCAACCTGATGAATATTCTTTGGATACCTAAGTACATGATGGAAGCTAATTGATATAATAGGTCCTGGCTCTAGACAGTTCTTGAACGAAAACGAATCCAACAACTAAGATTCAGTATGTTTGATTGTGGAAAAGCAAAGCGAAGCAGCAATTTTAGCGGAAGTGTAGGCTGGTTACGAAGGTATTGAGGCAATATGTGGAGGACATGTTATATTCATGATTGGTAGATCATAGCCGTGTAGATCAAAATTACTATTATTTGGAAGGACCACAATGGTGTATATAGAAAAAGGGTATCTCAATGTGTGTAGTATCCTAATTTGTTCAAGCATTAGATCTCTCTCGTTCTTAATTTCCCTTTACTCAACCAGCCATTCCTCAACCTCAACCCCCATGCTCCGCCCAACACCTCGGACGACTTCCCACCCGACACCCACTCTCCATTTCCCACCACGATCCATCGTATCCCCCGCACCACCCGCTCCTCCGACACGAATAAGCAGTCGCAAACTAGCCAGTGTCGCAATCGCCATGCCGACGTCCCCGTCAACAGTAGGCTGGTTTTCTACTCCATCACTCTCGTCGTTAACCCACTCCTGACGCGTCGCGGCGTAGATAGCAACCATGCGCTCTAGCACAAAGGCGCTTGGACCTAATAGCTTGCGCGCAATCTTCCTGTGCTTGGCTTTCTTCGTAACGCGGTGCGCAATACCACCCCCACCACGACGCCGTCGGCCAGAGTGCCAGGTGCTGAAGATGGTCTGGTCGTGGCGGGGCGCGTTGTGCGAGGCCAGGTAGGCGGCGATTAGCAAGAGGCGGGCTGTGGGGGGGAGCAGAGCGGCTAAGTCTTTGCTACTGCTGCGAGTTTCCTTCTCCCCCGTTTTCGCAATGGTAGAGATCGGTCCCTTGGCAAGTGTGATGCCGGGCTCGAGGACAGCTTCGTCTTGGAAGTAGGCCCGCGCGGCGACGAGTAGCTTCGTGAATTCCCGAGCGCGGTGTGTTCCTGCGGCAACCGGGGCGGTGAATCGGGGCCATAGGGCGGCGCAGGAGCGTGCGAGGCCGGGGAGAGAGCGCGATGCGGGTTTTGCTAGGGTGTCGTGGACGGCGGCTGTGAAGCGCGCCCAGAGATCGGTTGTTTCTTGGGGTGTGGTGTTTGGGAGCGAGGGGGGGGCGTATGGTGGGCGCGAGAGGATTGTTATGTACTCGGGTTTCGTGTATGGGGGGAAGTAGAGCTGCGGAGCGGAGGAGACGCGGAGGAGGGATGGGGAGGGGGCGGTGAGGATGAATATTGTTGTTAGATTGGGGATCTGATGGGGGTGTTAGCTTAGGGATTCAATATAGACATGGATGCGTGGATGCGTGGATGTGGAAGGCGACATACAATCTCAGAGAGCCTGGCTAGAGCGGGTAACAGGGTTGGCGGTGCTTCCCTCTGGCGATCGATACCATCGAATACCAGCACGAACCTCGCGTCTCTCTGTTGGGGTTGGCCGTACTTCAGCATCTTGGTAAGCTCAACCGTCAACGCAGCAGCCGTCTCGCAGCGCCCAACCGCGGCCCTCCCGTCCCACTGCACCGCATCACCTACCAGCCCAACAACCCGCTCGTACAGATGCCGCGCCGTGACGCATTCAACGGACTTCACGATGGCGTAGTTGAACAGAGGGGCGTCGTTGTCGTTGCCACTAGTAGAAGAAGAAGAAGAAGAAGAAGAAGAAGCCAACGATAACGCTTGGAGCAGACGCGCGGTTACGGCGCTCTTGCCTGTTGCTTCAGTGCCGTGGATGATCAGGTTGCGGCATGGTGCGGCTCGGGGGTAGAGTAGCGTTGCTAGAGCTCGGATCTGGGTGTCGCGGCAGGGGAAGCTCTCGATGAGGGCGGCGAGGAGGTCGTCTGGGAGCTCGAAGATGTTGGCCATTGTTCGGTTTGGACACTGTGGACGTGCGGAATGGTGTGTCTCGCGTCAGAGGGAAAGCAATGCTTAGGAGCAGAGCTACATTAGGGTAGGTAGGTAGGTGTATTGTCTTGAGAGGTGTGGTTTAGTATCTCGAATTATATTATGTCCGGTGCATTAAGTGATATATGTGCCTAAAGATAGAAGATATGCAGGTATAAAGTGTTCTGGGCTAAGGAAAATAGGTACCTATGTAAGTTTAGCGTGCCAAGGCTGCATGCGTACACTAGCGTAGGGGAAGTCGGGACAGAAAGTCATACATAGCATTTTAAGTCATACCTGTTTATCCCTTTCATCATTTCTGACGACTTTAGATCCCTTCATATTAATACGATATATACCTACCGATAAGCATATATAGATGGATACAAGATACCATGCACGCTGCATTTTCCCTTCTATCATAATTAAAGCTTAGAGGCTAAAGATGCCGTGCATGTATATATGTGTAACTAAGCTTCACCCGTGCGCTATCAAGGGCGTTTTCTCACGCAATTATAGTACATAGGACTTTGTCAGACCTAAGCATGTAGGTACCTACATATGTACCTAGAATAGATACGTCAGCGTCAACAATAAGCAGCAGTCACTGCCACGCTGAACTAGGTAACATCGGGAAACTAGAGGAGCTAAAGCACCTAAGGTACCTAACCTGAAGGAAAGTGATAGGGGATTGAGTTGCATTTAAGAACTATTTAATTACACGAGCTTTCTCCGTTAACCTTTGTAAGTCCTCCAATACATATTTCATTGCTTTTTTCTCAAGTACACCCCCCCTACGTATTTCCTGCAAGCTCGAAGAACAAGGTGTTTCCACAATCCGAATCTAGTTACACTTATAATAGAAAAAGAGGCGCTTACCAGTTATCCAACAATGATGCTAAGCTGACTTAGCGCAGCCCGATTCATTAGACGAAAATGGACGGAGCAGACGTCGAATCTCCGGATATTGATGATGCCCGCCTAACCCCCCAGCTAGATATAAGTTTCACCATCAACGATGACAACCTTATGCGTCTCGCCTCTCCGCCTGAGACCGAATCATCTAATAGTAAGCCCTCCGGGGATAGCCCAGACTCTGATAGACCTTATCATTCAAAACGACCTCACAAGAAATCTCGAGCTGGGTGCCAGCAATGCAAAAAGCGTAAAGTCAAGGTAACAGAGTACCACATATAAATAGGAGTCTTAAAACACTAATACGTGGTCCAAGTGCGACGAGACGAGGCCGATATGTAAAGCATGTAGGCTTCGAAAGGAGAGATGCATATATCCAGTCACCTCGGCCTCTGCATCTCTATCTACAACCCTACATGTAGTCTCCAGAACCACTCCCATCTCTAACTCTTCTTCTCCTATATCTTCCCCTCGGCCATCCTTTAATACCGATGCCAGCACTATAGTTATTTCCGAGCCTATGTTTCGGCCACCCGAGATGACTGATGCCTTAGATATGAAAATGCTATGGTTCTATACTAGCCGAGGGTATCAGTTCTTCTCAATCCAAACCGGTCGTTCTCCAGTGGTCGATCATGTGTTGCAGGTGAAAATTGTCCAACACGCTTTCAAGTCCCCTTTTCTCATGGACTGTCTGATGGCAGTTTCGTCGCTACATCTCCAATCGATGAACCAACGTGTTCCAGTCCAGCGCATAGCAGCTTATTGCTGCAGAGCCTTCCAGGGCTACCGGAATGCTATTGAGGCACCAAACCCACCTGACTTTCCCGCTCTGATAGCATGCTCGCTTCTAATGGTAGCTGTGAGTAGCTCGGCGTTCCGGGATCCGGATGCAAAGCCGCTGTACGTGGTGGATTGGATGCAAGTCTGGCGAGGAATTAGCCTCATCTTTGAGATCGTCACGCCACAAGTCCTCCAGGAATCGGGAATGGCGATGCTATTTTACCGACCACCGGTAGACCTAGAGAAGGCCGCCTCATACATACCGAACAACTTGCTGTTCATGGTAGCTTCTATTAAGTCTGGTGATATCGACGCTGAGCATCAGCAAACGTATTATGATATGCTCAAATGTCTTGGTTCGCTTTATCAAGAGGTCAAGGAGCATGGCTTTAGTTCTATCCTCGATCTTCGCATCGTCACCTTCCTTAGTACGTATCAATACTATGCTTAGAATGGCTTAGGCACAGCCTGAAACTCAGCCGTACAAGTTATTGAAGCATTATGTGCTAACCTTGGTCCCTAATAGCATTTGTCCCAAAGGCGTTTGTTCCGCTTGCTAGGGAGCATCGGCCTCGAGCCCTGGTACTCTTGGCACATTATCTAGCCTTCTCTAAAATAACTCAGGGCGTGTGGTGGATGGATGGTATTGCAAACAGACAAATTGAACACATATGCGAATCCATTGGCGAAGAATGGGCGCATCTACTACGTGTACCTCAGATGGTTCTCGGGACAGAGGATAAAGTCGAAATCGCACAGTTAGTTATCAACAATCGAAATTGGACGCCCGCCGAGATGGATCAATATGAGCAAGACCGAGATCCTAGGTTAATAACTGATCTCAGGCTATTCGATAACCAGGGCTCCGAAATCGATATTTCCCAGGGCCAGTGGATGATTAAAACATCTACTCTAATCTCAAGCCATCCAAACACTAATATACCCAAATATTTAGATCCGTATCCTGAACTCTCCAGTTCGGTTGCAGAAGTCTTGGCCAATCCGACATAGTTGTGTCTCGATTCCCGAAATGGAGACATTGGTTTTAGTCCTATCTCTATGGGATATAGGATTTTACAATAGAGAACACATATCAAAGCTACAAACCCAGGTTGGGAAAGATGCTGTAGTTCATTGCATAGGAGCTAAATAAAAAGGGGGGACACCGATATAGGCAAAATGGCATGTTACGTTAAAAGCGTGTTAAATACGCCCACCTTCAATTTTAATCGACAAAGTTAATTTGTATGTACAACGAAAGCACCGTCTCGCTTCACATAGATACATGCTAATATCGGTAGTCATAGCTCTCGGTCTCCCGCCACGTCACAGCCCGAACCATATCTCACTAGCCGTCAGATTGGACGGCACACTATGGCCTACGCCTTGAGCGTAGATGCCCTGGACAGAGTCACCGAAGTTGTTCGTCGTGTATCCTTGCTTAGGGGAGTTCTGCACGGACTCCGTAGGTTCCTGGCTCACGTTGAAGACAGCAGTCCACTGCTTGACCTCCTCCTGGTAGTTCTGCGGCGCCAGTGTTCCGTCGGCGCTACCGTGCCAGATCTGCATCTTAGGCCTCGGCCCCTCATATCCGGGGTACATGTCCAGCACCACCTGCTTCCACTTCTCGGGGGTGGCTCGCGATTGTCCGCCGCTGCAGCTGTTGTTCCATTGGTCGACACCGCCGGATGAGCTGACGAAGCATCCCGCGGCCACTCCGCTGTACAGGGACACGGCCTTGATAAGCTCTGGGTATGTGGCGGCAAGCACATTGGACATCATGGCACCGCTACTACCGCCAGTGACGTATACCCGTTCGGGGTCAGCCTTGTATTCGGAGATAGCATACAAGATCATGTTTGCAATGGCCTGAGAGTCACCACCGCCAAGATGGCTCAAAGACTGCTTGGATGACACATCCCAGCAGGTGCCGCTGTTAGGGGAGGATGGCCAGACGGTGATATAACCTTTCTTGTCGGAGCCCTGGTGCCACGGGATCGCGCTATTCTGGAAGTATGCTTGCGCCGACGACTGGCATGAGTGGATAACGACCACTAGTGGCGGGTTCTCAACTACGTTGTCTGGCTTATAGACGTACCTGTCTCTGTCAACTACATGGCAAGGAGAGTGGAAAGGAAGATTCTTACATCTGCGCCTTAGACGTCGCGTTGTTGTTGTAGTTCGAGACCTGCGTAAGCGAGGCCGCCATGGCCGCGCCAGCCATGAGGCCTGTCGAAACGAGTGCAGAGAATAACATTGCCTCTTTTCAATCCGAGTACCAGAAGCTGTAAAACAAAGAGGAAGACTCGTCTGCCAAAAGAAACCAGCAAACCCCCATTCTCCCCAAGACGCATAGCGAACGAGCAATATATATGAGAGCCGGCAAATCCCCCCATCATGACGAAAGCCACGAACAAACAAGCTTTCCTCGCTTCGCTTCCCCGCATCCAATAAATTGCCCCTGGATCTTCATTGCGCTACCGCCGTCATGATAGGGGGAAGATTTGTCGTCAGATGGAAACGGGGTAAAGTAGCATAACAGCTACCTACCTACCTGGTACCTAGATAAAGAAGAGGCAATTTCTCCAAAGGGAAAATTGCTTGCATATCTACCTAGGTTAGACACCTTATATATTAGTGCCGGGAGATCAAAAAAACGTGGCGAGTGCCATGCAAATTTGCCGTTTATACAAGCTTTGCGATCGCCGCCCTTCCCCCCTTATCCCTCGGCTAAAAGTGGCGGCTACGGTGCTATTATCACTACTAGTGCTGCTGCTGCTTAAGTGGTTTACGTATTAGGCGGGTGCTATTCTACTCCCTTTTCTCCCGTGGAACTGGTAATTGGAGCGCAAGGAAGGAGAGGTTTGTGCTTGCTTCTCCATGTTTTTTGTGTGGTTGGTGGTGATGTACCTAAGGTATGTACCTCAGGTATGTAACCTAGATGGTACAGGCTCGGCGGCATGGTCCTTGTATATTTTATCCATTTCTCTTGTATGACTCTGGAGAGAAGTGGGAATTAGGAGGGTGTTTATTTACTTAACCATGACCTGAAAATGACTGTAGGGTAGGGAATAGAAGTGAAATGGAATCAACTAGTTGTGCATAGGTACCTGTACCTCTTAACTGCAATTTGATGTTCTTAATCTGCATGTGTACGTACTATGCATCCATCCCTACGTTAAGTCCTGGTCAACCTCGTCAACCAGACAGACCAAGCAGGTAGTTCAAGAACTTATAGAGGCAACGAAATATCATTTCCATAGAGTAGCTCAAATAGGAGCTAGCAAGAGCACGTTTTATTCATGGTGCTTCCCTGGCAACGTTTACATATTCCTAAACAACTATGGATTCATGCTCGGCGATGAAATCCAAATTCGTAGTATCCCTAGGCCAATACTATCCGAGACGATGTTTGCTGCCATCCTGCAGCGCCGCAAACTAAACTCAGAATCGAGGCCACTATCACAAGAAATGGTATTGCCAAATGCCATCGACGCATCTGTGCAGGGTTCGTCTTCCAGTAGTGGCCTTGGGATGATATCCAGTCTCCTTTCGAAATCAACCCCGCCGATTAAAGTGTTCCTAAACACCTTCCTTTCACGTGGCTCCTTTCCAACCCTTTTGAATCCTTCTGATAAGATTCATCTTTTTCCTCCCTTTTCACTTTTTTTATATCATAGTATCGGTTTTGGGGGGTATCAGCGCACAAACGAAAAAGCCTCCTGCTGGAAGAGGACAGACGAAGAGAAAAGGCCTCTGGCCGTAAGACTACTAGTCATCATCTTTGTCATCATCTTTGCCATCGTCACTGTGGATACGGCTCTCGCTACGGCTCTCGCCATGATTATTCGGTCTGGGGCCTCTGAAGGTAGTTCCGGGGGGATGTTCATCCAGATAGAATTTGCAGTGCGGGTGCACGCATACGCCATTGTTAACGCAAGGACACTATTATGTACCTGTTAGTTACCACTCACGACGCTTATTGGACTATTGAATGCAAATAAATCACAGAGTACATAAGATGGTAATTTAGCCATTATAAAGAACTTACGTGGTGGCCATAGATACAGTCGGCGTTCCTGCATTCCTGTCCTGCAACGCAGCGGTTCGAGCGGGCGAAGAAAGCGATTGCTTTCCTCTCTTCGGGTGTGGGAGAATAGTCATGCGTAAAATTGCATTCTTTACCCCTATTACAAGGACCTCGAAGAAAGTGGTTGTTACACAGCCTGTCATAGTCCTTTCGCTTTCTCAGGCGCTCCATGGCGACTGGATCGACTCGGATAGGCCGGTCGAGACCTCGGGGTCCAGGACTCCACGGCACTAGAGACAGCCGGTTCATTCGTGTTAGAGTAGCCGTTGCCCTAGAAGGAATCGATAGGGTGATCCGAGGGGACGGGCTTGGCATTGTGCGAGCGATGGCTGCCCATGAGGATGCATTTGATATGTTGGGTTGCCGGAGCTGCTTAGGCTTAGGGGGGGAGGGAGAGGGGGGAACTTGTCGAGGTGGTTCTTGCGGTTTTACCGATAGCTTCTCGTGACGGAAAAGCCGTGGAACGTTGAAAATTTGGAGACCCAGAGCAGCAAGTTCCACGACAGTCTTAATTCCCTCGAGAATGGCCATACGTTCTATAGTATCGTCGGTAACCATGTTTGCTAAGAACGGAGCATAACCGGCGTCGTGAGAAATACCCAATACTGCTTTCTTGCAGTTGAAGTTTTTCAAGTGGAACCTAAGAGAATCTGTCTATACGTTAGATAAAGGTTCTTACTCTTGGAAAAACAAGTTAACAAAGAGGGAAATACCTAGGATCTTCGCATCAGCTAACTCTTTACCGATACCGACGTCCACGAAGGTGGAAGATACGTTGGCCTGGTTGAAGCCCATCACAAAATCGTGCAAAGCATTGCTGTTGGTGAAACTACCATCACGCTTCATAGCTTTGCTCAAGCCTGTAACGTTGGCAAAGACATTAATCATAACTGTAACCGAAGAAGCATCAGTAGAGTTAAACTTCTCATTTATAGCTTTAAGTAGCTCGTTAGCAGCCATCTTTCCGCCTTCGATGCCCTTCTTAACGAAGTTATCCTTGAACTTAAGGTTGAAAGAGTGTTAGTGTTAACTAGTATACCACTATAGGCTAGATGGGAGCAAGCACTTACGATCAGTCCATCCCCATCGATAAGGACTACGACGTAAAGGTTGCGATCCTAGAAATGAGAGTTTAGTTGATTATTACTTGAGAATAAAGTTAGGCTAGAAGTAAGTATGCAAATACCGGAACATAACCCAACTTGGTCTCCATCTCATTCAGTCTTTGCTTGAGATCTCTTCGAGTCCTCTCGGAGCCATTGAGGTCCAGCTGCAGGTCGCTAGCTTTCTTTTCCATGGTGTCGAGTTCCTGGTGGAAATATGCCTCGACACTGTCATTATACTGGATGAGCTCCTATATGCAATCAATAATTAGTAAACAACGACATCCTATTCAGTTTACTGTCGGCGATGCTAGAGACGCACCCTAATCAAGAGTTCAGTGCCTGTATGATGCTGACACGCCTCATGATAGCGCGCCGCAAAAGCCCTGAGATTGTCCGGCTTTGCAGGGTCGTATTTGGGGGCGTTAGAAGGATCCATTTTCCAAACCGTGCGGCGATCTAGGTATACAGAGGCTTTTAGAATGCTTGGTATGAGCTGTTATGAAGTTCCTATGTTCACTGCGACAGTAGAAGATTGTTGAGGGGAGTAGAAAATCAAGGACAGAGGACGAAAAGAAGATGGAGGAATAGCTGTGGTTTTATGTTGGAAGAATTGCCGTCTCATAAAGGCAGTCGCGAGTCGGAAGGCAGCTGCGGTTTCCAACTAGTGCTTTACGGGTTTGGTACTGAGGCAACCGCGACTTGTTAAGTGTAAGTACCTAACCTAGGTACCTACCTACCTAATACAGCTACAATAGGATAGAGCGCTTCCAAGATAACGACGCGTAAAAGATAGATGCATTTTCGACTAAGTAAATCCACTAGCTTCGTTTTGCCCTAGAGTAAGATCCCTAACCCCTAGGGCCCCCCTACAAGAAAAATAAAGTGAAGATAGATAGGGTCGCAAACACAGACTAACCCCAAGAGATAGTGAAGCTCAAGATACGTATAAGCCATCCAAGTAAAGTGGATCCTCAATTCGTGGTTTCCCTGTCTGCCGTCCTGCAGGGACCCGAACAATCTGGGGTAGTGGGCTCCACGGCTAGCTGTGATTGGCTTAATGTCTTTCATGCGCTTAAGATCTCCCGCAGGCTAGCAGCCCTACGGCCAGGCACACTAAAAGCTTCCGCTGGCATACCTTAGCTAATTTTAGTTTCATTGACGTACCGCAAAAGATATATGTACATAATATCCACCTTCTACTCTATGCACATTATCCTTTTTACTTGTCCTTTTTGGTTGGAATCTTTATATACATTGCTAGTGCTCAGAAGGAAAGTAAATTGGTACAAGCGACTCGTTCACTTTGTATAATACCTTCAAAGTCGGCTGCCGATTCACGGGACGGGTACACTGCTTTACTTACATGGTCAAAGTAATGACTACGGCTATTCAAAGAATAGAGTTACATTATATTATATATTACTATCCTTACCGTATAGACTAGGTCAAGTACCTATGTAAGTAAACATAGTGCCTGAAGTGCACTTTGCAAACATTTACGTGTAGTTCCTCCAAGATAGATGGAGCTTTATACATCGCCGACCTTCAATCTACTAAGTACTGTTCACGTCATACGTACATGTCACTCATGCACATGGTACTTAAGGTAACCTTGGTTGATGCAACGCTTTGTCATCTTAAATCGTTGCACAAAACATATACTATTGTTCATAGGTAGCCAAGGACTCTAATGTATATTACTCATTCGTATAAACCACGGAGTAATAGAAGCAGTATAAATGCATAGCTCATACTATTACTTGAACTGACTACGTGTATGCATAGGTACCTAGCCTCATAAGGACCCTATCTAACGTTGTAGAAAGTATGCATTCGCTATAGTCCTAAAGGGTAATAAGCAATAGACCGTGAAGTGCAGAATAATATGTGACAATAAGAATTACCTAGATGAGTAAGGAAAAGGAATCACAAAGTTAAAGTGGTATCTATGCTACGACCAACTCGCAGTGGAGAATGCTACCGGTATAAGTAGATCAAACCGTTAACCAGGCTGTTAATAACAAGCATAGCACATATGTATAGGTAAATAAAGAATTATAGCTATTAACCCCCTCCAACTACTAGTTAGAACAAAGCTATTGCATAGTGCTCACAGCTATACACTCCTCGTGGTAATAGCTCGCCGATGAAGATAAGTTGACGCGTTACGCAGAGCTGGGCAAGCTAGCCTCGACGCCCCGACTTCCGCCGGCTTTGACATACAACACAGCATAAAAAGCAGAACACTCCCCCATCCCCATCCCCTTCCTTTCCATTCCATTCCACTCCGCCCAAACACTTCCTCTCTCCCCCTTCTTCCCTCTCCCCTCTCCCCTCCCTATGCTGATCCAGCCGATCCCCCCCCCCCCCATCTCTGCGCTCGCTACAAGATACCCATGGCGATCACCCACCCGCCTTCTCCCGCTGTACCTCCGCGGCTCAGCTGCCAACACGTTATTCCCCGACGCAGATAGCGCCAGCCAGCCAGCCAGCCAGCCAGCCAGCTAGCCTTGTATAACACCAACCACCAACCCGCCACCCGCCCCACGATCCACTCTCTCCCTAGCTTAACCAGTGGCCCCACATCCCCCCCTCCCAGCCCATCGAATAGGGGCGTAGCCATCGATCCCGATACGCGTCCTGCTCGCCCCTAGGTTCCGTATGCGGGTAATCGTCTTAGCGCGGCGGATAGGGCAGCAAGGGGCGAGCAGTCTATCTCCCTGTCTAATAACTAACCAGGAGGTATATGTATGTATAGCAGCGGGTTGGGCCAAAGCCCGCGAGGAAAGTCGTAGCGACGCGATACGGTACGATGCGGGATGTACGAACGATATCACGATTAGAAGCCATGTCATATCCCATTCGGCGTCATCTACATAGTGTTCACGACATACAGACCGACCATACACGACGACCATACTACACCAAATCAAATCAAACCAAACCAACTCGACGAGCCCTCGGAGCACGATCGTGATCACGAGCATAAACATATATGCGTTCCACGAGTTCCCCTCGATACTACGTCCGTCTACGCAACATAACTCACCGTCCGTCCATCTGCTCATAAGGCAAAAAGGCATTATCCGGTCGTATCACGCAGCCAATCTATGTGATATATCACCTAGCCCAGCCCAGCCCGAGATGCTGACAACCAACTGACAGAGCCATTTGGTGCGGTTACACCCTTACCAGCCTGCAGAGTCCGTTGGACGAATTGTTGGTATTGCCTGACGAGTTACCTGTTTCGGTGGAGAGCACGCTCGTTTATGTATGGGACGCGCGACCCTTAAAGCCGCCATCGGCCTTAACAACCTACCCATCGGCCGGCACCAAATTTCGGACTTAAAAGTTTCAACATTATAAAGGGATCGGCTTGAGCCTGGGCGGCCCTTCTAGGATACTCTTAATGATCATTTGGCACACTCCAATTTTTTTCTCTCTTATTCGAATCACCAAAGATTGGGGGGATATCATAGCCCTGAACCATTTCGTCTGCATACAAAAAACGCCTAGCTTCGTTCTGGGTCTCCGTCATGTCGTATTATATCTTATCATCCCCAACGCCGCATATCAATCAGCTCGTTGTCAGTAAGTAGGAAATTGGTTTAGTATATTCCATAATGTGTCGTTACCAAATTCACCACCAAATTGCCATGCTGTCTGCTCCTCTCTCGTGGGCCCTTCCGCTAGGCTAGGTGCGAGGTTACTACTGCTCGTCGTCCCTGGGAAGCTTTCTGGCCAGGTCGTCGGCGGCCCATCGCCACCCCGCACGGCTTGCAAGTCATTATATGCGATGTCTCCCATGGGGTACATGGGCATGATCGCGCTGAAATCAAAATTAGTTGGTAGCGTCCAATCTCCGCTTGCGAATATATTATCGGACGTCCCGGAGGGTGGCGTTAAGCCAGTGCCGGAGCTGATACTTCCGCCTCGCTCCCCTGCCGGCGGCAGTGCCGCAGAGGCGCCGACATTCGACGTACTACTCAGGTTTTGAGACGAAGGCTCTGATAGAGAGTTGGGCGTATGCATGTCGGGTGAGCTACTGGAGGTTCCGCTGCTCGTAGAGCTGCCACCCGATTCGCTAGTGGTCTTGACCGACAGGCCAAAACCTACAGCCTTCTTGAAGCGGATGTATATAGCACGCAATACACTCAAGGCGGCTTGGGCAAGTCGATTTCGAGTAGCCATCTTCTCGAAGCGTTCGATTGCCCATTCAAAATGTTGCCGCGCCCCCGGCAACATCGCCTGGTGCTCCTTCGGAAATAAAATATAAATGGACGCTATCATGATAATGGCATCGAATGTACCAAAAAAGAGTGTGAAAGTCTTGTGTTGCTGCGGCTTCAGAAGAGCAAAGTAGATCTTCTGTGCTTCTAGCATGTCTAGACTTGCCTTAAGCGCCTCGTAACGGCTAGTTGGTCGTGTAAAAACATACGGACGATGTAGCGCCATAATGTTAAAAGATATGAGCTGGGGTAAGGTCGGCCGAACGAATGGTAACCACCAGCACTCCGGGAGGCTGTCGAATCGTGTGTCCGGATTCTCCATACGGAAGGGAGGTGGGGTGCGGGTATAAAGTTCTAGCAACTCTCGGTGGATCTTTTCGACCCTGGAGAAATCCTTTGGAAATGGCCCTTCCTTCTCTAGGTCTAGAATATCCCGTAATGGCCGCATGACCTCCCATGACCATATCGCTCGTGTCAATGGCGTGGGCGGATCATTCTCACCACGCAGTATTATAGGTGACTTTCTTGTATCCTTGGGGATAATCGAGTCGATGGGAAGGCTTCGATTCATAAGGCGGTAATCCACGCTGGTAGGTCTACCAAGTACGGCGCCGGTATGCAAATCCCAGCCGAGCAAAGTCATCCAGACCCTCCGGCGACTTTGTGCATCCCACATCTTTTCCAAAGCCTCTTCCGTGGAGTCATCTGGCTTTGGCTGAGGATCCATCTGATCCCGATGCAGACCAATTTCTTGCGCATCTCGAATACTGGTCCCCACTTGATGCCACTATTGAGACATTAGAACAGAAAGATAACTTGGTATGAAATTAAGAACTTACAGCCTCGGTGACCATGCCGGTATACTTGAGGAAGGCGGCCCTTACCCAACCAGCCAATACCGTCATGATAGACATTTGACGCTTGCCTAAGAGTGCTAAGATAGAAATACCCGACTCGCTATAATCAAATGCTAAATCGTCAAACGTCATGTTGCTGGTATATTTTAACGCCTCAAATGTCTCTTCCATACCCTCAGGAAGGTATAGGAGGGAAGAGGCTAGCATTTGGAATATGAGAGCCGGGAAGGCTCTTAGTATTGGATCCAAAGCTTGTAGACCTGCCGTTGATAGGACGTTAAACGGTACACTATACCATCTCTCCACCAACTGGTAAAAGACAGGTTCATCAATACTAAAGTACTGCCAATTGATATCTCTGAAGTAGATGGCCGCCAGCTTTTCGACGTAGGTCCTGGCCGGTAGTAGGCGAATCAATGTCTTATATCGTTCGCGCATGCCATAATTATCACCTTCAAATCGTTCAGATGGCATTCCTGCCAATGGCTCACCATTACTTTCGATCTTGCGCAATATCCCAAGGGTCGATACGCTATTAGAGGAGTAGCCGAAGTCTGCGGTCTTGACAGGCACCGATATACTCTCGAGCTGATCGGATGGGCGGTCGTGGACATTTTGAGATGGACCTTTTCGATCGGACTTTGTATGTGGCGTCCCGGTCTCGTACCGACAGACGGTTGCCTTATTTCGCGAAACACAATTCGTACATGGCATCTTTCGATCGCACTAGAAACGGTAATAACAGGTTAGGGCGTGTTGTGTTGTTTAGCTGGCAGACTGGCAGGGGGGGGTCGTTTATCACCTTCTGTTTCCTCCGATGGCATTCGGTGCAACTGATGACAATCCGCCTTCGTTTGCGTGGCGGCGCTTTGCCGTGAAGCTCTTGATTTGATTTGGAGTCCATCTGGACGATGCTCTCAGCCACTTCAGCGGCGGACATGGCGATAAGAATATGGACAAATTCGAAGGGTTTGTTGTAACGATGTGACCCGACACACGATTGTGGGTTGAGGGGAAATTGAATAGTGTGTAGTAGATGTGGACGGAAAGTTTGGTTCTGCTCCCAAGTGCCCACGGGATTGCGCGGTGTGAATCGTATGGACGGCTAAGTACCTAGAGGGCTAGGTTCGTATGTAAAAGAGACAGAGGGCGGCGGGCGGCACAGAGGATTTGCTCCTTACAATGCTTACTTGCCCATGTACCTGCCTACATATCCGTACATGTGTGTATGTATGTATGTATGTATGTATGTACAATCTTACGTTTATGGTACCCAGCCTACTAGCATAAAATCATTGTAGCCCCCGCTCTAATCAGAACGTGGCTGCGTGGAAGACCCCGACCGACGTTCTTTCCTTGAAGCAGCGACTGCTATACCGTGACATTGGACATTAGACATTAGACATTGGACATTGGACATTGAAACAAACTCTATACACATCCGCGTACTTACGTTATCTATTTCAGGTACTTAGTACATCACCAACTCCCGGAAGTTGCCAACTAACGAAAACTATCCCAGTTATATCAGCAGATCAAAACTTAATAAACTTCTAGTTTATACCATTTCAGGAATGGTATAGCACTATCGACCAATCATCTTCAAAAGAACAACGTTTCTTTGTCTTTGGGAGGTGGCTTTTCCCCGCTAAGACCGTTGTTCCCGTGCTGATGTAACGAGGATGTTTAATCATCCGCAAGTACTAAAGAGTGCTAAGATCACCTGGGCAGGTTACTTTTATGGCACTAACTTGGAAAAATTAAGGTAGGGTAAGCCTAATGTAGGGACCTATTACCAGACCTAGTGTATATGATACACGCATGTACGGATTATAGCCCCCAGCACCTGCATCGCTAGTATCACCAACAGGCTTCCACGGAAGTAATTTCTGACTTGAGACGAACTAGAGCTAATCAATCGCCATTTGCATTGGAGCAATTTGGTTGGCCAAAGTGGTATACGCTATAAGAAAGTTACGGCACATACCGCACCGGACCCGCCCATTGCGCCTCTTCGCGACTTACAGGCATTATAGACGAATAGCGCGAAGATGCGTATAACGGGCATGATAAAACTCGTTGGTCAATCTTTATATTCGTGTATATCATCATAAGCATATATCTACAACATCACAGTTATCCATCATCTCATCATACGAAATATATAACTCAAAACAAATAGATCAACCTAATTTCAGTTCTTATTTCAGGGATCCTAAACGTACGCATTTAGCATAAGCAACTTACATAACCACTAACAGAGAAAAACTCCACCGGTGATATGCTGATTAACATGGAAAACAGTTGAATATCATTTGGTATGACTTAACTCTCTCTTATAACCCTTTCCAATTTTTTAGTTGACCGGGATCCCCGAATGACAATGATGACTATCTTGTATAAAGCCGAAATAACTCCAGGCTCCGGGACGAACGTATCATCCATGCTTAATATAGATCCGCCTGATGCGAAACACCTCTTTACTTTCACGTCCGCTGTTCTATCCGGCCGAGATATGCTTTCCATGCCTTTCTTCGATACCGTTCAGCTTCCACCTGAGGAGATGCTGCCTTGAGAATACCTCGTCCCACGATGACAATGTCGCTACCACACTGTCCTACAAGCTTTGTGGGTGTGTTGTATTGTTGGCCAAGACCATCGCCCGCAACATTACCGTCATCTTCGTTTTCGTCAGGGGGTAGTTGGCAGCCTGGAGTCATAGAGATAAAGGAATCCGTGTTTTCGCTGTTAAGGGTTTCCTGGGAGATGAATCCCATCACAAAATCTTTATGCTCTCTCGCAGCTTCGACGCAGGCCTGCGTGTACTCCTTGGTCATGAGATTTCCCTCGCTGGACATCTGTGCTAATATTAGGAGTCCCCGCTCCCAAGGGGGTTCCTCAATCCCTGCGTATACAAGTTCATCGCCTTCCGCGATAGAATTACCAAAGCGCGGCGAATCTACGGGTTCGAATGACTGCGTGAGGGTGGTAATAGACACGATGCTCCCTTTTCTACCGTTATGCTCAGTGCGGAAGTTCGACGACGATGGAGGATCTTTTGACGGCGACAGCGCAGTTGTAGGTTGTCCGTCTGCGTCCTCGCTGCCATTATCGTCAAATTCGTCTGAGACCGGGGTTCCAACAGAGACGGATGTTCTCACTTCATAATTGACACGAGAACGCCACCGGGCGGCTGCTTGTTGGAGCGCGGTAACAGCGGCCTTTCCGGGGATCATGTTGACATTTACGATGTGTGCCCAATCGATGATGCGCGCGGTTCCAGCAGTGTACTGTAATTGGACCGTGCTGCCAATGTCTCCAAACTTCCTATCTTCGAAGATAAGGAAACCATGCTTCCTCGCAAGAGCTCCTAGCTTGGGACCGGTGCCAGTTTGCGGATGATAATCCCATCCGGCGACGAGATCGTAATGCGTCTTGAGCACGACAATGGACGGACCGATTCGATCAGCTAAGGTGAGGAGTTCGCGGGCGGAGGTAACATCGGCACTGAGACACAGATTCGACTTCTTCAATTCCATGAGCCGGAACAAGTAGTTGAGTAATGGGTGAGAGGCATTGCTGGCTCTTTCGGCGAAGCTCGCCTTGAACGTGGAATGGCGGTCCGAAGCTGCACACATAGCAAATCAATTATTGATATCGTGTTAACTAATTTGCTTTCTTTCTCCCTTCTTTACAAGAGATGGAACTCGAAATGGTCCAAAGATGGGATCGCAAATAATTGTGGGCTGATAGAGTTCCGGCGAACACGTTGACCCGGTTAGGCTCTGCCGAAAGGGTCTTTCGTCTATCGGGGGGCGATCGGCGGTTGGGCGAGAACCCTGGGCTTAGTGGAGCTAAATGATGTCAATTTACTATGGGAGATGGGATGGATCTAAAAAGGAATAGACGAGATGGCCGCGAAATAGGCCAAGCTGTACAATGCTGCAACCAGAGGTCTTAATATAGAGAATAGATGTACATCCTGCTGTGAAGTGTATGAGGGCAAGGTAAAGACGGGTACAGGGAAATCTCTCCCATTGAGGAGAAGGCGATCATACCTGAAAGCTGGAGACGCTGAGACGCAAAGGCCGTCTTCTACTCGGTAGACCGCCTTCGTGCTCTGGTGGCTGACCGACAATCCCGTGCATATGCTGTTCTCCTCTCAGGTTTTGTTTTTTGAGGAACCTGGGGTCTTCGGGCCTATTGGTTCCCTTTGGTACGCTCGTTTGCTAGAGAAACGGGCAAAATGTATGCGGGCTTGGGTCTGGAATCAGACCAAGACCGGAGACACCGTGCAGGCTTAGGAAGGGTTTACCAAGAACCAACTCCAAATTCGGGCACTACGAAAGAACGCGACCCGTTCCGAGACGAATTGGATGAGACGAGCGACGATCGAGGAAGTAAAAGGAGAAGGAATGTTTAAGGGGAGATATAGTGGAGGTTATGTGGTGTCGTTCTCAACGCCAGCTTGTTAACATCTATGTCAGATGTCTACTATGTGAATGAGAAGGCCAATTGGCGTCCTAGGATATATTTGACTGAGAATTGGGATTTGGAGCCTATGTCGACTTTTAAGCTCGTGCTGTTGGTTATGAATTAGAAACTTGCATGGAGGAACATCGATTTATTTTTACATGAAGTAGTGGGTGAAGTAGTGGGGGGAGCACGGCACAGGTAGAGTCAGGTAGGAGGTAGTAAAGTGGGATTAGGTGCAAGAGGTATGTGGGTTTTGTACGTCTATGTCGGGTGTGACAAGAATTAGACGAATGATCAATCGTACATACATACATACATACGTCGGGAAGGCACATACCTAATAGGTACATACAGCTAAAGTACTAGGTTAGGTTGTCTTTTAAGATTGTCCGAGGATGAGACTTAGTGGCGTCGAGCTGGTTACAACCTATGTACATGTATGCAGGCCAGCAGCCACTAAGTCCCTAATGTACCTATCTTGAGACAGCGGAATACATAATCTGCAGCCTTTCTCAGCAGCTCCCAGTACCTAAGGTACCTAGTGATTGTCGAAGAGACCCCACGTCCACTACCAAAGTACCTATCTACCTACATAGGTACCTAATACCACGTCAAGTATGCGACAAGACTTGATGCGCTGGCTACCTACATAAGAAAAGGAGTAACATAATCCTTAAAAAGTAATAGTTGGCTAAGGTTTACATACAGTAAAGACTACATACGCATGCATCAGTTGATACTCACATGTATAATTGATTATGTATGCATGGCACCCTAGGCTAATAATACATGTAGGATGTAGGGTGTAGGTAATAGAGAGCTAAGAAGCTGAATAGGTACGTAAATCCTACCGGCTTAAGTCGAAGGGAATGTGATTTCTAGAGTCTTACCAAGTCCAATCTGATACAACAAAAAACTATAAGCCATCTTTGTTATAGGCGGAACAGTAGTGAATAGCCAATCAACTTAGACACAACTGTTTCCTATCCGCATCCTTCTTCCTCAAAAGGCAGACTTGATGAATCCTTTGCTATTTTCATACCAGCTCCCCAAAGCAAGGAAACCTGATAGACTCGTACGTGTATGTACATACCCAGGTGGTAGCCAGACTTCTTGAAATATTGGAACCATCCACCCGAACACTACACAAATCTGTGAGGGGGGTTGTTAAGGCTGCGTCAAAGGTCTCATCGGGGATAGCGCACTCCTAAGTGCTATGGTATTCCTAGTCTGATCTTTAAGAGGGGAAGGTTCAATATTTCCGTCACTTATAAGTATTAGTAGCTTAGGTATTACCTATACCCTATACCCTATAGCTAAAAAGCATGTTTTCGACTAAGTTTTTGAATAAGAGTTCGGTTAACTACCTACCTAGGTTAGGTAGTTAGACTTATGTCAAAGACATACCGACGTCACATCTGCACACACTAACTATATCAAGCAGATATCACAACACATTGGAGTCAAACTACTCTAATAACCTCTATTACTAGGTAGCTACCAAAATGAATTTCTCGGATGAAACAACCCATTCTTAACACATGTGTATATGTCTGACGTGGTATAGAGACCGTATATCATATGAGGAAGCAATACGGAAGCAAGGGTGTTTGCTCGTGCCGTCCCGGCTAGAAATTCGCGATAACGAAGGCTGCTGACGTAAGGTACGTATGTATTGTACAAACATCGATGTACTTATCTAACGTAAGACTTACCTATATGAAGTAGGTAGTTAGTGAACCTTCGCCTTTAGAAAGTTCCAATGTTAGAAATAGTTATACACTACGTAGGTAGTAATGTACCTAATGTACCTAATGTACCGTGAAGAGGGCGCCTGCAGCCTTATCTCTTTTTAACATTTGATCTACCTAATCATTTTTTCATTAAACAATTGCGGGTCTGACAGCCTCGACAGCTTTTACATTTCTCAAGAGTGTGAGCCCTGGGCCAGACCTGACAGCCTTGACAACTGGCAAAGCTTCTCGAAGCCCTTCCCGACTCAGCCGAAAGGGTCAACTTAATGTCTTCTTATCACATCATCTCATCCACCTTCTTCCTTTGATATTTTTTGATTGATTAGTTCAACTGGGCGTCTTTATTATTGTGACACCCTATCTTCTATTTCGCGGTCGCATCCCTTCCTTCACTTGATCGACCAATTCCGGCCCCTTCTATCTTCTTTCGCAGGAGGGTTATCATCGTATTCATATCACACCACCCGAACGCTACCTTAGCACGCCAGTGCGACTCAGCTGAGCGCCAAACCCAACCAGCCTTTCAGCTTCTAGATAAATACCGCGTCATTTGCTTCCTTCTCTGTATATTTTTGTCGCACTTGGAGTAAAGCCACCATGTCTGAAAGACGAACCAGGCGGCAGGCCGCTTTGGCAGCAGCAGCCGCAGCAACACCACCACCACCCACGGCTGATGACGAGGCTAACGACATGCTTACCAACACCAGTCAGCGCGAAGGCGCTATGAACGACAACAACAACAACAACAACAATGCTAATAATATCAATAAAGTTGGCAGTAATGGCAACACCATTGCGTCATTAGATCCCCAGGTCGATAGCTATCCCAAGGAAAATATATTCCTATTTTGGCCCAATATCATAGGTATGCGCTTACTACGTTCACGCAACACCGTGGTTCTGTTATACAGCTCGAACTGACCTGGAAGTTTGAAAACTTTAGGCTACTCTCGTATCGTCCTAGCTATCGCATCCCTCTACTACATGCCCCTTCACCCGCGGACATGTTCCATACTTTATAGTATCTCATGCCTCCTCGACGCCCTCGATGGCTATGCGGCTCGCTATTTTGAGCAATCGACCAAATTCGGCGCCGTTCTGGATATGGTAACGGATCGATGCACTACCTCGTGCTTACTCGTCTTCTTGTCCTCTGCCTTCCCGCGATGGGCGATCGTATTCCAAGGGTTGATTACGGTTGACTTCGCAAGTCACTATATGCATATGTACGCCACATTGGCTATGGGTGGTTCGGAGACCAGCCACAAGAACGTAGACAAGTCACGAAGTTGGCTACTAAATCTTTACTACACCAATAAGGTCGGTTTCTTCTCTTGCCTAAATTGTTACCTTGAGTCTTTTAGCTTACCAGATCTTAGGTTGTTCTCTTCGTTTGCTGCGCCCTTAACGAAATTTTCTTTATCGCCCTGTATCTACTATCTTTCTCCTCGCCACTTTTGTCGCCACAGCTTCTCGAACCCCTCGGCGAGTCGAAAGCTGCCGCTATCCAGACTGGGGCACAAGTTAATAGTTCAGTCCTTCGACAGTTGTTCACCAACCCTTATAGCGCTGGTGCCCTAGAGATGGCCCGCGCAAACAAGATGGATTCGACTTTCCCTTGGATCCTTGCTGGAATCAGCGCCCCAATCATGGCATTGAAGCAGTTCCTAAATATTCTACAGCTCGTCAAGGCGAGCAGGTGGCTAGGCGAGGGCGACGTAAAGTCGAGAAGAGCGGCTGGTTTGCCGAGGCAAAAGGGAGTGAAGCATGCTTAAAGGAAGCAGAATATATTTCCTAGGCAAGTGAATGACGGATCCGGAATCAGATGGTTGTGTAGAATAACACAAGCCTGAACGCAGTGACGCCATGGTGATAGTGTGTACGAGGTGTCCTATTTCATTCAAGGAGCGTTAGGCATCAGGGAACTGGCACGGTTCTTATTCAACGGTTGCATAGGATCGGACATGGAAAGCACGGAAAGGGATCTGGCTTGATAACCGGTTATGTTCGTCGCAAGTCGATTGAGAGGGGCTAAACAGGGTAAATTAGGTGCATGTCCACAGGACACCAAGGGGTTCGTCTTCGTTGTAAATATGTAATCCTAATAATGAATTTTCATTAAACTCACGTGTAGTATATAGGGAGCTGATCTTGTACACCGAGCTGTATGTAACGTCCACTCTGTTTCACATTAACATTCATCGGAGATGTATCTATTCGCCACGGCTTACATTAGTAGGAGTAGCTGTATCCACCCATTCCCTTTATAACAAACAGTAAAGGAGAATAGACTCATAAGTAGGTTAGGTTAGGTTAGGTTAGGTAGGTACCTAGGTATAGAATCCTGTCCCAAGGGTACGTAATAACCAAGTACCTATCCAGTACCCAAGGTTTACGAGCCATCGCCAACGCTACTATATCCCCAAACATAAGGGTCCAGCCACACGATTACTATTCATCGGAGTAATAAGCCGCATGCATAAGGCTGCGTACCTAGGTAGGTACGTTTCTCCGCGGACGAATAGGAAGAAAGAAAGAAAAAAAGAAAAGGAAAGGAAGTAGAAGAAGAAAAAAAGGGGGGGCGGCATCTGGTAATACTAAGCGACTGGGGCTGGATCTCTCTAGCTTACGTCGTCTTGGTATAAAAAAATATAAAGCAAGATTCTGAGGCTTGCTCCTGGGTAAGGGCGGGAGATGTCCGATTGGTATATACATGTATGAGGTATGTAAGTAGGTAGGTATGCATGTAGGTCTCAGCGGCAGGAGGCTGAAGAGTTTTTTTTCTAACTTGACCGCCTATGGCGCACGGCTTCTGGCTGTAGATTTGCTTTATGGGGAGCTGTGGTTGGCTGGTTGGCTGGGCGCGTCTTGAGGGCTGCTTGTCTTCAGCTCTTATGCGCTGCTAGACACGTGGAGTAAGTAAGAGGTACTTCATACTATATGCAAACATCTCTCAAGCCTCATATGTATATGTTACGTCGGGAATTTGGAGACGGCTGGGTCTATCTAGATATATGTAACCTAGTTTTAATTGCTTTTGGGATTTACTCTAGGTGGCCGTGCTTAATAGGGCACGCAAGTGTTATTGGACGTGATATTGGAATCTAGCGAGCAACAGCATATGCGTACATGGAGATGTGAACGTAGCATCACAAGTGACGAAGTATACTCCTTCTCCCATCTTACACGGACTGTCCCGTCAGTGGCGTAACTTAGGTAGCTAGGTAGGTAGCTATACATATCTCTCCTTTTCACTACCAGGGAACGCTACCAGGTCAGATACATATGGCACCATCATCACACGGGCTTGACGGCGACCTAAGGCTAGGTAGATTACCGAGTGCTGCAGAGAAAGTGGTACGCGTCATATATCAAAATGACATCGCATATGTCCGAACGGCAACGGAAGCCAGACCGATGCCGCGGGGAGGGGATCGAGGGAGGGACATCTTTGTCTCATCTCTAGCTGGGATTTTTGTGAATCTCCTCGGAAATGTTGTTATTTGCTGTGGGAGGCAAGTTTAACTATGAGATTTGTACACATGACCAGGCTATATTGTTGTTGAATACCTCTAGACAGACAGTGGAGAAAGAAAGCGGCTCCGAGACGATTGACGTTTCTGCAATCTACATTCCGCTGAAGATAGTATGCTACATATACGTACTCCCATGTGATAATAGTTCTAACTAGCTGCCGTTCTTACAGTATTATCTTACAGTCGCTGTGTCGGAGTTAGCTTTACCATCAGGGGCGGTTTGTGCCAGGCGATATAATTCTTCTGATTTTCAAGCCAATTGCTACACTCGGGCATTAATTCGATGTCGAAGTTATAAATAAGCTTGGCTAGGATAACTCGAGTCTCCATGCGCCCCATTGTGAGCCCGAGGCAGTTTAATGGCCCAGAGCTGAACGGCTATGGATAGGTAGGCAGTTAGCATTAATTTGACTTGAGATTGTGTTACATATTTAGAATTCTGAATGCATATTATATCCGAGCGCGTAGTATCCATGATTTCAAAGTTATGATGCCGTGAGAGGAAAAAAAGAACTACTAGGATTTTTATACATACCTGGAAGACTTCTCTTGAATCGTTGGCATATCTCTCATCCCCTAGCCAACGTTCAGGGACGAATTTCTTCGCGTCTTTAAAGTATTTCTCCAATCGACCAATAGCATGGTTATGGATGCCAACAATAGAGCCTTCGGGGATGAAATAGCCATCCACAGCGCAACCCCCAGATGACATCAGTCGAGGGTTGAATGATGTTGCAACTGGAGGCCAGACACGCATAGACTCATCGATCGCAGCTAAGAGATACGGGAGATTAATAACGGAAGCTGCCGTAATATCTTGCTCTAACTTGAACGTAGACCGGATCTCACGCTTAACTCGTTCCATAGCCGCTGGATGAATGAGCAGGAGGAAAAGCGTAGTAGCGGATGCTGTTGCTACTGTCTCCGATCCGGCCGTCACCAGCATCTGAGCGTTGGCATACATCTGCTCCTTCGTAAGAACTTCGCCGGCTTTACTTTCGCTAGTAACAAATGACATATAATCTGGATGATCCGTCTTCCTAGAAGCCATCCTCTTATCTACCAGATCCAGGGTAGTCCTAAGATGATAGTCCTGTGCGTCGGCGAAACTCTTAGGAATAAAGAACTTTTGCCAAACCCATAGTGCCCAAGAAGAGATGTCGTTTAGGGCGTGCGTATAAACCCCTGATGTGAAGTAGGCCATACTAATTTTGATCCAGGGGTGGTATTGCTCTTTCTCGATACATTCGAAAACATCTTCGCCAAATACTAGGTCACCTTGAATGTCAAAGGTTGCCCACATAGTATACTTTTCAATATCCACAACATCCTCCCTTGCCGAAGCATCGCGTAGCTTTCGGATCATAGAATCGATATATCCCATCACAAGGGGCTCTTGTTCGCGTGATGCCTTTTCAGAGAATGCAGGGTTAAGCTGACGACGTACCCTAGCGTGCTCCTGTACTTCGGCTTGAAACAGGCCTACGGCGCCAAACTTCTCCTTAAGCGGTGCAGCTCGTGAATCACGAGTCAAAGGTCCTCCTTTACCATAGCGAGGACCATATAGATCTTTGAAGGATGTGGGTCCGGCACAAGAGACTTCGTCGGGGCTGACGCGTACGATAGGGCCATATTTCTCATGTAGCTCGGAAAACTTGTAAGGGGATCTACCCTGTGCTCGGAACCAACTTATAGGAAGAGGCGATGCAGCATATAGCTTTGGACCTGGTAAAGGAGCTAATGGGTGGAAGAAGATATTGTAGATGGCTTTGGTAATTCCCAGTGCTAGAGACTTATACGAAGTTTAGCAACGACAAAATTAGACCAAATAGTTTAGTTGCCCTTACCAATAGAATAAAAAAGACGAAAAGGTCCAGAAAAGAGGCTCTCCGGAACGGTTCCACGAGCGTGGTCAGTCCTGCCGCCATCTTAGCTTTGTACTCGATATTGTTACCAAGGCTCAACAACAGCACACGTGGTTTCTTTTCCCTAACACCCTAAGGCACCAAGCTCATATATAACCACTCACCGTTATCTTTTAGCCCATCTATCCCCGCGGCTCGAGAACACTCGGCAAGGGCGGGGAGCTATCTATGTCACGTCATGCTTGATCTGTATGTGAATCAGTGATGGATATATCTATAGTTCACGTCACATAACACTCTGGCGAGAGCAACCGGTTATAATATAAAACTACCCGGTTACCTTGGCTGCTCTATTCTTGTAACCTCGGCACTTGAATGGCACACGTGTTGATTATCGATATGTAAGAAGATAATTACAGCGGTTAGATGAGAGCTGGCAACATGCCTTAGTCACTCAACCGGGACGGGTGTCGGTCATGTGAACCATTCTAGTATAGCTGCTGTAGAAGGTTACCAATGACGGGTGTATGGCCTCCATCTTGGGCTTCTCTTATATGAGATCGGACAATCCGGGAACTGCTCCAGCCGTTATCTCTGTGAGATGAGCCTAGACTCGAGCTGCATATGGTGCATGAGAAATGGCCAAGATGGTGTAGGCCAACCGGTAGTTCTTAACAGTGTATTTCCGAACAACATCATTGGTTACATTCGAGATGACTCTTTACGAACAGTCAGAGTAGTGTGGCCAAATGTTGATTGAGGTGTAATAATAGGTAAGCTATCTGCAAATAGTATGTAGAGGGTATTAATAAATGAAAATGATAAACTATCGCTAATACAGTTTCCGGGATTTAATGCGGCTTACGGTAATGGAATAGCATTTCTCCACTGGGCTGCAGCAGTGAACACCCTAACTAGTAGAGGACTAGCGGGTTTACCCCCACTACCTGGGAAGCTCAACGTCAATCCATTTAATTCAATGTTCCACTAAAAGGACACAGCTATGTATGTACAAGGTATCCCACATATCTACAAAATTCAAGGTTGGATATCAAGGTTCATTATCACGAGCTTAATCGAGATAACCTTCTTTAACGATACCTACCTACATACACTACCTCCTAACTAAATACTTCTCAAACCCACAGAACACACCTAACATCGCAACAACCACACAATCCATCCATTAATCAGTCATCCACCCACCCACCATGTCACATCCCCGAGTCGAAGAAGTGTCCGGCAGCGACCTCTCTGACCCCAGCGAGGGGGACATCGAAGACTTCCTCGAAACCGACATCCTACGACAAAAAGCCCCCTCCCATGCCTCCGCCATCCCTGCCTCCAGCAGCAACATCAACACCCTCCAACACCCCTCCTCCGCCCCCCAAGCCCAACAAGTCCAAGCCAGCGACATAAAAGACTACCAAATGCTGTACCCAGTCTACTTCGACCTAACGCGCACCCGCGCCCAAGGCCGCCGCGTATGCAAATCCCTCGCCGTAGCGAACCCCCTAGCGCGCGAAATCGCCGCCGCCTGCGCCGCCCTGCGCCTCTCGCCCGTCTTCGAAGCGCACCGCGTGCACCCGAAAGACTGGGCGAACCCGGGCCGCGTGCGCGTGAAGCTATCCAAAAGCAGCAGCGGCAGCAGCGGTACCACTGCCAACCCGTACGCCGCCAGCGTCAAGAACAAGCACCACCTCTACATCCTCGTCGCCCAGCACCTGCAAGCCCACCCCACAACCGACACGAGCGACGCCCTGCGCCGCGTGCGCGTCCCCGGCCTCGGCGCCCCCGACGACCACGAGCCCTGGCCCCGGCCCGCCGTCCCGCGCGGCTGGAAGATGGGCGAGTTGCTGCCGGCGTATAGCGCGGCTATGACGGGCGGCGGGGTTAGCGAGAATGCGTTTAAGGATATGATGCGGGAGATGCAGGGCGGAGGAGGAGGAGGAGGAGCAGGGGGCGGAATGCCGGCTGATATGATGAGCATGCTTGGTCAGGGGCTGGGGGGGTTTGGAGGGCCGGGAGGGCCTAGTGGAAGTGAGGCTGGCGGGGGAGGGGGTGGGAAGAAGGGTAAGAAGGGGAAGGGGAAGGCGTGAGTGGAAATCCTGAGGCTTTGAAAGGATGGGCTTCTAGGACGGGATGGGATGGGATGGGATGGGATGAGAAAAGAGATATGAGACGTAAGGCTCCTCAAGTTAGAAAAAAAGGGGGAAATCTGCCAGGGAGTATAAACTCCCAACATCATGGCATCATCCTCTACCAACACATCTCTACCTCATCACAAAGATAAATCAACGAATACATCATAATGGACATGTGGCTTCAACATTTGCTACGCGCTGTTGGCTACGCTGCCAAAAAAAAAAATAGTTTATGTAATGATACAAATGCTTGTTAATCAAGGGTATCTCGACCTCCTCCTCCCCCTCCTCCTCGTAAGCCCCCAAATACTCATCATCCTAGGTATGTGATGTGATGTGATGTTACACTTTACATGGCCGCAGTAAGTCTCCCCTGCAGTACCTCCCACTCCCTAGACCCGACGATCTGCACTTCTCTCGCGCCGACGCCAGAAATCACCTTACCATCGGCATCCGGGAGTCGGATCTGCAGTCTCGCAGCGGCCTTACGCATCATCCTCGCGTGGTCGGGTTCTTGATGTCTCTTCCTGCCTTGCTCGGCGGCGAGCACCACCCTTGTCTTCTGGATCACGGAGCCTTGCCAGCTGTTCCACGTAGCGTAGTCTTCAGCCTGCTTGGCAGCGTGATACTGCGGCGTCGCCTTCGCGGGACGCCACACCATCTTGTCTTTCGGTAGGGTGCTCAAGTCGTAGACCTTGGCGGATGTCGCGAGCTTCAGGAGCTCGCCTAGCGCATCCCTACCTTCGGCTGCCACAAGCGCCCTTCGCTGTTCTACAACGGGAACAGGTTTCTGCAGAGGCTCAGCGAGCCAATCATGTCGGGCTTGTTCCGTTGCGCGCGCGCGCCGGTTATCCTCACGTAGGTACCGAATAGCAGCTTGTAAGCTAGCGATGTCATTTTTAAGGGCATCCATCTCACGTGCTGTAGCCACCGCGCGCTCCTGGCCGGCCTTCGCCCTGCTACCGTTGGAGCCGGTCTCGTCGCCAAACGCTCTACTATCGCCGGCGATCTTCTTCCACTTGTCGCGGTCGACCTCGAGGGTCTTGGCCTCGCGGTCCTGCTGCTCGATGTCTTTCTTGAGGCTATCCACGAGCTTCTGTGCGTCCGCGAGCTGCACTTCAAGGTCTGCCATGCGAGATGCCTTTGCGTTCGCGTCCTTCATGCGTGCCTCAAGCGTTTCGATGCGGAGGGCAGCTGTGCTGAGGTTCTCGTCGCGTAGAGCGATTGTACGACGAGCTTCGTTGTAATGTTCCTTAATTTGTCGCAGCTCTTCCTCGGCATCAATCGGTATCGTCTTGAGTGCCTTGAGTTCCTGCGCACGGAGAATCCATGGCGCCTGGCTGCGTTCAAACTCCTGCGTCTGCGATAGATCGGCGCAAACTGCAGCAAGATCCGTAATTTGCCCGGTGAGCGTGCGAAGTTTGGAGAGATAAGTCGAGAAGAGATCGGATTCGGAAGACGAGAATGCAGTCATAATAGTATTATGAACAGCGCTCTGGACCTCTGGGTACGTGAACGGCTCTGCGCGACCTTCCTCGCTGAGCAGTCTATGAAGGTCTACGCCAATCTTTCGAGACATCTCTGCAAGCTCTTGACTTGCAGCCTCGCACTCTTCAAACGCTTCCACGGTATCAGGAGTAAGAGCCAGCGATCTGGCTCTAAGATCCTCTAGAGATCGTACCGCCTTGCTAATGATTACCTTAGCGCTACGGGTCTGGGTAATGACAGCTTCGGATTTCTTCGCGAAATGCTGAGCAAGTTCGTCTTCATCGCCATTGGGAGGCACAACCCTTTGGACCATATCCTTTACTATGTGAAATGCTGTAGCAGCGGACTCCAGATGGCTCTGCATCAAGACCGTCTTCATCTGCATCTCATCTGCGAAACTTTCTAGGCCTTGCGAGATGTGGACCTCGCCCAGATGTGACATAAGAGCAATAGTGCGTTGTAACTCGCTAGCACACTGCTTCTCTTTTAGCTCGTCACGTCGAAGGCCATCGATCCAGGTATTTAGAGCTCGCTCGACAGGCTCTAGCTCATACAAGGCGCCTTCGTATTTAGCAAATTCTTCCAGCGAACAGTGGCTAATAGCGTTGACAAAACGATCGCACATGGAAGATACCCAAGTAAGCTTATCCAATGCGTCGCAACCAGCGAGTGCATCATCTTCAAGGCCAGGGTGCGGCTGTTTGTTGACACGTTCTTTGACAAAGCCGTGTAGTAAGTTCGCCTTGAAAGCCAACCGGCTGAATCGCAGCAACGCCAGGACAGAATCTCTATCAGTGTTATAGCTCTCGGGCAAGAACAATTTGACAATCTGGAGATGTTGTTGCGCTTCCTGGGCGTCCATGCGCTGTAATTCTAGATCGATGGTCTTGATCTGTGTCTTCACGGCTGAGAGCTGGAGTTTCTGGTTGAGATCCATCATCGCTCTCGATTTGCTGTTGAGCTGCTCAGACTCGGCCTCGTTAACAGCGTGAGATGCACGCATATCTTCCAGATCGGTCTGGAGATTAGTAACGAGCTCTCTAAATCGAGATAGCGTGTATTCCAAATCTCCTATAGTATCGTCCTTCTCGGAAGCTCTTCGTGCTTGCTCGGCAATGATACTATCCTTGAAATCGAGCTCATCCTGCATTTCCTTCTCGTTCTGAACATGGTTAACCTCAAGTTCGTCGTTGATCTCCTTGAGCGCTTCGAGATCATCTATCATGGCCTTCAACTCGTTGATGTGTTCAGACTGCTGTAGCTTCTCGTAGCTAAGTTGCTCGATCATGCTCTCCGCACCTACGTTGTCATCTAACTGCTGTTGAAGGTCCTCAGCACGAGTCTCGGACTCTAACAGCTTCTCCTTGGCGATTTGGTACTGTTCCTTTATGGCTTCAAAATCCTCCAGGTCCTTTTCAAGTGCTTTGATTTGCGCTTTCGACTCCTCTTCTTGCTCTTGGGTAAGATCTCGTAGTCTAATAAGAGCTTCACGCAGCCGTTCATTGTGTCGCTCCATTTGAAGCCATCCTGTACTTGCTCTTTCATCAGGAGACATACCCTGGGAGTATTCGGCATTCTCCTCCCGCAAAACTTCTACTTCGAGCTCGAGTTCTTCTGCCTTCTGCTTCAAGGCGTCAAGCTCGGCTTTATAGACCTCGGCAGTCTCCTCGGCCATCTCGCGGTCCAGCGTCGCGAGCTCCATGACGGTTTCATGTTCTGCTTGTAAAGACTCGATCTGTACTAGTCGTTCTTCTGCTTCCTTCAGTTGCTTCCGTAGAGAGGAGTTTTCCTGTGCCGTAGACTGGTATTTTCCCTCGATCTTTTTATTAATCGATTCGAACTTGTCCCGTTGCTCCTGAGCTATCTCCAAGTCTTTGATCTTTTCCCGGTCTTCTAACCGCTTTCGCTCTAGGACTTTCAGTTTTGCTTTCAGGTCCTCATTCTCCCTGGCTGCGCTAGTAGCAGATGTACGAGTGGAAGTAGCCGCACCTGGAGCCGCTTTTGAGCTTGTTATGCCCGCTGGTTGCTTAGAAGATGTCGTCGAGGACGGGCCCGTAGAAGTGAGTTTCTCCAGAGCCTTTGTTCTAGAGCGCACGGGACTTATCGTCTGCTCTCCATCGCTCTTAAAGGGAGATCCCAGGTCCGATCTATTACCACCTTCATTTCCTGATAAGGAATCCCCCGACCGTACTCTCCCCGCAGTAGGACGAGATCCGCGAGTAGTCCCAGTAGAGGTTCGTGCACCAGGAGGCCTTGTGGCACCACTAACAGATCTTGTAGTATTAGATGACGTCGATACTTGTCTTCTATTGCCGGCAGAAGGTAGCGCTGGTGGTCCCATGGAGGTTCTGGTATTCACGGCTGGGGGACGAGGCCTCGCTCCAATGGAAGAAACGCGCGCATTCGATGGAGTACCGGTTCTCGAGTTCGAAATGCTAGGCGGGGCGGTCATTCCAAGTTGCTTCGTAGGAGACTTGGTAGGAGACTGTCACGGTTAGGTCAGAGGCAAAGAAACGCGGGGTTATATTAATATAAGCTATACGCACCCTCACCATACTAGATGGGCGAGAAGATGAAGACCTCCTAGGTACCGGACTTGGACTAGGCGCATTTAAGCTCATTCGTTTGCCCGTCGAAGGGTCTGTCACCGAATTTGATCGCCCAGCTACGGAGCTCGGCCGTCCCGTTACAGAGCTTGGTCGTCTAGCTGTTGTGCCTGTTCGCGGCCCTCTTTGAGCAGGGGCAGCAGGCCTAGGAGCTGGAGCTGGCTGTAGCACTGCCGCCACGGTAGCGGGCCGAACGAACATGCCTCTTCCTGGAGAGCAATCGAAGTAGCGCTCGCCCTGGACGGACCCATCATTCTTCCCCCCATCATCCTCAAGCTCGATACCTATCCAGTCGCCCACAGCGAAATGGGTTTGTCCGACATATCGAACAATCGCAATGCGGCTGTCGGTGAGCCGAATCGTCTGCCCGACTTCGACATCCGACATTCTGGGCAGGAATTGCTCGCAATTAGTTCATAATGGACCAGGGCGTTTGGTGTTGGCCCTGAAGCTTGACGTTTGAAGCTCTTTGTTCTTAGTTGAAAAGTACAAAGTACGCGTTGCTTATTTCGTCACGCGAATGGTCATTACCTCCTTATCGGGTTATCGGGGTTATTGTGGAAAGCCACAGTGTGGTCGTACAGTATCTCGGGTTAGTTGCATACAGTGAAGTTATCGCTGTATCAAAGGTACCTAGGTGCGTAACATCAAATAGGAGGCACCCTGCATCAATGTATGTACCTAGGTACCTACATATCACATCACGTAAACCTGTGATACACCAAATAGCAACCTCCTTACAACTTCTATACTTAAGACTTTGATAAGTCAATATAGAACAATATTTGAAGTCCCTGAAGCCAGATACCTAGGTACCTAGGGAGTATCAAATTTATGTTATCTTATTTTACTCCCGAAATCATTACTTACGCTCAAGTCTCGATGCACCTTCAACACAACTTCGTCCTACCTAGCTCAGGGGGTCTCACCTTTATCACGAATACCCCGATCTAAAGTGAGACTTTGTGGCAGGACGGAAAATAAAAGATAAAAATACAAAAAGGTCAAGTGATCTCATAAACTGCCAAAAAGTCATATGTAAAGGGTAGGTAGAGGTATGTATGCGGTGCCATTCGCACAACCCGTGCTATTCGGACCCCGTCTCGTTTCATTACCTACAATACATTGGACATACATCCATACATACGTACATACATGAATCCCGTTTTCCCGTACATGTGGTTTTACGTACAAGTGTAATTTAATCCTCCACAGCCAGCCGAGCAAAAACTTCGCAACTATGCAACATAGGGTATTGATTGTGAACCACCTCCACCATTGATTGACGCTCTTTTTTCTCACCCGTGAATACCTGGGTACCTTAGGTACCTACCTAACCTAAATACGTGAAACCCCATCGATAAATCTCATGAACGCGGCGGCGGCGGTACAAACCCCGCCTTGAAACTCCCGCTACGCACCCACTCCATGATCTCGAAGCCGAGCCGACGCTCCAGCTTCTCGTCTACCCCTTTGCCCTCCGCCACGTGCAGCACCATGACGGCCGGGTTGGCGAACTCGACGAGGCCGTTGCCGCCTTGGGCTTCTACTTCCGCGGTCCGTTTGACGTATATCGTTAGGTCCGGGCCTACGATTCCTCGCCAGAGCGTTGCTAGCCACTGCCAGTGGTCGTCCGCGCGGTAGGCGTCGTTCACGTGCAGTGAACTGGCGTATCTGTCTGAGACCGTTAGGCTGTAGCCGTCTGATACGACAGCAACCGGGAGTCTAGGTGTGGCCTTCGAGGATACTTCGACGTCCATGGAATCATCTCCTGTCTCGCCATGTGTCGTGCTTGTTAACGGCGGGTGGCTAGTGATGTATTTTATAAGATCTTCGGATATCTTGTGCCATTTTAGCATCTTTGCAACATAAGTTGCTAGGGGACTCAAGAGCCCTGTCCCTCTCGGTGGGCTGCTCTCTCTTATGACTTGTTCGTTTTCACTGGTATTACTATTATTTCTTCCGTCCGCTTCTGCCGATCTCAGTTGTGTCTGGGTATCTTCTGTCCAAGTCTTTACGGCATATTCTCCCGAAACAGACAGCGCTTTCTCTACTACAGCCGCTACTTCTTTTAGTATGGCCGGAGCCGCTCCTTCAATAGCAATAAGAGGACCTCGCGTTTCGAACAACGGCCCTCCCGGACCAGGGGGCTTCAGGGGTGAGCTAATCGAGCGTAGGACCTCCAGTTTCAGTAGGAATGGCCATCTTGGTAGGGCGTGTTGTGGTTGTGGTTGCTTTTGGGGAGCATTGGCACCATTTGGAATTCCATGACCATGCCCATGCCCAGATTGAGCCCCAGGGGGCATGCGTACCGGTCCCTGTCCCGAGCTTATAGCGGGCGACCCTGGGATCTGCGTTTGTAACGGTGGCAGTCGGAGAGACTCATCAAATGCAGAGCTATGACGAGTCGGTGTCGGAGCAGCCTGATATGACATTGGTGTACGCGGCGGCGGTGGTGGTTGCATATGAGGATAATTAGGTTGGCTAACCATTTGCCATTGCCTACCTCCTAGTCTAGGTAGTGGTCCAGGGCCATACCCAGTTGCCGACACTGGTGGACCAGCGAGTGGTTGACGGTGGTATCGTGGATCAGCAGACATATAACCCATTGGTGGCGATCCAGTAGTGAATACGTTCGGTCCGTTGAAACGACGCCGTTTTGTATCTACCGGCGTTCCTATTGGCGACATCATCGGGTAATCCTCATCAATATTTTGCATGTGCGGTGGCATATATCGACGTTCTTGACTGTCAAGAGACATGATGCTTGAAGCTGATCCACGCCGTAAGTGGTCCGTCTCGATTACTCTTGGATTTGGTATCGCATAGGATGGCATGTTAGGGCCCGGCCCTGCACCCTCCGGCGCTGCCGCACTAAAAGGAGTGGAAGGTGTCCTTGGTGTCGCGATATAACGTCCACCGCACTTAGGACAGTGACCAGGGTCTTCACCAGTCGCCGGTATAGGCCTGCTGCCTGAAGCTTTGCCTCCTCGCCTAGGCTGGTATCTGTAGTCGGGGTATTGACGCTGATGTCGAATTTTTTCCTCTTCTGCAAGCCGTTTCCAATTATTCTTTATCTCTTCGGGTTGCTCACGCCACTGTTCACCAATAAGCTTTGATATCTCCGGGTTGGCTAGTCCCGGGTTCCGGGCAGCGACCTGGCCTTGGTAATGTTGTCGATAAAGAATGAATGCTGTTGGAAGGGGTGAAAGCGAACGTCAGCTGTATGGTCCCAGATTTCAAGTTTGCAACATATCCAATTTGTTACCGGATGTAATAAGACAAGTCTCGACCCTTTCATTTCCGCCCCTTTGAATTCTAAATACAGAACACGACACACGGACAAAGAGATAACCGTCCGAGTTACCCGTCTCGGGACTGGGATACGTCTGAAACCTTGTCGTGTTTCTGGAGAAGCAAAGGGCAGGCAGTAAAGGGTTGGAAAGAAGAGCGGTGGGGGGTATTTCCAGCTCAGGCAGAGTCCCAAACTCGAGTTTGCTAAGGCAAATAGGATAGCAGCAGAAAACATGAGTAAAACTTCTTTACGTACCGTTACGCGGCCTAGGAACCTTGGGTGCTTTTGTACAGAGACATATTAGGTCCCTAAGCCCTTCGGTTGTATTCGACGTTGCTGTATTAGGGGTATAAAGTCGAAGATCTTGGATTCGGGGCTGATTCGCCTCGTCCACGTCGATAGAGTATGCTCGTTTTCGGCCCTGTCTTGTAGCGGCGGTTGCTAAGGGATTACTATCATCAGGTGGATGTGCTACTGGAGCTGCTATGAGGATTGGTCTCGGTGCTTCTACTTCCGTGTCGTCGTGAAGATTCGTTGCCATCGTAGACCGAGACTCAGCCTGTCTTGTAGGGCTAGTTGTCAGCGTAGCTGAAGAATCTGTAGTCTGGAGGGAAGACCGGTCATTTTGGGAGGTAGAGGGAGAAGGATAGCTGCTGCTAGGTTCGGTCATGTTCTTCGCAAACGGGGAATGGCCAAGCAGAGCGTGTCGGTGTGTGGGGGAGGGCGGACAGCTCAAAGAGCGGAGTCCCAGTTCGGGAGCATACACGAACTCTCGCTACAACGACTACCAAGGCCTCAGGGGTCTGGCATCTGAAGAGAGGAGGATCCTTGGAAACAGTGACAGCGACGACGATGATGTGATAAACTAACTAACTCGTAGTAGGGTGTGTATGGTGGCTGCTGATCTGGGGCGAAGACATGAGACATGAATAAATGGTGGAGGCAACAACTAAGGGCTTGTTAGGATTGTTTTCTTTGTTGATATCCTTTCTATTCACAAGGCTTCAGCTAGGTGACAATGACCCTAGGAAGAGAGGAGGTACACTTTTAGGTGGTCAATGACCTTATGCTGTTGCCACTACTACTACTGCTGGCTCTCCTGCATACGCACATACAAACCCAGCGTTGGCCATTAACAAAGTGTTTTGGCCAACGCAACTAATAAGTGGCCAGGTAAATAAGAGCTAGCAGGTTAGGTCGAGAGAGGGAAAAAGAGGATAGGTTTCTTTGGGACTATGTCTCGGGAATATACTGAGGTCCAGTCTGTTGCAGATTAGAGCCACTTCTCTCTCTACCTACCTTTTTTTTCTCCCCCTTCCTTTGTCCAGCGTTTGCAACGGCCAAAACCTAACAATTACTCTGCCGTTCGCAGTAGTCGATAATAGGCCAGCCATTCTAATGATGACAAGAGTAAGTGTAACAAATATATTAAACAACAAAGTCTATAAGCTCAATAAGTCCATGCATAGATATATAGTGGCCTTGTTCGACCCAGCCAAAAAAAGGGAATTAGGAAGATTCCCTTCTTAACTGCTTGACACAACATGACAACCCCTTAGTTCGAAACTATACATTAGGTACAACACACTAGGAATGCTCTATGCTCTGCTGTCCCCCTGCTGGAACGGAGTAAATACCTAACACTGTCTCTTACGATCTCTCATTCCCCTCAGTTGCTAGCAACAACAAAGACAATGTCAACCGAAATTAGCCTAGGTAGAAGTCACGTGGACCCATAACTTTTCATTGTCCCTAGCCAAGATTCTGTGAAGAGTCGTCGTTTTGCAATGTCTCAGTATTATCTCTAGGGTTGGCGATCTGGAAGGCAACCAACCAGGTTGTCTCTCTATTTATATTGTGAACAACCAACACAAGCATACACAGTACATTTAGGAACTCCGAAACCCCTCCGTAATGTAATTTTCCTATCCCGAATCCCTATTTCTCGCAGTTTCGGGGCCGTAGCCTTGCGAAATTGGATTATTATGACAAGTCCCGTCCGTGGTCTAAGACCTCCCGTTTTCTTAAGACACAACGTGCTTATGAGATAAACCCACGTCCTGTCTCACCGCTCAATAAGTCGGCACTCCGTCGCGCATCGAGGAAAAGCTCCTCGCACTCTGCAACATCTTTAATATCAATCTGACTACGACCATTGACTCGAGCGAGAATGCTATTTTTGATAAATTAGTCAACACACTGCGTCGAAAGATGCAAGAATCATAGTAGACTATAGAGTACATACCTTGCAGGAGTCAACAGCTGAAGACAGTATCTGAGACTAATGCGCACACCGTGCTCCGCGATCTTGTCAATAGCAGCATCTGTGATCTGCACACCTTCTGTTGTTGCTCGGATGCGTACAATGCGTTTAATTTCGTCGGCCTCGTACGGTGTGGTGGGAATAATGAGAAGTCGGGCTAGGAAGTCAGGGGGGATGCCGTGTGCGGCAACAACACCATCCGTACCACGGATGGTGCACATACCACGGTTTGAGGCAAGCACAACAATCGGTGAGATTGAAGATTCTAACGCTCGGTTGAGATATGTAAAACACTCGATGTCAAGCATGTGCGCCTACTGTATATTAGCTTCCCGACTCGAAATATAGTATGTTATAGCAGATGGATATTACCTCATCGATGAATAAGACACCAGGGACAAGTTCAGCTACTCCCTGGTCAATGTATTTGCTGACGACCTTGTTGATTTCGTCTCGTAACTTCTCCGTGATCTCGGTCATTTTGGGCTTCATAAGTTGGCCCATCATACTCATTATGTCCTGGCCGCCTTGGGGCCGGGCGTTGGCAACATCCAGGTCATGAAGTGTAACATCTTGTACAATCTCCTTCTTCTTGTGTACTTCACCCTTCGGGATAGGGACATACTCCTCTGCTTCGAGATCGAATTCTGTGGCATACGCGTCTGATCGTCCAACTCTTTTGCAGGCACCTGTGTTCGCCTCAATATAGACGACATCTCCAACAGTAACTCTCTCCTTCTGGATTGCTTCATAAATACTTGGATCTAATCTGAGCTTCTTCTGGCCCCTTGCACTCTTTAGACCTATCAGTAGCGTGCTAATAGTCTTTCCATAGCCACCTAGAGGGTTCTCTGCCTCTTCCGGGGTAAGCTCTGTGACTTCGCCCTCGTAAACCTCTTTCGTCTCGCGCACTTTCAGCCCGATGGCTCTTCGGAAGTTTTCCATCAACACCTCGGTCTTCTTCACTTCGGTCGAGTAGATCTCGCTTCCGACGATTGGGCAAAAGGGGATCTTAGTACCAAGTTCGTGGCTCAGCGCAAGCGCAAGTGCTGTTTTTCCGGTCCCAGGCCCGCCCGCGAGCAATACACCACGGCCGGCCATCTTCGAAGCGCGAATGAGATCGACGATAACGCCAGCAGCCTATATCGAGCAGAAGGACAAGTTAGTAATCAGCCTAATATAGGAGGCCACCAGGAGGCTGGAACTTACCTCTCGGGCCTGCTGTTGGCCTACAAAGCCACCGGCCTGCTTCTCAGCTGTGCCATCGGACTTGAGGCCTAGACCTTTGATGTGAGTGTGAGCAGCAGTTCGGTTTTCGCGATTGTTGCCCTTGACCTCGCTGATTTGCACCATCTTTGCGAAGGGATGGGTTTGTTACTAGATGGTGGGAATAAATCGGGGTTCTAGTTAATGTAGATTCAATCAACGACCAATCTTGATTGCTTATTGACGAGAGTTTTTAGAGTTAGAAATCATAGATAAGTGAGGTGGTAGCTTGGAAGAAGTGCTGCAAATCGGTGTCGCATTAGAAATTATGAACTTATCAGAGTTGGGGAGCTTGGGTCAATGGAAGTTAGAGCTCTAAAGTCGCGAAACTTTTCTGGGTCGCGCCCGTCTGCTCCGTTTTTATACTGTGTTTGATTACTGTATATAAAGCTTCGATAGGTCCTTCTAGCTCAACGCAGATGACCTAAGTAGTAGAGGTACTTTAGTACTTTATTCAAATATGCGTAGTGTACGGATCCGTATGAGGTCTTCTATTGCTTCAAACTACAAATCACCCTCAATCTACCTAACTACCTAGGTACCTAACCTAGGTACCTATATAATTCTATCTTATCTTATAGCCGCACTCGTTTAAGCAGAATATCTTCTCCTTCATTGCCATCTCTATCTACATCCTCGCAAAGCATTGATGCGTTTTCGTTATCCGTAGAGGTTGCAATAGTTATGTCTCCTCTCTCTACATCTTCACAGTCGCCGTTCTTTCTCGTCTCTTTCTTCGTAAAAACAACCCACAACGCACTACTAATGATAAGTCCGCATCCTATAAGACTCATCCAACCCATACTATTGCCAAAGACCCAGCGGTCGAAACCCGCCGCGAATAACATGTGTGTGTAGGTCATAGCAGTTGCACGGTTGCTCTTCTCGATAGCTAAACCAGCTGTCATAAGCATCTGCATAATTACACCACATGCGGCGACCGCTATGAGCAGCGCACATTGGCGGATCGAGTGTGGTAATTCAAAACGTAGATCCGGTTGCCCGTAGTCGAGCATTGGCGCAAGGGACAGAGTTGTGGTTGTGACGATTAAGGACCATGAGCTGAAGTAGTTGACCGATATTAAAGGGTGTGCCCGCTTCCCGATACATCTCAATGTCGTGAAAGTGACCGCCGCCCCAAGGACGCCCAAGAGCGCAACGCCAATAGCTTTCAGACGCTCGGCGCTTGTTGGGATATGCTCTCCACCAGAGTAAGAAGTTGCTTCTACCGTAGCATTCACGACCGCTTCTACTACTATATTACTAGTTGCAGATGAAGAAGTTGCGCCTGAGAAGAGGGACGCCGGCCTTGTAATAAGCACGATCCCTGCCAGTGCCACAAACGACGAGAGCTGCTCAACTCGTGTAAAGGGTTCGTGCATGAAGATATGGCACAAGTACCCGGCGATGTTAGGGGCGAGGAAAGTAATAACGGTTGCTTCAGCGAGTGGTATAAACTTGACTGAATACCACATTCCGTATATACCGAAGAACCCAGAGAACCCTCTCAATGCCAGGAGCCAGCGGATATCCTTATGCCCTAATACTCCGTGCGGGATTCTCTTCCACCATACGTATGCGGAGACACCGATAACTGTCATACTCATCCTTGCAAAGAGAATTTGCATAGGATGCATGCCTCCTTCTTCTATCTCGAGTAGGCGAGCAATAAGATTCATCAGCGACCCGAAGAACTGTGCTGCGAATACCAAAATCGGTGCTTTATTTTTACGCCATGTTGATCCAAACCACCCTCTAATTCCCAAGCTTGGATGAGTTTGGCCAGGTTTTTTTAAGGGAGGTCCGGGTGACACGCCTCGTCCATCCAAAGAGAACCGGTCTGACTCATTGTCTACGACAGTTGATAAGTCTGATTCGAATTCGCTGTGTCTCTCAGGTTTATCGACCAAGATGGGGGAATAAGAGAGGACAATTTCTTCACCATTGTCAAGTCGTTTAGTTTCGGGAATCAACATAGAGGGCGACATAATCATCAATATCCCCCAAGCGCTCCAACTAATTCCAAGGGCCCCGGTTCTATACTCATCCGTACCCGATTTAAGGGCGATTATGAACGAGGTTTGGAATAGTTTGACGGTGAATACTCTATCTTAGTTTCTTCCTCATAAGTATCGCTGAAGAGATTGTTTACTAGCAAATATTCTGGTAGCTCATTTGGGCTGAAGATCGGCCTGTCATAAGCGGGGGAAGACGAATTATTAACAACCATAACGTGCTTCTTCGTTAGAACATAGGTACCTATCCCCAGATGCAACCACTACGAACCGAAGTAGCCGTATCCGCCGAAAGATTGTTGTGGGGCCCGAGCACTCATATGCTTGAACGGGATACGACGGTGCCGTTAAAGGTGGGAAAGGTATATTCTACTACATGCTACTTTATACTTCAATTTTACTTAACAAAGGCTTAATTTTACTCCATCTTCTATCACAGACAAGTTTTCGGTTAAGTTTCAAAATAGCTTGAGTAATTTATTCAACTATAAATATCTTTCTTATGAGATTTTTATACCTTATCTTAGACTTCGAGACCGGAGTTAGTACAGAGAACCCGTCTAAGCGCTAGTGTGGGTTGTAGATATCTACAAATTATTGTAACTCACTTAACCAAAGAATGTAAGCTACTAGCGTAATCGTCCTGTCGACCCCGATGTCGCGGTCTACCCAGCGAATCGGTAGTTACCCCGCGTGGGTCGTAACGCCGGGCTACCCGGACTAGCAGGCGCATGATCCGGGGCTGAGGGTCGCAACGGGAACCTTTTTGGGAGTTTGGCTATATGTCGGTTTGTGTAAGTTAGGTTTGTAATTCGCGAAGGGGGGTTGTAATACTTCCAACTCCCGATGCGACTGAGCGTAGCACTTAGTACCTGATTACTACCCGGGATCGGCAAGTATCCCACACGAATAGAGTGCCGGATGAGAGTTTGAAGGTATAACTACATAAGATAAGATAAGTTTATTGGTATGGAAAGCCTAACTACCTAACCTAGGTACCTACCTAGGCATGTGGATTACTAGTACCACACTGCTTGATGTCTAAACCTTGCTGATGACTACCTTACCTAAGTAGCTCGTCTGGAATCTAGGTAGATCTAAGATTCGCTTCGAAGCTGTACTATAGTTTTATATATAAACTTGAAAATGGGAAATTTACCAGGTTTCGGGATGATGCGTTGTTATAGTTATTCAGCCGCTAAGGTACGGTAATATATGACTTTCTGAAGGTCTTGGTAATATATCATGGCGATAAGCATATATTTAATGATGAGGTGATATTTGGCATTCCCGACATACTCCTTGCTTTAAAGAGACCAGGGACCATTCTTATTATTGGTTCGATAGATATAGGTAGGAGAGTACGAAGGCGTAAGTAGTGGGCCTCTCGCTACATATAGGGGTTTCCCTTCTATCTCCTTCGTTATTATAGCAAGCTACACATAAGGTATCGTACTAGAGTGACTCCAGTGGAGTTTGAATAAGTTGACAGTACAGTAAAATGCATTTATGTCGTCATTACTTAATAGCTACCTAGGTAGGTACTCGAAGTTATTGGCTGTTCATCGCCCATGTTAGTGATCTGTCTTGCTATAAACGAAGCCTCATTCAGCCGTATAAGTTCACAGCGAGATTTTGAAAATACCTCTAAAATATGCACGTATGTAAATAAGTATATACACCTAATGTCTCTCACTTCCCACACTTACACGCTTATAACCCCCATATATACAACATCCATCATATCTCTATCTCTCTCCCCTCCCCCCCCCTCCACCCCTAGACACCACCAAACCCCTAATAAGACCAACTCGCAACCGCCGTCCCACCAAGCGGCACACACACGTCCACCGTCGAGCCCACCAGCACCGAATCCCCCGTACAATTAAGCCCAGTCCAGCCCGTCAGAGAAAGCGTCTCAGGCCGCTCGTTGTAGCGGACGCGCGCGGACCCGGTGCCCGGCGTAGCGGTGTTCTGGCACGCGCCGCGGCTGTAGAGAAACGCCTTGATGTCGGTGGTCCCGCTGCAGTCGGCCGTCGTGCTGAAGAGCTCGGCGTAGAAGACGGCAGAGGGGTCGGCGGCGAGGGACGCGGTGGTTAGGGCTGCTAGGCTGGGGAGCAGGAGGGGGAGGAGGGTTGGTCGCATTTTGTTTTGGGGGGGGGGGGGGGGGGGGGGGTTCTTGCTAGGGGAGTTTGGTGGTTTGGTGGTTTGAAGGGTTATGAGACTTGCTTCTTTGGCGCTGGTGCTCGTGTTTGACTGAGGTCGTGGGAGGAAAGTGAAGTGAGGTAAGGCTGGAAGGTTAAGGAGAGCTATGGCCGTAGCTAGCTGTCTATTTATACTCCGAACAAGAAGCTCTCGCCGGTTGTCTAGGCTGCAACGATACTGAAGAGCTATTATTAGAGCTAAGTTAATTACATACGTACATAGTTGTAACATAAGTAATTCATGAGTAATTCGATCATGAACTGCAAGCAAACCTTAGAAACCTTTTCGTCTAATATCTTAGCCCGGGATTAGAAGCACTAATGGCAAAAGGTCCCTGCCTTATAAACTGGATACACGCGCTCCCCATACTTCGGGAGTATGCGAAGCTTTTACCTTCTGGATGTAGTTCGGGTGTCGCGTCTGGACCGGTAGGCGCCATGGTTCACGATCCTTCGTCTTGATCGAAGTGGCCACTCGGGGCTTTGCATTAGCCCCTAGGTCACCGCTAAGTTAGTATAGAAAGATCTCGATCAACTATGCGGAGCGAAACTACACATCCAGGTGTGAAAAGTGTTAATGTGATCGATTATTCTGGTTATTTCATACCGAACGGCTCCATAGAGAAGATATAAGGGAGTAAAGCATGCATATATTAGTCTCGGGCAAAAGGCCCCGACCCAGACTATCGTGACTCTAAAATGCAATCTGGTATTTCCCTGCCCTGAACGCCGTTGCTATGCCTATAAAGATGCAAATTCTTCGTACTCGCCATTTATAACGAGACACCGCCCCATATCCCAACCAATGCCTATAACCATTCAACGACCCGCCTACTTTGGTGTTCTCTTCCTCTTCTTGCTCCCCGTACCCTTTACCGACGTCGACGCCGCCGCCATATTCATAAGCACGAGATCCTCATCCTCATCGTCGAGGCCAAGCAGGTCGTCGTCCCCGCCAGCCGTAGCATTGGCGGCAGCGGCGGCAGCACTCTCCTTACCGTGCTCCTTAGCAAGCGCATCGTCCTCCTGGTCGAATGTGCGGCGCATCTCCTTAATCTTCTGGCGCTTCTCAATCATGCTCTTGACGCGCCCGAGGTACTGCGGGTTGCGGCGCAGCGCGAACTCGAAGTCGTCGAACTTTAGCTTCTGCCGCCCCGCTACCTGCGCGTGCCGGCTCGCTTCGAAGCAGACGCCCTCTAGAAATTCCGTCACGATCTCGTCTAGCACGCGTACTGTATCCGGCAACGGGTCCTGGACGTCGCCGAAGGCGTAGAGGAGGGCGCGGACTGGTGGGGTTCGGTTAGTTTATTCGGGTTGAATATGGGGTGGGTAGGTATAATTGGAATTGAGTAGACAGGCAGTATAGAAGATGCAATATACGTACTCTCTTTCGCATTAAAAGTCTCCTTGCCCACATTCTTACCAGCACGGGCGCGAGGCTCCATGATGAACACGAATGTTGCTGTTGTAAATAAAAAGTGGCGAGAATGGTATTTCCTTGGGCGAAGGATTTCTAGTTTTACAAATTGGGGCTAGTCATTAATCATAAATGCGCATAAGAGACGTTGGTGATATCGGACGTCGAAGTTGATGTTTGACGGAGAAAGAAACAGAGCGTAAGGCTGAGGAAGTCGTACCTCAATATTTGGTTTGGTAGTGGGGTCTATGTAATCAGGCACCCCTGACCTTCAGTTCTGTCTGTGTAACTTGGAGCTGAAATTTAAACATTGGTACGTACCATCTACACTAGCTGACGGGCTGCTCCCATTCAGATCCCTGCCATCCATGCTTCACGCTACGGATTATCGCCGGATAAGCTTTCTCCTTAGGTAATCTCTCCAACTCTGCCGACAGCTGGCTTCTAGAAAGCCTGAAACTGTGAGTCGCCAACCAACCAACATTCTATAGAGAACAAGAGACAGCGCGCATAACATTTATCGTGAGCCCACAGTCCAAGTTGTCAACATGGTTAGTTTGTATTTTCACATATATTGACCTGATAATGGCAATGCTAATTGCTTAATTTAGTCTGCGCTCTTCAACTTCCAGTCCCTCCTCCTTGTCATCCTCCTCCTTATCTGCACATGCGCCTATGTACACCAAATATTCCCGACGATTCTCGACAGGAACAAGCAGGGGTAGGTTTATTGCTATCTGAGTTTGCACGCATCGCCACGTTGTAAATGAGGCTAAGATTTTGTACTACAGTTTTATGGGCATCTTCTGGAAGGCTGCGAGAATAGGGGAGAGGCTAAGTCCATATATGAGTCTATGCTGTGTGTTCATGGCGGTAAGCTAAGCATTTCCTTGCCACTGCAATCCTGCGTGGCCCGCTAAGAATGAATAGGTCTCCATGGTTATCGGTAATTAGCGCATCGGACGCATCCTTAAGTGTATCGTAGAGGACAAATGGAGTCAGGTTTGTTTTCAGCAACGGAGTAAACGGCAACATGGGGATGGCAACACAAGGAATGGCAGTATTGCCCTGGATAGACAGGTTTTACCTATCATCATACAACAGAAAATTTGATTATGCATCCGCCGAAACAGCCACTATCATCTATTGATCCTACTATGACAAGCGAGCAACAAACCTCGTCGCATTTCGCCGTCCTGTCATCCTACACCAGTCGTTCAGCTCGTCACCGTCTGTAGAACATCAACTTGTTGCCTTCTTTGGTGATCAAATGATGCGTTATCTTCGGCGATTCAGATGCGGTGTACAAGCTTAGGCTGTTGCTTTGTGGAACTCGACCTCTACGCTGGTTTTGTTGAACCAAGTTTGTGGCAGGTGAGTTATGAATATGATAAACCTCAATAAAGCTGGCAACAGTACTACGGCTATTTCTTGAAATTGATTGGTGGCTTGTTAACAATATCTACACTGTAGTTGTAATAGTCTCGACGGCTAAACGGCAATAATGTTTTCGGTGAAGATATCTCGTTGTTCGAATGGCAACTTTGCTCACAGATGGCGAATTCTTGATAGGTGTTCCTAGATTCCATACCAGAAAATATTATACTTCAATATAAGTAGTTAATAGGTTGTGATACTGTAATCACATTAGTCATAAATGTCCGTATATATTGCCACTAGATTACTGCCAATCCCATCCTAAACCTATCCCCTTCTCATACTTGAATAGGGGGATATTTAAATACATCCTACTCTTTGACCGAGGCTGACCTGGGACTATTATGTGAATGCGCTGACAATAGCACTCCCTACACCCTCAGCCTTATATTACCCGCATGTAAGATTATAGTTCTATCGTCTTATAGGGATCGACCTACAGTCCCAATGCGACTCCCCTATTCCCGAGAATCTGGCAGAGACTGGTGCATGATTAATAGATGCGAACACAGGTTCGTGCTCGATCCTTCGGCCTCTCTCCGGCTCTGTTAGGGGATGACTTGCATGAATATATTAGACCCAAGGCGTTGCACGGCCTTAATATATCGATAGGGGGGACGTTGCGTTGAGTCATGGTCAATTGCGAAAGAGATTAGTTTATCATGCGTATGAGTATGATATATTCAGGAACATTGCTGTAGCTTCTCGATAGTTTGAAGGGTTATGCAGTCGGTTCGGGTAGGTATATAATCGTATTATGGGGTGTAAGACAATACACTCAAAGAAAGGGAGAAGCGCAATATTATTAGTTAGGAGGTAGGTAACTACATAACTACCTAGGTTAGGTTACTATATTTACAAGTAATTTGGAAACTTTGACGTCATAACCCGGGTTAAGAAACGGCTACATTTAGAGGGTTAAGAGGTACCTAGATAATGTCTAATAACTAATAAGAAATTAACCTAGTAAATTAGTAGTTTAGTAGTTTAGTAGGAAACATCCTTTTGGACGCTCGGCATTGATAGATGGAGATCTTCATTGGGTTTGCAGATGGTCCGTCGATGATGCGGAGACTCAATTCCCTAGTCGACTAAGCAAATAAGCACATTCCCGAAGGCGTCGTCTTACGACAGCGCCTTATCGTTCTCGGGAGGCAGCAGGGCCCTGTGCCATCTCACCCGCGCCCGTTCCGTTCGTTCGTTAGATTTACGATGTGTCGAATCGAACTTCATACTAAGGTCAGACATTCCGGATGTGCCCTATACGCTAGAAAGATGTGGTCGGCGAAGTCGGGAAAGCCGAACATTAAAATAGGATTGCTCCGGTAATTAATTGCATGTATGACTCGCGCAAAGCTGAACTCTAGAACATTCCTCGTCATCAGCCGAACGGCAATAAAAGTGAAAAAGTAAAGAGTAAAGGTAAAAATAAATCAAGTACTATCCATGTAAGTCAGAGCGAGAATGGGTTAGGGTAGACTTTTTACGGAATTATACGTGTACTATAGAAGTCTGCTGGCGAGCTGCAGTCCCGGCTGATACACTATCACCGGAGGGTGAACGTTTCAAGACTCATGTTATCGTACAACTGGTGATGCTGCCGGTAACACACGATGGGAGTAGCAAACATGTTACATTTGCCAGGAACGGAAACTTGACAGCCAAGGGTTTCAACGAATGAAACGGCGCAATACAACTATTGACTTTCCTAGGCTGGCGAATTGTTCGGTAACCGCGCTAATCCATACGGCTAGCCAACGAACGGGGTGAGGCTGGATTACGTATATGGTTAAGTTGATTCGAGTCAGGACAGCCCCGAGAAAAGAAAAAGAGATTCGAGGCGGACGCGGCGTTCGTTAGCCTTCCCGGATAGCGATGCCCGTCCGTAGTGGACACTAGCCGGGCTAATAGGCATGTAGTATATGAGTACAACTAACTAACTAACTAACTAATGAATGGATACTTACACTTGTTATATGTAAGTTAGACGGATGGGTGGTGTAAGTAGTGTAAGTGCGGTATGGCGGCTACATATTTTCTCTTGGAACTATTTGTCTTGGTGATGTTGTACATAACTACCTACCTAACTACCTAACTTAAGGTAATTTATTACGAGCTGTAAATCTACTTAACCAAAGCAGCCTAAGGTCCTAAAAGTACCTTACCTCATCCTTAGGTACATACCTACATACTGTAGTAAGGTAAACGACATGGCACCGACGCTAGCAGGCTTGTTGCGTTCCAATGTGGCTCCCCAGCCCGTCATCCTCGGTACAGAGTAACAAATGCTACATAACCAAATAAACGGGCTACATCTACCTGACCCGGTGCTGAATTAGGCGAATACTTTTTAATTGTGAAAAATGATGTAGTTATATGATTGTATATAACTATGTATGCCGTAAATACTCCGAAGAGAAGAACGCACGGATACTTCTCATCCCGTCGAGACGTGTACCTACAGGCTACCATACATGAGGTAGGTATGCAGTCTATCATCACTCACTTTCTAGTGTAGTGTAGACCGCCGAATTCCAGCCCCGTAGAAGCAGCTCGCCTCACTTTTTTGTAAAGCATCCGTATTGAAATTAATATCGAACGCATGGCCATCCACACGACATCTTAAGTTCTACATATGCAAAGGCAGAAAGGAATATGCCTATCAGCATGAACGGCGCATGGGAAGTTCTAGGACGACGTTTCATACACCGCCAGGTCCGTCGAGTCCGTCAGGTACACATCCAGACATCTCATATGCAATCCCGCTGGACATATCCCGCTTTCCGCTAGTTTAGCTAAATCGGAAGTTAACACATTCCTTTCCGGCTTTTGAGAGCTTCACCATACCACGATCGCCGTTAGAATCGTGGCAATCTCACGGTCACTCTTTTGAGCTTTCTCATCCGAAAAGCCCAAGGTTTCCCAACTGCGCCGTAGTAGCAATGTCCTCAACGTCTTGTTACATACGCACATACATACATACATACCCCGAATCGTGCCCAGCATGTAATATAATGTATGTATATGCCCAAATGCCAGCAGACCATTTTATCACCAGCCGTCCTGCCTCTCCCTCGGTTCGATGTTGGAGCGAACCACACTACTCACCGACAGGTGCATGCTGCAGCACACCACGACTAGTCATATAGGCCGCAGGCAATCAAGAGACGGCGGTTGGATACTCTTTATGGTTACGAAGAGCGTACTGCTCCTGCTCCTGCTCTGATCCTGTCTACACGACACCTCATCCATATCCGAGAAATGACAGGGTGTGATTTGCAAATAGGATCGATGTTCGATGGCTGGGCAAGGTCTTTTACCATGCCACCCGTCCATACACCATCATAATTTCTTCCAATGTTAAATGCATGTCGCCGTGTCGATTTGGCCGTCCGGCAAAATTAGCTGAGACAGTCGATGCGGTGATATGGAAATGGAAAAGTTTGAGTGACACCCTCATAAGACGGGATCAAATACAGACACGGACACATATACAGATACAGATACTGGACAGCACCCAGCAGAGATAGCTGATTGATACAATACAACAGGTACACGTAATGCCTAAAAACCCACATGGATGCGTCCAAGCATGGAACACTAAGGTATGCATATATTGGATTACGAGGTTATGCAATTGAACACGCAGGGATATTATTACGATTTATTACGATCCCTTGAAGAGTATTGGTCCATTAGTTCGATCTGAATCCAATTAGGCCTGGACGGAGCTAGATTGGTCCCAGACCTGTCCCAAATCAATGGAACCCCAAGCCTTAAAAAGCCTTAACTGCAGTTCTGCTGTCTGCAAAAAGAACCAAAAGGGCCATTACATAGGCTATAAACCAACTAAAAACTGCCTAGAAGGTAGGTATCTTAGGTACATAGGTATGTACCTAACAGCTTGCCCATTAGGTACCATAATACCTTCCACGCGCTAGGTTAGGGCGACACCCCCCTGAGCCACTTTCCCACCAGCCCACCTTCCCTTGTCTTTAAGGGATTATGTACCCTGACGCCGAAACCAGTCGAAACGGGATTCCACTCGCTTGGAACTTTTATTTTTTTCCTTCTTCCCTTTCCATTTGCCTCTTTCACGAAATCCACTGCTTCCTTTTTGTTTTCTAAAATTCTTCGCTTGTGGACGCCCCCCTCCCTCCAGACAGGGACCCACGCAAAGCAGAGAGAGAGTCAGTGCCCCCCGGACGCTAATTAAAGACCGTCATCGGAGTCTTTTCCAAAGTCGGTGTCAGCTGTGTGCGCACTACCGCCGATCTATCTGATGGGCTGGCTAGCGTTTTTTTCAGGATGGGGGGGATCTCGTTGTTACCATCCCTTCCCAGATCACAAAAAAAAAATCGAACCGAATGCCAATGCCACTCGTTGATGAGATTGATGAGATGGTTCTCAGAAAGAATCCCACCTTCTGCAAGCCAAGAAAAATACCGGCCCCAACCTGACTAAATGTACAAGGGCAAGCCTCGTGTGAATTGAGTGGTGTGCGTATGTGCGTTCGTGCGTTGCGTCTGCGTGTTCATTATGCGAATTGTTTATCAAGTTTTTTCTCTCTCTCTCTCCTTATTCTCTTGCTCTGCTGGCGTTCGTAAAGCGCCAAGTTCTCGTTGCTCTGGACCGGACGAGACAAAATACTCCTGAGTCGTGGATGAGTCCGTCTATGGCTGTTTATCGTTCTCTCGACGAAGCTAGCGTTTTCGTTATTTTTCTCCTTCGACTGTGGCGATCTACACCAAGTCTACCCATCCCTTGGACCCTTGGGGGGGTTTCCTAGGAAATGGGTCCTCCTCCTTGGACCCCCCTTGGATCCCTTTGGTCGTATGGGGCTCCATGCCGCCACCGCTGGATGAGGAATTTCTTATTGATGCTATCGTCTCAGCCAGCAGGAACGAGGCGTTCAAGGGTAACGGGTCTCGCAGCAGCGCGCGTTCCAGCTGTGTGTTTAAGGCCCATTTATTATTGTTATTTTTTGAAGTATACAACTGCCTCATATACATCTACGAATGTATATACACTAATACAATGCACCATATCATACACCATAACATAACACCATTGTGGTACTGGGACTTCGCGTTGGCACTGGCGTTGGTGTTGGCCCCATTATCTAAAACTTGAACGCCATTATCCATGAGCCATGTCCATGAGCAATGAGCTATGATCAATGAGCCACGGAAGGATGTAATGTGGTGTGGATGCAATACATAGCGCATTGAAGTATCAATGCTTCATAACTCATTTCCCCCGGAACCCATGTCTGGTCATTGTCCACCCCTTACCCGCCTGGATGCTGCTACCACTCTACCACTCTGCCACCATTTTTACTACTTTACTACTTTCTCCCAAGTTAATAATAATCATAACAATAATCTACTTTCCCGTTATTACTGCATTTAGAGGTCCATGCTACCCTGGTAACTTTCTTAGCTCCCTTTCCTCCAACACTACTTATTATTGATCGCCTCGTTCCTGGCGATTCGTGATATCCTCCTTTCCTCCTTTCCTTTCCTTTCCTTCCTCTTTGTTTCGTCCATTCTTACTTGGACTACCATTTCGAAAAGGAAAAGAAAAAAGAAAAACAAGAAAAAGCATAGGAAACTAATAGGAACATTGAAAACTAAAAGGTACATCACTCCCTTGTCTACTACTCGTTCATCCAGGGAATTCCTACCTGCAAACATCCATATTTCCCCTGGCGGTAGCTGCTAGTCGCCAGTCCTTTTCAGGGTTGGCTTGCAGTATTTGCTCAAATCATAGGCGGCCATGTAAGACTCAAACCCACACGCTTTCCCACAGATGCAACAGATGCCATTGCTTCACACCTTTCGATTCCCTTGTCTCCAAGTACACAACAGCCGAGCTAGGGGTACATCTGCAGCCATCCGCTTTCACGAGACCATTCCGTCCAACATCGGAGCTGTTTGCCTAATTCTCTTTCATATAGAACCCGCCTGCTGACCAACTTGCCCGAATAGTAGTCGTATAATACTTCGCCGTCAACCAGATCCCCTTGGGCTCGTAACCTAAGCTCCTATACAGGAACGAAAGGGAAACACAGCACACCGATAGCTGGAAGATTACCTTGGACTTTATAATTGACTCTTAACTATTGATAAGTCAGAAGTCGGCAGAGAATATGGGGGACCAAGGAACAGGTGGAATCGAGAGTCGGGGCGTCGAGAGCAATACTACGAGGCGCATGTCTGAACCACGACCAAATACTCACGATGATCAGATTCAGCAGCAATCTACTGAAACGAAAGCATCTAACGCAGAAAGCGAAGAGCAAAAATACGTCCAAACTGGTCCTAGGCATTTAATTCCTGTACATCCAGGTAACCCTGCATCAAATGGCGGTCTATCACGAACCCCATCCACGAGCTCCAATGCTTCCAGAGACTCCCGTGTTGTATTCGAGTTTTCGCATCAACGATCACGGGCTCCCAGGCCGTTGGAACCACCGGTAACGAAAGCTACTTTGAGCGAATTGGATGTGAATAAGATTATCCATAACCCAAAGCTAAGGCACGACATAAATTTCGACCCAGATCTTCATTTCAGGCCAAATGTTGACGGGGAAAAGGGGAGGAGAAAGCAAGAAAAGGCCAATCAATTCTGGAACTCCCTCACGGAGCAGTTACAATTATTTATCATTAACCGGGATGAATTTATGAGCAGATTCGGACAGGGCGAAGATTGGTGCCTCCCGCAACTCCTAAACTCGGTCAAGGAGATCATTCAGACTTTAGTTCCTCAGCGGGATCGCATGTATCTGGATGAAGGGCTAAACGTCGAGCTTATCATGCAACAGTTTGGCAAAGGAATAGCAGACTTGGAAAAGTTGGCCTCGTGGTTGTCTGGAGTTCTGAAATCTCATTGTGCCCCTATGAGGGACGAATGGGTGGACGAAATGTACAACCAGCTGACAAATGGCAACAAAACCAATGACATGGAGGAGCTCGTGCAAGGAATGCGCAGCCTCCTGAGCGTTCTCGAAGCCATGAAGCTCGATGTCGCGAACCACCAAATCAGATGCCTTCGGCCGATCCTGATTGAAGATACCGTGCACTTCGAGCAACGGTTCTTTCTTAAGAAGATACGGGATCGCAAGATGGACCCTAGCCCAGCCCAGGCCTGGTACCTGACAGTGAATCAGTTTTATTCTCAAGACCCAGCTTCTGTCCAGGCTTTCGGAGAAATGGGTTCCTTCTTTGAGGCTCTGTGCAAAATGATACTCCCGTCGACAGATCCGTATTCGCATCCGGATACCTTTGTTTTTGACGAGGAGCGTATGGCCAAGCTCCGGTCTGATATGCTTGACGCGATCAACCTAGAAGTTTGCATGCGCTTGTACGAAGGATTGGACAGAAAATACAGGTTCAACGATACGATGTCTAGTGTGAGCGCTATTCCCACGCCTTTATTAGCTACGCCCTTTTCGGATGCCTCTGGTTTCCTGAGCTCGAGAACTGAAGATGATGGGAGCGAAAGTTGCTTCAATTCTAGGCCGTCCAGTCTAGTTTTCAGTTCCGCTGGATCGGCCCATTCATCTCCTCGCAACTCTTTTGTCCTACCCGTTCAACCAGCTACCAGCCGCCCCGAAGACCAGCAAGCCAAGTCGAGAAATCTTTACAACTCGCTTGTTGCATTGCTTCAGACCTCCCCCGCCAGCTCGCGTTCCGTTTCACGATGGAAGGCGATGAAAGATTCATTGGCTTTACAGATCTTCCGATTTACCAATGCGCCTGCTCAGGATCTTCTACAATTCGAGGACGAGCTCGATAACCATATTTCCGAGCTCTCGTCTCCGCTCTTCCAGCAGGTGGAACAGTACTATCACTACCACTTGCTTGTCGAACTTCGGCAACGCGTCAAGGATTTTAAGGGACTCACAGGCGCAGCTCTATTCTCAGTCGCTACCGGTGGTCGTCTACACAGCCCCAGTCGCGGCTGGGATGGCCCCCGCGAAAACGTAAGCCGGGAACGTACGTCGCTGGAAAATGCCATCCGGGAAGCGCGGGAAGAGGGCGGTGTCGAAGATATGGCCACGCGGCTAGCCCACATGGGTCTCCTTCATTGGAGAGTTTGGTCGCATCTGGTCTATACAGGCGATCTCGAGAATCTCGTCCCGGTACCTGATATGCCCATGGCAATTTAATCACGGATAGAGTACGCGGCAAGGACCGTCAGCTCATTACCAAGTCTTCTATTCACACAGAAATACGCTTTACATCACTAGTCGTCTCGTCAGCTTCTTCTCCTTTACGATTACGTTTCGAGCGATATCTAAGACGAGCCGACACTTTAATACCCATTACACTCCGCTTAATCACCTCGCATTGGTTATTTATCACTTGGACGCTTTCTTCAATAATCAGGAACCGGCATTGTTTGGGTGTTTGTTTAGGAGTAACTAACAGGTTTCTCATATGATTTCCTGGTGTTTTGTGACAAGGCATGGAAGAGGCATAGTCAGTTTTTTTTAGATTTGCGCGCGACCCCTTTCTCGCTTTACATTTTTATTTTGTTCGTTTTTTACTTGGTTGCGCACCATCTTTTTGGCGAAAGGGCCCGCATTCAAAATACATACCCGGTCTACATGTCACAGGCGTTTCGTGTGTCATTCCTCTTGTTTTTTTGGTGGTGGTGGTGGCGGCGGGAGGCGAGGCGAGGCGAGAAATCAAATTTTTTTGCATCATAACTAAGAATACAGGATAGCTTCCTTCGAGGCTTGTGATTCTGGAGAGAGAGAGAGAGAGAGAGGAAGCAAGCAAAGCTACTTAGGTAGCCAGCTGAGGTGGTAGTTTAGTTTATCATGAAAGAGGAAGATTTATTTTACGCCTCGGGGCGTGCGGGCGGCGGATGACGATGGTTTTCGCGATGATAATGGAACGGCGATAGTCTTACTAGGGAAAGATACAACCCGGCCGCAAGGTTTGGTCGCACGCAGATAGCATTTTTCGCCTTCTCGGCGTAGCGGGTCTTCGGCGACGGATTATACACGTCGGCAACAGATCCAGCACGTCTAATAGATTTTGCGCTATGGAATACATAAACACATAACACACGTACACAATTGTTGGGTGCCCATTTGTTTACCGCCTCTCGCCAGCCTAGGGAGTCCACTCCTTAGAGACGTGGCAGTGATGAATCCTACTAATATATGTGGTGTATGTATGAGTCTTTAGTGTGGCATAGAGTATAATAATACGTGGACATGAGACTAAGGAAACATGGCAAATTTCAACGAAGTAAAATATTACATAAGGTATAGTTAGGTATCAGCCGTTTCCTTCGGCTGATTATATTACCCAGCATGGAGGCAGATACATGTGATTTGGGAATAATCAACTAACTAATATATAGGTACCTAGGTACATATCTCGCCTGGAAAATAGACTTGCCAAATCGGGTCGACGGGCGCGCTTTTCAGCCAACCAAATTTGACGCGTTCCTGAGCCACATAAGCCGCGGGGCCCGAACTAGGGTACCTAGGTAGGTAAATTACTAATTACGGGCCGACGGATGGATTTACATAGGTACCTAAGGTTAGGTACCTATGTTAGGTAGCTGAAGGAAGGAAGAGCTAAAAATACTTATCGGACTTGTTGTACATACAGCTTGGTAGGACCCTAGGTAAGGAGTGGAAGACGAGCGGGTTCCTTCGCCTCAGCTGAGAGGAGTGGTGTTGTGTCTAGGACTCCTTGGGTGGGCGGGGAGGTTTATTAATATTGTGCTGTGCTGTGTTGTGTTGTGTTGTGTTCTGTTGTTGTATTGTATTATGTTTGGGCAGAGTTGAATTGGGGAAACTGAGTGCTGAGAGGGGACGGGATGGGTTGGGTTGCATATATGCCTAGGTAGGTACCTATCTAAAGTACCTAACGCATATAAATATATGCCCCTGTATATGGTGTTGCACGGAGTATACCCAAGGTCGGACAGTCCTGCAATGCGCAAAGGTGGCTTGCATAGTCGGCTCGGCTCTCATGCACGACGGCGGTGAAGATGCAATATGCTTGCTCGCCTGCTTCATGATCTGTTTACTTCCGTGTCTCATGCTTCAGGCGCCTACTAGTTATATGCAACCCCGACCCGGCTTACCGCTCTTCTTTCTCATCGCATCGCATCGCATCGCATCGCATCGCATCCTTTGCTTTTGTTTGGCGTGTGGCGAGGAGCTGCATGTATGTATATATGTACCTATGTATGTATAGGTACCAGAGGTAGGTATATGTTCACCAAGTCATGATATCGAGGGTATGTGTGGGATGAAGAGGGAGCAGTCTAACTGAAATATTCGATATTACTCTCCCTTACTACCTATTCATAGGTACCTAGTTAAGTCAACTATACTATAAGAACACCTAGGTATAACCACCACCAGTAACATTTCAAACCACTCCTTTTGCCCTTTCGCTCCTTAGTCCAGCAGGATAATAGCAACCATAGAAGAAGGCCCGGGCACAAAGGGTAGAAGGGCTGTGGACATCGCTAACAATTTCCTAATGTTTGTCTCAATATAAATCCATACGTCAATCCCAATATACTCCGAACACTGTGCAACAACACCACCGCCGTCATTTGCATCGTGCTACGGAGGTCCCATGTTATAACTCGGAAATATATTGCTCAGCATGACTCACCGTCACACGGGGGGGGCTTCGACTTCATGCGTGTGCTTATATATTTATTTTATCTCCATTAGTTGCAGTAGTATACCCCTGACCTGTATATATTACCTACCTACATATCTACCAGGCATCAGGTAATAGGTCCTAGGTACTAGTTAGCAAATATCAAACCTCCCCACGCTCGGATCGTGATCCGACGTCCTCTCCGAGTACGAGACCCAGGTGTTCACATGGACGTGCTCGAAGCGCGTGCTCTCCGCCGCCAGTGCCGGACTGACAAAGACGTGGTCGAGTTCCTGCGAGTTCATGTCGTACAGGTACGTGTACCGCTCCGCCGCCGCGATGCCGGCTGCGACGTCTAGGTCTGCTAGGCCGGACTGGGCCTCGAAGGCCGTGACTGGCGCTGCGAAGGCGAATTCGTTGAAGTCGCCCAGCGCTACTATGGCTGCGGAGGGGTCTTGGGTGAGGATTTCTGCGACGAAGGACTGTTTGGGGGGCTGGGGTTAGTGGGGTTCTTTTTCTTTTCTTGGTGAATATATAGATGAAATGGATGGATGGATGGATGGATGGATGGATGGATGGATGGAATGAAGGTAGATGTATATGTATTATGACCAAAGGGGATCGGAAAACATACAGCAGTAGTCTTAGCCTGCGCCAGCCGATCCTCCACGCCCCCGTTAACAGGCGGTCGGGCATCGCCGTGTAGGGAAGAGCTTCCGCCCTTAGAGCCCCAGTGCACGTTTACTGTGAATAGCGTCTTGCTCGCGCTGCTATTGCCATTACCTACCACCTCCCACGCTGCTGCTAGAGGCTTCCGGCTATTGGTCCAGGCCGCATTCGACGGGTCTATGTAGCCCGGGTTGGACTTGAGTTCGGGACCGGGCAACACTTCGTTGGCTGTGGTTGCGTTACCCGGGCTTGGATTCCGGAGCTGTAGGCGGTCTGCTCGGTATAGGTATGCCACGCGGATGTTGCTGCCGGGGGCGCCGCCGGACTTGCCGTTCAGGGGGCTGATGTAGGTGTATTTGTAAGTGATGTTAGTGGTGCTAAGGGCTTGAATGGCTGTCGCTAGTGCTGTGAGAGTTTGATCAGAGCTCACGGTGCCGTCGTCTATCTCGCCGCTGTCGTCCTGGATCTCCTGTACGGCGAGTAGATCCGGTGTGCGCATGTACTGGACAATATGCTTCGCAACGGCTTGGACGTGTGCGGTATCGCCAGCATAGAAGTTCTCGATGTTGTAACTACCCACGGTGACGCCCTTGCACGTCCCATCGCTCACTATCGAAGTCGGCGGAGCTGTTTCAGGGCTGAGGGACTCGATGATACTCACGTTCGTCAACGGGAGGATACGGTAAAATCCGAAGGCTTGATAGACGACGCCGGTAATTGTTTCGAGTTTGTCGCCTAGCTTCGTGTCCTTCGGGTTCTTGGATCCGTCGAGCGGACTACCGATGATAATAGCTTCAGGGTTACCGTCCGCAGCAGAGACGGTGAGACCCGTACGCCCATTATCACCCGTTGTGTTCCAGTTTCCAACAACCCATGTATCACCATACTGGTTAGGTCGTCCAACTGCCCGTGGACTCTCAATTGTAACTAACTCACCCATCAGACTCTCCCAGAAGTCCAAGCCATATGACTCCGGCTCCAATAGAGGGTTCTCAACGGAGATCAAGCTCTGGTTATTCGGTGCGGCAAATACATCACCCTTATCGAGGCCGGAATACTGTTTAGTCGGCGGACTAAGTACTCCCTTGCCAATCACGATCGGGTCGACTTTCCTGCCATGTTCTAAGATAGCTCTGACCCTTGGCGATGCAAGCTCCGTCATATATAAGTAGTCCTTGCTAGAGCGGTACTCGCTGACTTTTCCGTCGACGACAAGGATATCGCCAATAGTGATACTAGTATTCTTGGCGAGTGCCGAGCCGTACACGTACAAGCCGTCTGAGACACGACTGTTGAAGCTCGGCTTGATAGATCGTAGCCAGATGCCTTCAGGACCCTTCGCCGTCACGATCCCTGTGACGTTAGTAACATTGTGGCCGTTAAGGGGCGATAAGAAGCGATCACCGTTGATCTGAGCGATCGACTGCCCAGAAACGCTAGTGACAGCAAGTAAGGAGGTTGTAAGCCACTTAAGCAGCGTAGTGGTGGTCATCATTGTGATAGGAACCCTCCCAACGACTTCAATGAATTTGGAACCGAAATACGCCGCAGTTCCAACCCTTCATCCAAATGGTGAAGGGGACACTATCATATTATATACTCCCATCTATACCGACAACCCGCACGCATATCGACGCGTGGATATGAAAAGCGGATGCCTACCCCGAATCCAGCTATCGCCGAGCTGCAGGAACACGAAATCTAGATCTAGATACCACAATCATAAGAGGAAACCCATCGCAAGACCTTCCCATTGGCCTCGTAGCTACCGAGCTGATATAAGAGAGATAACCAGTCGTATCGACCAATCCAGCCCACGTTGCACGCCTACGGTCTTGGCGATTTCCGGAAACCGAAGGTGCATGATACCTTGCGGTGCGGCCGTTAGTCTTGGCATCGGTGATCCAATCTATTGGTACCCTTCGTGATATACGTTAAAGGGGTAAGTAATAGGAACTTGGCCGCAATCTAAAAGACTTGGACTAACGTAAAAAGCAAAAAACAAAAACAAAAACAACGAGATCATCCAAGATTAGGTAGATGGTGCTTGCGATAGAAATCGTATTCTCATTCTCATATTCCAACTCAAACGGCTCAACCTGCTCGCTCAAGACGAACATCCAAAATCAAAGCAGCTAAGTTGTGTAAGGTAAGTACCCAAGCTGAGCAGTACGTGGAGTAATCAATCCAAAAGTCCCCTGAACCGCCTTCCCAATGCACAGTATCTAAATGAATAGCTAAGCCGTCGGCTACTTTTATACAAGAATGGGAAACATAAAATTATGTCCTCGATGGCTATAGGCGGCATCCACTAGCCAAAAAGGATACAAGAGGGTATAATAATATTCGACAACAGAAAACGAAAGTTTGAACTATCGATCTATTCGAGGACTTAGTGGACTCTTGCCGGGTCCTTGTGCCCTCTTCAACGCTCTTAGTTCATCCTCGAGCTTCCTCCGTACCATTTGCTCCGACTGTGTATAACGTTAGTGAAATGAGATTGCGGGAGGAAATATGGTTCTTGGGAGACATACCCTTAATTGCTCCTCATACTTCTTCCTCTCGGCTCTCAGTCCCGACCTGTAGGAGTCGGTAAGGTACGAAGTCTTCATACCGCCGGGCGATAGCGGTCCTAGACGCGCTGATCCTAGCCGCTCTTTATCGAGTTCTTCCTGTAGTTGTTCCTTCTCCTTGCGTAGTCTTGTGGTCTCGCGCTCCAGCCTCTCTTCGATGTCACTGGTAGCTTCGTGGAGCCGCTTTTCGAGTTCGTCATTCATAACATCCTTCTCATCCTTAATCTTGGAACGTTCAGCTTTCACTCGGTCGAGCTCTTCCTCTAGTTCGCTGATCTTCTTTTCGCTTTCGAGCGACTGCTTGACAACATCGGTCAAGTCTTGGGCGGTGGCTTTCAGCTCCTTCTCTAGCACGTCAACTCTATTGTGCATTTTAGTTGACTCGTTATTGTTATGCAGAGCCGCAACCTCCGCAGCCCTCTCTTTTCTAGAACCGTAGGCACCGTCGAGTTCGGCCTTGGCGAGAGTAGCTTCCATCTTAAATTCGGCAACCATCCCCGTCATATGTTGAAGCTCCTCTTCCTTGGTCTTCAGATCTCTCTCTTTCTCCTCAACAACCTTGTCGGCAGCATCTTTAGCATCATTGGCCTCCTGTAATTGTGTCGTGATAGCCACAACATTAGCCTCTGCTGTTGCCAGACGCGCCTGGACTTCTCTAACACTTTCTTCTAGCGATGCAATCTTAGCATTCCGCTCCTTGAGCTGCTCCCGCGCCTCGTCGATGGCAGTAGATTCTTCTGTCCGGTCCTTCTGTGACTCTTCAAGGTCCTGTAAGGCTTGTGACAGTTGCGAGCGGGTATTGTCCGTTTCCTTCTCTGCCTGATGGAGTAATTCTTTGGCCTGCTCTACTTCATCGATTTTGTCTCTTAATGCTTGATCCTTCTCTGAGTCGGACCTACTATTGAGCTCGCGCTGCTGCTTAATTTGACGTTTTAGAACACCCTTTTGCTCATGCAGTTTGGTAGCCTGTCTGTATAGCCACTGGATCTTGACTGAGAAGGCCGACAATGAGTATTGCTCGTCAAAGTCGATAGATTCACCGTCAGACATATCATCTTCGTCTGGTTCCAATCCCTTCTCTTGGCGGGCCTTTCGTCGTTCCTGCTTCCGTTTTCGTAAATCGGCGTATCCTGATTGGATGATGTCCCAGAGTCCCATGAGAACTGTCTCATATTGCTCGCTCTCACCTCTGGCGGTAGAGTTTGTACTGGTTGCATCCGCAGCTCGCCGCAGCTCATCCTCGACAGTTGGTAACGAGTCCTGCAAATACTTGAGCTGCTCATCAACGCCTAATTCCGCGTTTGGTGGCGGCGGATGATTTGTATTGGCTCCTAGGAGTATATTTTGGACCTTAGTGTTGAGCGTCCGCATCCTCTTTGCCAACTCAAGGCTATTACCTTGGTCTTCGGCAATGGCAATTAATCCATTTTCAAGATAGTCTAGATGGCTACCAATCATATCACCAGGCTCTAGCCGGCCTGATGGGATAGCACCGTAAGTATCAGTCTTAGCTGGATTTGTGCTGATAACTATTTCACGCAACCGGTAGTTGAGCTGCTCCAGTGTACCTTCTGTGTCGGAAATCAGGCTCCATGGGTCTGAACCCTGACCTCTGAGCTCGGTGATTTGCGCCTGCAGCTCACGGTTTTCCTCGCGTAGCCTTTCGCTCTCCTCCGTTAGCTGCTTATTCTGCCCCCGAACAGGCGACTTTAAGGGGATTTCAATAGCGTTCTGCCGGCTTCGATCTTCGGCTCGTTCGGACATATCAAAGGATCGATACAGACTTGCTTCATCAAAGGTGAAGCCGTCTTCCAAGAAGTCCATGCTAAGACTATCACGGCCATTCATCGGAGTATACATGCTCTCGGGACTAGCGGGAACGCCATTAAGAAGGGGGACTCTTGGAGATGGTGTTTTGCTGTTTGCTTTGTGCGTGAGCTGAAGAATACCAGCAGTATGCTCCAACAGTCGCCTCTGGGGTTCCATGGCGCGTTTTTCCAAGGCCCATAGTTCGGATGCTAGGTCTTCGCACTTTTTCTGGATCGTGCTAAGTTCGTGTTCAGCCTCTCGTGCGGCGTCAGTCGATCCACTGTGTCGATGACCTAGTAGACTCCTTCTCTTGAACTCAGTTTTCGTCGGGGAATACAGTTTAGACATTGATATAGCAGCATCGCGATATTTGGATTGGATGGCAAGGGTTGACCTCGTCTGCTCGATTCGCTGATTTAAGATCTGGCATTGTTTCTTGAGATCGTCGACTTCCTCCTGAGATAAAATCTCATACTCTTTGCTGTCGAGTAAGGCGGTTTCGGTGAGTAAATGTACTTGGACGGGATCCTTTAGGTCGACTAGCACCGAGCTTTGAACGCGCCCCGGATTCATCTAGTTTGATTGTGAGTACACAACGAGGTGGACACGATGGTTCTCAAGATAGGAGGGAGGCAGAACAACCACTTACTGGATTGAATCGCGGCTTGTCTCTTTCGAAGTCGTTGAGGCTGTCCTGTCGATAGGAATTAACTAGTGCTGGTCCCCTTGGCGCAATCGTAGGGCGCAGCGGTGGCGGGCCTCCGTCAAAGCCATCATACCCGCGGTTCGCAAACCCGTTCATTCTTGTCACTTTCGAGTAGAAAGGTTGGCTGTCAAATGCATTATACTACGGGGAGGGTCGCGCAAGAGTCGGTTACTCGTAAGTTTATTATGGTTGGATCGTTGAAATCGGTTATATTAGTAGTTGGCGCAAGTTTTGGTCGCCAGTCAGTCGGACAAGAAGCCAAGAAACTAAAGATGAATTAACAGAAATAAGAACGCCAATTCAAGCAGAAGCCCTAGCGAAGAAACAATCCGCAAGAATGATTCACGGGAACAATGGCGCAAGATATATTGTAAGCAAGTCAGAGTCCAAAATGCGATGGTCGGTCGAGTCACCTGGTAATGAGATGGAAAAGGAGTTTTGACGATTGAGGATCTACGATGTATTGTAACTTGTAAGGTATACATACAGTCTGTACCTGCCTAAGGTATCTCTACCTGCTAACTTAATTTTGATTAGTGGCGCACTTTGCATACATAGGTCCATATGTACATTCGCGTTCCACGCTGGGGCGGCAGCGCTAACTTGCGTCAAGTAGGTAATTAAGTAAAGCGCGTTGATGTGGCTGGGGCGTAATATAACCGTATTTAGCTGTAAGCATGACTTGAATATTGCACAATTCTTTGGTTTCTTTTCCCCCTTCTACTATCCCTTTAATTGTTGATCTCCCTTTTCTTTCCCGCATCTGAAGTTTAGTCTTTATGTTGTGTAGTAATTCAATATTTGTTTGTTACTTCTTATCGTACTGTGTGTGTACAGATCCGTAAATTTACTAGTATTAGCTTGTCTACGGATTACATTACACGACACTTAGAATAAATGATGTATCCAGCTAGCTGACTTACACCCCTGCAGTAGGACAAGACCTGATATGATTACCTATGTACGTGTAGGTACCCGTCTTATTAGGGTCTAATACATCTACGGATCGCAACTACCTAATATCTATGCTTTGCTCTAGCGCGTTAAAATGTATAGAAACGTATTCCGTACCAAACCCGTAATTTCGCTTTGCGCAATATCGACCGACCGTCATAATTATCCGGCTCGGACCGTTGACAAGGGTGGATAGGTCCTTTACTTTTAAACCTCTTTATACTTCAGCGTGATACAGCTTTATTTTATTGGTATCGCGCGGGATTAGATTATGTAGATACTTGTTAGACCCTAGCCGGGCTATGCTTGCCGGCAATGTCTTTGCTGCACACGTGGATGGCTGCTGCAATGCCATAATTTTCTAAATATGGCACCGGATGCTGGGTTGGCTCTTTGTAGGAGCTTCTAAATAAATCACGGGTCCCGAAAATAGGGAGACGTCGTAGCCAGCAACGCGTAAGGGACAGTAGTTGGTTTGATCAGACACTGGCGCATTTTATCTATAGACCATACGCCAGCTATCCTATACGCTATGCTTGTGTAAGTATGCTATTTTAGTCGTTCAATTCTGCGAATGACCTCTAGGGGCCGAACACGTTGGTACCAAAACCAACGATAGGGTAAAGATTAAAGTCCTTTTTATTTGCTTGCCAATGGGCCTAAAATGCGCCTTGGAACTGGTCTATAACTTGTTGGCCCATGGTCCTGCGTCTTCCGCCTTCGGCGTCCGCTTGGCCCTCTGCGCCGCTTGTCGCGGCTGTAGATCCGTTTTCACCCTCGAGTCTCCTACGCAACCCTTCGAACTCCTGACTCCTTCTCTGTGTTCGCATTCCCACGACCCAGCCAGGTAATCGCCATCGTATTAGTGACCGTGGTAAAACTTCCATCCTCCACGAGAGGCCCAACATCCATCCAATCAACGCGCCGAGGAGAGACCCAGGCCACTGGAAGAGAGCTAGTTGAAATGCAAGGAGGTATCGGTACGACTTATCAGAGAACGTAATGCCTTGTGTCTGATCGTCTGTTGAAGTAGATGTTGATGTTGCTATCTTATATTTATATATCGGCGGGATCATAGCATGGTACTGGGCTAAGACCGCAAATATTATAGGTGTAGGGCCGGCAGGAAGGTAGTTGAAGAGCCCCAGCGTAAGTGGCCTTAGAAAGAGGGCCAAAACTGCGGGGGCCAACAAGCTCGCGAATAACGATGTGACGAAAATAAATGTCTAGTATACCCGTCGTTAGCCAGATAGACCAATAAGGTAATAAGGAATTGCTCTTACAGCAAATTTTCTGGACCCCCACATCCTCTCAACTGCTCTCATGTTGTATAGGGTCATGGCAGCAAATAATACTTCGGTCGAATTGGTGTAGCAGAGCTGATAAATGAGAGCCCTCCATATTTGGTGAAACTGCCAAAGGTGTAAGTCGACCAGGATGTAGAAATAGTGCTTGATATCAAGTAGGCTGACGCCTATCGATATACCAATAAGTCCGTAGACAAGACTGCGCGTCACCGGCGCATTCGTAAAGGACATGATGCTAACTCGAGGTCCCGCGACAGCTACCGGCGCATCGTAGATCGGCCGTTAATAGGTTGATATAGCACTTGGGTAGGTAGCTTGGGTCGATGGTATTGATTCTGTTGTACACGATCCTAATTAGGTTTTTTGTATGTATACCTAAGCACGCAGATACAGGAAACGATATCACTCGAACCCTCAACCAACTAAGGTTCTTTCTTAAACTAGGGATCGCCCGGCAAGAATTGAACATGTGCACTTAAGTTCGTGGCCAAGTGTCTTGATGGATATTATGTTTTGTTGCATATATCTGTCTACCCGACACTACCGACATATTACCTACCTATGTAGGTACCTAGGACCTAGTTAGGGACCTATGTACCTACCTATCTAAATGACAGGGTCTAGGTTGATGGCAGATGGCAGATGGCAGCTGAAATTCAATCCCATATAAGCTTATCGATAGGCTTCGTAGCTCTTGCTAAGCCTCAACGTTGTCAATCATTCGTGTGAACATTCCACCTAGCATTTATGACTTCAATTCATAACGGCTTATAGCTATCATTGTCGTCATCACCCTACAATGCAAATTACATAGCTTTCCTTGAACCATTTTCTTCGTTTGTTTGTTTCCCTCCTAAGCTAGAGCTATCTATCACTTAAACGTCTAGTCAACCCTCTTTTAACTATCAATTCAACCATGTCCGACCTCTACCTCTCGCATGTTAGGAACTGGATTCTTAAGTCTCCGCCAGCAGAATGGGTCATTAAAAGTGGCCGAGAGCTGCTCATAGGCACATTGAAGCAAGGCCCGATACCACAACATGTCGCTTTCGAGATGGACGGAAATAGGCGCTTCGCCAAGAACCACAAGATCGAAACTATAGAAGGCCATCACCTAGGATTTGAGGCCCTGGCGAGGGTGCTCGAGATCTGCTACAAGTGCGGCGTCAAGGTGGTTACTGTATACGCATTCAGTATCGAAAACTTTAACCGACCTAGGCACGAGGTCAGTGGCCTGATGGCAATGGCCAAAGTTAAGCTAGAACAGCTTGTTCAGCACGGCGAGCTTCTCGACCGGTATGGCGCTGGTATCCGGGTATTAGGAGAGCGCGATTTAATCCCGGACGATGTGTTGCCCTACGTCGACCGAGCTATTGAGATGACGAAACATAATAAAGAGTGAGTAGCTTCCTACAGATATGCTTGGGAAAGCGGTTGCTAACTATACATGCCAGTGCCGTACTTAACATATGTTTCCCTTACACCTCAAGGGCTGAAATGACCAGTGCGATAAAAGCTACAGTAGATGAATACACAACATCACCTCGATCAACGAACACACCATTCTCGCAGTCGCGAATCACGCAGAATATAAGATCTAACAAGTCGAAAAGGCCGGACTCTTCTTCCCCTATGGACTCTTCCCCAGATGAGAATGGCGTATCGGACGTTGATGATTCCATGTCTTCGACTACCGCATTAGATCCAGATTCGCCTCCTCTACAGTCAACACCAGTGAAGCCTACTAGGTTCAAGAACCCGGAAAGTATCACAACCGAGACTATCAATAGCCACACGTATACTGCCGAGTGCCCACCCTTGGACATGTTCATCCGTACTAGCGGTGTTACGAGACTGAGCGATTTCATGTTATGGCAATGCCATGAGAATACTCAGATATTCTTTATGAAGTGCCTGTGGCCCGAGTTCGATTTATGGCATTTTATTCCCATACTTCTAGAATGGCAATGGCGACAAAAGAAGCTGACGGAGAAGGAGGGATCGCGAAAATGAGTGGACGAACGATGCAGCATACCCTTTGTATTGGCGTTGAGGCGTACTCGTCCAAGATTATGTTGTCGCAACCGGCGATGCATACTTGCTAACGGTTGAATTTGAGTGGCGTAGGATAAATAATATGTATATCGCAAAAATAGCCTCGTCACGCAATAATCGTCAACATTGTTTGAGGTATATATTAGTTAGGGATTATAATAGACTTGTATCATACTTAACACCAGTTAGTTACGCGATGATAGAAAGTAATCGAATCTTTATTTGTATCTATATATATTTTTCCTTTTCGGGTAAGCTTTAGTCTACAGATCCCGTAAATATACTACTCATTATACCAGCTCTGCCCAGCAAAAGCTTATACACTATAAATGCGCATCATGTAAATTTGTACGGTAAAACGCGGGTTAGGTAACGTGTTCGCGAAGGTATGTACCGAGGCTCGTTGGGACTGCAGACGAAGAGCGGAGCCTAAGTCTTGGCTGTTGAAGTCATTGTTTCTCTTATCTTATCAACTGGTGTGCGGATTAATTATCGGATCAAAGGTCGCTTGTTTTCTAGGCTATCTGATCACAGCTACCCAATCAAGCCAATCGAAATGCCGCTTCCGTGCGTAGCACAGACATGTACAAGCCCACATTACGGGCAGAAGGTTGCCCGCCGATAGAAACCCGCGCGCAAATGGGGACTTAGCAACTGGGCTCAGCAGTGCAGAGTGCTACTTTCTAGGCCGACTCAATTAATAAATCTCATCCATCCGGTTGTCCACCTCATCTTCGCAGTTTTGCGCCTCCCCCCTTCTATGAAGCTCTACTCGCATTCCCCTTCATACTACTTCCACTAGTATCCTTCTACTTTTATACTCAAAATGACATAAACTTCATTTATTGAAGCTTCTTGTCAACTTAGTTCCTTCGCAAAGTCTCCGAACCTCTCGAACAAGAAATCTACTTCCCGGTTTCTCGCGTCTCCTATCTCGACTAGACCTACCATTTAAACCTGTCTGAGAAACCAAGATGAAGACTGCAAAGCTGCCTCAAGCGGACGCTGGTCCCTCCTCAAATAGAAGAGCTCAACCTGTTCGCCAAACCCGAGCAAATCCCCCGCGAACGTCGTCTGGTACAGCCCGCACTTTCGCTGGCAGAGATTCGCTTGGAGGCGGTCATAGTCACGATCAACCTATCGAGGTTTTCCCCGCAATTACATACTTCACCGATTCTATAACATCGCTCCCTAAAGACCTCGTCCGACATTTCACCCTCTTAAAAGAAGTCGACGCAAAGATATTTGCTCCCGAAGAAACCCTCTTCCAACTTGTCAGCGCCGTTCTGAAGTCGAGCCCCTCCGAACCTAGGAACACCAACGATGCATCCAGCAGCATCGCCACCGCTTCGACGCCGATGAGCGCTCAGAATAGCTCGAGCGGGTTTGCTGCGAATGGTAATACTAGATCGATCGACGATAACTATAGCTCTACGGTATTTAACCCGAGTAATCTCCCGCGACGGCAGCTATTCCATCAAACCGCTCTCAAAGTTCAAGAAATGCTAGTATCCCTAGAAGAGAAAAATCATGTCATATCGACTGCGAACGAGGCGCTATCCAAACAACTAGCTCGGATCAACGACGTCTGGCCGCACCTCGAGGGTGAGTTCAGCGACGAAGCTAAATGGGGTAGCACTACACACTGGGCGTACCCAGAGAACAGGATCAATCGAGCGAATCAAGCTGAGCGATCGCGCCGAGATGGGGCAGCTACTATTACAGCTGCAGCCCAGCAGCTTGCAGAAGAAGCTGCAGCACGAAGTGACGCGAGAAAGCAAGCGATCATAGCTAAGAAAGGGCTTAAGAATCAACACCAAGATTCGGATGTAGATGACCACGAAAACAAGCATAGGGGGGAACCGACAAAAAAAGCATCTAATAATAATCACGGCAGTAAGGCTCGAAAGGCTGCCGAAACAGCTGCGCCTGTTGGACTGGGTATTACTTCAGGAACTGTTACGAACACCCCCAACGGAAATCCTCCATCCAAGAGACGAAAGGTTGAAGCAAATAAGCCAGCTAATGGGGGGCAGCCAATGGAACGCGCAATGAGCTCCGTCTTCAGCAACGGGACGAAGCCCAAAAACTCGAGCCCTAGGGCAACACCTGCACCTGAACCACCCAAGAAGCGCAAAGCTCTTCCCACCGTAAACGGTACCTCGAAAAAGAGGTGAGCATACCTTCTGCCTACCTCCTTCTACTATCCTTCAAGTATTTCAGTTTACTAACTTGGATACCCTCCCCTAGTAAAACGACTACCGCAACCGCCGTGCTTTCTCCTTCCATCGCAGCCTCTCCAATCCAGCCAAACTTCGATCCTAAAGTCGTCGCCCGCGGTTCTCCTGCGCCTTCCATGACCTCAGCGCGCCCTGCATCGTCTCGAGCGAGACAAAACTCGATACAGTCCACTGTAGAAAGTGGTCGGCAGCGACCTGCCTCATCTGCCTCAAACAGGCCAAATGGCGTTGCGGCTACAACTCCAGAACTTATGGCGGCGCATAACGGCGTTCGTCCCCCGGCTGATACTAAACAAAACAAAGAAACCGTAGCAACTGTGAAGGTCGAGGCTACGAGAGAAGAAGCGGCCCTTACCATCGCTAGTACTAGTACTGTCGCTACAAGTAATAAGGCCATACCCAAAGGCGACGATGCGGAATCTAAAGGGGATCCTACACAACCCTCATCAATAGCATCCACACCTGTTGTCACCACCAAGAGTGGACGAGCTAGTAAGCCGTCAACGCCAGCATTAGGGTCATTTCCAGACCCGCCACCACGATCTCGGTCATCACGAAATGCGTCGACTACCAACGGGAAGAGGAGCCACAAGAAAGGCGCAGCCCAGCAACTCGCAGCCCGGCTTGCGAATGCGGATGCGAATGGGAGTATACAGGGCGATGATGACGCTGATGTTGATGCTGACGAGCCACTGTACTGTTATTGCAATGGAGTCAGTTATGGTGAGATGGTCGCATGCGACGCTGATGATTGCGAACGAGAGTGGTTCCATCTTGATTGTGTCGGCCTAAAAGCAGCCCCACCATCGAACAGTGAGTTTGACAGATGTCCCTAGTATCAGGGGTGGATCAGCTAACAGTTATTCTAGTGAAATGGTACTGCGATAATTGCAAGGATCGTATGAGAGCCGGGAAGAAAGTAAATGGCAGATGATTTGCTCTTTTCATGCGTGTTTGCTTCAATAGGTATACCAAGCGTCTACTTAGAATCCATGGAGTTCACGGTGTTCATTGACTCATACGATAGTCGGCATTTACTAGGGCATTTTGGGGTTGAGGATGCAATAGGGCCTCACGTATATTGGCGTCTCGGGACTTGAAACCTCTGGGAGGGGTAGGTACCTAAAGCGCCTAGGTAATCATTGCTTTGAAGGGGGGCAGGCTACTTGCTAGGTAAAGGCTTGATGTGGTGCCGATGAGTTGCTCCTAGCATGGAGTATGTTTTGGGGGGATCTATCACGCCAATGGAAACGCGGATTAGATAAATATTGGTGTTTCTGTACATTGTTCAGGCTCCTAGAGAGGGTAGTACCTATTGTGAACTGCGTGTATGTAAAGCTACTCGAAAATATCTTATCACCTCTTCTACAACCTTGGGTACTTCTACGCAAGGTATATAGTTAATAATATACCCGATACTTATTTACCTATCCACTTTGATGTACTCTTTACTTCTGCTTAGTTACAGGGAACAAGTTTAGGTAACATTTCGTAGTCGGTAGCTTTCCCCTAGAGACCGGAATATGAGCCGCAATGTTAGACATGGAGTAGACGATACGCAAAGTGATTGGCCGTCCGGAATTTACCAACAAGACGTGAGACTATTTCCCCGCAAACAACTATGCATAGTCTGCATCATCTAGCTAAGTGCTGCAGGTCCAGCACATATCAACGGCTTAGCTAGATCGGCGCACCCGGTCTCTGCAGACAAGGGGTAAGCATCAAACGTTGCATGGTAAAGGAGGCTAATACCTAATAATAACACCTACCGAAGACTTTTGAAAATCTCATGCTTATTCCTAGAGCGTCTGATTTGTCCTGGATGACTTTTGACCTTTTTTTTTTCTTTTCTTTTCTTTGGCCACGTGAACTTGGTTGCATATGTCCCAACAGAACTAGTTGCGCTTAAGGAACTAAGTCCACGATATAACATCGGGTTGAGTCGGCTAAGACCAAAACCAAAGGCGGTCAAAGACTCCGTAAAAGGGTGATATTCTAATACTATATCCTTCTCTCCTTATTTTCAACTAGAATGCTCAAAACGGATCGTCATGATTATTAAACAGTCTTGAGCAGTAGCTAAAGGAAGTAAGAAACGAAAGCATCTGATTAGGTAGGTAAGAAGCACAAGACCAAAATCACCTGCCATATCCTAAGATGACGACAAAGCACTTTTAATATGTAGGTTAGGTACCTATCTAGATGATGTAGTAAGACGATGTAATTTCAGCTCTGCGATATCGCAGTTGTATGGAGCTCAGATCAAGCATTGGAAATGAAGTCTCCAAGTGGGAAACAAGCAGATCATACTCATACGGTGGTATTTCATCAGCCGCCACCATTCTGAAATACTACCTACCTTGAAAATAACATGGAGGGGGAAGGACTTTCTTTAGTTAGGTAACTATACGAGATGAATCTGTGTTCTATTAGTCTGGAGGTTAAATACATGTAGTGTACATATGTACAAGTAAGGCAAGTACAGGCAGTATGTACATCTATGATATACGTACATCTTGCAGGTATAGGAAGTACCGCGTAAATTGTATAATCAAATCCGGGGAAAGGAGAAGGAACGTCTTAACGCCAATTAGCCAAGAATATTAAACGACGGTCCACGCAGCAGCAACTACGCAGTTACACTACGCAGCCCACGGACGGGGCCACGGAACTAAACTTTCGCTAGACTCGGCTAGCTTTGATTTTTAAGCTAGTCGGTCCCCATAACAAAGTGAGGAAAAGCCAGCCTTCGTTCCGGAAGCTCCAGAAAAAACTTGACCTCCCATTCTACTAGTTTCCCCAGAGTTTAAAAAAAAATTCAATTCCACATCGTGATGACGATTTTGCCCCGTAACAATAGGCTCAGGTCGTCTGACATTCTCATTACCAAATAAGTATCTAAGCGGAGCTCACGGCCAAGGCGCTTTCGGATTTCGCACCATTTGCCGCCAGTCTCGAAGGCAATAAGCGTTGGTGGGTTTGGCTCATGTGACAAAGAAGAATCCATCTCTATGCCATTCTTTTATTTCTATTACCCAATCTATAGTCAATGGGAATCATGGGAGGTTCTGCTCGTACCATTTCTAGCCACTTGCGGACCCTTCGTTCGCGAGCTGTTGCTACTAGGTACATCCCCTAATAAATTAGACGGTGAAGGACAAGCAAGACCCAGACTCTTATTATTATTAAACGGTTCGAGCTGGGTTTTTGTACTATTGATATTGGCAGGCCAGGGAAGAAACAGACTGACAGAACAGCCCATACGTACACGTGCAACCTGGTAGCTTTCTCCTTGGTGTTTCTCATACTCCATACTTACGTATGAAGAACTGATAAACTCCCCCCCCTTTAGCTTTTTTTCTCCCGGCCTCCAAACACCGACGACGACAACGCCCCGTTTCTTTACGTAGCCCGGTAAACGAGGGGGGGTCCAACAGGGACAATTCGCGTGCCGCAGGTTCATCTAATAACTACCTAACCTACCTACATATTTACGGTTACTATACTTACATATAAGTGATTCCGGCGGCAAACCCATCTCATCAATCCTTCCCCGCATTGCGCCAACGAAACCTGTTACCTAAGAAATCGGCGTTTTGACTAACAGAAAAGCCCATCCGGGTTACCTAGACCTACTTTGCATCCTCTGGTGTCTTTGGTGAAACCTGGTGCCCTGGCCGATTCCCTTGGAAGGACGGTTAGAAGCCGTGTCGTATCCTACCGGGGGAGGAAGGAAAAAAAAGAAAAGAAGTGACATTGCGCTATTGATACCACATCTTGCATCGCTCGCCTGCGCAACTGCAACCCTGGCTCATCTTCCGATAATGGATCGAACAATCACCTCCTCTCCTGTTGGACGACGCCCAAGCCAGAGGCATATTACCAGTAAACTTAGTCAAAGCCCTACTCCTAGCCTGCGTGACACTATGGATCCTCTCGAGAACACAACTCCGCCGGACAAATCTCTACGGTCCTCTTTCTCTTCCGTCCGGGAGGCCGACTCAGATTTAGCTCAGAACTTTACCTCCACCAAGATATCGTCTTATTCTAAGTTAGCTGAAGAAGCTGAAGAAGCTGTCGACGACTTACCCTCGCCCCCGGAAATGGCCACGCAGACCCAGTTCATTCCTCCCGTAACTCAACCGAATAGTAGGCTTCATGGCTGTTGGTTCCCAGCCGTCGCCGCCGAGGGCTTCCAAGGCTGGAAGCAGATAGGTGTGAGGGGGAGACAGGCTAGCAAGAGTTATGGGGATTTGCAAGCTTTGAAGATCGTATGGTCTCCGGCGCCTCCAGTTAAGAGGAAGGACCCCGAAAGGCCCTCTCCAGGACAGTCCACCGTCGAGAAGTTGCCCGCGGAGATACTTGGTAAGTCGAAAGGAGCGCTGCCATGATAATTGGAGCAAGCACCTTACAAGTTAATCTGAATAATAGGCCAGATCATTGATCACCTTGTCCTCGATGTCCCACCCAATGGAGTTTCTGCTCGAAACGTGGATCTCATGTCCTTGTTGCTGACGTCGAAAACGCTGCACTCTGCAACGTTGAATGCGCTCTACAAGAACATTACCATCCCGCACTCAAGAATTTTCCGAAAGTTCTTGTCCCATATTGCACAGAACAAAGAACTGGGGACCATTGTGCGACGGCTGGACTTCAGTCACTTTAACCCCACCACGCTCTTTGCGACGGCAAGCGAGCGAGCTACTACTCGCAACTTGACACCCGAGACTCTAATGCAATGCTTAGAGCTGACTCCTTTCCTTCGTGAATTCTTAGCGCAGGAGTATATCGAAGACGAGATCGACGCCAACGTCCTGCGGAAGGTATTTTTTGGGCTCGAGAGGTTACAGGGGATCGACTTCTGCGGCTGCTCGTCAGTTCCCTTCAAGAACGCCTTTCAGTCGATCCTCCTGTCCGACTGGCCGGAAACGCTTTCAATTTCTCGGCTGTCTCTGCACAAATGCATTACTTTGCCTTCGTCCGTGTTTGAGACGTTGCTCCCTCGACTAGGGAACTTGACTCATCTGGACCTTGCGGGAACTCGGGTTACCAACGAGGCACTCTTGTCAATCCCTCATAATGCTAGGATCACGCACCTAAACTTGTCTAAATGCAAGCTTTTAACGGCAGACGTTATCATCAAATTCATTGCAAACCACCCCGCAGTTAAAGGATTAGTGGTCTTGAGTCTTGGGGTAGATGCACGGAGCCACCAGCTTCTAGATGAGGATGATCTAAGCAGACTGATACCAATTCTTCCTCAGAGCTTACGCTCGCTAAGCTTGAAGGGTAGTAAAATGGCCGCGTCGCATATTGATTTACTCCGTCCATTGACGAAGCAGTTAGAAGAGCTTGCGTTGGGCCGGAGGTTAAAGATCACCGACATCGATCGTCTCTTTGTCCCCGACGAGAGCAACGATGATAACATAGATGAAGAGATGGAATGGATTCCGCACTCGCTGAAATACTTGGACCTCTCCGACTACACAGCAACAGAACTCGACCTCATTACTATGTTCGGTCGAAATATGTCAATTATGAAGAAATTCTCGGCGCCATTAGAGGTAATTGAGGTTACGGATGATTTATACCCCCGATTAGCAAAGTCACCAGTTGTAAAACAGCTTGGATGGACGGTCACGGAGAATGGCAGCCGGGCTTGGCTCGTCCGCGTCCACAGCCCCGAGGACGGACCTAGGGATTCCGGACTTCGATCTTGGAAGATGGGCGCCTCGTTTTGGGGCATGCGCAAGATACCCATCGCTTGCGCCGAAGTTGGCGGCATGTACGGCTCATACATGTTCAAGCGAAAGCTATAACAAATAGGGCGCGGGCGGCAACCTCCAACCCTCGCCTCTATACTCTACTCTCCTCCCCCCTCTCCTCTCACCTGTATTGCTTGAGTTTATACTTATAGGATGGGCGGAGCTTAGACTTGCTGGGTATTTGATTAGATTATTAGCATAGCGACATGGTGCATCGGTTGGATTGACGATTCACGAACGAGCTACGATACGAGAAGTTGGTCGCTATCACATGCTTTTTCTATAGGATAAGGACGCCGGAAAGGCGATTATGGTATAGCAATCATAGCGTGTAGCGTTTTGTATGCTAGATTATTTATTACTGCTATTTTAATATATTTTAATTGTATTCTTAATCACCTTGCGTATTGGGTTGTTGAGATACCTAGGTTGAAGTGAAGAGATATCCTGTAAGATCTTAATAGGTACCTATGTCACTATAGAGATTCGCTGACTAATATCGTATATTAGTAGGTTAGTAGGTAGTTAACTACCTACCCGGATGGGGGGGGTCTTGGGACAGCCTGATACTAGAGTGTTAACATATTTCATATCATTTAATATAGTTATTTTATATAATTAAAATTTATACATTGTTTTTTAGATATTATTTTAAGTAAATATTATAATGATTATAATTAAAATAACGTTTAAGTTTTAAATTTAATTTAAATAAAATAGTAAAAATATTAAGTTAGTAAAGTTTAATTAATATTATATATTTAATAATATTATATTTTTAACATTGTAATGTTATACAAATAGTGTAATATTGTATAAATTTATGTTATATATATAATATAAATATTAATATTAATATATTTATTTAATAAATATTACGCATTAAAAATATATATATATATATATTAAAAAATAAAGTTATTTTAACTACTTTTTATTTTAAAGTATTTAAAATAGCTTTTTTTTTTTTTTTTTTAATTAATTAATTAAGTATTTAAGTAAATAAGTAAATATATAATTAATTACAAAAAGATTTAAATTTAAAGTTTTAAAATATTATAAGTTTATAAGTTATTTAAATAAATTATTTAATTATAAAGTATATAATTATATATACGTGTAGTAAATATATTATTTTTTTATATAAAATATTTATTTAAAAACATTTACTTTTTTTAAGTTAATTAAAAGTTATTATATTAATAAAAGTTATTATATCAATTATATTAAAATAAAATTAACGTAATAAAACAAATATAACAACTGTATTAATAAGCTTATTATACTAGTAAAAACACCTGTTATTAAAGTTAACAATATTTTATTTTTATTAATATTATTTTTTTAACATTATTTTTTTTTAATACGTTTTTAAAGTTATTAAAAACGTTTATTGTAATAATATAACGTTGTTAATATTACAGTTATTTTAATAATAATATTATTTTTATATTAATAATTTATATTAAAATACTTAGCTAATAAGACCTTATATTCTTATATAAAAGATAGGAAACAACACTATTATTTTTTAATATAATTATAATGCAACTTTGTTAATAGGCTTTCTTTAAATGAATAGTATGATACATTCCAATATCGTAGAATCATACTGTTCCAGGACCCCCCCCACCCAAGTAGGTAGGTTAGGGGTCTATCATTGGAGCCAAGTTGCTTCTTAGATGCATACCTCAAGGTCCCACCTTGATTAAAACGATACCTCCATATTACTTCTAAAATATTGGACCAGTGACCCTCGTCTAATACGCGCAATACCTAGAAATAGAGAAGGAAATCCGATCGCGATGTATGCGCTCGCTCTTACAGCGGAACTAAACGGGTATGCAATTTGGGAACGAATCTATGATGTTTGATCCACCATTTTCCATCGGGCTGATCAGGAGGACTATTTACAGGGTTACCAACCTCCGACCCAAGGACACGGCTGAAAGCCCGTTCTGGTATACCTTCACGGTCCAGTGCACCTCGTGTCGGGAGACACACGGCAAACCAGTCGCGGTCAGCAGATTTGTGAGGACATGACATTTACTCCAACTTACGCACCTTCCCTTATTCGGGGACTGCTCGTTGCTAATTTGGGCGGGTTTACTCGCAGGAAACGAATGAGCTGAGTGGGAGTCGAGGAGAGGCGAATTTTGTGTGGAAGTGCAAGAATTGCAAGGTTGGTCTATGCGATAAATGGCGGCGAGGACGCATGTTTCTCACCGTGGGACGTCTAGCGGGAGTCCTCTTGCTCCGTCAAGACGCCGCCTAAGCCCTATGCGCAGGGCGAGCCGCCGAAGCGGCAGTCTGTTATCGAGTTTGACTGTCGGGGCTTGGAGTTTACGGATTTCAGTCCTGAGGTAAGCGGAATATATTTATTTATATTAATTTCTCTCTCTAAATTTTCTAACAAGAACATCATGGGCGCAGGGAGAATGGCTAGCAGATGGCATCGAGTCGAATACCAAGTTTGAGGGCGTGGAGCTACAGGACGGCGAGTGGTATGAGTATGATGAGAAGGCCGGTGATGAAGTTAGTATTAAGGATTTGAAGTGGGAGATCAAGAGGGCTTGAGTGAGAGTTGTTCTAGATAAATATGTTAGGTAGGCTGAGTCTCCAGAACCTATATGTGGATAAACTCGAGTGAAGATATGGTATGGTGATAGTCGCATTACCTCCTAATATTATCTAATGCGATGGCTCCTTGATATGAAGTCGCAGTCTTTTGTTGAACATATGTAAGTCGTCTGGTCGTTCGAAACTCCATTTATCTTTTATCTTTATCTTATCATCTTTAATTTTAAGTGCGGGGCAGAAATACTGCATACCCCGATATATCCATACACATATCCCTTAATTACAAATACCCCATTCATCAATTAAACTGGAGTTTAAGCATTAAACAAAGCTCAAAAATTCCATGTACTTTAGATCAGGTACACTAACTAATTGTTACAAGCCTTGATTCAAAGCTTCCCGCGAGTTTTGGACGCGCCCCAAACATCCATACATCTATTTGATCTATTTACAACCAAACCGCCGCGAACCTCACCAATCCCTTCTCACCATGAGTGTAAGCTAAGCCGCCCTTAAGCTCCCCCACGCACATATATATATACATAGCTTCCCCCATCTACCACCACGTATAGCAACTAACACAAACCCACCACCCACAGTTCGTACCCATCAACCCGCGGCCCATGCTGCAAGACCTGTACGTTTCCCCCCTCCCCCAGACGAAGCAATCAAGGCTGGACTGGACTGGCCTGGCCTGGACTGGACTAACACCGCACGCAGCGTCAACAAGGACATCGTCGTGCGCCTGAAGTGGGGCGAGACCGAGTACCACGGACGCCTCGTCAGCTCCGACAGCTACATGAACATCCAACTGACCAACGCGCAAGAGTTCATCGACCAGAAGTTCACCAGCGACTTGGGGCAGATCCTGATCCGGTACCGTGGCCTTTCCCCTTTCCCTCTCTTCCCCCCCTCCCTTTCCAAAAACCACCCTCGGAAATCACCCTGGACTAGGCTGACATATATATATACACCAGATGTAACAACGTACTATGGATCAAGGCCGCCGACCGCGGTGATGGTGGCGACGTTAAGATGGGCGGATAGACGAACCTTGGGGGCACGGGTCAGATGGAGGGCGGCAGATATATACCCCGGTTGAAGTGCAGTACGGTACGGTGCGGTGCGGTGCGGTGCCTTGGGAGAAGCAGGTCAAAATAAGATGCACCAGGCAGATCTCGACAGCAGGAGATAAATGCCTATATACGGGCAGTCCGGCTGCTTGGCCAGGAATACAAAAAACAACATAGAGGAAAAGGTTTTACGTCCGGTCATGCTAGTCTTTTTTTCCATTCATCGCGAAGGCGCAGAGCCCACTCAACTCGCTAACTTGGTGATCCTAATTCTTGGGTAGAGCTTGGTAGAGCCTCATGAGAAAAGAGGTGCCACAAAATACAATAGCTTTCCCCCGATGTGTTTCCTATCGATTTGGCCGTCTCGTTTTGTAGAGCCATTATTTCCCTCCTGTATTATCCTGTAACCAGTTGGCATCCTACCGCCCATTCTATGTATAGGAGAATCACAAGAGACAGGCCACCTTGCGGCTGCTGCACATATCCGAACCCCCAACCTTGACCCTCTGGGTCGGCCCAACCCACATGAATGCCTCGACCATCCATTCGTACCATACCTTTGCGTCGTCAGTCTGTCGCCACATGCTGACTTCCAACTCGGTATCCGGCGGGAAATAGAGTGGTTGCTAAGAACTATTAGTTAACATATCCGTAGTTATAAGAGGTTGGTAAATATGATGTACCTTAAGCGGGAAGAAGATCGGAAACCAAGAGATCATATCCTTGCTCTTCCGATCGATCATATCCGGCAGCGTGCTCAACTCGACCTTTTCAGGAACCACTTCTCCCTGCTCCCGCCCTTCTTCGCCTGTCCCATCAGCAGCTCCACTAGGCGCGTACAGCACCGACTCGAAGTAACCCGCAAGTCCGTGCACAACGCCGCGGGTACGGCACACGAAAGTGAGGTGGCAATGTCGCGTGTTGTGGTCGTTGGCGCCGACCGCGCCGGCCATGCTACCCCCACCACCCCCTGCTACGCCGCCCGCCCGCCGGGCCTCCATTGCGCCCATCGTTGCCTGCGGCAGTGGGTGAGCGAACTCCCATGCCTGCTGGAACCGTGGTCGATCGGGTGCTCGCTCCGCGACGAAATCTAACGCGAACAGTCGTACCACCCACGGTGTATCGAAGGCATCGCTGGATGGTGATGAGGAAGCTCGCTGCTTGATATCTGCATGGATACGAGGCGTCGAGATAGGGCTTACATGGGCCGTGTACGACGCCGGGATCGAAATACCAACTTGCGGTGCTAGCACGTGTTGAATACCGTCTAAACACTCAGGGCTCAGCTCGTTGTCACCGAACGAGCCAAGGAGCTCAGACACTAATATATCGACTTTGCCGTAGACGGGGCCTGTAGAAGAAGACGAATCCGAGAGTAGTGGCCCCTTCCACGCACGCATGTCCGTCTTGACGACGGTGACACGACCATCCCATTCCCGCTGGTTTTGCCTTAAAAGGTATACGTAGGCGTTGGGGTTCTTCTCGACAGCCCAGACGCGCACAGGAACGCCGGTAGATTGGCTAGCTCTTAGAGCACGGGTGACAAGCGGACCACGACCAGACCCAGCAACCGCTATAACGACCTCACCGCCAGGAGAAGATGTGGGCTTGCCCTCCGCGGCCCAGTCCCTGAGCGCGGCTGCAATTGCCATCTCATATTGGAAATACTTGACCGGGTCGCCCTCAAAGACCTCGTACGTGACGGACTCGAGGTTGTCCGAGAGCGGTTGCAATGGCGACTGCAGCCAATCCTGGAAGTTACTTAAAGTATTTTGCTCTAGGTCGCTAAGAGACTCTTGCTGCCTCTCGAGGTGACGGAGATAGGCGGAGTAGGCGTTTTGCCCTTGGGACTTGATTTTTTCACTGGCATTTGCAGTTTTTTGTGCGGCAGCCTCGGTGAGAGTCGGGAATTCAGCCGACGTTATCTCCTTAGGATTGGGGTCTGCTTGCAATTCCGGGCCGACGTCGCAGAGGAGAAAGTAAGGGGCATTTTTTAAGCGCATGTAAGTGAAGATCATGTCCTGGTGGTAGCGGCTTAGGGAAGGATGGCCAGCCTTGTTCGTCTGGAATGTCTGGGGACCGAATGTCAAGTATTGAAGGGGCTCGGAGAACCACCTTGTCTGGAGTTGCTTCTCTGGAAGGACTCGCGGAATTTTGAGCGCTTCATATTCCTCCAGTCAGTACTATTCTACTTATAACAACAGTGATCCCGCGACAAGGGGTAAATGGTATTATTTAACATAGAAGGTAGCTCAGGGTATACTTACCAACGAAGAGTCTAGTATCATACTCGCAAACAGAACGGATGATATGCCAAGAATCCCAAGAACTGAAGAGGTCTATTTCCTGTTCAGCAACAGATGTCTGGTTTGCATTGCCATCTAGCACAGATAGAAGTGGCACCCTCTCTTCCAGACTTGGTTCGCGATACATAGGAATATGGATGATGATGTTGACCCGAGTTCCGATGGAAAATGCTTCTTGGATAGCTCGAGCATACTGCGCAACACCTTGGCCGCTACCTGTTCTGACAGAGTCTTCTCTGGGTCCAGGGATTATGATGCTTCTCGCCCCGCAGAAATTAGCATAAGAAACTTCGAGGTTTAGTACCTGCCTCGAAATGCTTGAGATAATATGGTTGGGAGAGCACAAGTCTATCCAAGGACTAGAATAGGCGACAAGCCCGCTCGTATAGGTCCCCGGAAAGAGGGTGGTATCCTCGGTGGTCAACGGAGGTACCACGGGATCGAGAATAGAGCCGGCTTTCTCATTGTATCTGGCATCTGATAGGCTAGCTTTGACCAACTCCACGACGCGCTGATGAAAATGCTCATTTGTAATGGGTGTTGTGACGAAGCTGAACTGCAAATATATAAGCCTTGTTGTATATATACATATATTCTAAATATTGGTTACTTACACCGGCATTCAACACCTGGCCGTATTGCAAATCGGTCAAGGTCTCCAATCTCGTCGAGTCATGCTGGCCAATGTAAAATGTTGGGCGGATCTCATTGTAGTCGTCAGACTCCTGGTCCATATGGTCCATATATTCTTGCGACATGGTGAAAAGACTTTATTCGCCTATATAGGTACTTTCGGCGTGCTGAGCCACTGAGAGACCCCTGCCAATACGCAGGTGGTTCGGGGAAGAGGGACTAATCGCAGTCTGCGTCTGCTGGCAGCACCTTCAGGTAAAGCGGGAGGGTTTAATAAGGTATGAATATTTGAACTGTGTCAAGAATCCATGGGGAATATAAACCTGTTGGGGAGGCTCGCTTTTACCTAAAGGAAATACCTAAAGGAAAAATGTATCCCAATATACATATTTCTAGTGTGTGGTATGATTGGTGTATCAAACGGATTCGGTCTACTTAAATACATACAAAAAAAAGGGAAAAAAGGTGATAATATTTAGGAAGGCCCAACGCATTCATTGGCCCAGTCATAGTTAGCCCCGATGTATCATCGTAATGCCTAAACTACGTTGGGTAGCTTAAGTTTAAAAGTATCTCAAAATGACAATGCTATTCAAGTGTCAGGTATATGTGTGATATATAGGACAGCGCCTTGGATGAAGTGTAAGTTTATGAAGTTAGGTACTGTTTATAAAAAAGAAATCTACTTCGGAAGTAGTGTATATGGTTACTCCTTTGCTGAGCTGCCAGGCTGTTTGATAAGACAATTAAAGACGCTTGGGTGCATATTGAAAGTCGAAAATGGGGAATGGTGTACAAATTAAATATCTTATCGATCATGTGATTAAGCCCTCTAGATCCGATATGGATATCGGTACGAAGTACATCTATATATCGCGTTGAATGTACCTACCCCTTACACGTCTACCCGCACTTAGCACTTACCTTAGGTAGGTACATAGGTATGTAGCACTTAGACGCGCCCAGAATTCACCCCACCTTCTTAAGCTCTTAATAATTGCGACAGCCCCTCCTAGTATGGAAGTTACCTACTCTTCTTCAAAGGAAGCAAAATAATTCTTCTAATTTTCTACAAAAATGAATAGGCGCATGGTTCGTTTCTCTACATCCTCAGACTACTAGATTCCTAATATGCTAACCATCTGTTTTCCTGCATTAGCTTACCAAAGAGGATGAAGCGGCCGGCGATGAGGCCGAGGTGCGCCGCGAGGACCAGGACAAGATTAACAAGTTCAGTCGTTTGCACCAACGTGAATTAAACCTGGAAGATGAGCTTAAAGCAAAGAACGTATGGGAAACGAACCACTTGACCGGATGAGTACGACGCATGTACTGACGGGAAGCATTGCATCGTATAGAAGGAGAAAGAAGAACTTGACGATATTTCCACCGAACTCGAGCTCGCAGACGAAGACGACACGGTGCCGTAAGGACCCCCGGCCCAAGTCCCCAATCTCTAAGACATTATATATGAGATTATATATGAGTTTTGGTAAAATTTAGGGTTAGACACAGCTGACAGTTAACCTGACCATAGTTATAAGATCGGCGATGCTTTCTTCCACCTACCGCTTCCACAGGCACAGGAATTATTAGCCTCATCAACCACAAGAGTGGAGGAAGAGGTATCGGTACTTGAAGACAAGATTGGTGGGCTAAAGGACGAGATGACGCAGCTGAAAGTTGAGCTTTATGCGCGATTTGGGCGTAGTATCAACCTCGAAACATAGGTCTATTGGCCAGCCGTTGTATGAACGAACTGTTATAAGGATTATACGGCGCCTTAGAGGGTTTACTTAGAGGTTGACTAACCTTGTTACTTAGGTAAGTGTCACGATGGCCGCATTGTGCCGACCAAATTCTCGATGCTGAGTCTTTAGTATGGATAAAGATATAAACTAACTGTCTTCAAGTAAACCTTCACGATACCTGCTTACACAGCTGAATAATAATGGAGGCCTAAAAGGTGTCTACTTATTAAAACTCGTAAAGCTTGGGTGAATTGTATCTGGATTATGTCTTCAGTTGTACACTGCCACGATGCGAACCCAGCAGTAAGGAAAACCATATCGTTCTGACGACAAATAACTCAATCTATGGTATACATAAAGGCACCCTTCTTTATATACGGCATTTAGGAGTACGCCCGGACCCCCGAACAAAACTGTTTAAATTCTAATGATACCAAGCCAAGGAATGTCTTACTCGAGCTAACTAGTCACCTAAGTCATATTATAAATCCAACATACAAAAATGACCTGGTTCAGATTGAATCATGCCAAGGTATTGAATATAAGTGAATATTATGATGACATGCTCCCTTGTTACCCTATACACAAAGGCGTGTTCTTACAAGGTAGTTACAACATGACCTGTTAAGCGACACTAACAGAACAAACCCGTTGTTTAATTGTTGGTTTAACACATTTACACGTTCGAGAAAGATGCCATTATTCAAATATGTTCTCCGAGCAGTACTTATATGTCACAAAGTCCGGCTTCTACAGAGTATTATTTGATCATATGAACCATACCTAACATAAAACATAAAACATACACCAGACACACCTTACACCACTGATCATAAGCGTTTTTGCTTCATCAATAACAATGTCTTCCACAGGAGCCACAGTTGGAGAATTCCCACAAGGTTCTTCCTATCGGGAGAAGCTAAATAATGCAGGGGACATTACGCCTCTTAACGCACCTTTAATATCATGGAGTGGACAGCGCGGCAGGTCACCCACAGAGTATCTAAAGAATTACAAGACATCCTACACAATCCCTTTCGGCTACAACGTCGCGACATGGCGACAAAAGTTCTTCGGCGGGGGGGAAATGATGCTACCGTTTTCTTTCCGAACGGAGCCGGAAGTCAAGCCCTCTAAGCCCCATGAACCAACTATAGTGCTCCTCTTCTATCCGCGCCCCGATCAAGACGACGCAAAAGAGATCCATAGATCCGCATCGTACCTTCGACGGATAGACCGGATTGCCAGAATGGGAGAACAGACCATCATCTATGTACCACCCGAGCTGGGGGCTGCCGTTAGGGGCATGCGCGGTGATGCTTATTGGCACATTATCGATGATTACCCGACGATTTGGGATATGCCCAACAACGCGTATCAGAAGGAGAACTTTGCGACCAAGCAGCCCGCGCTCTTCGAACAGTTCGATGGGTACACGGATGCGGACGGGTCCCTGAGACCCGAGCCGCGGTACAATCGTGCACATCATAGCGCTGTGTGTAATGCGAAGGCATTTGTCATGTACGATGCTGTCATGCGCAATCCATTCGGCTCGGATGACTGGATGTACGTAGATGCGGGATTCCTCTTCGACGATGGCCCCCAGGACGACGAGGGCACGCCCTGGGGTGACCTCTACCGCGCCGGCCTCGACACAGAAAAGTTCGAGCGTGCCATCCACATGTCCCGGGACACAGGGGTGGTCATGGGCGAGTACTCGCATCGATCCGGGTGTCCCGACGCCGAGGACGAGTGCTTCACCAACCCCAAGCGGTCATGGCGCGCGCGCCAATTCATCGCACAGGTGTACGTCGGGAACTCGCTCGGCATGCTGAACTACAGCGTCCGGTTCATGCAGACGGTCGACGACATGGACGCAAACGGGTTCTACACGGGGCGCGAGGAGCTCGTGGTTCCGTTCGTCGCGCTGCGGTACCCGAACACAGTCTTCTCGGTGCCGTACTTCCGGCTTCCGCCGCACCTCGACTACCCGTGGCAGTTCCCGATGAAGTTCGTGTTCTCCAAGGTGGGAGGCCGGGAGTCCGTCCCGCCTATCGTCGATCCTATCTCGACTTTGTACTGCAAGGGGTATACCCCGAGACGCCCCAGCATGCCGGCTGGGGGGATTTATGAAGACCCGAGGATGGATGAGTCGGAGGAGTAGGACTTGATGATGGCGACTGTGTGTTTCGATTTGCTAGCGTTGTGAAATAGATAAAATATTAATAAAAAAAAAGGGGGGTTACTATTATAAGACTTAGATGTAGAGAGCATGGCAAGCTAAAGTGATATCTCTAAGTGCCATGTATGTTAGATACCTACCTAGGTACCTACCTACATAGGTGCCCAAGGGAATACACTCTAACAGTCACGCGTAAAGACTCAAGTTGACAAAGAATTGATTTAACGTATATTGTCCTTGACTACATTATACGACACCGTATTACTATGCCCTCTCCTACTTGCCGCATTGTCCGGGAATGATCCGGAGGGACAGCTCGTTAGGGGGAATATCTAGTCCACAACTGCCGTCGGCCCGACAAGTGCCTTTAAAAGTACCATCGGTGCATGCTTGGCCTGCAACTGAGGCTTGGTTACCGTCGTCTTCGTCGTCGGTATCGCTGTCGAGGCCGTCGTCACTGTCGCCTGCTACGCTGTCGTCATCCGACAATCCATCATCCGTACCGTCATCAGATAATCCGTCGTCGGTGCCGTCATCGGTAGCAGCGTCGTCGTCAACGCCATTGTTCTTGCGGGCCCCTCCGGTGCTAGCAGCTACACCGCACTGTCCAGAGACGAACTGGAACGACGTCTCGTTGGGGGGGATCTGCAATCCACAGCGGCCATCGGCGCGGCAGAACCCTTTGAATTGCCCGTTGGTGCACTCTTGGCCCTCGACGGATGATGCTTGACGTGTTGCCAAGGGCGCTGCTAAATGTTAGCCAATGCGGTTCTTCTACAAGGTGAAATGGTAGAAATCAGACTTGCCTGCAGCAGCGTTGCTAGCAAGGAGACTAGCGAGGAAAAGGGAGGTGGCAGTGAGCTGCATTTTGAGGGAGTCCGTGGAAGGGTGGTTTGGTGAAAGGCAGGAATAGGTGAAGAGATCAAGGATATATGAATAATACGGTGTTGTTAAGATGTGACCGGCACAAAGAAGAACTGAAAGGCTGTTGAACTGGATATCGAAACGCAGCTGAGGAATCCAAACTCGAAAATTGGGAGAATTCGTGGCTAGATATAGGCGCGCTGTTTACTGAGGCTGCTGGTCTGACGGATATCGGCACTACCTTAACTAGGTACTCATTCACGATACTGCTATGGTGAGGTTGTGATACAACCCCTTCCCCTTTCAGCCCCTCAGTAGCCGGCACTGAGAACAGTTGGGCGCTAGGAAGACCAGGATGTCTACCTGGATTAGACAATGCACTGTCTCATTAACTTATAAATAGAAACCCTAGTTGACTACATATACAATAACCACCATATTAAGAGATAAGATGGGATGATTTTCCTAATTAGGTACAATCAGCTACCATTCTTATGCGTCAGTCCCGCATTTTCCCACCAAAACTCACCATGTTTACTAGGCTATTATAAATCTAATAAAATAGATATAAATATAAATATTTTTGATTTTAATATATAATTAAATGATTTAATAGCCGATATTAGTTTTATGTAATAGAATCTATTTTTAAAGTAGAAAAATCATAAGTAAAGTGGGAAATTATAACATCTTTAATAAATATATTACGTTTTAGTGGAGATTACAATATTAACAACTTTATTTTTATATATAAATATTAAAAAAAAGAATAAAAAGAAGATTAAATATAAACAATAAATCTTAAATAATTCTAACCTTATTAAAACTTAAATCGTAATTTTCCCGATTTTATTTATGGTTTAAAAGCCTTGCGAAATTGATGACTTTTGGTGGGAAAACGCGGGACTGACGCATAAGAATGATAGATAAGTGTACATATGTTGTTATAAGACATAATCAACCATAGCCGTTGAGTGCCCATCTGATAGAAGTTCACCGGGAAGAAAACGTGAAGTTCACCAGCCGATCTGTAAACGGAACGAATTGGCCTGCACATCGACAAAACCCCTGTTAGCTGAACCCCGTGTTTGTCCCCATATCGCCCAGATGTTTCGGAAGCTAAGCGCGCTGCCAAGCTGTTTGAGCAGGCAATTCACGAGGTAACAAACGGCGTTGTATTAACTATGGTAAAAATCAAGGCTTAATAGACTTTTGGTAGTTGTACAACCCTTTTTTTTTTAGCTAGTCAACTAGTTATGTTTAATTTGCACCTTAGGAATAGGTATTTATGTTTTGATCTGTTTTTCTAAGAAGTAATGTAATTTTTTGTAGGGATAGGATTATGTCTTTTTTGCAATAACGTAATAGTATATTGTAACTAACCAACCAACGCAATAATACCCTTCGTTAAACCTCGAATATTTATATTTGATTACACTGGACCTGGAATACATTGTTTCATGGAATCATGCTCTAACATTTCCTCGTCAGTGACCAAAGCCGCCATGGGTTGCGCTTGGACCATCACAGGGCCTTTTGTTTCTTTTTCCACCTCTTGCGGGTTAAGGATATGATCCATAATCTTGCGGGCCTCTCGAGCGTACTTGCTACGATCGCGAAGCTATTTGCTAACCCTGTTGAATATGAAGGGCATCGGGGCACAAAACAGAGCTAAGAAGGCCAGTATCGACGAAGCCCATTGTGCGCCAAGATTCTGGTACATAATGGGCGTGAATAATGGACTATGGCGTTGTTAGTAATTATGGTTACAACTAACTGGGGCTAGTTTTTACAAGGCAGCGCCGAATAACGCTCGCAGAATGGCACTGCTCGCCAAAGCACGGAGAAAATACAGTATACGCTTCGACCTATATTAGTTGACTAAACTATGTAAATCAATACCTCACCGAACCCAAAGAAGCTCTAACCGACGACATTCACAACCCAATGGATATTCGAATGTGTAGTCCAAGCAAACTAGAAGAGGCTGATCGGGAGTAGTGCTCCTCCGACCACAGCGGGTATTAACTGGTTTTTGGGGGTTGCTTTAGCAGGATCCTTAGCGGTCGCTTTGCGGTATTGGATTTCAAGGAAGACATAGAAGAGCGTGGCGAGAAATTGACCAATCATGATGCCTATGTACGAGAGACTAGAAATTCCTTGGGACCATTCCCGCTCCTGTCCGAACACAATGGGAAATGCTGTAAGGATGGGGTATAGGGTCCCATAAACTATGAGGACTTTGGAGCTTCAAAGTCCGTAGGATATAGTCGCATATTAGGTAGGACTCGGCGTCTATTGTCTTTACAGGCCAGATGGATCTGATCTGCTATATGGGGAGGGTATAGCCTAGAGCGGGTAGTACTTAAGACAGAACTTGATTGATATGAAAGAGGGCTAGTTTGACTGGAGCCAGGTTTCTGTACTATGTAGTTAGATACACTTGTACTTACTAGTGCTTATTGAAACATTATCTAGCCGTCTTGACTAACGAGGGAGGATGCCCCTATTCTGTAAGATGGTCGGGCTGTTAGTATTTATTAAGTTAACCACTTCATTCTTGTTTCCTCTTTCTACGTAGTTAGTAATTAATATATCTCAGTAACCTGCCATTAGACCATAGTAGGGTTCCTTAATCGGGACACTTGTGTAAGTTGTGTACTGTTGCCTCATTTGTGCTTTATAGAACTGGTATGGGTTAAGTCTGGTACTATCGCCAACTATCCTTGACTTTCAAGGATTCTAGTGTTAAGGGGTTAAGGGTGACTATGAGCGTAATTAATCTTAACTCCGGACTTGTCCGTTATAAGCCAAACGAAATAAATTAAATCCGGAGCTCAATGATCATATTCTAGCATGGGATATTATGCGTTCATAGCTTTAAGATTGGTAATAGAGTACAAGCTAGAGCAGATATATTAGCTCGCTTGAAGTCATGTTCTCGTTTCTTCGTGGATATCCTAACCCGAATACATCAAACCTTGGTTCCTGCTACCAAAATACCACACCTCCTATTTAACAGCCCGATGTCCGAGCCAAAGCAGAAACTAAACTCACTCAACGCCACCCAATACACAACTATAAATATAAGGCATGCGGATCCCGATGGGTACTGCCTCATTGGGCATTGGCTACTGATTTAACTGCTCCCATTTCACCAGCATTCCCTACCCGGATTTGAATATTAGTACGGACGTGGATGTCTCCCGATACTGATGAGTCTAGATCTACCGCCTGGTGAATCCGACTGCCGTCCGAGAAATGCGTCGATAAGTGAGAATTCTTTATTTGGCTTTCGATATTTTCGATGTGATCAGGTGGTTGCTGTTGCATATAATTCAAAGCGCCATCATGCCTCTTGTCCTTCGTAGCCGAGTTCCCCGTAATCTCAATGGTAGTTAAGGGGATATCGTCTTCGCGTGAATTATCCACTTTAGAGGCATCCACGGTTGTCGGCATGGTCCAAATATGGTTAAAGCTGACGATACGCTTGAACCCACGGGCGCTTCGTCTCTCGGAAGAGGCTTGGGCTGCGTTTTTGTCGTAGACGTAACTACTACCTCTAGGCTTGCATTTGAACCTCCTGGCTAGCTGGGGCACAACTACGGGTAGGCTAGCGCACACTACTGCGGTAGTCTCCTCAGCGGCAGTGAGTATCAAGAATATGGCAACTCCATCTATCGCTATGAGTAAGCAAATGAATCTAAACTATTAAAATAGACTCGTAACTTACAGCTAGGGTCGGTCTTGTCATCGGTATCGAGGAGAAGAACCAGCACGCGGGCCAGTTCAAGAAAACAGGCAATTAGACCAATACCGAAGACAACCATAAGACCACGTTTCTTGTTCTTGTTGAGTCGTAATTGGGAGATAGCCGAAATTGGCAATAGCAAGAGACCAATGTCTGACACAAGACTGAAAATAGGCGGCAGTGCCACATGAAGAACGCTTGTAGCATCGCAGTTCCCTGTTATGTTTCCAGGCGCGGGTTTATGGAATCGAGGGTAATATTGGAGAAAGTACCATCGTACGGGCTTGCACTGGAACAGGTAGAAGCTTGTTGCGCCGAAGAACCAGAGGACCACATAGACGAAATTAACCCACCAGAAGATGCGGAGTTTATTGTTGGCCACCAGGAACAGCCGTCTGTAAAAGAAAAGCAGCGTCATCTTTATACTGGTGAAAAAGCTTCCCATCAGAACCATGGTGATCCAGATATGCTTTCCTCGTAATATAGTCAGCTGGCTAGGGTTACAATACATAATAGGGGTAGCCGTTTCTTAGGAGGCACATACCCTAAAAGTCTTGGACAGGTTTGCGGGATATTCGGCATCCAGAAAGTTTATAGCGAAAACGTGTAAGCCGAGCCCGTAGTGGGTTGCTACCATGAGATTTGCGATAATAGCATTCACAAGGATCTAGTGAGTCCTCCTAGGTGTTAGTAATCGCCACAGATAGGCACCTTTAAAAGGGGTAGGAACTGACACCGCTCAGAATAATGGATACATCCTCGGCCATGACCCGCGAACGGCTCGCTACTGAGGTCCATGTTCCCCATAGCCTGCCCGCGATAGCTGCATTGTTGATGACGAGGAAAATGACTAGACAACCCCAGAGGGCAGGCTGTCTAGTGTCGTGAAGATGAGCCTCTTCCTCTTGGGTTAGCACAAGTCCAGACATCGTTCGGCTGGTGGTTCTTGCTGAGTTTCTCCTATTCTACAATGCTAATAATAAGCAGGCTAGGGGGTTTCTGGGGAAGCGGAGATCATGTTGCTGATAAACAACTCCCGGTTTCCCCGGACAGACTCGTTCACGCAGTTCTGTACACCCAGAGAAGCCCAAGGCTGAGTACCTTAGGCCATACCGTTTTTGTTAAACGTTCTACGCCATGCAATATTGGGATACGTTATTAACGTAGGTATTACGAGTGGGAAGAGAGCCGGTGGATGGTACCACTCTATGGGTACTCCACGTTCATAATGGGAGGAAACCGGGCAATAGGAAGCAAATAGCAACGGGATAGTAATGGGTAGCTGATGGTATCAAGCCATAGCCCTATGTGCTGGGTAAGACACATGTTGTACTATGGCAAAGTGACCAGGAACAATTTCTGGAATGCAGAAGCCTCTCTGCAGTAAGACTAGAAATTAATTAGTTCGGTGAAGCTACGAAGTATGAATATTCAGCTAGTTACCTCATCTCATTTACCTATAACTTCCAGGTGCCTGAAGAGAAGAGGCTGCAAGTGTAAGTGGCAGTGAGCGGTAAGATTTCATGTATGTCTCGGGTCCGGGCGCATGTATAGAACGGAAAGTGCCTATGAGAATGTTAATTAAATCGTCCTACCCCAGAAAGATGACAAAAGCAAGGATGCCCTGTATACCTATTATATTAGCACTTATTCATTCTGCATCGGACGACAATCGCCGCCTTGTACGGCGAACATGGCGGTTTGAAGCCATAGGTGAGAGCGTTTGTTTCGTGTTTGTGATGTAGTACTGATGTTGGAAACGTGTGTCCTGGTAGGACATAAATTCTAAAGATTGTATCTATTCGTGATACCATACAGATTCTAGAGTTTATATAATTAGGTGACCACGAAAGAAGAAGTGTAAGGGGTCGGGTTGGGTTGGGTGGTAACGGAAAAGGGGAGACGAAAAAAGGAATACCCAACTGAACTGAACCCGAAGATGTGGTTGTACCATAGCCACAAAGAGCTCGGAACTTGCTCGCAGCCGAAACGGAGAATAAGTTGGATCAAGCGTTTTCTCCAAAGGCGTAAGCTAGGGCACATTTATTACCCAATCATCAATGAGACGGGCCCGGAGATAAACGAGGCTCGCAATGTGTTGCTGCCGTGGTTAGTATTGTGTTCTCGGCGTGGTGAGCAGGGATGGATGGGGATGGACCACTGCCTTCGCTGTATGCGGAGTTAATCGTTCCAGAAATAGATATTGGATGCTTTTTATGTAGATAATAGATTATAGATTAATTCTAAAGATAAACATAAGTGAAAGTAATTTCAGGTTTCTGTATCCCCTTGCGTCTGAAGTGTGATAAAATATTTGGTAGTGATCTAAACCGGATGATACTTGTAGGTACCTTAGGGATGGGAAATGACTAAGTGCAAGTGCTCTGAAGATGCCGGCTGATTATTGGTTACCGACAATCTGTAATGAACATTCCCCTAAATCATGAATTGTCCGGTAGCGAGATCCGTGGTCTTTCTACAGTTACATGGCAGTAGCGATGTACGATGGTCTAAAATCCGAGGAAGGTGCGAGACCATAAAGATTAGCACCTGTGCAACACATCTTTTTTTTTAGGACAACTCGGGAACAAAGAATTATAGGTCCTTCTTTTTTGTTTTTATTCTAGAACTGCGAAGTCGGCCATTTGACGTTTTGAAGTTTTTGACGCGTTATCATTAATGAACCCGGGGGTTTCAGACCCTTAAATATTTATTTCGTCTTTCACAACCAGCCTGTTCACGTTCATCTTCAATTCGTGTCACCAGCTGGTCTTAGAAGGTTCACAAGGTTGCATTACTGCGCCAAGTCCCCCTCCCCCATTTGTCCAATCCCTTGACAATAACTTTACCGGCCATGTCCCAAGATAAAACAGCCTCCGCCCTCGAGGCAAATGAGACTGCAGTCTCCCAGCCTGCCGACTCTCAAGATGGCATCCCCCAGGATATCAACCTGACGGATTACACCCCCGAGCAGGAGGCCCGTGTGGTCCGCAAGCTGGACTGGAACTTGATGTCGCTCTTATTCGTACTATGTGAGTTAACAACCCAATTTACATATCTTCGGTAGTATAATCAACATGCTAACATGAATGCTTGATGCCAAGACATGCTGGCCTACCTCGACCGTGGTAACATAGGCAATGCTAGAATCGCCGGCATGGCAAAAGATCTCCATCTTGATGGCAATCGATACCAGTGGCTGCTCAACATCTTCTACATTGCCTATGTAGTCTTCGAATTCGGTGTCCTAATGTGGAAGCTCTTTCCTCCTCACCTGGTCTGCGCTATCGTCGTCTTTGGTTGGTAAGCTATTCTGAAGCCTCTGCGTCCATACCTTACAGTGTTTCGTCTGACTAATAATGTGAAAGGGGGTTGATCGCTACGGTCCAAGCCGGTGTCCACAACTGGAGCGGCGAGATGGCTCTGAGGTTTTTTCTCGGTGCCTTCGAAGCTTGCTACGGGTATGTCGTAGACTATATTCATAAACTCAACCTTTCTCGAGCACATGATTGTTGCTGATACTAAACCAATTTAGACCAGGGATAATCTACCTCCTATCGTTCTTCTATCTTAGACACGAGATTGGTTTCCGATGCGGTATCTTCGCCTCTGCAGCCCCGCTAGCTTCGACATTCGCAGGTGCCCTAGCCTATGGCATTACGAGCGGACACTCGCACCTTGCTAACTGGCGTCTGCTCTTCCTCGTCGAAGGATTGCCTACTATTCTTATGGCCGTCTTTGCCTTCTTCTTCATCCCCGATTCTGCGGAGAAAGCCAGGTTCTTGACGGCACAAGAAAAGGATATTGTCAGATCCAGGGCCATGCGCCAAGTCGGTACCAACGCGAACGCCAGAATCGGAGGTTTTAAGATTACAGATGTTTTGCCGGTCTTCACAGATTTGAAGGCTTGGTTATGTGGCTTGATGTACTTCTGTGGCAATGTTACTTACTCCAGTCTGCCTGTCTTCCTCCCGACTATCCTCCAAGACATGGGCTACACTGCTATTCATGCGCAAGGTTTATCCGCCCCTCCGTCCTTCGCGGCCTTTTTGTTCGCCTTGGTTACGACATGGGCCGCAGACAAAACTCAGCAGAGATGCATCGTCCTCATGGTTACTTCGATCGTGGGAGGAGTCGGTTATATTATCCTTGCTACCGCTGAGACCGTTGGCGTTCGTTACTTCGCGACCTTCCTGGCATCGGCTGGCGTCTTCTCTACCATTCCTAACATCCTCGGGCTAACTTTAAGTAAGTGCACCCATATTCATTGTGTATCTAGTCAAATTTATTTGGTATTTAGGCATTGACAAGTTTCATAGACAACCAAGGCAGCGATACCCGACGTGGAATGTCCATCGTTCTCATCAACCTGATTGGCCAGTGTGGGCCTTTTCTAGGAACCAATATTTTTCCTACCAGTGGCGGCCCTAGATTTATTAAAGGTATGAGCATTTGCGCTGCCTTCATGTTCTTCTCGGCATTCCTAGCATTCTCCCAACGCCTACTTTTGGTATGGGAGAACGTCAAGCTCGACCGCAAGTACGGCACAGTCACCAAGGACAAGACCACCGCCAAGTCGAAGGAGGTTGCTACGGAAAACTACGGCCCCAACTTCAGATACGTGCTTTGAGATGCTTCGGGATGATAGGCCTATCAAGATTAATACCTATTTTCTAGCATAGCCTTTCAATTAGATAAAGACTACTAAGATAGGGTTACTAGTCTCGTTAGGAAAATTAATACGAATGTAATGATTAACAGAGACATAAGTTTTTACTAGAAGGAGCTGCTGTTTAGCTACCTAAACTTGGTCTTATGATGATTCCAGCCGTGTCATGTCTGATTGCCGCGAGCGGCCACCAGTAAAATGGATATTGCTCAGTGAACAGGTACAGGGCTACTAAATCCCTTACAGGATGACATATTACGTACTTTATAACCGCACTGTAAAGATCTTATAGAACACGATCTCTTCTGAACAGTAACTTGGACATCATTTCATTATTTCATCATCGATACACTCTTTTCTTGTATTTTTTCTACGATGTCATACAGCGTCTATATTATACTCATATAGCTCGTGTGTACTTAATCAGGTAACTAGCTTACCATTAGCCTTATTCGAAGCATAGAGCTATCATCTACTGTCCAGGACCAATTTCTTGGTATGTAGAGGGCCAAAGTGATAGTCGTCCTCTGCAGGAGACCTTAGATCCTGTTCATTAGGAAACATATAGTTCCTAGTTTATAGGAGTTAAAATAGACCGGTTAGGTTCGCAACGTCCTATCCGTGGCCGCGAGGCTAGGGGTTTACCTTGGTATTAAATATTTTCTCATCTATGCCTGGGCGGTGGGTCGCGAGAAGCCCGGAATAGGGGTCCCACTCACAATACGATTTGGCACATTATCAATAGCCATCCACATATAAGTGCACTTGAGGCATTTTTATGCTTAGAACTCGCCAAGTTAACAGATCAGAACTCGGACCTAAATCTTAGAATAGAACTACGAGCGACGTAATTCTATTACTACGTTAGGTTAGTGCATTAGCAGCGACCAGCCTTCAAACCCGCATTCTTACGGCCCATCCCAGGAGAAACTAATACTTGACCCCGGTGTTCAGCGGGCTCTTCGGGTCGTACACATCGGTGGTAATCACATCGGGGTACTTGACATCGCCCTGCTTAAGCGCCTTATCCATAACCTCCATAATAACGATACTCTCGGACCACGGGATAGTAGAGCTCTCCTTCTTGCCGTCGCGCAGACATCGCGCGCACTCGTCGGCTTCCCAGAACATGCCGTGGCCCCAGCCTTCGCGCTCCGGGTCCTTGGGGATGGGACAGTCGACGACGTCGACCTTGCCGCCGCCGTCCTTGCGCACGATCTTGTACTGCAGGGGCGAGTAGGCGGGGCCCATGACCTGGATCTCGCCGAGGGAACCTTGAATCTTGATGGCGGGGCCGCCGCCGTTCTGGCCGTCCGTGTTGGTGGCGATGCGCAGGGTCGTCATGGCGATTCCCATGCTCTTGTGCTTGGGGAACTGCAGGATGATGTTAGTTGATTCGTCGGCGCCGGTCGAGTATTTGTTGATGGCGGCGACGGTGTGCGGGGTCTCCTTCTCGGGCTCGGGCTGGAGGTGGTAGAGGATTTGGAAGAGCCATGTTAGAGAGTAGATTCCTAGGTCTAGGAGTGCGCCGCCGGCTAGGTCCGGGTTCACCATTCGGTGTTCGTCGGGGAATGTTAGGGTGCCGTTGGGTCCGTCACAGCCAAATGAGTTGTCGGCTACGATCTAGTGTTAGTATGTGGAACTTGTAGATTCGATACACCTTCCTAGCGCCTAGTCTAGGGTCCCGGAACTTACCAATAACTCGATAAACGGGGCCAATGGCCCCAGACTGCACCAGCTCTCGAATCTTGATGCTAAGAGGGAAATACCGTGTCCAGACGGCTTCCATTAGGAAGAGGTTCTTAGCCTTGGCGGTCTCAACCAGCTTCCGCGCCTGGGAAGCGGTGACTGTAAGAGCCTTCTCACACAGAACATGCTTGCCAGCTTCCAGGGCTAGCATCGTGTTCTGGAAATGATGGCTGTGGGGAGTTGCAACGTAGACGATCTCGACGTCCGGGTCGTTTACCAACTCGGCGTAAGAGCCATACGCTCTGGCGCCTTCTGGCGCCTTGACCTTTTCGAGGAAAGATGTGGCGCTCGCCTTGGATGACGAGGACGCGACTGCGATCAGCTTGTGAGCGACGTCGTGGACATCCCGACTTGCGGGATTGGTAAGTAGGTCCTTAGTGAAAGCTATAAAGATAGTTTGTTAGATTGGTGAGTCTGATGTCTGATCAGCCATAGCTAAATGTAATATAACTCACTCTGAGCGATGCCACCAGTGGCCATGATACCCCACTTGAGGGTGAAGGGTTGAGAGGCCATTTTTGTTTGATATTTGTAATAATAGTTTATAAAGGTAGCTTATGACTAAATATATTCTTATCCAATAGTTATAAGAGTAGCTTCTATAATGAAGTTGATCTAAGTCAGTCGGATGGGTAGATGGCAAAGTCGTGAGGCATCCAAACGTTGGTCAGCCAAGTCTTGAACTCCGTGGAGCGATGGTGAAGATAGTCAAGGGTGGGGTAGCCGGTACGTTACATATATCTAATACATAGTAACTAGTGAACAACATGCGCCGTCTTATCGCAGCGTAGTTCCCCATTCTTTCTTCTCACGGGGAAAGTTTATAGTTACCTACTAGGTTAACCTAGGTATCTAGGTAACTAACTGGTGAAAATAGGCGAAATAACCTTCATTACGTCAGTCTATTGTTTACCCCACGTATGAAGCTCGGGACGATATAAAACCGAAATTGGCTAATTGAGATGGTACGGTGCCGTACCATTAGGTAATCCCGGAGTAATTGACCGTTATGTGTATAGCCTCTTATTAAACATTAAACTAGAAACTAAAAACTAAAAACATTTAACTAACATGAGGCTTTACAATACCTACCTCTTCAAATTGCCGTAATTAGGTAACTACCTAATAAATTCAACTCCAAATTTCATTCTCCTCTGATTCTCCTCCAATTACCTACCAATATCATTATCAACTTGGTCATTGCGTGTTATACCATCATAGGTCAGATAGGTGCACAAGACTTTGGGGAAATGCGACCCAAGGGCAAAGTATTGATACGGTCGAATGCCTATAGAAATATACAACTTGGACTAATTCTCGCAGGTTCGGAGAGATCCTTTCGCGCAGATGAGACATGATGCTGTGCTTGAACCATGGTAGTCTAAATCTACTGCTGCTTAATGGCGGTTTCAAGCATACCTCAAACCTCCATCTGAGTAACGTGCAACATGCAACGTGCAACGTGTAAGGATATGCTTAGATATATGCCTGGATACATTCTTTAGCCTTCAATAGGCGGTTCCGAATATTCAAGAGCCGCGTCAACCTGGAATGTCGGATTGTGACGGCTAATGGACTATCTACCCGTCTTCTCGCAAGAAGACTTCCTGGGTAGGCATGTATTGGAACAGTCGCAACGATCGACTACTAGGTGTAGCAACGTTCCCTCTCCCGTTTGCTTGTATGCCACGCGGTGCGAAGTATCGCAACCCAATCATAAAATGTTCGCATCACAGGCAAGTCAACCCAGCGTTGGCCCAGCAAACCTCCCATCTTAGCTCCCTTGCGATGGACGCGAAAGCGGCGCTGACGCCTAAGCTATTGTATGGGACGGCCTGGAAGAAAGACGCCACGGCTGACCTCGTGTTCTTAGCCTTGCAGATTGGATTCAGGGGTATCGATACAGCAGCTCAACCGCGACATTATAGAGAGGATCTCGTTGGGGCCGCTGTTAAACTGGCAGTATCATTAGATATCGTAAAGCGGGCTGATTTGTTTGTATGCTATTGATTGTCTGTTCTCTATTAGTTAAATGACATGTTAACAAGTGCTAGATTCAAACCAAATTCACCTCGGTAGACGGTCAGGATCCGAATAACTTACCTTACGACCCGAATGCCTCCCTAGAAGAACAAGTCCATTCTTCTGTAGCGTCATCGCTAAACAACCTCCGCTATTCAGAGTTAGACGCACCTTATATCGATAGCTTGGTCTTACACTCTCCCCTTCGTACGCTTTCAGACACGGTTAGAGTATGGGAAACGCTGGAAACATATGTGCCTCACAAGATCAGACAGCTAGGAATCTCTAACACGCCACTAGAAGTTGTCGATTACCTAAACACCAGCCCTGATATTAATATTCGTCCGGCCTGCGTACAGAACCGCTTTTACCCAGCCACGCACTGGGAAGTGGATTTGCGAGCTTACTGCCGAGAAAGGGACATCACGTTCCAGACTTTCTGGACGTTATCGGGGAATCCCCAGCTTCTATTGAGTACAAATGTCCATAAACTAGCCACAGAGGCGAACGTCGAACTGCCGGTTGCGTTGTATGCGCTTGTGCTTGGTCTCGAAGGCACATCGATCCTAGATGGGACGACTAAAGAGACACGCATGAAGGATGACCTGGAGGGTATTGGCACTGTGAGTGCATATGCACAGAGCGAAGGCGGTCTACACGTCTGGTCGGAATGTCTACGCAATTTCAAGAAACAAATCGGAGAAAAATGATAAATCGACTTGTAGTATATCATATTGATAAGAACTCGACGGCGGCTGGGAAAAGGGGGCGGACTTGTACCAAGTCAAGGAACTAAAATGACGAAGGCCGTTCGGATCGTCCTCAACCGATACGTGGCACGATCGTATCTGCTAAGCGGTTGAAAAGTGAAAGATAAAACTAAATATAGACGTGAAACTAACGTAATTTCACCAATGAGATAAGACGTCGGCTATCACCTTGAAATTTCTGAAATATTCCAACTAGGAGTTTTAGTAAACCTATGAGATATTTAACGATCTATTATAGGCCACCGGGGAGAGGAATCTAGAAGCAAGGAAAAGATGAAGTAGGTGTCAAGATAATCCAACATGTTGCCAGCAGCTCGTTCCCCTCGCCAACTTTTACTTTCATCTAAGCCATCCTAGATACTTCCTCGATCGACCGTGCCTCAAGCACATAGGTAACAATTACGACACCTACCGCTGCTGAGCTCGAGATCCTCCGTAGAAGGGCCTTTGTTTACGCCAGAGACATTAAGTCCTATCCAATCAAGTAAGATAAGGCAGGGGCCAGGTTTACTACAAACACGGCGGCCGTATGATAACCCCCTATATCATCAGCATGATCGTAGGAGAAATACTTTAGGTGGCATCCAGGCCAGTCTCTTGCTGACTTACTCCAAGTTGTGATTGCCTTTGGACGTGCCTCCCAAAGTAAAACCCCCAATGTTGTATTTAGAAGACTCGGCAGTTAGGTGAATCTTTGACTTGGGAAAAGATACTGGTATCATGAGGTAGATCAAGAAACACGAAGATAACTCCGCCGTTCCGCAAGGAACTCTGAGCCCAACTATAGAAGCTTGAGCTATATATCCGTCTGAAAGCACCCTTTGTTCAGATGTCTCGTCTAGAAATCTAACTACCTACCTACTTACACCTCCACTATTTTCCGTGCTGGCTGATACCTAGGGGATTGGGCAGAAAGGAGAAAGGGGTTCGTGCGTTGTTAGCCCAACCAATAATAGTTTACTCCTCCTAGTTCTAGAGACTGATCGCGAGGGCTTTTCCTATTGTGTTAGGAGATAGTGCCGAGCCGTGAGCACAACCCCCTTCTGAACGTTGCCCAGTAGAATAGCATCTGGGTAACTGCCGTAGTTTACTTACATAGCAATCATGCCGGTAGGTGCGCCACTTCTGTTGACATTGTCCTGCTTGGTTTACGTAGCCAGCATAATGACAATAGTAATCCGCTCCAAAGTCTACCTATGTAGGCTGGGAGGTGTAGGACCGCGCGGCCAAGAAGCTGAAATGTTATCAACCAGATAACTGCCCAGTCGGCAATAAGCCAAGGGGCCCGCCAAGTATATCTACCTTTGATTTGTCTTGTATTTCCTCCGCTCCAATGTAAAAGCTCCACGCATTTCTTCTCCGCCTACTGCTATCATGGGCTAGTGACGAAGGGTATATCGTCCTAGTGATGATGATGATGATAACAATTATGGTGTTAACGTCTATTGGTGGCTATAGGCTAGGTAACTACATCGTACAGCGGTGCATATATGGCGCTCTAGACATCTAAGAGTCCCTCCTGGGAGACAGAGCTGAAGTTCCACCTGACATGAAAGATCCTCCACTTCCTGCCTATGCATTCCATCTATTCCTGCCTATAGCATCACTCTACCTGGTTAGCGCCGACACCAGGTAGCTGACTTTGATCAGGGGGAAACCTGTCAAGCACGCCTTCTTCTAACGAATCGGGAATCACCTTGATCAACGCTCGGCAGTGCCCAAGGAAAAACCTGAGCCGGACGGTTGTTTGGTTAACCACGGTGGGATATGTATATCGTCCTAGGACTGCAAGAGGAGGCCGCTTATACCCACGGAAATAAATGCCTTGTTTGATAGACCAGTTCACGTGGCTCATGTGACAAGATTGTTTGGACGGATTTGTGTATCGGCACATGGCCGTGGCAAATTCAAGCGCCGGACAGATGGCTGCCAAAAACATTCATTTCAGCTGTCGATCAAATGGGTTCAAATCGCTCTCTCTAAGCGGTGCGATGTTCGAGCAGGCTAGTCGTCCAAATACCCAGGAATATCATAAAGAATGATGATCAGAAAGAATCCGTTATGATTTTTTGATTTGGTGCTAGAACTAATGTGTTACCGTTAGCCGGATGAACAGAGGTGTTGTTTTTGGTGGTGAATCGTGACTCGGGGCGTTATGAGTAATAAAGTGGTCGGTGCGAGAGGATATGTTTTAATGATTAGTTGACTAAACGATTGTAAGTGAACTTCCCTTAGGGAAGTTATAAATGCCTTTTTTAAGCAACATAACCAGTATTGCTCTTACTCTTTAAGCAAACCTATTACAATATTAATAAGTGTATATACCTACCTAAGTAGATAGGTACTTTAGTATATACCAAAATTTCAATATGGCTATTCCATACTACGGGCTTCATGTATGCCCTAAACAATCAGTTGACTCGACCATAAGCAACCCTTATAAAACTAACAAATGTTACTAAGTGACTTTCCGTGACCTTTGCTATATCTTTCCAATTATTCTATTTATCATAATTGAATACAAGTCCCCAAAAACGAGTGAAGGTAAAAACCTAGTTAGACTTATTGTTGATTTCCCCCTATTAACAGAAGTTGAAATTTGTGTGCGCAAATGCACACACATGTGAAGACCACTTTTAAACCATATTAAAACCTCAGCTCTTATTTCCCCCCTCAACTTGACGGTAAGCATATTATAGACTTGTGCAAGAATCTTAATGGTTTTGATATACAACGTCGATCTATGGTAAAAAAGAAGATATAGTACGTTGTTACTCGACAGGCCCATTTGTTTTTACCTATCTCCGAGATTACCCAAGATGTCAAGTCTAGGGGATTTCCTTCTTTGAGGCCATAAGAGGCTATACACAACATCCAACTCTAATGCATGCTCAATATCCAGTCATCAGGGCTTATCTTCTCGGCATCGTATAATGCACCACCCTGGATAAGCCAACTAAGATAGTAAATACTTTTGCCCACCCACTGACGTTTAAAAGGAACCATATGAAACCGTAAGTTGCTATCGTAAAGGACTGAGGGTTTCTGGAGACCAGATATCGCACGCTGCGAACCAAGCGTAGTACATAGTTGCTGCATGCAGATGACATTTCAGAGCTGATACTCACAGATACGTATACGCATTCACGATGAAGGCATCTGCGTCACTCAGTTGTTATTCATACGTAAAACCTGGTGGATTATTGAATGCTTAGAAATCAACCCCAAGTAGGGACGCGCAAACCAGGTAATGATAGTGGAGGCCATACCCATCTAAGTCAAGCTATACGAAAAGTGCAGTGACTTGATGTAACATCACAGCCTTGGTACTCATTCAATAGTCTCCAAGTCGATCATTAAACCCCTGGGCATCTTGAGTAGGTATGTATGTAAGCCTTAGCGTTCACTAAAAGTCAACCTTTGGGTCGGAAATGATTCAATCACGCTGATTTGCCCACACTGTTAAGGGGTTCGGCAGTTATATACTACCTGCCTATTTGTGTAACAAAAGACAACAAATATTAATAAGTTGGGTAGAGCCATTGAGATGTGCCCGTAGTTTAACCGTCGCAACTGTTGCAATAGATACTTTGCTGGTACAACTAAGTATTGAATACATTTGGGTTCACTAATACATACAGGTAGGTTAGTAGGTAGGTATGTAACCTGGCTTGAAAGTCTATAACGCTACTTTTATACAAAATATCAGTTGGAATTAAGTGCATGAAAGATGAAAAGTAAAACGTGGAAAGACTAAACTAATACTGCCAGGTCTGAAATTATTCATGGTTCAAAATGATTTCTCATATTATTAACACTCGGACTTCAGAGTAGAAAATAAAGCAGTTAAAAGCATGGAGGACATACTATTCAATACTGACGTTGGAATACCAACAACCATGGCAGATATTATCGCTTTGACCTTTCAGACCTTGTTGTCGCATCGTCACTTTCTCCAATCATAATCACGATGGGTTCCCGTAAATCCAACCCCTCCCGTTCGGGTGGCCAAATGCTCGAAACGGATAGTTCCGATCCAATTCTTGTGCCAGGCATTCGATCCGGCACAATCATGGCCGCTGATAGCAAAGGACCAATTGCAAGTACAGCAGTAGCTCGGCAGGCAAAAGCCCAAGCATCGGTGAGGATGCAATAAGTCTGCAGACGTATTGGATTGCTGCCAGGATGATAAAATTCTCATTATACCGTAACTCGACGTATTTCCAAGCTTCTGTTATCGCCTTCCCTCGTCGTCGCCAACAATGGGGCCACGTCGAATGATATTGCGCCACCGGAAGGGACTTATCGACATTGGCGACAGAGTAGCATCCGGCACCTGACCGACCGCCTTGCCCTTGTTCCTGTGATAAAAGATATCAGTAATACATAGATACGAGTTAATCCCAGCACGTACATCGCTTTCTAATAGACCAAGAGTTTGATAGGTAGATGGAGAGAAGTTGGAAGAGATGTCACTATTTCCAAGTTTTAAGGCATTAAAATAACTACCCAAGTTGATAGCTACCTGCCTACCAACCAAGGTACTTCCAGATTAATACTTGTAAGTGCGGCTTGAATATACCCAAGGTATAGCAGCCGCAAGTATTCGTAACACCCCCTTTTCCAACCCCCATCTAAGAACCTATTCGTACAACCACAAACGCTCCATCACCCATTTGAAACCGACCAATAAGTCCACATACGCTTAGCTTTATCGAGCCCCTGCCCCGTTTACCGCCCGACTTCAAGAATAGCGTACATACATACGTACATACATACATACAGCGAAAGCTCTCCGGAATGGCTTATGTCAAGACACATATGCCCGCCTTAGGACTAAGTAAGTTCCTATTGCATCGGAAATGCACTCGTCAAGTTGAAACCCCTGCCTTTTCCAAGCAAGGTAGGTAAGGTAGGTACATAGGTAGGTAGGTAGGTAGGTCGGTAGGACACTTGCCGCTTGACTCTACCGAAAATAATTCAAACGGAACGCAGCCGTCGAGGGAACCCTAATTCCGATCACTTATAATATTGATATCCCAAGCATGCCGGCTCAGATTATACTTCCCCGGTCGATCTCGTTCCAATAACGAATACCTAGCACTGCAAGGTTTATGTTATACGCCCCGATCTCGATTTGCCTCTGGCATAGGTAGGTAGGTAGGTATACACGTTTAGATTTTGGGCGTTGTGAGGTGTGATAGGTACCAACTAAGGGATTAGGGTAACAATGACTTATAAGAGTTTGTAGATAGGTACATGTGTTAGGTAGGTACCTACCTACCCACCTAACATAACCTAACCTAACCTAACCTAAGGCAAGGCATTTGCAGATTGTGTGCATGTAAGTGCGGGACAACACGGCACGCACCAACACAGCATAAGAGGTATGTTAGTACCTATGGTTGGCACTGTATAAATAATGCTACCTATGTAAGTTAGGTACCTAGTTACATAAATACTTAATTAATCAATTACCTACTCTACATTATGTAACTACATACATACCTGTTAATTCCAACCATAAACCAGAAGAAGAAATGTCGCCAAGCTGGAGACTCAAAGAATTCGTCAAATTAGGGCCATGCAATAACGCAATCGATGCATTGCTACAAGAGCCGAAATGAACTTGTTCGCCCGCATGTCTCGGGATCGTACCGGTTCGGACTTGTCGGTCTTGCTTGCAGTGCAACGGGAATATCTTAGCACATGGCCAAAAAAATAATATTTCTCCTGTGCAGGGCGCCTCCATCCATGCTCCATGCTTTCTAGGATCCGGGGGGTAGGAAGATAGGTACACTACCTAGTGTAGGTACATTACATATGTATACACTACCTACTAGGAGCCCTGGAGCTGAGATGCAAGATCTAAGACATGCATCGATAAACTCAGTAGGAACCAAACCGGTTCGAGCCGGTCCATCGGGCACATCATCTCAATCCTAGCCCCGCCTGATGATGTTTGACACTGACAGACGCTGACAAGACGAACCACGCCATTAAAAAAGCATTTCTCCACTTTAGATCTTGACGCGTTAGTTTAGCTTGGGGGTATCTTACATACATACCTACCCGGGTGGGGGGGGTCCCAGGACAGCCTGATACCAGAGTGTCAACATATTTCATATCATTTAACATAGTTATTTTATACAATTGAGACTTACACATTGTTTCCTGGATACTATTTCAAGTAAACATCCTAATGATCGTAATCAAAATAGCGGCAAGGTATTAAATTTATTTTAAATAAAATAGTAAAAATATCAAGCTGGTAAAGCCTAGTTAGTATCGTACATTCAACAGTATTGTACCTCCAACATTGTGGTGTTACACGAACAGTGTAATACCGTATAAATTCATGTTATGTATATAACACAAATATTAACACCGGTATATCTATTTAACAAGCATTATGTATTAAAGGTATATATATATATATTAAAAAAAGTGAAGCTATCTTAACCACTTTATTTTAAAGTGTTTAAAATAGCTTTTTTTTTTTTTTTTTTTTACTAAAGTACCTTGGTAAGTAGGTAGGTAAATAGGTAGGTAAATAATCAATTACAAAGGGATTTAAATCCAAGGTTTTAAGGTATTACAGGTTTACGGGTTATTTAAATAAACTATTTAATTACAAAGCATACAATTATATACACGTATAATAGGTATGCTATTCCCTTATATATATTTGTTTAAGGGCACTTACTCTTTCTAAATCAACCAAAAGCTATTATATTAATAAAAGCTATTATATTAACTATATTAAAGTAAAATCAACGTAATAAAACAGGTGCAACAACCGTATTAACAAGCCTTATTATATTAGCTAAAACACCTGTTATTAAAGCTAATAGTATTTTATCTTTACTAATATTATTTCCTTAACATTATCTCTTTTTTAATACGTTTTTAAAGCTATTAAAAACGTTTGTTATAACAGTATAACGTTGTTAATATTACAACTATTTTAATAATAATATTATTCTTATATTAATAATTTATATTAAAATGCTTGGTTAATAAAACCTTGTATTCTTATATAAAAGATGGGAAGGAACATTATCATTTTTCAATACAATTATAGTGCAACTTTGTTAATAGGCTTTTTTTAAATTAATAGTATGATACATTATAACATTTTAAAGTCATACTGTTCCAGGACCCCCCCCACCCGGGTAGGTAGTAGGTATACGATACTACCTCATACATGCATAGTACCTACCTAGGTACCTAAGTATATATGTAGTGTAGTGAGGTAGGTATGTACCTATCTACTTACTTAATATTTAGTCCTATCCGATTTCTTCCCCCACTCTAATCTTGCGTTTTCCTTTTTTTTTTTCCTTCTTGGATACTTCTTACATATCATTACCTACTAGTAATGTATATGTGGTTGATCGATATCGGATTAACCGTAACACAAACTATACATTAGCTGCATGCCTTAGGCACGTACATACATATACATCCATACATGTAAGTTATAGGCCGTCCAAGTCGCACAACAACAAAACCAATATATAATAGCAGCGTCATATACATCTATACATCCATAATCAACGATCTAGCCTCGGGGCGAATTGTCAAACACCCCCACTCACCTACCCGCCAAGTGGGCAACTTTACCGGGTTGCTGGAATCTTCACCTCCTTACCTTATCCCAACGACAGCAGGGCTTGGTGTGGGTTGATCAGAGATACCCACGTACAAACGTAACTTATGTACACTATTTTATACCTTACCTGTCCTTGTCCCTTGTCCATTGTCCCTTGCTCCTTGTCCTGTCTATACCGAATCATCTGCAATATCGAGTCATGAGGTAATGTACCTATATATGTACCTGTTGTATCTATATCTGGCTCTACCTTTTTGTATCTCGGTCTCGATTTGATCCCCATCCTTACACGCATGTAGTGTATGTATGTGCATGCGCCACCCAAGTCTCTGCGCTAAATCTAAACGCACACCCACTCACCCCCTTTACCCCCCTCCCCCTCCCCCTCCCCTCTGCCCCCAAACCTACCCTGTACATACATATTGTCCTTGCTCTGCCTAGATCCAGCACCAGCATCAAGCAACTTACACGCCCAACCAACCACAGGCTCGCGTGCACCATGCAGCAACAATACCAGCATCAGCCAGAACAAACGCAGAAACCTGATCTAGGCTGTGCAGAAAGCGAAAGTGGGATGGAACAGCGGCTAGACCGCCGCGAAAGTAGCGATGGTCCCGCGTATCTTAGCGCTGGCAGTAACACTTGTTCTGCTGCAGCTGCCGTTGCCGACGGCACCGTGCTCAGAGAAGTGGTCACTCAGACCGGTGGGCGAGAGTCCCACTGCCACCAACAAGATGTCCGGCATCAGCGCCAGCCGATGCACGCTGCGCCCTCCACCTCCACCGGTTCGCATGGCGCGGCTATACGAGACCAACAAAACCACGTTTCCTCGTCAACTGGTACTCGAACTGACTACCCCAGTTCCAGCCCTAACGCTGACGCTGACGCTGTCGCCGCTGCTGCTACTATTGCTGCTGCTGCTATCACTACTGCTAGCACAATGGACGCGAATACCGCCGAGTCTTACGAGCAGCAGCATGTGCATAGCGTATACGAGACTATCGCGTCGCATTTCTCCGCCACGCGGTACAAGCCCTGGCCCTTCGTTGCATCCTTCCTGTCGTCGTTGCCCCCCGGCTCCGTGGGCCTAGACGTCGGCTGCGGCAACGGCAAGTACCTAGATGTGAACCGGGATATCGTGATAATCGGCTCGGACCGCAGCGCTAACTTGGCACGGATAGCCCAAGACCTAAAAACCAAGGAAACTAATGGTGCCGACGTTGCAGGCGTCGCAGACGGGCTAGCGCTTCCTTTTGGAGGCGCGAGACGCGTCGACTTCGCCATTTGCATCGCGGTCGTCCATCACTTGTCGACGCGGGACCGGCGCGTCGAGGGCCTGCGGGCCCTCCTCGACTGCGTCCGGCCGCGCAGCGGCAAGGTCCTGGTATATGTCTGGGCGTTGGAACAGGGAACCAGCCGCCGCGGGTGGGACGAGGGAACTGCAGACCAGGACCAGCTAGTGCCGTGGGTTTTTAGAACCAATAAACCCAAAAAACAGAAGGCGGGAGAAGAGGCTAGTGATAAAAAGGAAAACAGCAACAATGCTAGCGATGCGAGCGAGAGTGCAGGGGTCTTAGGCGCTACGTATCAACGATATTACCATCTTTACAGAAAAGGAGAGCTGGAAGGAGATATTGAGGCAGCTGGAGGCGAGATTGTAGACAATGGCTACGAAAAGGACAATTGGTGGGTTATAGCGAGCCCCAAAGAAGAATACTCGGCCCCGTCTATAGAATCCCGATAACTAGTAGCAAATAGCAATAGCAATATTACTACTATTAGTAATGATCACGCTGTCCAAGTTACACAAGCAGCCAGCCATGGAACCAGACGGTTATTTTGGAATAAAAAGAATAAATGAAAAAAAAAACAAATTAAAAATAACCAGACAGATGCTGTTGCATACCAAGAGAAAAACAAAAGCCTAATTGCCAGTTGTATCGCTACCCAACAACTCGCGACTAACATACCCAACCAGCTAGCCAGCCAGCCTCATCTGCCTGCCTGCCTGCCTGCCTACCTATTCATTCCCTTAACCTCCCCTGTCCTAGTAAATGCCTGTCTGTCATTACAACAGCAACAGCAACAGCAACAATAATAATAATAATAACCTAATACAAACAAACCAAAAAACAAACCAAAAAGGTTACACAAGCATAGCATAAATCCGTAAATCCGTAAAGCCCCGTAACTCGATCAATACCCTCATACATACATTAACGCTTGAAGCCTCTCGCCGTTTGACTCTTACCTGCTGCTGTCTTGTCTTGCCTTGCCTTGCCTCACCTTGCATTACCTTGCCTCGCCACATCCCCATATCTCCTCCCGCACGAACCCAGCCGAGCCCGACCCAGCCCATTTCTTTCTTTCCGCGCCTTGCGTTTCACAAAACGCAGCCACCACCGCGATCGGGTTAAGTGGTATATACCTAAGGTAGCTAGGTAGGTAGGTAGGTTATGTATGACTACAGCGTGGATCGACTGACTACATACGGGCTGGCGATAGACAGACACAGAGGGATGTGAGAGGAATAGGGGAAGCAAACAACACACAGGGAAGAAACTCCGAAAAACAAAAGACATGATAGGTAGGTAGGTAATACCTAGTTCGTGAACAGCGGATAGAAAAACAGAATAAATGAAATAGAATAAAAATAAGAATAAACATAAGTAGATAAATAAATAAATAAATAAATAGATAAAAAAAAACAACTAAAGCACCTTATGTTTTTGTCCCTTTCGCCGTCCCATGATTGCGAGCAAGAAGAAGACGAAGAAGAACAGACGGAGCCGTGAATAATAACAAACCAAGAAAAAAAAAGAAAAAGAAGGTAAATCTGGTAGGTAGGTACCTAGGTTGGTAATGCCCACCCACCTACTACCAACGCGAGCAACATCCGGCTTTTTTTCCCCCCCCCCAACGCACCCGCCCCAAGTCCCAAACCGTTCCGCCCCGTCCCGTACCGTACCTTGGGTAGGTATTGCCTATTACACCTTTTGTGTGTATGTATGTGTGTGCGAGTATCTGTCTGTTTAAGCTTTTCCTTCGCTTTCCTGTTGCTCTTGTTGCTGTTGCTATTGTTGTCGATACACGGTGAAGTCCCTGTTACCAAGCCTAATTCATCCAATACAATGCCTGCCTGCCTGCTCTGACCCTTAATACATCTCTGGTTTTTTTTTTTTTAATATTTGCTTTTAGTGTTTTATATTTTGCTCTCTCCAGCATTCGTAGGAACCGTAACTAAGTTAACTAAGTCAAGACCCAAGATCGAGCCCAATAGGTAAACAAGAATATCTACGTAAATCTCGTGATTTATCTTTTTCTTTTCCCTTCTGCTCTTTATGTCTTCATCTTCATGAGACTTTTTTCTAGCGCCCACGTTCGTGTCGTGGGATATTTGTAATATCGTAGTGTTCCGGCCGCTGGTCTAAATGGTGGTGTCTTCGCCTATTTAGGTCGGGAGAGAGTCTGTTGACCTCTGAACCCCTACGTCGTTTCGGTCCGGTTGACTCCAGAGGCGGGTAGCCTAGAGGCGTCATATACAATCCGTTTGGGCTTGATGTGGTGCTAAGAGGAGGACTTGTACTCGGAGGGGGGAGAGAGTATGCCGGTGTACTATAAGGGCTGACTCCTGTTGTCAGTTCAGCGACTCCGGGGAGCATGGCTGGTCGCGGTAGCTGGCTTTGCGTTTGTATCGGTGCCAGAGGTACTCCATGATGCGGATATACAAAGTTGTCGGATGATTGTTCAGGATAGATGGGAACGCGAGGCGGTACGCTTTCTCTCCTCGACGCGAGAGGCCGACCTGGCGGCGCCGTCCCCGCACGGCCGTAGCCTCGTCCAGGTCCCGCATCGCGAGAAAGATTACCTTGCGAATGCGAATGATTATGTCGCGAATGTGCTCTAGAACTACCGCGAGGCCCTTCTGATGTCGACGTCGCGAGGGCAAATGGCACCGTCACTCCTGCACGACGTCGCATATCCTGTTCTCCGAGCTGCCAGTGCATTGCCTCTGCCGCTCGCCACGGCATCGACATCTCCTCTGCAACTTTAGCCCACATCTCGGATTTGAACCTATTCCCACCTTGTCAGCTACTTGAGACTCTTTGATCCGACTGGTCAAGTGCTAGAAGCACTTGTTCCGAGCTAATTTTATCTTCGACTTCAACGGAGACTCGCAAATACTATGCTCACCTTTCATAAAGTCTTGCTAGCTTATTCTTACGCTCTTCATCCCACTCGCTCCGCTTTTCGAGGTAGTTTTGATAGTGCAACCGACAGCTGATGGCGCTTCTCCCCGGTAGCTTCTTAGAGATGTCGTCCCATTTAAGCCCGCTTCCCCGGAGTTCAATGATTAAGGCATCTTCGTCAGTAGACCATTTACTTTGTCTTCTGGCAGGGGACTCCGAGGCGTGTGGTGACATGCTGCGCTTCTTAGACGAGCTCCCTGTTGGAACCGGTCCCGGCCCTTGAGGCTCTGAGGTGTAATAGAAGGGCAACCCACCGACAGGTACCGAAGTTATGGTCGCCGTCGTTGCGATAGACGAAGCCCGCACTGACAATCGATTGTACTCGTTGTACTCGGGAGGAGAAGGGGAAGACTCATCCGAGTCGGGAGCCTTGAGGAGGAAAGTGAGATCCACGGTGACGGTAGGGACCAAGGAAGCCTTGGGTAGGCGGATGTCTATAGGAGCGCTAGATCGCGCTTGTAGTCCTCACAGGCTCTGAGGAGGTTGTAATGAGTCGTTTCCCCCAACACAGCTCGTGTTGCTTGGTGATCTACCGAAACTGCTTGGAAGTCTTTCGGCTCTGTTTGCTTGATTTTAGGTGGGAAGGTGATAGTGAGTTCTCAGCTCGTCCAGATATGCGTACCAGGGTCTAAGAGGCAATCGTAGCAGTCTGATGTCAACTCCTTAATGCTGGACAGGTGCAATTTGAAAATATCAGTACCAGATAGGGGACCGTATGATATTTGAGTTAAAAGGGGGGCCTAGATACGACATAGAAGTGAAAGAGGAAGGGGATATCCAGGAAGGCCAGGAGCTCTAGATCAGTAAGGTGTGATAATACTGTTTTTGTTAATGAGTTGTGACATATGATTGGGTATTCCTCCTTAGCCAATGAACGAGAACACGACAACCTAAGAGGCTTTGAAATAATAAAACGCCGCCAGGCGGATAAGTACAGTACTTCAGTCAGGTATATATCAAATATTTGGCTAGCACGAGGTACTTTCTCTTGTCATTCATGATCTTTGGCCTATGGAGTTATTACTATAGTGGCAATGGACGTACCATAGGTCCACGTTGGGGATGCGCAGTGAAATTTGGTCTCGGACGGGGAAAAACAGGAAAAGAAACGCTAGGCGAGAGATGCCTAGAAGAGCTGGCAGAGTGAAGGCTTTTGGTTGATGGGCAGCGCGTGGTGGTCAGTGGGCAGTAGGCGAGTAGGTAGCCAGGGTACAGAGCCCGTTAGGTTAGCAGCCCAAAGCTCAATGGATAACCAGGGGTGTGGGGTGTGAGAGGGTGTGAAATAGAAAGGTGTGGAGACAATAGACACCGGGTTTTCTACGTTTATAGGTAATAGACAAGTTGTGTGAGGTATAATAGAGCCCAGCAGTTCGTGTGAGAGTTGGGTAACCTCACCGACTATGCCAGCGCAGAATACATACCGTCTGTTGCCCTCCTCCCGAAGGGATTTAGAAAGGAGAGGGGGGGGAGGAGTTAAGTTAAAAAGTGACAGCTTTCAGGTGATACACCCTCGAAGCCGAAAGGCATCTAGGGACGTAACGCGCAGTGGATATTCATCTGCCCGTGCCTGGGGGAGACGGCCTTCTCATTGTAAGTCGAACAAACGGCTCGTTGGCCATGCAAAGCTGTTGACCGGGGGGGCTTATGGAACGGCCACGACATTCATGCATGGCCTCGCAGAGAACAATTCACCACTTTCCATGTAATTTTGGTTAGTGCACTAGGGGTAGCTGCTGAATCGGCGGATTAATGACGCAAAGTGAGCAACGAACTGGAGAAGCATACAAACGAACTGGGTGTTCGAGAGACCCAGGGCATAACCCAGGACATCTAGGATTGAAGCATCCACAGCCCTAGAAGGCTAGCTAAGTTGTCCCCGTCGGTAGGGAAGAATGTCAAGGCGTTGCGGCGCCGGAGATAGGATATGATGGATAGATAGGTCCTAAGGATGTATACCGCAACATACGCTTTTAAGTCTTTGCGCTGTGTCATAGCATCCGCATCTAGGTACGACAGGCATCCTATCTTGCCATCCGTAACAGCTCGGGGCTGTCTAACTGCCGTTCCCGGGGCTTGAGGACCCTTTGGCGATCTGTTGCATGGGCATCCCACAGGGCTTGGACGAGATCGGTTCGGAGAATGAAATTCCCCTTGTTGAGCCAATGCTACCGTCTGCACATTCCAGAAGCTCCAAATGAAGAGAACAGGCGGCGGTGGCGACTACGTACATGTAATGTAGGCCATGATGGAACTACATAGTCGAGTGGAGATCATGAAACCAGACTCTCTGCCATACCTACCAGTCTATGTCACTGCTACCCAAGGGCAGTTTAGGAGGTATGTATGGTATATGGGATGGATGTACGTAGGTATGTACATAAGCTACTGCTGATGTGCATGTGCGGATACGACCCTGGCCTACCTGGAAGGGTTTGCGAGGGCTAGCGAGCTAAGGAAGAACGGCGTACGTTTGGGATATACCAGTACCGACCGGACGGGAGAAGGAAGAGCAAGGTAGGGCTTTCGTCAGGAGGAGTAGGGCACACTAGTATAGTATACACAAGGTATGGTATACATAAGTGGCTTACATACTTAACCTAAGTAGCTACCTAGGTAAGTATGTAGTTCTCTGCCTTTACGAACAGGGATATCGATATGTGGCATGTCTGGAGAGGTAGTAGTAGTGGTGTTGTCAGTTGAGATCAGAGCTCATTAACCGTAGAAACGAAAACAGTGTGTGGGTGGGAAAAATACGTAGTAGGCGAAGAAGAGGTATTGTGTAAGTGATGCATTCGAGGTTACTAGGATGGGGTATACTATAGTATTGTATAGCATTGTATAGTATTGTATAGCATTGTATAGCATTGTATACCTTTGATGTATGTAATGTAATGTAATGGAATGTAAGTATGTAAGTAGGGCACATGGATGTACATAGCACTATAGACAAAGATGATGTACTGAGTTTGAAGGTACATATCAATGGCCCACTAAATTTAAATGGCACTAACCTCTAGTGTTAGTATCTAGGTTAGGTACCTAAGGTAAGGTTTAAAAAATAAAAATAAAAATAAAAATAAAAATAAAGATAAAAATGAAAACACTGACAAAGAACAAAGACCCTTGTTTTCGCTCTTGCGGGAAACAGGGCTCCCTCTTCTTTCCCTCTTCAATGCAGGGTACGTTGCAGAACAAGTTCTAAGCCCAACGTCTGTGCGTTTTTTATCACGTTTTCATGAACGTTCCCATGGCAATCATACACGCTACATGATACATGCTACATGATACATACTACTACTACATTAGGTAGCCCTGGTTCGTCTCATACATACCATCACAGTACATCATACGTCGCCTGTAATGGGATACGGGCGCTTATGCTTCTTTACTCAATAAGCTTCTCAGCAGCTCTTCACCTATAAACAGATCCCCTTCGCCCCAAGTCGTCATAGGCACCGAAAGAGCTGATCAGTGAACAAAGGTTTCCGGGTCTCCGGGAATAGCGATCTGGGGCCGATAAACTGGCGGTCAACCGACTGACTAGTATGCATGATAGACATTAAACATTAGACATTAGACATACACTACACTACCTATATACCTACATGTATGAAAGTTACATAGATGGTTACTACCTGTATGTACCTATTTAGAACCTACCTATCATCTATCTCGAATAGATGGACGTAACAGCTGTGCTGGCCTCCCCGGTACGTATAGTCCCTCAGCTCCCTGTTTTATTATTCCTCCCTTTTCTAGTATTTTCTCTTTCCCCCTTCAACTTGCCTGCCTTACACGTCAGTGCCAAGAAGGTAGGGCGGTGCCGAACTTCTGTTTTAAATGGCGTGCATGGGGGGACAACTGCCATGAGCCATGAACCATGATCTGCTTTGCCTGCACTGCATCACAATAATTAGAAAAAGTTGGTTTGGGTCCCATTTATCATACATGCAGACGTGATGCTTATGCTTGTCAAAGCTCTCACCCATGCGCCACAACAGGAGAGCTCGCGTTATTTGTTTGCCCTACCAACTTCTGATAGGATAATAGCTCCTTGGCAGGATGTTTCGTCTTGGGCTGTCTTATACATATGTATTTCGCACCTCGTCAAGTGGAGGGGTTTGCTACAGTTGAACCGATGTATCGCGTGCGCTATGCTTGCATTCAGGGACTAGAGTGTTAATAAATCGGGCAGAGAGGACAGGGGAAGAATGAGAAGCCAAAAGAGGACAGCTACATGTCAACTACATGTACACGCACCATGTACATAGCGTGTTGCAGTTCGCGCAATCTGTTTTACTGCAGCTTTACTGTAACTACCTACATGTAGTAACAAAACCTTGCTACGTATACTACCTACATAAGTATTCCATCCTTGCGGGCAAGGTACCTACCTAGGTAACAGTTCATTACATACCTATGTACATGGCCTCTCTTCACTTACTTATTGCAAGTACCTTACTGCTTACTTACATGTAGGTACTTGGTTTTGTGCGCACGCCGGATTGGTAGGAAAAGCGATGCGTGGGGGCAGTAGTGGATGGGGTCGATGAGGAGAAGTAATAAATCGTTTACCGGCTCGTTTGAAATGTTGCTGCCCGAGCAAAGCGGAGCATATCTAGGCATGCCTAGGCATTATTATGCTTGTCCGTTTGTCAATCAATTAATGAGAAGCGCGCCACAGCCCTGTTCGAGTTTAAGGCACCTGGGCGTATGTCAATCTCGGCCATCCTACTAACAGCTGTGAGAAAGCGTTGGACGAAGCAGTAAAAGATAACCTCCCGAAGGAAGGACACACGTAACACCTAGGCACATTACTGCTGTTGGTCCTCCATCAGCCAGTCGTAAGTCGAGGCAAGCCGTCCGTGAGTGTGGCCGTGCTAAAGCCTGATAGACTGGGGGGGCGTGTAACGTTCGTGGTCAAGACATATGTATGTATGTACGTATTCTCTACCTTTTTCGGCCTAGACTTCGATCGAACCAGATTGTCAGGAATCAGATGGGCCAGTCAGTCCCGGGACCATCTAGTTGGGCTCGTAGCCCCCAATTTCTCAGCTACCGATGTGTCTGACGAGTTCCTTAATACCCCATTGAAAAACATCAGACTCCATCGCAATCTACGTAAGCAACCTTGACACTTTGGGTTTCGGTACCTGCAACCCGTTTTTGCCCGGCCTCTAGATGGTCGGGTTGGCCTTACATTGATAGTTCGGTTTGGTCGTCTCCTCCCGTTCACGCCACCAGTTGATACCCGTCTAGCCGCACTACCGTGTCTTCACTTAATATGTTCAGCTATTATTATACCCTGATTGAGGAGGCTCTTAGATTGAGGTGAAGCGACGGTCTGGGCACAGCAAGGCGCCCAGGAATGCATATTTCGTGGCGGGCCCGATAGAATGCATTATGCTGCCCGACAGTTGGATAAGGCATTGTCATCATCAATGGCGGTTTTACTACTAAACCCATGCCAGGACATGTACCATACCACGTCGACCGAAGGACAACAACAATACCGCTACCCATTGTTGCTAGGTCGGGCTCTAACAGCGGGAAGCTGACCGCCCTTGGGGTACCTAGCGGTGAACAATACCGTGGATGCCGGATGATGCCGGCAGGAATAGCGCATATTCGCCTCCATAGCGATGTCCTGCTGCCCATACTAGATACACCCACCTTTGGGCTTTGTTGCGTTCATTCGACACTTGGGAATCAAGAACATCCTCGACATATTGGTAGAAGGATGGATAGTGAGTCCGTTTAGGGCTGCGGTATAAGCGAAAAGGAAACGAAACAAGGGTGTATAATAGGTTAGGGCATTAGTCCGTCAATCCGGGCTTGGATGGCACAGTAGGTAGAAGGAGATATGACTCGTCAACTTTCATTCTGTCACGTTCCAGATTTCGAAGGCAACAGCAGATGAGCATTGTTTGCTCGGCGCTGTGGTTCTGAGGGGTGTATTAGAACCTGGCTCCCGCCTTCCCCGCGAAGCCCGCAGCCCGTAGAGCGGCTGAATATCTGCGCCTCGTCCTAGGAGGGTTGATAGATCTATTTGGAGATCATCGGTAGGCTACCGTAACTATCAACACATCGTAAGCAGTGAATCATACGTGGGGGACATGGTAATAATGATGCTGCAATGGCGTATTGTTTCCATGTTTTTCATTTTTCCGGGTATATGATCTCGTGCTGGTTCGTAAAAGGGCTCGATGAAGCCAGATGCACCAGATACGATGAGGCCATATGTCCATATATCTTCCATCTTTCTTTGATGTTGCTGAAGGCTGTCGTGGTACCCGATGAGCTGGATCTTCAGGTACGGAGACAATGATGCAAACGGTGCTATCCAAATCGTTGGTCCTTATTCAGATTTAGTACCCCTTGCTTGTCCTACGTGACAAGCGACTGGATCTCGGATAGTAGCTGGCTAGTCGCAGGCATCAGTCGGTGGCCGAACGAGATCAATTGACATTTTACGATAGGCTGTTTTTTTTCCTTGCTCATGTCATGTGCCAATAACGCGTTACCGATCTGAATTTGGAGTCAACGCTGAGTGGGTTAGGTAGGTGTGCATGCGGACGCAATTAGAAGTTTCTGATGTAGGAAGGAAAAAAAAAGAAAAAAGAGAATCGAAAGCGAGGAAGAAGTGAGGAGAGTTTGGAAAGAGATGTTGGGGGTGCATAAACTTGTTGTACGATGCCTAAATAGGTAATGCAGGTAACAGTTCACAAGCATCATGACAGCATGGGAGGCAGCATGAGAAGTTATAATCAGTCAGCGTACGGTAGCACTACATACCTCCTGCCTACCTTCTAGGATGTATGAATGGACGTATGTGGAACAACTTTGTGGCTTGCAGCTTGTGGAGGTGTGGCGGCCTTTTTTAGCTGCCGCTCCCCCTTGCTTACAGCTGACCCTTGCTAAGTTGCTACCTACCCAGGTTACCCTAGCAGGGTAACTCACCTGGGTACCTAGGTACTTAACCTAATGTATCGCACAAGGGTTTCCAAATCCATAATGCTCTTTCGAGATTCCCTCTGCTCCAACTACCTACATCCCCATTCCTGGATCTTGCGAATACATCGGCGCACCCACAACGGAAATTTGCCTCCTTCCATGTAACTATTACCCAACAATCTCGTGTTCTCAACAGATTACCGAGTCTAGCGGCGATCTCATTTGTGCGGCCCGAGAAAAGCCTACCGAACCGGTGTGGGGATTGAGGCTTAACGGCAAGATTAGGATCTGAAGCCTCACTCTCTCGCCTTCTACATAGGTAGGTAGGTAGTTATACACGCCACCACCTGCACCGTGTATATGTGGAAGAAAGCCTGCACGACCCTATCCAATCCAGAGATCATCAGCGTTGATACGCCTTTCAGAATCAGAACCATCTCGTCTAAGCAGTACCACGATCTAGGCGAGCGATGGCGGATGTTCCGTTGCAAGTCATTTCCGAGAATTCGACCTCTGAGCGACGAGTCACTCCCTCGTGGTCGATCACTCAACTGAAAAGGAAACTTGAACCCATCACAGGCATTCCTCCTTCATCCCAGCGCATTAGCTTGAAAACTGCCTCGAAGGAATCTATCCCAATCGAAGCTGCAGATGAAGATGTTGTGCTTTTGTCGAATTTCCCTCTCTCTGCTTATGCAGAGCTTCATGTAAGTAAGCTGGTTCCCATGGGTGCTTTAGGATGGGCAGTTATCGAGCTAGTCATTGCCGTGGTGGCACTTTATTTTGTCGATACGTGTCATCTCACTAGTCGGCTGAATGTGCTTGCATGCGCTCTATCCACCATTATGCACAGTTGCAAGTGACTAACTGTCGTCAAGGTCATTGACACTCGGCCAGCCAGTGCCAAGCTGAACTTCAATGACACGTCGGGCGTCGAGAAATACATCATGCCCCCAGAGGAATACGAGAAGAAATCCGACTCGGTCTTGGCATGGAAAAAGGCCGAAAAACTAGGCCGCTTCAACCCGGATGCTCCCAGTCTGGAGAAGGCTAAGATTGACGCTTTTGAGTTTGAAGTCAGGAGTAGGGGCATAGAGGTAGGCAAAAGGTGCAGAGTTAGTGGGGACGACACTCGTAGAGGAGAAGTCAAATACGTCGGTGAGGTAAAAGAAATTCCGGGCTCCCTAGGTGCTTGGGTTGGAGTTCAACTCGACGAGCCCGTAGGGAAGAACGACGGTAGCATTGGAGGTACCAGATACTGGGGCACCGAATCTACGCTTAAACATGGCGTCTTTGTGAGACCAGAAAGAGTGGAAGTGGGCGAATGGCCTGTGCTCAATGATTTGGAGGACATGGAAGAGATATAATTGAGTATTCTATTGCTCATTTATAGGTACATAGTCCGTAATAGGGGCCTTTTTTTCATAAAAAAAAGGATGCTATGGAGCTGATAGAGGTATCCCTACTAGTATGTCCATGAGGGATAATTGGGTAGCTAGTCGAAAAAAGAAAAACATTATTTGGGGAACACCTTGTCCTTAATCATTCCTACTACAACATCTTGGTAGGCCTAGTTTCGAAACGAGATTTGTACAAAGTAGTCTAGTTATACACGATGCCTCAAACCAAATAATTAGGTGCGCGGCATGTCGTTCATTTATCCCATATGCTTTAAATATACTTCAACATCACATTAATCAAGTACCTACCTCCACGGCGAATTGGAACATACCCCTAATGGTGACTGGGGACCGAGGAAATTGGTTAGATCATGACTGGGCCAGGTAAATAAATTAAGATTGAAAGTCAACATTGTTTTATCGAATATAATGGCTGTTTGAAGCTAGTGGTAGGTAAATTGTTTTTACAAAGGCGGCATGAACCAGGTTGACGTTATAGTGAACAGTGCTGTTCGTACATTCTGTAGTTTATGGCTATTACATGAATTCCCCCAGATATAGCATGTGCTTTGCTAGATACCGTAAAACCGCTGCAAGATGTCTAGTACTTAGTACACAAATAGTCATGGCGTCGAAAAACTTGATCCGACATCTCTCTTAGAGTATTGTACGATGAGAGCACAAACTTATGTAGTAACTAGTTACATTGGGTGTAAGCCCGGTATCCAGGACAAGGCAAGTTCTTAAGCAGACAAGGGACATGAGTAGATCGTACAGATGCATTTTAGGAAGTAATATTGTGTTTGGTACTACAGTAGAGCCGAAGATACCGAGAAACCACAGTACTACCTACGTGGTGCTGTACTCAGGAGGAACCATGAGTTCCTGGTGGAACAATATTTATGAAGAGGTACTATTTTCCAGCCGACTCCTGAGAGGAACGGCCTAGTAGGATGATGCTCACTATGAGATTACCAAACATGGCCTATAATATTCGCCCCGCCCAATAATCCAACTTGGAAATTCTACATGTAGGCACTGAGTTGCAAAAGTATTTATGTGCCCGTGAACTGAACAAACTATACACCCACTACATGCTATACTCATCGTATAACCAATCAAACACGTGTATCAGTTTCATAATGAGCCATGTACTTGGTTTACTTTTATTATTCCAATTTGGAGGAAAGTTGCTACCAGAATCGAGGTTTTGGTATAGATAGCTGAATTCATATCTACTGTTGCTTGAGGATCGGCGAAGTACCAGCAAAACATCTATAGTGAGTTGATGCGTAGTACACAATAACCTAAGCTTCCAAATTGGACTTTAAGCACGATGGCTAATACTATAGGGAAACATCAAGAATACGAATTTGCCTCGTGACAAGAACGATAAACACTTTGAACTAAGTAATTTTCCTACTTTGAAAGACTTAACTAGTTGTCTTGAGCTATTGGAGTATTAAGGTTTTGAACATGAGGACCGTGCGCTTTTCCGTAAAGTTCTTGTGAATCAGATCTGAATCTGACATAGACCAGGGTCTTAACGTGTTTGAGGTTTATCTGCAGCGCCTGCCAATTTCAGCCAACAATACGTACTAGCTTCGGGATTGTACACAATGGACCGAGCCGCCGAGTCCCGAGCCAATTATGGACATTTTCTTCCTCGGGCAACTAAGCGCGTGATTTTGAGTTTGAAAAGATTAGTTCATCAAACTAATTGTAAAAATGAGGCAAATGATTATGGATGAAACTATTATAAAAATTAACTAACTACCTAAGGTAGTTAGGTAATGAGTTGGAAGAGAGTTTGAACCTAAGCGAACCATTAGTGATTCCGCACTTCTCCTCAAATTTACCCCAGGATACAGATTAGGTACAAGATACTAAGTAACCTGGTTAGCATAGCGGGGGTGTAACAGATAGCCGAACTTCTGCATTTGGATATGCATATTCCAGATGAGGCTCGATATCTCATGCAAGACAACTAACTCAATAGCAAGGCATCTATGATACAATAGTTATATTACATTGCAGGATATTTACTAGCCTCAATCCATAGGCTGGTATCAAATACCAAAGTTCACATCATGTTGTGATTGCGCGTAAGTACAGTAATCATAGTAATCTAGGTATTATGTCCATCTGCGTATTCAAATGGATGTGCACCGGAAAATCCTACTGTTGTTAACCATGCCAAGCTGGCTTTGCTTTAAAATAAACATAGTGTCAAAACAATGCTCGTCTCCAAATGTCCATATGCATGTGACAGATGATAGACTGTACATATGATCATACCTGTAGATAAAGGACTATGATTAAGAGACTCATGTAGGTATTGTAGGTATTTACCAGGTAGGACCATATCAATTTTATATACATTGAACTAATTACATAAGGAGGTTATCGGTGTTACGCACTTGAAGGAAGGGATGATGACCTAACCTACAGGTAATAGCAGGTAATAGCATGTTGCAAGACAAAGCCGGACTAGTGTCGTTGCGGCTTAACGTAGCTGCGTAGAGAGTTGCGACTAGCCGTCAATCCGATCTTGGCATTCCAATGCCGTCGAATCCGTTAGGTGCAATGCATACGCTGCACACGTCGGAAACCGCCTTTTCCCCACATCCCGCCCGCTCTCCAAGTCAAACCATCAACACGTACTCATACAACCTGAACATTATCCCTCGACTCCCCATGCGTGCCGTCCGACAAACGACCCAAAACAAAGCGCATTGCCGCCACCATTTTCGATTATACCCGATTCCTCCACGATACCCGTAGTGCCGAGCGCTATTACCGATCTAGACAATAGAGAAGCATCGCCGAGCTCGAACCGAATCGCACGGTCTCATGCTGGACTCTAGTGAGCATAAACGGTGCTGAGATGCGACACCAGCTCTGCAAGTGTGGCGCTAAATAGGGCTGTCCTTATACAAGAGCCGATATACTTGTTAGATTTCTTCCTGCTTCTCACCGGCTTGGTTCCGTCCATTCCTCTCTTATCCCTCTCATTCCGCAACGGCTGGCCGATCGTGCGAAAGCCAACATGAAGCCCAACATGGCGACGTCGACCGTCACCAGTTCCGCCGGCGCGGTATACCTTCTCTTGTATCTCACCTGTATCATTTCCATCGTATCCGCCGAGGTAGCCACTACGAATCCGATGCAGACCCTTCCTAGTTATTACGAACCATACGCTATGGCCCTTACTCTTGTCTCCGCGTCCGGTCCCGTTCAATTTGATTACAAGGTCGCCCCTTTGACATTAGAGGCAGGCTTGAACCAAACGAACGAGAATTCCCTGGAGGTATAGCATTATTCAATCCCACTCCATTGACGCTGCAGAGCTAAAATGTATGGCAGGCAATCAATGTTCAAGGCCGAATGGTTGTCGTAGACCAAAGCAACTATAGTAAACTTGATGACAGTATAAAAGACGCTGTGGCCTATATATCATGCGATGCGACTACCAACGCCTCCTACATCACTCCTGATGATGTCTTAAATTCGGTTATGGCTAAGCAGCCAAAAGCTATACTGCTATTCAGCACTTCTGAGGGAACATATTGCTCTCTTGAGGGATCCGATCTTCCGTTCAGGTCTGTCTGGACCGTGACTGATCAGTCGAACGCTTGGGATATAAAGAATCAGGCTGTCGAGTCCACTGTAATCCGTGGGACAATATCGGGGGCTAACGCCGATGGTGACTCTGGTATCGGTCAGTCACAAGGTGGTAGCAACTCGGCGGTTGCAATGAGTATTTTGTATAGTATTACTGGTCTAATCACTTTGCTATTTCTCATTATCATTGCCACTGGGGCGGTCCGAGCACACCGTCATCCCGAAAGATACGGGCCAAGAGCCAGTTATGGCGGAAGACCAAGACAGAGCCGAGCAAAGGGTCTAGCGCGAGCTGTTCTAGAAACACTCCCTATTGTGAAGTTTGGAGATCCTCAACCTGCAAAATCGGATCCAGAGAACGAACTTGAGAGTATTTCAGGAGACCAACAACAACATTCGTCATCTCCAACCCAGCGTGAGTTAGCACCAAATAACGCAGAACAAGGCGGGTCGTCCCCAGATGCAGCAGCAAAAGCTATTTCCAATCACACCACTGAAACCTCAGGAGCTGGCATGTCGGAAGATAACGGGGCTAGCAATGGGCTAACTGAAAACGACCACCTTGGCTGTTCTATCTGCACGGAAGATTTTACGGTTGGACAAGATGTGAGAGTGCTTCCTTGCGACCATAAATTCCATCCCCAGTGTATCGACCCGTGGTTAGTTAATGTATCCGGTACCTGTCCTCTATGGTAAGTAATCCAAGTTAAGATATTCTGATGCTTTGGAAACTAATAAGCATCCAACTAGTCGACTCGATCTCCGCCCACATGAGGAAGAGGAAGAAGACGAGGAAGGCGTTTGGGCATCAGCACATCCAGATACAGGGAGCAACGGTCCCGTTGACAATCACTTAGCTCCTCCGCCTGAGGATGAGGTCGATGCGACGCAAAGACGACGAAGGTCACGACTCCTGGACTGGAATAGGCTGCGCCATGCTACTGTTGACGAGCGTATCCAGGCCCTTAGACAGTATCGGCAGACACAAGGAGCAACTTCTAGTAATGGTTCGGCCGAGGACCAAAATCGACATGCGAAATTATCAGACCGTCTACGGGAGAAGTTTCATATTCGTACGAGAGCTCACCCTCCGAGTGACCTACCATCCACAAGCCAATAAGCTGCTTGAGTTCACAGTGGCACTTATTAGGTACACCCAACCCTTTCATTTTCGGGTTGGCAGGTTAGTGTACAGTTGTAGCTGTATAAGTGTGACCAATAATACATACGCGGGTTCGATGTGGTTATGAGGTGATGATATGAGAAGGGGAGATGTTATATCTCGGATAGAACGGCGTTAAATTTTATGTTGGAAGTTTGGGTATCAGGATATGAGAGTTGGTTGCATTGGTCGGCGTTGGTGGCTATCGAGTGATCGGGTAGGTTTGCAACTAGATGAACCTAGGATTGTACAGGCGTCGGACATTACGGACGCGATTGGTTTGAAGCAGGATGGCGGCAAGATAACGCCGTAAGAGTACAAATATATAAGTCTGCTACTCTTTGAACTGGGCTTTGCGTGCAAATGATACTGAAGAGCGAGTAGGGTCCGACACACTTGGTCTCACTATCCACTTGACCCGAAGATTAGCTTATGAATTAACTTTCGAGGTACTAGGCATTCTTGATCTTTATCTGATACTAATAACCTAACCGTCCTCATCACGTCTCTTATTTAAGTAGGGCGTAGCCTGGGGTGGTTTATAATAGCTTCCCAACATCCTCCGGGGAGCATCATGTGTTCAGCTACAGACGACATCCGATCAAATATGAACCCCCTATTCTGCACCCGAAAAAACAGTAGATTTCGGGAATATGATTCACACCCCCTTTTTTTTGTTTGAAAAAAGGAACGTGGGTTTAAACCTACATACCTTCGTGTGGTAGTGGTGGGACCAAAGCTTGAAGAATTGAAAAACCTAAAGCCTGGCTAGGTAATCGGCAAACTTGGTAGGCTAGAAGTTTATTCCGCCTTGAGTCCCAGGGACACACGTCTGCCTTTCTGTTCGGCCGAGCCGGTGGTGGGTGGGTGGGTAGGTGAGTGACGGGGTAGGGTAGGTAATGGCGATGGTATGCGGGCACTGCTTGCGATAGGGGCGGAGAATCCATCTGTTCGTTCATGGCTTGCACGTTTGGGGGTTGATACTTGGGGAATACTCGATCCTGTAGTGTTTTAGGCTTTTAATAGGGGGAGTTCGAAATGTACCTAACCTAGCCTCGCACCTTTCCGCCCGGGAGGGGGACTTGTTTCTCTACCTACCTAGGTACTCAATGTTTTCGGCCGTCAAAGTTCGTCCAAATGGCCACCACGCGCCAACCATAACAGGCTTGGGCTCTTGCGTCGAGATTGGCCGACAACCTTATTCGTAGGTAGCGCTATGGCTGCGCTGGAGTCGGAGGGTTATACTTTACATGAGCGCCGTGGCTCAGGCCGTGCCCTGCTTCTTTCATTTCGCGAGTAGCGCTGGTACGTAGGTCGGTCTGTCTGTCATCCTCTGCTCGCTCGCTTTCCTCTCGTTTCTTTTCCTGTATGCCTGCCTCCCTCCCTACCTACCTACCTACCTTAGGTAGTCATCCAGTTCCGTTCGCTCCAGCTTTGGGATTCTCATATACGTAGTCTTCTAGGTCGTGCTGTTGAGAATACAGTATCCTGATATGGCTTCGCTTCTGCTATTTAGGGATGGCTCGTCTCCGTCGTCGGTTTCCTCCCCTAGGCCGCTCGCTGGCACGGTCATTACCGTGATTTTATCGTTCGCTGCCATTACTATTTTATCGTGCTTCATCAGTATGTGAACCATTCTATCCCTTCTTGTACGGGAGTAGGTATTCGGAAGCGAGGTGCTAATAATAAATATAGCACAACGGTCGCTTGCCGTAAAGGCATGGTCACGTCTTTCGCTTGTCACGCTACGTACGTCCAATTATCTTGATCATCGCTCTACAGCCAATCGTGATATGTGAACAGCTGACCTGAGACGTCTATATTCTTAGTGGTCTTCGCAATCTATGTTGATTCCTGGGCCTTCACGTTCGGGTCGAGTATCGTCGACTACGGTATAGGCGTCGACTCGAACTTAGGCGTCTGCTCAGCTGCCATATTGCTGTGCTTGTTCTTCTACGTAACTACTAAAGTCTGTCCGATTCTCCCCCATCCCCCCTTTCCTTTGCTCATGTATTGAGTTAACACGAAATTAGATTGTAAGAATGGAACCCGTTCTAAACTGGAAAGATTCACTATACTCACGTTTCTACCTGGGCAGTTAATCTATGTTTTCCAGGTTGAAAAAGCTGTATGTGCATGAACTGATCTGCTTCCCCTGAACTAGATCCAGGATTTCACTAAAATAGATTACCTAGTTTCTTATCCAGGGCGGTACCAAACGGCGGGTCGAGTCTAGGCTCTACATCTTCAACGTATTCGGTGTACTTAGTGAGTTTATACCTATTCCCGGTTGGCTGAGGACAAGGCTCGCTTACTTGTCAATAGCTATATTTGCGGTCATATGCATTTTGACTTTCGTCTAGTAAGTCTGGAAGAGGAGCCTTTCAATGCATGCGGAACTTATTACTCAACTAACCACCACCCCATAGCCGTGCGGCGCAAATGAACAAGGGGCGGTGTATCGTTGGAATAGAGAAGCAGGCCCTGATACCTCTCATAGTACTCGAGATTGTGGCAAATGTATGCTGCATCCGCATCCTGTTTATTCATAGAACACTAAAGCTAAAGGACGAAACAGATCTATATTATGGCGTTACTCTTGAACCCACTACGGAGTAAGACTTCTATATTATCCATATCCCATATCCATACATCGGGTTTCCTCTGCGTTTAAGCTACATTGCCTGACTCTCCTATCATGACTTACTAGATACCCACTCGGTCAAGGGCGCCTCTCACGCACCGGTCAACCCCCCTGGTCTACGCCCGGTAGCGATACGAACCTTCGTTGGCGCTTTATTCACTACTACCTCAAGTATAGTGTAAGTGCTCCTTTCTATAGAGTCATGAGTATTGTGTAAGCCGTGGGAACGAAAGCTAACGGGGGTACTGCTTGAAGAAACCTCATAGTTCTTATGGTGCTCAACGGTGAGCCTGGCTGGATCTTCCTCGCGTGTTGTAATGGAGACAGTAAGTCAGCCCTTCTTTTTCGCGACTATTGTCTACTGTCTGCATGCTTCGACCTCATGCAGCGTAGAACAGGCCGCATGTATCCACTGGTATATTTGCTTTTATCCGCGAGCGATCAAGATAGCAAACCTTGAGTAACCACGACTAACCAGTTACAAGTCTTATTCTCAGCGCTGATCATCCAATGGGTCACATCACGCGACGATAACAATACCATCGCCTCCTCTTCCCCTGCTTCTAGCCCACCCGATAGCCAAGCCACGTATCGTCCGTCCCCGCGTACGCCATCGCTTCCCAGTCGGCGCAGCCAGAAACTCGCCATCTCGCTACCGCTGAAAACAACCAGCACCTCACAGTACGAGCATATCTTCGGGGAAATCGAGCCGGAGACGGAGACGGACGTGGTGAGTGCGAGCAGCGTGTCTAAGCACAAGGCCGGGTCTTCACGCTTCGACGAGGATAACGACGGTTTCCACACGCCTATCATCTACGACGGCCCAGAGGGCGACATCAGCGACGGCGCTAGGAACGAGAGAGCAACCAGCAGCATCTGGACAAGCCCCCCACCACCACCATCTGCACGAGCGGACGCAAGGGCGGACGACCGAGATTCAGGCAAATCGCATACTTCTGCCCAAACCCCCACACAGGAAGGCCCCTCTGTCGTCTCGGCGGCGGTGGCCGCGGACCTGGAGCGGATACGCCGGTATCGGGGCCGGCGGACGGATTGGACCTCCTCCACTACCGCCACGACCTCGACGCCACCGCCGCCGCCAACGTCGACATCGATAACGTCAAGGTCGCACAGCCCCGCACCAGTACCACGAGCATCGCGATCGCGAACAGCGGCGCGCGGGAGCGTGCGCAGCGTGCGCCAGTACTACATCAGCCAGCTGGCCTTCGAGGAGGGAGGGGACGCGGGGTCGCGATGGCACGAGCTCATCCAAGCCGAAGAGGAAGAAGAAGAGGGGCGCGGGGAGAACGGCGAGGTGGTGGTGGGTTGGATCTAATTAATTTGGAAACGCGGAAAAACGAAAAAGAAAAAGAAGAAGAAAAGAAAAAAGAAAAAAGAAAAAAAGCAATCGGTTAGTCAGAGCGAAAAGAAAAAAAAAGGGGGGGATAGGCAAAAGCATGTGATCTATGTACCTAACCTAGGTATCTATGTGATGACCGCGGTACGCCCGCATAATTCGGAATTTCAAGTATGTGCGGTATATCTAGTATATCTACCTAGGTACCTAGGCATAGTTGACAGGACAGAGGGGAAAATCTGCACCTATCTATAAGAATTTCGCATGACCTGGTTCCGTGCGTATATTATATATAAAGTCTCGGGGTTATTATAGTTATACCTTCTTAACCTAGCAGTTATAGTAATGTCTAATGGTGGTTCGCATATAGTTAACTAACCTAGTGTAAATCGCGCGGGTGAATGGAACTCAACAGTAGAGGAGAGAAAGAGTCTTATACCTACCAACATATCTGGCTTCCCCTATGAGTTTGGAATAATTACGTCATGATCTCCCAACATTCTACAAGAGTATCTCAATTGAAGGGATATTTTAATTGAAACCCCCTTAATAATTTGATTAAGTTGAGGAATTAATTCGTTAGCAAAGCATAGCCCGATTATTGAACCTCAGACTAGAGGTTTTTAACATATGAGACAACCAGCTAGAGTTACTTTACAGCCATAAGATAAGATACATTACACCTGCGAGACGACAATACAATTATGCTAGTTACTGCAATACAATACTTGAATGAATTTCAGTTCGTTGTTATTCGTATCTTCATGAATCTGCATTGATCCTAAGATATCCTTTTCGCATGTTTACAACCTAGCAACGCAAAGCAGATCCAGATGAATATCCAGCGGCTCAACCGGTCAAAACCAGTCGAATTATGTACAAAGAAGTGAAATGCCAACATGTGAAATGCCAACGTTTTGTGTTCCCTCGCAATGCAAAATCCCTTACCCCCTAAACCTAAACCCCACCTAAAACAAAAGTGATAAAAGAATAGAAACGGTTATCCCTCGGGAGAATCGTCTTAGATACCTGCGAAGATCCTGCCGAATGAGCTCAAGTCCGTCGGCGAAGACATGAGACTGCCTTGGTTCACCATGAAATACGAGTACTTCTCGACGAAACCGAACTCGTCGCTGTCCAGCCCCTGGGTGACGGATCTCATAAACTGGTCGATATCGCCATCCGTTGCTGCGAACTCGGTAACCCAAACGGGTTTGTTCTGGCAAGCGTCGTGAACCTTCTTAATGTGATCTAGGAAGAGGTTCGCGCCCTCGTCACCTCCAGGTCCATACCAATGGGCAGCGCAGAAGTCAACTTGGCATTGGCCGCCGCACGCATCAAAGAACTGGTTAAGCCAGTCGATACCCATTCCCGGATTCTCGCTGCTGGAAATGGCCGGCGAGCTGATCTTGGCCCTGCCAGCATATTTGTTCATGAATTGCTTGTGACCATTCGCAGCATCCTGGGGAGACATGTTAGCCTGACTAGGGATATCAGGCTCGTTGAAGCTGAGGAGACTGTCGGATCCTGAGGCAATAGCAGCTTCGGCCTTCTCGTCCCAGTTGTTAGAGTGGTCCGGCGCGGGAGACCAGAGCATAGGATAGTAAGCAATCTTGGCTTGTAATCCACCGGAGTCGGATCCCCAGTTGTACGCCCATGAGATCTTGTCAGTCTGGCCCACCATAGCGCTAACAAGGTTCGGGTCGTTGTATGCGGCACCTCGCTTGCTGCCTGCGGGAGCAGGAGGCGGCGGCGGGGGAGCAGGGGCTTCCGTTGACGCGGGTGGTTCGGGGTCAGCCGGGGGTGGTGTCTCAACCGGGGGAGGTGGAGGGGCCTGGGTCTCAGGGGGAGGAGGTGGCGGGGCCTCTGAAGAAGTTGGAGGGGGAGGAGGGGCCTCAGACGAACTCGGAGGTGGAGGAGGAGCTTCAGACGAACTCGGAGGAGGGGGAGGCTTCTCGGAAGAAGAGCTTGGAGCAGGATGACTCTCAGCAGGTGAACTCTCCGGAAGCGGGTTCTCTAGAGCGGAAGTCTCAGGTGGAGGAGCCTCGGCAGATGTGCTTGACGGCAGCGGAGTGCTCTCGGAGGTAGGTTCCGCTGGAGGGGGGGTCTCAACCGCAGGAGCCTCAACAGGGGCCTCGACGATAGGAGGAGTCTCAACGACTGGCGCTTCAGTGGGTTTATGACCGGCAATGACAGTATGGGTCACCCACTGAGTAACGACAACGACGTCAGTGTATGCGTATACGATCTCCTTCTTAGGGTGCTTGTGGCGATGAATGGGACCGGCGCAGACCTCCTGAACTGAGGCTGCAGCGGCAAGCGCCAAAATGCTAAGCTTGGCGTGCATCTTAGGCGATCTTTGTAATCGT